>OX422214.1:440949802-442304802 GCA_949130495.1 Sambucus nigra
ATACATATTTCTTAATTTTAAATATGTTCCGCACATTGTGCGTCTCTCGCGCATCGCGCGGGCTCACACCTTGTTAAAAGAAAAAGTGCAAAACACATAAATACAAGGTAATAAGATTTTGATTTTGATTTTTATATTACCTTCTCAAATCAGGTAATATGATTTTGATTTAGTACTTGTCATTACCGCAAATTGAAATCACCTAAAATTTTGTGATTGATTTTGGTTTAGACATTTAAAAACCCGATTTATTACCAAATTTCATATATCAAAACTACAATCACTAAATACCAGTTTAAAATCCTAGAAATATCAAATTAATGTTATATTTGTTAATTTCTAACATTAATTGGACTCAACATCACAAATATTTAATATTAAAAGTGATATCAACCATTAATTTTTTCATCCATATGAAAGATATCACTTAATTTTATCTTCCCTTAGGATATGTGTCCTCTTTAAAAAAGTATATGGAGTAATTTTTAAAATAAGTGTCCTTTCTTATTTATTTGTGATTTATTTGACAGTTTGTGTTAGTTTAGTTTTTGTATTGGGACATTGAAAAAATCATAAAGCGAATGATAGAAAAATAGAAAATGTTAAATATAACAATAAGCAAAATCAAACTAAAAATACCAGAAAAACAGATATTACCAAAAGTAAAAATTATAAAAAAAAACGATGAACCGCATAGTTTGGTATTGGTAAGTATTTTCAAATAAGCGAATTTATCGGGGAAAAAATTAGTACATGATTGATATAGATCAAATACCGACCAAGTTGATAAAGAATAACTCCTAATTTGGACTTTAAGGACTAAATTAAGGTGATGAATATGTATATATTTTTCTACTTTTTATATAGGCACCTTCTATAACAATTTTGTAAAACCCGTCGCATTTGTTTATTTTTTTCAATTTCTTTCGCCAATTTTTGACTTAGAAAGGATCTTTATAAGTTGGGTTTTATTTAAGGCCTTTATTCACTAACATATATTATTTTGAGTTTTAAATTTGTGAACCTTATTTTTTGTGACATATGACCCATAATTTCAGCATCTAAATGGTTAAAACTTTGGTCCATGTTTAACTATGATTTGAAATTCAATTCTCCCCCTCTCTCCCTCTTATACACACAAACATGCAAATGGTATTTGCAAAATGATACCCTAATGGACGTAATAGCTCCTCTTATGTCTTGAGCAATACGGTTGTTGAACCATGAAAAACACATGATAATGATACCCTCTCTACTAAATCAAGCCATCCATCGATTAAAAAAATATATAGACCAAGAGAGAAAGAGAAGTGTTAAGAAAAATGCCTTCATGGGTGTTGATTTTTTCCCCATGAGTGTCACCTTATTAAGAGGTACTTAACTTATAGTTTGATTTTGGGTCAGTTAGCTTTTCGCCCTCAAAGTTTATGTTTGAACACGGGTTTCCCTATTTTCAGTTCTTGAACTTCGGGTTCTATTTTCATTTTCGTAAAGAAAAAATGTCATGAAAATCTTTAAAAGTATCATACTCGACTCCAAAGTTCAAGAATAAAACATATCGACAACCAATGTGCAAACAAGAAAAATGTTAAAAGTAATACTAGGGAGACTTTTTTTCGTTACCCTTTTTGTGATCCTCCTGATGTATCAAACATACATTGGGTAGTGTTTCAAATGGACCCATGTGAATTATAAACACCACTCAATGTATGATTGACACATCAGCCGAATAACAAAAAAAGGTCATGAAAATTCTCCCTAATATTACTCATATGTTAAAGGGGCAAATACCTTTTGTTAAACCATAAATGTAGCAAAATAGTAGAAGAAACACTCATTAAATTGCTATATTTGAGCCCTAGAGAATTTAGAGTGTAATGGTTATTTTGGTAACATTGCATTACATGCTCACATAAACTCATAATTTATCCCACCTCCCACTTAATAGTTTCACACATTTTCATATATTATATTAATTGTGGATAATTGTTACACTCAATATTTCCTTCTGACTTTGTAAGTATTAATTAATCTTGTTTTTTTTACTTTAATACATTATTAATCTTCAATTTTAGACTTTAATATGACTTTATAAGTTTATTAGACTTTAGTACATTTTTCGTCGCTAAATGTCACTAAATATGACTTTTAGCGGAAAAATTCACATTTAATGACAAAAAATGTACTAAATTGTAATAAACTGATAAAGTTAAGTCTAAAATCGAAAATTAGACATGTATTAAAAAAACATTAATTTTTCATATCTTGCTTTTTTCTTTTAGTGATGCACTCGTCATTTCTCACTTTTTTGTACTTATGTATACATACCAAACTTCACAACATTGCATATGACATTTTGTTCATCCTCAAAACTCCACGTATTTATAGAACAACAATAACAACAATCATGAGATTAGTGGTTATATAATCACTCCGGTGTGATATACATATTTACAGGCTTAAATGGAATACATTAAAAGGTCAACATTTGCTATAAAACTCCATTTTTGATACCTATATATGGTTTCCCCTTATTAAATATACAAGGAAAAAAGGCTTCGACCCTTTGTTCTAGCCCATTTTTAACATGATATGCTTAAAGTTAAAACCCCATTTTCACACATCATTCAAATAGCTATGAAAGGTGAAACCTAAACAAAACATAGTAATACCTAATAAAGTTGACCCTTTGTTCTAACATATGGAAGACTACACATTTATATAGTCTATGTATGTTAGTGTAGTATGAATATGTATGCCTTCCTTATTTGGGACCAAGCATAGTAATACCTAATAAAGTTGTGTATCTTTCATGCTTTGCTTCAGGAAGAACATTACAAAGCCAGAAAACAATAGGATTTTACTAACTTCGTGGCCGGAGCGACTTGACAATCACGAGACGAGAAAGAAAATGCGGGGAAAGACGGTGCCTGGAAAAGTCATTTTTGTCCTTTGTATCGCCTGTTTTCTTGCGGGGTCACTTTTTAGTAGACCAAGGTGGGCCCGTCCTTTGGAAAATAAGGAACGTGAAATCATAGATTTCCCTGGCCATGTCGAGATGTTGAGCACTGTTACCGGTCACGGTTTTGAGCATAAGCAGGTAAGTTTATGAGTTAGCTGATTTGGTTATTACCATTTCGATTGACTTCTAGATAGATTTTGTGTTTTAAGTCGATGGAGTTTTCTAACTTTTTTTTTGAATATTGTATAATTAGAAATTGGTCCAAAAGACTTCGGGAGATATTATGGAAGAAGTTACCAAGACTCGTCAAGCTATTCAGTAAGATTGATAGAATTTATATGAGCTAAAAATGCTTTTAGGGTGCGTTAGATTACAAAGTTGGAAATCTATTGGAAACGAGCTCATTTCTTTTCGAACATAATAATAATAATAATAATAATAATAATAATAATAATAATAATAATAATAATAATAATTATACAAATTGTGAATAATATGGAGAAAGAAATGAGAGATCTGTCGATGTGTTCTCTTTTCCGTTTCTCATGAAATCCAAATCTTTAGGAATGGGTGAGAATTAAATTGTACGACAATTGAAATAGTAAAAGAACATCAAGATATTAGTAATATCTTCTTCGACTAATTTTCCAACGGTTTTGCAAAAAAAAATCTAACTTTGCAATCAAACGCATCCGTAGTTCATTTTTGTCCTACAAAAAAATGTGTATAATGGGAAAGTGCTTTTTAGTTTGGGTCTTATTATTAATAATGTATTTTTCTGAATTTTATATATATATATATATATATATATATATATATATATATAGATCACTCAATAAAACAGTATCGACATTGGAGATGGAACTAGCAGGAGCTCGGACTAGCCAAACTAGCAGCAAAATTTCCCTCGAAGGAGCATCTAATAAAAGCCTTCAAAAAGCTTTTGTTGTAATTGGAATTAATACTGCTTTCAGCAGTAAGAAGCGGCGAGCCTCTCTTCGACAAACATGGATGCCCACAGGTCTCTCTCTCTCTCTCTCTCTCTCTCTCTCTCTCTCTCTCTCTCTCTCTCTCTATATATATATATATATATATATATATATATATATATATATATATATATATATATAATGACACATTGACGCAACCAAATCATAGTTTATGCAGCATTAGGAAATATCAAATGATGTAAATGTATGACATAAGTAGATGAAGATATAAGATGATATACATGTGATATATTTTATTGAAATGAATCTATATTCTGTATTGACAAACAAAATGAATAATGTTTCAATGCAGGAGCTAAACTAAAGAAACTAGAGAGAGAAAAAGGGATAGTAATAAGATTTGTAATAGGACATGGTGTCACACCAGGAGGAGTCCTTGATCGAGCAATCGATGCTGAAGAGGCAAAGTACAAAGATTTCCTTCGGCTTAGGCATGTTGAGGGCTACCACAAGCTCTCCACCAAGACGCGCTTGTATTTCTCAACCGCTATATCAATTTGGGATGCTGAATATTATGTTAAGGTGGACGACGATGTCCATCTAAACTTGGGTAATATATATATATATATATATACACAAACACAGATGTATATATGTACACACACACACACACACACACACACACACACACACACACACACACACACACACACACACATATATATATATATATATATATATATATATATACACACGTGCTACCTTCTTCCTTTGATTTCATGAAAATAGTGTGTTCTTAATAGTATACACACATATTTCTATGTTACACACATGTATAAGAAAATTATGTTTTCACGGAAGAGGTATACACACACACTACCTTCTTTCCGTCTGCGTGTGTGTGCGTGCATTAAAAACGTGTGCGAGCGAGCACACATATATACAAGAATATTATATCAATGACACACACACATACAAACACATATGAGGATATGATGTTATCATGAAGAATGATTTCCATCTTCCACTTGGGTAATATATACACACATGCTACCTTGTTTCTACTGCGCTTGCATGCAATATTTATATGTTAAATACACAGACACACACATATAAGAATCCTATGTCAACGTGAATATATATATATATATATATACCTTCCTTTTTTATTTTCCAAGTAATGGTACTGCTCATTAGTATACCCACATGTATGCATATTTCTATGTTAAAACACACGCGCACATATATATGTAATAATGTGAAATCATTTTATATTGTGTAGGTATGCTAGTGGATACACTAGCCCAACACAGATCCAAACCCAGAATCTACATTGGATGTATGAAATCTGGACCGGTTCTTTCTCAAAAGTGAGTTGCTGTTATGAACGAATCTCAATCCTCTTTCCTTTATTTTTATTTATACAAGCGGGCAATGTTTAAAAAGGTGAAAGGCGAGGCGAGGAGTAAGCATCACCGAAAAGAAAAAAAAAAGAGAATAATAATATTTAAAAAATACTAATAAAACCATAAAAATAAAATAACAATGAAATATAAAATAAAACTTCAAAAAAAAAACATCCTTGAGGGTTTTCTCACATAGTTTGACATTTTTTTGTTGCCCCCGAGATAACTTTTTAGAAAAAGAAAATCAATTTTAACATATTGGTTATTTTACGATATGACAATAAATTGATCAATGCAAAATCGTATTGGAAAAATCATTTTTTTAGCTTCATTCTCATATTGGTTATTTTATAATATGACAATAAATTAATCAATGCAACTTAACAAGCAAATTTATTAAAAAAACATTGATTTTCAAGCTAAGATAAAAAAATAGTAACTTTATTAAAAACATAATAAAACATATCAACCTAAGTTTATTAAAAAAAACAGCAACCTTTAAAATATATTAGTATAAGTTAAAGAAAACATATTAATCTAAGTTGAAAATAAAAAACAGAAACCTTTTAAAAAAAAGGTCATATTGAAGTTAATTTAGTACATTTATTTCAAACAAACTATATATTTATAACAAAATATAGTTTCAAACAAATTTATACACTTATTTCAAACAAATTAGTAAAGAAAAACAAAATTAAGTGCAATTTTAAAACTAAACTAAAATAAAAAAAGAAAGAAAAAAGAATAAGAGTTAGTAGATTAAAACAACATTTTTTTTAAGTTAAGTGCAATTTTAGAAAAATGAAGAACTTTAACCTTTAAAAAAACAGACTTTGTGATGAAAGAAGAATATATATATATATATATATATATATATATATATATATATATATATATATATATATATGCAGTCCTGCTCTTGTACGGACTAGTCCGCATTTTAAGAATGCGGACCGGACATGTGTCACCTGGCTGTGAGCCCAGAAAAGAGAGAGAGTGCCTATAATTTAGGCGGTAATTTCTAGGGGCACCTTTAGGCGACATGTCCGGTCTGCATTCTTAAAATGGGGACTAGTCCGCACAGGAGCATTATTATATATATATATATTTTTTTTTTTTCTTCCGCGCCTCAGCAAAAAGGCGTGAGGCACATCGAGGCGTAAGACTCAAATTCAGCCTGAGGCTTAAGCCTCGAGGCTTTTTTTCAGCGCCTCGCCTCAAGGCGCGCCTCAAGGCATACGCCTCGAGCGCCTTTTTAAACATTGCTAGCGGATGCCCGTGTCGATGACATATTTGCAATTTGGCTCAGAATGTCATTCGGTACGCCCTTGCATCGTGCCTACAACACACATAGGATATGTCTCGTTGTCATTTTATTAGTTTTTGTTTAGTTTTATAGGGTTTATGGGGGAGTGTGAAATATGGGGAGTTTGAATTGAAGTAACAGGAGTGATGATGATGTTTTCGGGAAACTAACGTGTAAGATCTTAGTCATTAGTTTATTTTTGAAAGTTGTTCGAAAAAAATCAACCTTGAGATTACTTTTTAAGATGAATCGCAAAGTACCACTCGCCCATATTACGTAGATACAAGTACCAAATAAAGGGTTTTCAGCATCTCATGGTTTAATATATACACTAGCGGCAAGATAAATGCTATCCCATTCCCACCATAAAATGTTCCAATAAATAACACTATAGCAGTAATTTTCCTAACCACTTAAATCGCTTATGATAAAATGCACTATTCTACATGTGATATTTATATCTATGCTTAGGATGAAAAATTATACATGTTACAAAACGAATCTAATAAGAAGTTTTGTAAATTAAATACTTTAAAAGCTCAGCCTAACAAGCTTTTTATCAACTGTTTCTTTGGGATTGACATGCAGAGGAGAAAAATACCACGAGCCAGAGTATTGGAAATTTGGGGAAGAAGGCAACAAGTACTTCAGACATGCCACTGGTCAAATTTATGCCATTTCAAAAGACCTTGCTACCTATATCTCTCATAACTCGTCTGTTTTCTCTCTCGCTCTGTGTGTGTGTGTGTGTGTGTGTGAGGTGAGAGGTTTTTGTGATAAATACCTATAACTGATTAATACTTTTTATCGCATAAAAGGCCACTAACCTTAGAAAAGTTTAGTGGGTTCTACCGAAAAAGGGGGGGATTGGTGTTATTTTAAATTTAACGTCACTTTTATGACTGGTTTTGATTTACAACCTCCAATTTCATAACAATTTGCTATAGCCCCTCACACAAGTATCGCAAAATCTAACAAAGTGTAATAAAAGATCATCGTTAAGTGTCACTAAAGCTCAGGGGTGTTTTGCACATTTATTTTAAATCGGGGGTGTAACTCAACATTAGGAATGAAAGAGGGGGTTAAACCCAAAATAACCAAAAAACATTATGCAGAATATACATATGGATGTGTTGCCGCCCATTATTGGGATATGGGATCTAAGTATTTCAAAACCATGAGTCGTCGATGTTTTTACTATTACAAATTTGGCATTATCGCATCATTCTATGTGATTACATTATTGATACCATGTGAGCATTATATATATATATATATATATATATGCAGGGCCATATTGCATGGATACGCCAACGAGGATGTTTCTTTGGGTTCATGGTTCATCGGCTTGGAGGTGGAGCATGTAGATGACCGCTTCATGTGTTGTGGAACCCCACCAGGTATGCAACACATTTCACTGAAAGGCAAATGTTAAATGCACTCCACTTTGAAAATATGAATGGAGTACATTTTACTCTTAAAGTAGAGCAAATTTATTAGAATGTTGGGGGTGTATATATCATTTTTCTTCCTAAAATCCAGATAAAATTCATTTTTTTGCTTCTCACATTGTTTATACGTATTATTAGATTTGTTACACTGAATGTCACCAAATTATGTATGTATCTATAGATTGTGAATGGAAGAAGCAAGCGGGGTATGTGTGTGTAGCATCATTTGATTGGCCGTGCAGTGGGATTTGCAAATCTGTAGAGAGGATGAAAGAGGTGCACAATTCTTGTGGAGAAGGAGAAGGAGCTGTTTGGAACGTTGATCTTTAATCTCAACCCATATTAAATTTTAAATAGGTATAGATACACCTCTGAAAAGGGTAGAGAGAGAGAGGTAAAAAAGTCGAAAGCTCTATTACTGTTTTTCACATGAAGCACACTCAAGGTTATGTACCCTTTTTCATATTACTTCACATTTTTAGATGTTATGCAATAGTATGTCCTTGTCTGTGGGTTCGCTGACATACGTTAGCAAATTTGAAAATATGTGGAAGTATAGTTAATTTTTGTCAGATACTAAATTCTAAAGTTTTAAACTCTTCTATTAGCAAATGATTTCTGCATAAGTTTCCACAACAAATGAGAGGATTGTTTCAAAACAACCATATTAGAATTGATGGAATTCATGCTCTTTTATCAGAATGAATAAGTTATAATGAAAGTATTAGAATGTCTAGAGAAGTTGACAGCTAATATTTAACAAGTACCTGTATAAATAATTGGGGGGAAACGTCAACATATAGTTTGATAGGTAGTTGAAGAACGACAGAAATGACGGGAACGAAAAGGTGGGGGCAAGTGTAGGTAGCAGATTTTTGGGGGTCCGCAAACAATGTTTCTCCATGGAGTTGATTACTCTCGAGCCGTGGAAATTTTGTTACAACTATATTTTACCATGAAAGTAAGGGAGAAGATTAGCTAGATCGAGTGAACATGTTTATTTTTTATAGAACCGATTTTTTGTATAATACTAGGCAATATGGTTTTTCATACTCTGACTTATGGAGCTCGTTCATTGTACTTTGTCCTCCAACTGTAAGCAAGTCTTGTATAAATTGGGGAACCACTAGTACGATAACTTATCCCATTTCAATAGATACATACTCTTATAAATTTTTATAAAACATATATGAAACTTTTACAATTGAAACTTTCCCATCTCACTATAGTTTCAGCAATGTTTTTGGTGTTGTTATAGAAATTCCAATATCCTCATTATTTATTTTTATACACAGGGATATCAGATTAATTCAAGCAAATAATTAACTGGTAACGGAGTACTTACGATATTAATTCAGCTCTTAATTCTCCTGTTTTTTATTTACTTTCATTTGATCCTCGGGCTGTCTTAGGACATGTGTTCCTTCTAAGCGAGGAATTGTGGTGTCTATTTTGGAAATAGACAAGTGTCGAAGGGCATCACAAACACTAGTATAATTTCTCACCACATATTTGTACAAACTCAGAAGTTTTTCTACATCTCCAACGGTTAGTTCACCTGCCTCTAATTCCATAAAAGGATAGCTTGATATACTAGAATACGTATATGGTATATTAGGAACCTACACTAGTATAAAAACTTGTAACACTAAATATATGTTCAGAATATAACAGCAAAAACAACCCAATAACTAAGAAGCATAGCTACAGATATGGCATAAAGATACAATATGATATGGATACAAAATATATTGTATATTTTATACACATATATAGTAAAAATATATAGTTTTGGGATTGTTCCAATCAAAACTTCCAAGTATCAAATGTTAGTATGAATGTTCTTGTAATTATATTCTCATATTTATATAATCAATTTTTCACCTTATCGTAGAATTTTCCTACCTTTTTTCCAAGTGTAATGTAATATTTAGTTTGATTTCTCTTGTCAATGTTTATCATTGCCACGTTGTATGGTGTCTAGTGTTTGAGACTAAGAATTTGATCATCAAATTATATAAACATAAATTATGATGAATTATTTCTCACGTGTGACTACTTTTCTACACTAATATCCTTCCACGCTACTTATTGTGGGATATTATTGTTAGTTTGATTTATCATTTCTTTTTTAGCGTCCACAAAGTATGCAAATTTAAAATTTATTCATTAAATGATGAACACACATAAAGAAGTTCTAGATAAGGTATCCGAGAGTCTTCGTGGGGTATCATGGATCGTCAACTTTGAAGTATATGTGCTTCTTAGCCAGATAGATATAAAAGCAAACATCGGAAACTTCACACGGGGTGAAACGAAAGGATTATATGGTAAAAATGAATAAATGTACCCTTTGCTCAACTTATCAAAACGAATATGCACCCGTGGCTCAATGGGAGTTAAGAGACTATATAATACTCCTTTCCCAAATTAATAGTCCCTGTTTTAAAGTAAACATTTTAAGAAACAAATGGTCCTCTAAATCGATAACTTTGATGCAAGACATGCACCTGGATCACTATTCCCTCAATGGGTAACTTTGTAATCTCACCTTAGTCTTATATACTGATTTAAAAACAGAATTACTAATTTGGGGCAGACTAAAAAGTAAAGCATGACTAAGATAGAGGGAGTGCTTTATCTACTTGTTAATCAGGAAAAGTCGCATTACAGAAACTTGGACTTACGTTTTATGCTTCTTAGTTTATTCAAAATTATTGAAGGCTCTGCTACATCTGCTATTTTATCCAATGCATGTGAGGGTTCCATCCGTGTCTCTTCATTGGCCAATCTAGTAGCTTGCATGCTCTAAATGAATTCAGTTTCATCTATTGAAAGGGACTTTGAATCCAAGTCAGCAATGAATGACTTCACAGAGATGAGATTTGTGAAATAGTAAGATGCTTCAGATATGAGTTTTGACTGCCTCCGATACAATTGGATGAACTTAAGGTTGGAATGCAATTGAGGAGGATTTTCCTGTTCAAAAAACACATACATAATCATATAATTTCGCAAGCTAATTTATTGTTCTTGGAATAAACTAAAATCCCTACTGGTTAAGAAAACAACATGCAGAATATTTTCATTTCTAAAGATATAAAGCCTGTGGTGACAATTATTATGCAACACAAATAGATAAGAGAAAGGCAATCACCATGTAGGAAAAAGGAATGTAAAATGACAATCATGCAACAAAGGATGTACGTGGTTAAGCAAAGGAGTGCCTACATCCACGGTGGTGAAGTCGATGTTATTTCTATATACTTCGGAGAGTGATTACAGAGAATATAACTTGTCTTTTTGCCCTGGACCTAGGGTTCAATATATACATGTATGTTCAGGTAAGTGGGGGTGTTGGATTCCCCCACGTTTTCCATCTCTCCCTATAACCTCCCTTAATGGGAACGTGGGAAGAGATCGAATAATTAAATGAGAAATGGGGGGCCTGGACTTTGGGCCGCCAAAAATGGGCTACTCGTACAGACCCATGATATTAATTCTGGGTACCCACAATTGCCCCTAAGTTTGTTGGGCCATGCTCTTGGGCTCAATAAATTTAAATGATTAGCCATAATGGCTTTTTTGCAATTCTTCAAAAGCTGTGGAGTTAATTTTGGCGGCACCTGCTTCGTTTCTTGTGCACTATGATTAGCAGGATTTGAAGGTTTATTGGAATAAACACTTTTCTACCGTTGCTTCAGTCTTTCCAGCATTCTTTTATTTTCTGTGAGCTCTAGCACTTCGTACCTTCTTCTCTCAATCTCCATTCTCATCGCTTCCTAGTTGTTTGGGCTCGTGCTTCCTCATCGCTTGAATCGATCTTCTATTTTGTAAGTTTCCTGTGCCCTTTCTTTGTACTTTCTCTTTGAGTTTGTAGATTTTTTAGGGTTTTCCAATGGCGAAGAATGGAAATAGGTCAATCTCTGAATTTAGGAAGTTTTATAACGTCCCTGATTGGGTGGATATTGAGTGTCGCGTTTCCTCTCCTAGAAATGTTAGAGAGATAGATGACGCCCACTGGATCCATGTTTTGTTGCTTTCTCAGGGGGGACTCACCTTTCCTCCCAACGATTTGTTCTTGGATTTCTTTGGCTATTTCAATATTGTTCCTGCACAATGCTCGCCCAATGTGTGGAAAATAGTTAATGGCATACATAGAATAAATCAGTTGTATGGCACTAGGTTAGGGCTCGCCGAGGTCTATTTTTGCTATTCCTTCTCTCGAACTAGCTCTGTGTCATCTATCTCAAAGCTAGGAGCCCTGACAGGGTATTGGTAGTAAACCTACCTAATTCCCATAAGGACTATTGGCATGAAGGCTTCCTTGCCAGAAACTGACAGTTTTCTCCCCAATTTGGGGGGTTAAGATCTGAGAGGTTCACTGTTCCATTTTATGGGGAAGAATACATAGGTAGACATTGCTCTTGTTGCTTCGATTTTTGTTGATTTGTGATCCTTCTAATTCTTCTCTGTTCTTCTTTTGCAGCGAGGTTAAAGAACTTGGAACCTGCTCTCAGCGAGGTTCGTCTTTCGGAATTGATAAAGGCTTGGCATATCAGGGAGCCTTTGGGTGACGGCGAGCATCCTAGATCTGTTGCTTTTTTGCTCGAGTACAAGAACGTTGGCTCCAGCTTCATATCAAGGTCTGTGGACACTATCCCAGAGTTTGACTTATTCGAAGAGACTGCTGCGGGTCCTATCCAGTTGGACGGGGAAGAGAGCAGCTCTGAGAGTGACATTGTAGGAGCTGTAAGTGATTTATGGGGAGAGAGCTCTAGCAGCAGCAGTTCCTCTGATTGTAGGGAGGTTTCTTAATCTCGAGGGTCGTCGAGAACTTCTAGCAGTTCGAGCGAGGAGATGGTTCCTCCAAGGAAGAACCTAATTAGGGATGATGATGATGAGGACCACATGCTTCTTGTACAAAGGTCAAAGAAATAAAAATCTAATTCTGGGGCTGTGGCTACTAGTTCCCGGCCCTCTGCCCAAGAGTAGGAGAGAAAGAGGAAGGAGGAGGAGCAGGTGAGGGAGAGAGAGAGAAAAAAGGAAGAAGAGAAGATGAAGATGGAGGAGAGGAGGAGGGAAGATGAGAGGAAAAAGAAAGAGAATGAGAGAGAAGAGGAGAGGATAAGGGCTGAAGAGAGGATGAAGGTCGGGCAGGCCTTGGTCCCGGTATCCGCGCTGCCCGAGGGGGCTTCTGTGGCAATTTCCCCTCAGTTGGCCCCCGCTTTGCTCGAGAGAGCTGTCTTCCCAGCTGATCGCCAAAGGGCGATAGGGTCTGAGCAATTGTCCCTTCAGGCTAGTCAAAGGCTAGCTCTGGTAAGGTTTTTCCCTTTTCTCCCATGTTTTTATGAACTTCATCATTTTTTCTCTTTTAACATCTCCTTCTTTCTGCAGTTTATTACTGACTTCGCCGTGCTGTATTGTTCACGCGATGAGCTGGTGAAGAAAAACAACGAGCTGGAGAAGGAAAATGTTGCCTTGAAACTGAAGGGTAAAGAGCTCGAGGCTAGTTTTAAAACTGTGGACTCTGCTCTGATTTTATTTGACCTGTCTCTTGCTACTGCCAATAAGGAGAAGGGCGCTACAGTCCAGGATCTGAAGGAGCTGAGGCAGACCTACGACTTGGTTTGCTCAAGAGAACTTACTGTTGTGGAGGAGAACAAGGTGCTCTCTGAAGAGCTGAAGAAGAAGGAGTCTGAGGCTGTTACTGCCAAGGAGGCCTCCTACAATTCTAGTTGGGCTGCAGCATACGAGGATGCTGAAGTTCAGATAGGCTATATTAGCCGTCTGAACTTCAAGAAGGGTTGGAACAAGGCCCTTATAGCTGCTGGAGTGGATGTTGCATCTCCCCTTTTTGACGAGCATGACCCAGGGCCGAGGCCAGTCATAAATGAGGACCCTGCCCCAGACGTTGAAGGCTCTGATCCTGTTCCTCAGGCGACCCCTGCTGACGTTTCTCTTGTTGAGGCGATAAAGATCACCCCTGCCGAGGGCAGTGCTCCTGTTGATGCCGATAAGGGGAAAGGGCCATCAACCTCTGGGCCACCAGAGGTCGCTAATTAGTTACCTGCTAGGATTGCTTTGTATTTTTGGTTTTTTCTGTCTGTAAACTTTCTTTTTTCTGTTCGATGTAATTTTAACCTTCATTAATGAAAGAGGCTTATATTTCTCTGTGCACTGATATGTCTTCTTCTCTCCCTTGTCTTCTCATTGTTTGTAGTTGATTGATGTTGATGATTACATTCCTGCTACTTCTCAACTAGGCAGGACCCTTAGTTCTAATGCGAGTCCTGAGGTTCTCCAGGCCTTTATTAGACTTTGCAAATCCCTTCGGTCTAGGAATTAGAAGTATAAGGAGCAATCTGAACTTGTGTCCAAGCTGAAGGACAGGCTCCAGGAGATGGAAGAGGTTAGGGCTTCAGTGCAAGAAGAAGTGAATACGCTAAGATCAAAGCTTCTTGATGCTTCCGAGATCAACCAGGTTGGTGAGATGCTTCAGTAAGAGAATGAGGTTCTGAGGAGAGAGGTCTCACGACTTAAGGAGCATGCGCCGAGCACTGCTCCAGCAGTATTACAGGGTTCTTCGTCATCGCAAGCAAGATCTGGTCGGAGTGATACTCTTGTGCTACGGGGTTCCACTGGTCCATCTATTCCATGAGCTAGCAGGACCACCAGGAGCCAGAATAGGGAGGTAGAAGAACTTCGAGAGAGGGAAATGGAAGAGCTTCATGGTGATGTTCAGCGAGCATATGTTATTGCTGTTGGGCTTCAGAGGGACGTTACTCGGCTGCGACACCTATTCAAAAAAGGTCCACGATAAGTATGGGCTGATGGCTACGACCAGGGTTGGTCAGATGCTCCAACAAGGTTGACAGAGTTCTAGGATCTTTCTTTTATCAGGGGGTGGTTAAGTTCCTTGAAGGAGCTGCAAGTCCCGTGGAAATCGATGCTCTAGTATCGCCATGAAATATCTCCCTCTACCCTGATGCCTAACCCCTTCCAGAGGGATGATCGATGGATCCCCATTGATGCCATCCCTCGGCAATTGTTGGAGGCAGATGTGAATGAGGTTATAGAAGAGTTATCTCCTGCTCCTGATGACGGACGAAGAGCTCGAGTGGATGATTATCTCGCTCAGAGGCCTCCCCCCATTGAGATTTTGCAAGTTATTTTTACTTGTATTTGTGATAATGTAAATGCTTTGGGCGAGTTTGCCGACTAAGCATGTATCACCATTATTGTAAATATGATTCATTAATAAAAAGTTTGTGTTTTGGGAAATTTTGCCGACAAAACGTGTGCATCATATTCTTCATATTCTTGTTATTTTATAATCTTCTAAGTTTGTTTTGTCATGCAAGTGTCCTCCTAGTCCAGTATAATACCGAGATATTATTGTGCACCATTTTATCTTTTAGGTTGTGTCGCCACACTCCCTTAGGCCTAAGTGGGGCAATTGGCGAGGACACACCTGGTGTTGGATGCTTTATCTGATCAGGGTTTTGCTTAACCGAAGTAGGTTTGATGACCAGTATAAAATTTGGTCATATTGCCTAAGGATCCCCTGTAGGGCTTTATATATTTCCAGGGGCAATGCTAAGAGGTCCTTCGTGTTTCATAACGATGACCTGAGGAGGTATATTGCCCTGCTATAATGTAGTGATCAATGTGTCTGTTATTTGGAAAAGATGTGCGATAAATGCAGCTGTTACTCATCAGAATGTAACCAATTAAATAACTTTCATTAATGATAAGGGAAATGATCTTCTAGCTTCATAACAAAAGAATAAAAGATCTAAAAATAAAATCTCTTGAGATTGGTTGCGTTCCATGCTCGTGATATTTCTCTGTCTTCCATCGTTTCCAAGTGATAGGCGCCCTGTAGGTCGTCTCTGGTTACTTTAAAGGGTCCTTCCCAGTTGGGGCCTAGCTTGTCGTCTGATGGTTTTACAGCGCTACCTAGGACTTTCCTTAGAACATAGTCCCCAATTCGGAATGCCCTCGTGTAAGGACACAAATTTCCAATTGAGTCCATATGTTGTTTTGGCTCAATTCCGGACAAAAACATTTATTCATAGGATAGTATGTAATTGTAATACTCTCATGCCTATGAAGTGTTTGTTGAAGACGTAGCGGCAAAGAATATAAAGCTTCATCAAATATGTCGGTTTGCGTGCCTCGTTTCTATGTCATCAACTATAGTTCCATGCTCCCAAGGTATGAATACAATTATATTTATATAGGAGCTTGGAACAAAGTTTATTGGGTGTTAGGTTTAATTAAAACCGTGTTTTGATTTCAGAAAAATTTATTTAGAACTTTAAAAATAAAGTATATAAAGTTTCTCGGCCAAAATCGAATTTTACAAAAATTTCTGGAAGTCGTTCGAAATGTCGTTCGAACGAGTTTTTCGTTTGAACCAGGTTTCGTTCGAACGAGTTTGCCAACGAGTCTAAACTGGTCTGTCATTCGAAATGTCGTTCGAACGAACTTGTTCGTTCTAATGAGGTTTCCAACGAGATTCTAACGAAGTCCATACTGGTGTGTCGTTAGAAGTCTCGTTCGAACGAACTGCTAGGCGGGAACAGTTTTTAGGCAGTTTTTGGTAGTTTTTAACCCACTCTCCTACTTGTTTCTTAACTGATTTTTTCAGACTTTATGAAGGACGGGAATCAAATTTTCCAAACTAACATTTCCAAAATATTTCCATCTCTTAGAGAGTTTTTTAGAGCAAAAATGGTTTAGGAAAATGTTCATGTTTTGAGTGTTATTTTTTCAAAGAGAAAATCCTTCACACTCTAGTTTACACCCAATTGTGTTTAGTCCAAGTTCTTATTTACATATTAAATTTCTTGGAGTTTTGGCATCGGTTTATCTCTACCGAATTCAAGAAGAGAAGTTTTGGTTTGCTTCTACATCCATCAAAAAAGAGAAATTTTTGTTGCGATTCTACCCACTTGGAGAAAGGCTCCTTGCTCGGGTGACGGTGACCATAGAAATCCCCATCGGTGGATTCCGAGACCGCGGTGGAGTTTCGAGGTTATCCGCTAGGAAGAGGTGTCTACAAGAAGAAGCATCGAGGCTTGAGAGGGATCGAGTCAGTCGTTGTAAGTCTATCTGTCTTGTAATTGTAATTCCATATCTAGTGGATTTGTGGCTAGGGCCGTCCGAGGTTTTTTTCCCGTCTTGGGTTTTTCCTCGTACATCGCGGCGTAGTGTGATATTGTTTATTTTATCTTGCATCATAATTTAGAACGCATGCTTAGAATAAATTCAAGATAAAATTCGGTTTAAATTATCACACTTAAATGTTGGGTAATGTTTGTTTAATTCAAGTCATTTGCTAAAATTTGGTTTCGCCTAATTTGCTAATATTGTTAAATATGACCTAGGCAAATTCTAGGACTTGGATTAATGAATCGGTTTAAGTGAATATATTAATTGTATTACTCTTACTTCACTTGGTTGCTATTTTAATTTGTTTTGAAGAAATTAAAATTTGGCTTTGTTTATTTGTGAACCATCATTCAACGCTTCCACATCGTGGTTTGTTTTACACATAAAAAGGAAATTACGAGCCTGCCTGCGCATTTACACCTCGGGTCAACCCTTTTGTTGTAATACCTCGCGAGCTGTTGCTGGTAGCTTACTAGTTTCACTAGGGCTAGCTCTCGTCACTCGTCAGCTAGGTCGAGCTCAGCGAGCAATGCTACATCATTATGGCCTTAGTCGATAAGGTTGGATCTCATGGTCGGAAAACCTGCTTCGAGTGGGATGACTGCTTCCATGCCGTATGTCAGCAAAAATGGGGTTTCTCCTATTTCTCGCCGAGGAGTGGTTCGATATGGCCATAGGATGTGAGTTAGTTCATTTACCCATGCGCCTTTAGCTCGCTCCAATCGCTTCTTTAATCCATCGATAACAGTTTTATTGGAAGCCTCAGCTTGGTCATTGCTCTGAGGGTAGGCTACCGAACTGAAGTGGTGTCTGATACCGTGTTCGTTACAGAAGTTCTAAAAGGAACCTATTTCGAACTGTGTTCCATTATCGGTGATGATGGTCCTAGGGATGCCAAAACGAGTGATTATATTCCTCCATATGAACCTCATCATATCAGCGTCTCGGATGTTCGCCAGGGGTTTCGCCTCGATCCATTTGGTGAAGTAGTCAGTTGCGACCAATAGATATTTACGATTGCCGCTGGTGGTAGGTAGCGGTCCCACGATGTCCATTCCCTATTGGGCGAATGGCCATGGGATGGACAGGGATTTTAGATCGCTGGTGGGTTGGTGGACCATATGAGCGTGAAGTTGGCATTTCAGGCATTTGCGGACATATACCGCAGAGTCCCTTTGCATATATGGCCACCAATAGCCTTCCTTCATTGCATGAAAGGCTAGAGATCTTCCTCCTATATGGCTTCCACAGACTCCTTCCTGAAGCTTGTGTAGTACTTGCTCGACATCTCCTGGGTGGTCGCATTGGAGGTAGGGACCGGAGAAGGATTTCTTATACAAGTTTCCTTCTGGGGATAAGTGAAAGCGAGCAGCTTTGACTCTTATCTGGTGGGCATTCTTCTTATCAGCCGGGAGCGTGCCATCCTTTAAATAATCCCTTAAGGGGTCTATCCAACTGGGGACTGATCCCACCTGGAGTACCTGTTCGATGTTTGGTGGCTTGATGTTGCGATTGATGCTCGGGTGAGTGAGGAAATCAATGGGGATGGTTCTTTTTAGGCCGGGAGTCAATTGTCGAACTCAGGGCTGCTAAGGCGTCAGTGTGACTATTTTGGCCCCTGGGAAACTGCTGGACGTTGATTTCTTCAAAGATCAACATTAGTTTTTTCACTAAGGTGAGGTAAGCTGCCATCCTTTCATCTTTTACATCGTAATCTCCGCTTATCTAATTGGGAACTAGTTGGGAATCGCCGAACACCTGTAAATGTTTTTCTCCCAGAGTGTGCACTTTTTGGAGGCCGGCTATTAGGGCTTCGTACTCCGCTTCGTTGTTGGAGGCTGTAAATCCAAGCCTGATTCCTTGTTCAAGGATTGTATTTTCTGGAGTAATGAGGACAATGACTACCCCTGCCCCCTTCGAGTTGGAGGCTCCATCAACAAACAGTTTCCAGGTTTCCTCTTTTTCTTGTTTCCCCTTTTGTCTTACTGGTTGAGGTTGGTCGGAGGGTTCCTCGCCCGTGAATTCGGCTATGAAATCAGCGAGAATCTGACCCTTGACAGCTGTCCTTAGTTGAAATTGGATGTCAAATCGACCGATCTCGACTGACCACTTAGACAATCTTCCCGACAAATCCGCTTTCCTTAGGATTGCCTTAAGGGGATGCGATGTAAGGACGATGATAGTGTGAGCTTCGAAATAATGCTTCAGCTTCCTCGAGGCTACTACTAGTGCAAAGGCGAGCTTCTCCAATGGTAGGTACCTTTGCTCGACGTCCAGTAAGGTTTTTCTTGCGTAATAAATGGGGTACTGGATTCCTGCAACCTCGTATATTAGCACAGAGCTGACAGTGTGATTGGACACGGAGAGGTATGGGTACAAATAATCTGTCTGCTATGGTATAACGAGCAGTGGTGGAGAGCTTAAGTAAGACTTGAGCTCGATCAATGCTTGCGAGAAGTCTAGGCTCCATTCTACTGTCTTGTTCCCCTTTAGAAGCTGAAAGAAAGGCTTGCACTTCTCAGAAGACTTAAAGATGAAACGATTTAAGGCGGCGAGCATACCAGTGAGCTTCTGTACATCTCGGATTGTGAGAGGGGGTTGTACCCTTCTAATGGCGTCGATCTGGTCTGGGTTAGCCTCTAGGCCTCTCTTACTGACCAAGTACCCAAGAAATTTTCCTGACTGGACATCGAAAGAACACTTGCTTGCATTAAGTTTCATTCGGTACTTCCTGAGGATTTCGAAGGTGTTTGACAGGTCTGAGAGGTGATTCTCCTTCTTCTTGCTTTTAACGAGCATGTCATCGATGTAGACCTCTATGGTGTCTCCTATTTGATCTTTGAACATCTTGGTAACCAACCGTTGATATGTTGCCCCTGCATTCTTGAGCCCAAAGGGCATGACTATGTAGCAGTATAACCCAACTGTAGCGATGAACACTGTTTTGTCCTGGTTTGGGGCATATAAGGGGACTTGGTGATACTCTGAGTATGTGTCCAGGAAACTCATTCGCTCATGACCTGCGGTGGCGTCTACTAGTTGGTCTATTTTTGGGAGGGGGAAACTATCTTTAGGGCATGCTTTGTTGAGGTCAGTGAAGTCGATGCAAACTCTCCACTTCCCATTGCTCTTCGGAACTACTACTGGGTTGGATAGTCATTTTGGGAATTGTACTTCCCGTATGGATCCTGCATCCAGCAGTTTTTTAACTTCTTTTTCGACCGCCTTAGCCTTCTCGGGTGCAGTTCATCGTGCCTTCTGCGTGACTGGCTTGAAGGTGGGGTCGACGTGCAGCTGATGACAGACCATACTAGGATCGATTCCAGGTAGCTCATATGATTCCCACGCAAAAACATCTACGTTACGCCTCAGCAAGGTTGTCAGTTCCTTCTGTTCCTGGTTAGTAAGAATACTATGTTACTATCGCCATCTCCATCCATAACTTCTACCAGGTCCTCGATGACCCGCTCGGAGGGGAGGAGCCTGGTCTCCTCTACTCCAGGTCTCCCATACTTTAATTATTATTTAGAAGGTGTCAGGCCTTCTTCAATTTTCTCACTGGGCTGCTCGAACTTCTTCTCTGGCTTTGGACGGATGGCTGCTATGAAGCACCTTCTCACCATTGCCTGATCACCATGTATTTCCATTACTCCTCGTTCGGTTATGTACTTGAGTTTCTGATGGTAGGTTGAGGAGACTACCTTCATCGCATGAAGCCATCCCCTGCCGAGGATGGCTTGGTATGGTGAGTCGATGTCAACTACCAAAAACTGGATCATCTTGGAGACGTTTCCAGCACGCACTAGTAGTACAATCTTTCCCAGGGGCATAGTTATTTTCCCAGCGAAGCCAACCAAAGGTACAGTAGCCTCCTTTAGGTCGGCGATGCTTAACTTTAATTTTATGAATAGATCGAGATACATTACTTCAGACGAGCTGCCTTGATCGACGAGTAGCTTGTCGACGTCAAAATTGGCTATCCTGAGTGTAATGATCAGAGCATCATGATGTGGGGTCCTCACTCCTACCAGATCTTCATCTGTGAAAACAATATGCTTGTTATAGTTGATGTCATCTGCTCGTCGACGTTTTCCTGACTGTGACTTTGCTGGATCGATCTGAAAAGCCTACATTACTGCTGTAAGTTTCTTCATCTCCATTCGAGCTGAATTTCCTTGTATCTGCCTGACATCAGATGCCCCGTGAATTACCGCAAACTCGTGTCCAACGTCATCTTCCAGCACGTTGTCAGGTCTCGCCTCTTTATTGGCAGCCACTTTCTCTGCCCTTTTCTCTACAAACTCATTCAAATGACCAGACTAGGCCAACTCCTCGAGGTGAGACTTAAGAGCTTTTCAATGCTCAGTCTTATGTCCTCCCTCTTTGTGAAAAGCGCATCTTAGCGCACTATTCCTCTTCGAGGGATCTCCTCCCATCTTCTTGGACCACTTGATGAATGGCTCATCTTTGATCTTCGTGAGAATTTTGTAAATTGGTTCTTTGAAGACGGTTTTAACCGCCTGGAATGCTTTCGACGCATGGTTGTTCCCTTCGTTCTTGGAGCCATTTTTTCCCCCGTTCTTTCCTCCTTTCTTCCGGTTCTCAGCTTTGTCACTTCCCTTGGTAGTGAGTTTAGCTCGACCGTTTTCTCCTGTACTGAGGTGGGTGATATCCTCCATTTTAGCGTACTTTTCGATGCGAGCCATTAGGTCGTCAATAGTCATAGCTTCCTTCTTTATCAGGGATTGGTAAAGAAGGGAAGAGTTGGGTAGCCCAATTTTGAAAGAGGCCACTGCCACTTGTTCCGAGCAGTCCTCGACCTCGTTGAATAGCTCCTAGTACCTCTTCGCGTAGTCTCGGAGTGTCTCTTGAGGCGTTTTCTTCATTGTCAGTAAAGCATCCATCCTTTTAGGATCGGAGCTGCTAGTGATGAACCGGGCTGTAAAGAGCTCAGCCAGGGATTTGAAACTTTCGATGGACCGGTGGGGGAGTCTTTCGAACCATTTCTGCTCCACATCATGCATGCTCGAGGGGAAAATATGGCACATCAGTGCATTCCGATTATTCTAGAGGGTCATGGTCTGTCGGTATTGCCTGACGTGATCAATGGGATCAGTCTTACCGTCGTAAATCTTGAACCTTGGAATGGAAAATTTCTTGGGGCTTCTTCTTCGATATCTCTCGTGAAGGGTGACTTCATCTGGGTTTTGAGATCTCGCCTAGAAAGTTCTCTGGTCGATCTAGTACCGTGGTGGGCAGGATGTTGGTCCATTTCCCTGTGGACCAGGTTTCGTATGTTCTTGTTGCTACGAGTAGGGCTCTGTTAAAGGCGAGCTCTTCGTAGCTACTCATAGAGGTCGTCGTCTGATTCGCCTTCCTCCATCTTTTGAGATCCTCACCTGGGGCTCCTTTCTCGGTTGTGAGACTTGCTCACCCGAGGGCTAGAGTGCGGTACGAGCGTCTCCTGTTATCATGATGAATCTCTCTCTCCAACCTTTCCAGTCTTCTTTTCAGGCGAGTATTCTCAGCCTCGTGTTTGCGAGAAGACTCCCTTTGCTCGTGGAGCCTTTCCTCGTATGCATCAATCAGTCTGGATATTTGCGTGGACCTCACCGGTCCTTGGCTTTCTTCTGAGGCTGGCCTTTCCAAGTGAGTCCTTTGATCTGAACGTCGAATTTCAGACCTAATCCTGCAAGGAGCAGGTAGTTCTTGAATGTCTCCTGCCTGGGGGCATTGCTACTATGACCAAACATCTTAGATTCCTTCCTTGGTGTGGGGTCTTCTCATAGAAAGATGAACGCTTCCCACAGACGGCGCCAATTGTGGTGACAATTATTATGCAACACAAATAGATAAGAGAAAGGCAATCACCAAGTAGGAAAAAGGAATGTAAAATGCCAATCACGTAACAAAGGATGTACGTGGTTCATCAAAGGAGTGCCTACATCCACGGTGGTGCAGTCGATGTTATTTCTATATACTTCGGAGAGTGATTATAGAGAATATAACTTGTCCTTTTTCCCTGGACCTAGGGTTCAATAGATACATGTATGTTCAGGTAAGTGGGGGTGTTGGATTCCCCCACGTTTTCCATCTCTCCCTATAATCTCCCTTAATGGGAACATGGGAAGAGATCGGATAATTAAATGAGATATGGGGGGCCTGGACTTTGGGCCGCCAAAAATAGGCTACTCGTCCAGGCCCATGATCTTAATTCTTGGTACCCACAAAGCCTAAATAAGATCTTGAGTTAAATGAGAACCACTTTAATATTTTTCAGCATCATCTAAGCTATTACCAAGATACCCCAAGCCCAGAAAAGCTGATGAGTATTCATCTTGTAGAAGGTTTGAATTTTCCAACACCCCTCACTACTTGATCTATGGCCTTCGAAATACATGTGGGTGTGGGTGTGTACATACAGATGTTAAGATTTGTCATGCACAATGGATTTGAATATCTAAACAACCTTCCATTATTATGAATTGGAAATACACATAAATAGCAGGGGCTGATTGGCTTATCCACTACCATGAGCAACAGTTAACAATATCGAATACTCGAGAGAAATGTTGGCATGCTTTTCACAATGAAAGCTAAGCACCATAATCCAACGATCCAAAAAAATCAATCTATTCGCATTTATAGACCTTGATCATTACAAAACACCAGAAAAACACCTGATATTACAAAAGTGAAGATTCCTACATCAGAAGATCATGTATCACTGCAAAAAAAAAAAAAGGATAGAGAATAAAATAAAAAAATCCATTATAATTATTTGAAAAAGGTAACTAAATCTACAAAGGCACTGCACAAAACTGCATCAGTGGCATCAAACAAAACACGGATACCAGAAAATAGCTATTACAGGAATTAAGAACATGTTATTGGGGCTTGCTAATTATTTTAATTATTTATTAAATTATTTTTTGAGGTGTAAGAACATACAAACTAAACAAGTAAATCAAACATATTGCAGAAAGTAATGGGAAATAGAAAAACTGTACAATGAATGCAGAAGTTCATATATTTGAATGATTGATGAATGTATCTTTTCCCATCAACTTCAAATTTTGCCAAACTAGTTTATAATGTCTCACTGAAGAAAGTGAAAAATAATATTTGATACTGATGTTTAGGAAAATGGCTTATTACCAATGAGACCTTGCCTTGATCGTAACATATATAAGTACGAGAAGGAAATCATCATCCCCAGATACCCGATTCTCTGACATTGATGCGTTCATTAGCAAATTTTTGATTACCCTGCAACAACTCAATATACACAGAAGCTTCTCCCGAGGAGCTCTGAAAGCATTGATTTTAAGCAATTCTTTCTCTGCAAGCTGGAGAAAGGAAAATGGCTATTACTAACAAGAACGAACTTGGAAAACAAGCACAATATATAAACATAGAGAGATCTACCAGTTAATGATCCTTGCAACATAGTCTTCTCAAATTTGTCAAAACAAACAAATAAATTTGACATAATACATGCTAAATTATTATCAAATGGAGGAATTCACCATCCAAAGTCCTGTATGAAGGTGTAGCTGAATATTTATCAGCTTATTTATCATCATAATTTCATTGAAGAAGAATAAGCCAAACGGTAAATTCATTTCTTTTGAAACCCAAAGAGAGGAGGAAAATGTCCATAACATGAGGGTTTTATTGCGTTTTATTTTCTTTTTGTTATTTTATTTTCTTTTATTATGTCATTGTATTTTCTTTTACCTTAGTATTTAGAGCTAGGAATAGCAAAAGGTAATTAAACGCATTATTGTAATTAGAACATTAACTTAGAGCCTAAACTACTCCTCCCTTTAAATACCCCTTGTATTCCTCATTTGAGGACACTCTACATTTTGAAATATAAGAAACATCTTGATTCTCTCTCTAAAAGTTAGGGTTAGGGTTATTTTCTTGGCCATTAACATGTAGTTTATGTCAAATTGGTATCAGAGGTCGCTCCAACATTGGTGTTTGGTGTGTCAGTGTGTTTTTATCAAAATCGTACGCTACAAACAATGGCTCCAAGAATATCCAAACAACAATACGAGGAGATTCAAGAGTTGAAACAACAAATAGAAGAGTTGGTACGAACACAACAACAAATCAATACCCTCTTCCAACTCATCTCCTCCAAAATCCAAAATCGTAGCCTAAATAACCAAACCCTAAAACTACCAGCCACCACCCTTTCCCCACCCCTGCCACCCACCCTTACCCTTTACCCCTGTTGCCGACAGCTCCCAATACCCCTACCATACCCATTTTGCTTCCCTACCCTACCCATTTCCCACTGTTGTCCCAAATAGCCCTACCCACCCTGCCGGCCCAATAGATAGCTCCTGCCCCTCTGCCCTAGTCGCTGACCACCCCAACCACCCCCGCTGCCCGTGACCCAAACCCCAGTCCCCCCTGACCCAAAAAAACCACCAGAATCCAAACTGACCCAACCCAGACTCCCTCCTGACCGTCGACCACCCCAGGTGGTCGCGCACCCCTCTAAACCCCAAAACAGCCTCGAAACCCAACGGTTCTGCCCTATTTTTGCTAAAAAAACCATCTGGGCTGCAAAATCCCATCCCAACACCTCCTAAATGCTCTGAAACGATGATTTTTGACCACAGGGGAGGCTTTTAGAGCTACTTTTGGTGAAAAATAAGAAAATTTGTGGGTTCGACACTCCTCAACTTTTAAAAAATTAATTTTTGGCCCCCACAAGTTTTTGGCACCATTTTTTTTTTGGAATTTTCCAAGGTTCTAAAAAACGAGGGGCGTGACTGAGGCGTGGAGGCCAAGCCTTAAGCCTTAGAAGCCTAGGCGGGCCTTAGGAGTAAAAAGGCGTTTAGGCATTTTTTAATATATTTTATTATTTTTTAACTATGGCAAAGCTATTAAAATACTAAAATGGTACATACCTTAAAAATATGTCTAAATATTTATAAATTAAAATACTATTATTTTAAAATACTTAAAAAAACTCGCATTTTTTCACACCTTACTTCTAAAAAACTCGCATTTTTTCACACCTTACCCCCAAAAAACTTGCGTTTTTTCATGCCTTACGCCAAAAAACGTCGATCATCGTTGACCACGCCTAGGGCCAAAACTTGGCGTATCTAAAAAGCCTCGCACCTAGGCGCATTTTTTAGAACACTGGAATTTCCTCACGAGTCCCTAATTTTTTTGAACGCTTGAGGATGAGCTGGGTTTTAATAGGGGAGGGTGATGAAAATGGGCCCTTTTTAGGGTTTTATTGCATTTTATTTTATTTTAGTCATTTTATTTTATTTTATTATTTCATTGTATTTTCTTTTATTTTAGTATTTAGAGGTAGGAGTAACAAAAGGCAATGAAGGGCACTGTTGTAATTAGAATATTAGCTTCGGTCCTAAGCTGCTCCTCCCCTTTAAATACCCCTTGTATTCCTCATTTGAGGACACTCTTTCCATTTTGAAATATAAGAAACCTCTTGATTCTCTTTGACGTATAGTTTACATCAGAAAGATTCACACTTGTAGCCTCAAAATCCCAAAGAAAACAATAATTTTTTTATAGATAGCTTGTTTTCAATCTCACCAGCATAGCATGGCTCTGCATAACTAAGGGAGAGAATACTGGATGACTATGTAATGGCCATGAGAAACAATGAAGGGAGAGAATACTGGATGCTACATTATAGTAACTTCACTATAAAGAAAGATAAAAAAATCACCACTTGATCGTGGTTCTATACTTACTAAGGATGAAAATGGGGAAGGGTAATAGCAGACAAAGCCCCAACACAACTGGAAAGGTATACGAAGGTGTGTAATGGGGTAAGATGAGTATGGGAAAGTAATAATAAACCCAAATCAGGTTCCAATTAGTGTCCAACACCAGGACCTGTGCTACATATACCATTTTCCATCATTAAGAACCATGATTGAGTTCTTTCAATTCCTCGCTATAATGATCTCATGAAAAGAAAGGGTGAGATGGTGAGATAAAATGACTTTAGATTGTGATACTTTTTCATTGTGGAGTTCAATGCTTACCTGAGTTTTGTTTTTTCAATGCGTACCTGAGTTTGGTGAGATAAAATGACTTCTGATTGTGATACTGTTTAATCAATAAAAAATATAAGGATGCCACACTTTTATTTCGATTGTGGAGTTCAATGCTTACCTGAGTTTGGTTTTTTCATTAAGTAAGCATGAAAATCTTGGCATTGTCTCTCACATTAGTTCATTATTTTTCTATAAGTAATACGTATCAGATAGTGCATAGATTAGCAAAAAAGAAAAAAAGATAGTGCATAGACGGCACAATAGGTGTACTGTGTACAAGGAGTAAACCAAAAATATAGTAGATAAAAGGACAACAACTAAATCCAGAACGAATACGTACAACCAAACCCCAAATCCTCAAATATACTATGAACAAATCAAACGCCCCCGAACATTACCAAAAGCCCAAGAATAGAGAGATATCTACAGAAAGTCTATGTAAGCTACAACAATGACCCTTAAATACCATAAATTGGATCCTATTATGCTCCAACCAAACACACCAACAAAGGCAAAGAGAAGACATCACCTAAGTCACCAGACACTTTTTCCTAAACGAACTCTTGATGATTTTCAAGAACAATTTAGGCATAACCAGTGTTCCCAAAAACCCGTCTAGGCTCTGCCTAGGCTTGAGGCTTGGAAGAAACGCCCTGCCTTAAGATTTTTACGCCTTATTCTTGATAAAACCCTTAAGTCAGACTTTTTTCTAAAAACAACAATGCTTTAGTTGAACAATATCGCCTTCTAAAGAATTTTTTTACTAACCGAACCATTATCTCGTTCAAAATTATAAAATAGTATTTTCATTTGCAAATATTCAGACATTTTTATGATAAGTAAAATTTTAGTATTTTAATAGCCTTGTTATGGTTAAAAAATATTAAAATATATTAAAAAGGCCTAAACATCTTTTCACTCTTTTTTACGTCTAAGGTCCGCCTAGGCTTCTAAGGCTTAAAGGCTTGGCCTCCACGCCTCGATCACGCCCCACGTTTTTTAGAACCTTGGGCATAACTCAAAGCATTCACCATAGAGCGAACAAGAAGGCCCATAAGAGGCTACCATAGGAAGTTGCAGAGGCAATTCACTGTTTCCAACGCATAATTCCGCAATCTATATTTTCGTAGTCTGGCTCGACTCGATTGAGAAGAAGTTAAAGTGCAAAAATATATTGGGTATGAAGTGTATTAGGCTAGTCACCACTAAACTTCAAGGCTATGCGAAGGTGTGGGGAAACGGTCTTGTGAGGCGAAAGGAATTGTTATTAAGCGACCAACCTTGCCTTTATACCTCTGACATGTGAGCAAGAACTCTTTGCATGAGTTTAGAGGTTGAGACAAGGTAGACAAGGGATTTCCAACCTAGGCAAGGCAGTAAGTGTGTGCTAAAGCTGAAATGGTTTATCCTCCTAGGGAAAGGATAGGGAGGCCTAGCCACCACTGACCCGACCAAGGCCGCAAGTCCCTTGAAATTCTTTCATTGTGGTGCCTTTAAGCATCGAGTGGGGTGTCCAAAAAAAAAACCATGCATTCCTAGCCACCAATGGGAATGAGCCGGAGATCCTTACAGTTGAGATCCAAAGTGATGTTCTTCTTGACTGGATTGTGCAGGTCCCCTAGGACCCTGGTGCCATTCCCTTCTTAGATAGAGGATGAACTTTCTTAAGGGGCGAGAGTGATGTGTTGGATGGGTAATGTACGAGGTAATGCCATTTAAATGATGTCACACATGGCATGGCATAATATCCCTCACTTTATTTATTCTAGGAGTGGACTAGATGAGAATATTCATTTTGTTAGGCCGTTCTTGGTCTTTTCCTATATCAGAAGTGCTTGTAGAGGAAGCGCTTTCTCTTTATATACGATGTAAATGACTCTTTATTACTAACTGAATATCTTAGAGAGAGATTTTCCTTTTGGGTTCTTGTGAGCTTTATTCAAATTTTTTGTTGTGTATTTGATTTACATCACCCTCTCCCGCATCGTAATAAGGAAGTCGACTTCTTCAAATTCATATCCACCTTCGAACATGATTCCATATCTTCCCACTTGAACCATTAAGAGCATCAGGACATCACTATCGATCAATATCCCTATGAAGTTCAAAAGACTTATCCTCATATGTTGCGAAAGAAACACAAAACCTGGCTCACCTCCCCAACCATCGGATAATTTTATTCTTCAGCAGTGCTTCAATGAAAGCCTACTCCCGCCTATGAAGCACAAATGTGGATGTAGGGTGAAAATATGACACGATGAGAGTTTTGCAATTAAAAAACTCTAAAAAGGTACAATACACGTATGTTGGGTAATAAAAATAATACAAAATAACTACATTGATTCTTAATGTTGCATAGACGGTGGATTAACTTTTATGCATAGAGTTAAGTACTACAAAGTTATACATAAAAATAATAGTCATTAGTATCCAACACATTTACATTTAGATCAAGATAAGCTAGGTAAAAAGCTACTTGACATATTTACAAAGCACTTCGCTATGGCTTATTAATCTCTCTCTCTCTCTCTCTCTTAAAGTTTAATGCTAAACCACATATTTGTGTGACGTTGCTTATAAATTTACTCCATATTTTGTTAATTTTAGATTTTTGGAAGGTCCTAGAAGAATCCGTAATTGCATTCAACTATATGCACTGGAGCCAAATTAGGGACGAATCAAAATTTGATTCAGGTGCGATTTGGACTCATTGGCCATTTTGAAGAATCTATTCATCATAGCCTCCTATACAAACTCTAAACAATGCTGCAATTGACAGCTATCAATACGTGGATCAGTCATAGCATCCAAAGCCTCCGATGTGGACGTCCACTAATTAGAACATGCTGGTTAAACATTCTGGAGGAACACTAGAGCTCACCCAATTTGATATTCGCAACAAGCGTTACAAATCTGCACCAAAGATGACTTCGCATCGGAGACCTGCTCAGACACCCCTACTGAATCTCTGCCTTCAAAAATCAATTGCAAAGGCTATTTCAAGTGAATGTTCCTTCCTTCCACCTCTTCCTCTCTATATATACCTTCACTGAATTACCTCTTTGCACATTACTGAGGTACATAAGGCCCATTCATTATGGAATCCCTCCCCAATCTCTCACTAACCCAATATCAAGCAATCCAACCATACTTCTTTTTCCCTATATTTTGGCCTACTAGTTGTGGTAAAACTTGAAAGGATAACATTATAAATGAACATATTCGTGAAACAGTAGATGCATCTCGTATAAGTAGTTCTATAGGAGATAAGTTGAGAGAAAATCGGTTTAGATGATTTGGACTAATGAAGCGTAGACCAATAACTACCCTGGAAGATTGATTTAGTTCATATTGATGGTAACGCTACGGTTAGAGGGAAGCATAAATTGACTTGATGGGATATTGTAAAAAATGACATGATATCATGTGGTTTAATCGAGGACATTGCGATAAATAGAACTGAATGAAGATATAGGATTCGTGAAGCCGACCCAAAATATTGGGAAAAGTCATAGTTGAGTTAAGTACAGTTTGGTCGGCAGTGAGTTGCATGTTCTAAAGCAGGGTTGGGAAAGTAACCCAATGTCCTATCAACAATAGTAATAATCAGATATAAATGATTGTTGCAGGAGTGATTTAAACAGATTACTTCAAGCACAACGAAATGAGTGCTAAGATAGGTAGTTAATCAAATAAATATTTCTCAAATTAATGTCTATACGGATCGTTCAACGTCTAAAAGGTGAAAAATGGTATGTGTACCATACTACTATCCTCTATTAAATTGTCAAATATCATTTAGTTTTTTACAAGACTGGCCAACAAATAACAAGATAGATTGTTGTAGACAATTTCAGAAAGAAACTAGGAAAATTCTCATAAGTGCATATTGCTTTTAATGAGTGCTTATGCCATACAAAATAGCAAACAACTAAAATAAATCAAATATCAAGCAAATATTTCATATATAGTGACATTACAATAAAATAAAAAAATAGCTTACAACTTAAATTAATAAATAATCCACGTAATTTATCTGGCCATTCAAGAACAAATAAAGTTGCAAAATACCAGCCATGATGCCTCATTACGAAAAACTGCTGGTATATCCAAATGCTCAGGCCTAAAAAATTTTTGCAACGAGTTTATTTTCTCTGAAATTTCTTGGTCAATCTTCACTTCCTCCAGCGAAGAAGAAAAAGTTCGAGAGAACAACCTTGTCATGACATATTTCTCCAAACCCTGTAATAAATAAAACAGATGCAATATTACTATTTAAAACAAATGCAATATTACTATTTGAGGTATAGTTACATTACTATTTCAGAGTGTGCCGATTATTGTCAACTAAGAATGATATCAACCCACTACGGTAAAAAATATCACATAATTCTGTCTTCTCAAATGGAATTATATAATGATCTTTAAAAAACACATGGGTTGGATGATTTCTATGAACTGTAGATGAGCAATCATCCTAAGCTGGTAGTCATAGTCAAGTGCTCAAGTGGTTACAAAGAGGGGGGTTTCAATGACTTTTTTTCCAAAATAAGTACAATTTATAGGCACAATATGATTTACATGCTAAGTTACCCATGAATGTCTTCGCCTCAGCTCAATTAGGCTTATTCAACAAATCAACTAATATTTAACTTGGAAAAAAAGCTCATCCTGTTTAAGTTTTTAAACAGCCACATAGCATGGTTGGTATGGTCCATGATGCAAACAACATTAGCTACTTTAAGCTTAACTTTCTTCCTCTGAAGATTCATTTAAATTTCACTGTTGATTCCACAAAAACTAGAATCCATAGTCAAGTGAGATTTAGGGAGTGACTTGTTTAAGTTATGAGATTTAGGGAGTTACTTGCTATAAGATAGATTAGTTCAGCAGCTCGGGGAACCTACGTCTATCCGAAGAAAGAATTTTTCACTTTTCAAAAGACCTTAAACAGGTAGACCCATTTGGGGTTTCGGCACTGCACCCTTCAAAAATAAAATGTTCTTCAATAAAAGCCCTTAGACATATCAGACATCCAAAGGAAGAAAACTGACACCTTAAGACTCGACTTCGGGTCTCGAGAGGGGCCTCACTCTCAGACACAGGTCTTGGTCCCAACAATCTGGTAGCGAGCCTCAACACCAAGTTAATGGGATTAAGTGAAAGATCTGATTAGGCCATGCAGCAGACATCACATTGACGTATTTTACTAAAATAGCTTGTAAAACTAAAAGCGAATCCAAAACCGTAAGAGGCCATCCTATTCAAGAGTCCTATATGCACAAAGACCTACCTGGTCAAACTCATCTTAACCATTTCTTGGATCTCCCATTTAGTTACTTTTCCTCTTATATTTTCTGCCTCTACCTCTATTTGGGAAGGTGACTCGTTCAGCATTAAAGGCCATTGTATGATCTGGTGCAACGCAGTGGAAAACGTGAAAATAAAATAACTATCCTTGAATCCACAAGGCACACAGTTAAAAGGGAGGAAAAGTTAAAGTTTATAATTGAAGATGAGATGATCTGAAACACTTACAAGCTTGCTCTAATATAGTGAGCAACAAAAGACAATTCTAAAAATTCTAACCCTTTTACTAAAGGAGAAACACACTTTGAGTATCCTAGGGGACATAAAAGATAACAACATATTAATATAATGACATAAAAGGTAATCCTAAGTAAAAGGGAAACACACTTTGGACAATTTTAGGGAAATAAGGAACAATAGGAATACAAGGAATATGGAATCCAAAGGGGGTCCGAGTGGAGATCCTAGGAGCTGCTGGAAACTGTATGTATAAACAATATATATGGGATTGTTCATGTATACAGTTATCGTTGACATATAGGATGACTTTACCTTTTCAGCCTCCCCGACTTGCAGCGATCCTGTGTAACCATGTATTCTTGTGCTATTTGTTCTACATCAGTCTCTCCTGCCAGAAAAGAACTTGTCCCTGAGTTAGCCGAATCTAAGAAATAATACTCATGTATGTCCTCCACATTGAAGTTAAAAGAAATGGATATGTCAACAGGTAAATCAATCATGTAGGCATTGTCATTGACTTCCTGCAGAATTTGAATAGTAAGAGGGCTTTTGTTAAAGCAATCAAATAGGAAGCAGTTCACCCGTCAAAAGTTTATAAAAATGGATTTATGTGGGACTAAGGACTTGAATGAGACCGTGGTTGAAAAAGTGTGTTCCCTTCAGATACGACGCACCGTAGGCCATCCTCCACTTTCTTCGTTTTTGATGAAAAATCGACTGTCTTTGCGAAAAAACAAAGAACACGTGCTTTAGCCCTGAAAACTAAATTTCTTAGAGAAAGAAAAATAGATTCATCATGCTTCTTTGGATTGAAGTGCGTGCTAAATGCTTCTAACTGACCTAACTGCTCTTTAATATCCTGTTCCGTAAGTACACTTTTTTCGAGATTTTAATGAGTTATTTAACATTCTTTCGACAGGTTTGAGAGCACGGGGAGAAACCAAAGGTTTAGAAGCCTAAGCTTAAGGCTATTAATGGTGCTCGGAGTGCCAAGGAAGTAGAGAACTTCGTGTTCGATGTATGTTCCCACCGAAAATCTCTCTTTCCTTAAATACACCATAACAAGGTCTTCTTCAAAAAATTTCTTCCTCCGCTTCTTGTCAGCGGTTGCCTTGTACTTGGCGTAAGCCTTCTCTAGGTGCTTTTTGACACCTTCTTGAATGGCTTTAATGTGCTCAATCATTTTCTCAGCAGCAACATTCTTTCTTGATAATTTTGGTAACGATACCAAATCCAAAGCCATCTTTGGGGGACAATAATACACAACAACAAAGGGGGATCTTCCCGTGGACCAATTAACCATGCAATTGTAAGAACACTTTGCCTGGGTAAGGGCAAGATCTCACTGCTTTAGTTTCACTCCTGAAATACAGCGAATTCGAATTCCAAAGCTCCTGTTTACCACCTCCATTTGGACATCAGTTTGGGGGTGACTGGTGCTACTGAAGTTGGGAGATGTGTTTAATCTATTCCACAAAGTTCTCCAAAAGTGAGGCAAGAACTTAGTGTCATGATCTGAGGTGATGGACTGTGGGACACGATGTAAGCGAACCACCTCCTTACAGAATAGTTTGGCCATCTGAACTGCATCGTTTAACTTCTTGCACGAAATAAATGGGCCATATTAAAAATAGATCAACCATCACAAAAACATAGTCTGATCCTCGTTGTGTCCTTAACAACCCTAGAATAAAATCCATAGATAAATCCTCCCATAGGACATCTGGTATAGGCAGTGTGTAAAGGGAAGTATTCTGTGATTGGTTTTGCTAGTTTGGCAGCCCGTGCACCGTTGCACATAGTGGCGGATCCAAGAATTTGATTCAAGTGGGGTGAACCTGGGGTTTGGGGGCGAGAGCCCCGGAGCCGATTTTTTTGGGTAGTTTTTTCTTTTTTTTTTTGTAATTTTTAACCTTAAAAATGTTTGAGGTAGTAATTAACTAAATTTGGATTTTTACTTTGTTCGTGGATTTTTTTTATAATACTTCAACATAATATTACCCTAACGGGTTGTGTGTTGTCTCCTCTTTTTCGTTTAAAAAATTTCTCCACAAGTTACCTATATATATTTACAACAATTTCAGACTAGATTTACACACAAATTTAAACACAATCTAGGGATTTTAATTTTAAAATAAATTATAAATTTAAACACAATCAAGCAGGAGTTATAAAAAGTATACCTGTTTTGCACATAAAAAATATATATAAAAAATATACTTGTTTTGCACATAAAAAATACATAAAAAAAATACACAATCAAGCAGGAGTTAAACACAAGCAAACACATATAAAAAATATGCACATATAAAAAAAATACATATAAAAAATATACCTATTTTGCAGAGCAAATCAAGGAGAGGAGAGGGAAGGTCAGGCAGGGGTGGAACCGGCAGCAAGGGCTGCTAATCATCAGGGAAGGTGAGCGGCGGTGAGCAGTTGAGCAGGGGAGCGGTTGAGCAGGGGAGGGAGGTGAACGGCTCAACTGTTGAGCGGCGGGGAGGGTCACAGTGAGAGGAGAGGAGAAAAGTTGAATCCAGTGATTTCAGTTCTCATAGTTATCAAAGAAGTTGCTTTACGGCTCAATGCATCTGCCACCTTATTTTGCTGACCCGACTTGTGTTTCAGCGAGCAGGTGAATCGTTAGATATAATCCACCCATCACTCCTACATCCGATTAACGTTGTTTTTATTATTAATGGATTTCAGCGCTTGTTGATCAGTAAACAATACGAACTCTCGTTAGATAAGATAATGATCCCACATGTTCAAAGCTTGCACTAAAGCATAGAATTTCATCTCATAAGTAGTCCAATTCCTATGCACCTCACTCAGCTTCTCTATGAAATGCTACTGGCTTCCCTTCTTGTGAAAAAACTGCTGATATTCCCACAATTGAAGCATCACACTACATCTGGAACAACTTATCAAAATCTGGAAGAACCAATACCGGTTTTGTTGATAACTTCACTTTGATCCAAGGTAGAACTTATTTAATCTTCCTCTCCCCAATGAAACTTCCCTCTTTTCATCCAATCGGTGATGGGGGCCATAACGCTACTGAAGTTTTTGATGAACTTTCGGTAGAACGTAGCTAGGTCATGAAAACTGCGTACTTCACTCACATTCTTTGGCGTGGGCCACTCCTGAATGGCTTTCATCTTTTCTTCGTCTACTCGAATACCATTACCACTAATCAAAATGCTTAGGGACAATAGGCTCGAGGTAAAAAAAAATGCATTTTTTAGTTTAATGTACAACTTATTTTCCTGCAAAGTTGTTAGTATCTCCCTCAAGAGCAAAAGGTGTTCTTCAGAATATCGTCGAAATAAACAACTACAAATCGACTAATAAATGGTGTTAGTACCTGGTTCATTAACCGCATGAAAGTTCTAGGTGCATTGGATAATCCAAACGGCATAAATAGCCACTCGTACAATCCTTTCTTTATTTTTAACGTTGTTTTTCCACTCATCCACCACTACACCAAAATGGTCAAATTGTCACCTTTCAGCCGGTCACCCTTATCACGGTCATTGACCGTGACAACAAACAAGCGTTTTGTGTCATTGTCATTGACCGTGATAAGGTCGTGACAAAGAATTGTCACGGTCATTGACCGTGACTAGTCCGTGACAAACATCTTTGTCACAGACTTGTCACGGTCAATGACCGTGACAATTCTTTGAATAATTGTCACAGTCAAGGTCTTTGACACGACCGTGACAATGTCGTCAATAAAATCAGCCCTAGGCTTTTTTTTCCCACCGATTTTTGGTTTTCCCTCTCTCTCTCTCTCTCTCTAAGAAATTTCAGCTCTCTCTCTCTCTCTCTAAGCAATTTCAGCTCTCTCTCTCTCTCTCTCTCTCTCTCTCTAAGGTATGTTTTTTTCCTTTCTTTCTCTTTCATTTCTATATGTGTGTGTATGTGTGTGTAGGTCTGTGTGTGTGTGTAGGTGTGTGGGGGGGGGGGGGCAGTGTGTGGGGGTGGGGGCAGTGTTTGTGTGTTGATCAGTGTGGGGGGTGGGGGGGGGGGGGGGGTCTGTGTGTGTTCTGGGGGAGGGGGTAGTGTGCGTGTATTGGTATATTGAATTTTAGTGTGTAAATTGAAATTGGTATTGGCATTTGGTATTGGTATTGGTATTGGTATTGGTATTAGTATTGATATTGAATTTGAAATTAGTATTGGGTATTGGTATTGAAATTGAAATTGAATTTGAATTTGAAATTGGAATTGGATATTGGTATTGAAATTGAATTTGAAATTAGTATTGGCTATTGGCATAGGTACAAATTGAATTGAAATTAAATTTGAGATTGGCATTGGCATAGGTATAAATTGAAATTGATATAAATTGTTATTGGTATAAATTGGTGTGGATATTGGCATTGGTATAAATTGAAATTGATATAAATTGGTGTTGATATAAATTGAAATTGAAATTGAAATTGAAATTGTATGTATTGAAATTGGTATAAGTTTTATTAATATCGTATGCATTCAAATTGGTATAAGTCCCACTTTGAAAATTTTAATTGTCACCCATCCCATGTATTTTTATAATTGTAATTAGTCTCATAAATTTTCATAACCGCCTCCAACCACCCTTATGTAATTGTTTAAAAAATTACACATGTCCCATGAACTTTTTAAGTACCACTACATACGACAAACAACTAAAAATAAAAGTACATGTCCCATATATGTGATTGTGATAAGACATAATTAAATGAAACATACTTTAAATTACATATAGTGTACATAGATACTAGCCACTGGATACACATTTGTTGTTGACATTGTTGTTGGATTATTTTGTTTACTAAATGTTGGGTTGGTTAGTTTTAAAAGTGGCCTGACCACTGGATTATTGTCCATATGGGGGTGGGATTTTTTAAACTTTTTTTAAAAATTACTTTGTATATCGAACAATATATATATAGTATGTGCGTGTGTGTGTGGCCGGGGGAGGGGGGCAGGGGGTGGGGTGGTGGGGGTGGGGGTGGGGTGCGTGTGTGTGTGTGTGGTGGGGCAATCTAAATAATTGTATAGCTTTAATTAATAAATTGTATAGCTTTAATTATAATTTTAATTGTATAGTTTTAGATGAAAGTAAATTAATACTTAGTGCCCATTTCATATGAAAGTAGGATTGCCCCTCATTGTAAATTAGTAAATTAATAATTGTATACTTTAATTGTTAGTTTAATTGATGAAATGAATTAATTGAGTAGATGAATTAGAAGGAGTACGTGATACACATTTGTTGTTGACATTGCTGTTGGATTATTTTTTTTAGTAAATGTTGGGTTGGCTAGTTTTAAAAGTGGCCTGACCACTGGATTATTGTCCATACGGGGGTGGAATTTTTCCACTTTTTTTTAAAATTACTTTTTATATCGAACAATATATATATAGTATGTGCGTGTGTGTGTGGCGAGGGGAGGGGGCAGGGGTGGTGTGGTGGTGGTGGTGTGTGGTGTGTGTGTGTGTGTGTGGTCGGGCAATCTAAACAATTGTATAGCTTTAATTATAATTTTAATTGTATAGTTTTAGATGAAAGTAAATTAATAATTAGTGCCCATTTCATATGAAAGTAGGATTGCCCCTCATTGTAAATTAGTAAATTAATAATTGTATACTTTAATTATTAGTTTAATTGATGAAATGAATTAATCGAGTAGATGAATTAGAAGGAGTACGGGATACACATTTGTTGTTGACATTGCTGTTGGATTATTTTGTTTAGTAAATGTTGGGTTGGTTAGTTTTAAAAGTGGCCTGACCACTGGATTGTTGTCCATAGGGGGTGGGATTTTTCAACTTTTTTTGAAAATTACTTTGTATATCGAACAATATATATGTAGTATGTGCGTGTGTGTGTGGCAGGGGGAGGGGGCAGGGGGCAGGGGGTGGGATGGTGGTGGTGGTGGTGTGGTGGGTGTGTGTGTGTGTGTGGTGGGACAATCTAAACAATTGTATAGCTTTAATTAATAAATTGTATAGCTTTAATTGTAATTTTAATTGTATTGTTTTAGATGAAAGTAAATTAATAATTAGTGCCAATTTCATATGAAAGTTGGATTGCCCCTCATTGTAAATTAGTAAATTAATAATTGTATACTTTAATTGTTAGTTTAATTGATGAAATGAATTAATTGAGTAGATGAATTTGAAGGAGTACGGGATACACATTTGTAGCAATTGTACATATTTGCATATCTTGTTCTATTTTTTTTATCTGTACTAATAACATTTTTTTACAGCAAATGTCTCCTTCAGGTATTAAGGCGAGGATGATAATGCTGGTTATGATCATATCGTCTGGGCTCGGTGGTAGCGGAGGCGACGAAGGGTCCTCGGTCCCTAAGCTCCCCAAATATGGCAAATTTGGGATTACCATCGAGAACAAGTCGGAGCTATTAGCGAGATCCCTCGAGCTGCTAAAGACGGTCATCGGCCCGGGGTTTATGAGTTGGAAGGAGGTGCCATATGAGCTCAAGTTAGCTGTTTGGGCGGCACTATAGGTAATATATTTATATGAATATTTCAATTTCATTTTATATTTATATTTATATTTATTCGCATCTAACATTGTATTTGTTGGACATGAACAATTCAACTTGGATCCAAAGCTACGCGATTCCGTCTTGGAGAAGTTGAGGGAGAAACATAAGACGTGGAAGAAAAATATGAGGACACGGTACTTTGGAAAAACAAGAGAGTCCATTATCCAATGGCGTGAATCCGTCCTGCCGAAGGAGCCAATCTCATTGGCACAATGGCAAAATTTCATTGACAATGAGATTGGGGAGCGACAATTGGCATCTCGCCAATCGGGGAGGGAAAATAGGGAAAAAAAGACGGACGTGCACTACTCCGGCCGGACGTCTTACGCCGAGGTGGAGCATAGGATGAAGGTAAGATTTAATTTTTCTATACCTACAGAAATATATTATTCTGCATTATTTTACTTTGCGGGACCGACACTAATTTTACTTTATTTTATTTCAGGGGGTAGGGAGTGGCCCTGGGGGTAAGCCACATAGGCTCGATACTTATGTGGCTCTTCGGACGAAGAAGGGGAAGGACAAGGAGGTGTCCTCGAGCGTCGCGGCCACGATTGTAAGTAATCTGACAATTTACTTTTTGTTAATTACGTTATAATTTTTTAGTTTACTTATTTTACTAATCATGTGCTTTTTGTCGTTTCAGGCAAAGCTTAAGGAAGTGCATCAGTCGCAGTCTGATGCCGACAAGGCATCTTTGTCCACAGACGCACTCAGCCAAGTGCTTGGCTCTGATCGCAAGGGGAGGACAAGGGGGTGAGCTCGTGGGTGGCCAAATCTAGGATCATCAGATTGGAGATGAGTGACACCGGGTTGGCTCGAACGGTGGATTAACATGACGTGAAGCTGTCCCGTTTGGAGGCGACAGTCCAAGATATGCACTCATTAATGAAGCGTACGTTGGGCGAAGACCGTAAGGGGAAAGGGAAGGAGAAGGCGGTGGAGAAGGAGGTGCGGGAGGACGAGGCGCATGATGAAGAGGATGTGGACCTCGCTGCTTCATCACCGACATGTGCGTACTTCGATGATCCACTTCCCTATTTGGCGCCCTTCAACAGACCGATGTCAAAAGTTGGTTGGCCGAGCATTTTCATATTGGACGTATTTGATGGCCAGCGGATAGGGCGGGGGTTGAGGGACCTGAATATCATCCAGGGTGGAATAGTTCATGGACGTGAGCTTCAAGAGATCGAGTCCAAAGTGCTCGTCACGCATGTGATACCCGGGAAGGAGAACTCCCTATTATGGTTGCGCGAACAATGAGGCACGATGTATATTAGTGGGTGTGTCAATTCGTATATCGTGTGACCTACTCACCTCCTCACATTTACCCCAGACATGTAGTGACATTATTTTTAAGTTGGTACATTTGAATTATATTATGGATTATATCGTCATGTATATTGTTTCTATTTTGAACATATATTTGCATTATGTTTAGTTTATTTGGATATATGATGTTACTATAACAGGTACAAATATACGGCTGGGCAGTGGCAGTGGCAGTGGCCATACTACCCAACAGATTGTTTTAAAATTCTACCCAGAATTATCACGGCCAATGACCATGACAAGCCCGTGACAATAGTTATCACGGTCATTGACCATGATAATTTTTTTAAAAAGGGTCAAGGCTTTGTCACGGTTAATAACCATAACTAAACATGTCATGGTCATGGCCCGTGATACGACCGTGACAATTCTAACGAACTTATCACGGTCAATGACTGTGACACGTCCGTGACAAAAAAAGTTATCTCGCCCCGAATTATCACGGTCATTGACCTTGACAAGTTTAACTTGTCAAGGTCAATGACCGTGATAATTAGGTAGATTTAGTGTTGTAAACGGGCGAATTCGAATCTAATTATTTTCGCTCTTAAGGTCCACTTTGGTGAAAACTTGTGCTCGTGCCAACATGTCCAACATATCCTCTAAACGCGGAATAAGAAATCGGTATATTCCACAGCTGTCTATACACATTCATCAACAGTCATCCTTCTTGAGCACTAGCAAAGCCGAAACTGCACATGGGCTCATACTTTCCCGTTTTAATCCCTTTTGCAGTACCTCCTCTACTTGTTCTCGTGAATTTGGTCTTCCCTGGGATTCATCCTGTAATGGGGCCGGTTTGGCAGGCTCGCCCCTGGCACCAAGTCAATGTGGTGTTGAACGTCCCTCATGGGTAGGATACCACTAAGGAGATTGTCTGGTACTAAATCATTGAATTTCTTTAGTAGAGGTTGTACAACTGCTGGTATAGTAATTGGTAGTTGTTTGAACACTTCTCCTTTAAGAAAAACAACAAAGATCTTAGGAGTTATCTTCACTACGTCTAAAAATTCTTCTCGATTGATCAGTATAACTGGATTTCTTTTGTCCAAGGTAGCCTTAGGAAATTCCTCCTCTTTTAGTGGTCCAAGAACGATCTTCTAACTATTCTTGTATAGAACATAAACATTGTCTTTACTATGGTGAGTGGCATCGAAATCAAACTGCCAGAGCCTCCCTATAATAATGTGACAAGCATCCATATCAACCACATCACATCGTATCTCTTCTGCATAGACCTTCCCAATCAAGAATGGGATAAGGCAGGTTTCAGTCACTTGCGATTCTGGACCTTTCTTGATCCATCTAATTTTATAGCGCTGGGAATGTTTTTCTGTCTTCAATCCTAACTTTTGAACCATTATTGAGGAAACAATATTCTCACCACTGCCACTATCAATGATAACGTCACATACTTTTTGATTGACAGCGCAACGTGTACGAAACACGCTAAGACGTTGGTATCAGAGGTGTCGCTCCAACATTGGTGTTTGGTGTATCAGTGTGTTTTTATCAAAATCGTACGCCACAAATAATGGCTCCAAGAATATCCAAACAAAAATACAAGGAGATTCAAGAGTTGAAACAATAAATAGAAGAGTTGGTACGAACACAACAACAAATCAATACCCTCTTCCAACTCATCTCCTCCAAAATCCAAAACCGTAGCCTAACTAACCAAACCCTAAAACTACCAGCCACCACTCTTTCCCCAACCCTTCCACCCACCCTTACCCTTTACCCCTGTTGCCGGCAGCCCCCAATACCCCTACCATACCCATTTTGCTGCCCTACCCTACCAATTTCCCACTGTTGTCCCAAATAGCCCTACCCACCCTGCCGGCCCAATAGATAGCTCCTACCCCTCTGCCGTAGCCGCTGACCACCCCAACTACCTCCTGCTGCCCGTGACCCAAACCCCAGTCCCCCTCGACCCCAAAGAAAACCCACTCGAACCCAAACTGACCCAACCCAGACTCCCTGTTGGCCGTCGACCACCCCTCTAAACCCCAAAACAACCCCGAAACCCTAGGGTTCTGCCCTATTTTTGCTCAAAAACCATCTGGGCTGCAAAATCCCATCCCAACACCTCCTAAATGCTCTGAAACGATGATTTTTTTCCCCGGGGGAGGCTTCTAGAGCTAATTTTGGTGAAGAAGAAGAAAATTTGTGGGTTGGACACTCCTCAACTTTTAAAAAATTAATTTTTGGCCCCCACAAGTTTTTGGCACCAATTTTTTGGAATTTCCCAAGGTTCTAAAAAATGCGGGGTGTGACCGCGGTGTGGAGTCCAAGCCTTAAGCCTTACGCCATAGAAGCCTAGGCGGGCCTTAGGAGTAAAAAGGCGTGAAAAGGCGTTTAGGCCTTTGTTAATATATTTTATTATTTTTTTAACTATGACAAGGCTATTAAAAATACTAAATTGGTACATACCTTAAAAATATATCTAAATATTTATAAATTAAAATACTATTTTTTTAAAATACTTATAAAACTCACATTTTTTCACGCCTTACCCCCAAAAAATGCTCGTTTCTTCACGCCTTACCCCAAAAAAAGTTGATCATCGTTGACCACGCCTAGGGCCAAAACTTGGCGTATCTAAAAAGCCTCGCGCCTAGGCGCGTTTTTTAAAACACTAGAATTTCCTCACGAGTCCCCAATTTTTTGAACGCTTGAGGATGAGCTGGGTTTTAATAGGGGGAGAGTGATGAAAATGGGCCCTTTTCAGGGTTTTATTGCATTTTATTTTATTTTCTTTTATTTTAGTATTTAAAGGGAGGAGTAACAAAAGGCAATGAAGGGCACTGTTGTAATTAGAATATTAGCTTCGGTCCTAAGCTACTCCTCCCCTTTAAATACCCCTTGTATTCCTCATTTGAGGACACTCTTTACATTTTGAAATATAAGAAACCTCTTGATTTTGTTTGATGTATAGTTTACATAAGAAAGATTCACACTTGTAGCCTCAAAATCCCAAAGAAAACAATAAATTTTTTATAGATAGCTTGTTTTCAATCTCACCAACATAGCATGGCTCTGCATAACTACGGGAGAGAATAATGGATGACTATGTAATGGCTATGAGAAACAATGAAGGGAGAGACTACTGGATGCTACATTATAGTAGCTTCACTATAAAGAAAGATACAAAAATCACCACTTGATCGCGGTTCTATACTTACTAAAGATGAAAATGGGGAAGGGTAATAGCAGACAAAGCCCCAACACAACTGGAAAGGTATACGAAGGTGTGTAATGGGGTAAGATTAGTATGGGAAAGTAATAATAAACCCAAATAAGGTTCCAATCAGTGTCCAACACCAAGACCTATGCTACATATACCATTTTCCATCATTAAGAACCCTGATTGAGTTCTTTCAATTCCTCGCTATAATGATGTCATGAAAAGAAAGGGTGAGATGGTGAGATAAAATGACTTCTGATTGTGATACTTGTCAATTAATAAAAAATATAAGGATACCACACTTTTATTTCGATTCTGGAGTTCAATGCTTACCTGAGTTTGGTTTTTTCAATGCTTACCTGAGTTTGGTGAGATAAAATGACTTCTTATTGTGATACTTTTTAATCAATAAAAAATATAAGGATACCACACTTTTATTTCGATTGTGGAGTTCAATGCTTACCTGAGTTTGGTTTTTTCAATAAGTAAGCATGAAAATATAGGCATGGTCTCTCAAAATTAGTTCATTATTTTTCTATAAGTAATACGTATCAGATAGTGCATAGATTAGCAAAAAAGAAAAAAGACAGTGCATAGACGCCACAATAGGTGTATTGTGTACAAGGAGTAAACCAAAAATATACTAGATAAAAGGACAACAACTAAATCTAGAACGATACCAAACTCATATTAACCATTTCTTGGATCTCCCATTTAGTTACTTTCCCTCTTATCTTTTCTGCTCTACCTCTATTTGGGAAGGTGACTCGTTCAGCATTAAAGGCCATTGTATGATTTGGTGTAACGCAGTGGAAAACATGAAAATCAAACAACTATCCTTAAATCCACAAGGCACACAGTTAAAAGGGAGGAAAATTTAAAGTTTATAATTGAAGATGAGATGATATGAAACACTTACAAGCTTGCTCTTATATAGTGAGCAACAAAAGACAATTCTAAAAATTCTAACCCTTTTACTAAAGGAGAAACACACTTTGAGTATCCTAAGGGACATAAAACATAACAACATATTAATATAATGACATTAAAGGGAATCCTAAGTAAAAGGGAAACACACTTTGGACAATTTTAGGGAAAGAAGGAACAAAAGGAATACAAGGAATATGGAATCCAAAGGGGATCCGAGTGGAGATACTAGGAGCTGTTGGAAACCGTACATATAAACAGTATATATGGGACTGTTCATGTATACAGTTACCATTGACATATAGGCTGACTTTACCTTTTCAACCTCCCGACTTCCAGCGATCCTGTGTAACCATGTATTCTTGTGCTATTTGTTCTATATTAGTCTCTCTTGCCTGAATAGAACTTATCCCTGAGTTACCCGAATCTAAGGGATAATACTCATGTATGTCCTCCACATTGAAGGTAAAAGAAATGGATATGTCAACAGGTAAATCAATCATGTAGGCATTGTCATTGACTTCCTGCAGAATTTGAATAGTAAGAGGGCTTTTGTTAAAGCAATCAAATATGAAGTAGTTCACCCGTCAAAAGTTTATAAAAATGGCTTTATGTGGGACTAAGGACTTTAATGAGACCGTGGTTGAAAAAGCGTGTTCCCTTAAGATACAACGCACCATAGGCCATCCTCCACTTTCTTCGTTTTTGATGAAAAATCGACTGTCTTTGCGAAAAAACATAGAACATGTGCTTTAGCCATGAAAACTAAATTTCTTAGAGAAAGAAAAATAGATTCGTCATGCTTCTTTGGATTGAAGTGCGTGCTAAATGCTTCTGACTGACCTAACTGCTCTTTAAGATCCTGTTCTTTAAGTTCACTTTTTTCAAGATTTTAATGAGTTATTTAACATTATTTCGACAGGTTTGACAACACGGGGAGAAACCAAAGGTTTGGAACCCTAAGCTTAAGGCTATTAATGGTGCTCGGAGTGCCAAGGAAGTAGAGAACTGCATGTTCGATGTATCTTCCCACCGAAAATCTCTCTTTCCTTAAATACACCATATCAAGGTCTTCTTTAAAAAATTTCTTCCTCTGCTTCTTGTCAGTGGTTGCCTTGTACTTGGCGTAATCCTTCTCTAGGTGATTTTTGACACCTTCTTGAATGGCTTTAATGTGCTCAACCATTTTCTCAGCAGTAACATTCTTTCTTGATAATTTTGGTAACGATACCAAATACAAAGCCATATTTGGAGGACAACAATACACAACAGCAAAGGGGGATCTTCCCGTGGACCAATTAACCATGAAATTGTAAGAACACTTTGCCTGGGCAAGGGAAAGATCTCACTGCTTTTGTTTCTCTCCTGAAATACAGCGAATTCGATTTCCAAAGCTCTTATTTACCACCTCCATTTGGCCATCAGTTTGGGGGTGACTGGTGCTACTGAAGTTGAGAGATGTGTTGAATCTCTTCCACAAAGTTCACCAAAAGTGGGACAAGAACTTGGTGTCATGATCTGAGGTGATGGACTGTGGGACACCATGTAAATGAACCACCTCCTTACAAAATAGTTTGGCCATCTGAACTGCATCATTTATCTTCTTGCACGAAATAAATGGGCCGTCTTAAAAATAGATCAACGACCACAAAAACATAGTCTGCTAATCATTGTGTCCTTGACAACCCTAGAATAAAATCCATATATAAATCCTCCCATAGGACATCTGGTATAGGCAGTGTGTAAAGGGCAGTATTCCGTGAGTGGTTTTGCTAGTTTGGCAGACTGTGCACCATTGCACACAGTGGCGGATCCAAGAATTTGATTCAAGTGGGGTGAACCAGGGGGTTTGGGGGCGGGAGCCCCCGAGACGATTATTTTGGGTAGTTTTTTCTTCTTTTTTTTTGCAATTTTTAACCTTAAAAATGTTTGAGGTAGTAATTAACTACATTTGGATTCTTACTTTGTTCGTGGATTTTTTTTATAATACTTCAACATAATATTATCCTAACGGGTTGTGTGTTGTCTCCTCTTTTCCGTTTAAAAAATTTCTCCACGACTTTCTATATATATTTACAACAATTTCAGACTAGTTTTACACACAAATCTAAACACAATCTAGGGATTTTAATTTTAAAATACATTATAAATTTAAACACAGTCAAGCAGGAGTTATAAAAAAATATACCTGTTTTTCACATAAAAAATACATATAAAGAATATACTTATTTTGCAAATAAAAAATACATATAAAAAATACACAAGCAAGCAGGAGTTAAACACAAGTAAACACATATGAAAAAAATGCACATATAAAAAATATACATATAAAAAATATACCTGTTTTGCAGAGCAAATCAAGGAGAGGAGAGGGAAGGTCAGGTAGGGGGGAACCGACTGCAAGGGCTGCTACTCATTAGGGAAGGTGAGCGGTGGTGAGCGGCTGAGCAGGGGAGCGGTTGAGCAGTGGAGGGAGGTGAGCAGCTCAACTGTTGAGCGGCGGGGAGGGTCAAAGTGAGAGGAGAAGAGAAAAGTTGACATAGGTATTGGTTAAATGTGTTTGGTGCCCCAGTGAGTTGGTATAAGCGTGAGTGAATTTTTTTTAATTAATTACACACGTACACCCTCATCTTTACCAAAAAATTCCAATTTTTTTTAACTGGGGCGGCCGCCCTGCTTTGGCCTATGGTGGATCCGCCCCTGGTCGTACATGGTTTTCCACATCTCTTTTGAACTGCAGCCAGTAGTATTGCTCTTCTACCAGCTCTCGCGTCTTGTCTCTTCCCAAGTGACCGCCTAATATTCCACCATGTAATTCACGTACCACCTGCTCTCACAACGAGCCTCGAGGGATGCACAATTGGTTTACTCTGAAAATGAATTCTTCTTGCATATGCAACCCCTTAAAGGTCTATCCCTATTTATAAAGTGTCCATGTTTAACCAAAATCTTCATCAGGCTCATACTATTCTTTCAAATAGTCAAATCCTGTGATTTCAGTTCTCATAGTTATGTAAGAAGTTGCTTTACGGCTCAATGCATCTGCCATCTTATTTTGCTGATCAAACTTGTGTTTCAGCGAGCAGGTGAATTGTTAGATATAAACCACCCATCGCGCATGCATCTAATTAACGTTGTTTTGATTATTAATGGATTTCAGCACTTGGTGATCACTAAACAATACGAACTCTCGTTAGATAAGATAATGCTCCCACATGTGCAAATCTTGCACTAAAGCATAAAATTTCAGCTCATAAGTAGTCCACTTCCTATGCACCTCACTCAGCTTCTCTATGAAATGTTACTGGCTTCCCTTCTTGTGAAAAAACTGCTCATATTCCCACAATTGAAGCATCACACTCCATCTTTAACAACTTCTCAAAATCTGGAATAACCAATACCGGTTTTGTTAATAGTTTCTCTTTGACCAAGGTAGAACTTATTTCAGCTTCCTCTCCCCAATGAAACTTCCCTCTTTTCATCCAATCGGTGATGGAGGCCATAACGCTACTGAAGTTTTTGATGAACTTTCAGTAGAACGTAGCTAGGTCATGAAAACTGCGTACTTCACTCACATTCTTTGGCGTGGGCCACTCCTGAATGGCTTTCACTTTTTCTTCGTCTACTCAAATACCATTACCACTAATCAAAAAGCTCAAGGACAATAGGCTCGAGGTAAAAAAAATACAGTTTTCAATTTAATGTAGAACTTATTTTCCTACAAAGTTGCTAGTATCTCCCTCAAGAGCAAAAGGTGTTCTTCAGAATATCGTCGAAATAAACAACTACAAATCGACTAATAAATGGTTTTAGTACGTAGTTCATTAACCGCATGAAAGTTCTAGGTGCGTTGGATAATCCAAACGGCATAAATAGCCACTCTTACAGTCCTTCCTTTATTTTGAACATTGTTTTTCCACTCATCCACTGGGCGAATTCGAATCTAATGGTTTCTGCTCTTAAGGTACACTTTGGTGAAAACTTGTGCTCCTGCCAACATGTCCAACATATCCTTTAAACGTGGAATGAGAAATCGGTATATTCCACGGCTGTCTATACACATTCATTAACTGTCATCCTTCTTGAGCACTAGCAAAGCCAAAACAGCACATGGGCTCATACTTTCCCATTTTAATCCCTTTTACAGTACCTCCTCTACTTGTTCTCATGAATTTGGTCTTCCCTGGGATTCATCCTATAATGGGGCCGGTTTGGCAGGCTCGCCCCTGGAACCAAGTCAATGTGGTGTTGAACGTCCCTCATGGGTAGGATACCGCTAAGGAGATTGTCCGGTACTAAATCATTGAATTGCTTTAGTAGGGGTTGTACAACTGCTGGTATAGTAATTGGTAGTTGTTAGAACACTTCTCCTTTAAGAAAAACAACAAAGATCTTAGGAGTTGTCTTCACTTCATCTAAAAATTCTTCTCTATTGATCAATATAACTGGATTTCTTTTGTCCAGGTTAGCCTTAGTAAATTCCTCCTCTTTTAGTGGTTCAAGAACGATCTTCTGACTATTCTTGTATAGAACATAAACATTGTCTTTACCATGGTGAGTGGCATCGACATCAAACTGCCAGAGCCTCCCTTTAATAATGTGACAATCATCTATATCAACCACATCACATCGTATCTCTTCTGCATAGACCTTCCCAATCAAGAATGGGATAAGGCAGGTTTCAGTCACTTGCGATTCTGAACCTTTCTTGATCCATCTAATTTTATAGCGCTGGGAATGTTTTTCTGTCTTCAATCCCAACTTTTGAACCATTATTGAGGAAAAAATATTCTCACTACTTCCACTATCAATTATAACGTCACGTACTTTTTGATTGATAGTGCAACGTGTATGAAACACGTTATGACGTTGTGGATTCTCCTTTTTTTGGGTGTGTAAATTAGCTTCCTTATTACTAAAGAATGGGACAACTCGCCTTCGTCTCCCTCAATCACCTCATCATCCTCAAAAGCGGAGTCCAAATAAACTTCTTCATTCCCGTCTTCTTCGTGTTCGACTAAATTCACAGTTGGTCATTTTGGACAAATATTGGATTTATGGCCTTGCTCCCCACACCGATAAGACTTCCTCAGATATGTGCATGCATATGTATTTTCTCGTACTGTAAAGACTGTTCTTGTAGTAGGGTTGCGGGTACTACAGTAATTGCCCTTGATGGACGCATTCCAGTGTCTCTTTTTGTTGTATGAGGAGAAATTATAGTGGTTTGTTTATTATTTTCATGTGTAGAATGTGGGGTATACAAGCCACGAGACCAATTCTTTGCCCTTTCCAGTAGTGACTCTGTTCTCTCAGTTGTTGTGACAATGTCGGATAATTTGAACAATAGTTTTAGCACCATATGTTCTTCAATATCCCATCATAACCCTCCGTTAAAGCGAGCCATCATACTAAACTCAGGTTCCACCAGGTTATTAGGAGATGAAAATCGAAAAAATGCTTTAACATATTCAGGAACAGTTGTATTTACCTGTGTCAGGATTGATATTGTTGGTAAAGAATCAACTCATAATTATGGGGCGAAAATCGGGTTTTCAACAAATTTTTCATCTTGACCCACGTACGGAGTGGTTCCTTATCCTGACATACGCAAGTAGTTTGCACCAGATCCCACCATGCAGACGCGCCGACTTTTAATTTGTACGCGACCAATTTGACTTGCTTCTCTTCTTGGATTTTCATATAATCAAAGAAACATTTGACTTCAAATCCAATCAAGAATTCTTCAATACAAAGATGACCTTGAAAAGTTAGTAGGTCAATCCTCACACGATGTCCTTGGAATCATCTTGCACCCAATGACCTCAATTGTCTCCAAACACTGGTACGACACGGTTGTTACCGAAGTTGACGTTTCCCTCATAAGTTGGCCACTTAATTGGTATGTTTGGATTGCGGTTACCGGCAGGACGTCCATGATAATCGTCGTTGGGCATCCTTTCGTTCTCGCGGTTAAGTTCCACCACTGTTATTTTGATAAGATTTTTTTGCATGATTTTATGCAAATCGCTCAAGATTTTATTGACGTTAGTTTGGAACTCAGTAAATTCAAGCCTCAAAAGAGCGACTCTATTACGATCAACATCGTTGGAGGTGTTGTTTCCATCACATGAACCAGCCATCACAACAAAGGTGAATCTTAGGGTTCAGAAACTTGCTCTGATACCACCTAACGTAGCGGAAAACGTGAAAATAAAACAACTTTCATTGAATCATCAAGGCACACACTTAAAAGAGAGGAAAAGTCGAATTTTTTTTAAGAGGGATAGAATTGTAAGGCCCTAAAACATGATTAGGCATGTTAGTTACATGATTAAGTATAAGTTAGGATTGATAAGGTTGATGATGGATATTAAACATTTTAATTATCTTGTTTAGATGATGCATACTTATGTGATATATATGTTGTTTGCATTATATTCAAATTGAGCTTATAATCAGTGATAACATGTTTAGAGCATATTATTATTTATAGGATTAAATGTATTATAAATTTTGTTTTTGATGCATCGTTATGTTTACAAAAATAAAATGGGGTGGTGTTGTGAAATTGGGGATGTTTGGTTGCCAAATGTGAAAGTTTTGAGATTTTCGTCACATTGCTACTCTCCCGTTTGAGCCCAAATTAGGCATACTAGTTTTATGATTTTGGAAAAACATTAAATATGAAAGTTGTAAATATATAAGTTATCTACGCGTAAACACAAATGGGGAGTAAATCGAGGTCCGGAACAGTGAGTTATGGTGGTTTTACAAAGGCGGGACAAATCTATCATTAGTGGAAATGTTTGATTCAACCTTTTGTCCAACCAATCACACATACCCATAAGCTTAATTGCATTTGGACCTCCTTAGATCATTTTTTCTGATTAGAAATCAGATATCTATATTCATCTTCATGAGAAAGGACAAGGTTTGAGGGAATATGCCTAAGGAGAGTGAAAAAGGGAAGTAAATGAAGAAATTGCTTTGAAAAATAATAATAAATCAAGGAGTTCTTATACGGTAATTATCTCTTTGTAAAAGTTGGTCACATGAATGAGTTTTACACCTTATATATTTTTGTTTATGATTTTGATAATGATTTGAATGATACCCATGTTTCATAATTGGATTGAAACAAGGATGGCTTAACAACATAGATAAGAACTTGTGCTAGGATAGTAAATGTGAACTTTAAAACCCTAGATTTGAGTCACCTTCTTGTGAAGCTTTTTAATTTAGTAGATTAATGTATATGATGTGTGTGTATATGTTAAAACATGTTTAGTATATGTTTCCATGAATTAAATGATGTGAATAAAGGCCTTTTCGTCATTTTTAGCATGTATTTTTAGTCTTTTAGTCTTTCTAGTATTGCATTGTATTTTTCTTTTATTAGTATTTGGAGGTGGGAAGGACAAGTGGAATTAAGGGTATAATTGTAATTAGAGCATTGCTTAGAGCCCAAGCTACTTCCCAGTGGCATTAAGGGTATAATTATTGATATACCCGTTTATACCCTCAGCCTGGATGAGGATTACCTCCTATACGGACGACCCTACGAAGGGCCGACCCTTCACCAGGCCCCAGCTGGCCACCACCAGGTCCAGACGACCCTACGAGGGGCCGACCCTCCACGAGGCTCCGGACGACCCTACGAGGGTACGATAGTACGAGTCCAGAATCAAGCGAGACTCTCTACCGGAAGAAACTTTGCCCTCGACCTCGGCTCATAGGTCGAGGGTGACATTATGACAGCGCGTGGTTCGGGACACGCGTGGAACAGTGTGCGTCAGGCTCATATGACACGTGGCTGACCGTTATAACCGAATCACACCCTCGCGTGAGGGATTATTATGTCATCATTTGGCATCTACAGGTGTCAACAGGGGATTGGTTAGATCATCATTCACATGCACCATGCTTACTTGGGGGGTACACTACACCCCCCAAGACCTATATATACTTGTCACCTACAACCCTATAGGGGATCGATCCATGAACAGTAGCCCTAGCTAAAACTTTGCTTGTACACATACAGTAGAGAGAGAGAGGGTTATGTGCATTGTATCCAAGGCCATTAGTGCCCATACTTAGTGGATCACACACTCACAGTGGATGTAGGCCAAATTGGCTGAACCACTATACATCATTGTCTTATTTCTTCTTATACTCATCCCCTTCTACACACATGCTTATACACTTATACATCTCTATGACTGCCATGGCTACTACTGTTTGAGCTCACTATCACTTACCTGGTGGTGTTAAATCCCAGCATCATCAGTTTGGCGCCGTCTGTGGGAATGAGAAGACATCTCTTCCTTTGTACAGCTTGACCTCACTGGGCACTCTGGTGGTGAACCAACACTCCCCCTGAGAGGAGGTGTTTCACCATTGAAAGAGACCCACTAAGGTTCCCAAGCTCACCAGTATTTTCTTCAGTTCAACTTTTCATAGCTCAAGCACATGGCACCTGAGATGCCACCACCACCACTTCCCCTGTCGGATGAGGGGGGAAGACCCAGTTCCAGTCAGCCGCCGCCTCAGTCTGAGATGGCTGATGTGGCGGCAGCCCTAAAGTCTCTGGCAGCAAGCCAACGGATGATGCAGGAGCAGTTCACAACTCTAAGCCAGAACATACTGAGACCACCCGGGGTCTCACCTGAGATGATTACTCCGGCAGCAGCTCCAGGACAGCATGAGGCCAGGGGACCACCCCAGGCACCACGCAAAGACCTGCCACCCCCTCAGCGGCGTAGGGATGTTGCTGACCCCCGGCGTCTGCGCCTGGGGAGGCAAGGAAACCCTTGCCCTGAGGACAGGTATGACGATCTGGAGGGAGAGGAGGCCCCAATTGAATGCTGGGAACCGTATGAGGTCTCCAACAACACTGTGCGACCCCTCCAGGATAGTAGAGGAAAGTGCGTGAGACCAAACCCTGACGATCGCCCGAGAGGCTCTACTTTTGATTGCTTGAGCAGGGGGTCGGCCTTTGAGAGGCTAGGCCCAGTAAATGACCTGCGAGACAAGTTTTCCAGGTCAAGAAGTGCGGCGAGGTCCAGGCAGGAGGCAGCAGATGGCCGACCCCCGGGGCTGGATGACGACCAAAGGGAAGTGAACAGCCGACACATGCCTGTTGCAGCAGAACCCTCCGTCCACCTTCAAGAGGCGGCTTGGGATAACATCGGCCGCGCCGACCCTGTGAGGCCCTGGAATGACTCAATCCAGCAGCTAGAGGATAAGATAGGTGATATATTGAAGAGCCGAGATCCCCTTCAGAAGGGATATACCATAGGCTCACCCTTTGTGGCGAAGATAGTCGACTTCCCTACGCCATCAAGGTTCAAGCCACCTGTGGTCACCCTAAGATATGATGGGAGCACCAACCCTGTCCACCATGTTGAGATGTATCAATCGGCAGCAGACATATACTCTATCTTAGATGAGATGAGATGTCGAGCCTTCTCCGGAACCCTGACGGGGGCTGCACACGTTTGGTACACGTCTCTTCCAAAAAATTCCATTGAAAACTTTAAGCAGCTGGCAGACCGGTTCATCCACAACTTTTGCTTTGGAGTAAGGCCACAGAAGAAGACCACCCACCTGCTCTATGTCAAGTAGGGGAAGAATGAGAGTCTGAGGGACTACATAGCCAGATTCAATAAAGAGAAGCTGGAGGTAGAAGACTACGAGGAAAGCATAGCTATGACAGCCCTGATTGGAGGACTCCAAAAGGGGAAGCTGTTATGGAAGCTTGATGAAGACCCTCCGAGGACGATGGCCGAATTGCTGTCGACAGCAGGAAAGGTGATGAACGCCGAAGGGGCGATGGCCGCAAAATATGAAGACGAGAAGGGAGGTACTGGTGGGGGTAAATACCCAAAGAAGAACAAAGAGGGGAAGAAGAGGTCCATGGATGACAAGTTCGCGGGGTACACCCCTCTGACGGTCAGCTGTGAACAGATCCTCAATGAGATAAAGAGTGACCGGACGCTGAAGTGGCATGAGAAGCTGAGGGCAGCCCCCGGCAAGAGGAATAAGAACCTGTGGTGTGAATTTCATCAAGACCACGGACACGTAACGGATAACTGTTTTGCTCTGAAAGATGAAATTGAGAAGATCCTGAAGGAAGGGAAGCTCAGAAAGTACGTGGACAAAGGTGCCTTCAAGAGGGGCCGAGGGGACGACCCCAGAAAGAAGCGAGGCGATGCATGCCGAGAAGGTCCTCAAAAAAGAGGGGACGACCCTTATGATGATGAGGACGACCCTGACCTCCCGCCGAGAGACGACCACGGCCCTGTCAAGAGACTTAATATGATCTTGCTCGGAGTGGGAATGATCTCCGGGGGACTTGCAGGAGGAGGGTCTGAGGTCGCCGACAGGAAGGCCCATGTGGCCGAAGCAAAGGCAGTGACAAAGACGGTACATGCAACCTCCCTGGAGGTCAAGTCAGAAAAGAGGAAGAAGGTGGATATGGACACACTGATAGTAGGGTTTTCAAGGATGGACTTCAAAGGCCTCTTAGCCCCACATGATGACCCTCTCGTCATCACTACCAGGGTGCACGGATGCGAGGTGCCGAGGATCTTGGTAGATGGGGGTAGCTCTGCAGATGTGATGTTTTGGCCATGCTTCAAAGCCTTGGGTCTCAGCCATGCTAGACTTGTCCCCCACCATCATCCGTTGATTGGGTTCAGTGGGGAAAAGGTTCATCCCCTTGGGGTATATGAGGCCGATGTGAGGATGGGGGACGAGTGGCCGAGATGGCTCACAAAGAAGGTCAGTTTCTTTGTGATGGACGAGCAGGTGTTCTCCACCTACAACATCATACTGGGGCGTGTGGCCCTCAAGGGGTTTGATGTCGTGCCGTCTACGGTCCAACAGATGATCAAATTTCCTACCCCTTATGGGGTAGGGGAAGTTCAGGGAGACCAGACGACGGCGCGAGAGTGTTACTACAACTCCGCTGAAGAAAGGGAGGCACACAAGAGGGTTACAACCACTTACAATATTGATACCCTAGACCCCATAGATGAAACGAAGCTGAAAAAAGGAGGGGCTACGGAAGAGGTAGAATCCATCATCCTCGATGAGGATGACACGGAAAAAACCGTCCAAGTAGGAAAGTCTCTGAATCCCAACATCAAGGAAGACCTCATTAAACTGCCGAGGAGAAGGCGAAGCGTCTTCGCCTAGAGTCATGTAGATATGCCAGGGATTAACCCTGAAATCATGTGCCACAAGCTCAATGTGGTAGAGGGAGTGAAGCCGGTGAAGCAGAAGAGGAGAATTTACTCCAGAGAAAAATATGAGGTCATCAGGGACGAGGTCAAAAAATTAGAAGACGCTGAATTTATCAGAGAGGTCATCTACCCTGAAGGGATGTCTAATGCAGTCATTGTCCCAAAGGCCAACGGCAAGTGGAGAATGTGCGTGGACTTCACAGACCTCAACAAGCATTGTCCCAAAGACAGCTTCCCTCTCCCCCGCATCGACTAGATGGTAGACGCTACTGCAGGCCATGAGCTCATGAGTTTCATGGATGCCTACTCAGGGTATAACCAGATTTTCATGAACCCTGAAGACTCGGAGAGGACCGCCTTCATCACTGATAAGGGGACATACTGCTACAGGGTCATGCCCTTTGGCCTAAAAATTGCAGGGGCAACGTACCAGCGCCTCGTAAACAAAATGTTTGAAGATCAAATTGGGAAGTCTATGGAGGTCTACGTGGACGACATGCTGACTAAGAGTCTGAAGGCAGAGGATCATGTGGCAGACCTGGAGAGGACCTTCAATACGATGGACAAGTACCAGATGAAGCTTAACCCGGCCAAATGTGTTTTCGGGGTCGGAGCGGGGAAGTTCCTGGGGTTCATTGTCAACCAAAGAGGCATCGAGGCCAATCCTGAAAAGATAAAGGCCCTTATTGAGATGAAGACCCCCAAGTCCATTAAAGACGTTCAGAGGCTCACAGGAAGAGTGGCTGCCTTGAACAGATTTGTGTCAAGGGCCACAGACAGGTGTCTACCATTCTTCAAGATCCTCAGGAAGGCCTTTGAATGGAGTGAAGAGTGTGATGAGGCTTTCAAGGAGCTAAAATCATACTTAGGGTCTCCCTTGTTGCTGTCACGACCCGTGCAGGGTGAACGACTTTATGTGTACCTCACCGTCTCAGAGTCTGCCATCAGCGCAACCATTGTGAGAGACAAGGATGGTATACAGAAGCCTGTATATTTTAACAGCAAGGCACTCCAGGGGGTAGAGCAAAGATACCCGAGGATGGAAAAGTTGGCCTACGCCTTGATCCATGCCTCAAGGAAGATGAAACTGTACTTCCAGTCCCATACTATGGTCATCCTTACTGACTCTCCTCTTAGGCAGGTCCTACACAAGCCTGAAAAATCAGGAAGGCTAATGACCTGGGCTATAGAGCTGGGGGAGTTCGATATTGTGTATCAGCCTAAGACAGCCATTAAGGGGCAGGCATTGGCAGATTTCGTGGCTGAATTTACTTGGGAGAGTGACGAGGCCGAGGGTGAGGGTCTAAGCCAGACAGATACCCAACAAGGTAGGCTCACCGACCCTCCTGCAGATAAGGATGAGACAAGCACCGCTAGAAGAAAGGTGTCTGAAAATGAAGAGGGAAGATACCTTTTTAGACAAGGGTCACTCATCGAGGGAAATTTCTCAGAGAAACATGCTGTGTGGAGTCTCTTCGTCGATGGGTCCTCTTGCGAAAGCGGGAGCAGAGCTGGATTGATAGTATCAGCACCCGACGGCACAGACATCGAGTACGCCCTGAGGTTCAATTTCAAAGCCTCCAACAATGAGGCTGAGTATGAGGCCTTGATAGCTGACCTTTCCTTGGCCAAATCTCTTAGTGTCGGCCAAATTTTGGTTCACAGTGATTCAAGGCTGGTGGTGAATCAGATACTAGGAGCCTATGAGGCCAAAGACGAGAGGATGGATAGGTATCTTGAGAAGGTGAGGTCATTGCTAAAAAACTTTAAAGAAGTGAAATTCAAGAGGATACCTAGGCTCGACAATGGCCGTGCTGACGCCCTTGCAAGGTTGGCCTCAGCTACTAGGACAGACATAAGGAGGACAGTCCCGATAGAAATCTTGCTTCGACCAACTATCGAAGACGTCGAGGGAACACTTGGCATTTGCATGAATGTTTCTCAAGAACCTTCATGGATGGATCCTCTGATCAGATATATTAAAGGGGGAGAGATGCCAGAAGCAAGCCAAGAGAGGAAGAAGCTGAGATACAGGGCTGCAAAGTTCACTGTCATCGGAGACACGCTGTACAAAAAGGGGTTTCTGCTCCCCTTACTTAGGTGTGTGCATCCCTCAGAAGTCCCTTCTATTTTGCAAGATGTACATGAAGGGTCGTGCTCAATCCACATTGGGGGTAGATCCTTGGCAAAGAGGGTGATCACCCAAGGCTACTGGTGGCCGACCTTGGGGAAAGATGCTGCTGCATATGTTAAGAAGTGTGATAAATGCCAAAGATTTGCTACCATCCCTCACCAACCTCATCAGCCTCTTACCTCCATTACATCCCCATGGCCGTTTGCAGTGTGGGGGATTGACCTGGTAGGACCCTTACCGAGGGCAGTCAATAACTATCGGTTCCTCATCGTAGCAATTGACTACTTTTCAAAGTGGGTAGAGGCCGAACCAATGGTCACGATCACGGAGCAGAAGACCTTCCAGTTCATCTGGAAGAATGTGATATGCAGATATGGTCTACCCAACACCCTCATCTCGGATAACGGGACCCAGTTCAAGAATGCCTCTCTGCAGAAGTACTGTGAGTGGGTAAGTATCAAACAATTTTTCTCCACCCCAGGCCGACCTCAGGCCAATGGGCAAACCGAAGTTACGAACAGGGCAATCCTAGATGGGATTAAGAAGAGGCTTGAAGAGGCAAAAGGAAGATGGGTCGAGGAGTTATATGCAGTTTTGTGGGCGTACAGGACGACAGTAAGGACCTCTACTGGGGAGACCCCATTCATGTTAGCTTATGGATCAAAAGCAGTCATCCCCACCGAAGTCGAGTTTCCCACTCATAGGGTCCAAATGTACGACCCCCAGGGAAATACGGAAGAGAGGAGACTTGACCTGGACTTGATTGAGGAAAGAAGGGAGGATTCTGAGATAAGGAAGGCTTCCTACCAGCAGAGGACCGCAAGGTTTTACAATCAGAGGGTGAAACAGAGACCTATCGCAGTAGGAGACTTGGTTCTCAAGAAGACTTGGCAAAAGCCCAACAAACTCCATCCTAATTGGCACGGCCCCTACAAGGTCATCGATGAAGTTGTCCCTAGGATATATAGACTAGAAAACCTAGAAGGGGAACCTTTTTCCAACCCCTGGAACGCAGATCATTTGAAGAAATACTACCAGTAGTGTTGTAAGGTCTTGATAGACCATAGTTGTAATAGGAGTTGCTCCAGCAGGACACTTTGGAAAATTAATGAGAAATATGATTCCCCTCACCCTATAGTTGTCAGTTCCAGTATGCGTGTAAACATCTACAAAAAACCATTAATTTGGTAAGTGGATCCCTCGGCTATAATGAGGACCAGTGGAGGGGACGACCCCTCCACTGTTCTAAAAAAAGACGAGGGTAGACTACAAAAAACCATTAATTTGGTAAGTGGATCCCTCGGCTATAATGAGGACCAGTGGAGGGGACGACCCCTCCACTGTTCTCAAAAAAGACGAGGGTAGACTACATAAAAATCATTAATTCGGTTAGTTGAACCCTCGGCTATAATGAGGACCAGTGGAGGGGTCGACCCCTCCACTGTTCTAAAAAAAGACGAGGGTAGACTACATAAAAATCATTAATTTGGTTAGTTGAACCCTCGGCTATAATGAGGACCAGTGGAGGGGACGACCCCTCCACTGTTCTAAAAAAAGACGAGGGTAGACTACATAAAAATCATTAATTTGGTTAGTTGAACCCTCGGCTATAATGAGGACCAGTGGAGGGGACGACCCCTCCACTGTTCTAAAAAAAGACGAGGGTAGACTTCATTAAAATCATTAATTTGGTTAATTGAACCCTCGGCTATAATGAGGACCAGTGGAGGGGACGACCCCTCCACTGTTCTAAAAAAAGACGAGGGTAGACTACATAAAAATCATTAATTTGGTTAGTTGAACCCTCGGCTATAATGAGGACCAGTGGAGGGGACGACCCCTCCACTGTTCTCAAAAAAGACGAGGGTAGACTTCATTAAAATCATTAATTTGGTTAGTTGAACCCTCGGCTATAATGAGGACCAATGGAGGGGACGACCCCTCCACTGTTCTCAAGAAAGACGAGGGTAGACTTCATAAAAATCATTAGTTTGGTTAGTTGAACCCTCGGGTAGACTTCATTAAAATCATTAATTTGGTTAGTTGAACCCTCGGCTATAATGAGGACCAATGGAGGGGACGACCCCTCCACTGTTCTCAAGAAAGACGAGTGATACGACGCAAATATTGCGTATTTCACCCGTTAACCTACGCGTTATTAGCCCCCTCGGGTATCTTAATCCCTATACTTATGCTCGTTAACCAGACAACCTCGGATTTCTATGTTAACATGTTTTTCAGGGGTTAATTGAGCTTTTGTAGGTATTTAGGTACTAAGTATGAAGTTCGGACGCGTTCCGCTCGATTCCCGTACACAATCGCACGTTCAAGGGCATTTTAGTCATTTTACAGATTGGGCACCTGGCCCAACATCTTCATGGAAGTTGTATCCCTCCTCGCAAGCTTCGCGTGGCCGCAAACGATGCGCGATTCCGATTCATAACGAAGAAGTTACGGCGATTTTAGCGGAGGAGAAATGCAAGCCAAAACAGGGGAAAATGCAGTCTGCCCCTGCTTGATCGATCGATCGACCAAAGTGGTAGATCGATCGACCCTTCCCATTTTTGCCCCGTCTTATATGATCGATCGATCGACCAAAATGGTAGATCGATCGACCCCCTGTTTTTTTTGGCAGATATTTTGCATTTTCTTTTCTTTCTTCTTTTCTTTTATTCCCACTTACTATATAAAGTTTTGTTGATGTAATAAACAGGAGAGAACGTTTTTAGCTTAGTTTGTAGTTAGGGTTTGGGTTTTTGATTGGTTTTTCTTCTTCCCCTCTTGGATTGACACACTAATTGGTTGTAAGATTAACTATTCATCTTCCCTCTCCATTAATATAGTTTGTATTCATTACTTTCTTGCTTTCTAGATTAATTTCATGCTTTGTTAATTAGTTTAGTTATTTATTTCTTGCTTAATTAGTTTATTGCTTTGTTAATTAGTTTCATTTATGTCTATCCCTTAGATAAATAGGTTCGGGATTGCGTTTCCGCCATTTACGGGTTTGAACCTCGAAAATTAGGTTTTGTGCAAAATCGTGTTTAATTGAAACCGCGCGTATCAAAGTTGGATTGCTAAGCGTTTATCTTTCTTTGTCATGCAACGTTAGAGTTTATAGCGACAATCCGAGTTTAATCCGCGTGTGACCATTTTTCAGTTAAATGTTTTATCTCGCAACTTTGGGTTAAATTCCTTCTTGCGTGAGGTTTATGCTTAGTTGAAAATGCTCGATTAAATTGCTTTCGAACCGAAATTCTAATTAGTAGTTGTTTAGCCCGTGAATGCGTGTATGCCATCCCGATCCTCGCTTTCCTTTTATTTAGAGTTAACTTCTCTTTTCTTTTGTCACCATAACCACCCTATCACCTTTTCATTTATTTATTTTACACTTTTATTCCTGAAGTAATTAAACAACTAACATCTAAAATTCAATCACTCCCTGTGGATTTCTTACGACACCCGACTTACCGCTGTACTTGCTTGTCAAGTGTAGCTGTAGTTTAGGTTCTATCTTTTGTATCGCGGCGGCGAAACACACGACGATTGTGTCCTCACACGAACACATTTTTACCGCCCGATCAAATTGGCGCCGTTACCGGGGAGTGTGTTTTAGATAGTAATTGTTTTATTATTTCATAGTATTTTCCCTTTTGTATTTGTATTCTTTCTTTTAACCTTTCTTGCAGGATTTGCATACTTGAGCGCTAAGAAACTTTTATTCGTGGTTGCTCACTTTCTTGCTCGGATTCTCCATCTACAAACAACGAGGTAATCATGTCCTACTATTATAGTTATTACGGTTATTCTAATGATTCATACTTTGGGGATAGTTTTCAAGTTTTCCATTTTCAAGATTTTCTTGAAAATGAAAGACTTGAAAACATTTATCGGAATGAAAATCGTTATTGGGAGCTTGAGTTGGATTCATTATTCGAATCCAATGACGATTCTCATTTCATTACTTTCGAAGACGAGTTTCAACCAAATGAGGAGTCCGAAGCTCTTGAGCCGAGGAAGCTTACTTTGGAAGAAACTTTTCTTCTTTATTCCCAAGGTTTGGAAAGCCTAAATGGTGCTGGAATGAGACTTGGTTCACTTTGCGATGAGATGAATTCTTTTGCACAAAACAACGAGGAGGTGGAAACTTGTGTTTCACCTCAATTTTTCAGAGAATTTCTCATCGAGTGTGAATCTTTCTCCTCCAAAATTCAATCTCCTTCCGACGATGAGTCGATTGAGATTGAATTTGTTTCATCACCATATTCGTTTTCCGTGATCGAACCATTAGAATTACCGGTTGATTCCTATGAGTCGGTAGAAACTTTTAAAATTTCTACACTTTTTGCCAACGAGGACTCTTTACCGGACTTGTTTTCGATGGATCCTATCCCCGTGTGTGCACTATCTCCCATTCCACTTGAAAAACCTTTGGGAGATGAATCGACTTTTCTTGGATCTCTAGTGTACCTTTCCCCCTTATTATCCAAATCCCCCATCGTCCACCCAAAATTTCAAATTGGCGATGGTTCACTTTTTTCACCACCCACATGCCTTCCGTTGTTCAAACGGAATTCATATCTTTCGGGAGGCATGTTCGCTTTGGAGGGTCCACCGTTGATCTTTCAAAGTCAAATCGTTCTTATGGTGGACCCTCAACTATTTAGACTTCTAGTGTATAGTTAGTGTGAAGCCTAAATAGTATGTTGTAAATAGTTAGCTTTTTAATTTTCTTTCTTTCCTATTTTTCTTTCCTTTTTAATTTAGTCTAGTGTAATTAGTTAACTTTTTGTTATTTGTTTTTGCTATGCTCGGTACTAACTTGTTTTGTAGATTTCATTGGACTCATTCTTATGGAGATCGCTCCAATTTTGGGTAATATCATTCTTTTCCTAGCTTTGTGTTGTGTTCTTTAATGGACGCATTGGGGACAATGCAACATTTAAGTTAGGGGGTGTAGGATAGTCTATCCATTTTTCTGTTTAGTCCTTGGATTGGATTATAATTTAGTTACAAAGCATGTTTTTGTTAAAATTTGAAAATTTTCAAAAATATTTTCTTTCTTTTTTCTCCTTTATTGGGCATTTTGCCTTGTTTCCGATGATAAATTTTAATAATTGCCCGATCAAATAGACAATTCAACTTTGCATGTTCTCGATTTTAGAAGTTATTAGATTCTATTCCCTAAATCATTAATATTATGAATAACTTCATGAATTAAACTTTATCCGTGAACATATGCACCATTCTTGTTATATTGAATTGGCTTAAGATTTTTATAACTCGGTATGCTTTTGCTGCATTGTATATACTTACACCGAGTGAGATTAGAGACTTATCTTCATTTGTGAGTGTATACACTATTCTTTTCTCATTGAAAACGTTACAGTCGTTGGTAATCTCTTTATTCTTTCATTGACCGTTCATTAATTGAGTTCATACTTGAAATGTGTTACTTGATCATGATTTTCATATATTGTTTTGACTCGAGAATTACGTAAACTTTGTGAAATGATCATAGGCCCTCTTTGATATATCACCCATATGACCTTGACCTCACCTTTTACATGTTCCCTAGTCAACCCCTTTGAGCCAATATACTAGCCTTTCGTTTCATTACCCAAAAATCCCATATCCAACTCCAAATTGGAGTTTTATACCATATATATTACCTTACATACCCTTGTTTGGATTGTTGCTTGGAATTGAATGTTATTATTGTTGTGTGGTTGCAATTTGAGTATGAAAAGAGTAAGAAGTGTCAGAAAAAGAAAGTAGTGAAAAGAGAAAGCAAAAAGCAAAGAAAACAAAAGAAAAAGTGAGAAAAAGGAAGAAAAGAAAAAGAAAGAGAAAGTTGTAAATATTGTTTGTAGTGTTTCAACAAGCTTTTATTACTCTCTCGATTGTTATATCTATGCTCGTTTGGACATTCTTGTCCAACTTTTGATATTGCCCACTTTTTACATTATTCTGAGTTTCATCCCAAACACTTTGAATCCGTACATATACCTTTCATTTCGTACCTTAACCTAGCCATACATTACAACCCTATTACAAGTCCTATGTGATCTTAAGTAGATGTAATTCAAAAGTTTAAATAGTTTTGATAATCTGTGAAAATGCATTTCACCTCTTTTAGTGTGCGGTATCCTTTCACTGAGATTGCAATTTTTATTTCCTATATAGCGTTCCTCATTCGTGACATGTGCGCGGCCTAGTTTCCATTTACATTTACTCTTTATGCCCGCATGTCCCGTGTATTACCTCCCTTTTCATAGTGAATTCATTTGTTGAGCGTAATACCCGTGAGGATTGAATGTATGCATGCTTTGATGTTTAGTATCCAAATTATTTAAGTTTTTCGCCAAATCATACCTTGCATATGCTCACTTCCCTCCCACATGTTAGAGTTTCAATTCATTGAGGTGCATTCGATAATGTTAATAACTACGGACTTCTCATGCGAATTCGTTTGCTATGCTAATAACATGTTGAAATCTTGTTCGCACTGATGAGTTTGTCTTACTTGATTGGGCATATTTTGAGGAAACTTTATGATGTTTGTGGGTTTCATCCCTGAAAACCCTCACGAGACGACACTCGTCCACTAGGGTAACCTAGGGGTTTAACGGCTTATTGCATATGCTAAATGCAATCGAATCGCCCGCGAAAGTGGCTTTATCTTTTTATTACTTTTATACCATACTTTTGTACTCTCTCCTGTGTTGGTTTACTAGTTCTTCTTGTTGCATCTTATTTCATTGCTAGGGACTAGCAATGTGTAAGTTAGGGGGTGTGATACGGCGGAAATATTGCGTATTTCACCCGTTAACCTACGCGTTATTAGCCCCCTCGGGTATCTTATTCCCTATATTTATGCTCGTTAACCAGACAACCCTCGGATTTCTATGTTAACATGTTTCGCAGGTGTTAATTGAGCTTTTGTAGGTATTTGGATGCTAAGTGTGAAGTCCGGATGCGTTTCGCTCGATTTCCGTACACAACCGCACGCGCAAGGGCATTTTAGTCTTTTTACAGCTTGGGCACCTGGCCCGACATCTACACGGAAGTTGTAGCTCTCCTCGCTAGCTTCGCGTGGCCGCGAACGGTGCGCGATTCCGATACATAACGACAAAGTTACGGCGATTTGAGCGACGTTGGATTGTATGCCAAAACAGGGAGGATTGCAGGCTGCCCCTGCTTGGTCGATCTATCGACCATAAGGGTCGATCGATCGACTCTTCTTATTTTTGCCACGAATTACACTGTCGATCGATCGACCAAAGGGGTCGATCGATCGATCCCCTGTTTTTCTGCAGATATTTTCTTTTCTTTTCTTTCTTCTTTTCTTTTATTCTAACTTACTATATAAGCTAATTTCATTGTAATATTTAGATATAATTAGTTTCATACGTTTTTAGGTTAGTTCTTAGCTAGGGTTTGGGGTTTTTGCTTGGTTTGGCTTCAATTCTCTTAGGTTTGACACCCCATTTGGATTGTAAGTTGTATTATTCATTACCCTCACCATTAATATAGTTTGTATTAATTACTTTCTTGCTTTCTAGATTAATTTCATGCTTTGTTAATTAGTTTAGTTATTTATTTCTTGCTTAATTAGTTTATTGCTTTGTTAATTAGTTTCATTTATGTCTATCCCTTAGATAAATAGGTTCGGGATTGCGTTTCCGCCATTTACGGGTTTGAACCTCGAAAATTAGGTTTTGTGCAAAATCGCGTTTAATTGAAACCGCGCGTATCAAAGTTGGATTGCTAAGCGTTTATCTTTCTTTGTCATGCAACGTTAGAGTTTATAGCGACAATCCGAGTTTAATCCGCGTGCGACCATTTTTCAATTAAATGTTTATTCTCGCAACTTTGGGTTAAATTCCTTCTTGCGTGATGTTTATGCTTAGTTGAAAATGCTCGATTAAATTGCTTTCGAACCGAAATTCTAATTAGTAGTTGTTTAGCCCGTGAATGCGTGTATGCCATCCCGATCCTCGCTTTCCTTTTATTTAGAGTTAACTTCTCTTTTCTTTTGTCACCATAACCACCCTATCACCTTTTCATTTATTTATTTTACACTTTTATTCCTGAAGTAATTAAACAACTAACATCTAAAATTCAATCACTCCCTGTGGATTTCTTACGACACCCGACTTACCGCTGTACTTGCTTGTCAAGTGTAGCTGTAGTTTAGGTTATATCTTTTGTGTCGCGGCGGCGAAACACACGACGATTTTGTCCTCACACGAACACATTTTTACCGCCCGATCAACGAGGGTAGACTACATCCAAATCATTAATTTGGTTAATTGAACCCTCGGTTAAAATGAGGACCAGTGGAGGGGGTGACCCCACCGCTGTTCTCAAGAAAGATGAGGGTAGGTTTTATTTAAAACCATTAAATTGGTTCATTGAACCCTCGGCTATAATGAGGCCAAATGAGGGGACGACCCCACACTGGTCCTCAAAAAAGACGAGGGAAGGGTTAGTAGCATCATCATCAACAAGGAGCAAACCATAAAAGAAGGAAATAAGGAAGACAGCAATGGTAGAAGGAAGAGACGATGGTATTAATATAAAGCGTCCAAGTGTTTTACAATATTTAGAACAAAAATACAAAAATGAGGGTATGGGCCACAGACGGCCACCCTAAGGGGCGATATCAGAAGGCAGAGCCTCAACAACAACCAATGGGGTCTCTTCAGCAATCATGACTGGCCGATCCTCAGACCTGCCGGCCCCCTCAACATGAACTTGGGACTCCACTTGCGACAGGGCCTCAGCAATCAAGGGATCATCTAGCTGAACCACCTCAAGAGAAGGGCGGATGGATGATACTGTGTCGGCAAACTTTAGGACGACCCATCGACAGGCCGTCCTAATTCCCCTCTCAAGATATTCAAGGCCGAAGCCTTGGAATTCGTCAGAGACCTTGTAAGCCTCAACAGCATCAGCCTCGGCTTTCTAGACAGCTGCTTCAAGGTCAGTCTTGTGCTTGGCCTCCATATTGGTTAAGGCATCGTCCTTGTCCTTGATCAACAAGTCCTTGGCCTTGATGTCCTCGTCGTGCTGCTTCGTCAGTTGGTCCAAAAGCCTTGCGTGCTCAGCCCTAGCACTCTCTAACTCAGCCTTTGCAGTCGCCAAGTCAGCTTGCAGGTCGGCCTCGTGCTGGATGGCCCTCTCGGCTTCATGGAATTTCTCTTGATTCTCAGCCATCCATTTTGTCGCAGAGGTAAAGGGACAAACAGACTGCAAGAAAAAATGAACAAACATCAAGATGGGCCGAGGTAACAGTTAGTAAAAATAAAATTAAAAGGTCAAGACCAATACCTGAGCAAGGGAGTGCAGACCATAGTCGTACACTTTGGCAGGGGGCATCTTCGCCAAGAACTCGAAGTCAGAGGCCGACAGTGCAGAGAACATCGAGGCCTTGGCTGCCCTCAAGTTTATGATCAGCGACGAGGGGTCGGCCCTCAGATGGGCCAGATTTTGAGACCAGAAGGCCCCCATGCTCGACGAAGAGGTTTCCCCCTCAGAGGCCTCGACGCTAGCCCTTGTCTTAGGGTTAGGCCGATGCTCAACTGGAGCCTCAGGCTCCTTCCTTTTGTGGCTATCGGCTGTCAGCTCAACAACCGTTGGCCCTGAGGCCCTCGTCTTCTTTGGAAGCTTGCTGAGGCTCCTTCCCCTTCTTCTTTGACAAACCAGCGAGTAGGCTTGGAGCAGTCATTTCCCAAAGGTAATCTGACACACCTACAGGACGACCTGAAAAGGGTACCATGCATCAGAAAAATACAGAGATAAACAGGAAACACTTCAAAAAAGTAAAGAATGGAAAACGTGCTGTATAACTCACATAGTTCCGTCAGAGGGCCGACCCTCAGACCAGCTTCTTTGAGGTACCGAGGGGTCATCAAATCTTCGAACTTTGGGATCTCACCCCCTCTCCCTCGTCCCCTCAGATACTCAACAATATCCCTTTCCTCCAGGCTAAGTCCGGGGTCTGACCTAGCTTTCATTGAAGGATTAGACCATTTGTTAGGGACCCTCGGACCATTGGCAGAAGGGGACGCCTCGGTGGAGCACTCCCACGCCCAAAATATGAAGAATAATCTCTTTTTCCAATCATGATTGGAAGTTTGAGCCACGTGGAGAAGTTTCTTCTCAGACCTTCTCGCCCCTAGATGATAGTATCCGGGCTGTTTAGATGAAGAGGTGATGTTGTAACAAGCTAAGAATACGTCGGACGAGGGCTCATCAGTGAAAGCGTTTTTCCACAAGGAAATGTAACCCAGAATCGTCCTCCAAGAGTTGGGTGGAAGTTGAGAGGGGGAGACGCCCAGAGCCGACAGAATATCTACAATGGCAGGGTGGAAGGGAAGTCTGACACCTACCTTGAACATTTGCTCATAAACTGTAACCTCTCCCTCTTGACAGTCAAAAACCCTCTCAGTATCAGAGGGAACCCTCATAGTTACCCCAGAGGGCACTCCGTAAATATGCCTCCATATCAGAAGGTCTTTATCCCTAACGGAGGAGATAAAGGACAAGGCGTGGGAGGTGTCAACCTCATCATCTGTATCATCATCCTCGTACTCATCTCCTTCCCCCTCATCACCTGCAGGAGGACCCTGAGGAAAAACCACTTGGAAGGCATTGGGGGATAGGGTTGTCACAGGGACGACCTCAGAGGGGATCGTACCCTCGGCCTCTCGGGGAGGGCTAAGGGTAGACGTGTCCCTTATACCCGACGTTCCAGCACCAGTTGGCGAGGAGGCTCTCTCGTCCATTTCACTTGGTTTGGGAGTATCGGCCGGACGAGATGACGACCCACGAGACTCAGAGGGTTCATATGGTCTTATGGTGGCAAGAGGAATGGGAAAGATGGGTCGTACCCAATTAGGGTCGGCCCCTCGTCTCCTCTCTTCCTCTTCCTCTATTCGTCTGATCTCGGTAAATAGTTTCTCTCTCAAAGATGGGAATTCAGACACTAAGTTGTAAAGCCTCCTAAGCATTAAAGGGAAGACCCTACACTTGGAGAAATTACACTAGACTTGGCTAATTCAACTACAAACACTTGGGGGATTGACCAGGTTTGACTTCTGGATTAAACTAAAGAACTAAAAAGTTTTTGTCAAGAACGTTCAAGAACTAACAACCAGAGAAGACACCGGAAAAGGCTATGGGGGAACTCTAAGAAAGTGCCGACCTACGACCCTAAAAAATACACAGAAATGAAGACAAAAGAAGGCGCGGGGAGAAAAAGGTTACCTGATGAGGAGAGAACAAGAGCGATGTGAGGCCTGAAGGATTGAAGGATGCAAATGGCGACTGGTTTTAGAGAGAGAGTAAACTTAGGCGCGAAGAAGAAGAAGCTGTGGAGAGAGAGAGTTTAAAAACTCTTAAATACCTTGGTAATAAATGGGCACATTTGCCAAGAAGGGTATAATCAGGGCACAGAGCCCTATGCAAGTGTGCAGCCGCCCTGCCTTGGGAACTTGAATAGCAATGAGTACCTGCCCATGTGTCACTCACCTAACTGATCATGCATGCATCTCATTTAAAACATTATCCCTCAGCCATCTCAGCAACACCTATGGCTAAGGGCTGGGGGGTGATTGATATACCCGTTTATACCCTCAGCCTGGATGAGGATTACCTCCTATACGGAGGACCCTACGAGGGGCCGACCCTTCACCAGGCCCCAGCTGGCCACCACCAGGTCCAGACGACCCTACGAGGGGCCGACCCTCCACCAGGCTCCGGACGACCCTACGAGGGTACGACCCTTCCCCAGACTCCGGACGACCCTACGAGGGTACGACAGTACGAGGCCAGAATCAAGCCAGACTCTCTACCGAAAGAAACTTTGCCCTCGGCCTCGGCTCATAGGCCGAGGGTGACATCATGACAGCGCGTGATTTGGGACACGCGTGGAACAGTGCGCGTCAAACTCATATGATACGTGGCAAACCGTTATAACCGAATCACACCCTCACGTGAGGGAATATTATGTCATCATTTGGCATCTACAGGTGTCAACAGGGGATTGGTTAGATCATCATTCACATGCACCATGCTTACTTGGGGGGTACACTACACCCCCCAAGACCTATATATACTTGTCACCTACAACCCTACAGGGGATCGATCCATGAACAGTAGCCCTAGCTAAAACTCTGCTTGTACACATACAGTAGAGAGAGAGAGGATTATGTGCATTGTATCCAAGGCCATTAGTGCCCATACTTAGTGGATCACACACTCACAGTGGATGTAGGCCAAATTGGCTGAACCACTATACATCATTGTCTTATTTCTTCTTATACTCATCCCCTTCTACACACATGCTTATAAACTTATACATCTCTATGACTGCCATGGCTACTACTGTTTGAGCTCACTATCACTTACCTGGTGGTGCTAAATCCCAGCATCATCAATTATAATTAGAGAATTTCTTAGAGCCCAAGCTACTTCCCACCTATAAATATTATTTTGTAGCCTCATTTGTGGCATTATTCCCTTTTGAGATATATTTATTTGAGAGAGTTTAGATGAGAGTTATTTGCTTCTTGCTCCCATTTGACGTCTTTTACATCAATTGGTATCAAAACCAGGTTGGTTCTACCCGTTGTTATTGTTGTGTAGACAAAAATCGTAAACAACATCAAGAATGGGATCGAGAAGAAAGTATATCCCCATGGATACTTCTAATGAGCGTATCGAGGAGGTTCTCAACCGGTTAATGACTCGGATGGATGGCTTCGACGCCTGCCTTCCGCCACCGAGAGCCACCACCGGCCGTCCTCCTACCGCCCCTGCACCATCTCATAACCCTAACCCTAATTCTCCAACTTCGACTCATTCTACACCTTTACAACAAAAAATTCAAATCCCACAAATCCTAATCCCACTATACTTAAACCGGGACCACCACAAGTGGTAGGGTTCCACCGTCGCCGTGGGACGCCTCCCTATCTCTTTTGGCCTCTACCGATCACCATACACCAAGGCAGTACCCCTCCAAACAGGTCAGTTCGCCTCTGTCCATCTCCTCCGGCGCCGGCCACCATCTACCAACCATCGACCGCTGCTGAAACTCACTCGTCGGTGCCGCAAACCTCTAAAACCATCGTCGATCTCCATTGCCCAGTCACATCCACCCCGATCCGAAGTCCCAATCATCAGAGCTCCGCCACCGACGGCCGCCCAAGGCCAATCGTTCTTCCGAACTCCTCAACAGTGCTCAACACTTCGATCCGGAGCCAAAGCCACCAGATCGGTACCACCGAAGGTCGCCCTATGTCGGCTGCAGTCCCTCTCCTCTCCGATGCAGTACACCCCAACCCAGGGTCAGACCACTCCTCCGGTGATCAGAACCTACTCCCCAACGATCACCGATATCATCCGTGGCCTCCGGCGCCCGAAGGGGTCAGATCCGAACCAATTACCACCAATCGAAGGTGTTCAAAGGTGTTCCGACCTCAATCCGGCAGTCAAGAAGTCAAACAACTAGCAACCATGTCCAAATGTTATGATTCTAGTGTTAGATGACCCCATAGTGGTCATTGATAACGATTTTGATCAAGATCAAGCCCATGAAACCATAAACAAAAAACCCTAGCCTCCCCACCTACCCTCTCGCGTTTGGAACCACTCAAACACGTCCCAACGCTTGAAACCCTAAACCAACATACCCCCACCCTCCAAAATTATCAAGAATCACCCAAGAACCCTTCCCCACCATGCAAACTACCATTACACCACCATCATCTTCCATTCCCTCACCTCCCACCACCTTGCGTTCTCATATCATCCCATTTACCCTCACAAACTCATCATAACCCCCACCTTCACCACATTTCAACCTACCCTCACCACCACCCTCAAAGATACCATGAATTCCACCATTTTCCTTCCATACCACCAGCCCCACCCACACCTATTAAACCTCATACATCCCACATTGCCTTTCCCACACTTCTGCCCCCATTTATGCTCCACACTTCCCCATATACGTGACACCCAAGACATGTACCTCTCCCCCATTCTGTGTGGAATGCGCGCTCTTCCCATTCTTCCCCTATTGACTCATCTAAGCGGGTACGGGAGTGGATTGGTCTCCCTCCACCTGACTGCCCACCCTCACCCCAACCCCACTTTCTCCCAAACATTGAGCCTCCATTGCCCACTGATTGGCGCACCGATATGTCGTCTTTTGACTCTCTGAGTTCGAAGGTCACCTATATGTGCCTATCACGGAGAGGTATTCCTTTTGTGCTACCAGAGAGGACACCAGATGGACCACTACCCCTACCGCCAGCCTCTGACCCCTGCTCCATCCCCCTCCCCATCTATAGAGGTTGTACCACACTATATTCCCCCTCTCCCACTAGTCCCATAGAGGTACCCCCACCAGATACTGATCCTCCTCATCCATCACCTCGGAGTCAGCGACTAGATGGATGACCCTCCACTAGGCTATGACGAGCTAGATGAGGGTTCTTTGACCCTACAGGGTGGCCATGCCATCACACACTTAACGCTCCAAATGTTGTCGAGGAGCATGCAATTCGATATTCGGGTGGATGTATCGATGTTCGATGGCCACCTTCAACCCGATGCCGTTATTAATTAGCTCATCGTAATGGATCGAATTTTTGAGTACAAGTGACTGAAAGGTCACCGATGTGTTCTGTTAGCGGAGGCCAAGTTCCAGGGCCACGCTAGTGTATTGTATAATGATTTGGAGCAACGTCGTGTCCTTCAGGGCCGGCCTCCCATCCAATACTGGGCCGAGCTCCGTGCACAACTGATGACCACATTTATTACAGTTACTTATGAGCGCGACCTCTTTCTCCGTGTCTAATCTCTCAAACAGGACACGACAGTATTGGACTATATGGAGCATTTTCATCTTCTTTGCACTTGTGCTCGCCTCGGCGAAATTGAGGAGCAACAGATTAACAGATATATATGGGTTGCAGAGTTACATCAAGAGAGAGATCTCTCTTTGTGTGATATCACCTCCTTTGCAAAGGCGGTTGAGTACGCCACCAAAGTAAAGACCTTCCATCATACTACTACTCCCTCCCATGCCGCTCCACTATGACCCCGCCTACTCTGGTTGCCACAAGTGCTCCCATGCCCACACCTTCTTCAGACTCTCCAACCACTACTGCTCCACCTCCTGCACCAACTCATCTCGTGACTTTCAAATGCTACAATTTTTGAGTGATTGGCCATCACGCTTCAAATTGTTCTCTTCCTTGGAAACGAGCCCTACTCGCATCTGGCGACCCCGAGTATGTTGAGGAGACAGAGGAGGCTCCACCCCAGCATGCCCTCATTACTATTCTGGATGGTGATTAGGGGTGCACACGGTGCGGTTTGGGTCAGTTTTGAGACTAATCCGAGAACCGAACCGAGATGGACCAGTTCCAAATTTTTAGAATCGGAACCGAATCGATAATTATGCAGAACCGAACCAAACCGAACCAACGATTCTCGGATCGGATTGGATCGGATCAGTTTTCGGTTCCAAAGTCATATTTCAAACTTAGTGAAATCTTAAGATTAATGTATTTCATAAATAATTTTTTTAAGGTCAAAATTAATTTTGATCCTCAATAACACAAGTTAGAAACTCAAGTAATCACAAAAATATAAATTACAAGTGCTAAATATATAAAATAAATATGTATGTAATTATAAATTGGTTCGCTCCCGGATTGGTTCGGTTCGGATCGATTTTCGGGCCGGATCGATTTTCGGGTCGGATTGTTTTTTTTCCCTAGAACCGAGAATCGAACCGAAGTATCGATTCTGTTTTTTTAGAACCGAAACCGAACCATTGAGCAAAAAAACCGATCCAAACCGAACCAATGCAGTCGGTTTGGTTCGATTTATCAGATTTTCGGTTTCGTTGTGCACCCCTTATGGTCATACTGAAGGCCTTCCCCTTTGAGTTCGAGGAGAAACTCTTTTAAAGGGGGGGGGGGGGGAGTGATGTGAATAAAGGCCTTTTATCATTTTTAACATGTATTTTTAATCTTTTATTCTTTCTAGTAATGCATTGTATTTTTCTTTAAGTAGTATTTGGAGGTGGGAAGGACAAGTGCTATTAAGGGTATAATTGTAATTAGAGCATTGCTTAGAGACCACGCTACTTCCCACCTATAAATACTATTTTGTAGCCTCATTTGAGGCATTCTTTTCTTTTGACGAGAGTTATTTTCTTCTTGCTCCCATTTGACGTCTTTTACGTCATAAAACCCAAAGTAGAGATTATGTATGCTTAATTATGTTAGGTTATGCTTTAATGTTTTATTTTTGACCTAGTTGTGTTAAAAGTGGATTAACTCATTGGATACTTATTGAAATCAAGTAATTCCTCTTGGGGATGCTAGATAACATATATGAGTATAACATATTATGAGATGAGCATAAAATTCCTTCTTATTTTTCTCGAGTGTTGTTTTGAAGTTGAAGTTTCGTTGCTATTTTTCTGCAGAAACAACTTGAAAAATGCTATAGTAAAAAAGACATAACTTTCTCTAGAAAATACGTAATTTTATTCTGTAAGTTGTGTTAGAATCATAATGCATAGGGTGTTATAGAAAGGTGAAGTAAAATAATTAATTCTTTTCCAGTTATTTCAGATTGACCAACTAATGTGATGTGTTACTAGATTTAATGTAATTTGGTGTATTCAAATACTAATGATGTTGAATTGATAGGTGGGAAGCGGCTAACACTACCATACCAAGGAAATAGTTTTGGTAGTAATCTTATTACTTACTTTAAGGTGAGTGACCTGCCCTATGAAATATCGATAATCATACTTTCATATGGAAATGTATAGCTTAAATACATGTGTAGGGATGCTTGTGTAATGATGTGGTGTTTATAAGACAAATGCATATAATTAAAAATATTAAGTGAAGTTATTTAACGTTATGGACTGTGGTGGATCCTACGGGATGTGGTGGTCTCGTTAATCCTACTTAAGGTTTTGTGTACTCGGAAAAAATAAAGGGATGTTGTGGTCCCTATAACCGTGATGGGTTAATTGGACTATAGTGGTCCAAGCTTACGAGAGTTAACAATTCCTACTTGGGTTATATGATTTAAAATGTTTATTCAAATTTGTTTGATGTGTGGTGTGTGTGTATACGGTCATTCACTAAGCTTTTATAGCTTACACTCCTATAATGTTTTGGTTCTGGTATATGGGTTGAATATCAACAAGCTTTTTGTGAAAATATTAAACTAAGAAACTTAGTTATGTAAAGATGTTTTGTACTTGGTAAGTTACATGTAAATGTAATGATGTTCTTGTTTCGTAGTTGTAAGTTACAAGTACGAAACAAGAACATCATTACATTTACATGTAACTTACCAAGTACAAAACATCTTTACATAACTAAGTTTCTTTGTTTAACATTTTCACAAAAATCTTGTTGATATTCAACCCATATTATATATCCTCCACTCTCCCATTTTAAAGTCCTAAGATGGTAGTGAACTCCAAACGATAGGCATACCTGAAACAAAATATTATAGGAGTGTAAGCTATAAAATCTTAGTGAATGACCGTATATACACACACCACACATATAAAAAGTTTGAAGAAACATTTTAAATCATATAACCAAAGTAGAAACTTTGAACTCTCGTAAGCCTGGACCACTACAGTCCAATTAACCCACCATGGTTCTAGGGACCACCACACCCCTTTATTTTGGCCTGAGTGCACAAAACCTTAAATTGTATTGACGAGATCACCACATCCCGTAGGACCCACATAATCCATAAAATAAAATAACTTCACTTAACATTTTTAATCATATGCATATGTCTCATAAACACCACATTATTACACAAGCATCCCAACACATGTATTTAAGCTATACATTTCCATATGAATGTATATGCATCTACGTTTCATAGGGCAGGTCACTCACCTTAAAGTAAGTAATAAGATTAGTACCAAAACTATTTCCTTGGTATGGTAGTATTAGCCGCTTCCCCACCTATCAATTCAACATCATTAATATTTGAATACACCAAATAACATTAAATCTAGTAACACATCACATCACATTAGTTGGTCAATCTGAAATAACTGGAAAAGAATTAGATATTCTAATTCACCTTTCTGTAACACCCTATGCATTAGGATTCTAACACAACTTACGAAATGAAATTACGAATACCTAGAGAAAGTTATGTCCATTTTACGACAACATTTTTCAAAATGTTTCTGCAGAAAAACAGCAACGAAACTTCAAATTCAAAACAGCACCCAAGCCACCCAAGCCAAATTAGAAGGAATTATATGCTCATCTCATAATATGTTATCTTCATATATGTTATCTAACACCTCCAACTGGAATCACTTTATTTCAGTAAGTATCCAATGAGTTGTGCCACTTTTAACACAACGGGGTCCAAAATAGAACTCTTTGATTTATTGTAATTTTTCAAAGCAATTTCTTCATTAACTTCCTTTTTTCTCTCATTAGGCATACTCCCTCAACCCTTGTCCTTTCTCATGATGAAGAAGATAGATATCAAATTTTATGATCAGAAAAAACATTCTAAGGAGGTCCAATGGAAATTAAGCTTGTGGTTATATGTGATTGGTTGGACAAAAGGTCTAATCAAACATTTCCACTAATGACAGATTTGTCTCGCATTTTTAAAACCACCATAACTCATTATTTCGAACCCCGATTTATTCCCCCTTTGCATTTAGGTGTAGATAACTTATATATCTACAACTTTCGTATTTTATGTTTTTCCAAAATCATATAACTAGTATGCCTAATTTGGGCTCAAACAGGAGAGTAACAAGTACCGAAAATCTCAAAATATTCACATTTGGCGACCAAACATCCCCAATTTCGCACCAACATCCCAGTTTACTTTTATAAACATTATGATGCATTAAAAACATACTTTATAATACATTTGAGCATATAAATAATCATATGCTCTAAACATGTTATCATCGATCATAAGCTCAATTAGAATCTAATGCAAACAACATATATATCACGTGACTATGCATCCTTTAAACATGGTAATTAAAATGTTTAATACACTTCATCAACCTTATCAATCATTATAATTGAAGATGAGATGATCTGAAACACTTACAAACTTGTTCTTATATAGTGAGCTATAAAAGACACAATTATTAAAATTCTAACTCATTTACTAAAGGGGAAACACACTTTGGGTATCCTAGGAGGCATAAAAGATAACAACTTATTAACATAATGACACAAAAGATAATCCTAAGTAAAATGGAAACACACTTTGGACAGTTTTAGGGAAAAAATGAACAAAAGGAATGCAATGGATATGGAATCCAAAGGAGGATCCACTGATGGTAACTATATGTATGAGAAGTACATATGGGACTGTTCATGTATGTAGTTAATGTTCACGTATAGGCTGATTTTACCTTTTCAGCCTCTCCGACTAGTGGTGATCCTGTGTAACTATATACTCTTGTGATATTTGTTTTACATCATGGTGTCTAAGTTTGAGATTTATCTTCTAAATCTCCTCTCATGTCAAAGCCTTTAAGGGAGTTGATCAGTTGAGCCATGAATGGATATGGTGGTTTGCCAAGCATGACAGTCCTAAAGATTTTTTATTTTGATCCAAGACCCTTGGTAAAGAAAATGACTTTGGTGTCTTCATCTACTAGTTTGTGAATTGAACCTCACCCATCGCAGAGTTCTTTGAACTCTTTCAAGTATTATTGACGTATACTACACGTCAATGGCCAAAAATCAAAACAAATATGATTTTTAGAGAGAGAAACAAGGAATTTCTTATATTTAAGATGGAACCTATCCTTAAATGAGGAGTACCTGGGTATTTATAAGGTGGGCACTACTTGCTAGCCAAGTAATAGCCTAAATAACTAAAAAAGGCAACTACTAACAAAAATATACCCAATTAGTCCCAAACATGATTGGCGACCAATTAAAGGACTAAAAATAAAATAAAAGAAGAACTAATAAGAAATATTAAAAATGACGAATAAGACCTAATATGGGACCCATTTCAATCACTCTCCCCCTCTTAAAACCAAGCTCGTCCTCGAGCATTCAAAAATTGGGGACTCGTGTGAAAATTTCCAAAAATTTGTGCCAAAAAAACTTACGGGGGCCAAAATAAATTTTCTGGAAATTGAGGAGGTGCACATCCTTTTGTTTTGCTCTTAAATGTTCCTCATCTCCCTTTGTATTCTCATGCCAACTGTAATAGGCTTTCGCCCGAATCAAAAACCAATTTTTCGGTGGATCTTGATGGGTTAGTGTGACACCCTGCCTAATTAAATACCAGGTGATCAGTCATTTATTAAATTCCGTATTCTAAAAGGCTTGCCAAGGCTTGAGGCTTGAGAAAAACGCATCGCCTATGCCTTATTATGCCTTATTCTTGGTAAAAGGCTTAAGGCATATTTTTTTAAAAAAACAAAGGATTAGTTGACAAATATTGGTTATGGAGCATGGATATGAGAAAGATGGCTACCAAACATATGGATATATTTTCAAAATTCAAGGTATCTATTATTTTATTATATTACTAGCCTTAGAATAATTAAAATAATCAAAAAAAGAAAAGCGCCTTTTTACGCCTAGGCTTCACCTAGGCGCGCCTAGGCTCCTAAGGCTTGAGGCTTGACCTCTACGCTTCGACCACGCCTTGCGCCTTTTAGAACCTTGATTAAATTAAAATAGGATTTCCATCTGATTCATTCTTAGCATCCCTGTCGAAAGCCAATCCCATTTTTAGTCTTGCGGGCATTATTAAAATGGCCCAAACACTCCCGTGTGGGCCTGGTTATGCCTAAAAATGCTCTGAGACCCATTTACTACCACCAGATACTATTTTTTGACTATCCCGACCTATCCAGAATCAACCGTACACTCATAATTGTCATCCGAATTATTTTACTAAAAGTCCTTATCTCGATCCCAAAATAGTCTATACCCGACTCTCACTTGAGATAAATTAATGCCATGTCAATATCACTCGTTATGACGTAAATAAATCATTACTATTCACTTAGTAAATTTAAATTCCATAAATATTAACCATTTACTCTCCAGATTAATATTTACATAAGTATTAATAATTAATTCAATTAAATTACGACACACAAGTAATTTAAAATTAACCGAATTAATTAAATATAAAATGCACAAAAATACAAGGTGTTACACACTTCCCCCCTTACAAGGGAATTTCGTCCCCAAAATTAGGTCATACCTGCAGCGAATAAATTTGGATACTGCTCTCACATGTCATCCTCTCGCTCCCAAGTAGACTCATTGACACTGCGATATCCCCACTGAACTCTAAGTAGTGGTACCACCTTTGACCGCAGCTTACGTTCACTACGATTCAGAATAGCTATGGGTCCCTCCTCATATGAGATGTCTGGATTCAAGTCAATATCCTCGAGTGGAACGTGCCACAGAGCTCTCTCGCTCCTCCTATAATTCTTCAGCGACGCTATGTGGAACACATCTTGTATCCGCTGAAGATGCTCTGGTAACCCCAGTCTCTATGCCACTGATCCCACTCTCTCAATGATAGGGAAAGGTCCCACATACCTCGGCGCTAGCTTCCCTTTCTTCCCGAGCCTCATGACTCCCGTAATAGGAGACCCATACCAAGACCTGGTCACCAAAATTTAACTCGATGATCCTCGACCATATAGTGCCTCAAAAGACGAGCCTATACTCCACCGGCTCTACTATCTCTATATTAGAAAAGGCCCCACCTTTATGGGTGTCAATTTCCTTGTTGCCAAACACGTGACTCTCCTTGGGGTAAATACCCGCAACAACCCCTGACTACTCATGTTAGACTTCACACCTTTAACTCATGGTGATGTAACTCTCATTACGTTCCTGAACTATACGAAAAAGACGCGGGTTACTCAATTCCTGCCGATGGACCATAGATCACTTCGGGTCCTAGAAACTTGTTATTTCCCCACCTCTTACCAACCAAAGGGTGGATGACAAAATATCCCTATAAAGTCTCAAAAGGTGTCATGCAGATAATAAACTGCTACGAGATATCACACATAACTCTACCACTGGTAATTAATACTCCCAATTACCTAAAAATCTAAACTACACATTTCTCGATTTCTCCTACAACCTAGTCACTTCCCGTCTACCCATCGACTTATGGGTGACACGTCGAGCACGATAAGTCACTCCATCCCCATCTCCTCCCAATACTTCCTACCAGAGGTGGGACTAAAAGGTCTCATCCTAATTCAAAACAACATTGGACGACACCTTGTTCCATTTCACTTCTTCGCTTTAATTAAAAATTTGACATACTGCTCGATAGTATAATCTACCCCAAAATAACAATTATTTCATTTTAGTCACTCATTCCACAATCCCGATGGAAACCTTTACCTCTCCACGATGTTGGATATCCCAAATATGAATTTTACCAATCATGCGCATCAATCTCGTCACTGGGACCATCAAAATTATAAAAATCCTGGTTGAGAACCTCGAATCAACCTTTTCCACCCCTAAATGGTGTAACCTGGAGTCAACTACACTATGTCTAATTCGACACCAATCCCCATACTTAACGTTTCACATCACGGGGAACATCTTACTCCCCTTTTTTTCGTAACATACCAAAAATCATTGCCCTCGTCTTTGCTCCCAAATCGGTGCATTCCTAGGCACTTATTCGCTTAGTGGTAATCGACATATCATTTATGCGTAAGCCACTCTATGCATTTTGACCAAGTGAGACTCTATTTCATTTTCCCAAAATTGTGGGGTCCTCCCTTACCCAGGGATATCTTTTTACATGTGCCTCCCCCGCCTTCCAACTCACCATGGTTGTGATAGTTCTCCTTGACAAGTATATATTCAGACTGTCTCCTTTATCAAACGTATCTCAATCCATCATACCTTTCCATATGTGTTCCTAATAGCCCCCATAGGCATACATTAATACGTTTATTTTCACATTCCTTTATCCTAGACTATTCTAAAGATAAAACTAACCAGGGCGCCCATACACCCTATATCCCATGCACTCTATCATAGTTATCACTAACGCCTCATACGTAACATACTTATCTCAAGTTCAACCTCTCACTCTCGGCGTGGTTATACAGTAAGGTTATCCTCAGTTACCCTACTAAAAATGATTTAATTCTCCTCGAGATTTCCCCACCCATCGACTGATGGTGCAAGCATTTCCCAGTGCTCCCTACACAGCACTACCAGACTCTACAGGCCTTTTATCGTAATAGCTCTCAACTTACAGTGTTTTCTCTACACGTTCGATAATTAACGTTCCAACCAATACCCAAGCATCCTAAAATGTTTCTCTACTTCCGATGTTTATTAAGGTCCATGCGTGTAACATCCCGCAACGAACCTCAAAAGAACTTTCCTCAATGAACTATCCCCTAGCATTGTCGGTCATCGATTTTCGTAGGCCCAAAGCGTATAGCTAGAAAATTGAAAATCCAATTCCCAAATGTCTAAGTCTAAAAATCAACTCCCACGTCTCTAAAGGACTTCCATAATACTGCGCTCGTACTATCACTAAGTCCTCAGCGCTATATCAACAACGAGCTAAATCTCTCTGCTCAATGGTAAACTCGATATACCCTGAATCACATCAGTAAAAGTCCCTACACACCAGGATCAAAAGTAACAAGACAACTGTTTTCTCTGAAGTCTCCTTCATAAAATAATATCAACGCCAGCTCAGCCCTATTTTAGGTGAGACATCGCTAAATAACGACTCCTGTCCTGGAACAGCGAACACGATAGCTTTGTTGTAACCGCCAACCGCCGCTCAACCATCACTAACCAGCCCATACCCAGGATAACATCTCTCAAAACGAGACAGCTTACTAAAATTTACCCTCGCAGTGTTCACACCCACTTCCTTGCAGATGGAACTAAAGTGAGCCCTGCTATTCAATGGTAACTATATACAAATTATAATTCTTTAAATGATATCTCTACTAAACTTGTTTCACACGCGAATATAGTGTTAACGAACTACTGTGACTCGCTCATGTCACACAAAACAGGCCCCATTCACCCTGGGATAAACTTATACTATCAATTGCCAATAGCCCCGACGGTTCAAATGGTCCCTAGACATAACACTCTCGTCCCAACCGAACCAAAACTTCTTATAACTGTTGCCCTTACTGGGCACCCCCTTCCTGTCCCATAACTCGCTGCGGGCAAGATCAACATATGTGGCCATAATCTTCACACATAAGACTCCTCTCTGTGTCATTCCCCTTGCTCTGGCCCCACTGTCCATGTCGGGGTTGTCCTTCTCTCGGATAGACCTGGTAGTCTTGGCTCCAATTGCTACCCCCTTTATTCCCTCAGCTTTGTCGACTTTGTGGAACATACTGTTGGCTTTGACAGCCCCGGTTGAATCCACCATCACTTTGTAAGAATTCCCATCAATCTAAATTCTTTAAATGGGTCCCCTACTGGGTATCCCCTTGTGGTGCTTCACTATCACTATTCAATCCCATCTTTTCCTTTGGCTAGATCCTCCGACTCTCTTAGCTCCCTTCTCATGGAAGCGTCATTATAAAATTATAGGCGTACTACCTTGTCGACAATGACACCATTCATTATAGCCGGATTTCCCCATCCATGCTTGCATATTATACCCACGAGTCCATTATCAACTTACGGACCCCTTTTTTCTCTCCGTATCCACTTCGTCTGGTACAAAGTTTGCTAAACAAATCAACCCCTAATTCTTAATTCACATAAAATAAAGGAAATAAAAGAAAATAACAAAAATACAATAAAGTACTAAAAATAACCCCTAATTCTTGATTCACATCATTCTCTCCGCCTTCGAAAAAGTTCATCCTTGAACTTTAAAATTGAGGTCGAATGCATAAATTCCCAAAATTGCGAAAGAGGAAAAACTTGAGGGGCCAAAATAGAATTTACTAAAAATTTGAGGAAGATTCTTCAGCTATTGTGTCAATATCATCTTCTTCCTCATGTCACTCGTGTGAATCATCAAAAAGATCTACCTCCAGGATCAAAAACCATATTCTTAGTGCCAAACCCTAGTTCTTACACTTGTTGGTAGGTTCCACCTAGGGCATAAGATTAATTGGTTAGTATGGGAGGGCGTTAGATCAAAAGGGGTTAAAATTGGATGGGATTTGTGGGAGAAGGGTTGTTGAATACTTTCGGGTGCATCTTGGATGGGTCAGGGGAAAGAAAGACCAATTTTTAACATAAAAATTATCGATGGCCACCGTTTGGGTGATCCGACCATGGATTAAAGGATGACAGGGCTGCCCTTGGGTTTTTATCATAGAAATTGCACCGATCGGAGCCAGAAATGGTTCACTTGTTGAAATAGGAGCCATTTGAGGTTGTACGGGTAGCTTTTCCATCAGAAATTGGGCAAATTTGCTAAAAATGGTCAGACGCAAGCCAGAGGAGCAGATCATCCTTGTTTGGTGCAGATCAGTCACCTGTTGGTGGTTTTGATCAAGAACGGGGGCAGACAGAGGGTGGTTGGGGATCTCAGGAGTAATCTGGAAGACCCTGACTTCTACAGGAGGATTTCGACTAGATTTGTGGTGTCCGATGTTGGCCTCGGTGGGTGTATATACCCTTGGGTGATTGCCAAACAGTGAGGGACTTCCTGGAGAGTCGATCAGCACTTTTCCAGCAGGAAGGCGGAAGTCCGATGGATTGGGATTGGTTCTTAGACTGATTTTCAGTGTCGAAAGTGGAGGGTATCATTCCAATCGAAATTGAAGCAGGTTTCGGACTCAGGCACTGCTGATCCACAATATATTGGGTCAGAATGGGTTTTAGGAGGCTAGGTGGAGGTGCCTACAGGGGCTGGCCACAGTGGTCGCCTGTCGTCACCGCCGGTGCGGTGATTTGGACATTAGGTTTTGATGGGGTTGATTTTTCTTAGGGAAGGGTTGTGAAAGGGGGTTACAAAGCGTAGGTAGAGAAGTCTTTGGGGCTAGGGATAGGGATTCCTGAATTAGGGTTAGGGTTAATGGTGGTGGGTGGCTCAAGGTGTCTTTGGGGGGGGGGGGGGGATATGCCAAATTTGGAGGAGAAGGTCATGGTGTAATGGAAATTTGGGTGGTGGTGGAGGGAGGCGAGCATCGAATTCATCCATCCGAGCCATCAATCACTTGATGGCCTCCAAAAGATGAGCGTTAGGAGTTTCCGCAGAGGTGTTCATCTTTTCTTGGACCACCTTGACGTTGTTTACGAGTTTTTGTGTTTTTTACAACAACAACAACGGGTAGAACCGACTCAGCTCTGATACCAATTGACGTAAATGATACCATATGGGAGCAAGAAAAGATAAATCTCTATATAACTCTCTCAAATCACTATATCTCAAAATGGAAGAATGCCTCAAATGAGTCTACATATGGGTATTTATAGGAAGAAGGTTGCTTCGACTCTAAGCTAAGAATATAATTACAATTACATCCCTAAGAGTCAATAACCTTCCTTCTTCTAAATACTAAACAAACAACTAATAAAAGAAAATACATCAAATAAAGGAAATAAAGGAAAATAACAAAAATACAATAAAATACCAAAAATACTAAAAATAACCCCTAATTCTTGGTTCACATCAATTGGTAATAAGTTAATGCATATTTAGATGATGATTATATTCCATATTATGTGATTTATCAGTTCCGCATGTTATACTTAAGTAATCAGTGTAATAAATTAACTATGTTGGAAGTTGATGCATATTTAGAGGACGATTAAATTGCATGTTATGTGATGTGGTTATGTCATATGTTATATTTAATTAATCAGTGCAATTAATTAACTATGTTAGAATATATACGGCCACATGTGAAATAATTAATGGGACGTTTCATTTTACATTGTGAGGTATTACTATGAGTTATAAGGTATTACCATGAGTTGTAAGGATCTAGAGTGATACGGAGACCCGGATGTGTGTTTTTATCGTATTAAAGTTGGGCCCGAGGGATAGGTATACGTATACCCTTAGGCTAAGTTTTAGACTATTTGGAGTAGTATTTTGGACTCAATAAGGGGGGGGGGGGGAATAACAATACTCAAAACCTGCGAGATTAAAGTGTGATTAAAGAAAATTAGCCTAACTATATAAAGGTCTCTTCACTTGGAAGAAAACCTAGTAGCCAAAATAATTGGGAAAAATTGAGAGGAAGCTCAAGAGGATTTTTGGAGAAGAGTACAATCAATCAAAGCTCAAAGGACCCATTTGTTCTTAAAATCAAGGCAAGAAATCTCATTCAATATCATCTTCATATTTGTAATTGATTTATAATTCATGTTTCACCTGAGTTTTGGAAGATGTTTAAGGGCTGAATTGATTAAGTTTAAATCATGTTTATGAAATGTGAAATAATAGGAATATTATTGATTCATTAAACATTTACAGGGAAAGACAATATAGGCATATTACAGGTAACAAATCCCTATAAATCAGGAATATGACTAATCTAAATACAAATTCAAATATGCACAGCCATCTTTGACAAATATGCACAACCGGTCTGGATATATATATATATATTTAACAAATATTCTGATGGAAATTAGGGTTAATCATAATATTTTTTTTGCATTTTTTTTATTTTATTGTATTTTTTCTTTTATTAGTTGTTTGGTATATTGTTACATTTTTAATTGTAGTAAGTGTTAAGAGGGAAACTTCTAGAAGTTTTTATTAGTTAGTGTTGTCATAAATGGTTGTCATGACAACTCATCTCATGACAACTCATACTTAGCTAATAGATTCTAGAAGATTATATTTTAGTATTTGATGTAATTGAAGGTAGTTAAAGATCAATGTGACATCACATGGGTCAAGACTCTTTCAACCAATACGAGCTTAGGAATCTGGCTATCCTTGGCATTCCCCCTCAAGCTGGTGAGTGGATAATATCCATTCCCAGCTTGTCAACAATAGTTCGAAAGGATGAACTGTTTAACATTTTAGTTAGCATTCTAGCCACTTGACCGCATGAAGGTACAGTGCGCAGATTAGTCCAATGTCCAGTTTTTCTTTTATAAAGTGTCTGTCAACTTCAATGTGTTTGGTTCGATCATGTTATACAGGATAATGTGCAATGTTGATAACTGACTTGCTATCACAATAAAGCTTCATAATTCCTTCCCACGCGACTTTTAGAGCTAAAATTATTTTTAGCCACAAAAGCTGACAAACTCTTAATGCCATTGCTCTCATTCAGCTTCCACACTTGATCTAGCAACCACATTCCGCTTCTTGCTTCTCCATGTTACAAAAGTTTCCTCCAAGAAAAGTACAATAGCCCGATGTTGATATTCTGTAATCAATAGATCATGCATAGCCTTCATCTGTATAGGCTTCTAGTGTAAACCACTCGCCAAATGTGCATATTTGTCAAAGATAGCTATGTATATTTGAATTTGTATTTAGATTAGTCATATGCCTAATTTGTAGGGATTTATTACCTGTAATCGGCTTATATAGTCTTTCCCTATAAATGTCTAATGAATAAATAATAGTTCCGTTATTTCAGATGGTATCAGAGCTTCTTACGCTCGCTTGGAATTAAATAAAATTATGGTCTGCATTGCCACCCTTCAACCATTCGTTCTTCGGCCTTCATGGTCAATTGTAGAACCTTTTTTTAGCCCTGAATTTGTTCTTTGGTCTATTCCCAATTATCAGGTTATCATCTTGCCCAAAAATTCTCCTTTTTTCTTATCTTTTCTCAATATCATCATGTCTGAAGCAACTGAAACTTCGAACCCATCTTGAATTGCGACAACCGAGACTCCTAGCATCGTTTCAATAGGAAACTTGTAGAATATTCAACCAAGTTACTGGCTGAATGGAAAAAAAATACCTTAAGTGGTCTCAATTTGTTCGAATCCTTCTTAAAGGGAAGGATAAATTGAGTCATCTTCTCAGAACGGGACCAAAATCAGGAGATCCAAAGTTTGATGGCTCGGATGAAGTTGATTCCATGGTTATGTCGTGGCTATGGAACTTGATAATATCTGCATGTTTTTGAAGATGCTCAAGTCTATGATATCAAGACCCGAATTTCGTCCACTAAATAAGGTAACCGCTCTATTACTGAATACACTAATATCTTGCAAAACTTATGGCAAGAGTTGGATCATTATCAATGGATATAGATGAAGTGCAGTGAAGACGCTACCATTCTTAAGAGGTTTATGGAGAAGGAAAGAATTTACATTTTCCTTGTTGGATTGAATGCTAAGTTTGATGTTGTTAGAATTCAGGTTGTTGGAAAAGAAGGTCTTCCATCATTGAATGAGACTATTGGAATAATCTGCGGAGAAGAAAGTTGGAGAGGATTTATGTCGGAACCTCAATCCGTGGAAGGTTCTGCCATGGTTGTTAGGGGTGCTAATGCAAGGAATGGGGGAGCAGATCATCAACGGAGCTCTTATTCTAGTAGAATGACAATTGAAAAAAAAAATGATTCAATTGTGAGTACTTACTGCAAAAAGCCACGACACACCAGAGAAAAATGTTGGAAACTCCATGGCAAGCATAAAAATTTTCAAAATCCTCAAACAACCCTCAGAAATTGGACAGTAAGGAGTGGACCAGCAAGTAAGGTGTGGACCCTCAAGAGGACAAGGACAATCACATGTGACCACAGTAAAACTAGGACGCGAAACATATTTTGTCCATGATCAAGCAGAGTTCAACCGGGAAGAGATTAAAAAACTGAAAATTTTATTTAGAACTTTAGAAAAAACTATTGGCTAAGATATTTGCTCCTTAGTTTATTCAGGTAATGCTTCTCAATCCCTTACTCTCAATGACTCGAATATGCCCATAACAAATTCATGGGTAGTTGATTCCAAGTCCACAGATCATATGACTAAGTCTTCTCATGAATTTGTCTCTTACAATCCTTGTCCTACAAATGGTACTTCGATTACTGTTGTTGGTCAGAGAGATGTTATTAGTTCGAACATTGTTTTAAAGAATGTTTTACATGTGTCAAAAATGTCCATAGCCTTGTTCAGTTCATAAACTCACAAAGGATTTGAATTGTACCGTGACCTTTGCTTCAACACATTGTGAATTTCAGGACCAGGGCACAAGGAAGATGATTGGAATTTCTAGGGAGAAAAATGGACTCTACTACCATAAAGAATCCGGTGGGAAAAATAGCTTTAGGAAATAATTTTTTTGTCTCATTTCTTTTCGAGTCAAAAAATTTGGTTGTATCATCTTCGTCTTAGTCATCCGTTTTTCAATGTTCTTAAAATTATGTTTCCAACTTTGTTTAAAGCGAGTGATATGGGATATTTCATTGCGATGTTTGCCAACTTGCAAAACACAAGTGTACTTCTTTTTCTAATAAGTATTAAAAGAATGTCAATTCCTTTTGCTCTTATCTATAGTGATGTGGGGACCTTTTATAGTTCCATATGTTTATGGGGCTCATTGGTTTGTGTTGTTTATTGATGACTGCACTCATGTGTGATGGGTATATTTCTTAAAATATAAGTCTGTTATTAGTTCTTCCTTCCAACCATTCTTTCACGTGACTAAAAATTAATTTGGGTAGAACTTAAGTGGGTTCGATCAGATAATGCTAGGGATTACTTAAATCAACCCTTGTCACCATTCTTTCAAGAAAAAGAAATAATTCACGAGTCTTGTGTAAATATACCACAGCAAAACACGGTGGAAGAAAGAAAAATTGATCATCTTCTCGCAACTACTCATGTCTATCTATTACAAACAAATATTCCAAAAAATTATTGGGGGGGAGATGTTTTAATTTTGGCTCATCTTATAAATAGATTACCTTCTCGAGTCCTTGATCAGAAAAATCCAATGCAACTCTTTTCAAGATCCTTCCCAAATTTCTGAACCACAAACCACCTAACTCCTAAAGTTTTTGGTTGTGTCTCCTTTGTTAATATTCATTCTCATCAGAGGGGTAAACTTGATTCAAAAGCTCTTAAATGTCTCTTTGTTAGGTATTCTTCTACCCAAAAAGGGTATAAATGTTATCATCCTCCCACAAATTTTTTTTTGTCTCCGCTGATGTTACATTTTTTGAACATTTAAAAATATTTTTCTAAGCCTTATCTTCAGGGGGAGACATCATTCATGAAAGATAAGGATAGAGGACTTGTTCTTGATGGACCTTTCATTCTCCCCATCTTTGTCAAATAATCCTCCATCTTCTAATCAAACTCCAAGTCCTATAGGAAAGGATCAATATATTCAGAGTGCTACTCGCTCACTGCAGTTTTATTCAAGGAGGAGAGATCCCGCTATTCAACTTATGCAGGACCTTAAATCAAAACCAAACCCTGGCATTGATGATAGTACCGATGATGTTGAGATAAGTTCTGATATTAAAGATAAAAATGATTATGATCTTCCTATTGCCATTAGGAAGGGTGTGAGAAAGTGTACCCAACGTCCATTATACCCATTGTCCCACTTTATGTCCTATGAGAGGTTATCTAAGAACCATAAAAGCTTCCTTACTCACCTAAACACTATAATCATTAGAAAAACTGTTTCTGAAGCTTTCGGGAATGAATGGAAGCTATTAAAGTTGAGATGGATGCCCTAAAAAATAATAAAACTTGGGAATTGGTTGTGTTACCTAAGGAAAATAAGCTAGTGGGATGTAGATGGGTCTTTAATGTAAATTATAGGGAAGATGGGTCACTTGATAGGTGTAAGGCTAAAAGTTGGTGGCTAAAGGGTATACATAAACCTATTGAATAAACTATCTTGAAACCTTTGGCCCGATTGCCAAAATGAACATTGTGAGGACTTTGTTATCTCTAGCTGCCAATTATGAATGGAGTATGTAGTAATATGATGTCAAGAATGCCTTTTTACATGGCGATCTTGATGAAGAAATCTACATGGAAGTTCCTACAGGTTGTGAGTCAGAAGGTAACAAGGTGTGTAAATTGAAGAAGGCCCTTTATGGGTTGAAACAATCCCCTAGAGCTTGGTTTGGTAGATTTATCGAAGTTGTGAAAGTTATGGGATATAAGCAAGGTCAAGGTGATCACACACTATTTGTTAAAAATTTGGCTACAGGGGGAGTCACTACCTTGTTGGTTTATGTAGATGATTTAATCGTAATAGGGGATGACTTGGAAGAAGAGAAGCCTTGAGAAAGTGCCTAGTTCAAGAGTTTAAAATAAAAGAATTTGGCGTGTTGAAATATTTCCTCTGCATTGAAGTTGCTCACTCCCAACATGGGAATTGTATATCCCAACAAAAGTATGAGCTGGATTTGTTAACTGAAACAAGGAAGCTTGAGTGTAAACTAGTGGAAACTCCTATCGAACAAAATCACAAGTTTTGTGAAGCTGTTGAAGACGAAATAGTAGATAGAGAGTCCTATCATAGATTAGTTAGTAGATTGATTTACCTCTCATACACTAGACCAGGCATAGCCTATGTAGTGGGACTGGTAAGTCAGTTCATGCATAATCCCAAAGAGATCCATATCCAAGCAGCACATCGGGTTTTATAGTATATCAAAGGAACTTTGGGAAGAGGTATATTGTTCAAGAAAGGAGGAACGTTAAACTATAAGCCTCTACGGATGTTGCGGATTATGCAGGATCTACTAATGACATAAGATCAACATCAGGCTATACAGATGGTCATTGCATGATGCATGCGACCCTCATCGAAGACCAGAAAAGGGGCAGCGAACGTCTGGCAAGGTCGACAAGTCCATAGATGTAAGTCTTGCGACAGTACGTTGCTCATGTTCATCAATGACCAATTTCGAAGCAAGGTGGTGTCACGGGTGGCATCCCCACGCATCGCTGCTCACCGTTTAACCGCTAACAAGGGTCGAGACGTTGTAGATCATAGGGTTCTTGAAGGGGTTCTCGATGTGGAGTGGGAGATATAGAGTTTGGAATATATCTTTGCTGGAGTGGTGCACAACAAGGTCCTTTCGATCCATTAATGGGGCTTTTTGTCCTTCCTCTAACACCATTGATAGTCGAGGGACTTCGGGGATGAGATAAGGAGGTCGAAGAAATTAAGGATTCATCAAATCGGAAGGTGGGGGCATCGGAAGGTGGGGACAGGGCTTTTGGCATGCTGGTGGTGTCGTGAAACTTGAACAACTAAGGGGTGGATTTCGATCACACCAGTGGACCTCATCAGACATCGGCGAGGGTTTGCTTATGCCAATCCAGGTAAGTGATGCGAAGGGTCAATTCTGGTGTGGAGAAGTGATGCCACTTGACCCTGGACGGCGAGGGCATGAAAATGAGTAATTCACCAGTTCCTTCGAGTCATACCCATGACTCTAGAACGTCAACGACCACATCAAAGGTGAATGTAGCTATTAGACATAGGTGTACCAAAAATACCCAATACAACAAGAAGACCATTTAGAAATAAAGGTCTCTCTCATGCTCAAAGGTAAGGTAAAATGAGTACAATGGTTGGCCAAATGCCTTATTTATAGGCTAAGTTATCTTATTAACAAAGGTAACCCTAAAAGGGTAAAAAGACTAAAGATGGTCCTTAAGAATGTTCCAAGGGAATGTTACCTTCTAAAGCTAAACTACTAACATAAAATAAAGAAATAATCTAAACGAGATATGACCATACAACCAATCAATTAGACATATTACAAATATACCCTCAAGACTGCTCATATAGGTCAAAGAGAGAGAGAGAGAGAGAGAGAAGGTGTTCAATTATTGTGTTTCATTTCATTTCTGAAAGAAGGTTTTATAAATAAACTTTTAATAAGGTTACAGAGTGAGAATTGCATTTAAATGTTTCGTTCTGTATCTTCGTTAGACATTTAACAATTAGAAAACTTCATTATTCTAAACTAAAACAGAAAGGACTTAGTTAGATACTACATTCAAATTTCAACATAAAAGTAGTTTTTAATGTTGACATTGTTACAACTTACAAGTGCTTTACAGGTGCAAAGATGAAGTGCACACAAGAAGAAGGATCAACCAAGCTTAGCCAACCAAATGAACAAAAGATTCAAATATATTTTAGAAGGTGTAATAAATGATGTTAACCAAATTTCACCTCCATAGCACAGTGTATTTCTTCCTCTGTTGCACTAGCCCACAATAGATGATCCCTAATAGCAACTTCCATTATGGAGAGGAAATCTTGTAGGCTTTTACCATCAGTTTCAGGGTTAGATGGGTTAAATGAAAACGATACAATGAAGCTGCAACAGAATAAATAGTATTTAGCACACATAACTAAACTGGTGCACCAACTAAATAATGACATAACTCCTCACAATCCATCTTTCCTTGTCTATGAAATCAAATAAAGGGCCCATATTTTGCATTGTGTGCATAAAAACTTGATTCAATTTTCGTTTTAGTTTTCTAATTTCATGAAGAGGATGGAGAAAACCTGGCAAAATCAGTTATTCTAGATCATTTTTAACCCATAATTATATGCTTCTTAAAAATGCAATATTGGAAATAGTTTTCATGAGAATGAACTGTTATCAAGGACATTTTAGTTTAAATTTTTTTAAATAACATAACCCCTTAAAATCTTATCCTTGAAATTTTTCTTTTTGTTATCTTAGAAAAAATAAGGACCCATTTGATTGATGGATGATAAGGTCCAACAGGATCAATGTTATCTGGTTGCAACAGGATAAATAATCTCACTTCCAGCTAAGGGGATGGCTCCACAATACATAATAGGATAAGAAATATACTTTAGAGAAAATTATTCAAATATATATCTCATTCCCCTTCCTACTAACACAAAACACTGGGCAGGTTATCCTATCCAACTCTCTTATCAAGTTCATCAAACGCGCCTCGATATTTAAAATACAGAGTCGAATAACATTAAAAGTCCTAAAAAGACACCACTAAAACCTATGAGATTAATTCATCGAAAAATAAATGTCTAGTCTATAATTGACATACTATTGTAATTATAAAAACTAATTACTTTATTTTTTATTTAGTTACCAAATTTGTTTGGGAGTCATAGTCATTAAGTGTATTTTAGTTCAATGAGTTTTTTTTTATTCTTTTTAGTTTCCTTCACTGTAATTGGTTTCTTAATTGTAAAAAATTTCTTGGAGTAGCAACCAAGTTTTCTAACTCTAGTAGGTTTAGGATTATAATGTTTTATAAATTAAAGACTTGAAACTCATTAGTAATAGTGTATATTGATTAATGATTTAATATAGAGAGAGTCAGAATCCTAGCACCGGGGTTCTTATTCTTCTAATTCTCTTTGCGTGCTCTTCAGTTCAATCTCGTGAGAATTTCTTATTTGTGCACTATTTCACTACCTACATTGTGAGTTAACCTTGCTGAAGGAACATGTTTAGTATATATGTCTTTGTGTGGAGCAGAGGGATGAAGAACGTGAAGGCCATAATCAACACAAGCAGAATAGAACAAATAGATTACAACAACAAGTGGAAAAGCTGACTTGGTTCATGGATCACTCTATTCGCAATAAACGGAGTGAGAGTCGTGGCCTTGAGGAGATTTCTTTCTATGATAATAGGCCGTGATTGTCAACCATCGAGCAACCTAACCAACGAGGAATGTGAGAATCAAGAATGTCAAAAAAGGAACAAATTTCATCGAACCATTATCCCAACAAGTGGGCTGCGTTAACCGTCTAACGACAAAATTTTATTCCAACCATACAATGTGTGGAGGAGAATTGCAATCATTGGGTCCACATCAGAGAGTGTCGGAATGATGTGAACATGCAAATATCGCTAACTCTCATTAACATTGAATTGATTACAATGTTAGTCCAGTGGCCTTATTTACCAAAAAACTAGCAGCAGACCTGAATCTAACACATAACTAATAGATAAACCAAGAAAACTAATGACTTTAATTAAAGAGTTTAAAATACAATTTAAAAATCTAGGGATAGACTAATCGATAATAACTAAGTAATAATTATAGAAAAAGAAAGATAATCCCCTCTCTCTCAACTGGCAGAACAATCCAGGTTTATGTAGTTTTGGTTTGAAAATAGATTTCACATAAGCCCAATGGCAATTGATCCACTTTATTTCCTACAATTTCTTCAGAAATAAACACAGCCAACACACTAAGAGAGCGTATGTTATAACCCCTTGATGAATTGAGGTTCATTCATCATTTATGAGGACGTAATATTTTGTGTTTATTTTTGCCTCTTAAAGAGTTAAATTTTTTTGAGGTTCATTCAGAAATGAGTATGGGAGTAAGGCCAGTCGACATCCGCCTCTCCCAGACCCTACAGTTAAGCAGGAGCCTTGTGCACTAGTTACGACCTTTATTCAAAAATGAGTCATCCACAACTGAATGTTGAATTTCTTTCATGATTTTTATTTGCTAAATGACACTAACTGGATGGATACAACTCCCCCTTTGGGGGTGACCCCCAGCTTGAATAGTTAAATAGAGAAAGACGATTGTTTGAGGGAAAAGGGGGAAGAGTTATATTAGTTAAGGTATTTAATTTTATTTATCTGGATATTATCTAGTAGTTTATCACTTAGGTAATAGTTTTTACTTTAAATTCTTATTTAGAGTTTATGTTTATGCAGAACTCTTTAGTTTTTATTATAAACTAGTGTACAACCACGATGTATGGGAAGTTAATAAAGTATTTATTTATTTAAAATTATAGATAAAAATTATTATAAAAAATGATATATAATTATAGAAAAATAACTTTTTAATACTGGTTTATAATAATCTTCGGAGATAAATTCGTAGTTTGAGCAAATAATTATAAATTTGGTAGATGACTCTTGTATTCCATAACCACTTTTAAAATCATGTCATCCAATGGAGGAGAATTCTTACAATTTTAATAGCATGTCACGTGTCAAATTGTGATGTGAAGACTCCGTTACTAGTAGCATGCCGAAGACCATGTTCGATGGGTGAATTCTATTAGTTGCCCAAATTCAGGTTGATGTATAACACCCTCAAGGCCTGAACTTTCTATGCATCTAAGTTTAGATGTTTCTAATGCTGATTTATCACAACATTTTCATGACATTTTGAAAGGAAAATAAATTTCAGACCAATCAGGTATTGGTGCTGCAATATGGTGAAGTTAATTCCCATTTGTATAACCTATCTTAAGCTTTTACAAACCAAAACCTGATGTTAAGGCTAATTCAGAGCATATCATGAATGTATAAAACAATATTTAACACAGTATTCTTATTAATGGGCATGCTAGAACACATGAAAATTATAGACAAAAGTTCAATTTTAGAATTACTTGATAAAATTAGAGAACTCAACACTAAAATCCACATAAACAGTTTAGGGGGTAATCTTCATGGAGTGTACTAAAGAGAAGATTTTCTTTCAAGCTGGCTGGAAATCTTTCGAGTTGAGCAAGGATTGGAAGTCAACTTATCATTTTTGTTTGAAGGAATTTGATGGGCAGTGGTTGAGCAGAAGCGAATATTACACTATAAAACAACAACAACAATGATAAATGTAGAGTAAACTCTCTCGCTCTAATTCTTCATTTATAAAAATAAGTTTTGATTACAAAAAGAGGCAAAAGACCTTATTTATATGGTGGCTAGTCAAGCTAATCCTAAAAGCTAAAGGACTAAAAATGACAAAATAAACAAAAGACAAAAAAAACATAATATAAAGTACGAAAATACCCTAATCTAGAATATTCCAAAGGATTGATCATTTATTTTACTAATAAAAAGTAAAATACAATTGAAAATCAAAATTTGCTTTCGGACCCTCCTCCTTGCGTCATGTGCCATGCATATACATCAGAATTAGGCAGAGGTTATTCCTATTTTGGTCTTATGCCTAGAGGAGAGGTCAAATGGTTGAGCAGTTGTTTTTTTAAGTGTACAGGAAAAAAAAGGAGATTTTATAAGAAAAGATGGTGTAAAAAAAGGGAGATTATTGCATGCTCATTCTTTGTCAGGAAGGAGGCTTTTTTTTGACTGTTGTCAAAGAGGGAGGGAGGAGGGTGAGATTTCTTATTCCGGAGGCGGTGGATGGAGGTGGGTGGGAGTTTGCAGGTGATGCATTTTTGAAAATGGAACCAGTGGTCCTGTGTTATCTCTACTCAGTGCAGACTAGAGAGGAAGCCATATTGGAGAGGAGAAGTATGGATGATGCCAGACCAAGCTATTTGCAAGTTTCTTCCCTAAAGTCGTGGCCTTCCAAACAACTTTGGCCCAGTTTGGTTGCGCAAATTGTTTGATTATGTAAATTGTTTCATTGTGAATTAGTGAATTATAAATGAGTGAATTTGAAATGAGTTAAATCCAATTTTACACAATGTTTGGTAATTTGAAATTGATGTTAAGGTTCTATGAAAAAAATATAAAAACAAATCAAGAGAGAGAGGGGGAGGGAAAGAGAGAGGGAGAGGGGGAGGGGAAGAGGATGGGGGAGAGGGGACATGCACCTAATGTTACTCCTATTTCAAATGGATTCATTTCACATTTTTTGTGAAATGATCTAATTTCAGATTTTGCACATGAGTTAAAATGAGACAATTAATGAATCATTTTATTAATGAAACCAAACACAATTAATGAGTCAATTTGTAAATGGGACAATTTATTAATGATCCAATTTACAATTTTGGGACAACCAAACAGCGCCTTTAAATTTTAGATACAGGTAAGACTCAATATGATGAGGTTGTAGATCCGTCTTCCTGTCGAACAAGATTAGTCTTTCAAAAAACTTTGGTGGGATGTGAAGGAGGATAGCTAGTTGTATGAGGCATTGTTCAGTTGATAAAGGAGCGGTGGAAATGCACCGATGAGGTGGGAGCTAAAAACATCCAAATAATCTTTTTCTTCTTGTCTTTGCATCTGCAAAAGACTCCATGAGGATTTTAGAGTTTAAAAGGTGGGACTTTAATGGAGATCCGGTGTTACTAGATAAGTGGCACCTGTTGGGGTGTAGTGCAGCTCTGGCATTGAGTAAAAATCGACGGTGGATCAGCATGGAGGGTTAAGGTAAGGAGGTGTTTCATGAAATCGAGGAGCAGTGTGGTTTTTTTTAGTGTGGATATGGATACGGTGGAGGGGAGGAAGTTCTGTTGGGCTAGGTTATTCGCTGGAGATGGTATTAAGATGACGAAAAGTTTGAAGGTGAAAGTAGGTGAGTGGGGTGTTCTCTCTCCCAGTTGAAGAAGAGTTGCCGGTGATTTTTTTCCACGAAGAAGGGGGAAGGAGGTATCTGTGTTAGGGTTGAGGCTATCATCAGAGAAGGTGAGTGGGAGTTATCCGGTGGGGTATGCCAGCAAAAACAGTCCAGTAGTTGATGTGGCTGAGTAGTACATTAGAGTTGAGGCTAGAGGCGGTAGCTGTAGTACATTTGTCAAATTTAGTACGGGTCAACATGCTTTGCATAGGCAAGATATGGAATATGGAAAGCAATTAAGTGGGGATTTTCGAATTGTTGGGGCTAATGTGTCAAATTCTGGGAAGTCCTCTCCTTTTTTTTCGGCAGATGTGTACGAGGAAAGAGAAGAGTAATTGGACTCTTCTTTGAGGTCACTTAGTGGGCAGCGCTTGTCTATTACTTCTAACTCCAAAAAAATGGGTCCCCCAAATATGAACTGGGATCATGTGATTCGTCATGATGCAGTTTTCTGTTCAAAAAACAAAAGGACCAACATGAATGGATTGAAAGATGGTAAAACAGGCTTCCTTATATAAAAAAAAAAAGGCAAGATGGGAAATTTAAGGCTCAAATCGTATCATTTAAAAAGAAAGGACAGGGCAAAAGACTGGGAGAATGAGGAGAGTAATTGTGGGGGAAAATTTGGCTCTTGTGTTGGCAAAGGAAAAGATTCATAACAATTCCCTTTGCCACGAGTTTGAGTGAGTGGAGGGGAGACGGGTTAAAAGGGTCCACGTTGCTCGTTATTTGATGTGGAAATGTGAAAGGGGAGTGAGTGAGAAGATGAGCAAAGGTGTGGCAAAAAAAGATTACGTGAGTCTCCTATGGGATGGGAGGACTTCGTTAGATTTCAGAATTCTATCATCTGAGTGGAGTCTGTGGTCTGTGGGGGAGATGGAAATCTGTGATAGGTAAGGAAAATAGTGGAATTGCTTCTCTTATGCCGAGCACTTCTTCGGGAGTTTTAGATGCTTTTGCTTTGGAGGTGGTAGATGAAGAAGGGGAAGGGAGGCGTTGGGTGGCGAATATGATTAGGGGTTTCCGCAAATTTTAAGTGTGTCATACACGAGGGGAATCAAAGGGAGGCGTTGTTGTTTATGAAAATAGAAAGAAAGTGGAGGGGAAAGACAAGGAGAGACAGATCGGTGTAAATTCTTCACCTGGAAAGAACAAAAAGGAGAGGGAACTCAAGAAACTTCAATGGTCGATTAATTACGGAGGGAAGAAAGGGAGTGGTGGTGGTAGAATTGGATGAGGGAAAGATAAAGTTTCTCCATGAAGCTAAGCATGATCTCGTGGAATGTGAGGGGCCTAAATGACCTCAAGAAAAGAGGTATTGTTAGTAGTTTTATTTTGAGGTGGAAGCCCCGAGACGAAATTGAGGAATATGGACAAGTAGGTGGATCGGACTATTTTGGGATGTCGGTGCGTAGAGCGATGTTGTTTAGATGCTGTGGTAACCTCCGGTGGGGTGATTATTATCTGGGACTCCATAGTTGTGGTGAAATTAGACATTCTGTTAGGTAACTCGTCGGTGTCATGTTTGTTTAGATGTGTGGAAGACGGGTTCTCATGGATTTTTTCTTGGGTATATGGGCCAGTTGAGTACTCGATTAGGTGGGAGTTGTGGGAGGAATTAGCATGGTTTAGGGGGTGTTGGAGTCCATGGCATTTGGGAGGAGACTTTAATGTTGTTCGATTTTCATTGGAACTGAGTGGGGGGGGGGGGGGGGGGGGGGAGGGGAGGAGTTCATATATGAGGAACTTTTCAGATTTCATTAATGAGTTGGAATTATTGGATTAACCGTTAGAATGTGGAAGGGTTTACTTGGTCCAGCAATAGGGATAACCCTTCCTTATCACGGTTAGATCGTTTCTTACTATCACATGAGAGGGAAGAGCATTTTATGGGGTGAATCAATATTGTCTTCCTTGGGTGACGGGTCATATTACAATCCTCTTAGAGTGCGGAGGGTGGAGGGGGTGAAGGTTCCTTTCAGATTTGAAAATATGTGGTTAAAAGAGGATGGCTTTGTGAATAGAGTGAAGGAGTGGTGGCTAGTTTACGTGGTGGAGGGTAATGCAAGTTATGTTTTGTCTAGGAAGATTTCTCTTCTCAATGAGGATCTCAAATGGTGGAATAAAGAGGTATTTGGCAATGTTGGGGAAACCATTGTAAGAGGCTTGGAGGAGATTCGGTTCTTGATGAGAAAGAAGGGGGTGAGTGCTTTCGGGGGAAGAGAGGTTCTGAGGGAGGAGAGAAAAGGGAGGTTGGGAGGAGGTTACTTACGAAAGAAAGTAGTTGGCGTCAAAAGGCACAGGCATTGTGGTTGAGGGAGGGTGACAAGAATACTAAATTTTTCCACAAAGTGGCTAACTCCCATCGTCATTTTAATCATATTGGGAAGATTGTAGAGGGAGAGGACGATTATGGTGATTTCTCATCTGGATACTTGCCCTCATACACCGAGTGGGGATACACCAGCGAACATTACAATCCCAACCGATGCAGCCGTCAATTTGGCTTTGATCAGGGGCTCCTCACCCGGTGTTTCAGTTATCTGACCCCAAGGTATCTTTTAGCGAGGCATGTTCTCTATTTTCCTCGACGGCTATGTGGGGAGTGAGTTCGACATTGGCTGGGTGAGTCACCATCCCCAAAATCACTAGGCAAGGGGACGTGACCCCTCTGTTTGCCACAAAGTATTGGCCGAGGAAGCTGTCCCAGATTGTTGAATTCATCGAGGGTGATCCCGTGTACCCCCCAGTTCTTTCTTTTTCTGCCTTGGAGCTGGACCTGAAAGGCAATTCCGTTCTTGGGTTTGCGTTCCCTCTGAGTCAGACCCCCAAAGAACCTCCCATGGAACTTCCTCCATACTGCCCCATGATCCCTGTTTCCACGCCCAAAGCAAAGGCCACTGCGACCCCCAAACCACCTGACCCCTCGGCTGAAGCTTCCATGGGAGAGGGGCCTTCTAAGCCACCTGCCAAGAAAGATAGAAAGTCCAAGTCCAAGAAGGCCAAGTCCAAAGGTCAAATGCAAACTCCATTGGAGACATTCCCAATTGCCTCCGCCGACGATTATGGTGATTTCTCATCTGGATACTTGCCCTCATACACCGAGTGGGGATACACCAGCGAACATTACAATCCCAACCGATGTAGCCGTCAATTTGGCTTTGATCAGGGGCTCCTCACCCGGTGTTTCAGTTATCTAACCCCAAGGTATCTTTTGGCAAGGCATGTTCTCTATTTTCCTCGACGGCTACGTGGGGAGTGAGTTCGACATTGGCTGGGTGAGTCACCATCCCCAGCATCACTAGGCAAGGGGACGTGACCCCTCTGTTTGCCACAAAGTATTGGCCGAGGAAACTGTCCCAGATTGTTGAATTCATCGAGGGTGATCCCGTGTACCCCCCAGTTCTTTCTTTTTCTGCCTTGGAGCTGGGCCTAAAAGGCAATTCCGTTCTTGGGTTTGAGTTCCCTCTGAGTCAGACCCCCAAAGAACCTCCCATGGAACTTCCTCCATACTGCCCCATGATCCCTGTTTCCACGCCCAAAGCAAAGGCCACTGCGACCCCCAAACCACCTGTCCCCTCGGCTGAAGCTTCCATGGGAGAGCGGCCTTCTGAGCCACCTGCCAAGAAAGATAGAAAGTCCAAGTCCAAGAAGGACAAGTCCAAAGGTCAAATGCAAACTCCATTGGAGACATTCCCAATTGCCTCCCCCCCCCCCCCATGTCTCCTGAACTGGATGAAGAGCTGAGGAGGCGGGTAGAGGCCTAAGTTGCCCGAATAAATACTGAATTCCAACGGTGCGCAGTGGTCGTTCCTCCTCCGGGTACATTCCCCAAAATCGTGGTTGATCATATTGAGCCATCAGCAAAAAGAAGAAGAAGGTCGAAGGTGCCTGAAAGTGGTGTGCCACGGGCTCAAGAAGGAAGATGCTGGGTACTAAGCCCCAGAAGAAACAGACATATGAGGAGCCCTCCTCCCCAGTTCCTTCGGTTGCTTCCCCCTCGCCACGTTCACCGGTGGTCATACCCTCTCGTTATCCCTCCGGATCTGAGGTATATGTGCATTATGTATTTCTCGTTCTTCTTTTCTTGACATAGCGGATTTGTTTATTGCCTTTTATCTGTGGTGTAGGGAGTTGAAGAAGTGAGAGTCAGTCCTCCCAGTCCCCCCAGTCCCCCAGTGAGTTGTTTCGTGGGGGGACGTTGCGGTACTCCTCCAGCCACTACCACCCTTCCACGCTCTCCGTTGATAAGCCTTACATACTCGCGCCATTCCTCCTCCCACCAGGATAGAAATGCCACCGTGGGTGCTGTTGATATGTCCAACCAGCCCGAGGTAATTGTTCCAGCTTCCTCCGAGTTTCCCTCGGAGAGGGAGGTCTGTTTGCCCCTTGTTCTGATCGAAGATAGTACCCCACAGGTAGATTTTATTCCAAGCCTTGCATCTTTTATTTGTACCATTGGTTTATTTATCAATTCTAACATGTTGGGCTATTTTAGGTGGAAGTGGCGTCACTGATAGCCAACATTCTCCTTCCTCCTACTCTGTCAAGACCCATTACTGCAGTTCCTCTCTTTAGTGCCATAATAGGGGTAAGCTAAGTGCATTTCTATCTATTATCCCTTTGCGATTACTCCTTTCATCTAACACTTGTATTTACATTTTTAGCTCTCTCCAAGTCTTTCTCCGCCTTTCGCGTTGAGTGGCCTTATCCCTTCTCAGGCCCAGGTTGGGGCAACTGCCGTTGTTGGGGAATCTCTCGAAGGCCCAACATCTCCTTCAGATGATGCACCCATGCTAGCTATAGTACCCTACACCTAAGAGGGGAGTTTGCCTACCGTTGAGGCTATTGAGGTAGTGATCCCGCCTCCCACGATTTCTAGCATTATGGCTCTCGTGGTACCTACTCCTCTCGCTCCTGCTGCTGCTGAGGTGCTTCTCTAATTTCTCAACTTCTCAAAATCCACCTGTATAGGTGACTTAATCAATGAAAACACTTGTTAGAGTTTTTTCATAAACTCCACCTATATCGGTGACTTAACAACGAAAACGCTTGTTAAGATTTTTTCATAAACTCCACATATAACGGTGACTTAACAATTCAAACACTTGTTAAGAATTTTCCACAAACTCTACCTATAACGGTGACTTGACAACGCAAACACTTGTTAAGATTTTTTATAATCTCCACCTATAGTGGTGACTTAACAACGCAAACACTTGTTAAGATTTTTCATAAACTCCACCTATAACGGTGACTTAACAACGCAAACACTTGTTAAGAATTTTCTACAAACTCCACCTATAATAGTGACTTAACAACGCAAACACTTGCTAAGATTTTTTATAATCTCCACCTATAGTGGTGACTTAACAACGCAAACACTTATTAAGATTTTTCACAAACTCCACCTATAACGGTGACTTAACAATGCAAACACTTGTTAAGAATTTTCATAAACTCCACCTATATTGGTGACTTAACAACGCAAACACTTGTTAAGATTTTTCACAAACTCCACCTATAACGATGACTTAACAACGCAAACGCTTGTTAAGATTTTTCCATAAATTCATTATTTTGCCTCTGTTTTCAGGTTACTCGGGAGGATTCTCCACCAGTTCCCTCGCCTATTGACTCGCCACATCGTGAACCTGTCTCCTCCGAAGAATCGAACCATAATGATCAAGGTTCCACGACAGGTGCTGCTGCAGAGAGCGAATCTGGGTTCGAGCTTCCTCTGCCCAACTTATCTCCTCCTGCTTTCTACCTGATGGTACTCCAACGTTCTCCTCAAATGCCTGCCAGCCATTGTTTGGTCATCGAGAAACTTGTGAGCTATCATCCCGAGACCTTCACGGTGGACTGCCTGCATTCAAACATCCCAGTTATGAGCCATAGGCTTCAAGGCATGGCCACCGTTATTGCTAAAATTGCCAACACTCCAACTTCGAATGTGACCAGGTCCCTCCTCAACCAATCTTGGGCTATCTGAGGGAGCTAGGTCGTGATGGGTTTCGCCTTGACTGGCTCATTTCTCACTTAAAGACTTTGAAGAACCAATGATTGGACATCCAGAGGGAGCTCATTCAAAAAACATCGGGAGGATCAGCGTGCCGAGGAAGCTAAGTTGGCGGAGCTAGCACCTCTCCTTGGAGCCATTGATAAGGAGGTGGAGGACCTCGAAGAGGCTCTGTGTGCGGTGAAGTCAAAATGAGAGAAACTCCTGATCGAGTGCACACAGGCGCAGAGAAGGTTAGAGGTCTTTATCAACGCCCAACGGTCTTGCCAAGTAGCTTCTTCGAGTCTCCCTGGAGATTTTTTTTCTTCCCCCAATCTGTGGTTCCTCCTGGGTTAATGAGTTTTTTGTTTATGTATTTTTTTTTTCTTCCTATGTAAACCTTGGGCGATAGTTCCCATTTTTGTAATGCCCCAAAGTATATGAATGGAAAAGAAAACTTATTCCCATGCTATTTCTTTGTGTTACAGTTGTTTACATAAATCGTGACATGAAGTTCTGTAGTTCTTTCATCTCTATTTGAATTAAAAATAAAGAGAACTTGCATAAACAAAATGAACTCGTATATTCATATCAGTTAGATACATCGGTGACTCCAAACGTAATTGCTTACACGTGATAGACCTTCAACCATTTGTTGTTAATCTTAAATGGACTGTCTTCTTCTATCTTAGAAATTAAGAAATATCCTGAGTCATGAGCCTCCTTTACGATGAAATGTCCCTCCCAATTTGCTGCAAACTTAGGTAGATGAATCCCCCTAATATGTTTAACTGTTGCCTTTAATACGAGATCTCCTTCCACAAATTGCCTTGGTCTCACCAAGTTATCATATGCCCTAAAGAGGTGCCTTGTATATATTTGAAAGTGTTGCATCGCATTATCCCTTTGCTCGTCTAATGCTTCCAACTGTACGTGTCTATTCTGAGGGAGCATGATGCTTCGCAGAGCATATCGAGTCGAGGGAACCTCTAAATTTATCGGGAGAATTGCCTCCGCCCCATAAATAAGAGAGAATGGCGTATACCCCGTAGGCTTCCTCTTAGTCGTTCGATAGGCCCATAAAATAACTGGTATTTTATCATCCCACGATCCTGGGAAATACTCCATCATTTTAGCTAAGATGTTGAGCAAAGCCTTTTTAGTTGCTTCGGCTTGACCGTTCCCCTTTGGGTACGCCACCGTCGAAGTGTGATGGACAATGGAGTATTTGTCCGTGAGCATCGTTACCTCTGAATTGATGAAAGGGTTCCATTATCTGAAAGGATAACCTTTGGAATCCCGAAATGGCAAATGATGTATTCCCTGATGAAGTTTCTCACTGCTCCTGCTGTTTCCCTTCTCAGTGGTATCGCCTCGGCCCACTTTGTGAAACACTCCGTTGCTACTTGGATCCATATCCTCCCCCTCGAAGAAGGGTGTATTGCCCCTACCAGGTCGAACGCCCAAGTGTGAAAAGGATAAGGCGTTGTCAGTGAGTGTAGGTCCACCGATGGGGCATGGATCATGTTTCCATGAAGCTGGCAAGCCTTGCATTTTTGAACGAACTTCGCAGAATATTTCTCCATCGTTGTCCAGTAGTAACCCAGAGTCATCAACTGGTCATATAGCTTGGCCCCTCCTATATGAGCTGGATAGTGCGCCTGTTTGAGAACCTCGGTCGCTTCTTCCTTCGTAATGCAATATAATAGCTTGTTGAAGTACCCCCTTCTATAAATCTGCCCCTCTTGGATGTAGAATCTCGCGGCCCTTCGCCAGAGTCCCATTGCATCAATTTTCTCTGTTGGGACAACTCCATCTTTAATAAAGTCAATATAGGGTTGTCTCCAGTCAGGCCGAGTCTCTATGAAATGACATTCTGCTGCCTCAAAGAATAACTGGCATTTATCGCAGTTTCATTGTAACTCAGGTGCATCCTGCTTCATGCTAGGCCAGAAATACCCTTCCCTTTGAATTATTCTATAAAGGGGGATCTCAGTGGTTTCACAATGTTCTTCATGCATTTTCTTCAATCTCTGCCTTGCTTCTTCTGGGACGATGCACCTTGACAGCCATCCTCCTGCATTTTTGAAGTAAAAGTTCCCCTAGTTTGTAAAGTACTGGGCTAATTATTTGAGCCCCATCATTCCTTCACCAGACTCCATTTGTCTTTTAATCTCTCCCCTCTAGTCTGCATCCTCCTCCATCGGCAGAATTGACTGTACCATCGAAGGAGCTGTTCTTTATTGGATCACAGCGGTAGTTGTATCGCTTCTCATGATCATCTTCTGGATAATGGTGGTATAGGCATCTGGATGTCGATTCATCGTTCTAGGCTGCCTTTTGACCTTGGTTTGAAGGAACTGATAAAGAAGTCTCTGGATGATTGTTCTATATGGATCTAAGCCCATATGTTTCAACGCGTACTCCCTATTTACTTATTGAACCACCAAGTTTGAATCCCCCCTGATGTAGAGTGAACGGATACCTCTTCGAAGAGCCTCTAGCAATCCCAACACCAATGCTTCATATTCTGCCTCGGTGTTATAAAAAGGGAAATATAACTTGTAGGAAAGGCAAATCTCCTCCATTCCTTTCTAAAGAATAACCCATGCTCCTCCCTTCTTTTCTGTCGATGACCCGTCGAACTGAATTGTCCACTCTTCATCCATTGCGTCTAGGTGGTTGGCTTGTAAGTCATCTCCTGGAATGCTTTCTTTGGGTGGCTCAAAAGTTCCTGAGGGGAATATTGTCAATAGGTCGGCATACGCTTGACTTTTGATCGCGTGAGGAACCACATACTTCAAGTCATATTTGGAAAGAATAAGGAACCACCTAGCTGCCCTGCCAATCAGTATAGTTCTCGCTAGCAAATACTTAATAGGATCACATCTAGTTATAATGTGAATTGTAAAAGACAACATATAATGTCTAAGTTTTTGCGCTACAAATACTAAGGCCAAACAATGCCTTTCTAAGCTACTATATCTGACTTCTGGCCCGTGGATGATCCTGCTGAGGTAGTAAACCGATTGTTCTTGTCCATCAATCTCTTGTGCCAGCAAAGCTCCCACGGATCTTGTGGTGGATGTGAGGTACAATTGCAACCGTATTCCTACCCTTGGCGGAACCATGGTCTGTGGTGAGATAAGCAGCTTCTTTAGTCCGTCAAAAGACTCTTATTGAATTGCATCCTATTTGAACTTCATGTTCTTTCGCAGCAGATGCATTAGTGGGTGTGTTAACTCGGCTAACCCAGGCACGAATCTCCTAAGGTAGGAGACTTTACCGAGGAAACTCTTCAGCTCCTTCACCGTTCTCGGACACGACATTTCTAAGATCGCGCGCTGTTTGTCCTGGTCCATCTGTACCCCTTGTCGATCAACCACAAAGCCTAGGAATTTCCCACTTGTCACTCCAAAAATGCACTTCATCGGATTCATTTTCAGTTTAAACTTCCTATAATGGGAAAACACCTTCCTCAAATCGCTCAGATGAGACTCCTCCTTCCTCGACTTGATGACCAAGTCATCCACATAGAATTCCATAAACTTGTGAAAGAAGTCATGGAAAATGGCCATCATTGTTCTATGGTACGTCGCCCCAGCATTCTTGAGTCCAAACAGCATCACCCTGTACATGAAGTTACCCAACATGGTTCTGAATGCTGTCTTTTTTTCATCAAAGGGGTCCATCTTGGTCTGGTTGTACCCCACATACCCATCCATGAAGCTATACATCTCATGACCCGCCATTGCATTTATCAAGCCATCAATGGAGGGTAGATGGAACTCATCTTTGGGGCAGGATCTGTTTAAATCTCTAAAGTCCACACAGATTCTTATTTGATTTTTATCTTTCTTTCCCACCGGGACAATGCTGGACAGCCAGATTGGGTGTTGTATCGGCTTGATAAACCCTACCGTTAGTAAGTGTTGAACCTCTTCCTTGATCTTCAAAACCAGTTCAGACTAGTACGTTCTTGTTGCTTATTTTACTGGAATGGCTGAAGGCATCACGTTCAACTTGTGACAGCTCACTTCCTCATCCAGCCCTTCCATCTCTGTGTACTTCCACGTGAAGACGTCTATAAGCTCTTAAATCAATTTAACCAAGGCCCCTCATTTCTCCTTACCTAGATCCTTTGAGATGAATATGGGCCTTGGGTCCTCCCCTTCTTTTGCTAGGTTCAGCTATTCTAGTTCTTGTGCCTGTGGCTTCGGTCGATCCGCCATGTAATCTGGTTCTTCGGCGACTTCCTCCATAAATTCCTGTATGCTGGAATTATCTATCACCATATATTGTCCCCGTTGATCCACTAAAAAGCATTCGTATATCGGGTCAACCTCATCATTAGCTTCCTCGGATGCCTGTTCACACCGTTATAATCGATATACCACCTTTCTTTCCTCAGTAATGACTTTCTTGCATTGTCTACTGGTAGCGGTGACCGCTTTCCTCTTCTTCTCCCTAAATGCCTCGACAGCTTTATTCCCTGAGAACCGACTCAGTACGCTTTGTCGTTGGACCTCTTGCTCCATCAGATCCACTATGGGCCTCATTATGTCTTTAAGCTGCTTTGAGATGCCTCGGGGCTGAGGGACCGCCTAGTGAGCTTCTTCGGTCATTACTCTTGCGCTGCTCGTAACCTCTTTACTCTGTTCGTTCAAGGGCCCCATCCGTTCTCTGATCGAGCGGACCCATGCTCCCTCCATCCTTCTCATTAGGACCCAGGTGTCCTCTTCCAACTCAGTATAAAATACTGCATCCACCCAGTGAGTTTCCTCGATATCGAAAGGCCTCTTTGTAGCCCTAATGGTCACCTCTATCCCCTTAATGTTCACCTTAGCACACTGGTGGTACGTAGAAGGAACAAGCCCTTAGTTGTGCATCCACACCGTTCCTATCAGCAGATGATAGGAAGTTGCACTCTCTATCATGTGGAACTTTATATGGGAACTCAAATTTCCCATCACAATCCCCACATTAACATACCCAATGGATTTGGAAGATTGGCTATCATATCCCGAAATTACCAAAGGCATGGGGACCAACCTTTCTTCTGGAATATTGGCTGCATGAAAGGAGTTAATTGGCATGATATTGATGGAATCTCCCCCATCCATGAGAGTACTTGTAAAACTAACTCCGTTGATACTGGCAGTCACGTACAATAGCCTGTTATGCGGGAATCTCATAGCCCTATCGGCATCGCTGAAAGTCACCTCTGACAGGAATCTCCTTACCAACCTGGCCATGGGTCCCTTCCATATCAGTGAAGGGACTGCGTCTTTCCTTGTAATATCTATTATCGCCTAGGTTATTTCCAACCAGCTCTCTTTTGGTATCCCTACCTGTTCGAAGAACCAGGTGAACTTTGGGGCTTTTGAGACTGCACAGTAGTCTAGGCCCGGATCTACTTCCTCGCCTTCAATGTTGTACACATCCTCTGCGTCTTTGGCACTTGCTTCATAGTAGGCCAAAACTACAATGACCATTCCCTTAGTACAGGTCTCCAAGGCTGCTTCGTACTCTTCTCTTTCTCCTTCCTCCGCCTCTTCATCATAGGCCGTTACTAGATTGGCCCCATGTGCTGGTAGTGGGTTGCTATTGACATTCTGTGGAGGTATTTGCAACATTCCTGCCTTCAGGTACTTGTCAATAATTCTTCTTAGTGTGAAGTAACTTTCTGTTGGGTGTTGGATCCTCCGATGGACCTGGCAATACTTCGGGTCCGCCTTCGTTGCCGCATCGGGCTCCCTAGCGGGAATATCCTTTGGCTCATACACCGTTCCCCCTTGAACCATCGCGTTGTAACAGCTGACAACTTCTTCTACTATACAGGGCAATGGTAGTGGGTCTTCCCTATCTCTTCTGAAATTCCTCTTATTGTCCTTCTTCGGTGCTTTGCCCCTATCTCCCCTCGGTGTATCCTACCCGTAGGGGCTGAGAACTCCCTCTCGCGGGTTGCATCGGCTGCCTAAACATCATGGGCAGCACCACCAAATTGGGTTGTACCACCAAAGAGATATTTCTCACTACCTTTAAGAATGTCGCAAAAGTCCCCTCGCGCATCTCGTTAATAAGATGGCAGATGTACTCAGGGAGCATCCCCTCAGTGCAGACCTGTAGCAACTTGGATTCTTTGGCCTCCTCCATCATGTAGAGGGATCTTTCTCTGAACCTTTGAACGTAGGCCACCACTTCTTCCCCATGTCGTTTCTTTTCTCTACCTAGTTGGGTCAAGGTAAACTCATCTTTTTCTAGAAAGAGCTTCTGGACAAACAACACGTGCATCTCTTCCCATGTAGAAACGCTGTTGGGAGCCAAATGGGAATACCAAGTATATGCTTTATCGGTCAAGGATTTAGAAAACTCTCTCAACCTAAGCCTTTTATTGTTACAATGCGCCCCCAAATGTTCAACAAAATGCTTAATATGCTCCTTCGGGTTCCCACCTTTTCCCGTGTATTTTTTAAAAATCGAAGGAATATAGTCCTTCGAATAGGGCTCGTCATTGTATTCCTGGGGATACGATGTTCGAAAGTCATCAAAAACTGAAGCCCCCTCGCCAGTAGATTACGAGGAAGCCTGTACAAACTTCAGCATTTCCTTTTGCATCTCCTTTCTCATTTCCTCCATGGGTGATGCTACAGGGGAGACAACCAATGGTACCATGGGCTGAGCGCCCGTTGTAGCTGGAGCAAGCGCCACAGTTGGGGCTGCCGATGCTCCTGATGTTCCCCATGCTGGATTCATAATAGAGGGTATGCTCGCTAGGACTGTTTCCACCACGCCTGCACCTGGCGGGGCCGCTGGTGCTACCCCATGTGTTACGAAGGCATTGGCCTCCAATCCTCCTAGCATAGTTGAAGCTACTGGAGTTTGCAAAAACTCATAAAACTTGCTCATGAGGAGCACGACCTGAGTGGGTCCCAACCCCACACTCGTGGAAGCTTGTGTCACCCCTGGAACGCCTGACAATGACGAAACTGGAGGTATCTCCGTTCGAGGATCCCCATCCCTTAGGGCCTCCAGTTCTCTCGCAGCTTGTTCTTCATTGTGCTCGACATCATCAAAGTTAATCCTTCGATTAGCATTATCTTGCGCCATACTCCTTACTCAGGAGTATGACTCTCTAGCAGAGTCGCCAAATGTAAGAGGGTACTTTAGATTATTGATGGAGGCATAACCCCTGTTTCAGTATGGTAATGATAAGCTAATTGGACAAAGCTTTGGATTAGTGACAGGACACATAAACACAAACCCAATGAAGATAAACTCAGAAGATAGTAATGAACTTTAGAAGTAACCTAGCTAAAGGGAGAGAGAAGTAAGCACCCTAGATACACCTTGGCAGGCAAGCAAACAATCCCAAACACTCTCACGAATCTCTGTCACGTATTAAAAGCTTCGTAATAAATGACAATGGTGAGTGAATAAGACCTCTGGTTTGTACTAACTCTCTCTATGATGTTTATTCTCTCTAGTAATAACTCCTTAAACTCTCAAAAGATCATCCTCTCCTCAAAGGTGGTTGGGGTCCTTAAATTGCCCCCCACACCATCCCCGAGGCAACTCAGTCATTAAAGATAATGAAATATGTCCCTCATACTTTGTGTCACAACATTAAATGCCCGATGCACTAGTTATATCCATGTCATAAACATTAAATGCTAAGACATGCCTTTTGCCTAACCATTGTGTGTCAGGGGGCTATTATCGTAGAGGTGGCTCACCAACTACCTGATAGCCCCAAATACCACATTGGTTTACTCAAGTGCATGTCTAACATTGCTTGGATGACTAGTGACATGACCTACAGTAGATGTGACATTAAGTAGAGGGCTATTTGGTTCTCAACTCAATGCCCGATGGAACTTCAAGCTATTACGCCCGAGGTTCCACTGTCAGGGTCCTTCGGTGTTTTTACCAGGTGTATCTAGAATGGTCAGGACAAGCCCCAACGGTGCCTCACTTCTCAATCCTCCAAGGCAGGTTCCCACGGTGAGGTCATTCGATAGAGCATGAAAGCTCTCCCAAGCCCTGTCATGCCCGGTCTCTCGCGAGTACCGTTTGACCCCACACTAAAACTCGTTATTAATCTCGTTATAACATTATAACTGTTATAGCTTATAGAACATAAACATAAATACAATATGATTAATGCAACAAGCCAAAGTAAGAGTTGCCACACCAAGCTGCCTCGCTGAGTTACCACGCTTGAGTTGCTTCGGTTACTTAATCTCAAACACTTTTGCCAATTAAGGAATTATCCCTAATCTCAGGATTACCTTCAAACCCCCTTTACATTTTCCCCTTCGGGGAGAGATTTGTTGGAACAATAAATGTCTGCATAAAACTTCTCAATCCGATGAACCCTCTGAATCTTTGAAACATATCGTTCATTAGGCGTTGAGGGATAAGTCTGACACCAATTTGGCGCCAAAACATAAAGTTGGTTAAGAAGGCAACCCCTTCTATTCCCCAAACGTCGCTTCGTATTCGACGTAACACTGTATTTTCAGCTGTCGACACCCTTCCTGATATGCCACGTGTTCATTTGAAATGATTATAGGCTGCCCTTGCACGTGCGCTCGTGGGAAACTTCAACCGTCGAGTTTGAAACCTTTTAAACGTCTCTTTTTTATTTCAAAACTCTTCTATATCTTCGTCTTCTTTATCTTCTTTAAAACTCCCCGCTACCTTTAGAGAGAGAAAGTTTTTACGACCTCTGTGCGACCTCCATTATTGCCCTCTTATTTTCACAGTCGCCTCCTCCTCTCATCTTTTGCACCACCATCCGCGATTGATTGGGGGGAAGGAGTTCATATATGAGGGACTTTTCAGATTTCATTAATGAGTTGGAATTATTGGATTAACCGTTAGAATGTGGAAGGTTTTACTTGGTCCAACAATAGGGAGAACCCTTCCTTATCACGGTTAGATCGTTTCTTACTATCACATGAGAGGGAGGAGCATTTTATGGGGTGAATAAATCTTGTATTCCTTGGGTGATGGATCATATTCCAATCCTCTTAGAGTGAGGAGGGTGGAGGGGGTCAAGGTTCCTTTCAGATTTGAAAATATGTGGTTGAAAGAGGATGGCTTTGTGAATAAAGTGAAGGAGTGGTGGCTAGGTTACGTGGTGGAGGGTAATGCAAGTTATGTTTTGTCTAGGAATATTTCTCTTCTCAATGAGGATATCAAACGGTGGAATAAAGAGGTATTTGGCAATGTTGGGGAAACCATTGTAAGAGGCTTGGAGGAGATTCGGTTCTTGATGAGAAAGAAGGGGGGTGAGTGCTTTTGGGGGAAGAGAGGTGCTGAGGGAGGATAGAAAAAAGGGAGGTTGGGAGGAGGTTACTTATGAAATAAAGTAGTTGGCGTCAAAAGGCACATGCATTGTGGTTGAGGGAGGGTGACAAGAATACTAAATTCTTCCATAAAGTGGATAACTCCCATCGTCATTTTAATCATATTGGGAATATTGTAGAGGGAGAGGACGATTATGGTGAGGGGGGATATCAGTCAGTTTTATGAGATGTTATACACGAAGGATGAAGAGTGGAGGCCCACCCTTGCTGAACTTGAGCTTGGTAGTATTTTCTAGGGCCGAGATCAAATGGTGCATAACTTAAGTTAAATTCTCAGTGTTGGTCAATGGGACTCTAGGAGGGTTCTTTTCGAGTTCAAGGGGGTTTCGTCAGGGTCATTCTCTGCTCCCTTTCCTTTTCATTTTGGTTATGGAGGTTTTAAGTCGTCTTTTGGGCAAAGTTATAGAGGTTGGGTTGATCAGTGTGTTCTTGATTGGAAATCCGAATACCCATTGTGTTCGGATGTCTCATCTCTTGTTTATCGATGACACCATCATTTTTTTGCAACACTAAGGAGGAGAAGGTGAGAACATTAAGGTTGTTGGTTATATGTTTTGAGGTTTTATTTGGGTTTCACATTTGAGTTGGTAAATGTGAGATGATTCCAGTTGGGGGAGGAGAAAGTGTGGTTATGTTAAACTTCCTTTGGGGGCTTAGTTTAAGTCTAAAGTTATTTTGGACCCGGTGCTTGAGAGGGTTAAAAGGAGATTGGTAGGATGGAAGAAGTTCTATCTCTCGAAAGGAGGGAGGTTAAGCACTGTATCGAGTTTTCCCACCTACTTTTTGTCGATTCTGCCTTTACAGGTTTCAGTCCATCAGATTTTGGAGAAAATGATGAGGGATTTCTTGTGTGGAGGAAATGAAGATAGCTTCAAATACTGTTTGGTGAGCAGGGATGATGTTAGTAAGCCAATAAAGGAGGGAGGTGCGGGTGTGCGGAGCCTTGAGCATTTCAATATGGCTTTTTGGGGAAAATGGTTGTGGAGATTTTCTCTGGAGGAGAATAGATTGTGGAGAAAGTCAGTGGTGACTAGGGATCGTCTCTCTCTAAAAGGGCGGGGGGCAGGTGGGGGTGCACTTTGCTAATGGGGTGGGGTTACGAAATAACATTTACATGACATTCCTCCTAAGATTAGGAATAGAGTCAAATTCTGGAAAGATATTTTGGGGAAGGATGGGACTTTAAAGGAGCTTTTATTGGGGATCTTTCGCATTGCAGAGGAAAAGGAGGCATTGGTGACAAACCATGTGATGAGCATTGGTGATCGAGCGATATGGAACCCAAAATTTAGACGGAGGTTAAGGGATTGGAAATTAGAGGAGGCGGAGGCTTTTTTAACTGGTTGGATACGACAACGGCCCCGTCGGGAGGGAAGGATTGGTTGAGATGGTGTTTTCACGAGAAAAAATTATTACGTAGTTTTGAGGCGTGTGGAGGGTGATACTTTCCCATGGAAAAAGGTGCGGATATCCAAAGCACCACCAAAAGTTATTTTATTTATGTGGACCGCATCTAAAAAGGCTATCTTGACAACAAAGGGGTTGCAATAGAGGGGTAGAAGAATGCCTAGTCGGTGTTGGTTGTGCAATGAGGCGGAAGATACGACTAATTATTTTCTTACACTGCGTATCTTCCTTTTTTTCGGATTTGTTGGATGAATTTCATACAGTTAAGTAGTTTTTGTTTTATTGGGTGGGTTTTTGTTGGTATATTTTTGCTACCGAGTATACTTCATGTATACATGTTTCCAAGAAAATTTCTTTGTTTTTTCACATTTCACCAAATACTTAGTCCACACCAAGCAAAAACTATTGCTATGTGTTCAATATCAAAGTCAGCTAATTCTTACAAGAAAATGAAAACTACGATATAAAATCAAATTACAAATGGCATTAAACATATTCAAAATTAAATAACATAATAAAATCATGTATGCTTAAAGGTAGTTTGTATGAAAATCGTGGGGTACTATAATTAATAATCATGTTTTCCTTTTTGGGACATCCCAAATTATTAGTCCAATTTTGCATGCATGGTGCATGTGAATGATGATCTAGCCAATCCCCCGCTGACACCTGAATGTCCCACTTGCAATTACTGATGACATAATATTCCCTCACGTGAGGGGGTGATATTGTTATAACGGTCTTATCCACGTGCCATATGAGCGCCACGGACACTATTCCACGCGTCTCCCAAATCACGTGTTGTGATGATGTCACCCTCGGCCTAAGATGCCAGGCCGAGGCAAAAGTTGATGCTGGCATCGGGTTCGGCTGAATGTGGCCTCGTACTGTCGCCCCCTCGTACTATCGTTCGGGCCATAATGAGGGGTCGACCCCTTGAAGGGTCGTCTGGGCCATGATGAGGGGTCGACCTCTTGAAGGGTCGTCTGGGCCATGATGAGGTGTCTGCCCCTTGAAGGGTCGTCTGGGCCATGATGAGGGGTCGGCCCCTTGAAGGATCGTCTGGGCCATGATGGGGGGTCTTCCCCTAGAAGGGTCATCTGGGGCCTAATCCCTCATCTGGGTGGAGGATACCCTCGTCCTCGCCGAGGGTATATATGGGTATATCAATCACCCCCATCCCTTTGCCATCGATGTTGTTGAGATGGCTGAGGGGTAATGTTGCCTTGGAATTCTCAAGTGTGTGGTCAGGTGGATAAGTGACATCTGTCACATTGCTTAGTCAGGTGTCCATCGTCGTTTCAGTTCCTCAAATGTGGAGGCTACACACTCAGCTTGGGACTTTGTGCCCTAATGATACCTCTCATCGTGGGCTGTGTTTTGCATTGATTATTGGGCCCACTAATAACAAGGTATTTAAATGATTTTTTAAAGTCATTTCTTTTATTCTTCTTCTTCGCGCCTTAGCTTTCTCTCTCTAGCTTCACAGCATCAAAAGTACCCGATGATTCGGTTTCAAACTTTAATGTTTTAAACCTTTTCACCGATGAAGAGTACTTTCTCGAGTCTCCCTCCACGATCTTATCTTTGCCTTTATGTGTGCCACCTCCCGTTCCAATTTCAAAATCATTGGGAGGATATTCAGCTTTTCTCTGTCCCCACATGGTTTTGTCACCCGTTCAATCCAAATCCCCCATCATTTCTCCAAAACATTTAATTGACGATGGTTCATGTCTTCCGCCTTACATATGCCTTTCGATGTTCAAACGACATCCATATTTTTCAAAAGGCATGCTTGAGAGTGAGGGTACACCGGTTATCCTCCAAAGTCAAATCATTTTTGCGGTGGACCCTCAACTTTTTAGAGTTATTCAATAAAACAAATTACACAAGCTCTCTATTTTGGTCGTTTATTGAGTGTGTCTTTAAAAATCATTGTTTACAAATCATGGTTCAAAGTCTCGGTATTGGTCCTGAAATCGGACGCCCAATTTTCAACTCAGACGCAGTATCGGTCGCGGTATCGGGCGATACACAAAGATACGCTATTTAGAGAGGGCAAAAAATTTCGAAAGAAATATAGAAATTTAAAAAACAAAGATTAACAATGTGGACCAATCATATACGTTCAAAACCATCATTTAGTATGTATTGCATTATTCAATCATATACGTTCAATATTCCATAATTATTACATTCATTCTATATAGTAACATTATTTTTTAGCAATCTAAACATTATTATACAAAAGTTTTATGAATTTTGAACAAGACATTTATTTTAGGAATTTTTAGAATTATTAAACAGTATTTGAACATGAGTTTTAGGAATTTTATAAAAAACATTATTTGAACATAAATTTTAGGAATTTTCTACAAAACATTATTTTTTGAAATTTTTAGAATTACTAAACCTTATTTGAAAATTATTTGTACAAAAACAGCTAAAGGTACCAAACTCAAGACAGGGAAATTAGGGACACATTAAGAAACTAAAAATATCAACAATCCATTTTAAAATCAAATGGAACATCTTATAGGGACTAAACATTATTTTTGAAAATGTATATTGGACAAAGCATTAAATGAAACATTTTCAAGGGACTAAATGATGGGAATCCATTTTATTTTCCTTTTATTTTCTATTTTAGTCTTTTTTTATTCCTTTTTAGGTATTTTCTTTCCTTAGTTAGTCTCCAAGCATGTTTGGGACTAATTAGGCATTCTTTTATTTTTAGTTGGTTCTTTAGTCATTTTAGCTAATTACTTGATTAGCAAGTAATTCCTCTTATATAAATACCTCTTGTATTCTCATTTGTACTGATTCTTCAATTCTTGAATAAAAGACACCTTTTGAGTCTCTCTCTAAAAGTTAGGGTTTGTTTATTTCTTTTAGTCATTCACGTGTAGTCTACATCAAATTGGTATCATAGCGGGTGTCGCTCCAAACATTGGTGTTCGTGTGTTAGTTTGTATCGGTGTGTGTAGTATATCAAAAAAATCGTACGCTACTTTCTCGATGGCTCCGAAGAAATCCAAACCTCAATTTGAAGAGATTCAAGAATTGAAGGAACAATTGGTAAGAACGGAATAGAAGAATAAACAAAGAATAGAGGAATTGACTGAAATTTCAAGAAGACAACAAGCCCAATTTGAAACCCTAATGAAACAATTTTCTATGTTGCAAAACCCTAACCCTAATTTCCAAATCCCATGTGACAACCCAAAATTGATGATGACAACATCAAGAATAGCAGATCTGTCATAAGAACTGTTTGACAAACAATTCACAGCGGAATAACAATGCAAATAAAAAAAATTGACCCGGATGAACTAGAAAGCCCCGACGACAACCCACTGACCCAACGCCATAATACAACCACTAGTGGCCATATTAAGGCCTCAGTGTAATTTTCGGACCAAACGGTGGACCACCAGACTTTTAGACCACCCTCATTTGTCGGTGTTGGCCACGATCTGACCTATGCGGTTCAACCAGACTTCTTGCCTACAACGCTAGGCTTTTAGAAACCTTCGGCTATCCAGTCAGCTACCGCTGCCCCAGATACGACCCCTCTTACCCTCATTTCAGCAGATGTCAACAACTCAGTGGGTCCAAACTATTTCCCAACCAACATCCGCGGTCAAAACAACCCTGAATCTCCCTGAATCTGCCCCGAACTATAAACACCACGTCCAATACTAGAATTCAACCCAAGAACCAACCCCAACCGATTCAAAAACCAACAAAAAATCAAGAAAACTTACCAAACATCAACAATTTCAGTGAAAAAAACCCCAATCTTGATTGTCTAGGGTTTCCCAACCACACCCAATATCATACGATCCCTTATCATATCCCACACATTCCAAACCTTGAAACCATTTCTAGCGCACCCACCCTTTGACAAAATTTCAACCTCCTCGATCCATCTTATAGCCCCGGTGTGAATTTTGGTATTCCTAATCCCCGACCACCCCCTCCAGCGTCACATCATGAACCGTCCCACTATGACCTTCCATATCCCATTCCGACTCCTCTTCACCTTCCGACACGAGGGATACTCACCGTAGCATCTTGGATTGGATTCCCCCACCCAGTGGCCCCAATTTTGTCCCTTTACGAAACAGACAGTGCGACTATTATGGGGAACGTGGCCATTTGATTGGTGCATGTCACCATCAACATCGAGGCTCCCATGTACCTCCCATAGCGCCCCGTGATCATCCTAATCATCCACCACCTGCCCAGGTACCACCGATTCCCGCCGATCACGCTACACCTGCGCGGGTGATGCGGTGGATCTAGGCACTCATCGGGATAGGGACCCACTTTCATTAGCACTTCAGATTATTTCTCAGAGTCTCCATGGGGATATACGCATAGATATTCCTATGTTCGAACGTAGATTCTCCCCGACGATATGATCGATGGGCTAGCTGCTATGTAGACAATCTTCGACTACAAGCGGGTTCAGTGTCGCTCATGTGTTCTTCTAACCGCCACCAAATTTAAGGGGTTTGCCCGAATTTGGTGGAATGATCTTTGCTACCGTAGGACGGTTGCGGGACTCCCTCCCATTCAGGACTGAATTGACGTCAAGGCCGCTCTTCAGGCCTCATTCATACTTCCGACATACGAGCGTGACCTCTATTCACGTATCCAATCACTCCGACATGATACGTATTTTTTAGTGGTGTATACAGAGCAGTTCCATCTCCTCTTCACTAGAGCTCGTCTACCCGAGACTGAGGATCAGTGGATCAGTCGCTATATTCTGAGAATCCAGCCACATAGTCAACATGATTATGGGTTGAGAGAGATACCGAACTTTCTGAAGGCGATAAAGTATGCTACCAACGTCGAGGCATATCATGCTGCACTAACAGCTCCTCCAGCATCCCAAGCTCAACCTTCATTGGGTTATACTTCCCCTGCAGCATCAATATCTTCTGCCACTACTCTAGCTACCTCTACTTCCGCTGCAACACATTCAGGCTCTTCCACATTTCGGTGCTTTAATTGCGGCAACGTGGGACACCGAGCTTCAAATTGCTCTCTGCCACGTCGTCGGGCCCTGTTAGCGACGGATCAGTTACCAGAGTATCTTGATGAGACCGAGCATCCTCGTGGCCATGCATTGATTACAGTTTTAGAGGGTGACTCTGTTGGCCTTCCCCATTGAGTTAGTGTACGAAATCTGTCTGAGGGGAGGAGAGTGATGGAAATCCATTTTAATTTCCTTTTATTTCTATTTTGGTCGTTTTTTTAGTCCTTTTTAGGTATTTTCTTTCCTTAGTCTCCAAAAATGTTTGGAACTAATTAAGTATTCTTTTATTTTTAGTTGGTCATTTAGTCATTTTAGCTAATTTCTTGATTAGCAAGTAATTCCTCTCATATAAATAACTCATGTATTCTCACTTGTACTGATTCTTCAATTCTTGAATATAAGACATCTTTTGCGTCTCTCTCTAAAAGTTAGGATTTGTTTGTTTCTTTTAGCCACTGACGTATAGTTTACGTCACTAAAAGTTATTTTTGAAAATATATTTGATTAGACATTAAATGGAATATTTTTTATGGAAATAAAGATTTATTTTTTTTAAAAAAAATTGAAGATGATTCATTAAAGAATGTTATGATACAATTTGTAACAAATTTTTTATTAAATAAAATTAATAAATCTATATTTTGATTTTTAAATTTAGTTAAAACTATAGCATTGAAGCATTCCAGCCGTAGCACTGATGACAGCTGCTAAAATCCCCATCTGCCACATGAACTAATATCCACTTATGGGCCTTAGAAACAGTAATAGAAGATCCAAGAGGGTTTTTTTCGTTTAAAAAAGTAGCGAGAGGGTTTTTAACTTTACAAAAAAAATATGGGGTTTCTTACTTACAAAGAGTAAACTTTTTTTTACCCGAGAGGGTTTCGTACACCGTTTAAACAAAAAGGGCAACTGCCGACAAAGAAGAAAAGAAATGAGCATTGCCACCGACTAAGTATGCGAAGAGAGAGATGTTCGTTGTGTTAATAAGATTATGTGAATATTTGCATGAAGTATGCTTTCAACTTTGTGATCCTTTCTTCTTTTCTGTTATTTTTTTTATGTAAAAATCCATATCTCGCCCGATATCTTGTCTCCGTCTCTCCTGATTTTCTTTTTCTCAGCCCTATATTTCGGATCGGCCAATAAATCGACGAGTTGAACCGATACTAAACAATCCTTTGTTTTTTCGTATCGTGACCCAGAATCATCTCGTGACCTGTCGAGTCCGAGTTTGAACTGACTCTGCCGATACTTTGAACCATGTTTAAAATAAGAATGCTACTTCTCTTACTGGTAGTTAGTACTGGGTAAGTACTAGACAAGCTTTAAATGGCTTGTGCCATAATGTCAGCCCCACCATGATACAAGCATGTAAATCTTGCCCGATACTTACCTGATTCTAACTACCGGTAAACAAAGCAGTATTCCTATTTTAAACATGGTTCAAAGTATCGACCAAGTCAATTCGAACTAGTACAAGCATGTAAAGTTTGTCCGTACTTACCTGGTACTAACTAACTACCGGTACCATTACTTTTAAAATAGTGACTATTAATTTGGGACGGAGATAGTATAACATCGTGTATGGTCCCTAATTACATTCTTTTGTTATATATATTTTTTTTCATATTAGAAAGCAAATGATATGATATTTGTACAGTGTATTAGTCAAACAGGTCCTAGTTTTGTAACTGACTGTATCTCTACTATGTGACACGTGTGAGTTTGTTAAGAGAGTTAGTTAGAAGTCTGATTGTCTATATAATCAGAAGATTAGTATTTGTAACAGTACACTGGATGACGAATGACTGAATAACAAGTATAACAACTTTCTCTCTCTAATCTCTCTTCTACTCTGTTCTAATCTCTCTAATTTCTTCTCTCTTCATCAAATTCTTTATGGTGTCAAAGCTAAGATCCGACGATCTGTGAAGCTCAAGAACTCATTTCCACAATGGCATACACTACAAATCAACTCAATCTAACTCCAAACTTGGTGTTCTTCGTATCAAATCTCAACTCATTGATCACGATCAAGTTGGATCAGTACAATTTCATGTTTTGGGAACTTTAAGTCAAGAATGCCCTATGTGTGAATCGACTTCTAGGGTTCGTAAATGGATCGATTCAAGTTCTAGAAAAATTCCTCACATATGGTATAACTCTAAATCCAGAATATTAGAAATGGCTTGATGTACATAGTTAATTGATTAGTTTTTTAAATGTTGTAATCTCTCCTACAATTTTACCCCAAATTCTTGGTTTTGAGCATGCATATGAAGTCTGGAGTTATCTATCTAAGAGATATGTATCTTTTTCTAAAACACACATACATGAGTTGAAATTGAAACTGCTAAATGCAAAAAAAGACTGCCCTATGGATGATTATCTTGCTAAAATCAAGGATTACTCAGATAAATTAGCAGCACCAGATAATCCTGTAGAAGAAGATGATCCTGTCTTATATACTATAAATGGTCTTACACATGAATATGCATCTTTGAAAATAACACTTCGAACAAGAACACATTCTATTTCCTTTTCTGAATTGCATGATTTGTTAAGATCTGAAGAGGTTAATGTGCATAGAGATTTGTTATTAACTAGTGGTTCTGAGAATACCACTGCTTTTGCTGCTAGTGATAAGAAACTAGACACTCAAATGGGAAACCTATCCCTAAACCCTACATCTACTTCATCCCAACCAACCAAATAAGATATTTGGAGATTAGAACACCCCACCTTATGGACAACAAAACCAACAGTCTTTTGGACAGGTCTTTAGACCTCGTGGATACAGAAATAAAAATATGGGAGGAAGGGGAAATGTCAAAGCCTTTGGTCAGAGAATGTATTGTCAAATATGTGGGAAAGGGAATCATTCAGCTTTTGAGTGTTATCACAGGTTCAATCAGACATTTCAACCCCAATCCATGACAAACTTCTCTCATAACCAAAATCACACTACTAACCAAAATCAAAACTCAACCTATCCTAGTAACCCAAATGATTTCCACTCAAACTTTCCACAACCTTCATATAACTTTGTTCCTACATCCTCTTATAGACAAGCCACCCAACTATCCTACCCTCCTCAAGCTTACTTAGCTCCTCAATTTTCTTCACCTGCTTCCTGGTACTCTGAACTGTCCTTTTTTCCTGATAACTCTTCCACCTCCTCCTAAGAAGTCTTTACTCATCCTCAAGACTTTATTTCTCAATCCACTACACCAACCACTACTAAATTGATTCTTGATACTGGTGCCACCAGTCACCTAACCTATTTTATGTCTCATCTTCATCAAGCTAAACCTTATGAGGGCTCATACTTTGTTACTGTTGGAAAGGGAGCTACAATTCCTGTCAAACACATAAGAGATGGATTGCTGCCCACTCCTACTCAATCCTTAGTTCTTTCTAAAGTTCTTCATGCCCCACTAATAAGTCACAATCTGCTGTCAGTTTGCCAATTAGCCAAAGACAACCATTGTGAATTAACCTTTGATGATCAAGGAGTTATTATTAAGGACAAGATTACTCAGCACATACTCTATACTGGTCGTCTTTATCCCTTCCCTTCATATCTTCGTAGTTCTCCTAATAAATCTTCCTTTTCTACTTATAAACCCATACATTCTCAAGCCCTCATTTCACCTCTGTCTCATCACACTCAGCAATGGCATTGTAGGTTAGGACATCCATCTGCTTCTAGTATGCAAAATCTTCAAACTAAAGGTCATTTGTCATGTCCTGTGACTCCCTTCACTTGTCATGCATGTTCTATTCATAAAAGTCACAAACTACCTTTTCATTCTTCTTTTACCTTCTCTTCTCATCCCTTATAATTGATACACTCAGATGTGTGGGGGCCTACTATTTCTCCTTCTATCTCTGGTTATAGATACTATGTCTTGTTTGTGGATGATTATTCTAGATTCACTTGGGTCTTTACCCTTCATACCAAGTCAGATGTATTTTCTACATTTGCTCAATTCAAATCCATGGTTGAGAACCAATTCTCCTATAAAATCAAAGTTTTCAGGTCTGATAATGGCACATAATTCATAAATCAGCCCATGCAATAATACATTAACCTTCATGGCATTCTTCATCAGACATCATGTCCTTACACCCCAGAACAAAATGGGGTAAATGAAAGGAAGCATAGACACCTCATTGAGACATCTATAACTCTTTTAACCCAATCTTCTATGCCTAAATCATATTGGACATAAGCTCTTTTGACAGCAACATATGTTATCAATAGATTACCTATATTTGTTTTGGACTTTTGAAGCCCTCATGAATTTCTTTACCATCATTCACCTGATTAATCCTTGCTAAAAACTTTTGGAAGTGCTTGCTACCCATGGATCTCTCCCTATAGACATTCCAAGTTATTTCCTAAATCCAAATTGTGTGTTTTTCTTGGGTACTCTCTAACATCTAAAGGCTACAAGTGTATGGACAAAGAAACTGGTCGCATATACATCTATAGACATGTGCAATTTGTAGTGCATTATTTTCCTTTCTTTAAACTACCATCTAATTCGTAGCCCATCATTACTGAGTCCCCTCCTATGTCATCTTCATCCTTACAATACTTTCCCATTTTCTCTACTGATGATTCCACCATCTCTGCTTCAAACCTTTTTCCCATATCATCTAGTAACAGTTCTACCTCAGAGGTTCAGGAGGTCAACTTATCACCTCAAACTAATCTTCCATGTCCTCCCAATATCACCTCATCTTCATCTCCTATCACATACCTTAACAAGCATCCTATGACTACTAGAGCCAAAGATGGTATTACCAAACCCAAACATCCCTTTATCCCATCCACTCACCCAGACACACTTGCTGATAACACTCAGGTTGAACCTTCTAGTTTCCCACAAGCACAGAAATCTCAAACTTGGGTTAAGGCCATGGTAGAAGAGTTTAATGCTCTCCAACTTCAACAGATATGGTCTCTTGTCCCTCTTCCTGCACATAAGCCTGTCATTGGCTGTAAATGGGTTTTTAAGGTGAAGCACAACTCAGAGGGGAGCATTGCCAGGTTCAAAGCTAGATTGGTGGCAAAAAGTTTTCATCAAACATAGGGGATAGACTACTTTGAAACATTCAGTCCTATTGTCAAACAACCGACTATTCGGTTGGTTCTTTCCCTAGCTCTACACTACAACTGGCCCATTAGACAGTTAGATGTTTCAAATGCCTTTTTACGTAGCACATTAGAAGAAGAGGTCTACATGGAGCAACCTCAGGGGTTTGTAAATTCTCAGTTTCCTAGACATGTTTGCAAGCTACAAAAAGCTCTTTATGGCCTGAAACAGCCACCTAGGGCCTGGTACTCTACCTTATCAAGATTTCTGCTAGATCAAGGGTTTATGAATAGTAAAGCTGATACTTCTCTATTTGTGCGACACTCAGATACGCAGGTCCTAATACTTCTAGTCTATGTGGATGACATAATTCTTACTGGAAATAAATCTTCTCTGATTCAAGACTTCATTCAGGTAATGCAAGCAACATTCTCTATGAAAGACTTGGGGCATTTAAGTTACTTTTTGGGCATAGAAGTTCATCATGATCCTAAAGGCTTAGTTCTATCTCAACATAAGTATGCCTCTGAGATCCTTCAGAAAGCTGCAATGACAGAATGTAAGCCTGCTTATTCTCCTCTTCCTACCAAAACTCCAGTTACAGAAGATACTAATCCTTTCTCAGACCCTCAACTCTACAGAACATTAGTTGGATCTCTCCAATATCTAACTATTATAAGGCCAGATATCTCTTTTACAGTCAACTGGGTATGCCATCATATACATGCTCCATTGATGTGTCACTTTCATGCTGTGAAAATGATTTTGAGGTACATTAACGTCTGTCTTCAAAAGGGCATTCTACTTCAGTCTGGGCCACAACATATTCATGACTTTTCTGATTCGGATTGGGCAGGGGACAACACCGATAGGAGATCCACAACTGTGTTTATTTGGTTCCTAATCTTCTTTCTTGGAGTGCTAAGAAGCAACCTACTGTTGCTAGGTCCAGCTCACAAGCTGAGTACAAGAAAATTGCTAACACTGCAGCTGAGGTTCTCTGGATTTGTCAACTCCTAACTAAACTCCACATTGCTTTGACTAAAATTCATACTCTCTAGTGTGATAATCTCAGTGATCTATCTATAGCATCCAATCCTGTGTTTCATGCTAGGAGCAAACACATTGAAGTGGACTATCATTTCATCAGAGAAAAGATAACACAACATCAGCTTCACCTTGCTCATATTCCTTCTACTGAACATCGTGCAGATATATTCACAAAACCTTTGGTAACTCCCAGGTTCAAATATCTCCAAGATTCATTTCTCTCACACATCAGCTGGCAGGGGAGTGTAAAGTGTATTATTCAAACAGGTCCTAGTTGTGTAACTGACTGTATCTCTACTATGTGGCATGTGTGAGTTTGTTAAGAGAGTTAGTTAGAAGTCTGATTGTCTATATAATCAGAAGATTAGTAGTTGTAACAATACAATGGATGACTAATGACTGAATAACAAATATAACAACTCTCTCTCTCTAATCTCTCTTCTACTCTGTTCTTATTTCTCTAATTTCTTCCATCTTCATCAAATTCTTTAATATTCAAAAACAAATTGACAAGTTCTTTATTCTTCACTTGTTTATGGGAAACACAATTACGTAGGCCAAACAATTAGGTTGAGAAAAAGGGGAAAATAGAAACAAATTTAGATAAATAATATGGGAATGATGAATTAAGTACCTTTTGATAGATCGAACGAGATCAATTGAAGCTGGGTTTCTCATTCTATCAAGAAAATTGTAAAACATTAGCGACTGAGTGGGAGTAGAACTAGTTGATGTACCCATTTATTCACTAAAAATTATTCAAACTATTATATGTATATGTATATTATCCATGATATGAATTTGTAGCCATGATAAGAATTTATTGTTGGGAGACCAAAATATTGAAAAAATGGTAGGTAAGTAATTGAAGGGTACACATTTAGCCTAGTGTGACTAGTTGACTACATGATATTGAACAAATTGATGTGGCAGTTTGTTATTGATTAATTTTTGGGATTTACGCCAGTTATTGGTTGATTTTTGAAGTCCACGCTAGTGGGATCTAAAAACCAATTAATAACATAGTGGCACGTCAGTTTGTTCCAAAACATTATGTCAATAATTAAGTCACAATAGAATTACTCTTTTTTTTTGGGTGGGAAGTTAGTTTCATAATTTTATTTAGGCCCATTTGGTTTTTGTCCAAGGTGTCAAATGGGTGGGTTGGGTTGGGTTGGGTTGGGTTGGTTGTATGATTCGTGTCTAAATTTGTATACTAGAATGTTTGGATTAGGATGGATCGTGTTTAGATTGGATGGGCTCGGTGAACCCATTTGACTTGTTTATACCATAAAAAAAGGTAAAATAAAAGACTATAGAGGAAAGAAAAAATACAACAACAAAAAGAAATAGAGAAAATAACATTTATTTTCCTCGTAGCACCCACCCCCTCACCCCGAGCCCTATCCCGCCACCACCCACCTACTCTTGGACACCACTACCACCCCCCTCCACACACCCCGACCCCGCCTAGCTCCCCGCAAACTATGTTATCTTCAACTTCTCTCTTTCGATATATACATAATGTATATACCTAAATGCTAAAACTCCAATCCAAAGATCAAATCCGCCCACCAGTTCAATTTAACTTAACAAATCTATTATTCATATTTATGTGCATGCACGCGTATGTGTATATACTAGCGGAATGCCCAGACCTAAAGGCACGGAGAAAAAATTTCAAAGTATTGAATCATATATAATTTAAGTCAAAATATTTTTTTTAAACACAAATAAGTGTAAACAATTTAGAAAATTTTGACATAGTTTCCTTTGTTTATAAGACTATCAACCCTATTTAATAAATAATAAATACCCCAACAACAATAATACTAATAGTCCATCTTGGACCTCGTATAAACATCATCATCAATTTAACTCAATTAATGGAAATAAGACCAATACGTAAACTTAACTTTGTACATCAGACCTTAGTTATACCAAGACTATGGTACGCCCATGCATCATTCCCAAGAAACTATTATGTACTGAAGTCTTGAGAAACAAAACAAATTTATTGTGTAATCATTCAGTCAACCACCAAATTTGGAATAAAAGTATCCAAGCGGATAATTATGATCATTCAAAATGGAAAAAAATACAACATACTTAGGATAACCTCTAATCCATAACAAAGGACAACCTACAATAGCATTATTATCAATTTTCTCTCCTCCTTCAGTACAAAAAACAAGCACAACCCAAGTAATAAGCATAACAAACAAATACACCATTTTCGTTGTTGCTCTGTTCACTTAAAAAGTCACAAAATGTCAATAAAGACTTGCAACATTGCTTTTCATATAAGGAACTTCCTAGATCTTGAAATTATTAAATATAACATAAACTGAGTGTGGAAAAGCAGCAATGCAACTCTAATTTTCATAGGAAGAAGCCATATCTCAACTCCCAACAATTCCAACCTGCATATATTCAAATGTAAAAAAAGGCATACATATACCAACAATAGGTAGTAAGAGATAATTTCGATAGTTGGACTTAGTTAACTAATAGTGAGATACACAGGAGTGCATACGCACCTTGTAGCACTGGCCATAATTAAAGAATACTTAGACAATAAAACGCCAGTTCCTCATGTGATTATTTGTTGTAAATAACCACTAAATTTAAAAACCAAAGTTAAATAAGAAATTTAACATAGTTAAATCAAACCACAAAACTAAAAATATTATAAAGTCGGGTGTGACACCTTACCTATTCTAATAACGGGTGATCAGTCCTCTACTAAAATAAAACATGAATCTCATCTGGTTCATTTTTAGCATCACTGTCGAAAATCAATTTAATTACTAATAACCTATTAGGCATGGTGTCAAGATTTTAAAAAACTTTTTAACAACTTAACTTGCTTTAATAAAACTTCCAATCAATGCAACAAACCATTTCATCTAACTAGTATACACATTCACCACAAAATAAAATGAATACTGAACGAGATGAAATAAATAAGTTAACCGGCGACTCTCGATAATTATCCAATACAAAAGTCCAACTGAAACTGAAAAGTATAAAGTTTGAATAATACATTAATGTCTAACAGGGTGACATTCCCGAATTAAAACCTGAAGAAGCATCATATCTAGATCACAAAGACAGAAACGTCTAATCAATCCCTGTAGGCATCCACAGTTGCTGCAGCATCGTCTGATTGGAAGATAGCTAAGCCTGGCTGTAAACGCTGATGTGAATCCACGGATTGTATAAAACCTTTGTAAAATGTAATATTTCCTTTTTATGAAACAGATGCGGAAGCGTAAAGAAGTGTGATGGTTCAATAACAAACGAATTACCAAAAAAAATATTAATTTCAATTTCAAATTAACCTTAAGTGAAAATTAAATAAACACACATAAATATTAAATAACACTTAAACCAATTAATTCAAGTCCTCGAATTTGCCTAAGTCATATTTTTCATTTAAACAAAATAGGAAAAACTAATTTTAACACATCACTTGAATTAAATAAACAATTACCCAATATTTATTTTAGCATCAAAATAAATAAATAGTGATTAAACCAATTTTATCTTTTTACCTAAGCATGCGTTCAAGGTGATTTTGCAAAAGAAATAAAATAAACAATCAATCCACTACGCCGAGATGTACGAGGAAAAACCCACAATGGGAAACATCCTCGGACGGCCCTAGCCACAAATCCACTAAGTACGAAATTTACAAATACAAGACAGAAAGGCTTACAACACACGACTCGATCCCTCTCAAGCCCCAACGCTTCTTCTTGTAGATACCTCTTCCTAGCGTATAACCTTGGAGCTCCACCGCGGTCTCGGAATCCACCGATCGGACTTTATATGGTCACTGTCACCCGAACTAGGAGTCTTTCTCCAAGTGGGTAAATCAACATAAACCAACTTCTTCTTTGTGGGATTTAGAAGCAAACCCAAACACTCTCTTCAATTCGGTGTAGAGATAAACTCGGTGCCAAACTCCAAGAAAGATGTATATATATGAACTTGGATACATAAAACTATGGGTGAAAACTAGAGTGGTAAAAGATTTTCTGTTTGAAAATTAACACTCAAAACTTGATCTTTTTCTCTTTATGATTTTGCTCTCTAAACACTCTCTAAGAGTTAGAAGGATATAAACAAGATTTTTTCACAAAAGTGATTCCCGCACATATTAAAGTCATAAAATAGTTGGTTAAGAATCAAGTGGGGAAGTGGGTGAAAACTGCTCAAAACTGCCAGAAAACTGTTCCCGCTGGAAACTCATTCGAACGACATTTCGTTCGAACGACATCTCGTTCGAACGAGTCTTCTAACGAAGTTCTAGTATGAACTCGTTAGAATATCATTAGAAATCTCGTTAGAACGGTTCGAATGACATTTCGAACGAAGTTCCAGAATGCCATAATGGGAAGTCGTTGGCAAGTTCGTTCGAACAAGATTTTCGTTCGAAGCACAAACTCTATCGAACGACTCTATCGAACGAAAAAACCAAAAAGTGTAAAAATTCAATTTTAGCCCAGAAAACTTTATAAACTTATTTAAAGTTTTAATTACAATCTTTATGAAAATAAAACCGCCGTTTTAGATAAACCTAACACCCAATAAACAAGTGTGACACCCCGCCTAATTAAATACCGGGCGATCACTCCTTTATTAAATTAAATCAAGGTTAATAGTTGGTTCATTCTCAGCATCACTGTCGATAAAATAATTTTCCAATTTAACACCCTAAATAATTAAGCTAAGTGTCAAAAACATTTTTCATACAAACTTTCCAAATTTTAATTAAAGAAAAAGATTTATTTATTTAAAACAACATTTCTACAATTAAGAATCACACCACAAAAAGCCAAATAACATAATACATTCGTCAGTCGAATGTCAACATATGAAACTAAAATCACAAATCCATCCTGAATAAATCCCATAGAACAATACCGGAAATAATTGAAATATAAATGTCCCAACAACAAATGAAATGATGAAACGGGGCGACACGTGCCCAATAAATGAGAGTACTAGGAGTGGAGTCAATAACGGAAGCCGTTTACTCAAGTGACCTGCAACTCCCACCTAAGCTGCAGCTCGTTCTTCTCAAGGGATCCTAAGCAAGATGCCCCTCTGGCTGGGCACCTGAAAATATTCATATATATACAAGAGAGAGAGAAAAAGAAATGGGTCAGAGCCCGAAAGTGTGTTTGATTTAAAATACGTTTAGCAAGTATTTAAATTGATACAGGCCAATGCAACAACATATTAGTACGTCCCTCTCTTGAGAAAATACTCACCTCTCTTCTAATGTGCACACCTATCGCACTAACCTTCCCAACGGTTTGTTTTAACATTTATCATACTAGTCTTTCTAAAAGATTTAACTTAACTTAGATTACTCAAAAGATTTACAATACATGATTTCAATTTAAGAAGATGTTCCAATTTGTAGCCAAAGTTCTCTATTTTTAACTTCGTAAAAATTTATAAAGTACCCGTGACATTTTATAGTTTCTCAAAACAAGTAATTATAATATGAGTCAACAACCATGTCCTACTTATCAAATCACAGTAGTCAATCTCAAATTTCATAATCTCATATATATATTAACTACTCGTATAATATATATATATAAAAGCACCCAAAATAAAACTATGGTGCGTGCATACTCTACTATCCAAAGCCCTATATCACTCATATTAAGGGGAATACATTCGGAATCACTCTCGAATTGTATTAACATAAATACACAAACAATATTGAGGCGAAGCATAGATTCCAAGTCTCTAAGAGGATGGCACATACCGGCGTCTCTTAGGACCGTCTGAACTATCACATCGATAGCCTGTACCAAGGATATCTATCTTCTAGGGTACAAGTAAATATCCCCCATAAAGGTCCCATCGAGATAAGACTTGTCCCAGCGCGGAAACCTCAGGGATAGCAAGTAGCGTGGGTATGATTTTTCACATGCATATAATATATGTACACACAATCATATAAATATACCACTTTATCATATTAGTATAGGTTCTTCTCATCACCCGTAATTATACCATTTATCCTTAATTTCACAGTTATAGAATTACGTATAAGGTTTTATTCCTAACCTTAACTCGAAGGGTTTTCTCACTTATTACCTAACACTCGTGGATTATATCCCCACAAATCTGAAATTCAGTAAGTGACTTTATTAGATTCCAACGTAACTCTCTTACGCACCTCACCCTTTAAATTCATAAATCTAACAGCCTAAGGTAAATATCCCATAAATATCATTCTCGTTGAATATTAAAGGTTCCAACATTATTTCATATACCCTACTGGTCCTCAATGTCTCCCAAATCATTTTATTTAGAATGCCCAAAAATCATTTCACGATAAACTTAATTTAACTAATTAAACAAGGGAAAGAGGAGTCTGCCAGGAGGGGTCGATCGATCGAAGCTTGGGGATCGATCGATCGAACCTTCGATCGATCGATGCTCTAGGCTCGATCGATCGATCAAGCAGGTCTGGGCAAAATTCTGCAGAATGCAGTTACGGGATTCATCAAACTTCTTCATCCAAAACTATGTCTTTCCATTCTAATCGTCCCAAAAATCCTACTATCATCATCATAACATTATACCAGGTGTTTATAACGTAAAGCATGTGTATAACTATCATTAAACATGGATTTTCAACCTAAAATCATGTCCAATTATCAAGAACCCTAGAATTTTCTTAAACAGATTTCTAATGAATCTTTCTCCAATATTTCTTTAATATGATCACCAAATTTCGTGGATTATTACCTCTACATGGCAAGGGTTTCCAGAATTAACATATACATCAATACTACATGGGTTCTCCTATAAAAATGGGGTTTTCCTTCCATAGTTTTTATCACAAGTCATTCTTAAGCTAACATGAAGATTGCATCAATGAAAATAGCAAGTTTAAACACTTGCCTGGGATTTTGGTATGCAGATTCACGGCTGATTTTGGTATGGCTGCATTCCTCGACTCGTGATCTACGCGGTGGTGGTGGTGGCGGTGCAAACCGGTGGCTTTTTGGCCTTGGATTGCCTTGTAGCTCTCTCCTCTCTTCTCCAATGGCCATCACTTGATTTGTGAATGTTCTAACCCTAAGAGGCTGACCTAATGGCTGATATAGGTTGGCTGAAATTCGTGGGTTTAATTACCCACTTATGTAAAATGACTAAAATGCCCTCCCGGGGCACCAATTAGGCCTAAAAACGCCCCGAGACCCAAACTAAACCCCCGGGTATACTTTTCTGACTATCTCGACCCTTCCGGACGCATCGGCGCACTCAAAACGACCATACGAACAACTTATAAAGTATTCACTTTTTATTTAACAAAATTAGTCCTGACGTGACACGGGCACGTCCCGACTTAAATTTCCGAAATAGTCATTTAATTCACTCTTGACAACATTATAAAAATAAATATCATATATTACTATACTCATCCATTAATATGCAACAAATAACAAATTTCCAATAATTACTAACTCTCGTCACGCTAGTAAATATTCAAAGCAACATTCCGGATTAAAATTAAATTAATTTATCTCAATTAAATTTAATAAATCCCATAATTTTAAAAGATATAAAAATACGGGGTATTACAACAAGTTCCAAGCTCCTATATATATAGAATTGCATTCATACCTTGGGAGTATGGAATTATGGTTGATGACGTATAAACGAGGCACGAAACCATCATGATGATGAAGCTTTATACTCTTTGACGCTACGTCTTTAACAAACTTTTCATAGGCTTGAGAATATTACAATTAAATACAATCCTATGTATAAATGTTTTTGTCCGGAATTGAGCCAAAACTATATATGGACTCAATTGGATATTTGTGTCCTTACAAATCTCCCCATTTGGCTATTCCGGGACAAAAACCAAACAAAAATCCTAAAGGGCCGTCAAGCTCACTAGACTCAAAACATAACCCACCCAAACTTGACTTAACTCAAGGATCAAACGCTTTGCCATTGAAAGATGCCGCTTTAGAAGAATTCCTGCACACTTAAGCAAACTCATCAAATGCATAGGGTAATATAAAAGTATTTAAAGCAATTAAAATAAATACTCCCCCAAAATTAATTCTCCCCTTTATCACAATGATCAACCCAAGAAGTTAGCTACCCCTTTATCACAATGATCAACCCAAGAAGTTAGCTACTCCCCCTAAGTTTAATCTCCCAAACTTAGATAAGATTATAATAGGATAAGATACCATTCATTTCTCCCCCTATCATTCTCCCCCTTTTTTTTCAGGAATAGGCAAAGGATAAAGAACAAATATAAAAGCATGTTTAAGCTTAAAGTGATAAGACATGAAAGCATATGGGCAACAAAAGCATAACTAATCCAAGATAGATACCAAAAATAAAGTATATGCAGAGAAGGACTAGAAAGCAAGGCAAAGGAAAAACAAAATATCATATATATATATATGTACTAGAAATATATCAATAATGCACATGCACACACATATATATATATATAGATATAAACACACACATGACACAAAATACAATAAGTTTGCACACTCGTATGAAAAAAATGTGTCATATGGAAACGAAAGTGTTGGGTTGTGAACTAGTAACGATTAAATTTAGACCCAATCACTTAAAACATGTTCACGGAGTTCTCAATTGATTTCAAACTTCATCACATTTGAATATAACCTCATGTGACAATATAAATTGAACTCAATGAACAAACATACACAATGCATACAAGCCTAGCATATTGATGATTCCACAAACCAATAGAGTCATGACATGAAATTCACAACTAGGATAAATGAACATTGTGCAAACCGTTGATATACCATCCAATCTCTCTCAATAAGCATTTATGTTTATTTTGAATGAATATAGCAATCAAACATAGGCCTTGGCAATTTGTTTTTCATTTTAATGCCATATGTTTTGTTTTTCGGCCTTTGGACCACGTATTTCTTTTAGGTCCATTCAAAACGGTGGCTTAAAATCGCAAAGGTCACTTAGTCCTTTCGGAGCCCTTCCCCGTGCACATTTATATTTATCATGCTTTCATTTTTCACACAAATCTCACATGCAACAGATTTTGACATGCACTAGTCCTCCTAAGTCACAAATATGTAGATGACAAGATTGGAAGGAGAACACGTCACATAGCTCAAATATACATATGAAGTTAAAAATTCAAAGGAGCTCGTGCATGTGTGAATAGAGGCATATAAAAATGGAATTCATTTAAACAACACAAAATCCAACTACTCCATAAAATATGGTAAAGAACATAATAAGGATTGATAATCTAAACCAAGAGTTCTAGCCACATGGGAGCATAAAATATGGAATTCTAACACAAGTATATTCCACTTAAAGTGTGTCAAACCAAAATACACACAAAAATAAAATCATTTTGAGTTTTTGAAATTTTTAGCCAAAAATAAAAAATATATATTCAAAAGACAAACACAAATCATTTGAATTTTTCATTAAGCTTAAATTACCAAGAGATAAAATCCAAATGATAAACAAAAATCTTTTTGTATTTTTCATTTAATGCAAACAAAATGAAGGAAATATAATACAAAAGATAAACAAAAATCATACTTCTAGCATGTGATAAGCATGGAGCATAGACTAGAAAATGATTAAACAAACATACATTTAGCATGTGAATATAGCATGAAGTACAAAGGCTAAAGTATGCAAACACTAACACATTCATACTTTAGATTTAGCAAGGGAGGAAGGATGTGAAAGTAAGTGAGAATGAAAAACCCTATTATGCAAGGAAACCAAGTCGGATTTCCTAACCCAAATTAATGAAGAGTAACTATCTAGGGGTGTAGGAATTTTAAATACATTGGTTGCTTTACGTTGGGATTTTCTAGGAATTCGTTTAAGATCAAAACAAAATTTCCTAAGATGACCTTTTCGACCACAATGTGTACAAGTAAAAACATGTCGAAAAGATTTACCTACGGAGTGATCTCTAAAATCTTTCCTAGTGAATTCTCCTAAAACGTTGGTTTTGGCTTTATGAGTAGATTCATTACAATTATTGAAGCCTAAACCACACATGTCATTTTTAGTTTGAACCGTTCCTAAGATTTTATCTAATTTTTCCGAAAGACACTCCAAATCAAATTTGACATTACTAGAGTCTTTTAATTTATTTTGTAATTCTAAAATGTTAGACTCTAGTAAAATATTTCACTCTTCAAAAGCAAGAAGCTCCTTTTTCAAGAATTCCATTAAACCCCTAAGGCTATCTCTCTCGCCTTCTATGTATCCAAGCTTCTCTAGAAGATCTTTCTCTCGTGTCTTAAGGTCTTCAACCAACATACTATTATCAACGACCTTGACACGTTCTTTTAAACTAGCTTCTAACTTCAAATTAGCTCTTTTCAATTTAATAGATTCTTTATATAATTCTTGAAAAGCATTTTGAAGTTCACTCACATTAACCTCTTCTTCATTTTCACTCTCTCTTTCTTCTCCACTCTAACTATCATAAAAAACAAGAGAATCATAAACAATGACCTTGTAAGTGTCATGTGTTAAAGTTTCATCAATCGATGAGTTATCACTATGACTCACATGACTAGCCATAAAAGCCACAAAATTGGGCTTAGTGGGGGAATCGGGTCCCTCTTCCTTATCACTATCACTAAGGGTCGCATTATATGCAATGGGTCGTTTACCCTCTTTCCTTAGTTTAGTGGGGCACTCAGAAGCCCTATGGACATAACCCTCACAACCAAAACACCTATTAGACTCATCCCTATTTAAATTTTCAGTAATAGGTTTAGGGATCTTCTCGGCTTTAGGGATCTTCTCGACTTTGTCATGCTTAGAAGTTTCAAATTTCTTAAAATCATTTTTAAATTTATCTTTGTTAAATTTAAGAAATTTTCTAAATTTACGAGCAAACAAAGCCATATCTTTCGAGTCACTATCACTCTCGCTCTCTACTACTTATTTGACCTCTTTTCGGACTTTTAACGCAACGCCCTTTTTTAATTTTCTTTTCAGTTTTAAAGGGAAACATATCTAGTTCATAGGATTGTAAATCACCTACAAGCTCTTCTAATTTCGTAGAGGCTAAAGATGGTAAAGAATTTAAAACGGTCACTTTTGGAATAAATCTATCTGGTAGGGACCTTAAAATTTTCTTTACAACTCGGTTGTCGGGTATTTCCTCTCCCAAATTAAAAGATGAATTGACAATATCGGAAAGTCTAGCATAAAATTCATCAAAAGTTTCTTTATCGTTCATTTTGATAGTTTCAAATTGAGTGGTGAGGTTTTGGAGTTTCGAAGCTTTAACGACACTAGTTCCTTCATGAGTTAGCTGTAAAATATCCCAAGCTTCTTTAGCGGTTTCACACGTCATAATACGTTGGAATTCATCCGGTGTGACAGCGCTAAACAAGGCACTCAAACCACGGGAATTAAAATTAGAAAGTTTAAACTCATTCTCAATCCATGTATCAGCCGGTTTGGGAACACGTTCATTTTCAACTAAGTGAGTTGGTGGGGACCACCCGTTAACTACAGGCATCCAAACTCTCTCGTCGATAGATTTTAGTGCCGATTTCATTCGCGCTTTCCAATACGCGTAGTTGAAACCATTGAAAATAGGAAATTTAGAAAATGGGGAAAATTCCATTTTAGCCAAAAATATTTAAAGGATCTTAACGAAATAATTTATCGCTTTGGCTCTGATACCAATTTGTAAACGCTGATGTGAATCCCCGGATTGTATAAAACCTTTGTAAAATGTAATATTTCCTTTTTATGAAACAGATGCGGAAGCGTAAAGAAGTGTGATGGTTCAATAACAAACGAATTACCAAAAAAAAATATTAATTTCAATTTCAAATTAAACTTAAGTGAAAATTAAATAAACACACACAAATATTAAATAACACTTAAACCAATTAATTCAAGTCCTCGAATTTGCCTAAGTAATGTTTTTCATTTAAACAAAATAGGCAAAACTAATTTTAACACATCACTTGAATTAAATAAACAATTACCCAATATTTATTTTAGCATCAAAATAAATAAATAGATATTAAACCAATTTTATCTTTTTACCTAAGCATGTGTTCTAGGTGATTTTGCAAAAGATAAAATAAACAATCAATCCACTATGCCGAGATGTACGAGGAAAAACCCACAACGGGAAACAACCTCGGACGGCCCTAGCCACAAATCCACTAAGTACGAAATTTATAAATACAAGACAAAAAGGCTTACAACACACGACTCGATCCCTCTCAAGCCCCAATGCTTCTTTTTGTAAATACCTCTTCCTAGCGGATAACCTTGGAGCTCCACTGCAGTCTCGAAATCCATCGATCGGACTTTATATGGTCACCGTCACCCGAACTAGGAGTTTTTCTCTAAGTGGGTAAATCAACATAAAACAACTTCTTCTTTGTGGGATTTAGAAGCAAACCCAAACACTCTCTTCAATTCGGTGTAGAGATAAACTCGGTGCCAAACTCCAAGAAAGATGTATATATATGAACTTGGATACATAAAACTATGGGTGAAAACTAGAGTGGTAAAAGATTTTCTGTTTGAAAATTAACACTCAAAACTTGATCTTTTTCTCTTTATGATTTTGTTCTCTAAACACTCTCTAAGAGTTAGAAGGATATGAAAAAGATTTTTTTCACAAAAGTGATTCCCGCACATATTAAAGTCTGAAAATAGTTGGTTAAGAATCAAGTGGGGAACTGGGTGAAAACTACTCAAAACTGCCAGAAAACTGTTCCCGCTGGTAACTCGTTCGAACGATATTTCGTTCGAATGACATCTCGTTCGAACGAGTCTTCTAACGAAGTTCCAGTATGAACTCGTTAGAATAGCGTTAAAAATCACGTTAGAACGACAATCTTGTTTGAACGACATTTTGAACGAAGTTCCAGACTGCCATAATGGGAAGTCGTTGGCAAGTTCGTTCGAACGACATTTTCGTTCGAAGCACAAACTCTATCGAACGACTCTATCGAACGAAAAAACCAGAAAGTAGGAAAATTCAATTTTAGCCCAGAAAACTTTATAAACTTATTTAAAGTTTTAATTAAAAATCTTTCTGAAAATAAAACCACAGGTTTAGATAAACCTAACCCCAATAAACAAGTTACAAGCTCCTATATATATAGAGTTTCATTCATACCTTGGGAGCATGGAACTATGGTTGATGACGTATAAATGAGGCACGAAACCGTTATGATGATGAAGCTTTATACTCTTTGCCGCTACGTCTTTAACAAACTTTTCATAGGCTTGAGAATATTACAATTAAATACAATCCTATGTATAAATGTTTTTGTCCGGAATTGAGCCAAAACTATATATGGACTCAATTGGAAATTTGTGTCCTTACACTGGCATCCCCGTGGATGAGCACCTAAAATGTTTTAAAAAGATTTTATTACAAATCAGAGCCGAAAAACCACTTGAAAATATTTTGCAAGTGTTTAAAATAAAATAATAAATATGCAATGTAATTGTTCATGTTCAAACTGGTGTTGCACTCCCATTAGATAATCCTCGCCCCTCATCTATAGTGCGCACCTAACGCATGTATTTTAAATACCCTTGTTATGTTACCCTGCCCAACCAGTACCACCACTTAACTTGGCTACACACACTAATCTTCTTGCCTAACCATTTTACTCGTATTATTACTTTGCTTCATTTCTCATTTAGCTATCACATAAGCTATATCATTATAATTCTCAATTATAATATTTTCGTTAACCGTTTCACATAACTTTGCACTTGTTATAATTTCAATGTTCACACGTTTGTTTAATTCGCACATATGCGTATATCACTCTTAGATAAGTATATAAACATAGCATCCCTGAGAAATTCTCCCGGATGCATATAATTTACTGTTCGCACATTTCTTTAATTCATCCGTATATATTTAACATGCATATATACGCATACATATACATATATATCACTCACTATATACGTATAACTGCATCCCCGGAGCTTAACCTCGTGGATGCATTCTCCAGCATGCTATCAGGATCCAGGTGCATCATGTACCACTCCTGAGCCAACAAGTCAGAACCTTGCCACCGAACCCAAGTCGTAAACACATAATCGAAGGTGGTCATAGTCTTACATCCATGTGTTATAACCATACCACATTACCCCACTAGACTCTTGTAAAGACAATTTGTCCTTACAAATCTACCCCTATGTCTATGCCGGAACAAACATAAAAAAATCTGAATTATCAAGTATGAACAATGCCTATACAAATCTACCCTTCCATGAACCCAAAACTGAAAGAGGTACATATGACTAAGGCTGCATCGTTTGTTCTTCAATTCTTCAGGAATCTTCACGCTTTTCTCATCAGGGTGTGTATCATGGGATTATCAAGGATGTACCTACACACATGAGATAAAGCAAATACCAAGTGACGTATCGAGTTTGAAATGAGATAATAAACATATGCATATATACATATATACCAGATTTATGATGAACCTCAAATTTCAAAACTCCCTCCATAATCAGATAATTCATTCTAATCAGATAATTCATTCTCCCCCTTTTTATGATGTCCCCAAATAGACAAAATGAGAAAAATGAGATAAACAAGCAAAATCGGGGTGACACAAGGTATAAATCACACCATTAATGAACATAAAACAACCAAGTCAATGATAGCGTAAATGAAGTGGTGTGATCAAATTCGATAGGAAAATCAATGCATACAAACATTACATATGTGCACGATGAATATTGGATATTCCTAGCGAATGAACTCAAATGCTTCCTTTGGTGTAAAATAATGACAATATAAGATATTGACTCAATCAAATCAACAAATAAAAGCTCAGAATGATTTTCACATCAATAACGTCCAAAATGATTTTATGCTTTTTCAGGACTTTCAAGGAAGTGCAAACCCGTTTAAAGATTCTCCAACCGAACTCCCTCAGATATAATTTTGAATAGAGGCATTCTAAATTCTCAAACTTTGGAGAATTGATGGTGAAACCTAAGTGGCCCATATTTGGCATGAATTGCTTTTTATTGCCTGTAAATTTTTTCGGGCTCTTTTAACCTCTTAGGACCTCGGATATTAAAATTCCTCCATTTTTTAGGTCCTTTTTAACGGTGGCTTTTGCGCAAAGGATAGATGAATACCTTTCGCATCCCCTCCCCGTTATACAAAAACACACAGTCTCACCAAAACGGTTTTTACATGCATTCCAATCTTGTCAAGTTTTATCGCATATAGTACATTGTATAGACAGGATTGAGATGAAAACACGCAAGCCAACATGAGATAGACAAGTGCAATAATCAAATATAGCCGTGCATGTGTGCAATAAAGGATATAGGAGTCAAACATGTAGGAAGATATCACTAATTACATCTCAAAGACTCCAATCAATGTAAAGCACATGGATGAAATGATGTAGCATCTCAAATCTCTATCAAACAGTCACATGGATAAGTGTAATGAAGTTGTGACTTGGCTATCTTACATGCTCATCCATAAAAGAAGCAAAAAAAAAAACAGAAAAAACTTTTTGGCCTTTTTCAAAAAATAAAATAAAATCTTTTTTGTGCTTTTTCTCAAAATTTTTCTTAAAGGAAAATCTTTTTGTATTTTTTTTTAAAAAAGAAAAACTAACTAATGATACAAGCTAGCAATAGGTAAAAAAGAATATGATAAACAACCTATGCTAGCAATCAAGACTAGATCTCAACCGGGAGTAACGATGGAGTTTTCTAAAGATGGTGACATCTTTTGAACGAACTCCACTAGATCATGTGTGGTCTTGATCAAAAACTTCACTTGCTCGCGAATATGAGCAAACTCTCTATCAACATGAGCAGGCAAAGTATCATGAGTGGGTGCATGTGCATGAATGTGTGAAGTAGCATGATATGGCACAAAACCCAACTTAGAACAAAATTCCCTAAGATGTCCTTGCTTCTTACAGTGGGAGCAAACATAAACCGGTCTAGGAAGTAATTTATCAACAATTTTGGGATGAACATTCCTAGACAGACACCCATGGGACTCACTCACAATGGTGGATATAAGCTCGGGTGAATTCTCTAATGTGACTTGAACCTCTCGTGCTTGTTTGAGGTCATCCTCGAGATGGGATACACGTGTCATCAGACTAGACACCGTGTTGGTCAAGTCACCTTTTTCCCTTTTAAGCTCATCATTGTCTCCCTTCAACACACCAATCCGAAGACCTAGGATCCTATTAGTACTTTTTATTTCCATGGTCTCGATAAACAACTTTCTAAAGGAATTTTGGATCAAACTATCATCACCATTATCATCCTCACTATCACTTAGAGAAGTGGGCATATCAGCTTTCTTGCCCTCTCTCTTAAGTCTAGTGGGACACTCAAATTTCTTGTGCCCTGTCCCATCGCACTCAAAACATCTTATCTTCTCAAGTTTTTTATTTCTCTCATTCTCACCACAACTCTCTCTTTCTCCAAGAAATCTTAAATCCTTCTCTAAAGCGGTGATCCTAAGGGCTAAAGCATTATTACGCTTCTTGGTTTCAAAAAACTCAGAATATAACTCGGCGTAAGCGCGTGGGAGATCACACTCGCTCTCACTTGCCTCATCCTCCCCTTCACTCTCATCGCTCTTACTGTCGAGGTGTCCTTGTGACGTAGCATCCTCATCGTCGTGAGAAGCATTGGAGGTACTCACATGACTAGCCATGAACGCGGTGAAGTTACGCTCATGCGGTGACTCATCTCCCGAGTCCACCGACTCGACCTCACTTTCTCCCTCACTTGAAGCGCTCAAACCATCACTATCACTTTCGTGTGCACTATTGTGGGACAAGGTGGGAGTGCTCACACGACTAGAAAAAGCTATAAACTTCTCACCACTAGTCTCATCACCCTCACCTTCACTACTATCACTAAGTGTGGCGGGCATAGCTAATTTCTTTCCTTTCTTTATAAGCCACGTAGGACATTCAAACGACTTATGTCCCTTACCCCCACATTCAAAACATGTGACGTTCTCAAAATCTTCCTCACACTCCTCATCGGATTTATTCTCTTTTTCCCTCTCACCACTTTCTTTGGCCTTTCCTTCCTTTTTATTTTTCTTTTCAAAAATATTTTTCTCAACATTCCTTTTATCATTGAAATTTCCACTTTTCTTGAATTTGAGAATTCTTTTGAAATTTTTTGCAAACAGGGCCAAGTCATCTAAGTCAAACTCACATTCAGACTTGGACTCAAAAACTTTTTCTTTCTTTTTCTGAAAATGAGTCTTTAAAGCAATCCCATTATCCTTAGCCTTAATGGTTTTGGGAAACATGTCAATCTCATAGGTTTGAAGATCTCCTACAAGTTCTTCCAACTTAAGTGATTTCAAATTTCCCAAAGAGTTCAAAACAGTGACTTTAGGAATAAAGAGTTTTGGGAGAGATCTCAAAATCTTTTTAACGACACGCGTGTTATCAATTACCTCACCCAAATTAAAACTAGTGTTAACAATGTCCGACAAGCGTGCAAAAAACTCATCAAAGCATTCGGACTCAGACATGGTGATAGTCTCAAATTGAGTGGCCAAATTTTGTAATTTAGACTCTTTAACAGCGTTCGTACCCTCATGGGTAAGTTGTAAAACATCCCATGCCTCTTTTGACGTGGTACACGTCATTATTCGTTTGAACTCATCAGGTGTGACAGACCCAGAAATAACACTTAGACCCTTAGAATTAAAAGATGACCATTTAAATTCTTCATCAGTCCAAGAAATGTCTGGTTTCAAGTTGGTCACATTATCAACAGTCACGGTGGGACGAGTCCACCCTCGTTCAACCAAAATCCAGACATGTTCATTAATGGCTTTTAAAGCCGACCTCATACGGGCTTTCCAATAAGCATAATTTGTCCCGTCAAAAATAGGCATTTTATAATATGACTTCTTCATTTGAACACGCACTTTTTCAAAAATCAATTTTTTAGAAAATTCATATCTTAGAAAAATTTTGCGGAAAAAGGAATACGCGATAGATTAGCGTAACCTGCTCTGATACCAATTTGAAAGAGTTGGCACTTGCGTTCAATTAAGAAATAATATAACAAACACCTTTTTAACCCAAATTAACCCTAATCATGCAACTAGGCGTGATAGACATAGTATGAAGATTATGCAATAATAATTCAACACACAAAGTTTAAGGAAAAATCCCCCACAGGGGCAAAACCATTTGTATATCACTATAATATGTAAGAGAAACGGCTTACAATCGGATTACACTGAAATACAAGTTTTTGACTAAGAATTACCCGCAGGCATCGAATTCTGTAGTCGCGGCTGGAAGACTCCCTTTCCAGTAGGGCTGGCGGCTGGAACTATCCCAGTCCAGTAGGGCTGCAATGAAGAGGAAGGAGCGGTCCACTTCACAAAGGGTTGAACAACAGCAATGGTGTTCTTGGGTTACCAAACTTGATTCACATAGATATGGAAGATGTGTGAATCTAAAAACCTAGAATCATAGGAATCAATAGGTGAAGACTTTAGGGTTGATATGCTCTGAAAAACGTGGGAAAGTCTTATAGAAACCAACTACTGATCGTGGTTTCAATAAGGAGTCAAAACCCTAAAAAATCTGCTACACGATCTGGCAGAGTTTATCCTCGGCGGACCGGTCCGGGCCTCAGGCGGATCGGTCCGATGGCGGATCGGTTCTTTTAATTTGAAACCGATTCGGTTCGCAATCGGTTCGGTGCTCTCTGGACTCATTTTGCAAGGCGGTCCGGTCCGGTCCTGGGCAGATCAGTCCACAGTCGGATCGGTTCCTTTTTTATTTCAGTGGATCGGTCCGAGGCTAGGCAGATCGGTTCTTTTTATTTTGGGGCGGACCGATCTGGCTGACTGTTTCCAGATTCCTTCTTCTTTTGATCTTCGGATTTCGGATTTCGTTGATGACACCGTTACAAGATTGATGGTTGAAAAGATCACATCGTCATGCAGTGATGCAGTGATGACACTCGCATATACTTCGCTAGTCTAACCCCGACTCCCGAATACATAAGTAGTCATTTACTTATAATTAATTCATAATTATCATTTTTATTCTGGGCATTAAGCTATTCTACTCCAACCCGTATCCTGATTGTATCCGAAATCCCAAGTCGATTGCATTAATAATAACCCGAGTGATATTCACTCTTAAAACACCTGTAGAATTATACCCGTATTTGATTATGGACTAACCCATGGTAAGTATAATATTTCCCACATTTTTTCCAAAAGTCCTAAGTCTCATTACGAACTCCCTAAATTAATCCAAACCCCACATGGTCCACTAAAAAATCCAAATGAACAAAATAGACCCAACAGCAGGTCCGAATCGATTCCGCTTCCTGACTCAAACTGGTTCGCTTGTCAAATCGATTTGGCCCTTAAGGGTGAATCGATTCGGCCCTCAAGGGTGATTTTGGGCAGTGGCCTGATTAGTTTAGACTAGATTCATAATCTCCCCCTAACCAGATCAATATATTTTACCAAACCAACCCAAGATTACTACTTTCTATCAATTCTAAACATGATCGAACTCATTTTTAACATCCGAATTCATTTTATGACAATTCAAATAAAGGGATTCAATTTATTTATTCAAGAACCAATCACTTCATTAATATTTAATCAAGATTTAATTAATTCACATACTTTTCCTAAAATGTCACACCTTGATAATATAAATCCTACAAGATTTAACATGGGATTATGTTCAATTTGCTACACATGATTTCGATCCCAAAATCCCATTTTACTTGTGAATCCCACCCCAAAATCCATATTTTTACACCAACTCTAATATGAAATATAAACACAACATAAAATATCAAAGAACATTAAACACTTGACTTTAATTGTAGAGAATTATGATTTTCTTCTTAGGATCCTCTTTACGTGTTGGTTCTACGCCCGAAAATTGATCCAACTCTCTCTCGGATTGAATTTCATGGATTCCTCTTGAGTTCTACCTTCTCTTTTATACTCTCTCTCAAGTCTAGGTCTTTTAAAATGTTGGAATGGTTTCCCCACTCTATCCAACTTTCCTAATTATATCACAAATCCCGAAATTATTCTTAGTATTAATTGCAAAATGACCTGAATGCCCCTATATAGGTCTTATTTACTCGAAAAAGTCGTCGGAATCCGATTATAATTCATGGATACCAAATTCTGACTATCTAGACCCATTTTGGATCATCAGTTCACTCGAAATCACCATCCGAGTCACCCAACATACATTTCCCATCTCATTCCAATATGACCCCACACGCGCGACCCGAATGAAATATTGTCAAACCCGTCGATTTTACTCACTTATGACGTATTGTAAAATAACACATTTGCATTTACTTATCACACAATAAATATAATCGCACATAAATATTAATCCAATATTCACTAATTAACATTTATTCAATTCACTTTATTTCTGAACTCAATTAAATTACGAGCACACGTGTAATTTAAAATATTCCCAAAAATACGGTGTGTTACATACTTCCCCCCTTACAACGGAATTTCGTACCCAAAATTTGGATATACCTGGGGACCAAGAACTCCAGATTCTCATCCCGTATGGCATACTCATGCTTTGAATCAACTCACGACTACATACACTAACAGTACCATCTTGATTGAAGGCCTGCTCACTACGGCCCAAAACTAGCGATAAGTCTCTTCAAATCATTTTATGTCGATATACTACGTCATTTCTAGGGTCTCTACTTGATGGCAGCACATGAAATACATCATTAACCCGCTATAAATTCTCCAATACGATGAACCTATACACCACTGGCTCTATCATCTCAATACTGAGGTTGGCCTTGTAGTGGTGGGAATCCACCACTACCTTGGAGGAGAGGGATAATATGACTATTCAGAGCTTTTTTGGGTGAGGTTTAACTATAAATACTTTCCCTCTGCAGTGCAGACAGAGATGACGTGGAGACTATTGAATTTGAAGCAGTAGGGTATGACAGTGGCATAATATGAAGAGGAATTCACGAGGCTACTTACTATGCTTCCAGATGAGGCACCTACTGAAGAGAAGAAAATTCTAATATTCATAGATGGATTGACCTGGAGGAGCCGTTGGGTACTTTCACTGATGTACTCAACGCCGCCCCATTACATTACCAAAACCATCACTTCCATCAACAGGGGAGCAAACAAGAAGGGGAGTCCATCCAGCAGGGCCAGACAAGAGGTAGTAGTGCCAATGGGGCACCATCAGCTCAGTGGCAGACCCGTTAGGGTGAGCAGAGTTCCCACCAAGGGGACCCTGCTAAACGATTTCGATCTGGCGATTCTGGGAAGAAATATGGGGGTTATAAGCAGGGCCAGTCTAATCATCAAAGCCAACCTCATTATCATTAGGGCCAGCAGCAGGGCATCAGGGCCAATAGAGGCATTAACAGGGCCACCAGGGCCAGTGGAGGGGTGGAAATGGCCAGTAGGGCCGAGGTTAACAGGGGGAACGAGGAGGTAACTTCAGTGGAAGGTGTTTCTCTTATGGAAAGATTGGCCATAGGAAGTAGGATTTTCCCGATAAGGGCAGGTTTCTCTAGTAGGAGCCCCAGAGACCCATCTTTCCCACTGCCCTACCAGCAACAGCGCCGGTCCCAGCTTTATCAGCACCCCCGGTTCAGCAGGGACAGTTACACTATGGATGTGTTTATAACATCCACCAGGCAGAACCACAACACGCGCCACCTGCGATTGAGGGTATGTTTCCTATCGATGGCACTATGGGGCGTGTTTTATTTGATACTGGGGCATCACACTATTTTATAGCCACTAGCTTTGCACGGGCCATGGGGTTATTAGACACGGTAGAGATTCTAGTGACATGCGTAGACTCACCACTGAAAAATGGGTCTTTGATTTTCTTTATATGCCTAGGGGTAGGTATAGAGATTGGGAGTTTGATTTTGCCCGCCGATGTGCTAGTCCTAGATATGTACGAGCATGACGCCATTATTAGCATTGATTGGCTTTCTACTTATAGATCCATGATAGACTATTTTAGTAGGAGTATTATTTTTTTCTATTTCGGGCTAGGAGATGTTTCTGGTGGCGATGCCTCACCCTGAGGGAGGATCGTCCACCCATTTATATTATATGGAGGAGGAGACCTCTAAGGAGATAGTAATTCCTATTGATTCGATTCCTGTAGTTCACAAGTTTTTTGACGTGTTCCAGGATATACCGGGACTACCGCCTAACTAAGATATAGAGTTTGTTATAGATTTGATGTAGGACACTCGACTGATAGCCCATGAACTGTACCTTATGACTCCAGTTGAGATGAGGGAGTTATGGGATCAGATTGAGCAGCTGTTGGGATAGGGATTCATCCGTAGGAGTACCTCGCCTTGGGGTGCTCTCGTCCTGTTTGTGAAGAAGAGGGATGGTTCATTAAGGTTGTTTATGGACTACTGAGAGTTGAAAAAAGTCATGATACGAAATAAGTATCCGTTGCCCCGAATAGCTTATGCCTCCCGCAAGCTATTGCTTATGCCTCCCGCAAGCTTAAGCCTCACGAGAGGAATTACCCCACCCACGACTTAGAGTTAACAGCATTCTTTTTTGCTCTATGGATTTGGAGACACTACTTGTTGAGGGAGAAATTTTTCCGATTCACAGACCACAAATCACTACAATACTTGTTCACTCAGCGGGAGTTGAACATGCGTCAGTGCAGGTGGCTAGAGTTTGTGAAAGACTACCAGTTTAAGATATAGTACCACCCGAGGAAGTCCAACGTAGTTGGTGATGCATTGAGTCGTAGGCCAGTAGGTGAGGTGGAAGAAGTGTGGAAGGCGAAGTGGAAAGAGTTGGGACATTAAGATGCAGTGGCCCAATTCTTTATGTCCGTCATGACAATCACTCCAGAGATTGTTACGAGAGTGATCCAGGCTCAGGCCGCTGATTCATTTTGCCAGGATCATATTATACGACTTCTAGCGGATGGCGCAGAGTCCTACTCAGTGAGCTCAGATGGGAGATTGCGATTTAATGGGAGATTAGTGGTTCCAGAAGGAGATGATTTACGTCATGTAGTGATGACACAGTCTCATGGATCCAGATATGCCGTACATCCTGAATGGGATAAATAATTTCTCTTCTCTTTTGCTATATATATATATATATATATATATATATATATATATTATACCAGGTGTCCAGCCACAAGGTCACTACCAGACTTAGATGCATGGATCATTCGACAAGCTGCAGCTGTAGGTTATTGATGTTAGATGCTTCTATCTTTTCATTTAGTTCTTAGTTCAAACATTTCAGTTAGGGCATTTGATTTCCATCTTAGTTATTTTAGAGATTGTATTTTCTCATTGTATTTTCTTTTCCTGCTGGATTAAGTATTATGATTCTATTACTTTTAGACTTTGAACTGGAATGTTTTGTCCAGTCTCATTTATTTCAGTATTTGATTCATGTTAAGTATTTATTCTTGTGGAATGGAAATGTATTATATCTTAAAGCATGAAATTTATTAATGGATCTATTGGGAATAATTAATTGGGAAAATGTTTTGACACTTAACTTAATTATTTATTTGGTGATTAATAATGGATAATTTTTTTTTCGACAGTGATGCTAAGAATGAACCAACCGGACACTTTGATTTAATTTAATAAAGCACTGATCACCCAGTATTTAATTAGGAGGGGTGTCACAAAATTGTGACAATTGTTTCCCCTGGTGGGCACTATGCTCCTATATAGCTCGCTGCGAACAAGCTTAATGCATGTGGCCCTACTCTCCACATATAAAACACATGCCCGTGAAATTCCCGTATCTCTGGCCCTGCTAGCCATGTCGGGGTTGCCCTAATCTCGGGCCTTGGTAGCCTCGACCTAGATGGCCACCCCCGTTGTTCCCATGGACCTGCCTGAATCCACCATTATTCGATCGAAATCCCCCTAATTTAAATCTTTCAGATGGGTCCCTCTGCTTGGTATCTCCCTATGGTGCCCCACTATCACTTACTGTTATATTTAGTCTTGCTCTGTGGGCTAGACTCTCCAAATCTTGTGGCTCCCTTCATATGGAAGCGATGATCTTAACAATGTAAAAGTGCAATATTAACGACACCAGCATAAGTCATCAATGCCATATTTCCAAATAAATGTTGGTGAATCCTCCATGTAACTCCATCAACAAACTTAAGGACCCTTTTATCCTCCGTATTCACCTTATCGGGTAAGAAGTTCACTAAATGAGTGAATTTTTTCTCATAATCGGCCACTGTCCGACCCTCTTGTGATAAGTCTAAAAACTTCCTCCTCATCTCTTTCTGAATAGCATATGGAAAGAACTTGAGATTGAACCGTACCTAAAATTCCTCGATAGTCAATGTGTCTCTCTCCTCAGACATGGTGACTGGCGCCTACCACTGCAACGTCGCTCCTACGAGTTTAAAAGTCGTTATGATTTGTTTCTGAGTGTCCCTGCACTAAATCATATATAAATGCCTCTGGATGTCCTTCTTCCATTAGCTAGCTACTACAACGTCTACATTTCCTAGAAATTCTGGTGGATGGTCCTTCTAAAAGGCCTCTTTAATTCTCTCCCATACTGACTGCACTGGGTGAGACTGAATAGATGCCACTGGCTGCTTTGCCAGTTCTTGAGGAAACTACTGTGCCATGACAATCATTGTGACATTAACCGTCTGAGTAATAATAGTGGTGACCTTTGTTGCGGTCAGTGTCCCATAAATAGTTTGTGGCTTCGACTGAGTCTCTCCTCCTGTGGCCATTCTTGTGGCCCTAGTTGGTCACCCTCTCCTATTCGGCATATGAAACCAAACCAAACTCGTATAAGATTCTATTCAATTATATACAATAACAAGAGAACGTAAAAGCACAATATGAATCAATAATTCTAAGCATAGGGCTCTACATCAAAGATAAAGCAGCGCTGAAAACGTAGTAAGTTCGCACAGATCCTAAGTACACTAGAACCTGATGCTCTGATACCATTTCTGACACCCTGCCTATCCTAATAACGGGTGATCAGTCCTCTACTAAAATAAACTAGGAATATCATCTGTTTCATTCTTAGCATCACCGTCAAAAATAAATTTAATTACTAATACTTATTAGGCCTAGTGTCCAAATTTTAAAAAACTTTTTAATAACTTATCTTGCTTTAATAAAACTTCTAATCAATGCTACAAACCATTCCATCAACTAGTATAAACATTCACCACGAAATAAAATGAATTCTGAACGAGATGAGAAAAAAAACTTAACCGATGACTCTTAGTAATTATACAATACAAAAGCCCAACTAAAGCTGAAAAGTATAAAGTCTAAATAATACAGTACTATCTAGCTGGGCGACATGCCCGAAATAAAACCTGAAGAAACATACTTTCTAGATCACAAAGATAGAAGCATCTAATCAATCCCTCCAGGCATCCACATCATTAGTAGCGTCGCCTGATGGGAAGATGGCTCAGCCTGACGTCCTTGTGGTTGAGCACCTAAAAGGTTTTGAAAAGATTTTGATATGGGCCATAGCCCAAATACCATTTGAAAATATTTTGCAAGTGTTTAAAATACAATAATAAATATGCAACGTAATCGTTTATATTTAAACTGGTGTCGCACTCCCATGAGATAATCCTCACCCCTCATCTATAGCGCGCACCTAACGCATGTATTTTAAACACCCTAATTATGTTACCCTTCCCAACCAGTACCACTACTTAACTTAGTTCTACACACTAATCTTCTAGCCCAACCATGCTACACGTATTATTACTTTGCTTCATTTCTCATTTAGCTATCACATAAGCTATATCATTATAATTCTCAATTATAATCTTTTCATTAATCGTTTCACATAACTTTGCATTAGTTATAATTTCAATGTTCACACGTTAGTTTAATTCACACATATACATATATAACTCTTATATAAGTATAGAAACATAGCATCCCCGAGATGTCCTCCCTGATGCATATAATTAATAGTTCACATATTTCTTTAATTCACCAGTATATATTTAACACTCATATATACACATACGCATATGACATATCGTACACACACATATATATCACTCACTATATACATATCACATCTCGTACACACACACACACGCACACATATACACAGACACACACACACACACATATACACAGACACACACACACACAAACATATGTATATATATATATATATATATATATATATATCCAGCTTACTATTAGGCTCCAAGTACATCACGTACCAATCTTGGGCCAACTGGTCGAACCCAAGTCGTAAACGGAGGCGGTCATAGTCTTACATCCGTGGATCATAACCATACCACATTACACCACTAGACTCTAAACACACATCAATGGTCACGCGACAGACCTATGACCTGGGGAACCGACCCAACACGTGCTGGTGAATGACAGGATGGACCGCCCACTATGTATAATCGAACAAACGTGCATATATCACTCGTAGCACTAGCCCATAATTCCTAAGTCTAACCCCAACTCCCGAATACATAAGTAGTCACTTACTTATAATTAATTCACTATTATCATTGTTATTTTGGGCAATAAGATACTCTACTTTAGCCCGTAACCTCATTATATCTGAAACCCCAAGCAAATTTCATTAATAATAACCTGAGTGTTATTCACTATAAAATACCCGTACAATTATACCCGAATTCGATTCTCGATTAAGCCAAGGTAAATATAATATTTACCACATTTTTTCTAGAAGTCCTAAGTCTTATTACGAACTCCCTAAATTAATACAAAACCTCAATGATCCATAAAAAACCCAAATGAACAAAGTATACCCAACAGCAGGTCCGAATCGATTTGACTTCCTGACCCAAACCGATTCGCATACTGAATCGATTTGGCCCTCAGGGGCGAATCGATTCTATTCTTGACAGTGGCCTGATTAGTTTAGATTGGATTCATCATCTCCATAATAACCAAATCAATATATTTCACCAATCCAACCCAATATTAATACTTTTTATCAATTCTAAACATGATCCAACTCATTTTTAACATCCGAATTCATTCGATGGAAATTCAAATCATGGGATTCAACCTATTTATTCAAGAATCAATAAATTCTTTAACCTTTGATCAAGATTTAATTAATTCACATACTTGTCCTTAAATATCACATCTTGATGATATAAATCCTACCAGATTTAACATGGGATTATGTTCAATTTGCTACACAATGGTTTCAATCTCAAAATCTCGTTTTTCATGTGAATCCCACCCCAAAATCCATATTTTTACACCAACTCTAATATGAATTATAAACACAACATAAAATATCAAATAAAGTTAAAAACTTGCCTTTAATCGTAGAGAATTATGATTTCCTTCTTAGGATCCTTTTTACATGTTGATTCTACACCCGAAAATTGATCAAATTCTCTCTCGGATTGAATTTCTTGGCTTCCTCTTGAGTTCTAGCTTCTATTTTCTCCTTTATCTCAAGTCTAGGTCTTTTGGAATGGGGGAATGGCTGCCCGTTCCATCCACCTTCCCTATTTATATCACAAATCCGGAAATTATGCTTAGGGTTAATTACAAAATGACCCGAATGCCCCTATACGGGTCCTATTTACTCTAAAGAGTCCTCGAAACCCGATTACAACTCTTGGCTACCTAATTATGACTACCTCAACCCATTCCGGATAATTGGTGCACTCGAAATCATCATACGAGTCACCCAACATAAATTTCCCATCTAATTCCCAACACGACCCCACATGCACATCACGAATGAAATACCGTCAAACCCCGACGATTTTACTCACTTATGACCTAATGTAAAATAACACGTTTTCATTTACTAATCACACAAGTAAATATAATCACACATAAATATTAATCCAATATTCACTAATTAACATTCATTCAATTCACTTTGTTTTTCAACTTAATTAAATTACGTGCACACGTGTAATTTAAAATATTCCTAAAAATACGGGGTGTTACATCGGGTTAAAGATATGAAGAACTTAATTGTGCATACGGTGAAAGGCCAAATTTTAGATAAAAAAATTTGTGAATCCTCAAGATTAGACTAAAAAACCTTGAACTAAGCACCAAACCATCATCATGTAGCTGGCCATGTCACACCAGCGCATCTTTGTTGTAAAACTCCACATGCGTTGCGGCTTTATGGGTAGTAATAGTCTAGTATATCAAAGTGGAACCGATCATCTTTAATATCGGTGAGATCACTAATTCGAGCACTAAAAAAGAACTACATTATCAATGGAAGAAATAAATAGCACAAATTATCAAAATGCGTTTTATAAAGAGATTGATAAAAAAACCGTTTGAGGATCTAAATTCAAACTCTACAATTTAATATTCAATGATTGACGAAGATTTGAAAAATGAGTAAAGAGCATGATAATATCGTAACTAAAAAAAATAAAAACTCACTAAATTAATATTAAATGAACTCTAGTTCTTGAAAGAAGAAACGTTGAACCTACACTATTCATTCGAATTCAAGTAACATTGAACCTACACAATTCATTTTAATGATGCTATAAACGAAATAACAAGAATCGAACACAAAAAGTAACTATGAATTAATTCATGTTATCATGATCATTCTTTAAGGAAGAATTTAAACGTGAGATTACATTTATTCGGTGTAATAGTAAAAAAATTTATATCCAGGAATGTAGTAAAAAATAATGTGCATTAAACTAAAATAAATTACCATTTTTTTTAATGAAAATATCTTGTTCAAGTGCATATTTTACCTTATAATATCCATTCTGAAGTTTTCTTCACTCTAAAGTCATAAGGGAAAACATTAGTGTAATTTGTGAGACTCCAACGCTATATATATTTAAATATATATTACTTGAAAACCAAAAGAGATACAATATTGTGGTTGTTTGGGATGATTTGCAAGAGACGAACTTATAATCACTAGCTATTTTCTACTGGTGGCTTCGTCTTTCATCTGTAATCGATACCGCTTGCTATCGTCTACCGATTTGCGAGAGGCAAACTTATTAGCCAATCTATATGTAACTACGATAATGAATAGTCGACATACAATAAAAATTACCTCCCGACGCCTATCGCACGCATGCGATACTTACATAAACCTCTAAATTATTATGGTTTAAACTGAAATCAATAAAAAAATATCAATTCACATAGTATAACACCTTGAAAAGGAAAACCATCTAACTTTTTTTTCTAAACTACAAATGTGCAGGTTTATTATGATCCAAGAAGGGGAGAAATGACAAACTGATATTAAAGTTAGCCATTCTCATTAGAACTAAGTTTGACTTTTTAATAATCTAAAAAGTGTTGTTGAAATAGAGTAAGAGGGTGAATGCCCCATAAAGTTCATTGATAGCAATGTCTCATGATTGATGTCAATTGTAATAGTATAGAACGCCAAAGTTACCTCCAACCAATTTTTCAACTCTAAAAATTCAGTCCTCTAAAATCATAACCTTAGTGTTAAATTGTAAATGAAAGATTTTATAATTGTTTATAGTTTAGATATTTTGACGTATCCCGTTACAAACCAAAAACTATATTCGCATATGCTTCCATATTCATTGAAGATAAGTTAATGATCGAGCAACATTTTGAAGTTCAAGCCGTTGAAACCGTCATGACACATTGTGGAGGTATCTTATTTTTAGCTCTTTCACTTAAACTTATACTATTTTATTCTGGGATGTGATTATTTTTACTCGAGGCATTTTTATAAAAAGATATTTTTTAATTTTTTTGGTTCGTTCGAACAAAATTTGCATCTCGTTAGAACAAGACTCTGTTCTCGTTCGAATGAAGTTTGCAACTTGTTGTAACAACTGTTTGAGTTCGTTGGAACAAAAGATTCAAACATGGTCTATTTGTTTAACAGAGGTCCACACGTTAGAAAGTCATTGGAAGCTGGTTGGAACGAACTAAACTGGACCTCGTTAGAACGAAAGCTTAATTTTATTCAAACGAAAGCCCATTTTCTTTATAACAAAGTTTGCCACCATGAAAATCGTGTTTTTTAATTTATAAATTGGACTTTTGTGGACTGATTTTGTCAGAAATTTGGGCAAAAAATGATTTTGCATACCTGTCCCAAAAGTCTTACAAGTTTAGTTTTCTAAAAACACTTTTGGTTTTCCGAATCATATTTCCAAGGATGATTTGTTGAGTTTAGTCAAACCACAGATACACATACACATTCAAAACCTTGTAGAGTGCTACTCTGTGACTAGTATTTGTAGAAATTTGTTCTTTATTGCTGAAGAAGAAAGGATTCCGCATCCTAAGGTTTATTAGTGGATATAAAGGGAAGAGTTGCTTCTTATGGGTGTTGTTGGACTGCATCATATTTTGTTAAAGATTTAAAGACCCTGTGATTATACTTAGTGGATCTCTAAGTAGTTTGTAAGTCATGCTGAATATAGGTTTTACTCAAAAGGGATTTTCTCTCAATTTTTCTTGTGTTTGGTTTGGTTTTGGTTTGACTTCTTTTAGACTTGGATATTATCTTGCTTCCATACCTAATTATAAACAAGATTAAATTTGGTAAAAAATTAGATATTTATGTGTGTTGACCTAAGATACAAGTGAATCTATACAACCCGCACTTTTAAATTAATATCAAGACCAATTATACTAATTTATTGTGTGATATTTGTTTTGGGTTTATATGGATAATTTGTATAATAGGTTACCTAATTTTGATGGGTATAATTATGCATATTGGAAAGCTCGAATGAGATCGACACCAAAGTCGATTGATGAGAGAGCTTGGATTGTTTGTGAAAGAGGGTGGACACCACCCATTGTGACTAATGACGATATCGTAAGTCTTAAACCTATCACTTCTTGGACATAGGTTGATTTTACATGAAGTAATTTTAACTCCCGTGGCTTGAGTGAAATTTTTGGTGCAGTCACTCCCGATAAGTTTCGTCGAATTATGACGTGTACTACGTCTAAGTAAGTGTGGGGTACCCTTCAACTCACTCACGAGGGTACTAACACTATGAAATATTCTAAGATACAAAATCTCACCACATAATTTGAGACTATTACCGTGTTAGAGACAGATAATTTTTATGAGTTTTATGCATGTTTATCTGATATAGTCAATTCTAGTTTTAATTTGGGTGAGAGAATTCCTGATACGAGAGTTGTGAAAATGAATTTGAGATCTCTGTTGTCCCGTTTTATCCCTAAGGTCATGGTCCTTAATTTCTTAGGAATTTTGTATACGCTTAGGTTAGAAGAACTCATGGGAGACCTTAAAACTTATGAAATATATATGTTCCCTAAAACTAAAATAAAAAAGGAAATAGGGGTTGCTTTGAAAACCTAGTCTAAAAAGAAAAAGTAAAAAAGTTTTTGACTCCGAGTTTGATTTTGAGCTTGATAATCTTGCCTTATTTGCAAAAAAAAATCAAAAAATTTCTCAAATTTAACAAATAAAATTCTTCCAGAGAAAATAAGAGCTTTGAGAAAAATAAAAGTGTCAATGAGGGCAAGAACATTTTTGAGAATGATCAAGTGAGATGTTCTGAATTTGAGGAAAAAAGACACAAAGCCCATGAGTGTCCTACTAGACTAAAGAGGCAAGGCAAAGTCAAAGCTTCATACAATGCCACTTTTAGCAATAATGATGTCGAGTTGGTGGATTTCGAGGATGAATAACCACATGAATCGTGTTTTGCATTCATGGTCAGTCACATTAGTACCTAGAGTTCTTCCCATGCTGGTGAGGACATTTCTAAACGTAATAGTCTTGACACTTTGTTGAACCTTTCTGGAGAGAGTGAGAGTTATGATGAGATTTTAAGTGAGGGAAAAGGTGGACTTCAACGCGCCTATGCTGAACTTTATAAAGAGTCTTTGAGAACCAAAAATAAAAAATAGAAGTTTGACTCTTAGGGTGTTTGATTGAGAGAAGGAGGTGAAATTTTTTAGAGGGTGTGAGGCATTGTTGAGTCAACTCGAGAAGTTGAAAGTTTCCATGTGTGAGCAATTTATTGTGGTTAGTAAGGAAAAGATCCATTTGACCAACATTGTGGCTAGTTTTATAAGAGACCTTCAATCTTTATTTGAGACTCGTAAGAAACTTAAAGCCCATGTTTCCTAACTTGAGAAAAATCTCGAATGTTCTCGGGAGGTTAAGGTCACTGTAGAGGATACATAGAAGAAGGTTGGAAAGATGTTCCTCTCTCCTGCATTAATTTTTTAACGATAGGCAAGGAATAGGGTACGACGGTGCATCCACTTCCAATGTTGCACCTGAATCGGTTCCCGAGTTTGTGATGGATTCTTATAGGCCTCGACTGAACCCACCAAGGAGACCTAAACCACTAAGGAGAGCACGTCCTAGACGTTTTGACCAAGGTATACCCAAATATATTTATATTTGTTCTCATTACAAATAATAAGGTCACCTTAGGGAGTTTTGCTGGGGGGAGTTTCTCACACGCGTGTTCTCCGATATGCTCCCACAAGAGTTCACATACGTGTTTTTGTGCGTATTCCCACACTTGTTACTCCACATACTCCCATATATGACCATAGATATTTGAAAGTTTTTTAGAGAAAATGGAGTTTTTAGTTAAGACTTCTCAAAGTTTGATCAAGGAATTTTAAAGGATGTCTACTCCAATTGAGAACTCCTCTCGGACTAATGATTGGGGTTATGACTTGCATCTAGTATAGGGTGATTATCGATTGTCCCTATTACTAGATTTTATTTCTATATTTCTATATGTTTCTATTTTGAAAAATCCAAAAGGATTCTCAATTTCTAAGAAAAAGTTTGAAAAATTCCAAAATATTTTATTTCTGAATAAATTTTGAAAAAGACAAAGAATTTTGTATTTTTGTTTTTCACCATATATGGATGTGCATTTAAGATGTTCGAATCACCCCTACATTCCATCCATTCATGTGACTTTTTTATGATGTTTTGATACATGACTTCGTTTCTTTAGTGTGCTTAATAATGCGTGGCTAGCATTTTGTTTTTCATTGATGATTAATTTCTTCATGCTAGACTTTTTATCACCTTTATTGCACACATACACGATCTTTTTGAACATTGTACTTACTTTTCATATGTCGATCACGATGTTCTCATCTCAATAGTGTTTAATAATGAACCAAATGTACTAGAGATGAGTTGTGCTCATAAGAACCATTGCCTGTATTTCATTTTCTGAAAAATTTATTTTATGTTAAGCAATATAAGGGGGCTACAAAAGAGTAAATTCTCTTTGCGTGAAAATCCACCATTTGCAGAAGAGGTTAAAATATTAACGACACATAAAAACATAAGTGCCAAGGCATTTTGTTTCATTAATGCTTCACTACATATAAGCATTACGATATCTTCAAAATTTTGAGAGTGAATTGTTAATTATGTGAGATTTAGAGGGTTTTATAAAGTATAATATCAATGTTTTTGCTCAACAGACTCTCTTGAAAAACATTAAATAGTTTGACGTTATTGATTTGAGAAGCATTTAAATTCATGTCATGATGCATGAGTCGATTCAATTTCATTTTGTTCAACATTCTTGCACCTAGGGTTAAAATTTAGTTCTTTCTTTAGAAGTATCTCATTGACTTCATGCGCATTTGTTATGAATGCCTATGTGGATTTGTCCATGCAACTTGTTGACACAATTACATTCCGCTTTCTTGATTCGAATGTTGTATTACTATTCATGGTGTGATGTATTTATACTTTTATGTACCTTTAATACATATATTTTTTATACTTGAGAAAATTATTAATTTTGAAAAATAGTTTGTGTGCTTCTTCAAAATTTCATCGTATGTGCTTATTGGATTAACTTTGTGATGTTATTTCATTTTGATTCGGGTGATGCTAGTATATCATGCTTAGTTTCTTACCCTTATAATACCCTGTATTTTTATGACTTTTAAAATGGGATTAATTAGAATTAATTGTGTTATAATTAGTAATTAATTCGGATTTAAATATTACTCGAGAATAAAGTAATAAGTGATTTATGTTTAATATTACTTAGTGATTAAAAGTAATATATATGATTATGACTTTATAAATTTTCGTGAATTATGTGTGTGATAATTTCGGTAATTAAGTCGGGACGCGTGTGTATGTTGTGTCGGGAATAGATTTAAATGGAATAGAAGTGAATTATTTATTTGTCATCCATATGGTCGTTTTGACTTCACCAAAGTGTCCGAAAGGGTTCAAATCATTGAAAAAGTCTACTTAGGTGTTTGATTTGGGTCTTGGGGCACTTTGGAACCGAAAGGACACCTCGGAGGGGTGTTTTGGCCATTTTAATTGGGAAGTTAATAGTAAACTTGGAAATTGGATTTTATTATATTAGTGAGGAGATTATAGAAATTAGGTTCATTCACCCAAAAGCAGAGGAAAGGTCTTTGAGGAGGGTGAGAGGCTTTTCAAGAAGAGGAAGAGGTTTTTGGAGAAAACCAAGGGACAACCACCTTGCACCACCAAGAGCCACCACCACCACTGTCAAAAGTTGGTCGAAAAAAGGGAGGACCACCAGTAGAGTATCATACCCAACGGTTCATACCTACAATCTCAAGGCAAGTGATTGATTACTACAAATCTAGCATGTATAATGTTCATATTAGAATAGAATAAAATTCTGGACTTCTTTACAGATCAAAAGATAAATTGTGATGATTTAAGATTGATCCTTGTGATGATAACCATGATCATATTAAACCCTTTTTTATTAGACAATCATCTTTAAGATATTTGAGTTATAATTGATGAAGAATTCTGAGATTTAAATGTGTTTTTGAGGAAGAATTATCTATTACAGAAATTATGAATTTAAAATGAAGATTAGCATGATTAATTGAAACACCAGATGATTGATATGATTTAGATGTTAGAAATCATGCATATACCTTGCTATATCATTTGGGATGAATAATGAGTACTTTGGGATCACTTAATATTGATTTTGATGATGAAAAAGTATGAAACCCGTAGGCAAAGCATGCAGAAAATCTTGGCAAATATCTGGTCGATCGATCAATCGACTTAAGAATATCAATCGATCGACCAGAAATAATCGATCCATCGACTCCCCTGGAAATGTGATGTATTTTCGTTTTTAATTGTTGATTAAATCCCAAACTTTGAGGAATCTTTGATGATGATTAAATGAACCTAATGGGACTTAGGTAAGGGCAGTAAGATATAATTAAGACCCGAAAAATATCATTTTGGGATTTTTGAATGGGGGAAATTTATCGCGTGATTAGTTAAACGAGTTATTTTAGAGAATGATATAACTTGGGGTTTAGATCGAATGAAAGATGGTTTAACGTTAGGACCAGTAGTAAGAGGGTTATAAATTATCGAAATAACCTTAGGTATATTTGTGATTAACCTTAAGAGATGAAATTAAGGGTTAAGAATGAATTAGGTGTTATCGAGTAATAAACCTATTTGAAGATGGTTTTTAACTCAGAGAAATTCGGATGTTGTGATGACATGGGCTTGTAGGACTTGAGTGATTACCTACTGAATTAAATGAGAAATAAATGAGTACCCTTCGAGTGATGAGAGAAGCTCGTGAAAATAATTTAAGAAGTAAAGTCATAATCTGTAAATATGTAGAATATGTGAGATACAAATTCTATATATGGAAATATTTATATGGGTTGTGCGTGTGCCCTATTATTATTATTATTATTATTATTATTATTATTATTATTATTATTATTATTATTATTATTATTATTATTATTATTATTATTATTATTATTATTATATGTAGGTAGGGTGAATACCTATATTATTTATATTGTGTGTATAACATACCTACATTGCTTGCTATCGAGGTGGAGGTTTCGCGTTGTGCACGGTCTTATCTCGATTGGACCCATTTGGGGGGGGGGGGGGGGGGTGATTTAGATTCGTACACTGAGCATAGGAACTTGGTACGTTCTATCATGATGAATGATAGTTTCGACGGTTGAGTGGAAGCGTAGGCCTGTGCGTGACCCATTTAACTAGGGAATAGGCTTGCCTCCAATATTTGTTCTATGAGATTGAGGTTCATGAGAGACGCCGAACCAATTGTCCATTATGAAGAGAGTGATTTACCAGGATAGGATAACAGAGTATGCATGCACCGTAGTTGTGTCTGGGAGGTGTCGTATTGTATATATATAATAGTGCGATGTTTATATATACTGTGATGTAATCTACAAAGTAAAAATTATGGATTAAACTATATTGTGATGCAATCTACTGTGTGAAATTTGTAGATTAACATATATGTACTATGAGGTAATCTACTATATGAAATTTTAGATCAAAATGGATAATGAAAATTTAATTTAATTAAGTAAGTGAATTTTTTATTCTTAAAGCTGTGGAAGCCTAGTTCATTATAAAGTTAAATTAACATATTTAATTATCGCAAGTATTATGTGGGAAATATGGGGAACTGATATGGGATCGAATCATAAGTGAGAAACCTTATATTGGGAGATAATAAGGTACGTTAGGCATGCACATTAGATGAGAGGTGAGAATTCTCGAGAGAGAGCCCGAGAATCTAATATGTATATAATAACTTCTTAATTGCATTTGTTAAGCACTTGCTATTTTTTTAAAATCTTTTATAATCGGGCTCTGACCCATTTCCTTGCATATTCTCTTCTCTATTTTATATTGTACATCAGTTATCCAGTATTTGGGATGCCGTCATAGAATATGGATATCTCGATGGGGTATAGCTGCCATTGAAAAGGCAGATTTGTTTAGACGCTTCCATTCGGTTGATTCACTCATTTGTAGTGTTTATTCTCATGTAGGGCATGTCGCCCATGATTTAGTTATTTCTTTTCCATTCCTGAATATTGTAATCATATATATCAGTACTGTTGGTAATAATTTTATTTGATGGTAATGAAATATTTTAACTAGAGAGTTATTCTAGTCATATTTAGTCTTATTCAGTTGTGATGTGATGTTGTCTATTATTACTACACTTATTGGTGTGGTTCGAATTAAATTTAAAAATGGAAAAAGTTTTCGACACTAGCTTAATTAATTATTATGTGATTTAATAAAGAAATATATTTTTCGACAGTGATGCTAAGAATGAACCAACCGTATACTCTGATTTAATTGGGTATAGGACTGATCACCTGGTATTTAATTAGGCGGGGTGTCACAACCCTTTGTCTATTACTGATAAAACAGGAGAGAACAAATTGAGGGGGAGTTTTTACTTTATTTTAAACTCTCGTATGCATCACGGTATTCTTTTGTTTCATGTGTGTAAGCTTACTTCTCTTTGATGATGATCTCCTGGAACACACAAGATGAAGAATTTCAGTTAAAGACAAAGTCTTCAAATTGAGGTGGATTTTTATTTTATTTTAACCTCTCGTATGCGTCATGGTATTATTTTGTTTAATATGTGTAGGTCTTTTCCACTTTGATGATGATCTCATAGACCACACAAGATGAAAAAATTCAGTTGAAGATAAAGTCTCCAATATCTATCAGTTTTTGGGTTTGGGAGGGCATTTGTAGTACATTTTCTTAGGGGTTTAATTTGGTTCAGTTTTTTTGTTTTTGTACCGGAATAGCCAAAGGGAGAGATTTGTAAGAGCGAGATTTTATAATTGCTCATAGTTGAGATTTTTTGGCATATCCGTTACAAACTGAACACTACATACACATATTCTTCCACGTTAATTAAAGACAAGGTTGTGATTGACCAACATTCTGAAGTTCAAGTCATTAAAACCGTCATGACACAATATTGAGGTATATGGTTTTTAGGTCTTTTAATTAAACTTTTACTATTTTATTTTGGGATGTGTTTATTTCTACTCGAGGCATTTTTATAAATTGATTTTTCAAAATGACATTTTTTGATTCATTGGAACGATATTTGCATCTCGTTAAAACGAGACTTATTCTCGCTCGAACGAAATTTACAACTTGTTGGAATGACTGTTTGAGTTCGTTGGAACGAGCTTCAAATGGGGTCTTTCTATTTTATAGAGGTCCGCACGTTGGAAGGTTGTTGGAACAAACTAGACTATTCGTTTGAATGAGACTGGACCTCGTTAGAGCGAAATCTTGATTTCGTTTGAACAAAAACCCATTTTCGTTCGAACAAAGTTCGCCGCCTTGAAAATTATTTTTCTATAAATTGGAATTTTATGGTCTAATTTTCTCAGAACTTTTAGGGAAAAATGATTTTACATACATGTCCCAAAAGTATCACAAGTTTAGTTTTCGAAAAACACTTTTGGTTTTCCAAATCACATTCCCAAGGATGATTTGTTGAGTTTAGTCAAACCCTAGATACACATACACATTCAAACCCTTTTAGAGAGATGCTCTATGGCTGATGTTTATAGAGATTTGATCTCCACTATTGAAGAAGAAAGGATTCTGCATCTAGAGGCTAATCGGTGGATACCGAGGGAAGAGCTGCTTACCGTGGGTGGTGTTGGATTGCATCACATTCTGTTGAAGATTTAAAGACCCTTTGCATTATACTTAGTGAATCTATAAATAGTCTGTAACTCATTAGAACCTATCAAATTCTTAAATAATGTTGAATATAGGTTTTGCCCGAAAGGGATTTTTCCTCAATTCTTCTTCTGCTTGGTTTAGTTTTGGTTTGACATTTTTTAGCCTTGGATATTATCTTTCATGCACACTTAATTCTAAATAAGATAAAATTTGGTTAAAAAATGTATATTTGTGTGTGTTAATTTAAGATATAAGTGAATCCATATAACTCACACTTTCATAAATTATTTTTCACTACTACTTTAATTAGTGTAGAGGCACAAAACTACTTTGCCTAACATTTTCTTTCGTCACAATAAAACTGGGTCACTTCTAATTCCCCTACAAGATTTGAAGTGTCCCACTTATTGAACATTAAATAGAACTCAAAAATAACAATTTGAAGAACAAACATCAATAAATTTGGAGAACCCACAGTGTGAACAACATAATGCAAGCCCGATAAAGGTAAGAAACCTCACAAAGTCATACTTCGTATTTGGGAATATAACATGAAAAATCAATATATAAAATGACAATTCCAAATACAAGATAATTCTAAACAATGATATATCGTTTCTAAAAGAAATCATAGTAGAGTGACGACATACCAGTGTACCCTGCCTAAAGTAGAGTGACGACACTTAAACAATAGAGTGACATTCGCATTTCAATGATAGCATATACATGGTTAAATTGACCAACATGCCCGTTTAGAATGGGTAAGAAATAAATGGTTAAAAAAGTATGTTCATATGATTTATAGTCACACAATTCCAATTAGGTAGAAAATAAAAGGCAAAGGATAACATAAACTAAAAACACATAATAGTGGAGTCAAAAGGTTATTCATTTCGTGAAAAAGTGAAAAAATGAATAACTAAACACATATTTCATAAATAAATAGGTGTCTACTTTTAAAACAGAGCAAATATATGGAATAAAATTTATGATAAAACTACCCAAAAGGTAAATCAAGTACAACTGTAAAACAAACTGAATTTCAAGCGAGTGTAGGAGAAAATAACTGCACTTACCCCACTTTAGAGAAAGAGAGAGAGAGAGAGAGGGGAGAAGAGAAGAGATTATACAAGAGAGATAAGGGGTTTGGGTGGTGTGGGGTTAGGGTCAGGGATGGGCGAGGGGTGGGTGGGTGGGTTTAAGGGAAATGTTTTTCCTTCTAACTTTTTTTTATTCCTTTTCCAGATTTTATTTATTATATTTTGATAAAGAACTTATAATTTTAGAGACATAAGGGGATTATAATTTTAGAAAGAGAAAATGAAAACTTAAAAGGAGAAACATTTAGAGAGAGAATGAGATTATATGTAACACCTCGTATTTTGAATATTTAAAATTGAATTAACTGGGTTAATTTTAAATAACATGCATGACGTAATTAATGAAATAAAATATTTTGTGTTGATTAAATTATTAATCGAAGATAAAATAATTAATGTTTACCGAATAAAATTACTAAGTGAATAGTGATTTAGTATTTTACGTCATAGCGAGTGATAGTGACGTGATATTGTTATAACTCAACCGAGGGTCGTGTGTAGACTATATGAGGTCGTGATAGGAAATTATTTTAGAGTGAATCGAATGATGATTTCGAGGGCAGAATTAATTCCGAAAAGGTCAAAATAGTCGAAATAGGGTACCCGGGGGTAGTAATTGGGTCCCAGGGCCTTTTTAGTCATAACCGAGCCCACGCGGGGGTGTTCGGGTCATTTGGGATTGGATCATTAGCCTAATTTCGGGAATTGGGATTATAAACCTACGGCTAACTAATTGGGGAAACTGCAAAAACTCTTTCTAACCCTAAGAATCAAAAGAGGTGAGAGGAGAGGCCATTAGAGAGGAAGAAGAGAAGTTTTATTGAAGGATCCAACACTTTCTTGCACCACCTTTACCACCGAAGTGAAATCAGAAGGAAAGGAACGAATCATCATCCAACACAACACGAAATCAGACCTACTTGAAAAGACAAGTGTTTATCTTGCATGATTTTATGAGTTATAATACCCATGTAGTGTTAAGTTTTCGATTTGATGATAATTGATTATGTTCTTGGGAATTTATGAATAAAACTCATGGTTTAGGATATGATTGCATGTAAAATGAATCCATATGTGTAGAGGTCACAAAATCAGAAGATATTTGATAATTATTATGGAACAAATATGGGTAAATAATTTATTATGAATGAAAAAAACCATAATTAGGGTTTGTGTAGAAAACCTTGATGAAATCTTGAGATTTATGGATTTAATGATGTTTTAACATGAGAGATTCATTGAAAATGATATACATACTCTTATATGATGTCGGGATAAATTATATTGGAGTTTGGGTGTTTTGCATGAGGATTTATGGGTTAAAAATGGAGGAAAAACTTAACAGTTCAATGAAGAAGACGTACTGCTAAGCACGAATCTATTTGGCTCCATGAATCGATTTGGGTGCTAGAATGAATCGGTTGGTCTACCCAGATTTGACCAATTTCTTTAATTTGTGCCCTAAATTCATAAATAAATTACGGGGAGAGTTTTAGGGTATTCTTAAACTATAGAGAGGGATATAGTGAATATCAGTAGGCCTACGATGGGCTTTAGGTTAACCTAAATTGAGAAGATTTAAGGCCAGGAATTATCGAGCATGAATTTATGTTTAATGAATTTGCGAAATTTAGAATGGGTCACAGAGAGATGAGTGAACCTATGATTTAGAACAGTAGTGTATGAGTGTATCATCTCTGAAATTAATTAAGGGGAAACTAGAACCTTTCGAGTAGTGAGCGATACTTGGAAATGTACAACAAGGAGTTAATATTGTAATTGATAGTACGTTGAGTATGCGAGAGATATATACCATGTACGGACCTATATGATTGGGTTGTGTGTATATTTATTTTTATTTTTTTTTCAAAGAGGGACTGAGCCCCCTAAATATTATTAATCAGAGGAGAAAAAGCCTCTCCCAGATGGCAACTGAGCAAACTTAGATACAAGAAAGAAACTGGAAACTTAAAAAAAAGCAATAAAAAACCCATTACTAGGGAAAAGGAAAATTATTTGAAAGAAGATCTAATGTAGCAACATCCCATATTGTCCATCTTATAAGCTCCTTGAGATATCTTTGGAAGGTCCGAGAAATTGTTGAAGATTGAAGATGAATGAATATTAACCCCATAGTTAGCAAGACTATCTGCAACCATATTTGATTCCCTGAAGCAGTGAACTAAAGAACTTTTGGTATTGATGAGATTCTCTTTGATTTCTTCCACACATTTAATAAGCTTCCAAGGCGGTTTCCAGTTTCGATTTATTAGATTCACCACATAAGAAGAATCAGATTCAATCACCACTTCCTCAAGATTGTATTCCAAGCAAAGATTTGATCCCAACCATAGACTTTTGATTTCCACAAATGAATTAGAAGCATATCCCTCATTCTGAGCATAGGCAAAAATGATGTCTCCTTTGTGATTTCTAAGAATGCCACCAATACCACTTCTTCCAGGATTACCTTTAGATGCCCCATCCACATTTAGTTTGAATTTATGAGGGGAGGGGTAGTTCCATTTGACAGGGATAGACACTTTAATATATTGTTTGATGTTGAGATAGAAAGTAGATTGAATCCCAATATCAAAGCAAGATACTCTATGTCTAAATACAATCCCTTTGCAAATACTAGAAATCAATTGAATGGTCTGAGAAATAAGAGCTTTTCCATCAGATGAAGAATTATCAAAAAGAACTTTATTTCTGCATTTCCATATCTCCCAGCACACAATAATGGGGATGCATTTACCAAGAAACTTGGAATAATCCTTTAGGCCACTTTTGATCCACCAACTTAAGAGCATAGAGGAAATACTGATTGAGCTCATATCAATTCCCATAAGATTAGAGAAGAACTTCCAAACTGGAGTAATACTTGGGCAGTGAAGGAATAAATGGTCAACTGTCTCACCATCTTTCTTACAAAGGTTGCATCTTGAACATAATTTTATACCAATGCCTTGAATGATATCATCTAAAGGAATGCTTTTGTTGATAATTTTCCACATATTAATAGAGCATTTTTTAGGAATATTATTATCCCAAATAATACTATAGACAGTGGAAGAAGGATGAATATCAAGACAAGAGGCATAGGCAGAAGAGAATGAAAAATCACCTGAAGATTCAGAAGTCCATAACCATTTCCCATCAATACATTGCATTTGAAGAAGGCAAATATCTTTCACCCTCAATAAGCTTTTCCAGGTATGAGAACCATTAGAATAACTAACTTCATGTCTCATATATGTATAAATATAGGTTATGTGAACATCAATTATTGTGATTTGATTATGTGAATGAACATACATACACCGCCTACTATCAGGAGGTTTCCGCACAGAGGGCGATCCTACCTTGGCAATTCCAGTGAGGTCTGGGTGTATCCCCAGAACATGGAACTTAGGACGGCTCACTATGTGCAGTGTATTAGTGGGACCATTGTTTCCTTTGGGTACATTAGGTATGTGCATAACCCAAAGGCTTAGAACCATGTTCACCTCTATTGTGTGTTATTGATTTTGGGTTTGAGGGGACATTCTGAACCGATAGTCCTTGATGTGGTATGAGAGACATACATACATGATAACAGAGTATGCCAGCGTCAGGAGGGACCATTCCAAGGATGCTATATTTGTATATATTATATGTGTGATAGATATATATAAGTGCGATGCATCTACTTATGTGTGATAGGAAAATTGATAGATTTTGTATATCTAAAAGTAATTTAAGTAGAGAGACTGAAATAATTAACTCAATGATAATACGTGGGAAATATTAATTATTGATACTGTAGTAGCACGTCGTTTGTGTCATACGAGGGAGTTTGACCTTTAGTGGATAGTTAGATACCTTATCTAGTTGGGATGGGTAACATAGCTAGGTAAGAGACGTTAGGCGTGCACATTAGTTGAGAGGTGAGGAACTCAAAGGAGTGTACGTTGAACTAACATATGTATCAAATAATTGATTTAAACTGTGATTTAATCACTTGTAAAATATTTTCAAACTATTTTCTTGGGCTTTGACCCATGTCAAGATATTTTTAACACCTTTTAGGTGTCCAGCCATTGGGACGCCAAGCTTGATAATTCTATCCAAGGATGCGTAGTTGCAGCACTTATAGAGGCTTGTAGGAGTTGCCTTAGACGCTTAATTTATTCATTTCTAGGTAGGATCTTCTTCAGCATTTCATTTGGGCGTGTTTCCCCTTCAGACTATTTACTTCTTAAATTTATTTATCATACTTTATTCAGATTCAGTTTTATTGACTTCAGATTGTAGATGTATTATTTATTTTGGAAACTGATGGTTTATTTGGTTTTATTTATTTATATACATGTCGTGTGATGGTTCAGACTATATTTGTGTGGATTGTTTAGTTAATTTAAGTTATTTCCGCATGTTGTTATAATAATGAAAGATAACATTTTTGCATCAGCGTAATTTGACATAGATGATTAGTAATTAAAGAGCTTTTCGGCAGTGATGCTAAGAATGAACCAAATGAGAAGATTCATGTTTGTTTTAATAAAGGATTGATCACCCATGGTTCAAATAGGCGGGGTGTCATATTATAGTTTCTAATTCACATGATATAAGTTGGGTTAATAGTTTATAACAACCCACATATTTTAACTGTTGGGATTTTATTCTTAAAACCATATATGTCGTTTATTTTTTAATAAAGGTGTGTCAGGTTCATTTTGAAATAAGAATCGTGTCTGTGAGAATGTCTTATATTTGTTTTTAAATATATTGTATGCAATGTTGGTCAATTTACTTATTAAGAATTCTGGTGAGTTCGGTTCGACCTAATCACAGAAGATCAAAATTTTGGTTCTAGTACAGTTGAACAATTCACAACCTAGATAGGGAGTTGATATGTTTTCGATAAAGCTATTAGTTCAATCATATTAGGTTATCTTAAATTAAAGGAAACAGCCTGATGGTTCGAAACTTGCTTGATCGTTTAAAGAAAATTATGACCAGTATATTCAAGAATGTATTTAACAGGATCAAAGGTGAGATTCAAGTCTAGGTGCTGTCGAGTTTAAACTTGCACAATCTCAAAAGTTTGCAAATAGCGAATAAATTCTTAATCTTGATGGTTATGAGGATTGGAATGCTTGAATAATTATTGTTATGATTGTTATGAGTGCGATTCAATTTTATTTGAATTTAAATCTCTACAAGTTAGGCAATGATTATGTAAGTAGACATGGGATAGTAATTCAGGGGATTCACCATCCAAAAAAGATCTTGATTGTGACTGCCTATTGGTAGACTTATAAGATTTGATTTTATCAATAAAACTGGTCAGTGAATTTATATCTCATAGATTATCAAATAAGTTAAATCTGGGAATCAAGTAACATATAAGAAGGTTGTTAAAATCAATTAACGAAAAATTGATTTGACCAAGCGGGTATTGTATACTTAATGCGAGGAATCATATTGTGTACCAGAACAACTTTGTAAATAAGGCCTTGTTATTCTAATGATTGTGTGATAATTAAATTGGAGTGGAGTCATGATTACTTATGAAAAATAATTGTAGTTAAATGGAGGAACAAAATAAATTATAGGTAATTTGGGATTTTTGCGTAACTATTTGGATGCCATTTTAATTATTTAGTCTTAGGTCCATATTATAGTCCATTATCCCAACTAGCGGGCCTAAACTCTCTAGAAACCCTGTTTAGCCCAAGCCGAGACTTATACCAATATATATTGGTGTAAGCTAAGGTCTTAAGGTGCATACTCATTATTGAGGGTTAGAGAGAAGAATAAAAGTACTATTCATAATTTTGTGAAGGGATATAGAGAGAGAAGGTGATATCTCATTCAAAACACCAAGTATTCATCTACAATAGTCTCCCCCCCCCCCCACTTTGTTTTGGGGGGACATATACTAGAAGATTAGAGGCTTTTGGTGTGTTCTGAAAAGGTTTTGGAGGACAAGAAAGGGGGAGCCCCTTCAATTTATTCAAAGTCAATTTATCCTCATTTGGATAGCTTATAACATCCGCTAAGATCGTGGTTCAAAACCCTAGGTTTACACTTTAAATCAAATTTTCTTTTATCATTTTATTAAATTACCAATCAAAGTTTTTAGGTTGAAATTTTTTCCCACATTTTCCAATCCCGATCAATTGGTATCACAGCACCAGTTATAGATTGATCATGTTTTAGAAAAGACCATATTGTCCACCATAAAACCCTAGTTTTATATGTTGTAGGAATATACATATTTGTATGTTGCTTTGTACTAACATGGTTTGTAGGGTCCTACTGTTTATATTTCTTCCATCATGGTCACATGAATGTTATTTTATGAACAAATCCTACTGTGATTTATACATAGTTATTATTTTTATAGCTTCGATTTGGTTGTAATAATTAGGTTATTTTTAATTATTACTTTAGTCGATGTATTTGGAGGATATTGTCAAGGTATGTAATAGTTTTTACTAGTTAAAATCATGTATTTACATGTATTTTTTGTTTGGGGGAAGTTCCATGGAGTTTGGTGAGGTTTTGATAAACTTTGGAACATTTTTGCATGACATTTGCAAACCCGAGATGAATATGAATTACAACAGACACGAATCGATTTGGACCACAATTGGATTGATTTGGACCCTGGGCAGATCAATCCGGCCCTGTGCAAAAAGTGCGATTTTGTTCATTTGTTGTTGTTTTCACTAGTTATGCTACAAATCTTCATCCCGATATTTCATAAATGAAAGAGGAGTATTTTTAGAGGCAAAGGACATAAATAACTCCAGTTTTTAGAGAAGTCTACTTAAAAGGGAACTCTTGTTCGAAAGAAACTCTACTTCAAATGGGATTCTTGATCTTGAAGCATTCCACTTCAAAAGGAACTCGAGGTCATGAAGGAAAGCGAAATATGCTTCCTATTGAATTGTGATTTCATGATTATTCGGCATTATTATGATTCTACCATCTTACTCATGTTAATAATTATCGTGTGCATTAGAACCCCTGATTGTTAGGGACAACATGAATTATTTATGCGATTGGTCTAGATCACATTTTTTTCTCGAAATCCATTTTTATTTATTATTTTTTAAATTAAATTTAATTGGGTAACAAATTTAAAGGTATAAATTAAATTTTGCCTACGACTTTTATTTTAATTTAAATTGGTTTTGTTTTTGAAAAATTAAAATAGTGAGATCGGAGAATTTAATTTGTATAAGTAAATTGAGAATAACCAATGATTTAGTTTTGGAATTTTAGAATTGAATGGATAGTTTTTCAAAATATCCCCAAGTTTAAAATATTGAGTGGGAGAGGGGTTTCAACATAAAGCCTATAATCTTCATCGGTATTCTAAAAATGTGATGTGATTAATTCCATGTGTTAGTATTTGGCTTTCCTCCTTGTCAGGGGGAATTAATCACCATGTCTTAAATTCCACGTGTTAGTATTTGGATTTTCTCCCCACCTGAGGAAATTAATCATGACATTCCACGTGTACAAACCATTATGTGTATATTATATGTCATAAAAAACGAGGTTTGTTTTTTGCTTTTTCTCAAAAATTATGTATTTGCTTCTATATCTTGGATAAGGGGAAGTGAAAGAGGGAGTGAAATTATCCATGCTATGGATTTATTTTTTAGGCTAAAAGATTAAAGAATGGTAGGCAAGTAACTGAATTATAATTAAGTAGTCTCTTGTGTGACTAATTGACTACCACATTGTAATGGAATTTTCGCGAGTGGATGGGAATTTGGCTTGATAACTTCATTATTTTTATTTCTTAAACCGAAAGCTCCATGAATCGGGATCCTAAGGCATATAGATACAAATGGTCCAATGGGAGCAAGAATTTCCAAGAACATTTAGAACATTTCGTTTCTGAGCAGAAGAGACGTTTCACCCAGAGTTCGCTCCCAGAAATATAGTCATTCCTACCCCTCGCGTCAATACCACGAGCCTCCTATCCATTCTCATTCAATCCCAATCGGGGAAATATAAAAATTCACTTTAGGTTTATGGATAATCAGGCTCTAACTGGTTACTTCCACAATGTCAAGGTGACACTCTACCACTGAGTTATATCCCTTCCCTGTCCCCATCAAGAAATAGAGATGACTAATCCTAAGGCAGAGGGTCGAGAAACTCAATGCCACTATTCTTGAACAACTTGAAGCCCAACCTTTTATTCGTACTATTACGGATATGAAAATAATGGAAAAAATTGGATTCAGTTGTCAACTGTCCCTATCGAAAATAGGATTGACTACGAATTCGAGCACATGGTTTCATAAAACCACACGATTTTCCCAATCTAAATCAAGCAGGTTTTACATGAAGAAGACTTGGCTCAACATGTTCTATTCGATACGAATATCAAATCTGTAAGGGTGGGCGCATTTCTTCATATCTTTTCTTGTATTTTTCTTATGTATCAACCTTTTTATTAATTTACTACTTTTAGAATCTATAATTTGAAAATTTATAACTATAATATAAGAAAACTATAATATATTAATAATTCAAATATAAAAAACATAAAAATATAATTATAATATATATATATATATATATATAAGATATAATAGATATAAGAGGTCTTTATCTTCTTGGCCAATTGATTACTTCCAATTACGTAAATCAATAGTTCATACTGCACTAAAAGGTAGGGCATTTCTGATTTTTATAGTAACTTTTGTACTATAAACAATGGTATCTCCAATTATAGCCCCCTTGGGATGTAAAATATATCTCTTCTCACCATCCCGACCCACTGGGGTCCGCTAGGCCAAAATCAAGAGAAACCTCATCCCTCTCTTTCCTTTTTTCGCCCCCATGTCTCCACATAAGACACACAAAGAAAATATTTTGTTGCGAATGAACAAGATATTGAGGAATTGTCCATACGTAAAATCATAATTATTGATACGACCTTTTTTCACATAAAAAGGGAATCTTTTGTTACAATAGAAGTAGAAGTGATGTGGATTATTCAAGAATCAAATTCAATTTCCTTTATAAAAATAAGATATCAATGAACTTCTATGAAATGGTTTCACGGTATTCAGCCGCCCATTTTTTTGTCCCTTTGATTGTGGTTTCAGTATCAAATGGTCGGTTTATGGTCAGGTTAATAATACATCATGGCTTAACAAGTTGGGTCTAAATTCGTCTACTAGAGTGAAAGGATTAGGATGGATCATGTCAAGTTTGGATTGGATTGGATTTGGGTCAACCCATTTGACTCGTTTATATCATAAAAATATTTAGAAAAAGTAAATATACTAGAAAGAAAAGAAAAAAAATTATAAATACTAAAACAACAACAAAAAGGAAAAGAAAAAAAAAATTGTTTTGCTCACATCCAACCCCCCTCCCTAAGCCTTAACCCGCCACACCCAATGCACTCCTGACCAGACCAATGACCCCCCGACCCCACCTAGCTTCTCTTCCTTTATGTTTGTAATAACCCATATTTTTGTAGTAATTAATTAATGTTTATAATACCCGAAACATTTATTTTCCTTGTATTTTCAATGTATGTCCCCAAACTTAACCCAATAACCGTATTGTGAAGTCCACGTTTCAGGCCTCTTTCAAATTTCTTAGCCTTCCTTTTCCTTGGTATTAACATCATAAGGGGAAGTGTGATAACTCCATGAACTTGGCCTCATATTCAGCCACAAACATTATAACTTGTATTAACTTACAAAAATTTTCTTCTAGCTTCTCCTTGGCCACAATAGGGAAGTATTTTTTAAGGAAAAGTACCTTGAATTTGGCCCAAGAAATGGTCGCAGCCTCACCTCCAAGTTGTGATCTCTTGACCATATTCCACCAATGATCATCCTCGACATCAAACATAAACGAGGCAAAGGACACCTTTTTTTCTTCTGTTCGGTTTTGTACCTCAAGTATCCTCTCAGTCTTCCTTATCCAAGTGTCGGTCGTCAAGGGGTCAGGTTCTACTTTACAGGGTTGCTGTCCCAATTATTTAAAGTTCTCAATGGTACATCCCACATGCCTCTCATCGATTGTTCTTACATCCATTTCCCTTGCTAGGTATTTCGAGAACCCAACCACCACTTCTGGCACCTTTTTTACATTTGCCTCTTTATTGGGGATAACAGGTCCTATAACAGCGATGTTATTAGTTACGGCTCCCCTAACTCCTCACTGATAACCTATTGCCCTCACTTACTAGCAATAATCACACACATATTCTAGTATCCTAATACGAGGTTCCTATGCATAAGTTTACTTATAATATTTCTCTAGTCCTCCTATAGTTTCCAGAAACAAACACTTTGATACCATTTGTAACGTTCGTAGCCTAACCCTATTGGGCCAAGGGGTTATTTCACTTAATCTCATGTGGAAAAAATTAAAAAATTTCGAGTAGGTCAAGCTTACTTGGCCATGGCCTTTAAAAGGACTAAGCCTCACTATCATATTTGGTAAAATATCCAATCGCCACCGTTAATAAATCATAAATTGAAGAGAATTATTCTATAAATACACTTTCTTCTAAAATAACAATAAAAAAATATATTTAATACATACACTAGATAATCTTTTAGTTCCATACAAGCCTCTTTATAATTTAACAAAAATTGAACAAGGGGGTAATCACAACCAAACATAAAAAGATCTAATTCTATATGTTCTCTATCCGTAGCCTCAAAACCTGTCCATGACCACTCACCTTGAGAAAAATAAGTAATGTAAAGGAATGAGCTCAAATAGAACAATAGGGGTTAAATCAATTGTCCTCAGCCCACCTGCGAGTGTTAGTATTCATATAAATATATATAATAACAAAGCTATAAAAGTTAATTCAGATTAAGATTATTTTTAGCAAGAACAAATAGGAAGGAAAGTCCCAACCACTCAGAATACTCTGATGTCGCAAGGCTCAGTCTTCCCTGGTCCACCACTCCCCGACCTCCCTAAAGTCTCAACTCCCTTAGTTCGCCCGGTAGTCTGTGACATTTATTCATAAATTTAGGCCTATCAATCTCCACAGCCTTATTCTAAGTTCCTATTGACCCAATCATTCCATAGGCTGTAGCCGCCTCTCCTACCCAATTCCATAATGAACAATATGCGATCTATTGTCAATTCTACATCCTTATCCGAGCTCTACCAAAGGGCACACGACATAACTTGTCTAGGCTCAATCTCCCTAAAATTAGCCATTTTGACCTCAAGCATAAAGTAGGAATCCATCTCCTGACATGATGCCTCGGTCTGATGCAATAATGTCATGGCTTAAACACCAAAAACTAATAAAATCATGCTCAAGATAGGCACAATATTATATCGCTTAAGTCCATAGTCTCAATAAAGGTGTTAGAACTCTTGAACTTCAAATAATAAGGGTAAATTGGTAAAATGAAGGTGTTGAACCCAAAATAACTCATAACCTAGATTTCCAAAGATCTAAGTAAAGTGCCCTAATAAAACCTCACAAGAACATTATGAATATCCCCCGAAGGCCATTCCAACACAAAGCATCTAACGCCAAAACAAATATACATAAGTAAACTTAATAAATAAAAGATGGAATGAATAGAGAAAGTACATGGCCATCAAGCCCAGAAAACTCAGAAAACACTATGAACAATAAAAGTTCATGGTCCCTATACACAGAATAACCATAATAAAAAGTAAAATTCCATGGCTTATAAACCTAAAAAACTCAGAAAAACCCAAGGGGATCATCTCATTCATTGAAAAATAAGGAAATTAGGGTTTTAACCAGGAAAAAGAGGAAGAAGACGAATTCCCTACCTAAAGGACCTAGTCTGATGGATAGTAAAAGTCTGCCACCTTCAATCGCCTATTTCTTATCAGTGCATAATATTCATCCATGACCATTTTGAGGAAGCAATTCATTTTCTCCTTAAAATCTCTCTCTCTCTCTCTCTCTCTAAAGTGTGAATTAGGGTTTCTAGTAAATTTGGAAAGTGTGGAAAGAGTTGATATTTATAGGAAATACTATGGATCCTAGGGTCTCCACTTATGTCCTCACATTTCCACAAATACCCCTTCAAAAAGGCTTCTAGAATCTTTAAAATTTGGTTTTCATAAAATGACCTAATTGGGCCACATCACTAACCATGTGATGGTCCCCCCCCCCCTCCAAGATCTTAAGGTCTACACTCTACGACCAACATTCTCTCATCGGCTGGTAAGGTTGCATCCGCGACCAACCTAGGCCTAAGGTCGTATCTCATACTAAGGACATGACCTTCAATAATTTTAGGGTAGTTATAGGTACCTTGCGATGGTTCTACCTGATTATGACTTATACTAAAGATGTATAATCATAACCTTATGACTCAGTAATAATGTAATGAACATACTACAGACTTATATAGTGAATAAGTGATTAGAGACTGTTAAACATAAGACACACTTTTAGAATCATAAGAAGAGACGGTTGCGGACCCCTTGATTAATAAGCGAGTTACTATTACTAGAAGCGACTGTCGTACACTGAAAGACTCTTATTCAAAAGATGAACTTTAGAATGATAAAATAAAGAATACTCAATGAAGAGATGAACATTATTCTTATGGGATATATATGGGTTTGAGAATAGAACCGCATGCTTATTTTAGGTTGTTTGGGTTAAGTAAATTAAATCCACTTAATATGGGAGGAAGGTGTATTATTATTATTATTATTATTATTATTATTATTATTATTATTATTATTATTATTATTATTATTATTATTATTATTATTATTATTATTATTATTATTATTATTATTATTACTATTATTATTATTATTATTATTATTATTGTTATTATTATTATTATTATTGTGGGTACCCGGATTTGCCATCATGGGCCCAGACGAGTAGCCTAATAAAAACGGCCCAAAGTTCGAACCCCTCACACCTTAACTAAATTCAGTTATGACTTAGTCTTCTCCTAAAATCTCGTATAGAGATATTCCAGGAGCGAAAGATGGACGCGGGGGATTCCAACACCCCCACTCCTCGAAGATAAACATGTATATAATAAACCTGAAGCCTGGGGTAAGAGGCACCCACGGTATTCTCTGTAAACGCTCCTCGGAGTATATAGAAATAATACTGACTGCACCACCGTGGGCGTAGGCATTCTTGTTGAACCACATACATACTGTGTTGTGTGATTGGGATTTTATGTTCTTTATTTTCCTTGGTGATTGCGCTTTTCTTATTTATTTGTGTTGAATATAATTGTCACCATAATTGGCCCCGTCTGTGGGAAGCATTAGTCTTCCTTGGGAAAACCCTCACCAACAAAGAATCCAGAATGTCTGGTCACAGCAGTAATGCCCCTCAAGCAGGGGATATTCAAGAGCAGCCTGATCCTCACAGGATTAGATCCAAAGTCCTTCGCTCAAATCAGAGGGATCGCCCAGAGCGACAAGCCTCGGAAGAAAGTCAGGGACCAGCGAAGTCAACACAAATATCCAGATTGATCGATGCCTATGAGGCAAGGCTCCAAGAGCAAGGAGAGTTTGCTCGCAAGCAAGAGGCTGAGAATGCTCACCTCAAAAGAAAGATGGAAACGATGGAGAGATAACTCCATTGAAGCACCAGGAGACATCCATACCGCACTCCTAGCCCTCAAGCGAGAAAGTGTCACAATCGAGGAAGGATCCCTAGACGCGGATCCCAAAGAGTTGAGGGACACGAGTCGGATGATGATCTTCTCGAGAAACTGCGACTAGCTCGCCATTATAGGATCCCAACTCGCAGCAATGAGAATATACAAAATTTGGTCCGAAGGGAGATGTACCAACACCTAGCGCATCGCGGTTCCAGATCGCCCAGGGAGCTTGCTAGATGAGCTCTTAAGACCCATATGAAATCCCCTTTCTCAAGGGAAATAGAAGAAGAGGAAGCCTCAAGAAATTTGCTATTCCGAGATTCAAGATCTATGATGGGAAAACTGACCCTATTGCCACGTTAGGCAGTAGAGGAAAGTCATGACTCTATGGAACCACCGAGATGCACTGATGTGCCTAGGGCTGTGTTTTTTTTCGAACATTCCTATTTTTTCGATATCCGATCCGATATTTTCCAATTTTGGAATGTATATAAGGTTTACGATTTCCAATTTTCCGATTTCTAATTTTTTCGAAAAAAATCGGATCGAAAATTGGAAATAATTCTGAATTTTCGATTTTCTAATTTTTTCGATCCGATTTTTCTGAAACTATGCTGATCCGATTTTTTCGAATTATTTCTGATTTTTTCTGAAATATTTTTCGATTTCCAATTTTTCTAATTTTTTTTAACATTCTCATGTGTCCCACATCAGCTAGGAGAGGAAGAGAGGCCCATATTTTTCGATTTCTAATTTTTCTAATTTTTTAATTATTTTGTTATACGTAAAGTTCTGGGCATTGTTAAATTTGGGATGCTTTTTGTTCTCTTATTAAGAAATTCACGTTTGCAAAATTATATGTTAATTTTTTTGATGAATTTAGACTATTTGGATGTTGTTGGATAATATTTTTTAATAGGTTTTGTAAAATTACACTATGTTTTGTTTGGGAAAATTTTGCCGTTTTGGAATTATGTACTTTGGAAATTTTCTTCATTTTATGATTATGTACTTTCTTCAATTTTCGTCATGCTGAAGAGGCAGTGTCATCATTTTACAATTACCTACTTTGGGATGTTGTTGGTGATGCAAATGATGGAAGGAATATTATCAATTTATTGTTGAATTTTTAAGTTAAACTTTCAATTTTGTGTTGTATTGTTACCGACCTCAGGTAGCCTCTCTCTCTCTCTTATACACGCATACATTCGCGCACTCACCCACACAAGCACACATACTATTTTCTGTTGAGGTTGTTAACTATAAGCTATTATTTTCTTTATTTTTTGTGCAGAGAAACCAAAATCTCATATCTTCCTCTCTTCTCTCAAACCATATACCTTCTCTCCCTCAACGATCAACAAAGGTAATCGATGTCTCCCATATTGTTTTTATGAATGTTTTGAAATTATGAGTTCAAAAACTTTGATTTCATGACCTATGTCACACTTTCAACCTGACCTATGGAGCTAGTTAATGGAAAATTCATCCTCTTCTTTACACATTTCTTTGAACACCCTGATAGAGGCTAGATCAGTAATAGATAATAATACATCTATAATAATAATGTCTGCTTTCACATAAATATTGTCTAAATGGTTATGATTCCTAGCCTTCCAATTTTCCCACATGATAATCTTTAGGAGTTTTGAACTGATCAATGCTTGATGGTCCCTAGAAGACATATGCAGCCACCAGGACATAAAAATGAATTTGCAAGAATTAAAATTCAAAGGTGTGCCAATTAAGATATGTTGTCATCATGCATTAGATTATTTTGATATTTTGAAAAAATGGATAAGATAAGTTTATGTTTTGTGACTGCACTGCCTCCGTTGGCGATTTTTTTGCTGTTTGAGACTCGATTTTTTTGTTATTTTAGACTTGGTTTAGTTGTTGTTTTAGACTTGGTTTAACTGCTGTTTTAGAAACCACTATTTGAGACTCAACTTTTTTGTATATTTATTTAAACTAAGATTTGGTGTTTAGATATTTGACCTTATTTTTTAAATTTTAAACTAATTATATAGTTTGTTATTTCATACATGTTTTGTAGGATTATGGAGAGTATTGAAGTTTTTATACAACCGGTAAGTCATTTTGACTGAGAATATAAATTGTTACTGCAGGATTTTTTTTTTCAAATTTCATTTGAAAATTGTTATTGCTGTTAAAGAAGTGAGGCCTCTTTCTTGATGTCTAAGAAATAGAATTTTGCATATTCAAAAGGGACTGCCGGAAAAGGTAAAGAATATTCCTTTTGGTCTTGGCTCAAACTCAAGCGGTACTCAAGAGGTTGAGGGACTTAGTGTACCAAAGTATGAAGCTATAAGACATGCGCAAAATCTCGTTGCCAAGATGGCTTGACCATTAGCAAGGTGTCTATCTCTCTTCTTTGGGTAACGTTTTTATTATTCTTTCTTTAATTTTTACCTCCTTTTATATTGGGATCATGTAGCAACAAATTATATTCATGTTACAGAGTTCATGTCGCATAACATATGTGAGTAAATTATTGGGGTTGGATTTTATTATTGATCCAAATTTAGAATTAATAATATTATATTTGGTATTTTTTTTATTAAACAGGGTGGATTGTCTCATAAACAAAGGAAATTACGTCCAATTTTTTTTAATTAATAGGTTCTCACCATAGGTTATTTAAAAAAATTAAACGCTGCGAACTAAATGCGATGTATGGTCCTATCAATGACATACACTTTCGAAAATGATCGCTGTTCCTTCAGGCACGGGCATACCCTAGTGTGTGTGTTTGTGTATATATATATTTATATATTGGAGAAGGCTCACCTACATCATGCTCTATACATCACCCATGCATCATGCCGAGTTCTGGGCCCTGAAAAACTTTTTTTTCAAATTTTATATTTTTCCCCTGAAATTAACCTTCCAATCAACCCATATTCAAAAAATTAGGTCAAAATACATTTTGTAGCTATTTTAAAAAAAAATCCACAAATACCTGCTAAAAATACCTGATTTATAAGGGTCTGTGCTAGCAGTTTTTTGTAGATTTTTTAAAAATAGCTACAAAATGTATTTTGACCTAATTTTTTGCATATGGGTTGATTGGAAGGTTAATTTCAAGGTAAAAGTATAAAATTTGAAAAAAAAAGATTTCAAGGGCCTAGAATTAGGTGTGATGTACGGTGTGATGTATAGTGCATGATGTAGGTGAGCCTTCCTCTCTCTCTCTCTCTCTCTCTCTCTCTCTCTCTCTCTCTCTATATATATATATATATATATATATATATATATGCTCCTACTCTAAAGGGAGATTTTAGATTGCATTTATATTACATTGATGTGAGTACATCCTATGAGGTTACGATATCAATAGATTTTATTTTGATCGTTCAAGAATTTACGGACATATTTGAGGAGGTACTGGGGTTACTGCCTACTAGAGAGAGAGATTTTTTGTAGTGGTTTGACTCCAGGCACCTGACACATAGCGAGAGCACGGTGTCATATGGATCCATTAAAGATGGAAGAGTTGAGGGAGCAGATCCAACAATTATTGAGTCAGGGTTTATATGGAAGAGTATGTCCCCATAGGGAGCTCCTGTGTTATTTGTGAAGAAGAAGGATGGGTCACTCTGACTATTTTTGGAATATAGATATTTTAATAAGGTCACGATAAGGAATAGGTATTCATTGTCTCCCATAAATAAACTATTTAATTAATTGAGGGGTGCGTGATTCTTTTCCAAGATTAACTTGTGCTAGGGGAATCACTAAATAAGGATTTGGGAGGAGGATATCCCAAAGACAACTTTTATCTCACAGTACAACCGTATGATTTCAGGGTCATGCCATTTTATATGACCAAAAACCTGTAATTTTCATGGACCTCATGCATCGAGTATTTCGTCCATACTTACACAGTTCGACATTGTGTTTATCAAAGATATCCTAGTGTTTTCATGATCAGAGGAGGATCATGCACATCACTTAAGGATGGTGTTACCGACGCTTAAGGAGAACAAGTTATATGCCAAGTTCTCTAAGTGTGTATCTTGGCTCCAAGGCACATTTTGGGGGCACATAATGCCATAACTCAGGATTATGGTATATCCTAGAAAGAAGTATGTTGTTATGGATTGGGGAAAATCCATGACAACTACGAAGATTAGAAGATTTCTAGGATTATATAGATATCATAGGGTATCTATTCATGGTTTCTGGAAGATTACTGGACCACAGACTCACCTCACCCGGAAGGGGGACCCATTCATTTGGAGTGTCGATTGTCAGCAAGTGTTTAAAAAGCTCAAGGAGAAGCCACTACTACACACGGATTATCTTTGCCATAGGCTAGAATTGAGTATTGGTTTCATCATTATAACGACTAGGAGTAGTTCTGACACTGGAAGAGAGGTCGATAGCTTATGCCTCACATAAGCATAAGTTTCACAAGGTAAATTACTCAACCTACGATTTGGAGTTAGCAGCGGTGGCATTCTCCATTCATATTTGGAGACACTATTTTTTGGGAGAGAGGATCACGTAGTTTTCTAGGCACAAAATCCTTCACTATTTGTTCACTCAGAGAGACTTGAACGTGACACAAAGGAGGTGGTTGGAGTTTGTGAAGGACTACCACTTTTCGATCTAGTATCACTCTGGAAAAGTGATTATAGTAGCATACGCTTTGAGTCATAGACTGGTAGTTACCTTGGCCGCGTTATGGGATGAACATGTGGATGACTTATCGGATATTTAACCAAAAAGTTGGAATTATTTATGGCAGAAAAATTTAGCAGATGCCTTTATGGCAGTAGTGATTGTTACATCGACTATCATATCAAAGGTAATTCAGGCAGAGGGAATGGATTCCTTTTACTAAGAAAAGGTTAAGGGACTCATACCTAGTTAAGTTCTTTACTTTTTGATTGGATCAGATGGGGGTTACGATTCCATAAACAACTAATAGTGCCTGAGGACCTAGAGGTACAAAAGGTAGTTTTAATCGAGTCTTATGGCTCATGGTATACGGTGCATCCCGAAGAGGATAAGATGTATAAGTATACGGAATGATCGTATTGGTGGGTAGGAATGAAGAGAGATATTGCAGAGTATGTATCAAGGCATGCCACTTATAATTTAGTCAAGGTGGAACATCAGAAATCAGCAGGGTGCAATCATTGGAGGTACCCTAATGGAAATTAAAGAGTGTCTCCATGGACTTTATTGTGGGGTTACCGAGATCACAGAGGGATCAGGATTCGATTTGGATCATCATCGACAAACTGATAAAGGTGTCTCATTTACTACCATTGAGGTCGGATTACACCACATATCAGTATGCACGTTTTTTATGATAGCAATAGTAAGACTTTATAAGGTACCATTAGATATCCTGTCCGACAGGGGTAGCAATTTCATCTCTCAATTATGGAAATGGTTTCATATTGCGATGTGTGTGTAGTTGAGCATGAATATGGCCTTTGTAATGCCCTGGAAAATATTTATGGGTACTCTTGGTTAACCTAGTCTGACCCGAACGTTAGGTGTAAAGTGTGATGAGATAACCTAAATAATGTTGCTAGTCTAGTTTTATTTAATTATCATTCTACTTGTTTTGCATGAGATTACAATTTAAATCAACTTATGTGAGGGACCCGTGGGATGTATCCCTGGAATCCAAGCATACAGAGTCACTAACGTAAAATAAAATAATACTTACTTATAGGCGTTCTAAAAATATGGAACCGCATACAAACTGCCATAAGAAAGAGGAGGGAATGAGCTGACTACCTAATGGAAAAATACAACAATGAAATATAGAATCAAATGGCGGAAAAGAGACTCTAACATATTGTACCTATGTGCACATGCAATTTCCTCATATATGCATAGACATGTACTTATATTAACGCATGAAACCGTTTTATCCCAAAACGTTACTTGTCCCGATTAATTCACATTAATCCGTAAAGAGACCCTTTTTACTTGACTTGACATTTATTTCATGATTTAACACACTTAGTTAAATTCTTTAAACAAATACATTTTTATTTAGGGAAAGACACTTCTTTCACCAAAATTACCCTTTTGCTCATACCAAATTTACCTTAGTATTTTCCTTAAAAATCACCTTTTGACACACACATGCATCGTGTTAGAAAATACTTATTTTTCATTAAAACTTTTCATAAACACACTCTTGTGTTACTTATGGGTTAAACCTCTTCAGGTTTCTTAATTACCCATTTAATCACTTCACTTTACCATTCCGTTTACTTTATATACCTTAGCCAATTTCTCGCGTTACTTGTCCATGTTATCTTACAACTGGAACATGTATTAAGTTAACTTTAGTTAGGTTATCTTTTCTTATATTCACCACACACCTTATTTCTTAGCAGGTTCCACTTTTCATTATCTTTTTCTCGGAATCCTCCAAATAACTGCGTCTTTTAATGGGCTTCACACCGCCGGCTACGCTACCATATGCTCTGGCCAGTGTTTTTGTGTCTTTCACCCTAGGGCTCCAAGTCCTTTTTAATTATTTCTCAATCTCATCTGAGTCTTATATTAGTTTGTTTTAACATTTATCAAATGTCAACATTATTCCACTTTTAACGGCCGAAGCCAAATCCAGGGATTTCACCCCACCTTGTGTTACACTTTGAAAATCACCAGTTCTTGTCATTTACTTGCTTATGTTGATTTATCCCAAAAATTACTTCTTTTAGAACCATTTTATATAATAACTTTTCCAACATTTTTATTTCATAAAAATGTTCTGCTTAAAGTAAAATTACCATTTACCCCTTTTGTTTTCAAACTTGTCTTTTCCTCCAATTTCACAAGTGTTATTTCCTAATAAACATCATTAAATCACACATACTAGCTTCTTAAATGTTTGAACTCATTAATGATTATTTAACACTTTGGGCTTGCATACTTCTCAACCTAGAATATCTTTACTTCATCACTTCCTATATTAAGAAAACTTTGACATTTTGAAGACTACTTTATAAGAAAACATAATTTTTCCTCTATTTTCAATTGCATTCTTGAACATCCATTTACAACATTTTATACATTTTTTAACACACTTTAAGGGATGAAATTACCATTTTCTTTATTTCATGTTGAAACCAAATAAAACCTCCATTAAACTAATTTATATGATTGTCATCATAATACAACAAGTTTATATATAAGAGAAGGTTGATTTTATTTCAAAAAATCCATAAGAATGGGCTTATATAAGGTGAATTTTAAGTCTAGAAATCCATAAGAATGAGTTTTACATGTGATTTATTCTAGAAATTTCATAACATTGGCATAAACATTCTTTTCAAGACCAAAGACATTTTTGTTCCTCCAAAAGTAGAATAATTGTCTAATTCCATAAAATTCCAATTTTTACAAGAAATCCTTTAGACATTTGCTTAATAAACATTATTTTCACATTTTATTCCATAAAATGTTTAAGTACTGAGATTTCTTGAAATATATCATTTTTTCCAAAACTCTTGAAATCATTTATAAACTATTTACGCAAAACCATAAGAAATAACCTTTTTAAATCATGTAGGCATTCTACTCTTATAACCTCTAACTACAAAGCCAATACTATGGAAAAATAGAGTTCTTAAGATAAGAGTAGAGTTTCCCACCTCAAAAGGTGCTCCAATAATGATAGGATAAATGTAGAAGACTATGGAAACCTCCCACCTCCTAAACTGGCCTTAAAGAGGTTGCCTATCTCCACAAGCTTGCCTCCTTGAATGTTCCATGAAAATCCCCTTCAAACTCCATACTGCCTTCTTCTTTCTTCTCCAAAATCCTTAACAACATCTCCATAAAAATCCATATTTCTTGAATGTGTGGTGTATTTAGGTTTTATGAGCTTAAATATTAAAAAGGATGGTTAATCTTTTCTTATTTGGAGTGGAGGGGTAGTGATGCTAGGATGGTGTGTGGTGGTTGGTGGAGTAAGAGATCCAAGAGAGAGGGAAAGAGAGACCAAATCTGGTTGGAATGGGTTAAATCCCACAAATGCCCCTAAACCCAACCATTTGTCCAATGGTCCATCAACCCTTTATCCCACATTTTAATCTGAGCCACTGAGAGCTCGACATGTCATCTAATCCAATGATCCACGGACATCATATAAAAAAGTGGAAATTTTTTAAAAATTTTCCCAGTCATTTGAACGACTTTCAACCTCATTCGAAACAAATCCTGTCTCGTTCAAATGAGGTGTAGATGAGGCAAAATTGCGGGGTTAAAATGGATGTGAGATGTACCTCATTCGAATGGAAAACACCCCTTAATTCAAACAAATGTGTACCTCATTCAAACGTGGGATATCCAATGACTCGTTTGAACGATACCTTCACCTCGTTCGAACGAGTGCAAAAAATACACTAAATTAACTTTAGGCCCTGAAAACTCCAATTCAATTGCGTCGGGTCTACTACGTTACCAAAATTTGGCTTATGATCCACCTCAACAAGGCCAGAGCCCAATTGGTAATACCAAGTCATGAAATCATACAAGTATGATCAAAGTCGTGTGGTGGGTGTTACATTCTTCCCTCTTAAGGGAATTTTATCCTCGAAATTATTATCCCATTAATTCATAAAATTCTTGAGGGTATCAATCCTTACTCTAAGTCATAGGGATCTTTCAAGGCAAGATTATCGAAATCCCAACCACGAGGAAATCATCATATCTCATTTCACAAGATCAGACACCAAATAACTCAACATGCAACATATTCTAATGTTCCCCATCAGGATAGACATCAAAGTCGCGTAACAGCCCTTGAGTCTCCACTTACCCAGTGGTCATAATCAATTAAGTCCTAAGGTTTTGTCTCTAATACCCAAGGCATATCAACACATCTACTAGAGTAATACTCCCAAGTGATTGACACTCATCTAAGTATAGACCGAAGCATAACTAACATCACATTCATCAATGTAAATTATTTAAATCCTTAGGACTACACATCATGTGTCTCCTCAAATTCTCGGATCACCCTGACCACACAAGTTCCCTTAAACTCGATGCAACCTCGCATCGCTAGCTCCTCACATTGATGGTCAACATGCCATCTAAGACCCAAAGAATACGTCCGACTAACACCTTTCCATAGGACCCTTCTATGAGCTTAGGGTCATTCTAGGTGTACCACTATGGAACACTCGTCTCAGTATTACACTAATCCATTCACCGTGGAAAAGCAACACTTCGTGCTATGTCTCCTCAAGTTCTAACACAATACAACGTCCGCAAATCATCATCATACTCTTTATAACTAGAGTTGTTAATTGCCATGACGATCGATCCATAAAGTCAATAATCTTAAGAAAAATGGACACTATGAGAAAATCATGCGACCAAACGCACAACCACGCATACACAGAACATTGTGCAATACAAATGGATACTTTAGATAAGAGCGCACCCAGTTACCGAGTTGCATTGACCATTTCAGGTCTAACCGCACTCTACTGATCCAAATTGTACCATACCATAACATGATACAATCCTTGGTTCCATAATCAAAGGAACACAGTCCCTGAGTATCATATCCAAAAGAACATACCAAGCCACAGAGAATGAACAATTGTTCGAATAGAATTCCATATGCACACAACAGAACATTGGTTTATGAAAGGCGAACCTATGCCACTCGCTTTAAGGTCTATGACTCCTACCAGACATCCTCATTGGATCCTAGTCTAACCATACACCCTAACTCGAGTCACTAGCTGTGCTAAATCGGAACACGAACCATTCATCCGTATGATACCCCGCTTAATTAAATACTGGTCGATCAGTCCTTTATTAAATTAAAATAGGATTTTCATTTTCTTTATTCTTAGCTTCACTATCAAAAATCATATTAATTACTAATCACCTAATTAATTAATTAAAGTCGTGCCAAAATTTACCTTTCGTTAAACAGATAAGCCTATGCGGAAACAAAATGACTAATCCATGCACACAATCACTTAGTCCAAAAATAATACTAAAAAAATGACTGAAAGACTTACCGAATAAACCATCGACTATAAATCCCAATCCAATATAGTAATCCAACAGATAAATAAATAATCCAAATACTGAATCAAAAATTAAATAGGCAACACGCCCTAAGTTAAATTGTAATGGAGATGAGATCCCTAATCTAGGAACGAAGAAATGATGAGTCTAATACAACTCCGGCATGCATCCACATATGATGCTGTAACGTATCCCTGGAATAGAATACCTAGTCTTTCATCCCTATGGATGGACGCCTAAAAGGTTTTAAAAAATATTTACACCAAGGATTAAAACCTAATACATTTTGAAAATATTTAGAAAGTGATTAAGTTTGCAGTAATTAAAATGAATGAATGCTTTTCATATTTATGCTAGTGTCGCACTCACTTGAGATAATACTCACCCCTCAACTACTGTGCACACCTACCGCTTTTTATTTTAACCCCTAGCTACACTACCCCGTCTAACTAGACTTGTTATAGACGCTTCCTGACACCTTACTCTAGCCCGAGTAACTTTTTCTAATGATTTATAAGTTATTTCTCACATTACCTTAATTTATCTTCTTTAAAAAATTATATAACAATTTCACCGGTTATATAAAAATACCATTTCACTCCCGGTATTTCAACCGTATATAAATATATGCACCATAATATACAAATAAATATACTACACATTCACATACATGTGGTATATAGTATCCATCCTCCGGAGTAAGAACTCACCGGATTTTTTTTCTAAAATCCTATCACCCCAAGTACACTCAATCCACCCAGATACCCCGAGATGGTTATCTCATTGAATAAGAAAATAAAAATAAATGTAGCGGAGGCGGTCATAGTTCCCCGATTGTGAGACCGAATCATACCCAAAGCGTCTCACCCTGAAAAGCATCACAATATAAAATAATGGACGCTATGACCTGAGGATTATACTCGTCCTGCGTTCACAAGCCAGGAGATTCACCCACATCGTGCAACCTCATGTGATAGCATTAGAGGGGTATGTATTTATATAAAATATCTTACACCGATATTTAATGAGCATACAATATATATATATATATAATAATTTAAACCCGACTAACCCATGCCTAACTCCCCTAGCACTAGCCTGAAAGTACCCAAGTCTATATCTCGACTCTTATTTTAATTAATTTCACATTAATTAAATTTATTTATGTAGTGTCACTCCACTATAACACCTAGACACATCTATTTGGCCCTAACTTTAAATTATACAAATTCTATTTCACTTAATCCATTAATAAATATAATCAAAAATTTCTTCCCATAAGGTAAAATGATGTTCCACAATTTTCCCCGAAAGTTTGTCTCATTCTTACGTTTAAAACTCTATTGGAAAACCCTCCGTTTTAACCCCCCAACCTAAATGGGAAAAATAATAATGTCAGGTTCCCCGAACAGGTTCGACCTGACCCTCGAACGGGTTTGGCCTGACTCCCGAACTGGTTTGTTGCACTGGATTATGAACCTTCTTCTCCCCAGATCCATTTTTTCTCCATTATTAAACCTTTAATCTTTTAATTTCCTCTTAGATCCTCACCCAATCACAACCAACATTTTATACAAATGGAAACAAACTCTAATCGTCCTAGAAACAATTAATCACCAATTACTTTTCATATAATCCCATATTTTCCAATTTCAGTTTTATCCGGGTTTTATTTAACTTATTATGGATATGACCTTATTATCCAAAATCTGTCTTCAATTTTTATTGGGTTTGTCATAGAATTCATATTTCTACATCCTAGAATCGTACAGCATCACCAATTTCACTTTTAATCTCCCCAAAGTGTCCCATTTAAGAAAAACCCAATTTCATGCAATTTCCCATCCGAGAATGAATTTTTAATTACAAATACTATTATATGAATTGATTTTCACAGATTTAAAATCAAAAAAATCTAACCACTTACCTCTAATGATTCGTAATGTCTAATCCTTTAAGGTGGGCGATGATTTGGCCAAGAACTCACTTGCTCCCTTTTGATTTGGCTCCCAAAATCTTCCCTTTTTCACCTTCTCTTCTTCTATGTAGAACTAGGGTTTTGTTTTTGAGTTGTGACTGTCACAAACTCTCTAACTTAGTTTTTATTATGCTAATCCAGAAATTATGCTTATGGGCCAAATTAAAATGGCCCGAGCACCCCTATATGAGCCCGATTGTGCCTAAAAATGCCTTGAGTCCCACTAACTACCCTCGGGTACTCTCTTTCGACTATCTCAGCCTATCTAGAATTAACCGTGGATTTAGAATTGTCATCCGGATTACTTTACTAAAAACCCCTATCTCAACCTCAATATAGTATATCCCCGACTCCCGATTAAAACAAAATAATACCACATCACTATCACTCGTTATGACATAAATAAATTATTACTATTCTCTTAGTAATTATGTTCCATAAATATTAACCATTAACTCTCCTGATTAATATTTAAATAAACTCATAATAATTAATTTAATTTAATTACTACACACAAGTAATTTACATTAGACGAATTAATTAAATATATAATGCTTAAAAATACGGGGTGTTACATACTTCCCCCCATACAAAGGAATCTCATCCCCGAAATTATGCCATACCAAGGGTGAATAATTTGGAATACTTCTCGTGCATGTCATCCTCCCACTCCCATGTCGACTCATCAACACTTTGATGTCCCCACTGCACTCTGACAAGTGGTACCACCTTAGATTTCAGCTTACGCTCACTACGATCCAGAATAACACCGGGTCTATCCTTATACGATATTTCTAGTTGTAAGTCAATCTCCTCGAGTGGAACATGCCAAAAATCTCTCTCACTCCTCTGATACTTTTTCAGCGATGTCACGTGGAATACATCATGTATCTGCTGCAGATTCTTTGGAACACTCAGTCTATATCCTATCGGTTCCACTATCTCAATAATAGGGAAGGGTCACACAAATCTCGGAGCTAGCTTCCCCTTCTTATCGAACCTCATGGACCCCTTCATGGGAGACCCATAGCAAGATCTGGTCTCCAGTCTGCAACTCGATGAACCCCGACCATATAGTGCCTCAAAAGACGAGCTTATACTCCACCAGCTCTACCATCTCTACATTAGAAAAGGCCCCATCTTTTTGGGTGCCAATTTCCTTGTTGCCAAACATGTGACTCTCCATAGTGTAAATACCCACAACAATTCCTGACTACACATGTCAGACATCCAACCTTTAATTCACGATGACATAACTCTCATTATGTTCCAAAACTACACGAAAAAAATGATGGTTACTCAATTCCTGTCGATGACCATAAATCAATTCGGGTCCTAAAAGTTTGTTATTTCCCCACCTCTTACCCACCAAAGGGTTGTTGAAAAATCTCCTTTTGAAGCCTCAAAAGGGGTCATGCAGATAACAAACCACTACGAGGTATCACACATAACTCTACCAGTGGTAATTAATACTCCCAATTAACCAAAAATATAGAATCCACATTTCTCGATTTCTCCTATAACCTAATCGCTTACTGTCTACTCATCGACTTACGGGTGACATATCTAGCACGATATGAAACTACATCCCCATTGCCTCCCGACACTTCCTACCAGAGGTGGGACTGAAAAGCCTCATCCTAATTCACAACAATATTAGACACTTTCTTCTTCCGTTTCACTTCTCCATTCAATTGAAAAGTTGGATATATTACTCGATAGTATAACCCACCTCAAGATAACAATTATTCCATTATGGTCAATCCATTCCGCAACCCGATGGAAACCCCGACCTCTCCACAATTTTTGGATAACCCAAATATGAATTTTACCAATTTGCGCATTAATCCCATCACTGGAACCATTAAAATTATAAAAATCTTAGTTGATAACCTCGGATCAACCTTTTTTAAACCTAAATGGTGTACTTGGAGACAACTGCACTATGTCAAATTCAACACCCATTACCATGCTCAATGTTTCCCATCGCGTGGAACATCTAACTCCGATTTTCCGAAATATACCAAAAATCATTGTCGTTGCGTTCGTTCTAAAATTGTGCATTCTTCGGGGACTTTTCTATTTGGTTGTACTCAATATATTATGTATGTGTAAACCACTCTAGGCATTTGACTAAGCAAGAATCCGCTCTACTTTCCCAAAATTATGGGGTTCTCCCTTATCCAGAGACATCTTTTTACTTAAGTTGCCACCGTCTTTCAACTCCCATGGTTGTAAGTTCTCCTTGATATATAGATAGTGATTGTCACATTTATCAAATGGATTTCAGTCCATCATAACTTTCCAATTATGTTTCTAACTACCCCACGAGCATACATTCAACACATTTATCTTCGCATTCATTTATCCAGGATGATTCCGAAAAATCAAACTAACCAGGACCCCAAACACCCTATAACTCGTCCATATTTGCACAAACATCACAAACGTCGCATACGTAACATATTTATCACAAGCTCGCATCCCGCATTCTCGGCGTGGATATATCATACATGTATTCTCTATTTCCCCACAAATAACTATTAAATTCTCCTCGATATTGCCCCACTTATCAACTTGTGGTGCAAAAGTCTTCTCAGTGCTTCCTTCGCAGCACTACCTGACACCACTGGACCTAGCTCTCAGCTCAAATTATTTTCTCTACACATTCAATAATTAACATTTAAAATCGATGCACTAGCATCCAACAATGTCTCACTACTGCCGACGTTTATTAAGGTCCATGCGTGGGACATCTTACAACGAAGCTCAAAAAAACTTTCCACGCTGTAATATTCCCTAGCATTATTGATCATCAAAATTCGTGGGTCCAAGCCACATAACTAAGATATCAAAATTTATGTTTCCCGGCACATAAATTAAATCATCTATGCTCAGGTCCCTCAAGGCATCAAATGATACGATGCTCTCACTATAACTAAGTTCCCAGCACGTAAATAATAAGGCATTAAAAACTCTCCGCTCAATGATGAACCGATATAGCCTAAATCACATCAGTAAAAGTCCCTATGCACCGGGATCAAATATAACTAGATAACCGTACTCTCTGAAGCCTACTTCATAAAAATATCTTCACGAGCTCGACTCTCTTTCAAGTGATACATCACAAAAATATACATCTTGCCCTGGAACAGTGAACACGATAGTCTTGCTGTAACCGTCCACCATCGTATAAAAGTCCGTGCATACCTTGAATATCACTTTTCAAAACGAGCTACCCTAATAAAATATATCCTCTCAATGTGCACACATGCTACCCTACAAATGGAACTAAAGAGAGCCCCGCTAACTCAACGGTAAATATATATACACTAGTAATATTAATGATACCCCTAATAAACCCGCTTCACATGAAAATCTCGCACTAACAAACTACAGTGACTCGCTCGTGTCACATAAAACAGACCCCAATCACCCCAGGATAAAACTCATACTTTCAATTGCCAACCGTACTGGGAGTTCAAATGGTTCCTGGACATAACAAGCTCATCCCAACTGGACCAAAAACTTCTTATTTCCCTCATTGGGCATCCCGTTCATGTCCCCCACTTCACTGCGGACAATATCCATACATATGTTCCTACCCTTAAAACATAAGACACCTCTATGTGTCATTCCCCTTTCTCTGGCCCCACTCACCATATCGGGGTTATCATCCTCACGACCTAGTAGACTTGATCCTGATTGCTCCCCCATTCTCCCTTTGGCTTCGTTAGCCATATGGACCTCATTACTGGCCTCAACGACCCTGATTGAATCGACCATAACCTGGTAGGAATTCTATTGATGTCAATCATTACAATGGGTTCTTTATAGGGTATCCCCTCCTATGGTTCCTCATTAGCACTGTTACTTCCAATCTTTCCCTTCGATTAAGTTCTCTAACTCTCTTAGTTCCCTTATCACGACATTGACAACAACGGTACCCGTCGTTCTACCCGGATTTCCCCATCCATGATTGTATATTCTACCCATGAGTCCATCATTAACTTATGGACCATTTTGATTCTTTGTATCCACCTCGTCGGGTACGAAGTTCACTAAACATAGTAACTCTCCTTTATGAACGACCACTGCACGACCCCTTTTGAAACAAGTATTGAAATATCCTTTGCCTCTCTGATTAAACATCCAATTAGAGTATTAACGGCCAAATCGTGCCCCAAATTCCTCGTTATTCATGGTATATCTCCATGGTTGTGGTTATTGACTCCTAACACTACTCCTATGGGCTAAGATTTCACCCAAAATTTAATCCTAGGTTCCACTACACTCCACCCTACACAGTTGCCACTGGGTTATCTCCTTCTATTGATCCATCACACTCCTTATCTTCGCCGAATCCTTAAGTATGGCAATTCTCCTCTGACTCCCCCACTTTATACTGACTACGTTGGGTGAGTCTAACCTTGCACCACCGCCTTCTATGACAGTGCTTAGGAAAACTACTACACCTAAATGATTAACCCAATACCATCTACCTTAACAATAACTATGGTGAATTCTATCGTAGTCTTTCATCGCTATGGATGGACGCCTAAAAGGTTTTAAAAAATATTTACACCAAGGATTAAACCTAATACATTTTGAAAATATTTAGAAAGTGATTAAGTTTGCAGTAATTAAAATGAATGAATGCTTTTCATATTTATGCTAGTGTCGCACTCACTTCAGATAATACTCACCCCTCAACTACTCTGCACACCTACCGCTTTTTCTTTTAACCCCTAGCTACACTACCCCGTCTAACTAGCCTTGTTATAGACGCTTCCTGACACCTTACTCTAGCCCGAGTAACTTTTTCTAATGATTTATAAGTTATTTCTCACATTACCTTAATTTATCTTCTTTAAAAAATTATATAACAATTTCACCGGTTATATAAAAATACCATTTCACTCCCGGTATTTCAACCGTATATAAATATATGCACCATAATATACAAATAAATATACTACACATTCACATACATGTGGTATATAAAATCCATCCTCCGGAGTAAGAACTCACCGGATTTTTTTTCTAAAATCCTATCACCCCAAGTACACTCAATCCACCCAGATACCCCGAGATGGTTATCTCATTGAATAAGAAAATAAAAATAAATGTAGCGGAGGCGGTCATAGTTCCCCGATTGTGAGACCGAATCATACCCAAAGCGTCTCACCCTGAAAAGCATCACAATATAAAATAATGGACGCTATGACCTGGGGATTATACTCGTCCTGCGTTCACTAGCCAGGAGATTCACCCACATCGTGCAACCTCATGTGATAGCATTAGAGGGGTATGTATTTATATAAAATATCTTACACCGATATTTAATGAGCATACAATATATATATATATATATATAATAATTTAAACCCGACTAACCCATGCCTAACTCCCCTAGCACTAGCCTGAAAGTACCCAAGTCTATATCTCGACTCTTATTTTAATTAATTTCACATTAATTAAATTTATTTATGTAGTGTCACTCCACTATAACACCCAGACACATCTATTTGGCCCTAACTTTAAATTATACAAATTCTATTTCACTTAATCCATTAATAAATATAATAAAAAATTTCTTCCCTTAAGGTAAAATGATGTTCCACAATTTTCCCCGAAAGTTTGTCTCATTCTTACGTTTAAAACTCTATTGGAAAACCCTTCGTTTTAACCCCCCAACCTAAATGGGAAAAATAATAATGTCAGGTTCCCCGAACAGGTTCGACCTGACCCTCGAACGGGTTTGGCCTGACTCCCGAACTGGTTTGTTGCACTGGATTATGAACCTTCTTCTCCCCAGATCCATTTTTTCTCCATTATTAAACCTTTAATCTTTTAATTTCCTCTTAGATCCTCACGCAATCACAACCAACATTTTATACAAATGGAAACAGACTCTAATCGTCCTAGAAACAATTAATCACCAATTACTTTTCATATAATCCCATATTTTCCAATTTGGGTTTTATCCGGGTTTTATTCAACTTATTATGGATATGACCTTATTATCCAAAATCTGTCTTCAATTTTTATTGGGTTTGTCATAGAATTCATATTTCTACATCCTAGAATCATACAGCATCACCAATTTCACTTTTAATCTCCCCAAAGTGTCCCATTTAAGAAAAACCCAATTTCATGCAATTTCCCATCCAAGAATGAATTTTTAATTACAAATACTATTATATGAATTGATTTTCACAGATTTAAAATCAGAAAAATCTAACCACTTACCTCTAATGATTCGTCATGTCTGATCCTTTAAGGTGGACGATGATTTGGCCAAGAACTCACTTGCTCCCTTTTGATTTGGCTCCCAAAATCTTCCCTTTTTCACCTTCTCTTCTTCTATGTAGAACTAGGGTTTTGTTTTTGAGTTGTGACTGTCACAAACTCTCTAACTTAGTTTTTATTATGCTAATCCAGAAATTATGCTTATGGGCCAAATTAAAATGGCCCGAGCACCCCTATATGAGCCCGATTGTGCCTAAAAATGCCTTGAGTCCCACTAACTACCCTCGGGTACTCTCTTTCGACTATCTCAGCCTATCTAGAATTAACCGTGGATTTAGAATTGTCATCCGGATTACTTTACTAAAAACCCCTATCTCAACCTCAATATAGTATATCCCCGACTCCCGATTAAAACAAAATAATACCACATCACTATCACTCGTTATGACATAAATAAATTATTACTATTCTCTTAGTAATTATGTTCCATAAATATTAACCATTAACTCTCCTGATTAATATTTAAATAAACTCATAATAATTAATTTAATTTAATTACTACACACAAGTAATTTACATTAGACGAATTAATTAAATATATAATGCTTAAAAATACGGGGTGTTACATACTTCCCCCCATACAAAGGAATCTCATCCCCGAAATTATGCCATACCAAGGGTGAATAATTTGGAATACTTCTCGTGCATGTCATCCTCCCACTCCCATGTCGACTCATCAACACTTTGATGTCCCCACTGCACTCTGACAAGTGGTACCACCTTAGATTTCAGCTTACGCTCACTACGATCCAGAATAACACCGGGTCTATCCTTATACGATATTTCTAGTTGTAAGTCAATCTCCTCGAGTGGAACATGCCAAAAATCTCTCTCACTCCTCTGATACTTTTTCAGCGATGTCACGTGGAATACATCATGTATCTGCTGCAGATTCTTTGGAACACTCAGTCTATATCCTATCGGTTCCACTATCTCAATAATAGGGAAGGGTCACACAAATCTCGGAGCTAGCTTCCCCTTCTTATCGAACCTCATGGCCCCCTTCATGGGAGACCCATAGCAAGATCTGGTCTCCAGTCTGCAACTCGATGAACCCCGACCATATAGTGCCTCAAAAGACGAGCTTATACTCCACCAGCTCTACCATCTCTACATTAGAAAAGGCCCCATCTTTTTGGGTGCCAATTTCCTTGTTGCCAAACATGTGACTCTCCATAGTGTAAATACCCACAACAATTCCTGACTACACATGTCAGACATCCAACCTTTAATTCACGATGACATAACTCTCATTATGTTCCAAAACTACACGAAAAAAATGATGGTTACTCAATTCCTGTCGATGACCATAAATCAATTCGGGTCCTAAAAGTTTGTTATTTCCCCACCTCTTACCCACCAAAGGGTTGTTGAAAAATCTCCTTTTGAACCCTCAAAAGGGGTCATGCAGATAACAAACCACTACGAGGTATCACACATAACTCTACCAGTGGTAATTAATACTCCCAATTAACCAAAAATATAGAATCCACATTTCTCGATTTCTCCTATAACCTAATCGCTTACTGTCTACTCATCGACTTACGGGTGACATATCTAGCACGATATGAAACTACATCCCCATTGCCTCCCGACACTTCCTACCAGAGGTGGGACTGAAAAGCCTCATCCTAATTCACAACAATATTAGACACTTTCTTCTTCCGTTTCACTTCTCCATTCAATTGAAAAGTTGGATATATTACTCGATAGTATAACCCACCTCAAGATAACAATTATTCCATTATGGTCAATCCATTCCGCAACCCGATGGAAACCCCGACCTCTCCACAATTTTTGGATAACCCAAATATGAATTTTACCAATTTGCGCATTAATCCCATCACTGGAACCATTAAAATTATAAAAATCTTAGTTGATAACCTCGGATCAACCTTTTTTAAACCTAAATGGTGTACTTGGAGACAACTGCACTATGTCAAATTCAACACCCATTACCATGCTCAATGTTTCCCATCGCGTGGAACATCTAACTCCGATTTTCCGAAATATACCAAAAATCATTGTCGTTGCGTTCGTTCTAAAATTGTGCATTCTTCGGGGACTTTTCTATTTGGTTGTACTCAATATATTATGTATGTGTAAACCACTCTAGGCATTTGACTAAGCAAGAATCCGCTCTACTTTCCCAAAATTATGGGGTTCTCCCTTATCCAGAGACATCTTTTTACTTAAGTTGCCACCGTCTTTCAACTCCCATGGTTGTAAGTTCTCCTTGATATATAGATAGTCGGATTGTCACATTTATCAAATGGATTTCAGTCCATCATAACTTTCCAATTATGTTTCTAACTGCCCCATGAGCATACATTCAACACATTTATCTTCGCATTCATTTATCCAGGATGATTTCGAAAAATCAAACTAACCAGGACCCCAAACACCCTATAACTCGTCCATATTTGCACAAACATCACAAACGTCGCATACGTAACATATTTATCACAAGCTCGCATCCCGCATTCTCGGCGTGGATATATCATACATGTATTCTCTATTTCCCCACAAATAACAATTAAATTCTCCTCGATATTGCCCCACTTATCAACTTGTGGTGCAAAAGTCTTCTCAGTGCTTCCTTCGCAGCACTACCTGACACCACTGGACCTAGCTCTCAGCTCAAATTATTTTCTCTACACATTCAATAATTAACATTTAAAATCGATGCACTAGCATCCAACAATGTCTCACTACTGCCGACGTTTATTAAGGTCCATGCGTGGGACATCTTACAACGAAGCTCAAAAAAACTTTCCACGCTGTAATATTCCCTAGCATTATTGATCATCAAAATTCGTGGGTCCAAGCCACATAACTAAGATATCAAAATTTATGTTTCCCGGCACATAAATTAAATCATCTATGCTCAGGTCCCTCAAGGCATCAAATGATACGATGCTCTCACTATCACTAAGTTCCCAGCACGTAAATAATAAGGCATTAAAAACTCTCCGCTCAATGATGAACCGATATAGCCTGAATCACATCAGTAAAAGTCCCTATGCACCGGGATCAAATGTAACTAGATAACCGTACTCTCTGAAGCCTACTTCATAAAAATATCTTCACGAGCTCGACTCTCTTTCAAGTGATACATCACAAAAATATACATCTTGCCCTGGAACAGTGAACACGATAGTCTTGCTGTAACCGTCCACCATCGTATAAAAGTCCGTGCATACCTTGAATATCACTTTTCAAAACGAGCTACCCTAATAAAATATATCCTCTCAATGTGCACACATGCTACCCTACAAATGGAACTAAAGAGAGCCCCGCTAACTCAACGGTAAATATATATACACTAGTAATATTAATGATACCCCTAATAAACCCGCTTCACATGAAAATCTCGCACTAACAAACTACAGTGACTCGCTCGTGTCACATAAAACAGACCCCAATCACCCCAGGATAAAACTCATACTTTCAATTGCCAACCGTACTGGGAGTTCAAATGGTTCCTGGACATAACAAGCTCATCCCAACTGGACCAAAAACTTCTTATTTCCCTCATTGGGCATCCCGTTCATGTCCCCCACTTCACTGCGGACAATATCCATACATATGTTCCTACCCTTAAAACATAAGACACCTCTATGTGTCATTCCCCTTTCTCTGGCCCCACTCACCATATCGGGGTTATCATCCTCACGACCTAGTAGACTTGATCCTGATTGCTCCCCCATTCTCCCTTTGGCTTCGTTAGCCATATGGACCTCATTACTGGCCTCAACGACCCTGATTGAATCGACCATAACCTGGTAGGAATTCTATTGATGTCAATCATTACAATGGGTTCTTTATAGGGTATCCCCTCCTATGGTTCCTCATTAGCACTGTTACTTCCAATCTTTCCCTTCGATTAAGTTCTCTAACTCTCTTAGTTCCCTTATCACGACATTGACAACAACGGTACCCGTCGTTCTACCCGGATTTCCCCATCCATGATTGTATATTCTACCCATGAGTCCATCATTAACTTATGGACCATTTTGATTCTTTGTATCCACCTCGTCGGGTACGAAGTTCACTAAACATAGTAACTCTCCTTTATGAACGACCACTGCACGACCCCTTTTGAAACAAGTATTGAAATATCCTTTGCCTCTCTGATTAAACATCCAATTAGAGTATTAACGGCCAAATCGTGCCCCAAATTCCTCGTTATTCATGGTATATCTCCATGGTTGTGGTTATTGACTCCTAACACTACTCCTATGGGCTAAGATTTCACCCAAAATTTAATCCTAGGTTCCACTACACTCCACCCTACACAGTTGCCACTGGGTTATCTCCTTCTATTGATCCATCACACTCCTTATCTTCGCCGAATCCTTAAGTATGGCAATTCTCCTCTGACTCCCCCACTTTATACTGACTACGTTGGGTGAGTCTAACCTTGCACCACCGCCTTCTATGACAGTGCTTAGGAAAACTACTACACCTAAATGATTAACCCAATACCATCTACCTTAACAATAACTATGGTGAATTCTATCGTAGTCTTTCATCGCTATGGATGGACGCCTAAAAGGTTTTAAAAAATATTTACACCAAGGATTAAACCTAATACATTTTGAAAATATTTAGAAAGTGATTAAGTTTGCAGTAATTAAAATGAATGAATGCTTTTCATATTTATGCTAGTGTCGCACTCACTTCAGATAATACTCACCCCTCAACTACTCTGCACACCTACCGCTTTTTCTTTTAACCCCTAGCTACACTACCCCGTCTAACTAGCCTTGTTATAGACGCTTCCTGACACCTTACTCTAGCCCGAGTAACTTTTTCTAATGATTTATAAGTTATTTCTCACATTACCTTAATTTATCTTCTTTAAAAAATTATATAACAATTTCACCGGTTATATAAAAATACCATTTCACTCCCGGTATTTCAACCGTATATAAATATATGCACCATAATATACAAATAAATATACTACACATTCACATACATGTGGTATATAAAATCCATCCTCCGGAGTAAGAACTCACCGGATTTTTTTTCTAAAATCCTATCACCCCAAGTACACTCAATCCACCCAGATACCCCGAGATGGTTATCTCATTGAATAAGAAAATAAAAATAAATGTAGCGGAGGCGGTCATAGTTCCCCGATTGTGAGACCGAATCATACCCAAAGCGTCTCACCCTGAAAAGCATCACAATATAAAATAATGGACGCTATGACCTGGGGATTATACTCGTCCTGCGTTCACTAGCCAGGAGATTCACCCACATCGTGCAACCTCATGTGATAGCATTAGAGGGGTATGTATTTATATAAAATATCTTACACCGATATTTAATGAGCATACAATATATATATATATATATATAATAATTTAAACCCGACTAACCCATGCCTAACTCCCCTAGCACTAGCCTGAAAGTACCCAAGTCTATATCTCGACTCTTATTTTAATTAATTTCACATTAATTAAATTTATTTATGTAGTGTCACTCCACTATAACACCCAGACACATCTATTTGGCCCTAACTTTAAATTATACAAATTCTATTTCACTTAATCCATTAATAAATATAATAAAAAATTTCTTCCCTTAAGGTAAAATGATGTTCCACAATTTTCCCCGAAAGTTTGTCTCATTCTTACGTTTAAAACTCTATTGGAAAACCCTTCGTTTTAACCCCCCAACCTAAATGGGAAAAATAATAATGTCAGGTTCCCCGAACAGGTTCGACCTGACCCTCGAACGGGTTTGGCCTGACTCCCGAACTGGTTTGTTGCACTGGATTATGAACCTTCTTCTCCCCAGATCCATTTTTTCTCCATTATTAAACCTTTAATCTTTTAATTTCCTCTTAGATCCTCACGCAATCACAACCAACATTTTATACAAATGGAAACAGACTCTAATCGTCCTAGAAACAATTAATCACCAATTACTTTTCATATAATCCCATATTTTCCAATTTGGGTTTTATCCGGGTTTTATTCAACTTATTATGGATATGACCTTATTATCCAAAATCTGTCTTCAATTTTTATTGGGTTTGTCATAGAATTCATATTTCTACATCCTAGAATCATACAGCATCACCAATTTCACTTTTAATCTCCCCAAAGTGTCCCATTTAAGAAAAACCCAATTTCATGCAATTTCCCATCCAAGAATGAATTTTTAATTACAAATACTATTATATGAATTGATTTTCACAGATTTAAAATCAGAAAAATCTAACCACTTACCTCTAATGATTCGTCATGTCTGATCCTTTAAGGTGGACGATGATTTGGCCAAGAACTCACTTGCTCCCTTTTGATTTGGCTCCCAAAATCTTCCCTTTTTCACCTTCTCTTCTTCTATGTAGAACTAGGGTTTTGTTTTTGAGCTGTGACTGTCACAAACTCTCTAACTTAGTTTTTATTATGCTAATCCAGAAATTATGCTTATGGGCCAAATTAAAATGGCCCGAGCACCCCTATATGAGCCCGATTGTGCCTAAAAATGCCTTGAGTCCCACTAACTACCCTCGGGTACTCTCTTTCGACTATCTCAGCCTATCTAGAATTAACCGTGGATTTAGAATTGTCATCCGGATTACTTTACTAAAAACCCCTATCTCAACCTCAATATAGTATATCCCCGACTCCCGATTAAAACAAAATAATACCACATCACTATCACTCGTTATGACATAAATAAATTATTACTATTCTCTTAGTAATTATGTTCCATAAATATTAACCATTAACTCTCCTGATTAATATTTAAATAAACTCATAATAATTAATTTAATTTAATTACTACACACAAGTAATTTACATTAGACGAATTAATTAAATATATAATGCTTAAAAATACGGGGTGTTACATACTTCCCCCCATACAAAGGAATCTCATCCCCGAAATTATGCCATACCAAGGGTGAATAATTTGGAATACTTCTCGTGCATGTCATCCTCCCACTCCCATGTCGACTCATCAACACTTTGATGTCCCCACTGCACTCTGACAAGTGGTACCACCTTAGATTTCAGCTTACGCTCACTACGATCCAGAATAACACCGGGTCTATCCTTATACGATATTTCTAGTTGTAAGTCAATCTCCTCGAGTGGAACATGCCAAAAATCTCTCTCACTCCTCTGATACTTTTTCAGCGATGTCACGTGGAATACATCATGTATCTGCTGCAGATTCTTTGGAACACTCAGTCTATATCCTATCGGTTCCACTATCTCAATAATAGGGAAGGGTCACACAAATCTCGGAGCTAGCTTCCCCTTCTTATCGAACCTCATGGCCCCCTTCATGGGAGACCCATAGCAAGATCTGGTCTCCAGTCTGCAACTCGATGAACCCCGACCATATAGTGCCTCAAAAGACGAGCTTATACTCCACCAGCTCTACCATCTCTACATTAGAAAAGGCCCCATCTTTTTGGGTGCCAATTTCCTTGTTGCCAAACATGTGACTCTCCATAGTGTAAATACCCACAACAATTCCTGACTACACATGTCAGACATCCAACCTTTAATTCACGATGACATAACTCTCATTATGTTCCAAAACTACACGAAAAAAATGATGGTTACTCAATTCCTGTCGATGACCATAAATCAATTCGGGTCCTAAAAGTTTGTTATTTCCCCACCTCTTACCCACCAAAGGGTTGTTGAAAAATCTCCTTTTGAACCCTCAAAAGGGGTCATGCAGATAACAAACCACTACGAGGTATCACACATAACTCTACCAGTGGTAATTAATACTCCCAATTAACCAAAAATATAGAATCCACATTTCTCGATTTCTCCTATAACCTAATCGCTTACTGTCTACTCATCGACTTACGGGTGACATATCTAGCACGATATGAAACTACATCCCCATTGCCTCCCGACACTTCCTACCAGAGGTGGGACTGAAAAGCCTCATCCTAATTCACAACAATATTAGACACTTTCTTCTTCCGTTTCACTTCTCCATTCAATTGAAAAGTTGGATATATTACTCGATAGTATAACCCACCTCAAGATAACAATTATTCCATTATGGTCAATCCATTCCGCAACCCGATGGAAACCCCGACCTCTCCACAATTTTTGGATAACCCAAATATGAATTTTACCAATTTGCGCATTAATCCCATCACTGGAACCATTAAAATTATAAAAATCTTAGTTGATAACCTCGGATCAACCTTTTTTAAACCTAAATGGTGTACTTGGAGACAACTGCACTATGTCAAATTCAACACCCATTACCATGCTCAATGTTTCCCATCGCGTGGAACATCTAACTCCGATTTTCCGAAATATACCAAAAATCATTGTCGTTGCGTTCGTTCTAAAATTGTGCATTCTTCGGGGACTTTTCTATTTGGTTGTACTCAATATATTATGTATGTGTAAACCACTCTAGGCATTTGACTAAGCAAGAATCCGCTCTACTTTCCCAAAATTATGGGGTTCTCCCTTATCCAGAGACATCTTTTTACTTAAGTTGCCACCGTCTTTCAACTCCCATGGTTGTAAGTTCTCCTTGATATATAGATAGTCGGATTGTCACATTTATCAAATGGATTTCAGTCCATCATAACTTTCCAATTATGTTTCTAACTGCCCCATGAGCATACATTCAACACATTTATCTTCGCATTCATTTATCCAGGATGATTTCGAAAAATCAAACTAACCAGGACCCCAAACACCCTATAACTCGTCCATATTTGCACAAACATCACAAACGTCGCATACGTAACATATTTATCACAAGCTCGCATCCCGCATTCTCGGCGTGGATATATCATACATGTATTCTCTATTTCCCCACAAATAACAATTAAATTCTCCTCGATATTGCCCCACTTATCAACTTGTGGTGCAAAAGTCTTCTCAGTGCTTCCTTCGCAGCACTACCTGACACCACTGGACCTAGCTCTCAGCTCAAATTATTTTCTCTACACATTCAATAATTAACATTTAAAATCGATGCACTAGCATCCAACAATGTCTCACTACTGCCGACGTTTATTAAGGTCCATGCGTGGGACATCTTACAACGAAGCTCAAAAAAACTTTCCACGCTGTAATATTCCCTAGCATTATTGATCATCAAAATTCGTGGGTCCAAGCCACATAACTAAGATATCAAAATTTATGTTTCCCGGCACATAAATTAAATCATCTATGTTCAGATCTCTCAAGGCATCAAATGATACGATGCTCTCACTATCACTAAGTTCCCAGCACGTAAATAATAAGGCATTAAAAACTCTCCGCTCAATGATGAACCGATATAGCCTGAATCACATCAGTAAAAGTCCCTATGCACCGGGATCAAATGTAACTAGATAACCGTACTCTCTGAAGCCTACTTCATAAAAATATCTTCACGAGCTCGACTCTCTTTCAAGTGATACATCACAAAAATATACATCTTGCCCTGGAACAGTGAACACGATAGTCTTGCTGTAACCGTCCACCATCGTATAAAAGTCCGTGCATACCTTGAATATCACTTTTCAAAACGAGCTACCCTAATAAAATATATCCTCTCAATGTGCACACATGCTACCCTACAAATGGAACTAAAGAGAGCCCCGCTAACTCAACGGTAAATATATATACACTAGTAATATTAATGATACCCCTAATAAACCCGCTTCACATGAAAATCTCGCACTAACAAACTACAGTGACTCGCTCGTGTCACATAAAACAGACCCCAATCACCCCAGGATAAAACTCATACTTTCAATTGCCAACCGTACTGGGAGTTCAAATGGTTCCTGGACATAACAAGCTCATCCCAACTGGACCAAAAACTTCTTATTTCCCTCATTGGGCATCCCGTTCATGTCCCCCACTTCACTGCGGACAATATCCATACATATGTTCCTACCCTTAAAACATAAGACACCTCTATGTGTCATTCCCCTTTCTCTTGCCCCACTCACCATATCGGGGTTATCATCCTCACGACCTAGTAGACTTGATCCTGATTGCTCCCCCATTCTCCCTTTGGCTTCGTTAGCCATATGGACCTCATTACTGGCCTCAACGACCCTGATTGAATCGACCATAACCTGGTAGGAATTCTATTGATGTCAATCATTACAATGGGTTCTTTATAGGGTATCCCCTCCTATGGTTCCTCATTAGCACTGTTACTTCCAATCTTTCCCTTCGATTAAGTTCTCTAACTCTCTTAGTTCCCTTATCACGACATTGACAACAACGGTACCCGTCGTTCTACCCGGATTTCCCCATCCATGATTGTATATTCTACCCATGAGTCCATCATTAACTTATGGACCATTTTGATTCTTTGTATCCACCTCGTCGGGTACGAAGTTCACTAAACATAGTAACTCTCCTTTATGAACGACCACTGCACGACCCCTTTTGAAACAAGTATTGAAATATCCTTTGCCTCTCTGATTAAACATCCAATTAGAGTATTAACGGCCAAATCGTGCCCCAAATTCCTCGTTATTCATGGTATATCTCCATGGTTGTGGTTATTGACTCCTAACACTACTCCTATGGGCTAAGATTTCACCCAAAATTTAATCCTAGGTTCCACTACACTCCACCCTACACAGTTGCCACTGGGTTATCTCCTTCTATTGATCCATCACACTCCTTATCTTCGCCGAATCCTTAAGTATGGCAATTCTCCTCTGACTCCCCCACTTTATACTGACTACGTTGGGTGAGTCTAACCTTGCACCACCGCCTTCTATGACAGTGCTTAGGAAAACTACTACACCTAAATGATTAACCCAATACCATCTACCTTAACAATAACTATGGTGAATTCTATCGTAGTCTTTCATCGCTATGGATGGACGCCTAAAAGGTTTTAAAAAATATTTACACCAAGGATTAAACCTAATACATTTTGAAAATATTTAGAAAGTGATTAAGTTTGCAGTAATTAAAATGAATGAATGCTTTTCATATTTATGCTAGTGTCGCACTCACTTCAGATAATACTCACCCCTCAACTACTCTGCACACCTACCGCTTTTTCTTTTAACCCCTAGCTACACTACCCCGTCTAACTAGCCTTGTTATAGACGCTTCCTGACACCTTACTCTAGCCCGAGTAACTTTTTCTAATGATTTATAAGTTATTTCTCACATTACCTTAATTTATCTTCTTTAAAAAATTATATAACAATTTCACCGGTTATATAAAAATACCATTTCACTCCCGGTATTTCAACCGTATATAAATATATGCACCATAATATACAAATAAATATACTACACATTCACATACATGTGGTATATAAAATCCATCCTCCGGAGTAAGAACTCACCGGATTTTTTTTCTAAAATCCTATCACCCCAAGTACACTCAATCCACCCAGATACCCCGAGATGGTTATCTCATTGAATAAGAAAATAAAAATAAATGTAGCGGAGGCGGTCATAGTTCCCCGATTGTGAGACCGAATCATACCCAAAGCGTCTCACCCTGAAAAGCATCACAATATAAAATAATGGACGCTATGACCTGGGGATTATACTCGTCCTGCGTTCACTAGCCAGGAGATTCACCCACATCGTGCAACCTCATGTGATAGCATTAGAGGGGTATGTATTTATATAAAATATCTTACACCGATATTTAATGAGCATACAATATATATATATATATATATAATAATTTAAACCCGACTAACCCATGCCTAACTCCCCTAGCACTAGCCTGAAAGTACCCAAGTCTATATCTCGACTCTTATTTTAATTAATTTCACATTAATTAAATTTATTTATGTAGTGTCACTCCACTATAACACCCAGACACATCTATTTGGCCCTAACTTTAAATTATACAAATTCTATTTCACTTAATCCATTAATAAATATAATAAAAAATTTCTTCCCTTAAGGTAAAATGATGTTCCACAATTTTCCCCGAAAGTTTGTCTCATTCTTACGTTTAAAACTCTATTGGAAAACCCTTCGTTTTAACCCCCCAACCTAAATGGGAAAAATAATAATGTCAGGTTCCCCGAACAGGTTCGACCTGACCCTCGAACGGGTTTGGCCTGACTCCCGAACTGGTTTGTTGCACTGGATTATGAACCTTCTTCTCCCCAGATCCATTTTTTCTCCATTATTAAACCTTTAATCTTTTAATTTCCTCTTAGATCCTCACGCAATCACAACCAACATTTTATACAAATGGAAACAGACTCTAATCGTCCTAGAAACAATTAATCACCAATTACTTTTCATATAATCCCATATTTTCCAATTTGGGTTTTATCCGGGTTTTATTCAACTTATTATGGATATGACCTTATTATCCAAAATCTGTCTTCAATTTTTATTGGGTTTGTCATAGAATTCATATTTCTACATCCTAGAATCATACAGCATCACCAATTTCACTTTTAATCTCCCCAAAGTGTCCCATTTAAGAAAAACCCAATTTCATGCAATTTCCCATCCAAGAATGAATTTTTAATTACAAATACTATTATATGAATTGATTTTCACAGATTTAAAATCAGAAAAATCTAACCACTTACCTCTAATGATTCGTCATGTCTGATCCTTTAAGGTGGACGATGATTTGGCCAAGAACTCACTTGCTCCCTTTTGATTTGGCTCCCAAAATCTTCCCTTTTTCACCTTCTCTTCTTCTATGTAGAACTAGGGTTTTGTTTTTGAGTTGTGACTGTCACAAACTCTCTAACTTAGTTTTTATTATGCTAATCCAGAAATTATGCTTATGGGCCAAATTAAAATGGCCCGAGCACCCCTATATGAGCCCGATTGTGCCTAAAAATGCCTTGAGTCCCACTAACTACCCTCGGGTACTCTCTTTCGACTATCTCAGCCTATCTAGAATTAACCGTGGATTTAGAATTGTCATCCGGATTACTTTACTAAAAACCCCTATCTCAACCTCAATATAGTATATCCCTGACTCCCGATTAAGACAAAATAATACCACATCACTATCACTCGTTATGACATAAATAAATTATTTCTATTCTCTTAGTAATTATGTTCCATAAATATTAACCATTAACTCTCCTGATTAATATTTAAATAAACTCATAATAATTAATTCAATTAAATTACTACACACAAGTAATTTACATTAGACGAATTAATTAAATATATAATGCTTAAAAATACGGGGTGTTACATACTTCCCCCCATACAAAGGAATCTCATCCCCGAAATTATGCCATACCAAGGGTGAATAATTTAGAATACTTCTCGTGCATGTCATCCTCCCACTCCCATGTCGACTCATTAACACTTTGATGTCCCCATTGCACTCTGACAAGTGGTACCACCTTAGATTTCAGCTTACGCTCACTACGATCCAGAATAACACCGGGTCTATCCTTATACGATATTTCTAGTTGTAAGTCAATCTCCTCGAGTGGAACATGCCAAAAATCTCTCTCACTCCTCTGATACTTTTTCAGCGATGTCACGTGGAATACATCATGTATCTGCTGCAGATTCTTTGGAACACTCAGTCTATATCCTATCGGTTCCACTATCTCAATAATAGGGAAGGGTCACACAAATCTCGGAGCTAGCTTCCCCTTCTTATCGAACCTCATGGCCCCCTTCATGGGAGACCCATAGCAAGATCTGGTCTCCAGTCTGCAACTCGATGAACCCCGACCATATAGTGCCTCAAAAGACGAGCTTATACTCCACCAGCTCTACCATCTCTACATTAGAAAAGGCCCCATCTTTTTGGGTGCCAATTTCCTTGTTGCCAAACATGTGACTCTCCATAGTGTAAATACCCACAACAATTCCTGACTACTCATGTCAGACATCCAACCTTTAATTCACGATGACATAACTCTCATTATGTTCCAAAACTACACGAAAAAAATGATGGTTACTCAATTCCTGTCGATGACCATAAATCAATTCGGGTCCTAAAAGTTTGTTATTTCCCCACCTCTTACCCACCAAAGGGTTGTTGAAAAATCTCCTTTTGAACCCTCAAAAGGGGTCATGCAGATAACAAACCACTACGAGGTATCACACATAACTCTACCAGTGGTAATTAATACTCCCAATTACCCAAAAATATAGAATCCACATTTCTCGATTTCTCCTATAACCTAATCGCTTACTGTCTACTCATCGACTTACGGGTGACATATCTAGCACGATATGAAACTACATCCCCATTGCCTCCCGACACTTCCTACCAGAGGTGGGACTGAAAAGCCTCATCCTAATTCACAACAATATTAGACACTTTCTTCTTCCGTTTCACTTCTCCATTCAATTGAAAAGTTAGATATATTACTCGATAGTATAACCCACCTCAAGATAACAATTATTCCATTATGGTCAATCGATTCCGCAACCTGATGGAAACCCCGACCTCTCCACAATTTTTGGATAACCCAAATATGAATTTTACCAATTTGTGCATTAATCCCATCACTGGAACCATTAAAATTATAAAAATCTTAGTTGATAACCTCGGATCAACCTTTTTTAAACCTAAATGGTGTACTTGGAGACAACTGCACTATGTCAAATTCAACACCCATTACCATGCTCAATGTTTCCCATCGCGTGGAACATCTAACTCCGATTTTCCGAAATATACCAAAAATCATTGTCGTTGCGTTCGTTCTAAAATTGTGCATTCTTCGGGGACTTTTCTATTTGGTTGTACTCAATATATTATGTATGTGTAAACCACTCTAGGCATTTGACTAAGCAAGAATCCGCTCTACTTTCCCAAAATTATGGGGTTCTCCCTTATCCAGAGACATCTTTTTACTTAAGTTGCCACCGTCTTTCAACTCCCATGGTTGTAAGTTCTCCTTGATATATAGATAGTCGGATTGTCACATTTATCAAATGGATTTCAGTCCATCATAACTTTCCAATTATGTTTCTAACTGCCCCATGAGCATACATTCAACACATTTATCTTCGCATTCATTTATCCAGGATGATTTCGAAAAATCAAACTAACCAGGACCCCAAACACCCTATAACTCGTCCATATTTGCACAAACATCACAAACGTCGCATACGTAACATATTTATCACAAGCTCGCATCCCGCATTCTCGGCGTGGATATATCATACATGTATTCTCTATTTCCCCACAAATAACAATTAAATTCTCCTCGATATTGCCCCACTTATCAACTTGTGGTGCAAAAGTCTTCTCAGTGCTTCCTTCGCAGCACTACCTGACACCACTGGACCTAGCTCTCAGCTCAAATTATTTTCTCTACACATTCAATAATTAACATTTAAAATCGATGCACTAGCATCCAACAATGTCTCACTACTGCCGACGTTTATTAAGGTCCATGCGTGGGACATCTTACAACGAAGCTCAAAAAAACTTTCCACGCTGTAATATTCCCTAGCATTATTGATCATCAAAATTCGTGGGTCCAAGCCACATAACTAAGATATCAAAATTTATGTTTCCCGGCACATAAATTAAATCATCTATGTTCAGATCTCTCAAGGCATCAAATGATACGATGCTCTCACTATCACTAAGTTCCCAGCACGTAAATAATAAGGCATTAAAAACTCTCCGCTCAATGATGAACCGATATAGCCTGAATCACATCAGTAAAAGTCCCTATGCACCGGGATCAAATGTAACTAGATAACCGTACTCTCTGAAGCCTACTTCATAAAAATATCTTCACGAGCTCGACTCTCTTTCAAGTGATACATCACAAAAATATACATCTTGCCCTGGAACAGTGAACACGATAGTCTTGCTATAACCGTCCACCATCGTATAAAAGTCCGTGCATACCTTGAATATCACTTTTCAAAACGAGCTACCCTCATAAAATATATCCTCTCAATGTGCACACATGCTACCCTACAGATGGAACTAAAGAGAGCCCCGCTAACTCAACGGTAAATATATATACACTAGTAATATTAATGATACCCCTAATAAACCCGCTTCACATGAAAATCTCGCACTAACAAACTACAGTGACTCGCTCGTGTCACATAAAACAGACCCCAATCACCCCAGGATAAAACTCATACTTTCAATTGCCAACCGTACTGGGAGTTCAAATGGTTCCTGGACATAACAAGCTCGTCCCAACTGGACCAAAAACTTCTTATTTCCCTCATTGGGCATCCCGTTCATGTCCCCCACTTCACTGCGGACAATATCCATACATATGTTCCTACCCTTAAAACATAAGACACCTCTATGTGTCATTCCCCCTTCTCTGGCCCCACTCACCATATCGGGGTTATCATCCTCACGACCTAGTAGACTTGATCCTGATTGCTCCCCCATTCTCCCTTTGGCTTCGTTAGCCATATGGACCTCATTACTGGCCTCAACGACCCTGATTGAATCGACCATAACCTGGTAGGAATTCTATTGATGTCAATCATTACAATGGGTTCTTTATAGGGTATCCCCTCCTATGGTGCCTCATTAGCACTGTTACTTCCAATCTTTCCCTTCGATTAAGTTCTCTAACTCTCTTAGTTCCCTTCTCACGACATTGACAACAACGGTACCAGTCGTTCTACCCGGATTTCCCCATCCATGATTGTATATTCTACCCATGAGTCCATCATTAACTTATGGACCATTTTGATTCTTTGTATCCACCTCGTCGGGTACGAAGTTCACTAAACACAGTAACTCTCCTTTATGAACGACCACTTCACGACCCCTTTTGAAACAAGTATTGAAATATCCTTTGCCTATCTGATTAAACATCCAATTAGAGTATTTACTGCCAAATCGTGCCCCAAATTCCTCGTTATTCATGGTATCTCTCCATGGTTGTGGTTATTGACTCCTAACACTACTCCTATGGGCTAAGATTTCACCCAAAATTTAATCCTAGGTTCCACTACACTCCACCCTACACAGTTGCCACTGGGTTATCTCCTTCTATTGACCCATCACACTCCTTATCTTCGCCGAATCCTTAAGTATGGCAATTCTCCTCTGACTCCCCCACTTTATACTGACTACGTTGGGTGAGTCTAACCTTGCACCACCTCCTTCTATGACAGTGCTTAGGAATACTACTACACCTAAATGATTAACCCAATACCATCTACCTTAACAATAACTATGGTGAATTCTATCATAGTCACCGTTCCCAGAATATTCCATGTCTTCTGTTGGGCCTCTCCCCCTGCACTCCTTCCAATGAACCTCGCTGGTTATCCAAAATTGTTCAGTGTACAAAGCCCAACCGAACTCGTATATGAATCGCATCAACTATAATTAATATCAGGAGAACGTAAGTTGCATACGTGAAGGAATACAACAATCTTATAATAAGGCTCTATATCAAATAATGCTACACGACAACGTAATAAGCTTCACCATAAGGACTCTAGAATGTGATGCTCTGATACCATCTGTGACACTCCTCTTAATTAAATATCGGTCGATCAGTCCTTTATTAAATTAAAATGCGATTTCCATTTGGTTCATTCTTAGCATCACTGTCGAAAATCATATTAATTATTAATCGTCTAATTAATTAATTAAACTGGTTCCAAATTTTCTCTTTCATTAAACAGATAAGAATATGCGAAAACAAAATGACTAATCCATGCACAAAATCACTGGTCGAAAAACAATACTAAAAAAATGACTGAAAAACTTGTCGAATAAACCATCAACTATAAATCCCAATCCAACATAATAAACCAACAAATAAATAAATAATCCAAATACAAAATCAAAAAGTAAATGGGCAACAAGCCCTAAGTGAAACTATAACTACGATGAGATCCCTAAGCTAGGAATGAGGAAATGATGCATCTAATCCAACTCCTACATGAATCCACGTATGCTTTAGCTACGTATCCCTGGAATAGAATCTCAAGCCAGACGTCCCTGTGGCTGGACACCTAAAAGGTATTTAAAAATATTCACAGAAAGGGTTAGAACTCAAAACATTTTGAAAATATTAAGCAAGTGATTAAGTTTGTTGTAATTAAAATGCATGAATTCTTTTCATATTTAAGCTACTGTCGCACTCACTTGAGACAACACTTATCCTTCAACTACTATGCACACCTACCGCTTTTTCTTATACCCCCCTAGCAGCACTACCCCGTCTAACTAGCCTTGTTATAAACGCTTCCCGATACCTTACTCTAGCCCGAGTAAATTTTTAAAATGATTTATAAGTTATTTATCACATTAACTTCATTTATAATCTTTAAATAACTATACAACAATTTAACCAGTTATAAAAACAACACCATTTCACTCCTGGTATTTCACCCATATATAAATATCTGCACAATTATATACATATAAATATACTACACATTCACACGCATATTTTTAATAGTATCCACCCTCCCGGGTAAGAACTCACCGAATATTTTTTCTAAAATTCTATCACCCCAGGCATACTCAATCCAGCTGGACAAACCAAGACGGTTATCTCACCGTATCAAAAAATGAAAATAAACGTAGCGGAGGCGGTCATAGTTCCCCGATTATGAGATTTAATCATACCCAAAGCATCTCACACTGAAAAGAATCACAATATAAAATAATGGACGCTTTGACCTGGGGATTATACTCGTCCTGCGTTCACTAGCCACGAGATTCACCCACATCGTGGAACCTCCTATGATAACATTAGAGGGGTATGTATTTATATAAAATATCATACACCGATATTTAATGAGCACACAATAATATATATACAATCACACTGTCTGTATATATATATATATAAACCCGACTAACTCGTGCCTAACTCCCCTAGCATTAGCCTAAAAGTATTCGAGTCTATATCCCGACTCTTATTTTAATTAATTTCACATTAATTAAATTTATTTAAGTAGTGTCACTCAATTGCAATATTCGGACAGATCTACTCGGCATGAACTTTAAGTTATACGAATTCAATTTCACTTAATCCATCTATAAATTAAATCACCAATTTATTCCCATAAGGTAAAATGATGTCCCACAATTTTCCAAGCAAGTTTGTCTCATCCTTACGTTTAAAACTCTATTGGAAACCCCTCTATTTTAACCCCCCAAAATAATTGGAAAAATAAAACTTCCAGGTCCCCCCGAATCGATTTGACATGACCCTCGAACCCATTTGACCTTCCCACGAACCGATTTGACTTGACCCCTGAACCGATTCGCCGCACTAGATTGCAAACCTTCTACTTTCCAGATCCATTTTCCCCCATTATTAAACCTTCAAGAATTTTATTTCCTCTTAGATCATCACCCAATCACAACCAACATTTTATACACATAGAAACAGTCTCTACTCATCCTAGAAATCATTAATCACCAATTACTTTTCAGATAATCCCATATTTTCCAATTTGGGTTTTATCTGAATTTTATTTAGCCTATTATGAATCCGACTTTATCATCCGAAATTTGTTATCAATTTCTACTGGGCTTCTCATACATTCAGATTTCTACATCCTAGAATCATATAGCATCACCAATTTCACTTTTAATCTCCCTAAAGTGTTCCATTTAAGGAATACCTAATTTCATGCAATTTCCCACCCAATAACGAATTTTTAATTAAACCTACAATGATATGAATCGATTATCACATATTTAAAATTACAGCAAGTTAACCACTTGCCTTTAATGATTAGTAGTGTTTGATCCTTAGAGGTGGACGATGATTTGGCGAAGAAAACACTTGCTCCCTTTTGATTTGGCTCCCCAAATCTTCCCTTTTTAACCCTCTTTTCTTCTCTATAGAACTGAGATTTTATTTTTGAGTTGTGACTACCACAAACTCTCTAACTTAGGTTTTATTATGCTAATCCAAAAATTATGCTTATGGGCCAAATTAAACTGGCTCTAACACCCCCGTGTGGGCCCGATTATGCCTTAAAATGCCCTGAGACCTATTTACTACCTTCGGGTACTCTTTTTTGACTATCTGGGCCTATCCGGAATCAACCGTGCACTCAAAACTGTATTCTGAATTACTTTATTAAAAATCCCTATCTCGACCTCAATATAGTCTATCCCTTACTCCTGGTGGAGATAAAATAAAACCATGTCACTATCACTCGTTATGACGTAATTAAATTATTACTATTCAGTTAGTAATTATTTTACATAAATATTAACCATTAACTCTCCCGATTAATATTTAAATAAACTCATAATAATTAATTCAATTGAATTACAACACACAAGTAACTTAAATTAGTTGAATTAGCTGAATTAATTAAATATATAATGCTTAAAAATACGAGGTGTTACATACTTCCCCCCTTACAAAAAAATTTCGTCCCCAAAACTAGGTCATACCTGCGGTGAATAATTTTGGATACTTCTCGCGCATGTCATCCTCCCGCTCCCATGTTGATTCGTCAACACTTTGATGTCCCCACTGCACTCTAACTAGTGGTACCACCTTAGATTACAGCTTGCGCTCACTACGATCCAGAAGAACCATGGGTGTCCTCATACAAGATGCCTGGATGTAAGTCAATTTCCTCGAGTGGAACGTGCCAAAAATCCCTCCCTCTCCTCCGGTACTTTTTCAGTGACACCATGTGGAACACGTCGTGTATCTGTTGTAGATACTCTGGCAAGTCGAGTCTATATGCTATCGGTCCCACTCTCTTAATTATAAGGAAGGGTCTCACATATCTCGGCGCTATCTTCCCCTTCCTACCGAACCTCATGACCCCCTTCATGGTAGACCCATACCAAGATCTGGTCACCAGTTTGAAACTCAATGATCCCAACCATATAGTGCCTCAAAAGACGAGCCTATACACCATCGACTCTACTATCTCTATGTTAATAAAGGCCCCACCTTTTGGGTGCCAATTTCCATATGGCTAAACAAGAGACTCTCCTTAGTTTAAATACCATCAACAATTCTTGACTACTCATGTCAGAATTCAAACCTTTATATCATGGTGACGTAAATCTCATTACGTTCCTAAACTATACGAAAAAGACGCGGGTTACTTAATTCCTGCCGATGGACCAAAAATCACTTCGGGTCCTAGAAGTTTGTTATTTCCCCACATCTTACCCACTAAAGTGTGGATGATAAAATCTCCTTTTAAAGTCTCAAAAAGGTTCACACAGATAATAAACCGCTATGAGGTATCACACGTAACTCTACTAGTGGTAATTAATACTCCCAATTATCCAAATATCTAGAATACACATTTCTCAATTTTTCCTACAACCTAGTCGCTTTGCGTCTGCCCATCGACTTATGGGTGACACGTTTAGCACGATATGAAACTCCGTCCCCATCGCATCCCCACACTTCCTAACATAGGTGGGACTGAAAGGTCTCATCCTAATAAACAACATTATTGAACATTACCTTGTTCCGTTTCACTTCTCCTCTTCAAATTAAAAGTTAGATATATTGCTCGATAGTATAACCCACCCCAAGATAACAATTATTCTGTTCTAGTCAATCCATTCCGTAACCTGATGGAAACCCTAATCTATCCACGATTTTTGAAAAACCTAAATATAAATTTTACCAATCTGCGCATTAATCCAATCACTGGAACCATCAAAATTAAAAAAATCCTGGTTGATAACCTCATATTAACCTTTTCCATCCCTAAATGGTGTTCTTGAAAACAACTGCACTATGTCTTATTAACACCAATACCCATGATCAACGTTTCCCACCACATGTAACATCTTACTCCCCTTTTCCAAAATATACCAAAAATCATTGCCTTTGCATTTATTCCAAAACTATGCATTCTCCGGGAACTTTTCTGTTTGGTTGTACTCAACGTATTATATATGTGTAAACCACTTTAGGCATTTGACTAAGAGATACTCTGCTGTACTTTCCTAAAATTGCGGGGTCCTCCCTTGTCTAGGGACATCTTTTTACTTAAGCTCCCATCATCTTTCAACTCCCACAGTTGTGATAGTTGTTTTTCATATACACATAGTCAGATAGTCTCCTTTCTCAAATGGATTTCAGTCCATCTTACATTTCCACTTATGTTTCTAACTACCCCACATGCATACATTCAACACATTTATCTTTGCATTCCTTTATCCTGGATGATTCCAAAAAATCAAACTAACTAGGGCGTCCATACACCCTATAACTCGTCCATATTAGCACAAACATCACAAACGTCGCATACGTAGCATACTTATCTAAAGATCGACTCCTACATTCTCGGCGTGGATATATTAGACGGGTATTCTCGATTTCCCACAAATAGCAATTAATTTTTTCTCAATATTGACCCACCCATCAACTTGTGGTGCAAAATTCTTCTCAGTGCTTCCTTCGTAGCACTACCTGGATCCACTTGCCCTATATCGTAATAGCTCTCAGTTCAAAGTGTTTTCTCTACACGTTCAATAATTAACATTTAAAACCGATGCACTAGCATTCAAAAACATGTCACTACTCCAAACATTTATTAAGTTCCATGCATGTGACATCCCATAACGAAGCTCAATAGAAATTTCCCCAGTGCACATTATTCCCTAGCATTGTCGATCATTGAAATCTGTGGGTCCAACGCACATAACTAAGATATCACAATTTATATCTCCCGACACATAAATTAAATTGTCTACGCCCATTCCTCTCAAGGTGTCATACGATACGATGCTCTCACTATCACTAAGTTCCCAGCATGTAAACAATAATGCATTAAAAACTCTCCACTCAATGGTGAACCGATATACCCTTACTCACATCAGTAAAAGTCCCTAAACATCGGAATCCAGTGTAACTACACAACCTTACTCTCTGAAGCGTACTTCATAAAAATATCTTCTCGAGCTCGACTCTCTTTCAAATGAGACAACGCAAAAATATATATCTTGCCCCTAAACAACAAACACGATAGTCTTGCTGTAATCACCCACCATCTCTTAATAGTCCGTACCCGAATAAAACCAAACCTTGAATATCACCTCTCAAAACGAGCTATCTTAAAAAAATATATCCTCTCAGTGTCCACACTTGCTCCCCTGCAGATGGAACTAAAGAGAGCCCCACAAACTCAACGGTAAATATACACACACTTGTATTATTAACGATGCCCCTATTAAACCCATTTCGCATGCGAATCACGCACTAACAAACTATTGTGACTTGCTTGTGTCACACAAAACAGACGCCATAACCCCAAGATAAAACACATACTTTCAATTCCAATAGTACTGGCAGTTCAAATGGTTCCTGGACATAACACCCCCATCCCAACCGAACCAAAAACTTCTTATAACTATTGCCCCTATTGGGCATCCTGTTCATGTCCCCCAATTCACTGCGGACAATATCCACACATGTTTTCCTACTCTTTAAACATAAGACACCTGTATGTGTCATTTCCCTTTCTCTGGCCCCACTGTCCATGTCAAGGTTGTCCTCCTCACGGACCTAGTAGACTTGATCCTGATTACTACTCTCGTTCTCCTTTTGACTCTGTTGGCCCTATGGAACTCGTTGTTGGCCTTGACGGACCTGACTGAATTCACCATCACCTGGTAGTAATTCTATTGATCTCAATAATTACAATGGGTCCTTTACTAGGTATCCCCTCCTGTGGTGCCTCATTATCACTATTAATTCCAGTCTTTCCCTACGATTAGGTTCTCCAACTCTCTTGGCTCCCTTATCACGACATTGATGAAAATGGCACCAGTCATTCTATCCGGATTTCCCCATCCATGCTTGTATATTCTACACATGAGTCCATCATTAACTTGTGGACCTTTTTTATTCTCCGTATCCACCTCGTCGGGTACGAAGTTATCTAAAAACATTAACTCTGCATCACGACCGACCATTGCACGACCCTTCTAAAATAAGTATTGAAATCTCCTTTGCCTCTCTGATTAAACAGTCGATTAGAGGATTTTCGAACAAACCGCGCCCTAAATTCCTCATTATTCATGATATCTCTCCATGGTTATGGTGACTGACTCGTATCACTACAACACTGCTCCTATGGGCTAAGATTTTGCCCAAAATTTAGTCTTGGGTGACATTGCACTCCACCCTACACAACTGACACTTGGTTATCTCCTTCCATTGATCCACACACTCCCTCTCTTCCTCGAATCCTTACGTATGGCTATTCAGAAGAGTTCCTCTGACTCCCCCCTTTCTACTGACTACGCTGGGTGAGTCTAACCTTGCACCACCGCCTTATACGATGGTGCTTAGGGAAACTACTATGCCCAAGTGATTAACCCAATACCATCTACCAGAACAATAGATGAATTCTATCATAGTCAACGTTCCCAGAATATTTCATGGATTCTGTCGAGATTCCCCGTCTGTAGTCCTTCCAACGACCCTCGCTAGTTGTCCAAAATTGTTCGGTGTACGAAGCCCAACCGAACTCATATACGAATCGCATCAACTATACTTAATAGCAGGAGAACGTAAGTTGTATACGTGAAGGAATACAACAATCATATAATAAGACTCAATATCAAATAATGTTTTGCCACAATGTATTAAGCCGCAAAAATCTTAAGGACTCTAGAACGTGGTGATATGATACCATCCGTGACACCCCACCTAATTAAATACCGGTTGATCATTCATTTATTAAATTAAAACGGGATTTCCATTTGGTTCATTCTTAGCATCACTGTCGAAAATCATATTAATTACTAATCGCCTAATTCATTAATTAAACTGGTGCCAAATCTTATCTTTCATTAAACAGATAAGCATATGCGGAAACAAAATGACTAATCCATGCACACAATCACTGGCCGAAAAACAATACTAAAAAAATAACTAAAAGACTTGCCGAATAAATCGTCAGCTATAAATCCCAATCCAACATAATAAACCAACAAATAAATAAATAATCCAAATACAAAATCGAAAAGTAAATGGGCAACAAGCCCTAAGTGAAACTGTAACTGAGATGAGATCCCTAAGCTAGGAATGAGGAAATGATGCATCTAATCCAACTCCTACATGCATCCACGTATGCTTCAGCTACATATCCCTGGAATAGAATCTCAAGTCAGGTGTCCCTGTGGCTGGACACCTAAAAGGTATTTAAAAATATTCATAGCAAGGGTTAGAACCCAAAACATTTTGAAAATATTAAGCAAGTGATTAAGTTTGTATTAATTAAAATGCATGAATTCTTTTCATATTTAAGCTAGTGTCGCGTTCACTTGAGACAACACTCACCCCTCAACTATTGTGCACACCTACCGGTTTTTTTTATAACCCCTTAAAAACACTACCCCGTTTAACTGGCCTTGTTATAAACGCTTCCTAACACCTTACTCTAGCCCGAGTAACTTTTTCTAATGATTTATAAGTTATTTATCACATTAACTTAATTTATCATCTTTAAATAACTGTTTAACAATTTCACCAGTTACATAAACAATACCATTTCACTCCTAGTAATTCACCCATACATAAATATTTGCACTAATATGTAGGTATAAATATACTACACATTCACACACATATTTTATATAGTATCCATCCTCTGGAGTAAGAACTCACCGGATGTTTTCTCTAAAATGCTATCACCCAAGGTATACTAAATCCACCAATATACCCCAAGATGGTTATCTCACCGAATCAAAAAATAAAAACAAATGTAGCGGAGGCGGTCGTAGTTCCCTGGTTGTGAGACCAAATCATACCCAAAGTGTCTCACCCCAAAAAGAATCACAATATAAAATAATGGATGCTATGACCTAGGGATTATACTCGTCCTGCGTTCACTAACCAGGAGATTCACCCACATCACCCAACCACCTGTGATAGCATTGGAGGGGTATGTATTTATATAAAAGATCTTACACCAATATTTAATGAGAACACAATAATATATATATATATATATATATATATATATATATATATATATATATATATATATATATATATATATATATATATATATATAAACTCTGCTAACTCGTTCCTAACTCCCGTAGCACTAGCCTAAAACTACTTAAGTTTATATTCTGACTCTTATTTTAATTAATATCACATTAATTAAATTTATTTAGGTAGTATCACTCAACTACAATACCCGGACACATCTACTCGGCCCGAACTTTAAGTTATACGAATTATATTTCACTTAATCCGTTAATAAAATAAATTACTAATTTATTCCCATACGGTAAAATGATGTCCCACAGTTCTCCCAGCAAGTTTGCACCATCCTTACGTTTAAAAGTCCGTTGGAAATCCCTCCGTTTTAACCCCCTAAACTAAATGGGAAAAATAGTGTTGTCAGGTCCTCCCGAACTGGTTTGACCTGACCCACGAATCGGTTCGCTAAACTAGATTGAGAACCTTCTTCTTCCCAGATCCGTTTTTCCTCCATTATTAAACCTTTAAGTTTTTTATTTCCTCTTAGATCATCGCCCAATCACAACCAACATTTTATACACATAGTAACACGTTTGAATCATCGTAGAAACCATTAATCAAAAATTACTTTTCATATAATCCCATATTTTCCAATTTGGGTTTTATCTGAGTTTTATTCAGCCTATTATGAATCCGACTTTATCATCCAAAATTTGTCATCAATTTCTACTGGGTTTCTCATAGCATTCAGATTTATACATCCTAGAATCATATAGCATCACCAATATCACTTTTAATCTCCCCAAAGTGACCCATATAAGGAAACCCCAATTTCATTCAATTTCCCACCCAAGAACAAATTTTTAATTACACATACTATGATATGAATCGATTATCACAGATTTAAAATTACAGCAAGTTAACCACTTTCCTATAATGATTCGTAGTGTCTGATCCTTTGAGGTGGATGATGATTTGGCGAATAACACACTTTCTCCCTTTTGAATTTGCTAAAAAAATCTCCCCTTTGTCACTCTCTTTTCTTCTCTGTAGAAATAGTTTTTTTTTAGTTGTGACTATCACAAACTCTCTAACTTAGGTTTTATTATGCTAATCTAGAAAGTATTCTTATGGGACAAATTAAAATGGACCGAACAAGCCTGTGTGGGCCCAATTGTACCTAAAAATGCCCCGAGGCCCATTTACTACCCTCAGTTACTCTTTTCCAAATATCTCGGCCTTTTCGGAATCAACCTTGCACTCAGAATTGTGATTCAAATTACTTTACTAAAAATCCCTATCTCAATCTCAATATATTCTATCCTTGACTCCCGGTTGAGATAAAATAATACGACGCCACTATCACTCTTTATGACGTAAATAAATTATTACTATCCTCTTAGTGATTATTTTCCATAAATATTAACCATTAACTCTCCCGATTAATATGTCAATAAACTCATAATAATTAATTCAATTAAATTACGACACATAATTAATTTAAATTAGCAAAATTAATTGAATATATAATGCTTAAAAATACAAGGTGTCACAATCCCCACAAGAGAAAATCAACATACGAACTTATTATCCTTTGAGAAGTCCATGATGGGCTTCCGTCCTTTCGAGTAACGTCTCCCCCTTCATCTTCAGTTAATAAGAACTGTGGCGTCATGACCAACCTAACACGCCTAGGTTACTATCTGATTTATCGCATGATGGTTGTATCCCAACATCTCTTTAGGCAATGTCCGACTTGGTGACATACTTACCTTGTTACAACCACCAGTCATCACAAGGTTGTCATCGCACAAATCCCTAAATTCTACCCAAATTGAATCTACGTGACGGACACAGTGGTCATCATCAACACTCAAGGATAACAAGTACTATACTGGCCTACACCTCCTAACCCGCACCCGTTTGGAAATATGTGCCAAGATCTAGTCCCTTCCCTACTAGGGCTATTCTAACTTATATTATCGACGCCTCTCGAAAATCTAATTATACTTGACATCCCATATAGGGGGCTATTTTCAACTCTCTAACATAACATCATCAATTTAAGTTCAAATACATTTACTGGCACCCATCAAAATTGAGTACTACACTTACTTCACTAGTCATCTTAGGACAAACGAGCATCATAACCAATAATGACACAACTCTACGATTTCCCTTTAGCAGTGGCACCACCTATTGATATCAAATTGTATGAGCTCACTAAGGACTACACAATTTGATTCCTTAAAATTTGACCAATAACCTCGGATCATCACATGGCCCTTAATATAACCATCATTAGAGCACTAAAACTCCATGACGCCGAATTTGATTGGCTCCCTAAGGATACCAAGCACACTCCAATGTAAAAGTCATCAAAAACCTAACAAAAATCCTTCACATATGATCCTCTTATCATAGGTATGCCCTGCCAATTTCCCTCTATCTACATCGTGGCCATGAGGTAATCATAAAGAAACTAGCCTACAAGTCTCCAGACATGGTGCAGTTTGATTATTGTACACCTCAAGGCATTATAAAAAGTCAATTTCTATTCCTTAATGACGCCACACGCAATCAGTCCCATAAACATTCTAAGGACCTCCTTAAATTATACCCACACTGAAATCGCTTTGCATTCCTTCATCACTTAGGCACCTATAACGGGCCACGACATTTAGATAAGAATCTTATTTCCCCTTTATTTAAATCTCTGGCATAGGTCTAACCTACGACTCTCTCCTCGAGATCAAATAGAGGTTCAAAAACATTCTTTTAAATTATTAATCGCATTAACCACATATCAAACCACAAACTGATACTACTAAGGATTCTGGAGGATATAGGATGTTGTACACCACCTATAAGACTCTAAGTCCACTCTATCGACATCACTAAGGATCCTATTCCTCAAAAGTTGCATCAAATTATCTAAAACATCATGTCGTGGAAGACTATCGGGGTTCACTCCTATGTCACTTCAACCGATCATTTTTACACATGTAACATACTTACCACCAATGGCCAGTAACTCTCATCATGGTTTGAAAGATACAACTTTCAATCGATAATTACTGAGGCACTTACCTATAATGATAATATCCTATCAACTATGGTCGAGTACACATCCTCAAGTAATGACCGACACGAGTCTACATGCCCACCAAACTATTAAATTCTTACAACATAACACTATCCCGAGCATCAAGTTTTCCTAATCACACCATCGTTGTTAACTACCGATAAGTACTTAACTAAGGAACTTAATGAATCTTGATAAAAAAATTAATATTGCTTAGACCTGACACTCTAGTCACCTATCCTCCATAGTTGATTTTAAATGACTCATGTCTCTAACTTAACGGATGTTATTCACCTTTGTTAAGATGTTAGTTGGCCTCTCACATCATCAAGGGTTGACATCAAGGTATCTCACACTAGAGAACTCGGTGTCGCCACTAATGACCTACATGGACACTCGCAATTAACTAACATGTCAAAATCAAAAGCGCGAAAGATATTAATGGCTACTAACTTATCCACATGCTACTTGGACACACATTGACCATCGTGTAAATATCCTTAACTATATTATAGATAACACGAATATAAACCGTCACCTATCTAGTGTGAATGGCCCAAAATCAACACCGATATCGAAAGATCCACTACCGGCCTCACCACATCACTCCCGAAAGGAACCTTGACCCTAGAGCTCTGATACCACTTTTAATGCCCCGACACAGATTTATGGGTTACCCGTGATTAACTCAGTCCAATCCGGATGTTAGGCGTGAAGTACAATGAGACAATCCAAATAGTGTTGCTAGTTCAGTGTTATTTAATTACATTTCACTTGTTTAGCATGCGATTCTTATTTAAATCAAGTTATGTAAAGGACCCATGAGAAGCATCCCCAAAATCCAAGAATACAGAGATGTAAACATAAAATAAAAGAATACTTACCAGTATAATGCTCTCAAAACACGAAACCGCATACAACCTTCCATAACAATAAGGAGGGAATGAGCCGAATGCCCAGTGGAAAAATATAACAATGCAATATAAAATCGACCAACAAAAAAGAGACTCTAACACGTTATACCTACGTGCACATGAAATTTCCTCATATATACATATACATATACTTACATTAATGCATGAAACCATTTTATTCCAAAATGTACTTGTTCTGATTAATTCACATTAATCCTATAAAGAGACCCTTTTTACTTGAATTGACGATTATTTCCTGATTTAACGCATCCCATTAAATTCTTTAAACAAATACCTTTTTATTTAGCAAATGGCGCTTCTTTCACTCAAACTACCCTTTTACTCATACCAAACTTACCTGAGTATTTTTCTTGAAAATCACCTTTCGACACCGCATGCACCGTGTTAGAAATATTTATTTTTCATTAAAAAAAATCATAAACACACTCTTGTGTTACTTATGAGTTAAACCTCTTTAGGTTTCTTAATTACCCGTTTAATCACTTCACTTTACCATTTTGTTTACTTTATGGACATTGGCCAATTTCTCGCGTTACTTGTCCACGTTATCTTACAACCGGAACATGTACTAAGTTCACTTAAGTTAGGTTGACTTTTCTTATATTCACCACAAAAATCATTTCTTGGCATGTTTTACTTTTTATTATCTTTTCTCAAAATTCTCCAAATAACTACATACCTTAATGGGCTTCACACCGTCAGCTGCGGTACCATATGCTTTGGCCAGTGTTTTTGGATCTTTCACCCTAGAGCTCCGAGCCCTTCTTAATTATTTAGCGATCTCATCTAAGTTTTATATTATTTTTTTTTAACATATATCAAATTTCCACATTATTTCACTTTTAACGGTTGAAGCCAAATCCGGGGATTTCACCCCACCTTATGTTACACTTTGAAAATCACCATCTCTTGACCATTACTCTCTTACACTGATTTATCCCCAAAATCACTTTCTTTAGAACTTTTTTGTGGAATACCTTTTTCAACATTTTAATTTCATAAAAATGTTCCACTTTTAGTAAAATTACCATTTACCCCTTTTGTTTCCAAACTTGTCTTTTCCTCCAATTTCACAAGTGTTATTTCCCAATAAACATCATTAAGTCACACATACTATCTTCTTAAATGTATTAACTCATTAACACTTGTTTAACACTTTTGACTGTATACTTCTCAACTTACAATTCTTTTACTTCATTAGTTCCTTTGTTAAGAAAACCTTTTGACATTTTGAAGACTACTTTACATGGAAAAACCATTTTTTCTTTATTTTCACATGCAGTCTTAAACCTCCATATACTACATTTTCTACACTCTTTAACACACTTTAAGTGCTGAAATTACCATATTCTTTACTTCATGTTTAAATCCAATAAAACCTTCATTACACTTGTTTATATGCTTGTCATCAAAATACTACAAGTTTATATATAAGAGAATGTGAATTTTAAGTCTATAAATACATAAGAATGAGTTCTACATATGATTTATTATAGAAAATTCATAACATTGGCATAAACATGGTTTTCAAGACCAACGACATTTTTGTTTCTCATAAACTACAATAAATGTCTAATTTTATAAAATCCCAATTTTTGCAAGAAATTCTTTAGACATTTGTTCAATAAATATTATTTCTACCTTTTATTCCATAAAATGATTAAATACTAAGATTTCTTAAAATATATCATTTTTTTTCCAAAACTCTTGAAATCATTTATAAACCATTTACACAAAATCATAAGAAATAACCTTCTTAAATCATGTATGCATTCTACTCTTTTAAACTCTAACGACAAAGCCAATATTATGGGGAAAAAAGAGTTCTTAAGCTAAGAGTAGAGCTTCAAACCACAAAAAGAACTCCAAAAATGGTAGGATGAATGTAGAAGAAGATGTCAACCTACGACCTCCCAAGTTGGTCTAAAAGAGTCAACCTAGATCCACAAGCTTGTCTCCTTGAATCTTTCATGAAAACCCCATTCAAACTTTATACTTCCTTCTTCTTTATTCTCCAAAATCCCCAGCAACATCCCCATAAAAACTCATCTTTCTTGAATGTGTGGTGTATTTGGATTTTATGATCTTAAATATGGAAAATGATGGTTGATGTTTGGTGGTTTTGGGTGGAGGGGTGGGTGTACTAAGGTGGTATGTAGTGGTGTGTGGAGGAAGAGATCCTAGAGCTAGAGAGAGAGAGATCAAATCTTATTGGAATGGGTTAAATGAGCCGAAACACCATTTAAAATCCCCCCAAAACCTAAGGGTTAAATCCCATACATACCCCTAAACTTATCCCTTTATCCATTGGTCCATCAAGACTTTATCTAACATTTTGATCTGAGCCGCTGAGAGCTCAATAGATCATCCAATCCGATGATCCCCATCGTGACAGCACATAAAATATGCATATTTTTATGATTTTTTCCCGATCGTTTGAACGACTGTTAAACTCTTTCGAACGAAATCCCCTCTCATTGGAACAAGACTACTAACGGGGTACAAACGAGGCACAAATGAGGAAAAATCGTAGGGTTAAAAGGAACGTGAGATGTACCTCTCAAATGGGGAAAACCCCTTTGTTCGAACAACTATGTACCTCGTTCAAACATGGGATTTCCAATAAGATTCCAGAGAGCGACGAAAATCAAGCATTGCCCGATCGTTAGTAGGTTCAAATGACACATTCACCTTGTTCGAACGACTGCAAAAATCCACTGAATTAACTTTAGGAAATAAAAATTCCAATTCCATTGCATCGATGCTACTACGTTACCCAAATTTGATTTATGATCCACCTCAACAAGCCCAGAGGCGAATTTGCCAAACCAGGTCACCAAATCATACCAGTACAATCAAAGTCACGGGGTGGGTGTTATAGCTTTTCACCTGCAGTTAAAAGTCAAACCTAGAAAGTGAATCATATTTAGAAGATATGATTAGAGTGTGTATGTTTGATCTCAAGGGAATTGGATACACATTTACCACTTATAGAGTTTGCATACAATAATAGTCACAAGAAGATTATTCGTAGAAGGCGTTGTATAGATGATAATTGAGTTCACCCAACTATTAGGCTAAATCATTGGAGTATAGGATATTTGGGTCGAACATCATTCAATAAACCTCATAGAAGGTGGCACTCATCTGGTCATGGATGAAGGAAGATCGGGATCGCCAAAATATTTACACGGATAATATAAAGCATAACTTGGAGTTACAAGTGTGGAATCAGGTATTGTTAAGGGTCTACCTGATGAAGGGAATGGTAAGATTCGGGTTAAATGGGTAGATGATGTCTGCCATGTGCCCATATTGAGGAAGTTTCTAAGGGATGAGGATCCATATCCATGCATCGATCTTGACAGGATTAAGCTGTAGGAGGACGCCAATTATGAGAAAAATCCACAGCGTACTATTGATCGAAAAGAGCGGAACATCTGATATGAGGTTATTCCCAAAGTAAGAGTCTAGTGATAATATGATAGTCATTATGAATCGACCTAGGAGATAGAGGATGACATGCAGGCAAGACATCCAGATTTATTCTAGTATAGTAAATTTCAAATTTTAAGAATAAAATTCCACGTTTAAAGGGGGAGGGTTGTAATACCCTGTATTTTTTTGCATTAAATTAATTAAGAGATTATCTAATATTCTTGCAAGACATGTGATGTCACTAGTTATATGATTATATATGTTATATATAAATCTGAAATTTGGATTTGAAATGCGATAATATATTAATTCACTATTTTAACATGACCTTGTATTACAGGTGACTATGGAATAATCAGGGATTTGGTGTCGATGGTTTCCTTATTTGGATTATCACCTAGACATCGGGTTGAATGACTATGAAATAGTTTCATATAATGCCATGTCGCACTAAATTAATAAGTAATTAAATAATTGGTTTTGGGGTTCAAATTGGCTTATTTAATGAAAGTATTTAATTAAATTTATAATATTGATGCTATGAATTAAGTAGGTTTGGAACACTTGAAAACATTAGTTTTAACTCAAAATAATGAATTATAAGTCGATGGGGGTTAGAATAGAGAATATGGCCTAAATGGATTTTTAAGACATTTGGAAATTATTTTGAACTCTTTAGATAGAGGCCCATTTGGGGCACAAGACTAATTTTGAAATTAGAGGGGTTCAATAAACCAATGGGGATACCATTATTGACATATTTCATTTTGGGAAACCATGCAAGTCTAGAGAGAAGAAGACTCAAGAAACAAAGGGGAATTGAAGAGATATCGGCCTTGTTTTTCATCAAAATCATTGAGGCGAGTTTATTTAGAATGAAAGTATGATTCTTATTGGTGTAGATTGTGTCTATTCATGTGAATTTAAACCAATCATGATTATAAATTTTATTTTCATGAGTAAATTGACTAATTTTGTAATTAACCCATTTAATAGGTAATTAGTGTCAATTTCTTATTGTTTTAATTTATTTATCCCTGAATTTGATTAGATGTTTTAAGATTATTATTAAGAATTATTTATCCATAAGAACCATTCATAATCCTTATGATTATATGCCTTAATTTTTTGAGATCTGAATCTAATTGAAAGAATTAAAAGTTTTAGGTTCCTGAGTAAGAGCATTTGAATCTTATGCTAGAATTGAGATTTTGATGTTAGATTTATGATTTAATTGTATTATATTTGATTGTGTTGTCGAGATACATTATGGGACTATAATCAAGGTTTAGACTCGTTAATGAGGATTTAGGAAGATATTTGGGGTACTGGATGAGATGAAGCCCAAAATGGGGGAAAACTTATCTGACCTACAGCGATCGATCGATCGATGGTTCGTCGATCAATTGAAGCTGCCAGGTTTTTGGCATTTTTATGGTTTAAGTGGATGGATTTATGATTTGGGGTTAATTTACGGTTAACCTTTAGACTAAATTGACACTTATGATTATTTCAATGGGACGATTAGTAGGACTACAATTGTGGAGAAATAATTAGATGCCTTAACCTTATAAATGTAATAAATTGAATAATTTTCAATTTAGATTAGATTCCTTTGATTGAGTAGGATCTATTCTCTTATGTTATATCTGCAATGCATATCATGTGTGATTGCTCATGGATATCGTACTAAGGGTGGATTTTATTATGGGGGCGCATACGGAATTAATAGTAATGGTGCATCGGTGAGGAGAGGAGTTTACCATGGTCATTTTACCCATGGGTCACACATCTAGGTACCCCTGTCCGAGATGGCTTTATGGGGAAATTTCATTATATAGTCTTGGGTATGGTTGGCTATATGAATTATGGGTAGGGGTGGTGATTTCTCACTTAGTTGAGATGAGGTTTCAAGTTTGGTAAGTGACCCCGAGGACGGTAGAGATAGGCCTTCATTTTTTAGCATGTTCATAGGAACATTAGACTTTGATATTTTGTTCCTTGCTTTATACGCTTGAAATTTTTTAGTGTCATGATATTCTAGACTCATTAGTTATATGGAATTATATAGAATAAAACTTAATCATGGGCTCACTTCAGATTGGAATTTTAGATGCATGACATATTTAGGACTATTGGGGGGGGGGGGGTAAATTTAAAATTTATTAAAATACAAGAGGCAGATGAATAGCTATAATTTATCCCAATTTTAGTTGTACTCATACTCTGTTTAGACTTGTTATTAACAACATGGATTTCAACATTTCAAGACCTAGACACCCAGTACATTCACAACCATAACTGCTCTTGTTAGCATCATCTCATCATTGCCATTGCTTCTAGGAAGTAGGTTTCTCATGGGAATGCGTGTTTAGCCCTTATTTTTGTTATTCTGATTGCTATTAGAGAGGTTGTATAGTACTCTATTAGATTGTATTGAGGGGATACTAATGGATTGTATGTGTTAGTTTTCAGATATTACTTTGCATGCATTGGTATCAGATTTTGTTGGGTGATTTTCACTTGGTTGATTTGTAGTTCATTTAGTATATTTATGTTTTTTGCATGATTAGAATGGTATTTAATTGTTTAGATTCTTTTATTGTTTAATCTAGACATGATCAATATATTATTAGATATTACGGGGTGTTACACACATTTTGGCCTCAAAACGATGCACATAACTATTTTCATCGGAAGACTTTTCATTAAAGCTTACATGACTTGACATAAACGCGGTGTAATTATGCCCAACGATGGAATTAATTTCCTCTTCTGATTTACTATCACTAAGAGTATCATTGTATGCCTTCGTCTTCTTGTCTTCCTTCCTTAGATTAGTGGGACACTTAGCTGCCCTATGGCCATAACCCTCACACCAAAACATTTATCTGATTCATCCCTCGTAAAATTATCATTATGATTTTTAGGGAATTCTATAGCCTTCTAAAACTTCTTTTCATCACCTTTCGTTTGTTTTTTAAACTTATGAATTTTTTTTTGCAAACATGGTCATATCATCAAAATCGATGTTAGATTCATCAGCTGAAACAAGTGTTTTCTCCTTCCGAGCATTCAAAGCATTGTCTTTGTCTCTTTTCTTTCAGGTTGGAAACATATCAAGCTTATAAATTTGAAGGTCACCTATAAGCTCCTCGAGTTTTGTAGAGTCTATAGTACCTAGGGAGTTCAAAATAGCCAATTTAGGTTTAAGTATTTCAGGTAACGACCTTAATATTTTTTTGATAACTCTGGCTTTGGGTATTCTCTCTCCTAAGTTAAATAATTAGTTAACAATATCAGACACTCTCGCATAAAATTCATCAAAGGCTTCATTCTCCTCCATCCTTGTGGTTTCAAACTTAGTGGTGGGGTTTTGAAGCATGGAAGACTTAACAACACTAGTACCCCCCTTATGAGTGAGTTGGATTATGTCCCAAGCCTCTTTAGATGTTTCACATGCCATAATACGGTGGAACTCCTCATGTGTGACAGCATAAAAAGCATTATGGCCATGTGAATTATAGTTATACAGTTTATTATCATCTTCACTCCAGGTTTGAACATGTTTATGAATTTTATATTCACATGCTAAAGACATGGGTGGTCACCATATCTTAACAAAATCTAACCATACAGGTTTTTCGGTACGCGTAGTTAGACCCATCAAACAATGGTGATCTATAAAATGACTGATCCTCCACATTAAAACCTCCCAAATTTTGGACTAAATAATGATCTAACATGATAACTTAGTGTTCCCTCTATGATACCACTTAAAAGTGCTAATATGGATATGGTCCAAAACACACACCGCGCTATTTTTTTATTTTTTTAAATTTAAATTAAACCTAATCAAATTTACCCAACTGAAATGTTCACTAATTAAACGAGTATTGTTTTACACAGTTAACTAATTTTATCTTATCCTAAAACATCCATCTAAGTGATAGCGGGATAAAATCAAATAATCAACCACAACGTCCGATGTACATGGAAACCCAAATGGAAAAAACCTCGAATGGCCTAGCCAAGGAAAATTCACTATGTCAGGAATTACACAATGATACAACAGAAGAATTAAATAAATGACCTGACTCCTTCAAGCCTTGATGCATCCTCTATCCTTAGAACTTATGCACAGCGACACGTAGGAGTTCACCTATGCACTGCCACAACGTGTGAGTCCACACACACATCAATATCCACCAATCTAGTCTCAGAAACTTTCAATGTATAGAACACATACTGTAAGGCTTCAAACCACCACACACATGGAGTCCACAATATGCAAACATGCAAATGAGCACAAACTCCATCGTATAAAACTTTCCTCAATCAAGATGATGAGATAAAACAAGCTTGGTGCACAAAATGGGGATCCCAAAGCATATAAAGATTGAATCTTGGATCTTAAACTAGTTAGGTGAAACTAGGGTTCGGAGGCTCTTAGATATATCTTTGGAAAATAATTTTGAAAGACTTGAACAAATAAATATGGTGCCAATGCTCGAGTTTATTGAAAACACGTTTGTTGAGGCAGCACAATTTTTAGGCACGTTGTTTAGACGAGAAACCAAAGTTTGTTCGAATGAAGTTGTTAATCTCATTCGAACCAGAGATCAAAAGACATTCACTACACCATATAAATAAGATGGTCACGGACCTGGGCTGTGATCACAACCATGAGTTACGGACCTCGATCATGACCATTTTATTTGCAACCAAAAATAGTGATCATAGACCTTATATGTGACGCTAAATGGGAGTCATGGTATCTCCCGTGATATAATATTGGCTCCATGGTCAGGGACTTAATCTATGACTCTATGGGCATACTCACCAGAGTCAGATCCAAGTGTCGTCGAAATTTATCATCGTTGTCTCGCTAGTCATGCATGTATAAGTTTCCTCGATTAGGTGTCTTACCGACATCTAGACTGCCCTTTGTTCTTTCAGACCACTCACTCCTCAAATGTTTAGATGATTTAGATCCTAGCCTGTGGACATTAACTTTATTCTCTTTTTTTTGTTTATTTTTCTCCCTCTATACTAGTTTTTTGTCCATCCCCTCATTTTCCAAAAAGATGTCCCATTGATCTAGCAGCATGTCAACATTAAGAGGGACTCTCTCTTATTCATGAGACAAGAGAATCCAATGGGCTTCTTCTCATTTTCTCGGGAGGTTTCTATATAGGGGGTGGGAGTGTTGGATTAAAAGGTTCTTATTGCCTACTTGTAAATGGTGAGGTAGAGTGAACCACTGGCGGAGAATAGTATTGTGCACCGGTGGGCATGAGAATCCAAGTTAGGGTACAGGAGATGATAATCCAAGTGGTGTCATGTCATCATTTGGTATGTTATGTCCATTAGCGTTCGACATTAGCTGCAATAAAAAAAATAAGAGACGAATTCAGTATACTAACATGTTTATGACTCAGTGTGTCTGATCTCCATCCATTCGATATAACTTTATAAAAATATATGGATTTTTACACTTGGTCAACATGAAGGAAGAGTGTTTATGATTAATGTATAGAAGTCCATAACATGAACTCGGAATCCTCTCTTCCTCCACTTATTGGCAAGATTCAATATAACGTGCATATGTCACGAGACATCACGGTTTTGGTCAATGATCTCTTTAAGTAGTTGTATCAACAATGGGTGAATGTTTTTTCTACCTTCTCTAATAGTGTAAGTAAAGTTAGGGCTACGCTAGGATTATATAGGCCAAATATTTCTTTGTTGCCTCATCTCAACTTTCTGGTAGGAAAAATAGAATACGATTGAACATGTATGCTTGCGAGAGATTAACTCCATGATTTGCAAGGTAGTTAAAATATTCAATCTTCTTATTCCCGAAATTATAAATAGGAGTACCCTTTATATCGAGCGCACTAATAAAAGATGTATAAGTGTGGTCCAATTACAACTTCTTGTACTCCTGTTGCCACTGATTATCATCATGCCTCATTTTTCCTAAGAAAAATATATGAGGGTGTGAATATGAGTCCTACGAGTAATATCTCTAATTAATCATTAAATATTATATGCTTTCCAACTGTTCCAATTTAAGTTTATCTTATTTTATTTAATCATAACATTACTATGTGTTATTCCACCTATTTGCGTTCACCTTGCCAATATACGTAACTCTAAATTAAGTTTATTTTATTTAAATTAATCTTAAATTACTATATGTCCACCAAATGTGCAACCCCTTCACCAATTTTTGTTCACCCAAACAACAACAACTTAAGGAGGGGGTGAATGTGACCACAACAATCAACCAAATAGTATTATTTGTATTCACATCTACAATATCAACAATGTACAACTTGAATTATATGTATTAGACACGTATATGTTGTTATAATAGTCAACCAAAAAATTATAAGACAATGTTGCGTAAAAGAAAAGATAAGTAAAGTTACCTGAACAAAGAAAGCACCTATAATCAGTTGAAATTCATTTATTTTTATCGAATGCGCACATGAAACGTGGAGAAAACATGAGTAAGTGTGTGAATATATATATATATATATATATATATATTTACACACACACACACACACAGAAAGGATCCCATGCATACCCAGTTTGCATACCCTCCGTGCGGACCATTTTTTAAAAATAGTAAAAACAATAATTTTGGCCTGATTTTCTTTTTATGGTTTTTAAACATTTCAGTAGGACCATAAAAAAAATCAGCTCTAAATGAAATGTTTCGCTATTTTAAAAAAATCGGTCAAACTTTGTCAGTTTTTAAGTTGTTAAAAATTGACAAAGTTTGATCGATTTTTTTAAAATAGCAAAAAAATTCATTTTCAGCTGAATTTGTTTTTATGGTCCTACTAAATTGTTTAAAAGCCATATAAAAAAATTGGCTCAAAAATATTTTTTTTACTATTTTATCAAAACTGGTATGAGCCAGCGGTATGCAAACTGGGGTATGCATGAGAACCGCTGTCTCTATATGTGTGTGTGTGTGTGTCTGTGTATATATATATATGTGTGTGTGTGTGTGTGTGTGTGTGTGTGTGTGTGTGTGTGTGTTCGCATGTGTTGTACATGTGCGTGTGTTTGTACGTGCTATAAGGGGAGTATAACTCTTTATAAGAATGGTGGCACATCACATTGTCTCATTAAAATACGTCTATCAACCCAAGATGTAATTAACTACAATCAATCCATGTTATAAGGCCGGGGGCACATCAAATTGTCTATTTACTCGTTACAATCAATCCATTGTGTGTGTATGCGTGTGTCTCTCTCTTTCAAACACTTTTTACACCACCACTTTATCACATACACACTAATTCATACTCTCATACACACACATACAATAATTCAAATACACCTTTCAATAAAAAAATTATAACATAATATAAACATATAATGTCATTTCTAGATTTACCCAAAACCCCAAATTTCTTCACACCCTTATCAATACCCTCATTTTCACTCTCAATAATCTCAAAATCAGACCCATTACTTCTATTACTACTATTTTCCTTCTCCTATTAGTCTTAAACTCCTTCTCTTATTAGGTGGGTTTCATCTAGATTATTTCTTTTGTTAGGGTTTTGGGTGAAGATTGAGATTTGGCCATCTTGGTTATTTATCTAGACCTTAAAATTGTTATTTGGTAGACTGATTAAGATTCTAATGATGGGTTAATAATAGTTACAAAAATGGCATATGTGCAAGTCATGATGGGTTAATAAGAGTTGCGAAAAATTGCATTTGAAATATACACACATGTAATTTCTTAAATACACATATTACAAATTGCACAACTTATGTTGGCCACGTGAAAAAATCTAATCGTGACATGAACTTAATATGATGTCAGACATCACTTTAGAACGAATGAGTAATAAATGTATCTATCTATATCACCTTCCATACTAATCAATTTCTAAATTGAATTCTTTATTGTTAATGGTTCTAACTCTTTAAAGATGTCAAAACCTAAGTACAAAAATGAAATGTTCAGTTTCACAATTTAACATGAGACACTTATATTTAATCAAGTGTTGCTCAAATAAATAATAAATGAGAAAAATAAATAAATAATGGTACCATTTTAGTTCTATGCAAAATAACTCCTCTTTCACCAAATTCATGTGAAATAAGGACACTATTATTATTTCTCAACCTTTTCCAACTCCCATCGACACCAGATTTAGGTTCCACAATTCCTCTAAGAATCACTAATGTCCCACTCCCACCATTATTACTATTACTATTACTATTACTATTACTATTACTATTACTATTACTATTACTATTACTATTACTATTACTATTACTATTACTATTACTATTACTATTATTATTATTATTATTATTATTATTATTATTATTATTATGTGTTTCTACGTTTGAAGAGAGAATTCAACGAAGATCGCAAACGTGGAGATAAAAAGCGTTATTTATTTTATTTTGATCGGATGATGTGGCTTTGAATTTCACCAAGCTACGAACAGCTATGTACATAGCATAAATGTGTATTTTCTGAAATACACACACCTTTAATAAAATATACATACTTATGCATACACACAAAAATTTGAATACACACACAAAAAAATTAAAATAAACACACACATACACTAATTCAATACAAAATACATACACACATATATATATTACAGAATACACACACACACACATATATATTATAGAATACACACACATAGACATCCAAAATACATACACATTACAATTAAAATATGTTGGACGAAGAGAGAGAGAGAGAGAGAGAGAGAGAGATAGAGATAGAGAGACGGTGGCTAGAGGAGAGAGAGGCGGTGGTAGTGGCTGAAGGAGAGACAGACAGCAGGGAGGGTTTAGAGAGAGAAAGAGATCATGAGATGAACAAAGAGGTTGGGGGTATTTCTATGTATTGGGTATGGTCACTTTCATGGACCTTGACCCCAGGATGTGACCATTTATTTTTTTACATGCCACCAACATGGTTGCGGACCAAGACCACGACCAACTTGGTGACTTGTAAAAAATAAATGGTCACATCATAGGGTCACAGTCCATGACAGGGAACCATCACTATTTCAAAATGGTTACGGTCTTGGGTCATGACCATGCTTAACTGAACCCATTACATTTGTCACGCATGTGGTCACGGTCACGGGCTGTAACCCACTTTGGCGAGAGATTTGGTGCATTTTGGTCACGGGCGGGTCTTGGACCTGAGCCGTCACGCCCACGGTCACGGTCTATCTCCGTGACCAAAGACATTAGTTTTCACCTTTTTGCCTAGTCAGGATTATGATCACGCATTTTTTACAGTAGTTATGGTACATGGCCGTGACTAGGTGGTTAGGGCCCAAGACTACGGCCCACCTGTCGTGACCATTCTCGGTTTATGGTGTAGTGATTATTCTATAAATCACCAAAATCTCATTTGAAATTCCTTTAAATGGGAACATATAACTCATTTGAATGACTCAAATATCCTGTTCGAATGAACACAACTACTCGTTGGAACAAGTCATTCGAACGACTTTTAACAAAGATAAGTTTTTCTTTAGAACCCCTTTTATGAAAAATGGCCTCAAACGATATAAAACAAACACCCAAATTAAAATCCAAGCATCAAAATACTATGCATTCATACCTTATGAGATCCTTGAACGTTGAAGATGAAAGTTGGCAGAAATATGGCACGACGATTTAGACTCTCTAACTTTGCTCTTACGGTCTTCAAACACGTCACAGGCTTTGAGGAATAAACCAAATTAAGACATAACCTATAACTCACACAACTTTTTCCAAATGGAATTAAGCCAATACATACAGATTGACTCGATTCGAAAATACCTTACACAGGTCAAAACCCAACAAGTTACCGAAACTACGTAACTCAAAATTAGTTTTATATATAAGTGACAAGTCCACAATTATTTAGCCTACTACGACAATCATCCAAACACCATGTAATCTCACAGTCCATTTAAATTCAATCTTTAGTATTAATAATTAATCAATTTGTTAATTAATTAAATCGTAACTGATGAGCCCCTTCTCCCGGGTCATTTTAAGGACATGCTATACACATATATAAGGATCGTCACATAACCAGACACCACATTTATTTTATGTGGTAAAAAATATGCACATGAACAAAATTGTTTCACGTACAAACCAATCCCATCGCAAAATCAGACACAACCTTTCTCTCGCATTGTCGAACTATACATAAATAAAATTGTGTGAAGTAACAAAACCACATATCGTCACACCTAACGGCCACCACCTCATGATAGAGTGGTTGGGACAACATCTTGCTTGACACATAAATAAAAATGTGATCCCTCATCAAGCACTAGTAAGAGAGTTCTCCCTTTGAACACACCCATATCCACATCCATTTACCCGGACACAACCTTTCTCTCGCATGGCCAAAATTATACAAATAAATAAAATTATGTCGTGTAACAAAACCACATATCGTCATGCCGATGGACCACCACCTCGTGATAGAGTGTACGTGACAAGAAATATTTGGCATGACACACAAATACAATCGTGCTCCCTCATCATGCCCTAGTAAGAGTGGTATCTCTTGGCACACACCCATATCCACATCTATTTAACCGTCTCATTTTAATCAATATCGTTATCATCTTATTACCATTCATATTCCACATCTAGACTATCACTTACCATAACATTATTATATTCCATGTATCTCATCCTTTGAGTCATTCAAAACTAGACCCTAAACTAACCGTTACATTGTTTCATTAACTTTTATTTTCAAACCACTCACGAGAACGTATCTAGTATGGGACTACTCATCAAGTTAAACATTATAATAAAATAGATATATTAATTATAATGTTCCTAAAGTCCTCAACCCTACCCATTTCTAGACTTCAAGCGTGAGACATCTCATAAATAAAATCCAAACAAGAACACCACCACCCCCTCCCCTAGTACACTTCCATCTAGATAGGGAAGTTGTTAAGACAATAAGATTAGTTAAAAAATTATTGATGTAGATCGATTTAGGGCTTAAATGAATTTAAGCAACTAAGTTCCATTTCCAACCGCATTCACAACCATAAACCAACAACCACCACAAACCAACATAAGCCAACAACATTTATCCCCCACTCCTTCTAATCTAACTACTCTAGTAATTCTATTACAACTATAACTAGGTTCAATTTTCAATTTCGAAGGCCATAAAGCAATCAAAAGGAATTATAATTACAATTCAATATTATAAACACATGGATACTCATTATGCAACATTTACATGTGTAATTAAACTCTAATTATTAAATATTATGCCTTTAGTCACATTAATTAGGCATTTTCTACCTAAGCTACCACCTATCATGCTAAATGTAAAACTTTATTTAGCACATGCATTCCCAAACATAATTAAATCCCAATTAGGTCTTAATTTCCCATTATTAATTTCAATTAACATAAATTCAATATTCAATATCAAACCCTAATATGCAAGTATACTAACCAATGATCCATTTCCCAAATGCATATATCAACTAAGGTTAGCCCCTAATTTAATCCATATGAGGTTATTCAATTCCATCTAAATAGGGTAATAGAATTAGGGATCTCAAAATCCTAAAGGTTACTAATCAATTTTAAGCCTACAATTAGGGTAGGTGAAATTAGAAATTATATATACAAAAAAATATGAATAGTCTAATACCTTACTCTAAAATGAACCAAAAACTTGATTTAAATGGAAGAAAAGAAGTATTGAAAAAACAGTCTTGGAACCGTCTTGAATAATCTTGGAAACTATATTGAAAAGCTTTAAATCATCACTTGAATCTCCTCTTAAAGTGGATTTGAAAAAATCTTTGATTTGATTTATGAAAATGGTTGCTTGAGGAAGGGTCTAGGGAGGTTAGGGTTCTGATTAGAGTGAAAATGAGAGGAAGTAAGGGTTAGTAAGGTGAAATAAATGAAATATCGTTTAATATCCAAAAGAAAAGAAAGGGTCCTGCCCAAGTTGCGGGCTAGCGCGCAATCGTATTCTTGCACCCTGCGGTCACGGTGGTTAGGAATGGGGTCACGGGTTAGGCGCGGGTTGTCAAATGCCTTGACGGCTACATACTCTTCTAAAGGATTCCAAATTCAAACCTACAAACCATAACTTACCCCCTAAAAAACATAAGGACCAACTTACCCTCGAGATTTTCCAAATATACCTTTTACGACCAATTCAATTAATAATTACAAAAAATTACTATTTGAACCCCAAACTTTAAAGTTATTAAACTAAAGCCCACACAAGTTAAACAACTTACCAATTGAACTTTATAATTCCATTTTCATTTACTTAGGTTTAAATCATCATTATTTGACTTTAAATTCACAAATTAAATTATATAGATATCCAAAATTTTATTTAATTAATTTAATTTCTTATAATTAATTATAAATTCCTTTTAAAATTATGAGATCTCCCTATCTCCCCCACCCCCCCTCTCTCTCTCTATGTGTGTGTGTGTGTGTGTGTGTGTGTGAATCCAATTGTTCCTGATATTCTTCTCCAGTTACTAATATTTTTTAGTTTTTGTAAATACTATATCGAATGTGTCTTACTTGGTTAACTACATCTAATTGATATCTTTCACATTTTTCTACAATATCTTTTAATAGCATTATTAATTTTTCTTTTACAAGTAATTGTAAGTGGGTTTCTTAAGTATATATTTTACTGATATATTTATTTGCTAAACTTACAACTAGAAAAGATGCGAAGCTTGTCTTTGATACCAATTGAAAACAAAAGTGTGAAACATATAAATACAAGGTAATAAGTGTAAACTTAAAAATTTATAGGAGAAATTATTATCATTTATTTAAAAGGATAAGGGACTTATTAGATATTCATGATGTACTTAACGAGTTAATTGTACAGAGATATAATTTTAGGGGCTAATTGAACATATACTTGTGATAGTTTAAGGGCTTGATAGTTACAATTTAGATTAGGACTTGATAGTTATGATACGTTTTTTATCGTACCATATCTTTTTGGTCCAAAATAATATGGTTTTCATTATTGTAAATTGAAATTACTAGAATTTTCGTGGTTAATTTTGGTTTAGACGTTTAAAACATTGATTTTCCAAAATTAACATACCAGATTTCATATACCTACGATCGCTAAATATTGATTTAAATCCTATAAATATCAAATTATATTATCTTTGTTAATTTTTATCATTAATTGGACTCAATTATCAAGAGGTTTAATATTAAAAGTGACACTAACCATTAATTTGTTCATCCATATGAAAGATATCACTTAATTTTCTCTTCCCTTAGGATATGTGTCGTTTTTAACAAAGCATGTGTAGTAATTTTCAAAATAAGAGTTCATATTTATTTATTTATGTGTTATTTGACAGTTTATGTGTTAGTTTAGTTATTGCATTGGGTTATTGAAAAAATATAACGCGAACGATAAAAAATGAAAAAAAAAAAAAAGCAAATAAAACTAAAAATATCAGAAAAAACGATAGTACCGAAAGTAAAAATTACCAAAAAATAATGTAGCACATAGTGTTGGTAAGGACCAACTTAAAATAACATAAGGACTAACTTAACCTCGAGATTATCCAAAAATACCTTTTAAGTCCAATTCAACTATAATCCACTAAAAATTACGATTTGAACCCCAAATTTTAAAGTTATTAAACGAAAGCCCACACAAGTTAAACAACTTACCAATTAAACTTTAGATGTGTTATTTGACATAAGTGTTCATGTTTATTTATTTATGTGTTATTTTTGACAGTTTATGTGTTAGTTTAGTTATTACATTGGGATATTGAAATAATCATAAAGCGAACCATAGAAAAATATAAATGATAAAGAAAAACTAAGCAAAATCAAACTAAAAATACCGGGGAAAAAAAAAGATATCACCGAAAGTAAAAATTACCAAAAAAAATGATGTACTGCACGGTTTAGTATTGGTAAGTGTTTTCAAAGAAGGAAATTTACCGAAAAAAATTAGTACAATATTGATATAGATCAAATACTTACCAAATTGACTAATAACCGCTTTAAGGATTAAATTAAGGTGTTTATATATATATATATATATATATATATATATATATATAGGAAAACGCTTACCTACATCACACTCTATACATTACCCATACATTGCACCTAGTTTTAGGCTCTAATAATTTTTTTTTTCAATTTTACTATTTTACTCATGGAGTTAACCTTTTAATCAGCACATGTTTAAAAAATTAGAAAAAAAATACAATTTCTAGCTACTTTTAAAAAAATCCAACAAAAACCTTCTAAAAATACCTTAAGGGTCTGCGTCAGCAGGATTTTGTAATTTTTTTAAAAATAGCTAGAAAATGTATTTTGATCTAATTTTTTGAACATGAGTTGATTGGAACGTTAATTTCAAGAAAAAATAATTTTTTTTGGAAAAAAAGATTTCTTAGGGCCTAGAACTAGGTGTAATGTATAGAGTGTGATACTGGTGAGTCTCTCTCTCTCTCTCTCTCTCTCTCTCTCTATATATATATATATATATATATATATATATATATATATATATATATATATATATATATATATATATATATATATATACACACACATGTATGTATGTATGTATGTATGTATGTATTACTCTACTTTTTATATAAGCTCCTTCTATAACAGTTTTGTAAATACCGTCGCACTTGTTTATTTTTTTCAATTTCCTTTCACCAATTTTTGACTTGGATCGGATATTAACCATTTTATGTTATTCTAGGTTGGGTCGTTCTTATAAGGCTTTTATTTGCTACCATATGTCATTTTGAGTTTTAAATTTGTGAGCCATATTTTTTGTGACATGTGACTCATAATTTCAACATCTAAATGGCTAAAACTATGGTCCATGTTTAGATATGATTTTAAATTCAATTCTCCCTCTATCTCCCTCTCTTATACAAACCTAAAAGGCTTTCACGAATATAAACGAGCCAAGCCCTAGCTAGTTACCAAAGGTACGCAATTCAAAAGCATATATATATATATATATGATACCATTATTATCTAGCCTACTATGACAACCATCCAAAAACCACGGAACCTCACAATCCATTTAAATTAACTCATTACTCTCAATAATTAATTAATATGTTAATTAATTAAACCGTAACTAACGCGCCCTTCTCCCCGACCATTTGAAAGACATGCAATATGCACACATAAATACTATCACACTACTAGACACCACATTTCTTTCATGTTCCGAAAATATACATATTCATAGAATTGTCTGATGCACAAACAAATACCATCACACAATCTCACATAACCTTTCTCTTGCATGTCTAGAATTATAAACATAAATAAAATTATGTGATGTACCAAAACCACATACCGCCACGCCGATCGGCCACCACCTCATGATAGTGTGATCGGGACAAACAACATTTGGTGTGACACACAAATAAAATCGTGCTCCCTCATTACGCACTAGTAAGAGCGTTATTTCTTAGCACACACCCATATCTGCATCCATTCAACCATCTCATTTTAATCAGTATCATTATCTTCTTATTACCGTTCATATTCCACATCTAGCTTATCACTTATAATCACATTATTTTATTCTATTTATTCCATCCTTCAGATCATTCTAAACTACACCCTAAACCAATCGTCATATTGATTCATTAACTTCTAAAGGTATTTTCAAGCCACTCACGACGACGTACCTAGTATGGGACTGCTCATCAATTTAAACATTATAATCAAATAGATATGTTAATTATAAGGTTATTAAAGTTCTCACCATGCCCATCTCTAGACTTCATGCTTGAGATGTCTCATAAATGAAATCCAAGTTAGGAAACTCCCCCCCCTCCCTCCTTTGCGTGATACACTCATGTCTAGATAGGGTAGTCGTAAAGACACTATGATTAGATTAAAAACAATTATTAGTGTGGATTAATTTAGGGCTTAAATGAATTTAAGTAACTAACTTCTATTTCCAGGTTCCACCACAACCACTACCACAAACCAACATTAACCAGCGACATTTATTGTACACTACTTCTAATCCAATTACTCAAGTAATTGGGAACTCTAATTAAAATTCAATATTATAAACATGGGAATACTCATTATGCATACATTTACATGTGTAATTAAACTCTAACTATTAAGCATCATTCTTTGAGTCACGTTAATTAGGCATTTTCTACCTAAGCTACCACATATCAAGCTAAATGTACAACTCTATTTAGCACACGCATTATCAACAATAATTAAATCACATATAGGTCTTAATTACCCATTATTAATATTAATTAATATATATCTAATATTCACTATCAAATCCTAATATGCAAGTTTACTATGCAATGGTCCATTTTTCAAATGCATACATCAACTAAGGTCAACTTCTAATTTAATCCATATGAGATTATTCAATTCCACCTAAATAGGGTAATAGAATTAGGGATCTACAATTAGGGTTTAGGTGAAATTAGCAATTATATATACAAAAGGAGATGGATAGTCTAATAACTTGCTCTAAAATGGACTAAAAACTTGATTTAAATGGAAGAGTAGAAGTCTTGAAAAGTCATCTTGGAACCCTCTTAAATCCTCTTGAAAAATTTATTCAAAAACTTTGAATCCTCTCTTGAATCTCCGCTTAAAGTGGCTTTGAAAAACCCTTTGATTTGGTTTATGAAAATGGTTGCTTGAGAAAGGGTCTAGAGAGGTTATGGTTTTGTTTTAGAGAGAAAATAAGAGAAAGTAAGGGTTGGTAAGGTGAAATATATGAAATCTCGTTTAAGACCCAAATGAAAAGAAAGGATTATGCCCAAGTTGATCGTAGTCTTGCAGCCCGCAGTCGTGATGGTTAGGACTGCGATCACGGGTTAAGTGCGGGTTGTCAAATGCCTTGGCCGCTATATACTCTTCTAAAGGATTCCAAATTCAAACCTACACACCCTAACTTATCCCCTAAGAAAAACATAAGAAGCAACTTACCCTCTAGCTTTTTCAAAAATACCTTTTATGCCCAATTTAATTATAACTTACTAAAATTACGATTTAAACCCCAAACTTTATATTTATTAAACTAAAGCCCGCACAAGTTAAACAACTTACTAATTAAACTTTATACTTTCATTTTCATTCACCTTAGCTTTAAATCATCATAAATTGACATGAAATTTACAAATTAAATTATATAGTTAATCCAAATTTTTATTTAATTAATTATTTTCTTCTAATTAATTAATTAAAAATTTCCTTTTAAATTACGGGGTGTGTGTGTGTGTGTGTATGTGTGTGAGAGAGAGAGAAAAGAATCCAATTGTTCTTGGTATTCTTCCTTAGTTACTAATATTTATTAGTATTTATATATACTATATTGAATGTGTCATACTTCGTTAATTACATCTAATTGATAACTTTCACTTTTTTCTACAATATCTTTTAATGGCGTTATTAAATTATTATTTTATTTTCAATTATTAATAAGTGGGCTTCTTTAATATATCTTATACTGGTATATTTCTTTGTTCTTAAGGTTATAAATATAAAAGATGCGAAATTTGTCTTTGATGCCAATCTCTATCTAATGACATAATATAATTTTTGTGTCTCCTCTCAGAGGATTGACACGTGGCAACACTAATAAATACACTATTTTCAGACCTTCATACTTCCATATTCACTCCACACCGATTCCCTCTTTTTATTAATATTTGAAGAGACCCAATAATCAAGGTTCATGTATCCATAGAGAATTCGATCGCTCTTGACTATTAAGATTAACCAAAACCAAATTTAGGTTACCAAGGTTTTTTGGCACAATAATCTATCTTGGCTTTTTTTATCACTACATAATTGACAATGTTGAACAGATACATGCCTTGAGCGGACATCACCAATAAGTGCTTTTGCACTTGAAAGTTCTGTAACTACTCAGAAAGTTTCGTCATATATTGTGATTGTGCAATTGTAAAAAAAAATTAATGACCTATCTAAGTAGGGCTTGGCACCGGGAGCGTCGGCGAGAAGGAAATTTGTGAAAACAATAAAGGTTAAGGTGACTTCAGAGATGGCATACACTCAAACCCCAACGGCAATGTAGTCGAAAAATGTAAGTGGCCTATTTAAAAACCTGTTTTTATCTATTACAACCAAAAAACCTGTTTTCTTACTTAAGAAAAAAAAATATGTTTTCTTATTTTACAAAAAAAAAAATGTTTGTTTTAAAACAAGTTCTTTTTGTAAAATAAAAAATAGTTTTTTTAGCAAAATAAGAAAACTATATTTTTTTGGAAAATAAGAAAATAGTTATTTTCCTAAAATAAGAAAACAATTTTTTTTGGTAAAATAAGAAAAAAGTTTTTTTTTTTGTAAAATAAAAATACAGGGTTTTTTTGTAAAATAAAAAAACAGATTTTATGTTTAAATAAAAAACATTTTTTTTTTTTTGTAAAATAAGAAACATTTTTTTTGTAAAATAAATAAATAGTTTTTTAAATGCCTAATTTTTAAACGATTATATAAAAGGCATAAGAGTATAAAGTCAAAATAGATAATGGACATAAAATAAGGGGATAAGGGCAAGAGAGGTATTTGACATAGTTTTGTCAACCTTTAACTGTCCAAATGGACGGATTCCCCTTTTAAAAATAAATAATATAATTTAGGACTAACATGAGGCAAATAAAAAATTGAGAACCATTTAAAAAAATTTGTATCAATTTAGGGACTGAAAATGTATTTTACTCTTATTCATATACGAATAAATGGAGCATAACGAAGAAATGATTCTTTTTTGTTAACAGATGAGTAAATGAAACTTAGTGAAGAGAAGGTGGCAGGTAGACTTTGCAATCGGTGTTATCCGATTATTTTACTTCAACTGCATTTATACATGTAAGGATATGTGGGTTTTCTAATGTACAAGAAAACTTATCTCCTTTTTTAATCGCAATTTAGCCAACTTAAAACTCATTATTTAATGTGCCATATATTTTTTAGATATTTAGTTGAGCCTAAACCCTAAACGTGTATAAAAAATGTTAAAGGGATTTTTTGATATTTAATCCTTTTTTTTTTACAAAAAAAACACGCTTTTTCAATAATTCCCCCAATCATGAAAGGCCAATTTTATTTTTTCGCGTTTAAAATCATCACAGTAAGATTTATTATGCAGCAAAATAAACACATAAGTTAAATGCATTGCAACTTATGTAAACTATATATTTGTTCAGTTGGTGATGCAATTTTTAATACTACATTATTGGATATATTGTTTTTTTAAAAATAGTTGTCTTATAGAAGGCCTTATTGCCTCTCAATACTTGTCATTTATTTTTTATTTTGCTTTGAACCATATATATATATATATATATATATATATAACAGGTAACCCCTCCCCCCCCCCCCCCCCCCCCCCCCAGAAAAAAAAAGAAAAAAAAAAGAAGAAGCTCCCAACTTACTTTAATTTTTGTGATATGTTGTTTTACAGCTTTTGAAGTTTAGCATGGGAGTGTTGAAGCTATTGTAACAACCCGGATTTTTTAAATGGGAATTTTTAAATTGATCTTGGATATCAAAGAAAAATAAAATTTTAGATTTTAAAAAATTTATAATTTAAAATGTTGGTTTTTTATATTTGAAAAATAGATTTTCAAAGGGAATTCGAATCGGAATTAAAATGGAGTTTTAATTGAATTTTTATTATATAGAAGAGTCCTCAAAACATAAAACTCTCTAAGAGTCCTCAAAATAGAAAACTCTCTATCAAAAAAATATATTTAAACATATTGGACGGTCCGATCGAGCTGAAAATTTTCATGTAGCTTCCTCTCATCTTCAGCTAATTCTCCCAAACATTTCATCAAATTCCAACAATCCGATCGTCCAGGGTAAAAATTTTAGTGTTTGTTTCTGATTAGAACTCTTTTCTTAATCAAACTTTTAATCCTTTATATATAAACAAATTTGTTACTTGGCTGTTCAAATCACTTTTTCTCAAACTTTCAACCCGAAGACCTCTCCAAAATTACTCCCTTTCATCTACAAACTATAGCCCCAAACTTATTCAAGATTTAAACCTTAGATTAGAAGGCTTATTTGGTGTTTTCTCCAGTTTCGACTATAATGAGATTTGATTATTTTTGTGAGAGGAACATGATGGTGCGATCAGATTTTAAGGCTGGAATTATGTGAGGATTCATGTGATGATTTTGAGGTATGGGGTTTTACATAATATGCTCCTTAATCTCGCGAGTTTTATTCCCTTTGTTTTCTTGTGATTATTGACTCATATTTGAATTGTTAAATTCAATTGGAATATGGAAATTATTGTTGGAATCTAATTTTTATTCATGTGGTATTATTATTTGTGTTGGGCATGTTGTCATGAGATTTTAATATGGCACTGATGTTGGGCACCCGCCAAGATTCCTGTTCCGGCTACTTGATAAAGTATGGCGCGGTATGGTGAGGCCTGGTGACTCGGTTAATGTGTTGTTGAGAAATTATATTGATAAAAATACTTATGAAATTCGCATTTGATTTGAATATTCGTACTCGTATTGTTACGCTTTATTCACCGCTAATATTTATTGAGCATCTTTCCTATCGTATTGTGTACTTCCCCATATTTTCTTTTAGTGGCAGGTTAGCACGGATTTTGGGCACTTGGGATTTATCGGAGATGGATTTTAGCTTGAATTATTTTGGAAAGAATATTCGAGAGTACGTGAGAAGATTGTATATTTGTTATGTATAGAGCATTGGAGATTTATTTTGTTTCGAGGTAGATAGTTAGTTGTCTATTTCGAGAGATTTTTGGTTGTATGTAATTTGAAGATATTTGAGATTAATGGATTCTCTTATTTTTATTGTGGGTTTTAGATGCCCTATATCTTGTTATATTGTGGATTAGTTTAGTTTTATCGATAGTAGCACTCCGTTCGTTCTCCCCGGGCGGGCGGGGTATTATAGAATGGTATCAGAGCTTAGGTATACGATAACCCTCGGGGCTTGGAGTTTTGGGTTCATTGCGTGATTAGCAATTTTATGAGATAGAAAGTTTTGGTGATAAGTCGTGTTATGCATCGAGGTTAAATGTGAGGTATTTAAAGTTGATTTTTGGAGATGAGATTTATTTTTAGAGATTGTTGGTATGGCCTGATTTTCGAGTTTTAGGCTTTGTTGAATTTCGAGGGCGAAATTCCTTGTTAGTGGGGAAGTATGTAACAATCCGGATTTTTTAAATGAGAATTTTTAAATTGATTTTGGATATCGGAGAAAAATGAAATTTTAGATTTTATAAATTTTATAATTTAAAATGCTGATTTTTTATATTTGAAAAATAGATTTTCAATGGTAATTGGAATCGGAATTAAAATGGAGTTTAATTGAATTTTTATTATATAGAAGAGTCCTCAAAACACAAAACTCTCTAGCAAAAAAAAAATATTTAAAGATATTGGAAGGTCCGATCATGCTAAAATTTTTCATGGAGCTTTCACTCATCTTCAGCTAATTTTTCCAAAAATTTCATCCATTTCCAACGGTCCGATCGTCCGGAGTAAATTTTTTAGTGTTTGTATTTGATTAGAACTCTTTTCTTAATCAAACTCTTAATCCTTTATATATCAACAAATTCTCGGCTTTGATTTTCGAACCACTTTTTCTCAAACTTTTCAACCCGAAGACCTCTCCAAAATTACTCCCTTTCATCTACAAACCATAGCCCCAAATTTATTCAAGATTTCAACCTTAGATGAGAAGGGTTATTTGGTGTTTTCTCGAGTTTCGACTAGAATGAGATTTGGTTATTTTCGCGAGAGGAACGTGATGGTGCGATCAGATTTTAAGGCTAAAATTATGTGAGGATTCATGTGATAATTTTGAGGTATGGGGTTTTACACTATATGCTCCTTAATCTCGCGAGTTTTATTCCCTTTGTTTTCTTGTGATTATTGATTCATATTTGAATTGCTAAATTCAATTGGAATCTGGAAATTATTGTTGGAATCTAATTTTGATTCATGTGGTATTATTATTTGTGTTGGGCATGTTGTCATGAGATTTTAATATGACACTGATGTTGTGCACCCGCCAAGATTCCTTTTTCGGCTACTTGATAAAGTATGGCGCGATATGGTGAGGCCTGGTGACTCGGTTAATGTGTTGTTGAAAAATTATATTGATAAAAATTATTATGAGATTCGCATTTGATTTGAATATTCGTATGCGTATTTTTACGCTTTATTCAACGCTAATATTTGTTGAGCATCTTTCCTGTCGTATTGTGTACTTCCCCATATTTTCTTTTAGTGGAAGGTTAGCGTGGATTTTGGGCACTTGGGATTTATCAGAGATGGATTATTTTGGGAAGAATATTCGAGAGTACATGAGAAGATTGTATGTTTTTTTATGTATTAAGCATTGGAGATTTATTTTGTTTCGAGGCAGATAGGTAGATGTTTTATTTCGATAGATTTTTGGTTGTATGTAATTTGAAGATATTTGAGATTAATGGATTCTCTTATTTTTATTGTGGGTTTTAGATGCTCTATACCTTGTTATATTGTGAATTAGTTTAGTTTTATCGATAGTAGCACTCCATTCGCTCTCCCCGGGCGAGCAGGGTGTTACGGCTATATATCTAGAATTCAATTTTTTTTAGTGTTAGATTGAATTTGTGTTTTAATTATGTATGTTATTTTTTTAATATAGTTTTACCGGTTGTGACACATTTAACAGGTAAACCCTCAAAAGCTCTTTTTTTTTACTATTCTCAAGTGTTTACTATGTATTGATGTATGTATTTCAAATGAATTTGTAGTAGGATCTCCTACAAAGGTTCATTATGGGCGTATGGTGGAAATAGAGGAGGTGGGTATAATAGGGTGAGACATAAAAATAATTTTATATTTATGAGTATATTTCAAATAGAATTTTGGTCCAGAATGCCAAGTGTGGTCAAACAATGGGTTCAGAGTGGTAAAATAAATGATATTCAATTGTAATGTTATATTCATTTTATTTAGCTAGGTCTATGGATTATGAAGAAACCTTTATCACAATATAGTTTTCCTTTGGACTTTCATTGAATCAGTTTATTGATAAAGAATAGATGAATATGGTATACATATATTTCATTTAAAAATTACGGATGGGAAATAACTCATTGAAGAAAAAATGTTGAAACTACTTTTTTATAATCTAAGGTTTAAAATTCCATTATTGATTAATATTGAAATACATAATTTACAACGCGCCCGCCCGCGCATCGCGTAATCATCCCCTTAGCTCAATAATATCATCAACCATTTGTCGATCAAGTATTTGATGAGACAAAAATTTGAAGAGGGGCTATTCATTTTCCCCTTAAATGTTATTTTCAAGAAATCCCTTAGTCTTATCGTTTGATCTCCCAATCTTTTGAGTACACATTACCTCTAATGTTTTATCCCGGGGACTCTTAAATTGGCTACTAATCTGATATAATATCTTCCATTTGCTGTACAAACTCTTGGAACTTGGTGGAGGCATAAACAAAACCAAGAAATCATGTAAGTTGTCCCTTCTCAAGATTCCTTAGAATTATATCAATTTTTGTTTTGTTTAGTTAAATAATGTTTTGTTTAGAATGTTTCCAAAGTTTTTTTAAAAGTATTTGTATACTTATTTTCCTTTAAAAAAATATTTTCATAGTTATTTTCCTCTTTAAAGGTATAAACTATTTTTTATAAAAAAAATATTTTTTTTAAATTTATTTTTTTTCCTTATTAAAAAATATATTCATAATTTTGATACAAACACGACACGATCAAGACATATTTCTTAATTTTGAATATGTTCCGCACATTGCGCGCCTCTCGCGCATCGCACGGGCTGATACCTTTTTAAAAACAAAAGTGCAAAACACATAAATACAAGGTAATAAGTGTAAACTTAAATCTTTATAGGAGATATTATTGTCATTTATTTAAAAGGACACGTGACTAATTAGATGTACATGATGTACTTTATGAGTTGATTGGACATAGATATAATTTTAATGGCTAATTGATCACACTTATGATACTTTAAGGGCTTGATAAAAACAATTTAGACTAGGAGTGCTTACGATACTATTTTTTACCCTACCGTATCATTTTGGTCCAAAAAAATATGATTTTGATTTAGTACTTGTTATTACCGCAAATTGAAATTAACTAAAATTTTGTGATTGATTTTAGTATATTTCATATATGTATCAAATCACGCAAAACCAAATTTTTTTAAACTCTATATTTTATAAATATATAAAAATATATATTTGATCAATTAATATATTTATTTTCGTATGTATCATATATGTTGTTGATACCAAATTTAATCTGCTGACATGGCTCAATTGAGTGAAGACACATGGCAATCTACGTGGCAACAACAAACACTTCCGAGGAACTCACACGCTCTGAGGAACCATACTACAACGAGGAACACTGCTTCCCCGAGAAACTCACACGCTCCGAGGAACAAGAACTCTCCGAGGAACTCTTGAGTACCGAGAAGCTTAGGCGGTCCGAGCAACTCAGGCGGTCCGAGCTGCACCTGAACAAAGCGTTAATAGCTGGATAACCAACAGTTTGACTGTTCATTAAATGCATATCATTCAGATGCATACGCTTAAGGGGCATTGAATGTATTACCTTTTCATATGTACATCATTTAATGTATTACCCTTTCACATTACAGCCTCAGGGCTATAAATACATTGTACAATCCTCATTGTAGGAGCACCAAAATTTCTTGATAGAAGTTGTAATCGAGAATTCCCAAACACTCAGCAATAACATAACAGTGGACGTAGGCCATTCTTATAAGGCTGAACCACTTTAAAAACTCTTTGTTTCATTTATTTTATCTGTGATTGAATAATTAGAGATGATCTAATTTTTTACATCAACAGATTGGCGCCGTCTGTGGGAAACGACTGGTAATATCATTTTTCATCAAAAATAATTCATCACAATTGGCTGATATTCTAGAATCTAGCAATCAAAACGCTGAAAGTCCTCCAAATCCATCTGATCCGCCAAATATTCCAGATCTGGCTGGAATAATGAAAAATCTAGCTCAGGGCCAGACCATCATGCAAGAAACTATGTGACGAATCATACAAACCCTCCATGGCGGTACACCAAACCATTCAGGACTACGGAGTATTCAAAGAAACACCCGTGCACCATCCTCGCGTACTAGGCGTACCAATTCACATCGCAATGAAGAGTCTGAAGATTTTTCTTATCAACCTGGACGAACTTCGTCAGTGCGAGCCACAGATACTGAACAACGTATCACTCTTTCTCCAGAAAGGACTAGTGCGCTAGAGAGGTTAAGTAGGGTATCTCCTTTCGATCGATTAGGTCCTAGGAGGAGCAAAAGTCCTCCTAGAGCCCCATCGAGGAGTTTTCGATGACCATCAGACTTAAGGGAAGGATCTGCCCAGTCACGACCAACTGCTTGTCAAGATAAATCCCAGGAAGCCACATCAACGCGATCAGTTACTCGAACCAATAGGCCCGAAGAAGGGGATGATGCATGGAAAGGCTCTATTCAAAGGTTGGAGGATAAATTAAGGGAAATGGCTAAAGCCAAGAACCCTCTACAACGAACCTTTGTTCGAAGAACACCTTTTGTCCAGGCCATTATAGATTTTCCAACACCATCAAAGTTCAAAGCACCTATTGTGACTCCCAAGTATGATGGAAAGACTGACCATGTCCTTCATATAGAACAATACCAAGCTGCAGCCGACATCCATTCTGTTCCAGATGAGATGAGATGCAGAGCATTCTCGGGAACTCTTACCGGATCTGCTCAAATATGGTATAATAATCTTCCTCGGGGTAAGATCTCAACTTTTCTTCAACTGACCGAGTTATTCATTGGGAATTTCTATTTTGGGGCAAAGCCAGTTAAACGAGTAGCACATTTGTTAAGTGTTAGACAAAAAGCTGGTGAAATTACCAAAGATTATATAAATCATTTCAATAACGAGAAATTGGAAGTCATTGATTATGAGGAGAAGACAACGATTACCTCCTTCATGAGTGGACTACTATCGAATAAGTTGTACTACACTTTGGCCAAAGATCCACCTAGAACCATATCAGATCTGATGGGAAAAGCGTCCAAGATTATGAATGCCGAGGAGGCTATGGCTATGAAGAAGAATATGGATGCCCAAGAAACCAAGGTGGAAGGTGATAAAGCTAAGAAGAAAGAGCATAAGAACAATGGTAATGATAAACATTCAAAAACTAGGTCGGTATGGGACGTAATGAAGAAATTTGATAATTATACTCCTTTGAAGAAGGATATCAACCATGTTCTAGAAGAAATCAAGAACAACGAGGAGTTAAACTGGCCAGAGAAAATGAAGGCAAACCCTGATAAGAGGAATAAGGCGAAGTATTGCGAGTTTCATAAAGATCATGGCCATATGACCAAGAACTGCATAGCTCTTCATAATGAGATTGAAACACTCATCAGACGAGGAAAACTGGCAAATTATGTTGATCGAGGAAGCGAAAGAAGAAACAACAACCGAGCAAGAGAGAGGTCTAGATCTCCTCGTCGAGCAGAGGAGAACAAGAAAAGAAACCATGAAGTTGATACAGAAGACGACCCCGATCTTCCCAAGAGACCAAGGCAGCCAGAAAGAGAGGTATTTTTAATACGTTTTGGGTCATTTGACTGTAATGTTATTACAGGTGGAGATGCAAGAGGAGGAGACCTTATTACAGAGAGAAATGCTTACCTCTGCGAGGCTCAAGCTTGCTCGTATATTCAACGAATAAATCTAGCTGAGGAGGATCGCCCGAGAAAGGTGAACAAAGAGAAATTGGTCATTAGTTTCTCAAAGAATGACCTCGCAGGTATTCTATATCCTCATGATTACCCATTGGTGATCAAAATGAGGATGAAGGAGGTTATGATTTCAAGAGTACTGGTCGACAATGGTAGCTCGGCAGACATCATGTTCTACTCATGCTTCGATAGTTTAAATCTAAAGCTATCTCAACTGGAGCCTTATCACAGACCCCTCCTCAATTTTGCTGGCGAGAAAGTATTTCCACTTGGAACGATCAAGTTGGATATATTCATTGGTACGTGGCCTGCTTGTCGGACAGAAAGAATACGCTTCTTCGTGATGGATAAGAATGTTCAATCATCATACAATATCATCATGGGAAGAGTAGGATTGAAGAAGTTCGAGGCTGTACCATCTACAGTGCATTAGTGCCTAAAATTTCCAACAAATTTTGGAGTAGGAGTTGTGAAAGGTGATCAGAAAGTAGCTCGGGAATGCTATTATTCATCTGCCGAGCAAAAGGAATTGGAGGAATCAAGGAAAAAGACTACTACCTATCAAGTGGATGAAGGTTCAGAAATTGAAACATTGGATCCCAGAGATGAGTCACAACTCGTGAAGGGAAAAGTGGTGGAAGCTACTAAAAACATCATTCTGGACGATGAGCACCCTGAACGTACTACTCAAGTAGGTTCGTCGTTTGAAGCCTCACTAAAACAGGAATTGATAACTTTCCTACGAAGAAGAAAGCAAACTTTTGTGTGGAGTCATGAGGATATGCTCGGGATAGACCCAAATTTCTTATGTCACGAGCTCAATGTGAATAAGGAGATTAAGCCAGTGAAGCAGAGAAGAAGAGTGTTCAGCCCTGAGAAGAACCAAGCTATACAGGAGGAAGTCGAGAAGCTCTAGAAAGCTTGCTTCATTGTAGATGTTAAATATCCAAATTGGTTAGACAATGTGGTGATGGTAAAGAAGCAGAACAACAAATGGTGGATGTGTGTAGACTTCACCGACCTCAACAAAGCATGCCCAAAGGATCACTTTATATTGCCCCGAATTGATCAACTGGTGGATGCTACCTCGGGACATGAGTTGCTGAGTTTCATGGATGCTTATTCTGGTTACAATCAGATCAAAATGAAACCTGAAGACAGGGAGAGTACTTCTTTCATTACCCCTAGGGGAACTTATTGTTATAATATTATGCCTTTTAGTTTGAAAAATGCAGGTGCGACATATCAGCGGCTGATGAACAAGGTCTTTGCTGAACAAATTAGTTACAATATGGAAGTTTATGTTGACGATATGCTGACAAAAAGCAAGAAAGCTGCCGATCATCTAGTTGATTTAAGCCAGACTTTTGATCAACTCGATAAATACCAAATGAAGATGAACTCGACGAAGTGCATATTTGGAGTACGAGAAGGCATGTTTCTCGAGTACATTGTCAATCAACGAGGCATTGAGGAAAATCCTGAAAAGATCAAAGCTCTATTAGGGCTGCGATCTCCAACGACGAAGAAGGAAGTACAGAGTCTCACAGGACGAGTAGAAGCACTCAACAGATTTGTGTCACGAGCAACTAATAGATGTCTCCCATTCTTCAAGACACTCCGAAAGACTTTTGAGTGGAATGATGAATATGAGAAAGCTTTTCAAGACTTGAAGAAATACTTGGGAGCACCTCCACTGTTATCCAGGCCAGTGATGGGAGAAAAATTATATTTATATCTTGCAGTGTCCGAGAATGCAGTTAGCTCGGCATTGATCAGAGTGGAGAATAGAGTGAAAAAACCAATTTATTATACGAGAAAGGCCTTCCGAGGAGCAGAAATCAGATATCCAAGGCTGGAAAAAATAGCACTGGCGCTGATTGAGGCGAGTAGAAGAATGAGGCCATACTTCCAGGCTCATACCAGAGTAGTATATACTGATATGCCATTGAGGCAAGCCCTTCATAAACCAGAAAAATCAGGGAGATCTGGGCAATAGAGCTCGGTGAATATGATATAGTTTATGAACCCAAATTATCGCTAAAAGGGCAGGCTGTAGCAGATTTTATAGCAGAGTTCACCTATCCTGATACCCCCGAGGAGCAAAAGTCGCTCACTGATCAACCTGTGGATGTTACAGGATCATCAAACACTAGCTCAGACCAACTCCGGTTGGTAAAAGGGCAAGTGCATGTTACAGGATCATCAAATTCGAGCTTAGGCCAACTCCGGTTGGTAAAAGGGCGAGAAAAGATGATCGACGAAGAGCAGGAAATATCAGGGGAGAATGAAAGGAAGTAACAAATATTTCACCGAGGAACTCTAATAGATCAAAAATTTGAAGACAAGTTACCTATATGGAGGCTATACGTAGATGGATCATCTTGCACTACAGGATGTGGCGCGGGAATAGTTTTGAGCACTCCGGACGAGGTCGACATGGAATACGCCCTACGGTTTCAATTCAAAGCTTCCAATAATGAGGCTGAGTATGAGGCCATGATTGCAGGTCTTAACTTGGCAAAAATTATGGAGGCGCAGCAGGTTATTGTCTTCAGTGATTCTCAATTGATTGTAAATCAAATGTTGGGAGTATATGCAGTTAGAGGAGAATTAATGATCAGATATCATGCAAAGGCAAAGGAGCTGGTGTTAGAATTTGCTACTATTCAGCTGGTCAGAATACCAAGAATGGAGAATGCAAGAGCAGACGCCTTATCCAGATTAGCATCAGCTACTCGTACCGAGCTACGATGAACAATCCCAATTGAAGTGTTAGCTGGTCAGAGTATAGATGAAGATCTAACGATGAACTTTATCACCCTTGATTTAGGACCATCTTGGATGGATTCCATCAGGGCGTATATTAAGGAGGGAGAATTACCAATTGACAAGCTCGCATCCAAGAAACTGAAGTTTAAAGCTGCTCGGTATGTATTAACTAATGGTATTCTATATAGACGAGGAATTATGGCAGGTTTGCAGAGATGTGTACATCCCACCGAGGTGAAAGATTTAATTGAAGAGGTCCATGAAGGGTCCTGTGGAGCCCATGTAGCAGGTCGAACGCTTTTACAAAGGGTGATGATGCAGGGATACTACTGGCCGACGATGAGGGCTGATTGTATAGCCTATGCCAAGAAATGTGACAAGTTCTAGCGCTTTTCCTCCATCCGAAGAACCCCACAAGCATTGCTGATACCCATCACTTCCTCTTGGCCATTTGCCATGTGGGGAATAGATTTGGTCGGGCCACTACCAACGACCAGAGGAAGATTCAAATACCTCGTCGTCGCAGTGGATTATTTTACTAAGTGGGTAGAAGCTGAGCCTCTCATTGATATGACATACGACAAGGTGTACCAATTTATTTGGAAGAACATCATTTGTCGATATGGTCTTCCTCATGCTTTCATCACAGACCATGGAACACAATTTGATAACAAGGAGTTCGCTGCCTATTGTCATCAGTCAAATATTTTGAAGGTCCACTCAGCACCAGACCATCCTCAAAGCAATGGACAAACTGAAGTGACGAACAGAACATTGCTAAATGGCTTGAAGAAAAGATTAAGTGACGCAAAAGCAAACTGGATCAACGAGCTACAATCAGTACTATGGGCTTACCGAACTACTCCCCGAGTAGCAACAGGAGAATCACCATTTATGCTGGCGTTCGGAAATGAAGCTGTTATACCTACCGAGTTGGGCCTCCCAACACACAGGGTACTGAATTTCAATTCCCCTGTCAGCGACTTAATGAGAAGATTGGATTTAGACATGCTCGAGGAAGTTAGAGAAGAAGCAGCCATTAGAAATGCTTCTTACCAACATCGAACAACTTTGTTCTATAATAAGAGGGTGAAGAAGTGCGACCTGAAAGAAGGAGACTATGTGCTGAAGAAAGTGATTCAAAAGAACAATAAACTGGAGACAAATTGGCATGGACCATACTGAGTTACAGAAGTTGTTAGACCAGGAACTTACCGAATAGCAACTTTAGAATGGGAGGAGTTTAAGAATGCATGGAATGCAGAGCACCTACGCAAGTATTATCAGTGATGAATAAAATGAAGATATTCTATCGAATTCTTTTTTTTTATTGAAAGTTTTTAGGGGAATACTAGTGCTACTCACTACTCGGCCAAGCTCAGACTACTCAAATTTTTTCTCGAAAATGCCAACTAAGGTTGGTCGAGAAACCTATATTCCTCCGGGAAGTAAAGCTACCAATATTCCTCCGGGAAGTAAAGCTACCTATATTCCTCCGGGAAGTAAAGCTACCAATATTCCTCCGGGAAGTAAAGCTACCTATATTCCTCCGGGAAGTAAAGCTACCTGTATTCCTCCAGGAAGTAAAGCTACTTGTATTCCTCCGGGAAGTAAAGCTACTTGTATTCCTACGGGAAGTAAAACTATATGTTCCTCGGGAAATAAAAGTATTCCTAAAAATGCCAACTTATGTCAGTTAGGAAGTAAATATATTATCGAAAATGCCAACTTGAGTTGGTTGAGAGGTAAAATTATTCCAAAAAGTGCCAAAGTTGCTTGTTAAGAAAAAAATCTACTAACTATGGCTGGTCGGGGATAAAAACCAACTAACTGTAAGTTGGTCGACAAGGAAAATTTACCGACCTTGGTTGGTCGGAAACATTTTATGAAGACGATAAAGTGATCGAGCAACATTTTTAATACTCGTAACTTTTTACTAAGTTGGTCAAGAAACAAAACATTATTTTTGCCAAATGATTACCACAAATTCAAACTACTCGACAATAAGTTGGTCGAAAAATAACACAATATTATTATCTTTTTAACAGATACACATGCACAGATGTAAAGTGTTTTATAATTACAAGACAATAGCAATTAAGATTGCGAACAAAAATGAAAGTCTTTCATTAAATCCAAAAATAAATTACATTGATAATGAAATGTATACAAATTTATTACATTAATATTCCTATTCTATTGGTCTTTTCCCCTCTGCTTTTGAAACAGGATCCTCGCCAGCAGGCGGATCATTTAAAGCAAGAGGAGAATTTATGAAATTGAGATCTTCTAACATCCTGATATTCATCACGGATGGTCGATCTAGGAGATGCTCGGGATGAGATATCTCGACATTTGAATGAAGATTGTAGTCACCGAGATATTTGGAAATCAAGCATCGAGGAATGGCTCGAGCAGGGATCCAACTCATATCCAGTTTGAATGGTGGCACGGGTAGGTCGAGCAGCCCGGGATCGTGGTAGTCCCACAGGTAATGACCCTGTTCGAGTTGCAGCACACCAAAGGCATTCAACCAGCCTTGGTTGTAGCCCTCATTATTGGCATTCTGGATACGATCGTCCAAGTGGTAGAGAGCCTCGTTGTACCCAGCCATCCAGAACTCCCTGGGTTGTTTGTGGAATTGATATGTCAGTCTTTGCAGCTGCTCGTGGAGATTCTTGATGAAGAGTTCCCTATTCTCCAAGACTGACTTTTGCGCAGAAAGCTACTCTTCCAGGTCCCTGATTTTCTTTGACATTTCAGCCAACGCCTGGTTCTTCGCCATTATTTGGAAGGCCTGATTCTCTAGAGCAAACTGAGTCCTCTGTTCCTCGACTGGAATCCGAGCAGCTCTTGCTCGTCCTCGAGGATCTCTTGCTCGACCACGAGAAGATGTAGAAGGGCCAGACCTCTTCAAGGTTTCCAACTCGTCCCTCAAATTGGCATTCTCGACCTCCAAGAATGAGAATCCATCATCAGTCACTGGGATCAAGGATTTTGAAGTGGAAGCTGCAGACTTCAACTGTGACAACTCTCTTTGTAGGTTATTATTCTCCTGCTCTAATAATTCAGCTATTTGTCTGCACTCCTCGACCTCACACCTCAGAGTTTTCTCCCTCACATCGTAACCAGCAAAAAGTTTGTCGTAGCCCTAGTCGGTAATGATTTGTTGATATTTCTTCTCATACCCCTTGTGCATGAGGGCAGTGGATTCCTTAAATTGTTGCTGAAGGTCTTCGAGGGTGCCTTGGAGATCCTCGATCATATCATAATAAGCCACATTATTGTCCACTGCACGATCAAGTAGACACTTCAAGTATTGTAAGCTTCAACTACCTGTTCAGAAGCATCTTGGCCGAGGATGTCGACGATTTGTGCTGCACTCAGGTCTGTGTGACAAGCCTTAAAATATTCATTGCATTGTCGCAACAGCTTTGTATCATGAGCAGACAGTAATTCCATCCTGGCCATAAACTAGCAGAGGAAGAAAAAGCAGTAATCAATAAAAGTACCAACAGAGCATGAAGAAAAGAGACAACAGTATGAAATTACAAAAGTTCAAGTTTTATTATATCATGAAGTTCAAAGTTACATGTTCATGGTTACATTTGACAAAGGAAAAATAAAATAGAGATAAATCCGAACAACTCTACACCTTTTCCTTGTCTCCCAAAACTTTCTCGGGAGGATGGGACAAGGAATTAGGTTGCTCGGATGGAGCAGATAGTAGCTGGGGAAGTGATGGAGGTTGCTCGGAGGAAGTAGTGAGCTGCTGAAGTTCCTCGGCAGCAGGCTGGGGGATGATCTCCCATCACCATAGAAGACTCTTCGAAGGCATCTTCGTCCTCTTCTTCATCTTCAGGAGTTGGAGGGGGACCAGGGATGTGTCGTTGGAAGAGTTCGGAATTTTCATCCACTTTCATCTCCTGTAGTGCAGCGACCCATCCATCTTTAAAGTGCTTGAGGCTGCCATATTCTACTTAAGACATTATGGCAGCCAAGCCTTTGTTCCACCCTTTGTCCCAGCCAGCGCTGAAAGACTTCTTCACAGCCAATTTTCTCTTCAACTTCTCCGAGGAAAGCTTCTCGGATAGAAGGTTTTCAGCAGTCTTCAATTTATTCTCAACCTCCTCCTTCTGCCGACTTACTTCCCGAAGTTGGATTAATTCTTCCTCAGAAACCTTGAGTTTATCTTCAAACTCCTCAGCATTCTTGAGCTTCCCTTCAAGCTCTTTATTCTTCTTCTCCAAAGAATTCACTTTTTTCTCCAACCCCTTGGAGACTTCAACAACCTGAGCTTTCTCCTGCTCGGTGGAGGTAAGTTTCTTCTCCCAAACAGCCTTGTCAGTATCATACTTCTGACGAGAATCTTCCAAAGACTTCATCAGGCCCACCAGAGCTTCCTCCACACCAGATGAGGAGCTTGAAGCTTTAATTGCTTCATCCTTCTTCAAAATTATGTTAAAGCAACTCACCAACTGTGAAAAGAAAATGAAATCAAGTCAGAGACATATATAACAAGGGAAAGAGGAAAATTTCAAAGTAATAAGACTTACAGAAGCAATATGGCGAGCCGCCAATGAGGTGACCATGTCCCGAGAATGGTTCTCCTCAATACCTTGGATCTCGGGAATGATCCAAGTCTTCACCGAGCTCATGGTAGAGCTCGGGGGAACAAAAGTAGGAACACCAGTTCCAGTAGTTGGGGGCTGGGAGATGGTTTCAGCCAAATTGACCGAGGAGCTCTTCTTCAGCCTCCTCGGGGGAACAAGAATAGTTTCGACCAAGGAAGAACTCTTGGTCGGTGATATTACAATCACTTCTCCTAGAGCAGCAGACCTGCTTGGAGACACTTGGGGCTTCTTGGCAACCTTCACAGGAGCAGCCGAGGAAGGTGCATCAGTCTTCTTTGTCCCCTCCCCTGGGACGTCAATCTTACTTCTTTTTGCCTCTCCAGCACCCGAGGAAGGTTTCTCAAAAAGGGTGGGAGGTCTTCTCTTCTTCATCCTTTCACTTAAAGGAATGTGTGACTTAGGCGAGGAACTGGTAGAAGCTGGTAATGGTTCTACTTCACTTATCACCGGACGAGCAGTGAAAGAAGTGGTGTAGCTCTTATACTGCAGCAAATACAAGGTTGACCTAATGTGCTCATCGGCAACACTCTGATGCAAACTCCAGATAAGTTTTAAGTGCCTTATATTAACGTCTGCTTCTTTTGGACACTTTCTTTTGCTATCAACTGCAAATAAATCAAAATTATAATATCAGTGGCACATTTTGTCAAACACAGAGGAAGCATAATTTCAAAATAAATAAAATGAAATAAAAATAACCTATCCCATTGCCATAGGGAGGGCATCTGGGACCCTGATAAACTTCATCTCCAGATAAAGGAGCATGTTGCCAATTTTTTATGACAACCCCGTGCTCAAAATAGTCCCTATTGGCATCCGGGAGATTAACCACTAAAGGCCTATTTAAAAATCTAGCTTTTAAATAAAAAAGTGTTATCACCAACTGCCCATATATAGCAATACATGATTTCTAGAATTCCATGGATTTGATTTAATCTATGAACCCCATTAACTATTCTCCATGCATTGGGGGCTATTCTTGCAGGAACAACGTCAAACTATTGACAAAATTCCAAGCATAAGGGATTGGGTGGAAAAGAAAATCCACACTCAGCAACAAAGAGACTGGGGAACCAATGTCCCTCAGCCAAACGGAAATAGTCAGAAGGCTGAGAAAGCTCTTCCAAAACAACCCAGGACGGAATAGAAAAATCAGAGCGAAACTTATCAAGAGATTCAACAGGGTAAACCATGATGAAGAAAGGAAATGAAGAAGAAGGAAGAAGATCTTACGGAAAAAGAGTGGATCTGTTGACAACGAACGATGGAAAGGATGAACGCATAAGAGAGTAAGACAATAGAAAACTCGAAGATACAAATTTGAAAAAGTAGAAGACGATGGGATTGTCCGTGACGCTTAAATACCTTGCCTTGGGAAAAGGAAAAAGTAATGATTACAAAAAGAAACGATTACGCTACCGGCGGCTAGAAGGACAAAAAGGGCGCGACAATCGAAGTGGTTATAAAAATTCAAAAAAGGCTGATTCTACGAATTTGGAAGGAGAAATAAATACAAAAGACTCCTAAATTTCAGGATGACCATTTAAAACTACCATATTCCGAGAAAGAATGTTCCACACTCCTCAAAGTTCGAACTATGAAACATTGGGGGCTTCTGTTGATACCAAATTTAATCTGCTGACATGGCTCAATTGAGTGAAGACACATGGCAATCTACGTGGCAACAACAAACACTTCCGAGGAACTCACACGGTCCGAGAAACCATACTACAACGAGGAACACTGCTTCCCCGAGGAACTCACACGCTCCGAGGAACAAGAACTCTCCGAGGAACTCTTGAGTACCAAGAAGCTTAGGCGGTCCGAGCAACTCAGGCGGTCCGAGCTGCACCTCGAACAAAGCGTTAATAGCTGGATAACCAACAGTTTGACTGTTCATTAAATGCTTATCCTTCAGACGCATACGCTTAAGGGGCATTGAATGTATTACCTTTTCATATGTACATCATTTAACGTATTACCCTTTCACATTACAGCCTCAGGGCTATAAATACATTGTACAATCCTCATTGTAGGAGGACCGGAATTTCTTGATAGAACTTGTAATCGAGAATTCCCAAACACTCAACAATAACATAACAGTGGACGTAGGTCATTCTTATAAGGCTGAACCACTTTTAAAACTCTTTGTTTCATTTATTTTATCTGTGATTGAATAATTAGAGATGATCTAATTTTTTACATCAACATATGTATATAATTTTTTATATTTCATAACTGTGTATATATTTCGTATATTTCATATATGTATATATTTTGTAATCTGTGTCTATATATATTCCAGAAATAATATATATATATATATATATATATATATATATATATATATATATATATATATATATATATATATATATATATATATATATATATATATATTGAATATACATCGAATAAATAATATATTCCATATATTATTGAAATAATATTCGATATATTGAATATATATCGAATAAATATATTGAATATATATCGAATAAATAATATATTAAATATATTATTGAATAAATAATATATTGAATATATAATTGAATATATAATATATAATATTGAATAAATAATATATTAAATATATAATATTCAAATATAATATATATTATATATTCTATATAATATATATAATATAATTCAATATATAATATATTCAATATATTATATTATATATATATATATATATATATATATATATATATATATATATATTTATATTTATATTTATATTTATATTTATATTTATATTTATATTTATATATAATAAAGTACAATATGGGTTTGGGGCTTTGTCATGCATGACATTTTATGTCTTGCATGCGTACACCTGCATACATACATACATACATCATTATTTTTTATTAATTTTTTTTAAAATATTTTTAAAAAAATTATTTTCTTTAAATATTTTTAAAAAAATATATTAATTTTTTGGTTTTTTAATTTTTTAAGGGTGTTTTTTTAAAAAAAAAGACGAGTAATTATGAACTGAGTTTTATCACGGAACAAATTTATCGCCGTGCCCTCGCGCACGGGCATAAACTAGTAATATAATATATATTATATATATTATATATTCAATATTCAATATAATATATTATTTATATATTGTACTATTCAATTCAATATAACAAAGTACAATATGGGGATGGGGGTTTGTCATGCATGATAAACATGCATGACATTTTATGTGTTTCATGCATACATGCTTGCATGCGTACACATGCATGCATAAATACTTGCATCATTATTTTTTTATTATTTTTTATTAATTTTTTTTAAATATGTTTTTAAAAAATATTTTCTTTATATATTTTTTTAAAAAAAAATATTAATTTTTAGGTTTTTAAAATTTTTTTAGGGGTGTTTTTAAAAAAAAAAGACGAGTAATTATGGACTGAGTTTTATCGCGGCAGCAAATTTATCGCCCTGTCCTCGCGCACGGGCATACACTACTAATATAATATATATTATATATATTATATTATATATATTATATAATATATATTATATATATTATATATAACACACAATATAATATAATGTATAATATGTAATATATTTTATTCAATATATTGAATATATATCAAATAAATAATATATTCAATATATAAATAATATATTTAATATATAAATATAAAATCCTTCGTAAACAAAATTTTCACATTTACATCTATTTTCTAGCTTTTGTGTTTGATAGAATATGTGGAAAATTATTGATTTCCCAACTTGTATTAAACATACACAAGTTGGAAAATATTCATTTGCCTTGAAATTATTTGCCCTAGAATCAAACGACTTGGAATTATTTGCATTTTCTTACTTTTCTATCAAACGGACTCTAAAATGAATATTTAAGAGTCTCAAATCCAAAGCTATCCACGTAATCATCCCCTTAGCTCAATTATATCATCAACCATCTGCCGATCATGTATTTGAAGAGACAAAAATTTGAAGAGAGGCTATTCATTTTCCCCTTAAATGCTATTTTAAGGAAACCCCTTAGTCTTATAAATCTTCGCTCGACTCTATCGTTTGATCTCCCTACCTTTTGAGTACACATTACCTCTAATGTTTTATCTTGGGGACTCTTAAATTGGCTACTAATCTGATATAATATCTGCCATTTGTTGTACAAACTCTTGGGACTTAGTGAAGGTGTAAACAAAACCAAGAAATCATGTAAGTTGTCCCCTCTCAAGATTCCTTAGAATTATTTCAATTTTTGTTTTGTTTAATTAAATATTGTTTTGTTTAGAATGTTTCCAAAGTTTTTTTTTTAAATATGGGTATACTTATTTTCCTAAAAAAAAATATTTTCATAGGTATTTTACTCTTTAAAGGTATAAAGTATTTTTTTAAACTTATTTTTGCACAAATTTTTTTTCCTTATTAAAAAATATATTCATAATTTTGATACAAACACGATACGATCAAGACATATTTCTTAATTTTGAATATGTTCCGCACATTGCGCGTCTCTTGCGCATCGCGCGGGCTCACACCTAGTTAAAAACAAAAGTGCAAAACACATAAATACAAGGTAATAAGATTTTGATTTTGATTTTGATTTTGATTTTGATATTACCTTCTCAAATCAGGTAATATGATTTGATTTAGTACTTGTCATTACCGCAAATTGAAATCACCTAAAATTTTGTGATTGATTTTGGTTTAGACATTTAAAAACCCGATTTATTACCAAATTTCATATACCAAAACTACAATCACTAAATACCAGTTTAAAATCCTAGAAATATCAAATTAATGTTATATTTGTTAATTTCTATCATTAATTGGACTCAACATCACAAATATTTAATTTAAAAGTGATATCAACCATTAATTTTTTCATCCATATGAAAGATATCACTTCATTTTATCTTCCCTTAGGATATGTGTCCTTTTTAACAAAGTATATGGAGTAATTTTTAAAATAAGTGTCATTTCTTATTTATTTGTGATTTATTTGACAGTTTGTGTTAGTTTAGTTTTTGTATTGGGACATTGAAAAAATCATAAAGCGAATGATAGAAAAATAGAAAATGTTAAATATAACAATAAGAAAAATCAAACTAAAAATACCGGAAAAACACATATTACCAAAAGTAAAAATTATAAAAAAAACGATGAACCGCATAGTTTGGTATTGGTAAGTATTTTCAAATAAGCGAATTTACCGGGAAAAAAATTAGTACATGATTGATATAGATCAAATACCAACCAAGTTGATAAAGAATCACCCCTAATTTGGATTTTAAGGACTAAATTAAGGTGATAAATATATATATATTTTTTTCTACTTTTTATATAGGCACCTTCTATAACAGTTTTGTAAAAAGCGTCGCATTTGTTTATTTTTTTCAATTTCTTTAGCCAATTTTTGACTTAGAACGGATCTTTATAAGTTGGGTTTTATTTAAGGCCTTTATTCACTAACATATGTTATTTTGAGTTTTAAATTTGTGAGCCTTATTTTTTGTGACATATGACCCATAATTTCAGCATCTAAATGGCTAAAACTTTGGTCCATGTTTAACTATGATTTGAAATTCAATTCTCCCTCCCTCTCCCTCTTATACACACAAACATGCAAATGGTTTTGCAAATTGATACCCTAATGGGCGTAATAGCTCCTCTTATGTCTTGAGCAATACGGTTGTTGAACCATGAAAAACACATGATAACGATACCCTCTCTACTAAATCAAGCCATCCATCAATTAAAAAAATATATAGACCAAGAGAGAAAGAGAAGAGTTAAGAAAAGTGCCTTCATGGGTGTTGATTTTTTCCCCATGAATGTCACCTTATTAAGAGGTACTTAACTTATAGTTTGATTTTGGGTCATTTGGCTTTTGGCCCTCAAAGTTTATGTTTGAACACGGGTTTCCCTATTTTCAGTTCTGGAACTTTGGGTTCTATTTTCATTTTCGTAAAGAAAAAATGTCATGAAAATCTTTACAAGTATCATACTCGACTCCAAAGTTGAAGAATAAAACATAGCGACAACCAATGTGCAAACAAGAAAAACGTTAAAAGTAATACTAGGGAGACTTTTTTTCGTTGCCTTTTTTTGTGATCCTCCTGATGTATCAAACATACATTGGGTAGTGTTTCAAATGGACCCATGTGAATTATAAACACCACTCAATGTATGATTGACACATCAGCCGAATAACAAAAAAAGGTCATGAAAATTCTCCCTAATATTAGTCATACGTTAAAGGGGCAAATACCATTTGTTAAACCATAAATGTAGCAAATAGTAGAAGAAACACTCATTAAATTGCTATATTTGAGCCGTAGAGAATGTAGAGTGTAATGGTTATTGTGGTAACATTGCATTACATGCTCACATAAACTCATAATTTAGCCCACCTCCCACTTAATAGTTTCACACATTTTCATATATTATATCAATTGTGGATAATTGTTACACTCAATATTTCCTTCTGACTTTGTAAGTATTAATTAATATTGTTTTTTTTACTTTAATACATTATTAATCTTCAATTTTAGACTTTCATACGACTTTATAAGATTATTAGACTTTAGTACATTTTTCGTCGCTAAATGTCACTAAATATGACTTTTAGCGGCAAAATTCACATTTAATGACAAAAAATGTACTAAAGTGTAATAAACTGATAAAGTTAAGTCTAAAATCGAAAATTAGATATGTATTAAAAAAACATTAATTTCCCATATCTTGCTTTTTGCTTTTAGTGATGCACTCGTCATTTCTCACTTTTTTGTACTTATGTATACATACCAAACTTCACAACATTGCATATGACATTTTGTTCATCCTCAAAAGTCCACGTATTTATAGTACAACAATCACAACAATCATGAGATTAGTGGTTATATAATCACTCCGGTGTGATATACACATTTACAGGCTTAAATGGAATACATTAAAAGGTCAACATTTGCTATAAAACTCCATTTTTGATACCTATATATGGTTTCCCCAAATTAAATATACAAGGAAAAAAGGCCTCGACCCTTTATTCTAGCCCATTTTTCACTTGATATGCTTAAAGTTAAAACCCCATTTTCAAACATCATTCAAAAAGCCATGAAAGGTGAAACCTAACATATATGGAAGACTACACATTTATATAGGCTATGTATGTTAGTGTAGTATAAATATGTATGCCTTCCTTATTTGGGACCAAGCATAGTAATACCTAATAAAGTTGTGTATCTTTCATGCTTTGCTTCAGGAAGAACATTACAAAGCCAGAAAACAATAGGATTTTACTAACTTCGTGGCCGGAGCGGCTCGACAATCACGAGACGAGAAAGAAAATGCGGGGAAAGCCAGTGCCTGGAAAAGTAATTTTTGTCCTTTGTATCGCCAGTTTTCTTGCGGGGTCACTTTTTAGTAGACCAAGGTGGGCCCGTCCTTTGGAAAATAAGGAACGTGAAATCATAGTTTTCCCTGGCCATGTCGAGATGTTGAGCACTGTTACCGGCCATGATTTTGAGCATAAGCAAGTAAGTTTATGAGTTAGCTGATTTGGTTATTACCATTTCGATTGGCTTCTAGATAGATTTTGTGTGTTTAAGTTGATGGATTTTTCTAACTTTTTATTTGAATATTGTATAATTAGAAATTTGTCCAAAAGACTTCGGGAGATATTATGGAAGAAGTTACCAAGACTCGTCAAGCTATTCAGTAAGATTGATAGAATTTATATGAGCTAAAAATGCTTTTAGGGTGCGTTAGATTACAAAGTTATAAATCTATTGGAAACAAGCTCATCTCTTTTCGAAAATAATATTAATAATAATAATGATACAAATTGTGAATAATATGGAGAAAGAAATGAGAGATCTGTCAAGGTGTTCTCTTTTCCGTTTCTCATAAAATCCAACTCTTTAGGAATGGGTGAGAATTAAATTGTACGACAATTGAAATAGTAAAAGAACGTCAAGATATTATTAATATCATCTTCGAATAATTTTCCAACGGTTTTGCAAAACAAATTCTAACTTTGCAATCAAACGAATCCGTAGTTCATTTTTGTCCTACAAAAAAATGTGTATAGTGGAAAAGTGCTTTTTAGTTTGGGTCTTATTATTAATAATGTATTTTTTCTGAATTATATATATATATATATATATATATATATATATATATATCACTCAATAAAACAGTCACTACACCAAAATGGGCAAATTGTCACCTTTCAGCCGGCCAGCCTTGTCAAGGTCATTGACCGTGACAAAAAAACACGCGTTTTATGTCACGGTCATTGACCTTGACACGACCGTGACAACTAATTGTCACGGTCATTGACCGTGACACGATCGTGACAATTCAATTTGTCACGGTCGTGTCACGGTCAATGACCGTGACAATTCGTGTCACGGTCAAAGACCTTGACACGACCGTGACAACTTTTCCAGCAAAAACCCTACCCCCCTTCTTTTTTCCCTCCCGCGCCCTTCCCTCCCTCTCTCTCTCTCTCTTTCTCTTTCTCTCTCTCTCTCTCGACGCTGCTCTCTCTCTCTCTCTCTCAGGTCCAATTTCTCTCTCTCTCTCTCTCTTCCATTTATATATATATATATATATATTTGTCTGTATATTTATGTGTGTATGTGTATATATATATGTGTGTATGTGTGTGCGTGTGTGGGGGGTGGGGCGGGATGGGGGTAGGGGGTGGTGGAGGGAGCAGGGGGTGGGGCGGGGTGGGGCAAGGTGGGGGGTATGTGTATATATATATGTGTGTGCGTGTGTGGGGGGTGGGGTAGGGTGGGGGCAGGGGGTGGGGTGGGGTGGGGCAGGGTGGGGCAGGGTGGGGCACGGGGTGGGGGGTGGGGCAGGGTGGGGGTGGGGGTGGGGGTGGAGGTGGGGGTGGGGGTGGGGCGGGGTGGGGCAGGGTGGGGGAGGGGAGCAGGGGGTGGGGCAGGGTGTGGTGGAGGGGGGCAGGGTGGGGTGGAAATTTGGCTAATACACGAGAAACTGATAATCGTAAATATTATGAATAAAAATGGTACTTTCTTGGAGACTATAAATTATTATGTACAAACTTTGGTTCTAGACCTATGTTGTTGGATTTGGATCTTGGGTGTTGATTAGTTGGTATTATTGGGAAGATTGGGTTAAGTTGAAGCATATGTTGTTGGAGTTGAAAATTATATGTTAATTCATTATTACTATATTGGGGTGGGGCGGGGTGGGGCAGGGTGGGGGAGGGGGTTTATTATCGATGGGACTTAATTTGTTGAATGATAATATTTGTATTAGATACTTGCGTGGTTTTACCTAACTTGAATGAATTAATAAATGTTTCAGTAAAGGTTGAAGTGGACAAAAAACATGTGAATTGATTAATATCCATAATGTAAATAAAAGGTAAAGTAAGTGTGTAAATGGGTGGTTGAGCAAGCTAAGAGGTCTAACCCATATTTAATACATAGGTGTGTTATGAAAGGTTTTCAAAGGGTAATTAAGTATTTTCAAATAATGACCCCGAAACATAGAAATTCAATCTCAAGCAATTTAATTTCAATCTCTACAAATTTATGCATGTATTCAAGGGATTTATGAAGGATTAATATTAAAATTCAATTCCTATACATAATCTAAAAATTATAACTCAGATTCAACTAGAAATAAACCAAACCAAAGTTAGTTAAATAAACCAAAGGATTAATATTAAAATTCAACTCTATTAGTTAAATTATTAATGTAATAGAATTAATCCATATAAATCACATAGGCTCGATACAAATATTCTAATTAACTTGCCTCATGTGTGTGTGTGCGTAGGTGTGCGTGTGTGTGTGGCGGGGGGAGGGGGCAGGGGTGGGGCACCCATTTAATAACTCTTTAAATATTTGGAAAAAACATAATATTACAAAATTGAAACGAAATGGTATTGACGGAACTTACACATACGTTATAATATAGACGAAACATTTTTTTATCTGTACTAATAACATTTTTTTTATCTGTACTAATAACATTTTTTTACAGCAAAAATGTCTCCTTCAGATGTTAGGGCGAAGATGATGATGCTGTTTATGATGATGTCATCGTCTGGGTTCGGTGGTAGCGGAGGCGACGAGGGCTCCTCCACCCCTAGGCTCCCCAAATATGGAAAATTTGGGATTACCGTCGAAAACAAGTCGGAGCTTTTAGCGAGATCCCTCGAGCTGCTAAAGACGGTCATCGTCCCGGGGTTTATGAGTTGGAAGGAGGTGCCGTATGAGCTCAAGTTAGCTGTTTGGGCGGCACTATAGGTAATATTTATATGAATATTTCAATTTCAATTTATATTTATATTTATATTTATATTTATATTTATATTTATATTTATTCGCAACTAACATTGTATTTGTTGGACATGAACAATTCAACTTGGATCCAAAGCTACGCGATTCCGTCTTGGAGCAGTTGAGGGAGCAACACAAGACGTGAAAAAAAAATATGCGGACATGGTACTTTGGAAAAACACGAGAGACCGTTTTACAATGGCGCGGATCCGTCCCGCCCAAGGAGCCGATCTCATTGGCACAATGGCAAAAGTTCATTGACAATGAGATCGAGGATCGACAATTGGCATCTCGCCAATCGGGGAGGGAAAATCGGGCTAAAAAGACGGACGTGCACTACTCCGGCCGCACCTCTTACGCTGAGGTGGAGCATAGGATGAAGGTAATATTTAATTTATCTATAACTACAGAAATATATTATTGGATATTATTTTACTTTGCGGGGTCGATACTAATTCTACTTTACTTTATTTTATTTCAGGGGGTAGGGAGTGGGCCAGGGGGTAAGCCACATAGGCTCGATACTTATGTGGCTCTTCGGACGAAGAAGGGGAAGGACAAGGAGGTGTCCCCGAGCGTCGCGGCCACGATTGTAAGTAATCCGACAGTTTAATTATTGTTAATTACGTTATAATTTTTTAGTTTACTTATTTTACTAATCATGTGCTTTTTGTCGTTTCAGGAAAAGCTTAAGGAAGTGCATGAGTCGCAGTCTGATGCCGACAAGGCATCTTTGTCCACAGACGCAATCAGCCAAGTGCTTGGCTCTGATCGCAAGGGGAGGACAAGGGGAGTGAGCTCGCGAGTGGCCAAATCTAGGATCATCGGATTGGAGACGAGCGACACCGGGTTGGCTCGAACGGTGGATTCACACGACGTGAAGCTGTCCCGTTTGGAGGCGACGGTCCAAGATATGTACGCATTCATGAAGCGTACGTTGGGTGGAGACCGTAAAGAGAAAGGTAAAGGGAAAGGGAAGGAGAAGGCGGTGGAGGAGGAGGTGCGGGAGTACGAGGAGGTGCGGGAGGACGAGGCGCAGGATGACGAGGATGTGGACCTCGCTGCTTCATCACCGACACGTTCGTACTTCGATGATCCACTTCCCTATTTGACGCCCTCCAACAGACCATTATCGACAATTGGTTGGCCGAGCGTGTTCATATTGGACATATTTGATGGCCAGCGGATAGGGCGGGGGTTGAGGGACCCGAATATCGTCGAGGGTGGAATAGTCCATGGACGTGTTTTTCAACAGATGGAGTCCAGGGTGCTCGTCACGCATGTCATAACCGGGAAGGAGAACTCCCTATTGTGGTTGCGCGAACAATGCGGCACGACGTATATTAGTGGGTGCATCAATTCGTATGTCGTGTGGCCTGCTCACCTCCTTAGTTTTATCCAAGACATGTAGTAACATTATTTTCTAGTTTGTCCATTTTAATTATATTTGGATTATATCGTCATGTATATTATTTTTACTTTGAAGATTTGGATTATACTGTCATGAATATATATTTGCATTATCTTTAGTTTGTGTTGGATATATGATGTTTGGAACAGGTACAACGTTGCTATAACAGATACAAATATACTGCTGGGCAGTGGCAGTGGCCATACTGCCCAGCAGATTTTTTTTAAATTCTGCCCAGAATTGTCACGGTCATTGACCGTGACAATTTTTTTTAAAAAGGGTCACGGCTTTGTCACGGTTATAAACCGTGACAAACGTGTCACGGTCATTGACCTTGACACGACCGTGACACAAAACGCGAGTTTTTTGTCAAGGTCAATGACCGTGACACGACCGTGACAAAAAAAGTTGTCTCGCCTCGAAATGTCACGGTCATTGACCTTGACAAGGTGAATTTGTCAAGGTCAATGACCTTGACAAATGGACAGATTTGGTGTAGTGAGTATCGACATTGGAGATGGAACTAGCAGGAGCTCGGACTAGCCAAACTGGCAGCAAAACTTCCCTCAAAAGAGCATCTAATAAAAGCCTTCAGAAAGCTTTTGTTGTAATTGGAATTAATACTGCTTTCAGCAGTAAGAAGCGGCGAGACTCTCTTCGACAAACATGGATGCCCACAGGTCTCTCTCTCTCTCTCTCTCTCTCTCTCTCTCTCTCTCTCTCTATATATATATATATATATATATATATATATATATATATATATATATATATATATATATATATATAATGACACATTGACACAACCAAATCATAGTTTATGCAACATTAGGAAATATCAAATGATGTAAATGTATGACATAAGTAGATGAAGACATAAGATGATATACACGTGATAGCTTTTATTGAAATCAATCTATATTCTGTATTGACAAACAAAATGAATAATGTTTCAATGCAGGAGCTAAACTAAAGAAACTGGAGAGAGAAAAAGGGATAGTAATAAGGTTTGTAATAGGACATGGTGTCACACCAGGAGGAGTCCTTGATCGAGCAATTGATGCTGAAGAGGCAAAGTACCAAGATTTCCTTCGGCTTAGGCATGTTGAGGGCTACCACAAGCTCTCCACCAAGACGCGCTTGTATTTCTCAACCACTGTATCAATTTGGGATGCTGAATATTATGTTAAGGTGGACGACGATGTCCATCTAAACTTGGGTAATATATATAATATATACATATATATATATACATGTATATATGTACACACACACACACACACACACACACATATATATATATATATATACATATACGTGCTTCCTTCTTCCTTTGATTTCATGAAAATAGTGTGTTCTTAATAGTATACACACATATTTCTATGTTACACACATGTATAAGAAAATTATGTTTTCACGGAAGAGGTATACACACACACTACCTTCTTTTTGTCTGCGTGTGTGTGAGTGCATTAAAAACGTGTGTGCACGAGCACACATATATACAAGAATATTATATCAATGACACGCACACACATACAAACACATATGAGGATATGATGTTATCATGAAGAATGATTTCCATCTTCCACTTGGGTAATATATACACACATGATACCTTGTTTCTACTGCGCGAACATGCAATATTTATATGTTAAATACACAGACACACACATATAAGAATCCTATGTCAACGTGAATATATATATATATACGTTCCTTCTTTATTTTCCAGGTAATGGTACTGCTTATTAGTATACCCGCATGTATGCATATTTCTATGTTAAAACACACGCCCACATATATATGTAATAATGTGAAATCATTTTATATTGTGTAGGTATGCTAGTGAATACACTAGCCCAACACATATCCAAACCCAGAATCTACATTGGATGTATGAAATCTGGACCGGTTCTTTCTCAAAAGTGAGTTGCTGTTATGAACGAATCTCAATCCTCTTTCCTTTATATTTATTTATACTAGCGGACAATGTTTAAAAAGGTAAAAGGCGAGGCGAGGAGTAAGCCTCACCGAAAAGGAAAAAAATAGCAAAATAATATTTAAAAAATACTAATAAAACCATAAAAATAAAATAACAAAAAAATATAAAATAAAACTACTAAAAAAAACATCCTTGAGGGTTTTCTCACATAGTTTGACATTTTTTTGTGGCCCCCCGAGATAACTTTTTAGAAAAAGAAAATCAATTTTAACATATTGGTTATTTTACAATATGACAATAAATTAATCAATGCAAAATCGTACTGACAAAATTATTTTTTTAGATTCATTCTCATATTGGTTATTTTATAATATGACAATAGATTAATCAATGCAACTTAAAAAGAAAATTTATTAAAAAAACATTGATTTTCAAGCTAAGATTAAAAAAATAGTAACTTTATTAAAAAAATAATAAAACATATCAACCTAAGTTTATTAAAAAAAACAGCAACCTTTAAAGTATATTAGTATAAGTTAAACAAAATATATTAATCTAAGCTGAAAATAAAAAAACAGAAACCTTTTAAAAAAAAGTCATATTGAAGTTAATTTAGTACATTTATTTCAAACAAAATATATATTTATAACAAAATATAGTTTCAAACAAATTTATACATTTATTTCAAACAAATTAGTAAAGAAAAACAAAATTAAGTGCAATTTTAAAACTAAACTAAAAAAAAAAAAGAATAAGAGTTAGTAGATTAAAACAACATTTTTTTTAAGTTAAGTGCAATTTTAGAAAAATGAAGAACTTTAACCTTTAAAAAACTAGACTTTTTGATGAAAGAAGAAAAAAAACATATATATATATATAATTTAGGCGGACCGGACATGAGTCGCTAAATGAAGTACATATATATATATATATATATATATATATATATATATATTTGCTTTCGCGCCTCAACAAAAAGGCATGAGGCGCATCGAGGCGTAAGCCTCAAATTCAGCCTGAGGCTTAAGCCTCGAGGTTTTTTTTCAGCACCTCGCCTCAAGGCGCGCCTCAAGGCATATGCCTCGAGCGCCTTTTTAAACATTGCTAGTGGATGTCCGTGTCAATGAGATATTTGCAATTTGGCTCGGAATGTCATTCGGTACGCCCTTGCATCGTGCCTACAGGCTACAACACACATAGGATATGTCTCGTTGTCATTTTGTTAGTTTTATTATTTGAGGTATTTAATGTTTAGTTTTATAGGGTTTATGGGGGAGTGTGAAATATGGGGAGTTTGAATTGAAGTAACAGGAGTGATGATGATGATTTCGGGAAACTAACGTGTAAGATCTTAGTCATTAATTTATTTTTGAAAGTTGTTCGGAAAAAAAATCAACCCTGGGATTACTTTTTAAGATGAATCGCAAAGTACCACTCTCCCATATTACGTAGATACAAGTACCAAATAAATGGTTTTCAGCATCTCATGGTTTAATATATACACTAGGGGCAAGATAAATGCTATCCCATCCCAACCATAAAATGTTCCAATAAATAGCACTATAGCAGTAATTTTCCTAACCACTTAAATCGCTTATGATAAAATGCACTATTCTACATGTGATATTTATATCTATGCTTAGGATGAAAAATTATACATGTTACAAAACGAATCTAATAAGAACTTTTGTAAATTAAATACTTTAAAAGCTCAGCCTAACAAGCTTTTTATCAACTGTTTCTTTGGGATTGACATGCAGAGGAGAAAAATACCACGAGCCAAAGTATTGGAAATTTGGGGAAGAAGGCAACAAGTACTTCAGACATGCCACTGGTCAAATTTATGCCATTTCAAAAGACCTTGCTACCTATATCTCTCATAACTCGTCCGTTTTCTGTCTCGCTCTGTGTGTGTGTGTGTGTGTGTGTATGAGGTGAGAGGTTTTTGTGATAAATACCTATAACTGATTAATACTTTTTATCGCATAAAAGGCCACTAACCTCAGAAAAGTTTAGTGCGTTCTACCGAAAAAGGGGGGGATTGGTGTTATTTTAAATTTAACCTCACTTTTATGACTGGTTTTGATTTACAACCTCCAATTTTATAACAATTTGCTGTAGCCCCTCACACAAGTATCGCAAAATCTAACAAAGTGTAATAAAAGATCATCATTAAGTGTCACTAAAGCTCAGGGGTGTTTTGCACATTTATTTTAAATCGGGGGTGTAACTCAAAATTAGGAATGAAAGAGGGGGCTAAACCCAAAATAACCAAAAAAAATTATGCAGAATATACATATGGATGTGTTGCCGCCCATTATTGGGATATGGGATCTAAGTATTTCAAAACCATGAGTCGTCGATGTTTTTACTATTACAAATTTGGCATTATCGCATCATTCTATGTGATTACATTATTGATACCATGTGAGCATTATATATATATATATATATATATATATATATATATATATATATATATATATATATATATATATATGCAGGGCCATATTGCATAGATACGCCAACGAGGATGTTTCTTTGGGTTCATGGTTCATCGGCTTGGAGGTGGAGCATGTAGATGACCGCTTCATGTGTTGTGGAACCCCACCAGGTATGCAACACATTTCACTGAAAGGCAAATGCTAAATGCACTCCACTTTGAAAATATGAATGGAGTACATTTTACTGTTAAAGTAGAGCAAATTTATTAGAATGTTGGGGGTGTATATATCTTTTTTCTTCGTAAAATCCAGATAAAATTCATTTTTTTGCTTCTCACATTGTTTATACGTATTATTAGATTTGTTACACTGAATGTCACCAAATTATGTATGTATCTATAGATTGTGAATGGAAGAAGCAATCGGGGAATGTGTGTGTAGCATCATTTGATTGGCCGTGCAGTGGGATTTGCAAATCTGTACAGAGGATGAAAGAGGTGCATAATTCTTGTGGAGAAGGAGAAGGAGCTGTTTGGAACGTTGATATTTAATCTCAACCCGTATTAAATTTTAAATAGGTATAGATATACCTCTGAAAAGGGTAGAGAGAGAGAGAGGTAAAAAAGTCGAAAGCTCTATTACTGTTTTTCACATGAAACACACTCAAGTTTATGTACCCTTTTTCATATTACTTCACATTTTTAGATGTTGTGCAATAGTATGTCCTTGTCTGTGGGTTCGATGACATATGTTAGCAAATTTGAAAATATGTGGAAGTATAGTTAATTTTTGTCAGATACTAAATTCTAAAGTTATAAACTCTTCTATTAGCAAATGATTTCTGTATATGTTTCTAGAACAAATGAGAGGATTGTTTCAAAACAACCATATTAGAATTGATGGAATTCATGCTCTTTTATCAGAACAAAAAAGTTATAATTAAGGTATTAGAATGTCTAGAGAAGTTGACAGCTAATATAAATAATTGGGGGGAAACGTCAACAGATAGTTTGATAGGTGGTTGAAGAATGATAGAAATGATGGGAACGAAAAGGTGGGGGCAAGTGTAGGCAACAGATTTTTGGGGGTCCGCAAACACTATTTCTCCATGGATTTGATTACTCTCGAGCCATGGAAATTTTGTGACAACTATATTTTACCATGAAAGTAAGGGAGAAGATTAACTAGATCGATTGAACATGTTTATTTTTTATAGAACCGATTTTTTGTATAATACTAGGCAATATGGTTTTTCATACTCTGACTTCTGGATCTCATTCGTTGTACTTTGTCCTCCAAATGTAAGCAAGTCTTGTATAAATTGGGGCACCACCAGTACGATAACTTATCCCATTTCAATAGATACATACTCTTATAAATTTTTATATATAATAAATGAAACTTTTCCAATTGAAACTTTCCCATCTCACTATAGTTTCAGCAAAGTTTTTGGTGTTGTTATAGAAGTTCCAATATCCTCATTATTTATTTTTATACATAGGGATATCAGATTAATTCAAGCAAATAATTAACGGGTAACAGAGTACTTACGATATTAATTCAGCTCTTAATTCTCCTATTTTTTATTTACTTTCATTTGATCATCGGGTTGTCTTAGGACATGTGTTCCTTCTAAGCGAGGAATTGTGGTGTCTATTTTGGAAATAGACAAGTGTCGAAGGGCATCACAAACACTACTATAATTTCTCACCACATCTTTGTACAAACTCAGAAGTTTTTCTACATGTCCAACGGTTAGTTCACCTGCCTCTGATTCCATAAAAGGATAGCTTGATCTACCTGAATACGTATATGGTATATTAGGAACCTACACTAGTATAAAAAACTTGTAACACTAAATATATGTTCAGAATATAATAGCAAATACAACCCAATAACTAAGAAGCATAGCTACAGATATGGCATAAAGATACATTATGATATGGATACGCTATATATTGTATATTTTATACACATATATAGTAAAAATATAAAGTTTTGGGATTGTTCCAATCAAAATTTCCAAGTATCAAATGTTTGTGTGAATGTTCTTGTAATTATATTCTCATATTTATATAATCAATTTTTCACCTTATCGTAGAATTTTCCTACCTTTTTTTCCAAGTGTAATGTAATATTTAGTTTGATTTCTCTTGTCAATGTTTATCATTGCCACGTTGTATGTTGTCTAGTGTCTGAGACTAAGAATTTGATCATCAAATTATATAAACATAAATTATGATGAATTATTTCTCACGTGTGACTACTTTTCTACACTAATATCCTTCCATTCTACTTATTGTGGGATATTATTGTTAGTTTGATTTATCATTTCTTTTTCAGCATCCACAAAGAATGAAAATTTAAAATTTATTCATTAAATGATGAACACACATAAAGAAGTTCTAGATAAGGTATCCGAGAGTCTTCGTGGGGTATCACGGATCGTCAACTTTGAAGTATCTGTGCTTCTAGACAGATAGATATAGAAGCAAACATCAGAAACTTCACACAGGGTGGAACGAAAGGATTATATGGTAAAAATGAATAAAAGTACCCTTTGCTCAACTTATCAAAACTAATATGTACCATTGGCTCAATGGGAGTTAAGAGACTGTATAATACTCCTTTCCCAAATTAATAGTCCCTGTTTGAAAGTAAACATTTCAAGAAATATATGGTCCTCTAAATCGATAACTTTGATGCAAGACATGAACCTGGATCACTATTCCCTCAATGGGTAACTTTGTAATCTCACCTTAGTCTTATATAATGATTTAGAAACAGAATTACTAATTTTGGGCAGACTAAAAAGTAAAGCATGACTAGGACAGAGGGAGTACTTTATCTACTTGTTAATCAGGAAAATTCGCATTACAGAAACTTGGACTTACGTTTTATGCTTCTTAGTTTATTCAAAATTGTTGAAGGCTGGGCTATGTCTGCTATTTTATCCAACACATGTGAGGGTTCCATCTGTGTATCTTCATTGGTCAATCTAGCAATTTGCATGCTCTCAATGAATTCAGTTTCATCTATTGAAAGGGACTTTTCATCCAAGTCAACAATGAATGACTTCACAGAGACGAGATTTGTGAAATAGTAAGATGCTTCAGATATGAGTTCTGACTACCTCCGATACAGTTGGATGAACTTAAGGTTGGAATGCAATTGAGGAGGTTTTGCCTATTCAAAAAACACAGACATAATCATATAATTTCGCAAGCTAATTTATTGTTCTTGGAATCAACTAAAATCCCTACTGGTTAAGAAAACAACATGCGAAATATTTTCATTTCTAAAGATATAAAGCCCAAATAAGATCTTGAGTTAAATGAGAACCACTTTAATATTTTTCAGCATCATCTAAGCTATTACCAAGATACCCCAAGCCCAGAAAAGCTGATGAGTATTCATCTTGTAGAAGGTTTGAATTTTTCCACACCCCTCACTACTTGATCTATGGCCTTCAAAATACATGTGGGTGTGGGTGTGGGTGTGGGTGTCGGTGTGTACATACAGATGTTAAAATTTGTCATGTACAATGGATTTGAATAGCTAAACATCCTTCCATTATTATGAATTGGAAATACACATAAATAGCTGGGGCTGATTGGCTTATCCACTACCATGAGCAACAATTAACAATATCGCGTACTCGAGAGAAATGTTGGCATGTTTTTCACAATGAAAGCTAAGCACCATAATCCAACGATCCAAAAAAATCAATCTATTCGCATTTATAGTCCTTAATCATTACAAAACACCAGAAAAACACCTGATATTACAAAAGTGAAGATTCCTACATCAGAAGATGATGTATCACTGCAGAAAAAAAAGGATAGAGAATAAAATAACAAAATCCACTATAATTATTTGAAAAAGGTAACTAAATCTAAAAAGGCACTGCACAAATCTGCATTAGTGGCATCAAACAAAACACGGATACCAGAAAATAGCTATTACTGGAATTAAGAACAAGTTATTAGGGCTTGCTAGCTTATTTTATTTATTTATTAAATTAATTTTTGAGGTGGAAGAACATACAAACTAAACATGTAAATCAAACATATTGCAGAAAGTAATGGGAAATAGAAAAACTATAAAATGAATGCATAAGTTCATATATTTGAATGATTGATGAATGTATCTTTTCCCATCAACTTCAAATTTTTCTAATCTAGTTTATAATGTCTTACTGAAGAAAGTGAAAAATAATATTTGATGCTGATGTTTAGGAAAATGGCTTATTACCATTGAGACCTCGCCTTGATCGTAACATATATAAGTACGAGAAGGAAATCATCAGCCCCAGATACCCGATTCTCTGACATTGATGCGTTCATCAGCAAATTGTTGATTACCCTGCAACAACTCAATATACACAGAAGCTTCTCCCGGGGAGCTCTGAAAGCATTGATTTTAGGCAATTCTTTCTCTGCAAGCAGGAGAAAAGAAAATGGCTATTACTGACAAGAACGAACTTGGAAAACAAACACAATATATAAACATACAGAGATCTACCAGTTAATGATCCTTGCAACATAGTCTTCTCAAATTTGTCAAAACAAACAAATAAATTTGACATAATACATGCTAAATTATTATCAAATGGAGGAATTCACCATTCAAAGTCCTGTATGAAGGTGTAGCTGAATATTTATCAGCTTATTTCTCATCATAATTTCATTGAAGAAGAATAAGCCAAACGGTAAATTCGTTTCTTTCGAAATCCAAAGAGAGGAGGAAAATGTCCATAACATGACGGTTTTATTGCATTTTATTTTCTTTTTGTTATTTTATTTTCTTTTATTATGTCATTGTATTTTCTTTTATCTTAGTATTTATAGGTAGGAATAGCAAAAGGTAATTAAAGGCATTATTGTAATTAGAACATTAGCTTAGAGCCTAAACTACTCCTCCCTTTAAATACCCCTTGTATTCCTCATTTGAGGACACTCTACATTTTGAAATATAAGAAACATCTTGACTCTCTCTCTAAAAGTTAGGGTTAGGGTTATTTTCTTAGCCATTAACGTGTAGTTTATGTCAAATTGGTATCAGAGGTGTCGCTCCAACATTGGTGTTTGGTGTATCAGTGTGTTTTTATCAAAATCGTACGCTACAAACAATGGCTCCAAGAATATCCAAACAACAATACGAGGAGATTCAAGAGTTGAAACAACAAATAGAAGAGTTGGTACGAACACAACAACAAATCAATACCCTCTTCCAACTCATCTCCTCCAAAATCCAAAACCGTAGCCTAACTAACCAAACCCTAAAACTACCAGCCACCACCCTTTCCCCACCCCTGCCACCCACCCTTACCCTTTACCCCTGTTGCCGGCAACCCCCAATACCCCTACCATACCCATTTTTCTGCCCTACCCTACCCATTTCCCACTGTTGTCCCAAATAGCCCTACCTACCCTACCGGCCCAATAGATAGCTCCTGCCCCTCTGCCCTAGCCTCTGACCACCCCAACCACCCCCCGTGACCCAAACCCTAGTCCCCCTCGACCCAAAAAAAAACCCAACCGAACCCAAACTGACCCAACCCAGACTCCCTCCTGGCCGTCGACCACCCCAGGTGGTCATGCACCCCTCTAAACCCCAAAACAGCCCCGAAACCGTAGGGTTCTGCCCTATTTTTGCTCAAAAACCATCTGGGCTTCAAAATCCCATCCCAACACCTCCTAAATGCTCTGAAACGATGATTTTTTTACCCCCGGGAAGGATTCTAGAGCTAATTTTGGTGAAGAAGAAGAAAATTTGTGGGTTCGACACTCCTCAACTTTCAAAAAATTAATTTTTGGCCCCCACATATTTTTGGCACCATTTTTTTTTTGGAATTTCCCAAGGTTCTAAAAAACGCGGGGCGTGATCGAGGTATGGAGGCCAAGCCTTAAGCCTTAGAAGCCTAGGTGGGCCTTAGGAGTAAAAAAGCGTGAAAAGGCGTTTAGGCCTTTTTTAATATATTTTATTATTTTTTAACTATGACAAAGCTATTAAAAATACTAAAATGGTACATACCTTAAAAATATGTCTAAATATTTATAAATTAAAATACTATTTTTTTAAAATACTTAAAAAAACTCGCATTTTTTCATGCCTTACTTCTAAAAAACTCGCATTTTTTCACACCTTATCCCCAAAAAACGCGCATTCTTTCACGCCTTACCCCAAAAAACGTTGATCATCGTTGGCCACACCTAGGGCTAAAACTTGGCGTATCTAAAAAGCCTCGTGCCTAGGCGCGTTTTTTAGAACACTGGAATTTCTTCACGAGTCCCCAATTTTTTTTAACGCTTGAAGATGAGCTGGGTTTTAATAGGGGAGAGTGATAAAAATGGCCCCTTTTTAGGGTTTTATTGCATTTTATATTATTTTTGTCATTTTATTTTATTTTATTATTTCATTGTATTTTCTTTTATTTTAGTATTTAGAGGTAGGAGTAACAAAAGGCAATTAAGGTCACTATTGTAATTAGAATATTAGCTTCGGTCCTAAGCTACTCCTCCCCTTTAAATACCCCTTGTATTCCTGATTTGAGGACACTCTTTCCATTTTGAAATATAAGAAACCTCTTGATTTTTTTTGACGTATAGTTTACATCAGAAAGATTCACACTTGTAGCCTCAAAATCCGAAAGAGAACAATAAATTTTTTCATAGATAGCTTGTTTTCAATCTCACTAGCATAGCATGGCTCTGCATAACTAAGGAAGAGAATACTGGATGACTATGTAATGGCCATGAGAAACAATAAAGGGAGAGAATACTGGATGCTACATTATAGTAGCTTCACTATAAATAAAGATAAAAAAATCACCACTTGATCGCGGTTCTATACTTACTAAGGATGAAAATGGGGAAGGGTAATAGCAGACAAAGCCCCAACACAACTGGAAAGGTATACGAAGGTGTGTAATGGGGTAAGATGAGTATGGGAAAGTAATAATAAACCCAAATCAGGTTCCAATCAGTGTCCAACACCAGGACCTGTGCTACATATAACATTTTCCATCATTAAGAACCCTGATTGAGTTCTTTCAATTCCTCGCTATAATGATCTCATGAAAAGAAAGGGTGAGATGGTGAGATAAAATGACTTCTGATTGTGATACTTTTTAATTATTAAAAAATATAAGGATACCACACTTTTATTTCGATTTTGGAGTTCAATGCTTACCTGAGTTTGGTTTTTTCAATGCTTACCTGAGTTTGGTGAGACAAAATGACTTCTGATTGTGATACTTTTTAATCAATAAAAAATATAAGGATACCACACTTTTATTTCGATTGTGGAGTTCAATGCTTACCTGAGTTTGGTTTTCTCAATAAGTAAGCATGAAAATCTAGGCATGGTCTCTCACATTAGTTCATTATTTTTCTATAAGTAATACGTATCAGATAGTGCATAGATTAGTAAAAAAGAAAAAAGACAGTGCATAGATGGCACAATAGGTGTATTGTGTACAAGGAGTAAACCAAAAATATACTAGATAAAAGGACACCAACTAAATCCAGAACGAATACGTACAACCAAACCCCAAATCCTCGAATATACTATGAACAAATCAAACGCCCCCGAACATTACCAAAAGCCCAAGAATAGAGAGATATCTACAGAAAGTCTATGTAAGCTACAACAATGACCCTTAAATACCATAAATTGGATCCTATTATGCTCCAACCAAACACACCAATAAAGGCAAAGAGAAGTCATCACCTAAGTCACCAGACACTTTTTCCTCAAACAAACTCTCGATGATTTTCAAGAACAATTTAGGCATAACCAGTGTTCTAAAAAAATCGTCTAGGCTCCACCTAGGCTTGAGGATTGGAAGAAATGCCCCGCCTTAAGATTTTTATGCCTTATTCTTGATAAAACCCTTAAGGAACATTTTTTTCTAAAAACAACAATGCTTTAGTGGAACAATATCGCCTTCTAAAGAATTTTTTTACTAACCGGACCATTATCTCGTCCAAAATTATAAAATAGTATTTTCATTTGCAAATATTCAGACATTTTTATGATAAGTATAATTTTAGTATTTTAATAGACTTGTTATGGTTAAAAAATATTAAAATATATTAAAATGGCCGAAACGCCTTTTCACGCTTTTTTACGTCTAAGCTTCGCCTAGGCTTTTAAGGCTTAAAGTCTTGGCCTCCACGCCTCGATCACGCCCCGCATTTTTTAGAACCTTGGGCATAACCCAAAGCATTCACTATAGAGCGAACAAGAAGGCCCATAAGAGGCTACCATAGGAAGTTGCAGAGGTAATTCACTCTTTCCATCGCATAATTGCCCAATATATATTTTCATAGTCTGGCTCGACTCGATTAAGAAGAATTTCAAGTGCAAAAATATATTGGGTATGAAGTGTACTAGGCTAGTCACCACTAAACTTCAAGGCTATGCGAAGGTGTGGGGAAATGGTCTGGTGAGGCGAAAGGAATTGATATTAAGCGACCAGCCTTGCCTCCATACCTCTAACATGTGAGCAAGAACTCTTTGCATGAGTTTAGAGGTTGAGACAAGGCAGACAATGGATTTCCAACCTAGGTAAGGCAGTAAGTGTGCGCTAAAGCTGTAATGTTTTATCCTACCGGGGAAAAGACAGGGAGGCCTAGCCACCACTGACCCGACCAAGGCCGTAAGTCCCTTGAAATTCTTTAATTGTGGTGACTTTAAGCATCGAGTGGGGTGTCCAAAAAAAAAACCATGCATTCCTAGCCACCAATGGGAATGAGCTGGAGATCCTTACAGTTGATATCCAAAGTGATGTTCTTCTTTCCCGGATTGTGCAGGTGCCCCAGGACCCTGGTGCCATTCCCCTCTTAGATAGAGTATGAGCTTTCTTAAGGGGTGAGAATGATGTGTTGGATGGGTAATGTACGAGGTGATGACATTTAAATGATATCACACATGGCATGTCATAATATCCCTCACTTTTTTTATTCTAGGAGTGGACTAGATGAGAATATTCATTTTGTTAGGCCGTTCTCGGTCTTTTCCTATATCAGAAGTGCTTGTAGAGGAAGAGCTTTCTCTTTATATACGATGTAAATGACTCCTTAGAGAGAGATTTTCCTTTTGGGTTCTTGTGAGCTTTATTCAAATTTTTTGTTGTGTATTTGATTTACATCACCCTCTCCCGAATCATAATGAGGAAGCCAACTTCTTCAAATTCATATCCACACTCGAACATGATTCCATATCTTCCCAGTTGAACCATTAAGAGCATCATGACATCACTATCGGTCAATATCCCCATGAATTTCAAAATACTTATCCTCATATGTTAAGAAAGAAACACATAACCTGGTTCACCACCCCAACCATCGGACAATTTTATTCTTCAGCAGTGCCTCAATGAAAGCCTACTCCCGCCTATGAAGAACAAATGTGGATGCAGGGTGCAAATATGACACGATGAGAGTTTTGCAATAAAAAAACTCTAAAAAGGTACAATACAAGTATGTTGGGTAATAAAAATAATATAAAATAACTACATTGATTCTTAATGTTGCATAGACGGTGGATTAACTTTTATGCATAGAGTTAAGTACTACAAAGTTATACATAAAAATAATAGTCATTAGTATCCAACACATTTACATTTAGATCAAGATAAACTAGGTAAAAAGCTACTTGACATATTTACAAAGCACTTCGCTCTGGCTTATTAATCTCTCTCTTTCTCTTTCTCTCTCTCTCTCTCTCTCTCTCTCTCTCTTAAAGTTTAAAGATAAACCACATTATTTCTCCTCATAGCTTCCTTGGCTTGTCATTTGTGTGACGTTGCTTACAAATTTACTCCATATTTTGTTAATTTTAGGTTTCTAGAAGGTCCTACAAGAATTCGTAATTGCATTCAACTATATGCACTGGAGCCAAATTAGGGACGAATAACAATTTGATTCAGGTGCGATTTGGACTCATTGGCCATTTTGAAGAATCTATTCATCATAGCCTCCTATACAAAGTCTCAATAATGCTGCAATTGACCCCTATCGATACATGGATCAGTCATAGCATCCAAAGCCTCCGATGCGGACGTCCACTGATTAGAACATGTTGGTTGAACATTCTGGAGGAACACTACAGCTCACCCAATTTAATATTCACAACAAGCGTTACAAATCTGCACCAAAGACGACTTCGCATCTGAGACCTGCTCAGACACCCCTACTGAATCTCTGTCTTCAAAAATCAATTGCAAAGGCTATTTCAAGTCAATGTTCCTTCCTTACACCTCTTCCTCTATATATATACCTTCACTGAATTACCTCTGTGCACATTACTGAGGTACATAAGGCCCATTCATTGTGGAATCCCTCCTCAATCTCTCACTAACCCAATATCAAGCAATCCAACCACACTTCTTTTTCCCTATATTGTGGCCTACTAGTTGTGGCAAAACTTGAAAGGATAAAATTATAAATGAACATATTCGTGAAACAGTAGATGTAGCGCGTATAAGTAGTTCTATAGGAGATAAGTTGAGAGAAAATCGGTTTAGATGATTTGGACTCATCAAGCGTAGACCAATAACTTCCCTGGAAGATTGATTTAGTTCATATTGATGGCAACGCTGCGGATAGAGGGAAGCATAAATTGACTTGATGGGATATTGTAAAAAATGACATGATATCATGTGGTTTAATCGAGGACATTGCGATAAACTGAACTGAATGAAGATAGAGGATTCGTGAAGCCGACCCCAAATATTGAGAAAAGTCGTAGTTGAGTTGAGTAGAGTTTTGTCGGCAGTGAGTTACATGTTCTAAAGCAGGGTTGAGAAAGTAACCCAATGTCCTATCAACAATAGTAATAATCAAATATAAATGATTGTTGCAGGAGTGATTTAAACAGATTACTTCAAGCACAACGAAAAGAGTGCTAAGATTGGTAGTTAATCAAATAAATATTTGTCAAATGAATGTCTATACGGATCGTTCAACGTCTAAAAGGTGAAAAATGGTATGTGTACCATACTACTATCCTCTATTAAATTGTCAAATATTATTTAGTTTTTTACAAGACTGGCCAACAAATAACAAGATAGATTGTTATAGAAAATTTCAGAAAGAAAATAGGAAAATGCTCATAAGTGCATATTACTTTTAATGAGTGCTTATGCCATAAAAAATAGCTAACAGCTAAAATAAATCAAATATCAAGAAAATATTTCATATATAGTGATATTACAATAAAATAAAAAAATAGCATAAAACTTTAATTAATATAGAATCCACGTAATTTATTTGGCCATTCAAGAACAAATAAAAGATGCAAAATACCAGTCATGATGCCTCATTACGAAAAACAACTGGTATATCCAAATGATCAGGCCTCAAAATTTTTTGCAACGAGTTTATTTTCTCTGAAATTTCCTAGTCAATCTTCACATCCTCCGGCGAAGAAGAAAAAGTTCGAGAAAACAACTTTATCATGACATATTTCTCCAAACCCTGTAATAAATAAAACAGATGCAATATTACTATTTAAAACAGATGCAATATTACTATTTGAGGTATAGTTACATAACTATTTCAGAGTGTACCCATTATTGTCAACTAAGAATGATATCAACCCACTACGGTAAAAAATATCACATGTTTCTGTCTTCTCAAATGGAACTTTATAATGATATTTAAAAAACACATGGGTTGGATGATTTCTATGAACTGTGGATGAGCAATCATCCTAAGCTGGTAGTCATAGTCAAGTGCTCAAGTGGTTACAAAGAGGGGGGGGGGGGGGGTTCAATGACTTTTTTTTCCAAAATAAGTGGTGGACAGGATTTATAGGCACAATATGATTTACATGCTAAGTTACCCATAAATGTCTTCGTCTTAGCTCAATTAGGCTTATTCAACAAATCAACTGATATTTAACTTGGAAAAAAAGCTCATCCTGTTTAAGTTTTTAAACAACCACATAACATGGTTGGTATGGTCCATGATGAAAATAACATTAGCTACTTTAAGCTTAACTTTCTTCCTCTAAAAATTCATTTAAATTTCACTGTTGATTCCACAAAAACGTGAATCCTTAGTCAAGTGAGATTTAGGGAGTGACTTATTTAAGTTATGAGATTTAGGGAGTGACTTGTTACAAGATAGAGTAGTTCAGTAGCTCGGGGAACCTGCGTCTATTCGAAGAAAGAATTTTTCACTTTACAAAAGACCTTAAACAGGTAGACCCATTTAGGGTTTCGACACTGCACCCTTCAGAAAGAAAATGTTCTTCAATAAAAGCCCTTCGACATATCAGACATCCAAAGGAAGAAAATTGGCACCTTAAGACTCGACTTCGGGTCTCAAGAGGGGCCTCACTCTCAGACATAGGTCTTGGTCCCAAAAATCTGGTAGCGAGCCTCAACACCAAGTTAGTGGGATTAAGTGAAAGATATGATTCGGCCATGCAGCAGACATCACGTTGATGTATTTTACTAAAATAGCTCATAAACCTAAAAGGGAATCAAAATCGTAAGAGATACCCATCCTATTCAAGAGTCCTATATGCACAAAGACCTACCTGGTCAAACTCATCTTAACCATTTCTTGGATCTCCCATTTACTTACTTTCCCTCTTATCTTTTCTGCCTCTACCTCTATTTGGGAAGGTAACTCGTTCAGCATTAAAGGCCATTGTATGATCTGGTGTAACATAGTGGAAAACGTGAAAATAAAACAAATATCCTTGAATCCACAAGGCACACAGTTAAAAGGGAGCAAAAGTTAAAGTTTATAATTGAAGATGAGATGATTTGAAACACTTACAAGCTTGCTCTTATATAGTGAGCAACAAAGACAATTATGAAAATTATAACCCTTTTACTAAAGGAGAAACACACTTTGAGTATCCTAAGGGACATAAAAGATAACAACATATTAATATAATGACATAAAAGGGAATCCTAAGTAAAAGGGAAACACACTTTGGACAATTTTAGGGAAAGAAGGAACAAAAGGAATACAAGGAATATGGAATCCAAAGGGGATCCAAGTGGAGATCCTAGGAGCTGCTGGAAACTGTACGTATAAATAGTATATATGGGACTATTCATGTATATAGTTAATGTTGACATATGCGCTCACTTTACCTTTTTAGCCTCCCCGACTTGCAGTGATCCTGTGTAACCATGTATTCTTGTGCTATTTGTTCTACATCAGTCTCTCCTGCCTGAAAAGAACTTGTCCCTGAGTTACCCAAATCTAAGGGATAATACTCATGTATGTCCTCCACATTGAAGGTAAAAGAAATTGATATGTCAACAAGTAAATCAATCATGTAGGCATTGTCATTGACTTCCGGCAGAATTTGAATAGTAAGAGGGCTTTTGTTAAAGCAATCAAATAGGAAGTAGTTCACCCATCAAAAGTTTATAAAAATGGATTTATGTGGGACTAAGGACTTGAATGAGACCGTGGTTGAAAAAGCGTGTTCCCTTCAGATACGACGCACCCTAGGCCATCCTCCACTTTCTTCGTTTTTGATGAAAAATCGACCATCTTTGCGAAAAAACATAGAACATGTGCTTTAGCCCTGAAAATTAAATTTCTTAGAGAAAGAAAAATAGATTCGTCATGCTTCTTTGGATTGAAGTGCATGCTAAATTCTTCTAACTGACCTAACTACTCTTTAAGATCCTGTTCCGTAAGTTCACTTTTTTTTGAGATTTGAATGAGTTATTTAACATTCTTTCGACAGGTTTGAGAGCGCGGGGAGAAACCAAAGGTTTGGAACCCTAAGCTTAAGGCTATTAATGGTGCTCGGAGTGCCAAGGAAGTAGAGAACTTCGTGTTCGATATATGTTCCCACCGAAAATCTCTCTTTCCTTAAATACACCATAATAAGGTCTTCTTCAAAAAATTTCTTCCTCCGCTTCTTGTCAGCGGTTGCCTTGTACTTGGCGTAAGCCTTCTCTAGGTGCCTTTTGACACCTTCTTGAATGGCTTTAATGTGCTCAACCATTTTCTCAGCAGCAACATTCTTTCTTGATAATTTTGGTAACGATACCAAATCCAAAGCCATCTTTGGAGGACAACAATACACAACAACAAAGGGGGATCTTCCCGTTGACCAATTAACCATGCAATTGTAAGAACACTTTGCCTGGGCAAGGGCAAGATCTCACTGCTTTATTTTCTCTCCTAAAATACAGCGAATTCGATTTCCAAAGCTCCTGTTTACCACCTCCATTTGGCCATCAGTTTGGGGGTGACTGGTGCTACTGAAGTTGAGAGATGTGTTGAATCTCTTCCACAAAGTTCTCCAAAAGTGGGATAAGAACTTAGTGTCATGATCTGAGGTGAAGGACTGTGGGACACCATGTAAACGAACCACCTCCTTACAAAATAGTTTGGCCATCTGAACTGCATCGTTTATCTTCTTGCACGAAATAAATGGGGCATCTTAAAAATAGATCAACCACCATAAAAACATAGTCTGCTCCTCGTTGTGTCCTTGACAACCCTTGAATAAAATCCATAGATAAATCCTCCCATAGGACATCTGGTATAGGCGGTGTGTAAAGGGCAATATTCTGTGATTGGTTTTGCTAGTTTGGTAGACTGTGCATCGTTGCACACAGTGGCGGATCCAAGAATTTGATTCAAGTGGGGTGAACCTGGGGGTTTGGGGGCGAGAGCCCCCGAGCCTAATTTTTTGGGTACTTTTTTCTTTTGTTTTTGTAATTTTTAACGTTAAAAATGTTTGAGGTAGTAATTAACTAAATTTGGATTCTTACTTTGTTCGTGGATTTTTTTTATAATACTTCAACATAATATTACCCTAACGAGTTGTGTGTTATCTCCTCTTTTCCGTTTAAAAAATTTCTCCATAACTTCTTATATATATTTACAACAATTTCAGACTAGATTTACACACAAATTTAAACACAATCTAGGGATTTTAATTTTAAAATACATTATAAATTTAAACACAATCAAGCAGGAGTTATAAAAAATATACCTATTTTGCAAATAAAAAATACATATAAAAAATACACAATCAAGGAGGAGTTAAACACATATAAAAAATATGCACATATAAAAAAATACATATAAAAAATATACCTGTTTTGTCGAGAAAATCAATGAGAGGAGAGGGAAGGTCAGGCAGGGGCGGAGCCGGCAGCAAGGGTTGCTACTCATCAGGGAAGGTGAGAGGTGGTGAGCGGCTGAGTAGGGGATCGGTTGAGCAGGGGAGGGAGGTGAGCGGCTCAACCGTTGAGTGGCGGGGAGGGTCACAGTGAGAGGAGAGGAGAAAAGTTGACATAGGTATAGGCAAAATGTGTTTGGTGCCCCAGTGAGTTGGTATAAGCGTGAGTGAATTTTTTTTACTTAATTACACACGTACACCCTCATCTTTACCAAAAAATCCCTATTTTTTTAACTGGGGCGGCCGTCCCACTTCGGCCTATGGTGGATCCGCCCCTGGCTGTACATGGTTCTCCACATCTCTTTTGAACTGCAGCCAGTAGTATTGCTCTTCTACTAGCTCTCGCGTCTTGTCTCTTCCCAAGTGACCGCCTAATCTTCCAACATGTAATTCACGTACCACCTGCTCCCGCAAAGAGCCTCGAGGGATGCACAACTTGTTTCCTCTGAAAATGAATTCTTCTTGCATATGCAACCCCTTAAAGGTCTGTCCCTATTTATAAAGTGTCCATGTTTGACCAAAATATTCGTCAGGCTCGTACTGTTCTTTCAAATAGGTGAATCCTATGATTTCAGTTCTCATAGTTATCAAAGAAGTTGCTTTACGGCTCAATGCATCTGCCACCTTATTTTGCTGACCAGACTTGTGTTTCAGCGAGCAGGTGAATCGTTAGATATAAGCCACCCATCGCGCGTGCATCCAATTGACGTTGTTTTGATTATTAATGGATTTCAGCGCTTGGTTATCAGTAAACAATACGAACTCTCGTTAGATAAGATGATGCTCCCACATGTGCAGAGCTTGCACTAAAGCATAGAATTTTAGCTCATAAGTAGTCCACTTCTTATGCACCTCACTCAGCTTCTCTATGAAATGCTACTGGCTTCCCTTCTTGTGAAAAAACTGCTCATATTCCCATAATTGAAGCATCACACTCCATCTGGAACAAATTCTCAAAATCTGGAAGAACTAATACCAATTTTGTTGATATCTTCTCTTTGATCCAAGGTAGAACTTATTTCAGCTTCCTCTCCCCAATGAAACTTCCCTCTTTTCATCCAATTGGTGATGGGGGGCCATAACGCTACTGAAGTTTTTGATGAACTTTCGGTAGAACGTAGCTAGGTCATGAAAACTGCGTACTTCACTCACATTCTTTGGCATGGGCCACTCTTGAATGGCTTAAGGACAATAGGCTCGAGGTAAAAAAAATGCATTTTTCAGTTTAATGTACAACTTATTTTCCTGCAAAGTTGTTAGTATCTCCCTCAAGAGCAAAAGGTGTTCTTCATAATATCGTCGAAATAAACAACTACAAATCGACTAATAAATGGTGTTAGTACCTGGTTCATTAACCGCGTGAAAGTGCTAGGTGAGTTGGATAATCCAAACGGCATAAATAGCCACTCGTACAGTCCTTCCTTTATTTTGAACGTTGTTTTTCCACTCATCCACCACTACACCAAAATGGTCAAATTGTCACCTTTCAGCCGGTCACCTTTGTCACGGTCATTGACCGTGACAACAAACACGCATTTTTTGTCACGGTCATTGACCATGACAAGGCCATGACAAAGAATTGTCACGATCATTGACCGTGACAATTCTTTGAATAATTGTCACGGTCAAGGACCTTGACACGACCGTGACAATGTCATCAGTAAAATCAGCCCTAGCCTTTTTTTTCCCACCGATTTTTAGTTTTCCCTCTCTCTCTCCTCTCTCTAAGGTATGTTTTTTTCCTCTCTTTCTCTTTCATTTCTATATGCGTGTGTATGTGTGTATATATATGTGCATATATGTGTGTATATGTGTGTGTATATATGTGTGTGTAGGTATGTGTGTGTGGGGGGGGTGGGAGCAGTGTTTGTGTGTAGATCAGTGTGGGGTGGGTGGGGGGGTCTGTGTGTGTTCTGGGGGAGGGGGTAGTGTGCGTGTATTGGTATACACGTAGTCTTTGTATTGAATTTTAGTGTGTAAATGAAATTGGTATTGGCATTTCGTATTGGTATTGGTATTAGTATTGATATTGAATTTGAAATTAGTATTGGGTATTGGTATTGAAATTGAATTTTAATTTGAAATTTGAATTGGAATTGGATATTGGTATTAAAATTGAATTTGAAATTAGTATTGGGTATTGGTATTGGGTATTGGCATAGGTATAAATTGAATAGAAATTGAATTTGAGATTGGCATTAGCATAGGTATAAATTGAAATTGATATAAATTGTTATTGGTATAAATTGGTGTGGATATTGGTATTCGTATAAATTGAAATTGATATAAATTGGTATTGGTATAAATTGAAATTGAAATTGAAATTGATATTGTATGTATTGAAATTGGAATAAGTTTTATTAATATCGTATGCATTCAAATTGGTATAAATCCCACTTTGAAAATTTTAATTGTCACCCATCCCATGTATTTTTATAATTGTAATTAGTCTCATAACTTTTCATAACCGCCTCCAACCACCCTTCTGTAATTGTTTAAAAAATTACACATGTCCCATGAACTTTTTAAATACCACTACATAGGACCAACAACTAAAAATAAAAGTACATGTCCCATATATGTGATTGTGATAAGACATAATTAAATGAAACATACTTTAAATTATATATAGTGTACATAGATACTAGCCACTGGATACACATTTTTTGTTGACATTGCTGTTGGATTATTTTGTTTAGTAAATGTTGGGATGGTTAGTTTTAAAAGTGGCCTGACCACTAGATTATTGTCCATATGGTGGTAAGATTTTTCAACTTTTTTTAAAAATTACTTTGTATATCGAACAATATATATATAGTATGTGCATGTGTGTGTGGTGGGGGGAGGGGACAGGGTGTGGGGTGGTGGTGGTGGGGTGTGGTGTGTGTGTGTGTGTGTGTGTGGTGGGGCAATCTAAACAATTGTATAACATTAATTAATAAATTGTATATCTTAAATTGTAATTTTAATTGTATAGTTTTAGTTGAAAGTAAATTAATACTTAGTGCCCATTTCATATGAAAGTAGGATTGCCCCTCATTGTAAATTAGTAAATTAATAATTTTATACTTTAATTGTTAGTTTAATTGATGAAATGAATTAATTGAGTAGATGAATTAGAAGGAGTACGGGATACACATTTGTTGTTGACATTGCTGTTGGATTATTTTGTTTAGTAAATGTTGGGTTGGTTAGTTTTAAAAGTGGCCTGACCACTGGATTATTGTCCATATGGGGGTGGAATTTTTCAACTTTTTTTGAAAATTACTTTGTATATCGAACAATATATATATATAGTATGTGCGTGTGTGTGTGGCGGGGGGAGGGGGCAGGGGTGGGGTGGTGTGTGTGTGTGTGTGTGTGTGTGTGTGGAACCAGCAGGAACAGTCTATGAGGTAGGGGAAACACCTTAAATGATTGGGGAAGGGGCTTCATCTACAACAAGCTTTGGGCCTGGATCATGCACGTCAAACAAGGCTAAGTTAGTATCCACCCCAGCAGCCAAAAGATCCATTATGACAAATCATTTAAATTTATTGAGCCCAAATTGTGGCCCAACAACTTTAGGGGCAATTGTGGGTACCCGTATTTGCCATCATGGGCCCAGACGAGTAGCATAATAAAAACGGCCCAAAGTTCGAACCCCTCGGACCTTAACTAAATTCAATTATGACTTAGTCTTCTCCTAAAATCTCGTATAGAGATATTCCAGGAGAGAAAGATGGACGTGGGGGAGTCCAACACCCCCACTCCCCGAAGATAAACATCTATATAATAAACCCTAAGCCTGGGGCAAGAGGCACGCACAGTATTCTCTGTAAACGCTCCCCGGAGTATATAGAAATAATACTGACTGCACCACCGTGGACATAGGCATTCTTGCTGAATCACGTACATACTGTGTTGTGTGATTGGCATTTTATGTTCTTTATTTTCCTTGGTGATTGCGCTTTTCTTATTTATTTGTGTTGAATATAATAATAATAATAATAATAATAATAATTATTATTATTATTATTATTATATTATTATTATTATTGTTATTATTATTATTATTATTATTATTATTATTATTATTATTATTATTATTATTATTGTTATTGTTATTGTTATTGTTATTGTTATTGTTATTGTTATTCTTCTTCTTCTTCTTCTTCTTCTTCTTCTTCTTCTTCTTCTTCTTCTTCTTCTTCTTCTTATTATTATTATTATTATTATTATTATTATTATTATTATTATTATTATTATTATTATTATTATTATTATTATTATTATTATTATTATGCCCCAAGTGTGACCTCGGCGTAGAGACACCAAACCTCGGCCGGGTGATGGCCGAGATATTGATCAACCCTCGATAAGCCATGGGCCCACGATATCAGCCCTCGGCCTTAGTAAGGTCGGCCCTAGCCGACACTACCACCTACATTTCCAATGGACACTATGCGCATCACAGGCATCGACAACATTCTCATATACCTGGGTATGGCAACCTCGGCCGAGTGTAGGCCGAGGTGACAAGAAGCCTTGGTAATCTTCAACATGGAATCAGTCCGACCTCGGCTGGGACCGAGGTGACAAGAAGCATTGGTAATCTTCAACATGGAATCAGTCCAACCTCGGCTAGAGCCGACCCCAGCATAATGTCTCGGTTGAGATCAGGCCGAGAGTCCCTATGGCACATCTCGGATTAAACGAATATCAAGCCTTTACAGCTCGGCCTCTCCTAGGCCGAGGTCATGCACCAATATGGCGGGCGAGCATCTGTTGACATTTGGATAAGGACACATGGGCACAAATCAGTTGTAACAAGATTAATCTCTACACGTGGGGAGAATATTTCATCATCATTCCTTACATGTGACAGTGACAGGTGGCTTCCCCCTATTGGTGAGGCTACCACACACATGCTCATTGCAAGCATGGGGGGTAGATTACACCCCCTAGGTATTATATATAGAGATCATCCTCTACCTTGAAAAAGGATCCAAGATATTAAACCCTAGCTGAAGCTTTGTCTAGATACACAGTAGAGAGAGAAAGCTTGAGAGATTGTATCCATGGCCATTAGTGCCTTCATTCAGTGAAATTACTCACACACACTCACAGTGGACGTAGGCCGAATTGGCTGAACCACTTATATACCTATGCCTTATCCTCTTATCCTCATCCCATTCTCTTACCTCTTTATATAACTGTGCTACCATTGTTATTCCTAGAAAGGGCTTGAAAACACCTTACCTGGTGGTGCTGATCCCAGCATCATCATTTTGGCGCCGTCTGTGGGAACGAGAAGCTATCTCTTCCTCTTCTTCATCTTAACCTCACCGGAGACTCTGGTGGTGAACCAGGAACCACCCCTTGCATGGAACTGTTTCACCATTGAAAGTGTTCCTTTAAGGTATTAAGCTCAGTTGCTACTCAAGCTCTTTATTGTTAAGGCATGGCACCAGAGTTACCACCGCCTCTTCCACCTCCTGGTGGAGGCGGGCCTAGTTCTAGCCAGGCACCGCCTCAGTCCGAAATGGCGGAGGTAGCAGCGGCCTTAAAATCTTTAGCTCCAACACAACAAGCCATGAAGGAGAAATTTGCTCAGCTTAGTCAAACTATGATGAGGCCACCTGGAGTCTCACCGAACATGATCACTCTGGCGGCAGTTCAGCCTCATCCTGACGCCAGGGGACCACCCAGGCGCCAATGAAGGACCAGCCTGCACCCCAGCAGAGAAGGGACGTTGCTAACCCTAGGTGCTTGCGCCTGGGGAGGCAGGGAAACCCTTGCCCAGAGGACATGTATGATGACCTAGAAGCTGAAGAAGCCCCAGAAGACTGCTGGGAGCCGTATGAGGTGTCAAACAACACTATACGACCTCTTAGGCAGAGTCAAGGATGTGTCGGCCGAAGAAGTGAAGAGGCCCAACAAAGAGGGTTGGCCTTTGATAGGTTGAGCAAAGGGTCCGCCTTCGAGAGACTGGGCCCGGTGAATGACCTAAGACAGAGGCTATCGAGGTCAAGGAGCACAGCAGGCTCTTAGAGAGGGAATAGGCAGGGTCGGCCAGACCAAGGCCGACCCTGTGAAAGAAGAACCAGGGAACAGGAAGAAGTCAACAGCCAACGTGTCATGGCTGAGGAACCCTCTGTCCATTGCAGGGAGGTGGCAGGGGATAATCTCGGCCAAGTTGATGATAGAAGACCCTGGAATGATTCTATCCAACGCCTTGAGGAGAAGATAGGAGATCTCATTAAAAGCAGAGACCCATTACAAAGGGGTTACTCAGAGGGCTCCCCATTTGTGGCTAGGATAGTGGGGTTCCCAACCCCAGCCAAGTTCAAGCCTCCTACAGTGACTCCCAAGTATGATGGCAGCACTAACCCTGTACACCATATCGAGATGTACCAGTCGGCAACAGACATTTACTCGATACCCGATGAGATGAAGTGTAGGGCCTTCTCAGGGACCTTGACAGGGGCAGTGCACAGTTGGTTCACCTCCCTTCCGAAGAACTCAATTGAGAACTTCAAAGGCCTGGCTGAGCGGTTCATCCACAACTTCTGCTTTGGGGTAAGACCTCAAAAGAAGACTACCCACCTGCTGTATGTCAAACAGGCCAAGGGTGAGAGCCTAAGAGACTACATAGCAAGATTCAACAAAGAGAAATTTAAGGTGGAAGATTACGAAGAGAGCATAGCCATGACCTCCCTTATAGGAGGTCTCCAGAAGGGGAAGCTATTATGGAAACTGGCGGAAGAGCCCCCTAGGTCTATGGCGGAACTGCTAGCAACCGCAGGGAAAGTGATGAATGTGGAAGAGGTAATGGCCGCCAAGTGTGAGGAGGAGAACCGTGGTGGCACAGGGAAGTCCCAAGGTAAGAAAGAGGGGAAGAAAAGGTCAGGAGATGACAAGTTCGCTCATTACACTCTTCTGACTGTGAGCTGTGAGCACATCCTCAATGAGATTAAGACTGACCGAACTCTGAGGTGGCCAGAGAAACTGAAGGCCCCGCCACATAAGAGGAACAAAAACCTATGGTGCGAGTTCCATCAGGATCATGGCCATGTCACAGATAGATGCTTCGCTTTAAAGGACGAGATTGAGAAGATGCTGAAATCTGGAAAGCTGAGGAAGTATGTGGATGGTAAGGCTCCAAAGGGTGGAAGAGATGACCCTAATAAAAGAAGAGATGACAGATGCCGTGGCAATGTCGCGGCCAAAAGGGACGATGATTCAGAAGGAGATGATGAAGATAACCCGGATCTTCTGCCAAAGGATGAAAACACCCCTATGAAGAGGGTCGGTACGATCTCCTTTGGTGTTAACACCATATGTGGGGGATTTGCAGGAGGTGGCTCTAAGGTAGCCGACAGGAAGGCTCATGTAGCAGAGGCCAGGTCATTGGCCAAGCTCGAGGTTGTGAATCTAACATGTTCTGATGCAGTGCAGAAGAGGAAGAAGGTAGACATGGACACCCTCGTAGTGGGGTTCTCCACACTCAACTTCAAGGGTATCTTAGCCCCCCATGATGACCCTTTGGTCATAACAACAAGGGTGCATGGGTGCGAAGTACGGAGGATCCTCATAGACGGGGGAAGCTCAGCAGACGTGATGTTCTGGCCTTGCTTCAAGAGCCTGGGTCTTAGCAGGGCAAGGCTGGTGCCCTATCATCACCCATTAATAGGCTTTAGTGGCGAAAAGGTCCACCCATTGGGCATGTATGAGATGGATGTACGGATGGGGGATGAGTGTCCTAGGAGGCTGAACAAGAATATAAACTTTTTCGTTATGGAAGAAAACGTCTTCTCGGCCTACAACCTTATCATAGGAAGGGTGGCCATTAAAGAGTTTGAAGTTGTGCCGTCGACGGTCCATCAGATGCTAAAATTCCCGACTCCTTATGGAGTAGGGGAAGTGCAAGGGGACCAGACCACGGCGCGAGAGTGTTACTTCAACTCGGCCGAAGAGAGAGAAGCCCATAAGAGAGCAACCACCACTTACATCATTGACACTCTTGACCCAAGAGATGAAACAAAATTGAAGAAGGGTGAGGCCGTAGAAGAGGTAGAATCCATCGTCCTCAATGAGGATGAGCCGAAAAAAACCATCAAGGTCGGTAAGGCCCTAGAGCCAGGAATAAAGGAAGAGCTGATAAACTTCCTCAGGAGGAGACAGAGTGTCTTCGCATGGAGTCACACAGACATGCCTGACATCGACCCTGAGGTCATGAGCCACAAGCTCAACGTGGACAGAGATGCTAAGCCAATCAAGCAGAGACGAAGAGTCTACTCCAGGGAGAAGTACGACGTCATCCGGGAAGAGGTAAAAAAGTTGGAAGAGGCCGAGTTCATAAGAGAGGTTACCTATCTGGAGTGGCTCTCAAATGCAGTCATCGTGCCTAAGGCCAATGGGAAGTGGCGAATGTGTGTAGATTTCACTGACCTGAATAGGTCTTGCCCGAAAGACAGCTATCCCTTACCTAGGATAGACCAGATGGTGGATGCAATGGCAGGGCACGAGCTTATGAGCTTCATGGATGCTTATTCAGGCTATAACTAAATCTTCATGGACGCTGAAGACTCTGAGAAGACAGCCTTTATTACTGACAAAAGGACGTACTGCTACAAGGTGATGCCCTTCAGTCTGAAAAATGTGGGGGCAACGTATCAACATCTTATCAATAAGATGTTTGAAGAGCAAATAGGTAAGACCATGGAGGTATATGTAGACGATATGCTAACGAAGATCCTGAAAGCATGTACTCACGTAGCGGACCTTGAGAAGACCTTCGATGTCATGGACTCGTACAGAATGAAACTCGACCCAACAAAGTGTGTCTTCGGAGTAAGAGCTGGGAAGTTCCTGTGATTCATCGTTAATCAGAGGGGGATTGAAGCGAACCCTGAGAAAATAAAGGCGTTACTCGACATGAAGACTCCTAGGAGTATCAAGGATGTCCAGAGACTCACGGGAAGAGTGGCTGCCCTTAACAGGTTTGTTTCTAGGGCAACGGACAAGTGTCTTCCATTCTTTAAAGTTCTAAGAAAGGCCTTCCAGTGGGACGAAGAGTGTGAAAAAGCCTTCAACCAACTCAAGTCCTTCTTAGGGTCTCCCTTGTTTCTATCTCGGCCCATCACGGGGGAAAGGTTATTTGTGTATCTGGCAGTCTCTGAATCAGTCATCAGCGCGGCCATCATACGGGAAGAGGATGGGGTCCAGAGGCCTATGTACTTCAACAGTAAGGCCCTTCAAGGGTCTGAACAAAATTATCCCCGAATGGAGAAGTTGGCTTATGCCCTAATACATGCCTCAAGGAAAATGAAGCCTTACTTCCAAGCTCACTCCATGGTAGTCCTCACTGACTCCCCACTAAGGCAGGTTCTGCACAAACCTGAGAAGTCCGGAAGATTAATGACCTTGGCCATCGAACTAGGAGAATATGATCTTACCTACCAACCTAAGACAGCCATCAAGGGGCAGGCCCTCGCGGACTTTGTCGCAGAATTCACATGGGAAGAGGCAGGTAGAAGTTTGGAAGAGGCCGAGACAGAGAAAGGTTTAGTTGACGATGAAGAGACGAACCGTAGTGTCTTCCAAGATTCGAAAGAGACGGCACCCAACATCTTCTGAGATCGGGAAGAGGTCATCTCGGGCAAAACCCGTAGCGGAATAGAAGAGAACGAAGAGGATCGATACCTCTTCAAGAAGGGGGTTATGAGAGAAGGGGTCTTCTCATCAGATACAGACGTCTGGAGCCTCTTCGTTGATGGCTCTTCCTGTGACAGTGGAAGCGAGGCGGGACTAATACTCTCCGCTCCAGATGGAGCCAACATTGAATACGCCTTGAGATTTAACTTCCATGCCTCAAACAACGAGTCTGAGTATGAGGCCATGATAGCAGGTCTCTTATTAGTAACAACTCTTCGAGTAAAGTGACTCCTACTCCATAGCGATTCAAGGTTGGTTGTCAATAAAGTATTGGGGATATACGAGGCCAAAGACGAAAGGATGGACAAGTACTTAAAGAAGGTAAGAAGGTTGTTAGAATATTTTGAAGAAGCAAAACTGAAGAGAGTGCCTCGACTGAGTAATAATCACGCTGATGCATTGGTAAGGCTGACCTCAGCAGTGAAGACAGATATGGGAAGGACCATTCCAATCGAGGTCTTAGGAAAGGCAGCCATCAAGGAGGACGAGGTATGTAGCCCTTGTCACAATGTGAACCTAGGAGACTCATGGATTGACCCACTCGTCAGATACCTAAGAGAGGGAGAGCTGCCCGAGTCCAAGCTAGAAAGGAGAAAGTTGAGATACAGGGCTGCCAAGTTCTCAATGATAGGAGACGTCTTGTACAAAAAGTGGTTTCTATTGCCTCTCCTCAGATGTGTGCATCCCATGGAAGTACCCCGGGTTTTACAGGAGGTTCATGAGGGTTCTTGCTCTAGCCACATAGGGGGAAGTCCCTTAGACAAGAGGATCATCACTCACGGATACTGGTGGCCTACCTTATCTAAGGACGCTGCAGACTATGTGAAGAGGTGCGACAAATGTCAAAGGTTCGCCACCATCCCTCATCAACCCCATCAGCCTATGACGTCAATCTCTTCTCCATGGCCATTTGAGGTATGGGGAATTGACTTGGTAGGACCTTTGCCAAGAGCTGTCAACAACTATAGATTCTTAATAGTTGCCATTGACTACTTTTCAAAGTGGGTGGAGGCAGAACCGATGATTATAATTACAGAGCAGAAGACCTTCCAGTTCATTTGGAGGAACACCATATGCAGATATGGCCTCCCAAACACTCTCATCTCGGATAATGGGACCCAGTTCAAGAACTCCTCCTTAGAAAAGTATTGCCTAAGAGTGGGGATTAAACAGTTCTTCTCATCTCCTGGTCGACCTCAGGCAAATAGCCAGACCGAGGTCATAAATAGAACCATCTTGGACGGAATCAAGAAGAGGTTAGAATATGTGAAGGGGAGATGGACGGAAGAGGTCTACGCTGTGTTATGGGCCTACAGAACCACGGTAAGAACACCAACAGGAGAAACCCCATTCATGCTAGCACATGGCTCAAAGGCCGTCATACCAATGGAAGTAGGACTACCAACTCATTGGATTCAGACCTACGACCTAGACAACAATGGGGAAGAGAGGAGGCTAGACCTGGATCTTATCGAAGAAAGAAGAGAAGACGTAGAGGTCAGAAAAGCAGCCTACTAGCAGCGGGCAGCAAAATTCTACAACCAAAGGGTGAAGTCAAGACCCATTGCAGTGGGAGACCTAGTGCTAAAGAAGACCCTACAAAAGGCAAATAAGCTACACCCAAACTGGCATGGCCCCTACAAAGTAACAGAAGAGGTTGTGCCTGGCACTCACAGGCTAGAAAACCTAGAAGGAGAACCTTTCGCTAACCCATGGAACGTTGACCACCTAAAGAGATATTACATATGATGTTGCGTAGAATTTTATGTAAATGTACCATCTTACTGAGAAGAGGTTATTAATAAAGATCAGTTTCCATAACAGTTCTTGCTTCATTCTTAGACCAGAGATATATTATGGGGATAACATCTTAGGTGATGACCTCAGACCTTCATAACATCACTCCGTGGTGAAGAGGTCTGAGCTCAGACACCCTAGTTAAATGACCTCAGACTCTTAACATCATTAATTTGGTGAAATTAATTGTGAGGACAACGTCTTAGGTGACGACCTCAGACCTTCATAACATCACTCGGTGGTGAAGAGGTCTGAGCTCAGACACCTTAGCAGATGACCTCAGACCCTTAACATCATTAATTTGGTGAGATTAATTATGAGGCTAACATCCTAGGTGATGACCTCAGACCTTCATAACATCACTCGGTGGTGAAGAGGTCTGAGCTCAGACACCTTAATAGATGAGCTCAGACTCTTAACATCATTAATTTGGTGAGATTAATTATGAGGCTAACATCCTAGGTGATGACCTCAGACCTTCATAATATCACTCGGTGGTGAAGAGGTCTGAGCTCAGACACCTTAATAGATGACCTCAGACTCTTAACATCATTAATTTTGTGAAATTAATTGTGAGGACAACGTCTTAGGTGATGACCTCAGACCTTCATAACATCACTCGGTGGTGAAGTGGTCTGAGCTCAGACACCTTAGCAGATGACCTCAGACCCTTAACATCATTAATTTGGTGACGTTAGTTATGAGAATAGCATCTTAGGTAATGACCTCAGAGCCTAATTACAATTCAGTGGTGAAGAGACCTGAGGTCAGAATTATTGACTGAGTATAAACAAGACATCACTACAACAAAATAATAGAAGAGATCACATGGCATTCAACAAAGGGAAGAGATCATATAGCATTCAGGGGCATTGTTACAAATATTCCTTGAATACAAAATACCATGGTGTTACAATTTACGAGTTACAAATTACAAATTTATTGTTACAAGTTACAAATCCTAAAGGTTTGGGGGGGGGGGGGGGGGGGACATTAACAGCCTCGGCCTGATTGGCTTGATCAGCATTAGTAACCTCGGCCACGTCATCAGTATGGTCTGCCCCTCCGACCTCGGTCCCTCCCAGAGTTGCAGTCTCAGCCAGAGAAGCAGCCTCGTCCTCCACCTCTTGAAGCGCCTGAGCAAACTGAGGGTCGGCAAAGCCGAGACCCACAATGTCAGAGGCCTTTATAGTACCGACCTCCTTCTCTCTTACTTCAGCCCATTTGGTAGTAGCCTTGATACCTCTTTTGAGATATTCAAAACCAAAACCCATGAACTCGTCCGAAGCTTTGTAATCCGAAATTATCTTGGCCGAGGCATCTTCAAGGGCAGCCTTGACAGCCGAGTTGACCTTCTGCTGCAGAACGTCAACTTTGGCCTTCAGGGCTTTGGCATGATCTTTGACGAGCAGAGAAATGTCCTTCTCCAACCCCTTAACCTTATTTTCAGAGTTCTGCAGCTCTGATTTCAGACGGTCTACCTCAGCATTTAGGGCACTCTGAACCTTCTCGGCCTCTTGCTCCTTCTGGATGAGGGGCGATTTCCTCAGAGTCCAGTTCGATAGGTGGTGCATAGCAGCCACTCCCTGCACATTTAAGGAAGAGGTTAAGCTGGAGAAAAGTCAGATGTTGCACTTATAAAATTTTGACGAGAGATCAAGACGTACCTGAACGGCTCTGTGAAGGCCGAACTCAACTAGTAGTCCTGTATCCAGAGACCTGAAAAAGCGCTTATCAGCCTTGGTCATTGCAGAGCCGATGGCGTCAAGGGCCTGCAGACTATGGCCAACAATTCTATCGGATAACTTCAGTTGGTCCAGGCGGGCCGACAGGGCGTCGACCGAGGAGATTCGAATTACAGCATCAGAGGCCTTCTTCTGTCTCAGGGTCGGCCTCTGATCCTCAGAGGCATGGGCTTATGGGGCCCTCTTCTTTGAGGCCTGAGATTTGAATGTAGAGGGAGCTGGGGGAGGAGCGTTCAGACCGGCTTTTTTGGCAAGTCTAGCTAAGCTCGGTGCAACCATCTCCCACAGTTCGTCTGTAATGTCTTATGGTCGCTCTGCAAAAGTTAAAAGATATGGGTTAGAGATCAGATATGAATGAGCTCAGAGGTTAAACTTAAAAAGAAAAATCCTTACCAAAGTCAATAAGGGGACTTCCACCTAGGCCCGTCCCCGAGAGATACTGGGGGGTTAGCAAATGTTCGAACTTAACAAAAAGACCATGTGCCCTTTGGTCTTGCAGGGCTTTCACCTTGTGGATATTCTGAAGACTTAGACCAGGGTCGGCCCTGGCAGACATGGTGACCTTACCCCATTTAAGGTGTATCCTTGGCTCAAGTGTGGAAGAGGGAACGCATGGGCTAAATTCCCATGGTCCAGAGGCGAAAAAATAGTGGGGCTTCCAATTATGGTTTGAGGTCTGATTCACCTGGAGCATTTTCTTCTCAGGACTCCGAGCCACAAAGTGATAGTAGCTCGGATGGTTTTTGGCCGAGGTTGGGACATAACAACCAACGAAGACCTGAACTGGGAGGTCAGAGTGGTGGACTGCCCTCCACAGGATAATGGCCCCTATAATGACTCTCCAAGCATTGGGGGATAACTGTGAGGGGGCCAAGTTGATATAGGAGAGTATGGATTTGATGATGGTATGAATGGGTAGGCGAAACCCTAACCTAAACATCTGCTCGTACAGGAATATTTCTCCATCCCTGCCATGATAGGCCCTCTCTTCCCTCAGAGGTCTCCTTAATTTTATGGAGGGACTAATGGAGTATAAATATCTTAAGCACAGAAGATCCACATCAGTTACCGTGCTTTCGATCTCGGCCGCCTCAGAGACGTCGACATCGCTTTCGGCATCTTCATCATCATCAAGCTCAACGTCGGCCGGAGCAGATGTAGATGGGTTACTAGCGAATCTCTGAGCGAACTCTGCCCCTGTGATGGCCGACAGGGGGATGGCGTCAAGAATGGGTGGCACGGCCACACTCGGCTCAATAATTTCAACCTCTGAAGAAGAGGCTGAGGTGCTTGAGCCATTATGGGATGAAGCTCGGCTGGAAACCTCGGCCTGATCAGGGGCCTGACCAGGCCGAGGTGTGAAATCCATGGCTTCCTGAAAAGAGTCCACGGACATAGGGTCTGAGGTGGAAGACTCAGACTCAGACATCGGTATTGGGTCAGCAGGGACCTCTGTCTGATAGAAGAACTCAGGGGGATCAGGATATACCACCTTGAGGGGTGGGGGAAAGATAGGTCTAATAGGAAATTCTTTCAACCTACGAGCCTACTCTTGGGCCCTTTCTATTTGCCTAATATTTTCTAGGGTCTTCTCTCTAAGAGAGGGGAAATCCTCAAGAAGCTGGTATAAAGTTCTGAGCATCAGAGGACGACCCTAAACTTAGGGATTTTTCTAAAACTACAAACATGATTGACTTGTAAAGTAAATAAATCTAAAGATCAAACTTAGAAGTTTAAAGCGAATACTATTCGCCTGAAACTATGGTGCTCGTCGGAAAAGGATGAAACTCGCCAGAAAATGCAAACCAAAAGAGAAAAACAGAGGAAATGAAAGGGAGAAAGTACCTGGAAATGAAACGGTGAGGGGAAATAAAGAAAATTCGTGAAGAAACCACCAACAGTGCCTCTGCAGTGGAGCCTTGATTCGAAGCGCTTTAGAGAGAGAGAAGTTGCAGGAAGAAATCGTGCACAGGAGAGAAGAAAGAAAGAAGAAGGAGGGAAAAAGGGTTTTGAAACCCTTAAATACATGGGCACGTTTCCCAAGGCCCATCATTGCCTTGGGAGCCCCAAAGGGCGGCTGACAGCACTTGCCTACCAAGTGAGCATGCTCCAACATTGGACAAGTGTCAAGAAAGTACTGGTTCGTAAGAAGATAGGCCTCAAATGCGTACTAATCCCCTAGTCACCTTCCCTCATATGTAACTAGGGGCTGGGGTGATTGATATGCCCCAAGTGTGACCTCGGCCTAGAGACACCAAACCTCGGTCGGGTGATGGCCGAGATATTGATCAACCCTGGATAATCCATGGGCCCACGATATCAGCCCTCGGCCTTAGTAAGGTCGGCCCTGGACGACACTACCACCTACATTTCCAATGGACACTATGCGTATCACAGGCATCGACATCATTCTCATATACCTGGGTATGGCAACCTCGACCGAGTGTAGGCCGAGGTGACAAGAATCCTTGGTAATCTTCAACATGGAATCAGTCCGACCTTGGCTGGGGCCGAGGTGACAAGAAGCATTGGTAATCTTCAACATGGAATCAGTCCAACCTCGGCTGGGGCTGACCCCAGCATAATGTCTCGGCTGAGATCAGGCCGAGACTCCCTATGGCACATCTCGGATTAAACAAATATCAAGCCTTTACAGCTCGGCCTCTCCCAGGCCGAGGTCATGAACCAATATGGTGGCCGAGCATCTGTTGACATTTGGATAAGGACACATGGGCTCAAATCAGTTGTAACAAGATTATTCTCCACACTTGGGGAGAATATTTCATCATCATTCCTTACATGTGACAGTGACAGGTGGCTTCCCCCTATTGGTGAGGCTACCACACACATGCTCATTGCATGCATGGGGGGTACATTACACCCCCTTCGTATTATATATAGAGATCATCCTCTACCTTGCAAAAGGATCCAAGATATTAAACCCTAGCTGAAGCTTTGTCTAGATACACAGTAGAGAGAGAAAGCTTGAGAGATTCTATCCATGGCCATTAGTGCTTTCATTCAGTGATATTACTCACACACACTCACAGTGGACGTAGGCCAAATTGGCTGAACGACTTATATACCTGTGCCCTCTCCTCTTATCCTCATCCCATTCTCTTACCTCTTTATATAACTGTGCTGCCATTGTTATTCCTAGAGAGGGCTTGAAAACACCTTACCTGGTGGTGCTGATCCCAACATCATCAATTATTATTATTATTATTATTATTATTATTATTATTATTATTATTATTATTATTATTATTATTATTATTATTATTATTATTATGGCCCAGCTTCAGTTAAGTTCTTATTTTTTATGAACTTGTTGGGTTTAATTCACGTTGAATTTGTTTTTCACAGGTCTTAGGCCACTATTGCTGTCGTAGACTTTACTTATTTCGTCAGAGGAGTATCTCTAACAACGTTCTATTTATCATTCCTAGGCTCTAGGCGTGGTGCATTATCACTCCATTTCATCTTATTTCAGTTCAGGCTATTATATTTTATTTTAGTTTATTCCTAGTTAGAGATTGTATGAGATGTACTTATATTTCGAGATGGATTTTGTAAAGTTAAGAGTTATATTCAGAGTGATTGGTAACATAGTTTTATTATTTGTTTTAATGATTCATTCTCTTATATTGATTTTACAAATTTCTTTTTATTTATTTCATTATGCTGAGAATATTTCCAAATATTTTTTATTCCCATAATTTTTCTATTAAACCTGATCAATCTATCAATGAACATTATGGGTGTATCACAGTTAGTATCAGAGCATTCCAGGTTCTAGTGTCCTAGCATCTTGAGTTCGTCCGTCGTTTTTTCACGTCATGTAATTTAAATAGTATTCGTACTCTTTATAACAACGATCTCTTAGGGGGTCTTGCTCCATTGTCCCAGACGATCGATTCGAATAAAACAAAGTGTATTCGAGGGCTACTTGTTTGGATTTCTATTTTGAGACGTATCACGCATGAGGTTGATTCGTTCAAGAGTTAAGAACTTTTGGGAGCGAGACCTATTGTATGTGTTTAGCGCATAGTTTTATGGGAAGTATTTCCAATAATCATCCGTAATAACATAAGAAGAAAGTTCCCGAGACGTCGCCAAGGCGAACGGGTGGTAGCCAATATGAGGGGCGAGCTCATCTGTATTTTATTTTTGTACCAAAAGAGATTGATATAGAATTGAAGTAGGATATTTGAGTTATTAATAACCTTATTAGATGAGATATTGCGTTAGAATAAATTTTACGGCAGGATTCGGTTGGTGTTATTGGGCGACCCCCCTTCACCACTTACATCTAGGTGGTGGAAATTGCCCTTGTACATCGCCAGAATCATATATATATATATATATATATATATATATATATATATATATATATATATATATATATATAAAGGATAGAGTTCTTAAGATTGAGAAGATCAGGGTCGGAGTTGAATCAAAATACTAGAGATGGTGTGGCATTTCCTCGAGCCGGGGAGGTCCTCACGAGGAGAAGAAATCGCATAGGGGGAGAAAATCCTAAGAGGTTCCCGAAGCATATAATCTAAGTAGTTGTGGCCAATAGAGCCAATGTTATTATGGCCAATGGTCCACTACCAATGAAGACAGGGTCTTCGAGGCCAGTTTTAGTAGGACCGACCATGGAGATAGGGTCAATAGGGCCACCAGTAGAGCCATCGTTTTGATGTTTCCTTTAGATGAAATTTTTGACATTAGTGGAAAGTTAGACCACATATTTAGTATATGCCTTAGGTTAACCAGTCTTAATGGACTAGGATATTGTTACATTTATGTTTATGGCTCACGCACACGAATCTTAATTTGACTATATTTTATTAGTAGTACATTTACTATGATTCTACGAGATATATACTTTTATCACTGACATTTCTATATATATGGATACCCCTATGGGAAGGGGTGTTGCCTTACGTCGTGATTTTGGAGATGTGACAATGTGTGTTGGCCGACTTGGTATTTAACCGCTTTATTATTTTAGACATGTGGCCTTTCGATTTCATTATTTGAGTCATTTTGGATATCCATGTATTATGCTTATATCGAATAATGTGATCAGGCTTTTATGTATGACCATTTTTGGCAGGGGTTGTTTCTTAGTTACGTATAGACTCAGGAAAAGGTCTAGTGTGTAAAAATATTTTAGAGATGCGAGTACATCAGGGGGATTATGTTTTCTTAGAAATGTTATCAGTATTCCTATATTCTTCAAGTTTTATTCGAAGAGGTACCGAGTTATGACCTACATCAGAGAGAGATTTTATCCTTAGTGTTCTCCCTTGTATTTGGCACATTACGAGGGCACCTTATTAGTTGGATTCATTGGATATGGAAGAGTTTTGTGAGAGTAAATACCGTAGTTTTGAACTAAGTGTTTGTCCAAAGGACTAAGGCACCATGGGAAAGATCCAGTCCTATTTGTTAAGGGAAGGATGGTTCACCGAGTTTTATATGCACCACCGGGAGTGGGGAAGGGTCACAATACGGAGCGAGTTGGTTGGTTGAGAGGAGTGTATTCCTGTTAAAGATAGAATGGTCAATTGAGAGGAATGTATTCCCGTTGAAGATGGAATGACACTCGAGTTATTGCCAGTTTTAGAATCGGGAGGAGGATATCCCAAAGGCAATTTTCTACACAATATGGAGCATGCATGCCTGGGTCATGCTAGTGGGTTAATGTTCTCGCTTGAACTAAACCTATTTCTCGAGCTAATATTTTTTTTGGGTATAATTACCTTCCTTTGTCAATTTTCATGACAAAAGAGGGGGAAAAGTTATGGGAAAGATAATATTACATTAAAGGGGAGATTTAATTTAAAGAAAAATATGTAATTTCAAATGAAGATATCTTAGGAAGTGTAAATGCTTCTTGGGATGAAGTACAATGCATTAATGTGATATTTTTGGATGCATGTTTGTTTAGACTTTGATATACTTTTTGTAAGTTAGATGTATCATGCTTTAATTAACATATCTTTTGGGCATCATAATTATAAGTAGTTAATTTTTTTCATTTACATTGGTATAATTATATTGTTTCTAGTGTATAACAAGTTAATCGTATGCAAGAGGTAAAATGGATTCTTATTGATTATAGGCTGATAGGGTGATGCATTCCTTTGGCCAGGTTTGTGTCATTATTGTCATTGGGTTTCGTTTCGCTTCTATTTTGTAGTAATATTTTGTTTGTATATATGACCACGGAATAGACAAAGGGGAGAATGTAAGAGTAATTGTATACTCATGTTCCCCACACATAACTAAATTATCGTATTCGCGTGCAAAATAAATTTTGTGTCTTTTCTTTGACCTTGAGATCATTCAAGCATAGTACAATTGTGGTACATTTGCTTCGAAGTTGCTTTTATTTCTCAACTCGACACCCACTTGATCTCATATTAGTGTATCCACTTGGTTGGGGTATTTTGACTTCCTAAAGACTTTTTCACACTTTGTCACATTCAAATTAAATCTTTGTTTGTACGTGTGTTTGGTTTGAATTTTTGGCTTAGATTATTAACTTATGCAAGTATACTATTCTTATAAAGAAGCATATTTTTTTAAGTTACTTTTTGACGTAAGTATATTAGATGATTGTTTGTGTAATGGTTGAAAAATTCATGGCTTGTTTTTGCCCTAAAATTTGTAATTAGATTTCTTATTTGGTGACTCGCTACATCGAAGTACGCTTTCACTAATGAGAAAACATTCCTTTCTAGTCCCTGTATTACCCAGAGGTTTTCTACCAGTTTTGCCAAAGCCCCTAGTGACTTCCTTCGCTAGTCTATTGCTGCAACAAGAAATTTCTTCACATCAGTGAAGAGAATCTTTACTGGTATAGTGCCTATGGCCTACGATCTAGATATATATGAAATATTGTTTTGAAAAATGTGAAGACTTTTATAGAAGCCAAATATTCTCTAGACTTACGTACTTTGATTTCCTTGTGATGTCATCTTCCACTTGACTTAAGCTTATCTTCCACACTTGAAAGAGCTTAGGTTAAATGAGTGTTTGACTTAATAACTTATCCATGTTTTGCCAAAAACTGTAATAAAAATTATTAAGAAAATATTTTTGAGATCAAAGACACTTGATCAAGAGGAAATTTTTTACGATATTTGTAGTGGAGTTTTATTAATCTAAAGAGTTAAACCATTGTTTATCTTCCTCACATTTCTCTTAGTGTTATTGAAGTGTGTGATTTTCAAACTTTAGTCACAAATCATATTGAAGCTTTAAAACTTTTACCTTTGTTCTTAAGCTAGAACACTTGTATTATTGTTCTTAAAGACTTGTGTGGATACTTTAAAAACATATTTTTAGGCTTGAGCAGGCTAAAATCATTTTTAACACTTTCAAAACCTTTAGAAACAAAATCACATCCTATAAAGTGGTAACTAAGAATTGGAAGCTTCTAAAAAAAGTTCATCGTCTACTTCAACAAGATTATGATTCTTGGGTAGCTTCAAAAGACGTTGGACGAGTCCAAAACTGGTCTCGTTTTGTAGCGTTTTCTAGATGTTGGTGTTTTTCTGAAAAAATGGCGGGAAAGATTATGTAGTCCGTCAATTCATTATAGTATCATAAGTCATTGTCTTCTATTTGTAATACTCTATCATAGTTAATTTGGCATTCCGATCAGCCTGAGGTTTTTTTTGTTGTGGGGTTTTCCTCGTATGACCCTATTTTCGCATTTAGATTAACTAATCTAACTTAAGATAAAATTCGGTGTTATCTAATTGGTAAACTTTTCATCATATAAAACTAAATTGTCTTTTTTGTACCTAAAAGGAATAAAACAAAAATATCATTCATATTACGATGATAATTTTAATTGGGTAATTTTATTCCATTCATGGTTTCGAGCACACAAAACTCTAACATATTTTAGACAAATTTGGGTGGGGGGTGATGGGGGATGTGCCAAGAGGATATATAATTTATGGTTATGATACTATGGATTTCAAGAATTATCGCTTATTTATTTTGGAGTGTTCTCTGATGAAAGCCCCGATCATTGAGGTTCATGGTGGTAGACCTTGAAGTAACTTTAGAAGATATAAAACTCCTTTAATATATGTATAACTTATCACATTACAAATAATTATGATGAAAACACAAGGTGGTACACTATATTTTATTACCACAAGGTCATTGGGAATGGGTGATTTTGAAATTTATCATTAGGTTCCCTTTAGCTCAAAGAAAACAACCATTTTATAATCGTGGTTATTTATCAATTCTCTAAATGGGACATCTTTTTTCATGAAATAATACTTTAATCATGTCTAATTAATGATCCTTATTTTTATTGAATTTTTAAGATTTTTAGTGTTCCTGTAGACGCATCGAATTTCAACAACACATCATCTTCAATGGTATGTGCATCCAACTTGCTCAACTGACATACATAAATCTCCTAAGATATTTTAACTATCAATTGTTCATTACGCACCAGGTTGCACTATGCGCAACTAACATACATAACATTTGGTCTCTTATAACATATAAGATGAAATCCTAAAATTCCTCAGGAAACACATGAAGAACACGCATAAATCTCCTAAGATTTCCAAACTACCAGGTGTTGATTCCTCTCCTAGTTTCGATATGCACAACTAACCTGTGAAACATATGGTCTCCTAGAATATCTAGGACGAACTCCTAAAAATCCTCGGGTAACACCCAAAGAACATATTTATATATTCAAATATTTTTAAATGGCCGATTGTCCATTCTACACTCGGTTTTGGTATGCGCAACCAACCCGCTCCACATTCAGTCTCCCAAAATAGCTTGGGATGAACTCCTTAAAATTCGCAGGCAACCCTTAGTGACCACCATAAATTTCCCATCGATTATGTATAGTTTTGGCACATTGTTCATATCCAATTATCATGCACGTGTCTAAGATAATCAATATTTAGTCTCTCAAAGAGGCTAGGGGCTCTAACTGGATAACACCTAGGGATCACCCGAAAACCCCTCAACATCTCCATATGTCTAGGAGGGATTCTCACTGACACATGTACAACCCCAATATTTTGAAGTTGGGTCAGAATAAAAGCCCCCAAAAGTATGAGAAAAATGAACAAAAACAATTGATCAATAATTAATCATAAAAGCACTTGCTTATTTTTTTAGCCAATTAGTCAAACATCATAATCAACGATTTGTTTAATGTCACCATCAACCGTTCATTTAATTGTTTGTGTAACAAATCTGGTAAATAGACCAGGTGGAGTTTTCTTATAGAAAAATACCCCACCCATTTCAGTAAGTGTCCAAAAACCTAACAATGATTAGGTTTTCTAAAAAGGAAGTTCCTAAAATCCAACATCGATTAGATTTTCTGAAAATTCTTCTCCACGAATATTGTCCCGAGCATTTGGATCAAAAGTGACTTTTGAAGAAACGAATTATGAAGTTCGAGAAAACGTCGTTTCCCTGAGGGAATCTGGTCATCCAAAGTTCCTAGTGTAGAGGGGTACCCCTTAATCTCATAAAAAGGTATAATTGGGCACGAGTGGGAGGCAAGAAAATGGGTGCCAAGAAATGAGGTACCGAGAAATAAGGTGTCAAACGAAGGGTTGTCATCATAATGGACCCAAGTCAAAAGATAAGGTGCTCTAGGAGAAACCCCAAGATAGTAGGGGGTGCTCTGCGAGCAACCCCAAGCCTAGGTTACAAGGAGAAGTAAGAAAAACCCCAAAGTCAATGAGAGGATGCGATCACAATAGACTCAAGTCAAATGAGGAAGTGCTCTAGGAGCATCCCAAGATAGCGAGGGGGTGATCTGCAAGCAGTCCCAAGCCCAGGTTACAAGGGGAACTTAAAAAAAAACAAAGTCAACGAGAGGGTTCCATCATAATTAGGCCTATAAATTGAGCTGAGCAAGCCCGAAGCTCGCCCGTTGGACCCCTATTTTTTAGCCGATTTTTATTTAAGTTTGAGCCGAGCTGAGCTTGAGCCAAAATTTCAAACATGAATGAATTTTGGGCCGAACATGAGCCAAACTTTACCAAGCTCGAATTAGGCCCGAAGCCCGAACTTTGAAAAAAAATATATAATTCATTTGATATAATATAACATATTTATGTTAACTAATTTTATTTGTATGAAATTTATTTGGCATTTACAGGTTTTCACTCTTACTTCCCTTATTTTAATTTAATATATTTCATAATTAAATATTTTATGAAATATCAATTATATTTTAGTGTGTACATTTTCTCTATGATGGAAATACAAGGAAAAAACACTAATTCAAACTTTTTTAACAAAAAAATGAAATTGGGTGAGCCCGAAATTGGGCGCAAAGCCCATAATATTTATGCACCGAGTGCGGGCTTACGTTGAAAAATTAGTTCGGGCTGAGCTCGAGCTAATCATGTGTAAGGTAGTTCGAGCCGAGGCTGAGCAACCCCATGCCCAACTTACCCAGCTTAATTTACATACCTAATCACAATAGACCCAAGTCAAATGAGGAGATGCTCTAGGAGCAACCCCAAAATTATGAGGGGGTGCTCTGCGAGCAGCTTGAATCCCGGGTTACAAGGGGAAGTAAAAATAACCCCAAAGTCAACAAAAGGGTGTCATCATAAAGGACCCAAGTCAAATGTAGGGGTGCTCTAGGGGCAACCCCAAGATAGAGAGGGGGTTCTCTACAAGCAACCCTAAGCCCAGGTCACAAATAAGTTTATTTAAACTATTTGTTGACATTTTATTATTTCTTATACACAAGAACGCTTAGCAAGAAGACTTAGTCGAGCAAGCAGGGCTCAAGCAGATGGCTAGTTGAGATCCCTTATCCCTTGGGAGTTTTGGTTTGTAGGATGAGACGAAAGTCTTATTGGGTAAGCTAAGGCTTAACCACTTCAGTACCTTAAGAAAGAGATAATATTAATAGGAGGGGCCTAAGAGGCCACTCACACACTTATACATTTCACACTTAGTCAAGTAGGTAAGTAACCAAGGCACTGCTCAATAAGCGTTTTTAAGATAAACATTGGCGAGTGGACCTTGTAAGGACATATTTTATAAGTCCGTTATCAATTTATTATGTCGTATACCATTACAACCGTCAAAGAAGTTCAAGAGAAATCTACATCAAGACGGATCCGAATTTATTAAGGTTCTTCATAAAAAAGACTCTGCAAAGTTTACTTTGGTAAGGTTATGTTTTAAATACCTAAACTTTGCACTTAGAGCTTTGGGATATTTTTCAAAATATTTTCTAAGTGTTGGAGCGGGCTGTTTTCATCAAATTTTGAGAATGAGTAATTTTTCTAAGTCCCGTAGCGTACCTCATTTTTTACGCCGGGTCGTTCAAGTGAGATGTCATCTGATTTGAGTGACATGTTGATGTCACGCGATGTCGTTCAAATGACACATGTACGTCGTTTGAGCGAGATCCCTATTTCGTTCGAGCGACTGAGGCGACATATTTTTCTATAAATTCTCATTAAATGGTTTTGATTTCATTAAGAAGTCCCAGCGTTTTGAAAGACAGAAAATGACGAAACTGCAGAATCCTTTTGACTTCTTCTTTTAGGGTTTAATTCCTTTTTGTTTTCAATTCACAAAAATCCCATATGCTTTGGTGAATTGTTTTGGTGTTCAAGAACACATTTTGATTATGTTCATTCTTTGTGGGGAGAACTCTACAACCGGAGAGCTGCGTGCTATTGTGGATGGCGTCTCTGTGAAGATTGGACTGCATGTCCATGTGGATTCGTTGCGTGTGGATTCATTGCTGAAGATAGAACTGTGTGTTATTGTGGAGTAGCTGCGGTTGTTCCATTGCTGACGACGCCGACCGACACCTATGGCTATTCGTGTGTCACCCTATTTCATTGTAATCCGTGTAAGTTGTTATTTACAAATTATAGTGAAATAAAAAGGTTTTGCCCTTCGAGGATTTTTCCAGAATTTGGTGCTCCTAATATTTGATCTTGTGATTGTTTGATTTTAATATGTAAGTTAATCACTTATATGCATGTTTCAGGGTTAAACTAAAATTGGATTTTATTTTCGAATTTGCATTATTCCGCTGTAGCAATTCTATAAATTGGTATCAGAGCGGGTTACGCTAATTTATCCCGTATTCCTATTTTTCGCAAAATCGTGTGATATTGATTTTTTTTTTAAAAATCAGTTTTGAGAAAAATTGCAATTTTCCCAATGGAATGCCCATTTAATGAGGAGCCCATTATTGAAAAAGTTCACGACAGTGCTGAAAAATTAAAACTTTTGAATTTGAAACTTTGTAAAAGAATTAGAGTTTTGGAAAAAGAAAATTCTTGTTTTAATAGTAAGATTGGATATTTGCAAACGTTTCAAACTCAAATAGATATTTTTCATAAACACTCTGGCAATTTGTGTAATGATTTTCATTTGTTAAAAGTTATTAGAAAGGAGAGTGATGATAGGGTCATATTTTTAGAAAAATAATTAGAGGAACTTAAAAATCCGATGGTTTGTGTTTGTGCCAAAGAGGACAAAAATATTTTAATCAACGAGTTTGTGGCACGAGAAGAGACTCTTAGGGAAAAGTTTGCTTTAATTGAGGGGGAGAGAGATACCCTTTTAGGAATTGTTGAAAATTTGAAAAAGAAATCTATGTTTTTGCAAGATCCTAATTTGTTCCTTGAATCAAATATTTTGAAGTTCAAAAATGATTTAAACGATTCAAGTAGGTTTGATAGTGATGGTAATGGCTCATCTTGTTCTCATGCTTCTACTGCTAAAGCTAAAACCATTATTTGTTTTAGAGGGTCAATTAATCCCAAGGACGTTAGAAAATATCACACCTTAGGTAACATTCCTCCCGTTTACACATGTTCACATTGTGGCAGGAAAGGTCACCTTAGGAGATTTTGTTTTGATCTTGGAAGATGTCCTACGAAGTCAAAGTCTAGTGTTTTGTTGGTTTCCAAAACCCCGTGTCGACGTGTTACATCCACTTGGGTTAGGAAATCACTTTTGGATACGCTAGATTTTAGAATAGTTGATTCTCATTTCCTTGCACATGACTCTTCTTTTGCCATATCATATAGATGATTGTGTTCGCATGTTTGTCATACGCTAGTTTTTTTGTTTCATTATATTTATGTTTGCTAGCGTTGTGGCATGTACTTTTTGTATTAGATTTTTATTTTTGAAAATTTTGAAAAATGCAAAAAGATTTTATTTTGATAAAATTTGTGAGAAAATCCAAAAAGATTTTTGTATTTTGTTTGCACGTTTTATAGATACACACGTAGGATGACCGAGTCACAACATCATTCCATTTTTCATGTGACTATTTGATAGTGATTTGAAACAATATATCATGTCATCTTTGTACTTTATAATGTGTGGAGTCATTAAGATTTAATTACGTGTTACTTCCTACATGTTTAACTCATGATTTCCTTTATTGCACATATGCACGGATTTGTTCGATTATTGTGCTTGTCTTATCACATGTTGGTTGGGTGTTTTCACTTCAATGTTGTCCTTAAAACGAACCAAGCGCAATAAAACAAGACAATAAAAAGTATGAACCTTTGAACCATGTTTGTGAGGATTTGTGTATTTTGTTTGAAAATGGTGAAGGGCTATGTAAGGTTATCATTTATCCTTTGCGATTAAGCCGCCATTTAATTGGACCTAAAAAATTGAGGAATTTTATTATCCAAGGTCCAAAGAGGTTTAAAAGAGCCCGAATTGTTTTTAAATGCAATAAAAAGAAATTCATGCCAAAAAGGGGCCATTTAGATTTTTGCTCCAATTCTCCAAAGTTTGAGAATTTAGTTTATACACCTCTAAAAGAAAATATGCATGATGGAGTTTAGATGGAGAATTAAAACGGGTTTGAACGTCCTTGAAAGTCTTGAAAAAGCGTTAAATAGTTTTGGAACGTTATTGGTGTGGAAATCACTTTGACTTTGATTTGTTGATTTGCAGAAGACGATGTCATCTAAATTCAACAATTTTTACACCTAAGGATACTTTTTATGTTCGTTCGTTAGCAGTACACGTATTCATCGTGCACATATGATTGATTGAGTTGATTTTCCTATCGAATGTGTTCACACCCATACATTCCATTTCCATAACTTAGTTGTTTTAGTTAAATCCATGGTGTGATTTTTTTATCTTATTTTTGCTTTGAAAAAATTGAAAAATCCAAAAATAGTTTGTGGATGTTTTTGAGATATACCTTTTCATGCACATAGTTTGATCCATGTTTTCTATGCTTTTGTCATGACACTCCATGTTTTGATTGTTTCTTCTTATCTGTCTATTTGGGGACATCATAAAAAGGGGGAGAAAGAATTATCATGTTATGGGGGGAGTTTTTGCATTATAGGGGAGAATTTGATTTATTAATGCTTTATTCTTATATCATTTCAAACTTGATACGTCACGAAGGTATTTTGCTTTATCTCATGTGTGCAGGTACAAAGATTGAAGATCATTATGTTGCACACCTTGATGAGAAAAGCTTTGAGATTTGATGAAGGCTTTTTGAAGAAAAGTTTGAGATCTTGCAAATTTATTCATGGGAGGGTAGATTTGTATAGTCAATTTGGTATTTGATAATTTGATTATTTTTTTATGTATGTACCGAAATAATCATAGGGGGAGATTTGTAAGGACATATTTTATAAGTTCGTTATCAATTTATTATGTCGTATACCGTTACAACCGTCAAAGAAGTTCAAGAGAAATCTACATCAAGACGGATCCGAATTTATCAAGGTTCTTCATCAAAAAGAGTTCGCAAAGTTTACTTTGGTAAGGTTATGTTTTAAATACCTTAACTTTGCACTTAGAGCTTTGGGATATTTTTTAAGTGTTGGAGCGGACTGTTTTCGTCAAATTTTGAGAATGAGTAATTTTTCTAAGTCATGTAGCGTACCTCATTTTTTATGTCAGGTCGTTCAAGCGAGATGTCATCTCGTTAGAGAGACATATTGATGTCGCGCGATGTCATTCAAACGACATGTGTACGTCGTTCGAGTGAGATCCTTATTTTGTTTGAGCGACTGAGGCGACACATTTTTCTATAAATACTCATTAAATGGTTTCGTTTTCATTAAGAAGGCCCAGCATTTTGAAAGACAGAAAACTGCGAAACTGCAGAATCCTTTTGAGTTACTCTTTTAGGGTTTATTCCCTTTTTTTTTCTATTCACAAAAATCCCACATGCTTTGGTGAATTATTTTGGTGTTCAAGAACACACTTTGCTTATGTTCATTCTTTGTGGGGTGAACTATACAATCGGAGAGCTGCGTGCTATTGTGGAGGGAGTCTCTGTGAAGATTGGACTGCGTGTCTATGTGGATTCGCTGCGTGTGGATTCATTGCTGGAGATAGAACTGCGTGTTATTGTGGAGTAGTTGCGGTTGTTCCATTGCTGACGACGCCGACCGACACCTGCGGGTATTCGTGTGTCACCCTATTTCATTGTAATCCGTGTAAGTTGTTATTTACAAATTATAGTGAAATAAAAAGGTTTTGCCCTTCAGGGATTTTTCCTGAATTTGGTGTTCCTAATATTTGATCTTGTGATTTTTTGATTTTCATATGTAATTCAATCACTTAGATGCATGTTTATGGGTTTAACTAAAATTGGATTTTATTTTCGAATTTACATTATTCCGCTGTAGCAATTATACAGACCTCAAGTCCACTCGCAAGTTTTCAAAAAGATTGTTTACCAAGTTGTCGTTTGAGAACATACTCACCAAATCGTACCATTTGGCACTACGCCGGACGTATTTACCTTTTGACTTTGGATTGCACCAGATGTCGTCTGTCAGAGTGGACAAACGACACGCAATAAAATAGGACAAAAAGTACAAATCAAATATTATCTCAAAGAATATCCTTTTGGCGCGCACATGCCAAATCAACCCTAGTAGTTACCAATAAATAGAGCCCTTGGGCAAGGTCAAAATATAGCATAAATGAAGCATTTTAACTCTGCACAAATAGACCCAGAAAGTATTCTTCCCTGCTCCCTCCTTGGTACTTGAAGTTCTTGTCTCTTTACTCTCAAGAATCATCACTTCCAAGTGATCCATTTTATCTTTTGCTATTACTGAAAAGTTTATAGTTAACTATTTTCTTCCTCACTTAGCAATGATAAAATCACCATTTTATGAGAATATTTAGTTTTCATTTTTTTTTCTACACTTGAAGCCTTGAACAACTTGAAGAATGCTTCCATTAGAGTGGGTCATGCCTCACCAGATTCAGTATATTCATGTACTCCAGTACCATTTGCCTCCTATATTTGGCGACTTCTCTATGAAGATATTCTCACTACCATGGATAAAGAAGGTTACAATGTTTCGAAGCCACTAGTTTTTTAAGATACTTTGAATGCTAATGGAGTTTAAAGTGATCATATGACAATTGAAGAGGTCATGGTTACCAGGGAAAGAGCTCTATAGGGAAGACAAGTGCAATAGCGGCACCACCATTGAATAGGATGAACTTGATGAACATGTTTTTTGAGTTTTTAAGAGAACACAACGTGGATATGACCAACTTAGTCCAAGCTTGTGTGACACCTATGGTGTCTCATATTGGAGGGGCAGCTGCAACAGAGACGGCTACAGCTAAGAAGGTGACTATGGAGCAAGTGGTGACTTCGATGAGCTCACCATCTAAGAAGAAGGCGGGGATGAAGGAATCCCCTACAAAGCTATCATAATAAAAGAAGTGAAAAGGTCGATATCCTCCAAGAAGGAGTTACCCTTATATATGAGGAGCGACAGAACCCATACCTAAATAGTATCAATGAAAAACCATACCCTGAGGGGTACATTCCTCCCAAGTTCATAAAGTTCAATTGGAAAGGTGAAAATCCTAGAGAGCATGTTAAGAGGTTCATGGAGTACGTTGGCATGCATGGTAATGACAAGGAGTTTAAATTGTGAGATTTCTTAAAAAGTCTCACTAAAAGCCATGCACGTGGTACTCTCATCTAGCGCCAAAGAACATCCACACTTGGGAGGAAATGCACAAGCAATTTTTATAGAAAATTCTCTTAGATGAGGAATGAGTTCATGTTGAGACACTCAACTAAAGAAGTGCATAAGTTAGGTGAGGTTTTGATGTTATATATCAAGCATTTTAGTGAGAGGGCGCTAGATGTGCATGAAGATGTTGTCGAGGAAAGGTTGTTGTAGATTTGCGTGGAGGTGCTGGTTGAGGACTACAAAATCCACCTGATTAATGAGACCCAAGAGGGTACCTTCAGAGAATTCACGCGAGCAGCTAGTAATATTTCCATGATAATCAAACTAAGACCCTAAGGATGAAGGAAACATATGATGTATCCAGGTGATAGGTTTCAAATTTCACGATGGCAAGCAGTGAACTACATTGAAGGAAGCCCCAAAGGAAATAAAAGGGGCCAAAGGTACAAAAATAACAACGGCGCTAGAAAAAGAAAGTTTGGAGATGATGCCCTACCACCATTGCCATGCAGCGTGGAGGAAGCAATGGGATGTTATGAACATTAGTCCATGAAGGGGTGGCAAGTCCCCATCACTCAAATGGCCAAGTGCCCACAATAGCGAATAAGGGGGATGCAAAGTTTTATGAGTTGCAATAGAGAGTGCAACATGCCACCAAAAATTATTATTACTTACGCAAGATAATTGGGGAGAAATTCACTAATGGAACCCTTCATATCCCACTAATGGATGTTAATGAATACCCATTACTTTCTTACCACTATAGCACAACAAATATGGTGGTGGAATGTGGTAAGGAAAAAATGCTCGGGTCTGAAGAGTGGTCGAGCAATGATGATGCGTGAGAAGAGTGTTCAGTTAATTTCTTAAAGGAAGGTCACAAGGATGTGTGGGGTGAGCAGGTGATCTCCCGAGAAGGAAGTGTGGATGTAGTCCTTGCCCTGGATGAGGGGGGGACTTCAGAAACTGAGTACGTGTGTAATACACAAACATATGAAATTGAAATAGACTCCAAATGTGAGACTATTGCAAGGAGCCCCAAGTTCAACTGGTTCTTTAAGTAGATTGGGGTGAAGCATGACATGCGAACGGTGATCACCAAGAAGATTTTAGAAATGGTCCAGGAGAGAGGGGATCCCTCTCTCAACTGGCATGGTCCCATTGGGACGTAATCAATAGGTAAACATCAGAGGTGGTATTTCAGAAGTGAATAGGTAGGTACACTTATTCAATAATACACCTTTATATGTTACAACTTGGGTAAATGGAATTAATTTTCCAAAATCACTCCTAGATGGAGGGGATCAATATATAATATGCCCATCAGTTGTTGGAGTGCAACGACCCCCAATTTTAAAAAAATTCAAAATGAATTTTCGAACACGTGCGGAATAAAGATGGTTCAACTAAACAACAACATAAACAAGAATAAATTTCTTCACAAATTAAAACTAAAGTAAACCAAATTTTAATTTTCTCAAAATTAAAATGATACTAAAAAACAAATTTGTGAATTTTTACTTTAAGCCCAAAAAGCAATTTAATCCCAAGTCCTAGAAATTTGCCTAACAATAAATATTCATTTTAGAAATTTAGGCCAAACCAAATTTTATCCAATAAAATTAATGACTTGAATTAAATTAATATTTACCCAAATTAAATTAGTACCAAATTAAATATACCAATTTTATCTTTTTACCTAAGTATTCATCTAAAGTGATATTATAAAAAATAAAATAAGTAAACAACCACTACGCCGCGATGTATGAGGAAAAACTCACAACGGGAAAAAATCTCGGACGACCCTAGCCTTAAGTCCACTAAGTATGGTTTTATGATTACAAGATAGATGACTTACACAACTCGACTTGACTCCTTCCAAGCCCCTAACGCGTATTCTTGCAACTACCTCCGCCTAGTCGACAATCCCGGAATCCACCGGAACCTTGGTATCCACCAATGAGGCCTTTGGACCAACCGCCAATCCGCACCCGAAGCCTTTCCCCGAGTGGGAACGCCGCAGCAACAAACAAGTCTTCTTCTTTGTGGGATGTACAAGTAAACCCAAAATTCTCTTCTTTGAGGTGTAGAGAGAAACCCGATGCCAAACACTCCGAGCAAAGATATATATGAAGAAACTTGGAGTAAACAAACTATGGGTGTATAAACCTTGATTTTGTTCTAAGGATTAAAACAATTTAACACAAATCAAGGGGACTTTTTCTTGGAAGAATTTTCTCTCAAATACTTTAAGTGAAGAAAAGGCTATGAAAGATTCTTCTCAAAAATGTTGCTCCCGCACTAGTTAAATCTGTCAAAAAGTTAGTGGGGAAAAAGAAGTGGGAACATGGAAAAAACTGCTAAAACTGTAAAAAAAAATGTTCCCGCCAAAGTCGTTCGAACGACTTTACTAACGATGTTCTAGTGAAAAAAAAGGAAATCTCGTTAGAAGTCTCGTTCAAACGACCTGAGATTCTCGTTCGAACGAGATTCCAGTTCGTTCGAACGACATGTCAAAAAATGCAATATTCTTTTTAAGCCCAAAACTTTTTATGAAAAGTTCTAAAAAATTATTTTCTGAGTAAAACAAAGTCATTAAAATTATTTATAAAAAATTTATAAAATACACTCAATAAATTTCCAAGCTCCTATATATATATAAAATGCATTCATACCTTAGGAGCATTGGAACCAATGTTGCTGATGTAGAAACGAGGCACAATAAACCCGACATATGATGAAGCTTTATAATCTTGACCGCTACGTCTTGAACTAACACGTCATACACTACACCAAATCTGCACTATTGTCACAGTCATTGACCTTGACAAATTGGACATTTCAAGGTCAATGAACGTGACAATTCGGGGTGAGACAAATTTTTTTGTCACGGACGTGTCACGATCATTGACCTTGATAACTCCGTTGGAATTGTCACGGTCGTGTCAAGTTCAATGACCGTGACAAGTTTAGTCACGGTTAAAAACCATGACCAAACTGTGGCAATATTTAAAAAAATTATCACGGTTAATGACCGTGACAAGTTCTTGACAAATCTTGTCACGGTCTTATCACGGTCAATGACCGTGATAATTCTGGGCATGACAATATACATGACAATATAATCCAAATATAATTAAAATGTACAAACTTAAAAATAATGTTACTACATGTCTTGGGTAAATGCGAGGAGGTGAGTTGGCCACACGATATAAGAATTGATACACCCACTAATATACATCGTGCCGCATTGTTTGCGCAACCACAATAGGGAGTTCTCCTTCCCGGGTATCACATGCGTGATGAGCACTTTGGACTCGATCCCTTGAAGCGCACGTCCATGAACTATTCCACCCTCGATGATATTCGGATCCCTCAACCCCCGCCCTATCCGCAGGCCATCAAATACATCCAATATGAACACGCTCGGCCAACCAAGTGTCAACAATGGTCTGGGGAAGGGAGCCAAAAAAGGAAGTGGATCATCGAAATACGCATGTGACGGTGAAGAAGCAGCGAGGTCCACATCCTCGTCCTTCTGCGCCTCGTTCTCCCGCACCTCCTCCTCCTCCTCCGCCTTCTCCTTCCCTTTCCCTTTACCCTTCCGCTTTCTGTCTCCGCCCAACGTACGCATCATGAATGCGTACATATCTTCGACCGTCGCCTCCAAACGGGACAGCTTCATGTCTTCGAGTCGTGTGATTCCACCATTCGAGCCAACCTGGTGTCGCTCGTCTCCAATCCGATGATCCTAGATTTGGCCACCCACGAGCTCACCCCCCTTGTCCTCCCCTTGCGATCAGAGCCAAGAACTTGGTTGAGTGCGTCTGTGGACAAAGACGCCTTGTTGGCATCAGACTGCGACTCATGCACTTCCTTAAGCTTTGCCTGAAACGACAAAAAGCACATGATTAGTAAAATAAGTAAACTAAAAAATTATAACGTAATTAGCAAAAATTAAACTGTCGGATTACTTACAATCGTCACCGCGACGCTCGGGGACACCTCCTTTCCTTCCCCTTCTTCGTCCGAAGAGCCACATAAGTATCGAGCCTATGTGGATTACCCCTTGGCTCACTCCCTACCCCCTGAAATAAAATAAAGTAAAATTAGTATCGGCCCCGCAAAGTAAAATAATGAAGAATAATATATTTCTGTAGTTATAGAAAAATTAAATCTTACCTTCATCCTATGCTCCACCTCGGCGTAAGAGGTCCCACCGGAGTAGTGCACGTCCGTCTTTTTTGCCCGGTTTTCTCTCCCCGATTGGCGAGATGCCAATTGTCGATCCTCGATCTCATTGTCAGTGAACTTTTGCCATTGTGTCAATGAGATCGGCTCCTTGGGTGGGACGGATCCACGCCATTGTATAATGGACTCTCATGTTTTTTCAAAGTACCGTGCCCGCATATTTTTCTTCCACGTCTTGTGTTGCTCCCTCAACCGCTCCAAGACGGAATCGCGTAGCTTTGGATCCAAGTTGAATTGTTCCTATCCAACAAATTCAATGTTAGTTGCGAATAAATATAAATATAAATATAAATATAAATATAAATATAAATATAAATATAAATATAAATATAAATATAAATATAAATATAAATATAAAATAAGAAATCGAAATCGAAATCAAAATCGAAATTGAAATTGAAATTGAAATTGAAATTGAAATTGAAATTGAAATTGAAATTGAAATTGAAATTGAAATTGAAATATAAATATAAATATGTTATCTAATTGAATTATCATATTTTTAGTTAGAAAATTCCCCCTCCCCCCCCCCCCCCACCTCCCCCCACGACACCCCACCCCCTCCCCCACCACACACCACCACACACATATATACACACACATACACACACATATACACATACCCCACCCCCTCCCCCCACCCCCACCACACCTACGCCACCCCACCCTCATTACCCCCCACCCCCACCCCCACCACACACCAACACACACATATATACACACATATACATATACACACATACACATACACATACATATAGAATTGAAAGAGAAAGAGAAGAAAAAAAATATACCTTAGAGAGAGAGAGAGCAGAAATTGCCTAGAGAGAGAGAGAGAGGGGGAAAACCAAAAAAGGTGGGAAAAAAAAGAAGCCTAGGGCTTTTTTTTACTGCGAAAGTTGTCACGGTCGTGTCAAAGTCATTGACCGTGACACAAATCTCGTGTTTTGTGTCACGGTCATTGACCTTGACACAACCGTGACAAAGAATTGTCACGGTCAATGACCGTGACAAGGCCGTGACAAATTTAGTTGTCACGGTCTTGTCACGGTTAATGACCGTGACAATTCTTTATCACGGTCATGTCAAGGTCAATGACCGTGACACAAAATGCGAGATTTGTGTCACGATCAATGACCTTGACAAGGGTGGCCAGCTGAAAGGTGACAATTTTATCATTTTGGTGTAGTGATAGAATTGGATGGATACACTTGAACACTATCCTATGACTCAAATGTTTTTGTCCGGAATTGAGCAAACACTACATTAAGACTCAACCGGAGACTTGTATCCTTACAAAACTCCCCCTTTGGCTATTCCGAGACAAAAACAAAACAAAAATTCTAAAGGGCCATCAAGCTCTACTAGACTTAAAAAAATATCCCACCCAAAATAAAAATTACATAGCTTGACTCAAAACTGAAGGATCAATATCTTTTTCGATGAAAGTTTCCATTTAGAAGAATTCCTGCACACTTAAGCAAACTATCAAATGCATAGGGAATAAGAATATTAAATGCAAAATAAATACTCCCCCTAAATTAATTCTCCCCTTTATAAAATAAATGACCTACTTAGAAAGACGTCTCCCCCTAAGGTAAATCTCTCAAACTAAGATACGATTACAATAGGATTAGATACCATTTGTCCCCCTATCATTCTCCCCCTTTTTGTTCAGGAATAGACAAAGGATAAAAACTAATTTAAACACGATGAAACATGGAGTGATAAGAACATGAAAGCATATGGGCAACAAAATCGAAACTAATCCATAAAAAGAATAACGGATACCAACGAAGATGCAAAAAAAATTATATCAATGTGATACATGAGATACTAAGAATGTGATATCAACAACAATATGCAACGCGATAGATACCAATTACGAATTTGAAGCATAGATGGACTAGAAAGCAATGCAAAGAAAAAATACCATATATATGTAGACATAATGATTATCACTAATGCACATGCACACACACACACACACACACACACACACACACACACACACACACACACACACACACACACACATATATATATATATATATATAGGTATAGGTATAGACACCACAAATGACACAAAATACAATAAGCTTTTCACACTCGTATGGAAAAAATGTGTCATATGGAAACGAAAGTGTAGGGGTGTGAACTAGTAACAATTAAATTTAGACCCAATCACTTAAAACATGTTCACGGAGTTCTCATTTGATTGAAAACTTGATCACATTTGAATATAACCTCATGTGACAATATAGATTGAACTCAATGAACAAACATACACAATGCATACAAGCCTAGAATTTTGATGATTCTACAAACCAATAGAGTCATGACATTAAAAGTACAATTAGGATAAACGGACATTGTGCAAACCGTTGATATACCATCCAAACTCCCTCAAAATATACATATAGAGTTTAATAATTTGAATGAATAAATCAACTAAACAAAATAGGCCTTGGAAAATATTTTCTTTTAATGCCATTATTCTTTTAGGCCTTTGGACCACGTATTTCTTTTAGGCCCAAGCAAACGGTGGCTTACTCGCAAAGGATGATATTTCCTTTCGGAGCCCTTCCTCGTGCACAATATATATATATATATATATAAAATCTTTTATCGTTCAATTCTCGCGTGCAACGTATTTTGACATGCACTGGTCCTCCTAGGTCACATAGCATGTAGATGACTAGATTTTAAGGATTGATAATCTTAACCAAAAGTTCTACCCACATTGGAGCGGAAAATAAGGGATTCAAACACAAGTATATGCCACATAGAGCGTGTCAAACAAAAATACACACACAAAAAATCTTTTTGAGTTTTTTGAATTTTTTTACCAAACAAAGAAAAATATTTACTCAAAAGATAAACAAAAATCATTTGTGTTTTTCATTAAGCCTAAATTACTAAAAGGTGAAACACAAATGATAAACAAATATCATTTTTGTATTTTTCATTTAATGCAAACAAACTAAATACAATACAAAAGATAAACAATTCATGATTTCTAGCATGAGATATGAAATAAAGTAATGATTAGAAAATGACTAAACATGCATACACCTAGCAATGCTATACGATATGAAGCACAAAAAGCTAGAGTATGCAAACAACTTAAACATTCAACCTTTAAATTTAGCAAGGGAGGTTTCATGTGAAAGCAAATGAGAATCAAGAAATCTAAGATCTAGCAAGTCTAAAAATGATTTCCTAACCGATAGAGATGTATATTTAAAATGATGGGATTTGGGAACTAATGAAATGCTAGACATAGACTTCCTAGGTCTTCTTTTAAGATCAAAACAAAATGTCCTAAAGTTACCTTTACTACCACAATGCAAGCATGTGAAAACACGAGGAATGATACCTAAGGTGTGACCTTTTCTAATGTCCTTGAATAAATTTGACCCTTTAAAACAAACAATGGTCTTAGCTTTAACAAAAAAAATATTTGAGCAAGATGAGCTAGAACCATTACAACAGCTACTCGAGTCTGGTAAATCATTTTTCATTTTTAAATTTTTTGAGTCAAGTAATAAATTAGACTCCTCAATTTTACGGGACTCCTTCTTTAAATTTTTTATAACTCCTAGAAGGTTATCACTCTCCCCCTCAATGTGAGCAAACTTGTCCCTAAGAGTCTTTTCTCGACTATCACTCTCTTTCTTTGTCATATTTAAAACATTAAAATTGTAATTTATGTCCATGATCTTTTCACGAAAAATATCTTTTTGAGATAGCGAGGTTTGCAAAAGTTCAATTCTAGATTTAAAACATAAATTTTCATTTTCAAGAAACTTAATTCTTTTTGCAAATCTCACATTTAATTCTCTTAAATTTTCATTACACTTATTAAGCACATTAAATTTCACTCGAATATCAAAAACTTCATTATCATTAGAAATGGACAAATTTTCATTAAGACGACCCATCGAGAGATACAAAGCACAAATGAGAGTGAGTAAAAATTGAACCAACTAAAAATACAAGGAGCACAAAAATTATAAAAGACGAAAAATCGATCTTTGACATGATAAATTAGTGCTCCGGCTCTGATACCACATGTTGGAGTGCAAGTACCCCCAATTTTAAAAATTTTCAAAATGAATTTCCTAGCACGTGCGGAATAAAGATGGTTCAACTAAACAACAACATAAACAAGAATAAATTTCTTCAGAAATTAAAACTAAAGTAAACCAAATTTTAATTTTCTCTGAATTTAAATTATACTAAAAAACAAATTTGTGAATTTTTACTTTAAGCCCAAAAATCAATTTAATCCCAAGTCCTAGAAATTTTCCTAACAATAAATATTCATTTTGCAAATTTAGGCCAAACCAAATTTTATCGAATAAAATTAATGACTTGAATTAAATTAATATTTACCCAAATTAAATTAGCACCAAATTAAATATACCAATTTTATCTTTTTACCTAAGTATGCATCTAATGTGATATTACAAAAAATAAAATAAGTAAACAACCACTACGCCGCGATGTATGAGGAAAAACTCACAACCGGAAAAAATCTCGGACGACCCTAGCCTTAAGTCCACTAAGTATGGTTTTATGATTACAAGATAGATGACTTACACAACTCGACTTGACTCCTTCCAACCCCCTAACGCGTATTATTGAAACTACCTCCGCCTAGTCGACAATCCCGAAATCCACCGGAACCTTGGAATCCACCAATGAGGCCTTTGGACCAACCGCCAATCCGTACCCGAAGCCTTTCTCCGAGTGGGAACGCCGCAGCAACAAACAAGTCTTCTTCTTTGTGGGATGTACAAGTAAACCCAAAATTCTCTTCTTTGAGGTGTAGAGAGAAACCCGGTGCCAAACACTCCGAGCAAAGATATATATGAAGATACTTGGAATAAACAAACTATGGGTGTATAAACCTTGATTTTGTTCTAAGGATTAAAACAATTTAACACAAATCAAGGGGACTTTTTCTTGGAAGAATTTTCTCTCAAAAACTCTAAGTGAAGAAAAGGTTATGAAAGAGTCTTCTCAAAAATGTTTCTCCCGCACTAGTTAAATCTGTCAAAAAGTTAGTGGGGAAAAAGTAGTGGGAACATGGAAAAAACTGCTAAAACTGCCAAAAAAACTATTCCCGCCAAAGTCGTTCGAACGACATTCTCGTTCGAACGACATTCTCGTTCGAACGACTTACTAACGATGTTTCATTGAGAAAAATAAAATCTCATTCGAACGACCTGGGAATCTCGTTTGAACGAAATTCCAGTTTGTTCGAACGACGTGTGAGAAAATGCAATATTCTTTTTAATCCCAAAACTTTTTAAGAAAAGTTCTAAGAATTTATTTTCTGAGTAAAACAAAGTCGTTAAAATTATTTATAAAAAATTTATAAAATACACTCAATAAATTTCCAAGCTCCTATATATATATATATATATATATATATATATATATATATATATATATATATATATATATATATATATATATATAATGCATTCATACCTTAGGAGAATTGGAACCAATGTTATTGGCGTAGAAACGAGACGCAATAAACTCGGCATATGATGAAGTTTTATAATCTTTGTCGCTACGTCTTCAACTAACACGTCATAGGCTTGAATGGATACACTTGAACACTATCCTATGACTAAAATTTTTTTATCCAGAATTGAGCCAACACTACATTAAGACTCAATCGGAGACTTGTGTTCTTACATCAGTACTTTATATGAAACTTGAATTTCTCAAATGAAGATTGTGTCGGTGCCAATCGTGATCTCTACCTTCGATAGTGCGGGGATGCCGTCACTTGGCTATGTTAATGCGGGGATTAAGTTTGGAAACCTTACATCCCATATCAAATTTCATATTATCAATCCTAATACAAGAGATAAACTCCTGATAGATCGGGTGTGGATGCACACACATGAAACTGTGTCGCCAACATTCCTATAATGTGTAAAATCTAACATTCGTGGGATGAAGATTGCAATTAAAGCTATAGAATAACCATTTTCAGTGGAAAAGGCCCACTTGGTGGATGCAATATTCTACATAGAATTAGATGAAGAAAAAAGAAGTCTGGTCACGCGAGCAGGGGATTCTCGCACGACCCAAGAGGATGATAAATCCAAGATGTCAATGCATGAAAGGCAAGGCCCACAAATGGTCCCCTCTGAAAGTAAGGGAAAAGATAAGCTTTGTGTAATACCCCATACTTTTATAGATATTTAAATTGCATAAGAGGCGTAATTGGGTAATTAGAGGAAATTACCGTGAATAGTAACGTTGGAATTTGTGAGTGTCATTAAATAAATTTTGAATATAAAGTGAATAGTAAATATTAGATTGCAAGTGTCGGATTAATATTTACATGGATTATATTTTCTTACGAGACTAAGTATATGAGTTGGATTACCTTAATTACTTGTCGCAGTTGGGTAAAGGGACGAAGGATAATATTTTATTTGAAAAACACGCGTATTGAGATGTGTTGGGTTTATTTAGTGAATTTTAGTTAAGTCACTCGAATGGAGATTTTGAGTGCGCAATTGGGTTCGGAATGGACGAGATAGTCGGAATAGAGTATCCGGGGGTAGTGTTTAGGTTCCGGGGATTTTTGGACTAGTAGGGACTAGCATTTGAGTATACAAGGCAATTTTGGGTATAATAAGGGATAAGCTTTATAAACCCTTATAACCCTCACTTATCTCACAATTCAGCCCAAGGAGAGAGAAAGATAAAAGAGAAAAGGGAGAAGAGAAGAGAGGAAGGAAGAAAAGGGGATTCCGGGCCAAACTCCGCAGGATTTGACTCGAGGTCGTCGAATTCGATCCACGAGGCAAGTGTTTACTTGCTTTATTCTTTTGAGTGTTTATCTCATAATATAGTTGGTGTTTTGGGTTGGGTTTTCGTGAATCAAAATGGGGGTTTTGGAAGTTAGAACGAGTAAAACCCTAATAATATTCGATTTAAGAAACTTAGAAATTAATTGAAATTGATTGTTGGTTATTTGTTCTAGGACGATTAGAACCCTTTTTATGTGTGTATATATTGTTGGTTGAGGTTGGATGATGATAGGAGAGGAGATAAAAGCTTAAGGGTATTTTAATGGTCGAAACAGAGTCTCGGAGAAGAAGTTGACATGTTCGATCGATCGATCGACGGCTAAGGGACGATCGATCGACCCTTCAGGATTTTTGAAAGTTTCATCTTGTTAGGTTTAAATGGGTTAAATTCCTAAATTAATTATTCCTATCTTATTTATTTTAGGAAATAAATATCCAACTGAGGGAAATTCATACCTAGCTATTTAAGGGAATTAATTAGGACTAGGAGGGTGCAAAATTGTGTGGCACTCAATGTGTATTTTTTGGGAAAATAAATTATGAAGTTAGACATTTGGGGTTCCTAAAAATAGTGTGGGGACTCCTAAATTATCAATTGAGTGAGATGTATACCTTGGGTTAGTTGAAGGTAAAATTTAAGACTTACTAGTTTAGGGGTGCTTGGGATGAGTAACACTCGGGGTGGTATTTCGGCGGGCGATTATATATATAATTGTGCGCGTAAAAAAAGTATTTATATGTCGACTATATGTTTGAGTAAATCCTACGAGGCGAGTAAGATGAAATTTAGGATATAGTCTAAAGATGGTTGAGCGGTTATCCAATACGTCTATTGACGACTATTATTATAGAGGATGGGAAACCTATGGGATTGAGATGAGTGATTATATACTTATTTAATTATTACGAACTGGTATATTCGGGTTTATGTAAAATCCTTAAAAGTGACTAAGGTGTAAGGTAAACCTTAAGTAATAAAATACTTATCGGTTTAGTATATGAAGTTTATGAATACTTATATATTTTTATGAATGGAAACATTAGGGTTATTGGCTATTGCTATAAGAGTTAGGCAATTATAGCCAGAGAGTATTGAGGAATGATATATATAATATACATATGGGTATTATTACTGTACATATATACACGTTTTGTTTATAAATATATTGGTATGCAAACGATATAGTTATGTATGTTTATATCTCCAGTGCTATCCAAGGAGGTTGCGCGATGTGGGTGAATCCCCTAGCTTACGGAGCAGGGAGAGTATATCCCCAGGTCATATTGTCCCGTATATGGGTGAAATATTTTTTTATTCCACTTTCAGGAGGGAATACGATCGCCTCCACCGTTTATTGTTTCTACCATGATCATGAGATAGTTTGACTTGGTACCGGGGTTAAGTTGAGCAAACCCGGATGTGGATTGACACTTTGAGACCGCATCCTCAAGTTATAACTCGGTGGGATGGTTATTATACTTATGATTGTAAAATAGGTATAAATATACTTATTGTCTGTAGGATATTGCGTGAATATGGTTATAAGATATCATATAACTTTATATTATGTAAAGTAAAATGAACAAGATGTTATTCTCCTTTCGGCAGTTTTATATCCAGAGTAAAATACAAATGTAAGTTGTAGGTTAAAGTGAGAACTATTTATATAAGGGATATTATATGTTGAAGTGACAATGGTATTTAAAACTAGTGAAAGTTATGGTATATGGACAATAATTTTATAGAGAATCAAGGACTATGTATATATATATATCACAAGGATGATTATATCAACTAAAAGCTTATGTAATAACTTACAGTATATCATATCACGTAAGGTAGGTGGTAGTTATGAGGACTTAGAAGATGGGTTAAAGATATTAGTTAGGCGGGGTAACTTAACTAGGTTGTTTAAAAATTATACGGTAGGTATGCACTATTAGAAGAGGGGTGAGGTGTGTCTCATGAGAGTGCGATACCAGTTTAAATATGAGAGATTTTATATTTTAAAATATGGCTTTTAAGCACTTGCTAAATATTTTAAAAACTCGGGCTCTGACTCGTTTCTCTATTTTCGCTCTCTTTCTTTATATATATATATATAGGTGTCCAGAAATAGGGACGCCTGGATGATGATTCCTTTAAGTCAGACGTTTGCTGCAGCAGCTGTGGATGCAAGCTTGTTTACTGTAGACACTTCTATTCTTGTAATATATATAAGAGGTACTGTAGAAACACTTTGGTCAATAGCCCAACTGTATTCATTTATTCTTTTTCCGCCTTTTAGTGCGGCATTCGATTTGGTTGTATTATGTTGTTCCGAGAGTTCAGTTACTTTATTTCATTTCAATTGTTGTATATAAACTGTGTGAATGTTTTACTTGTTTGGTTTGGTTAAAAAGATTAGTTAAATAAAATTTGACGCCAGCCTAATAAGTTATTAGTAATAAAAATTGGTTTTCGATAGTGATGCTAAGAATGAACCATATGAGATTCCTGTTTTAATCTGGTATAGGATTTATCACCCGGTATTTTATTCGGCGGGGTGTCACAGATGGTATCAGAGCATCATGTTCTAATGTCCTTAGGAATATTTGCGGACGTACTACGCTTTCAGCGTTGCTTTCTAATTGATATAGAGCCTTATGATTATGATTGGTGATTCCTATTGTGAGATTTCGTTCTTCTACCATTATGTAAGATTATTGTAAATCTTTTGCGCACTCGTTTGAGATTCGTGTGTTAATCGATGAAGGGTGACCAGGGAAGGCCATCGCGAGGGTAGCAAGAGGTGGGGATTAGTTGTCACGACCCCGTCCCAAAATAGTAGTGGGGAATGAGTGTCTTGACATCCCACCAAGGCAACAAATATTTTGACTTAAATTGTTTCCTTAATTGAGTGCAATGGAAATACAAGTACATGGTTATGAATCATAAATTACTGAAATTAAAGGAATTACGTAATCAGAGCTTTCTAAAAGGAAACTTCATTTATATTACAAGTAAGAATGAGTTACACCTTAAAATTAAATTTAAAACTTATTACAAGAGAGCCAAACATGCTCTATATGATATAACAAACTTTTACTTAAAATAACAAAAAGAGCTCTAAAAGATGAATCTTCCATATAGTCCTTTTACGTTCCCTCCAAGCCTACTTATTTCCTGAAAAATGGTTAGTTATTCAACATCAGCTAAAAGCCGAGTGAGGTTTAATATCTAGACATTCCAAGGTTTTTCAGAAAATTGATACCTATTCAAATAAAAAGAGAAGGCATATACATATATAGATAGGAACTTGTAGTATATAATTTGGAATGACTGTATATAGAAATGAATAGCTCAGAATATAACGGATGCAACAAATCAAAGGCAATAACTTTTTCTTTCAATCATATCATTTTAATGGCCAAGTACACTCTAATATCATATTCTTCTGCCGTATTATTCCCCGGTAGTTGAGGTTCAATCGAACTAGTTCCTCATAACGCCTTATTTAGGGCACACCGGTGATAACCCAACTTGGAAGGTCAGTCAGTAAGAGAGGTCCCTTTGACCGAATCTTATTTCCAATATTCAATATCATTTTCAAAACTCATTTTAATCGGTATGTCTATATGAATAAATATAAACATATCACAAGGAATCAATCATCAGTATCAGATGTATTTTGAGGATGAAACATTTCATAAAATAGATATAGTTTTCATCATATAATTAAAATATGCAAGGAATGTCATAGAGTACTCACCTAAAACCGAAGTTCGAAATTATAGAAACAGAGTCTTGGATTGCTCGTTAATCTTGAGACGAAACTTCTTCTTAAACTTTCCCCGCACATTATCTCACTATTTCTTTGTAAGATTTTGGTATAATTTCGTGTAATGGCTTATCCAAGGACTTTATTTATAGTTATTCAAACGTATTTAGGTGCTGACACGTGTCTGGGTGATAAGGCTTTCATTTTGGTGAGTTGGCGTTCACGTGTCACGTAACGGGGTTGTCTTGCAGTCTTAATTCACTAGATGGTGACATGTGTTTTAAATTTCTCCAATTGCATGACATGTGTTTTCTCCCTTCCTTCAAAGGCTACATGTGTACGGTGGAGGTGTCAAACCTAAGCATGAGGTGTCAAGCACGAGGTGTAAAGTTATTAATGGTATAAGGGTCATTTTACACATTAAAGGGTATTTTAGTAATTTTACACAATAAAATTTCAATATTTCTTAAAGGTCTTTGAAAATATTTTATTTACAAAATTTTCGTTTTTATATTTTCATTTTATCCCCAGAAACTTTCTTTATTTAAAATCAAGTCCCTAAAGTTTCATAAATTTATATTTTCTACCCCAAAACTTATCATTTAGCTTAGGATATGCCACAAGACTTTCATTTAATCAATTTTGATGAAGAAGGAGGTTATTTCAAAGTGTTTAAGTCGGCCAAACCATCCTCCCCTTCAACCAATCAAAATATTACACATGGTGTGGTAATAAGACAAAATATGACTTAAAGGATGGACAGATTTTCCCTTATTTTGTAATTTCGGTATTATTTCTTGCTCGGACCTCCGTTTAACACACCGTTTGTTGTGTTACAAACCTAATTCATATATATACAACTTTTTAGTTTTTACCTCAAGTCAACTGTTATATTATAATGGTCAAAACTAGTCTCCAATATGAACATTCCTACCGAAAACTTTAAAATTTTATGTTTGTAGCTAATTTGATATTTCATGATTTATGAAGGTAGGATTAGACTAAACTAATAAATTAACATTAACATTATCCATATCATATATGAAATAATACAACATTTAAAACTATATATGAACATATAAAAGTGGGGTCATTACATTAGTAGGAGATGTAAGTTGAAGTGGGAATGAGGACCGCAGTAGAGGTCGCTCCCCTTGTGGCATTTCAAGGATTTCTGCAACGACTACTAAACTATAATGGTTATAATTATCTACGTACCGCTGTAGTAAAGAGTGTTGCTAAACTTGAAGTACCCAGTAAAATTAAATTGGGAAAAATGTTATAAGGTCTTCTATAAGGACCACACGTTGAATTTTAAGTTATACGGAGTTAGTGTCACGTTATTCAGTGGAAGTAGGAGGCTCCGAAGCTTTGGCTTGGAGAAGGGTATGAAAATGCCTAGATGTGAAAATTTGAGGAAAAATTTTCACTCGTAGGAGAAATATCGAAATAGTGGGAACGGTTGTCACCATATTTGGGGAAGCAGGATGTTTTGCTCATAGAGGGATCTTACGGATGGTTTTAACTGTTAGTTCATTTAATTTATTAGGAATGAAGAGAATGCAGTTTCTCAATTATTCACATAAGGATCGGTTAGAGGCCGACAGTGAATAAAGATTTATATGGTTAAGGAAACATTGTACCTAAGTAAGGTAGGTATAATGAAGAAAGAGTCCTTCAATGGAATGATAGGCTTACTAGTAAGTGTTGCCAACACATATGTAGAATATGTGTTCGTGAAACCCCACAGGTGGTTATCCGCATGGGGATTAATTGAAATAGGACAGTTGAGGCCGGTAGTTGGTTTCCTTTTACTCGGAGGAGCTAAGGGAACAGTGAAGGTGATTGTCAGGATCGAGGCTATAGAGTCCGAGATATGGATAACCTTAACAGGGTCAGGGTGCCCATAAATGAGGAATGTGGTGGTGTAGAGCGTGGAACCACACGATTAGTCCTTGACCAATAGAAATTAAAGGACAAGAACAGGGTGCCGAGATGGGGCATTGATCAAAGTAGTTTTTGGTTTGGCTAAGGCAAGTGTACTATGTCCGAGAGCCAATTAGTGCAGTCAGGGAGATTGGAGAAGTTATTATTATAAGTTTCACCTCGGATGAAGGAGGTATATTTTATGTGGCTAGATAGTGTCACAGTATTTTGTTAACCCTAGGTTCATGTGCGTGATTCGAGTTTACTAGTAGTATCGATAACATTATATAGTGTATATCTATATGTTTTTCCCGCTAGCGGAGTTATATTTTTCTTCATTCATTATGAAAATGGGTGTTGGTATTTTGAGCTTCTATTTGGGGTTGCACTGGTCGTTTTGTATATGTTATACATAATATGTTTTTGATTGGTCGGAGCGATAGCAGGCTAATGATTGCAAGGCTATCATACCCGCGGTTCTAGGGTGGAACTAATTGTTTTTGCGATACCTCACCTAGATACGGGTTAAGCTCGCCTTTATTATATGTTTAGATGCAACCTCGATGAGTAGATGTTTCATTTTACTAATTTTAGTGAGTGGCGACCTTATAGATATGATTTAAGGTATGCAAGATTTATAGTTAAGCTCGTTGTTGTTCGCACAAAGGACTTAATGTTAGTACAAGCGCTTGTGGTATGGCTCCTTCAAAGGAGTAGGAGTTTAGACCATATTTTGTTGATAGATGGGATGGGATTATCCCAGTTGCATATTTGAAGCTAAACAACCTCCACGATCGACAAAGTTAAGTAGTAGTGTATCGAAGGGGTTCCTTATTTTGATTTCGCTTGCGAGACACTCCACGCACGAACCTTAACGACGTCGAGAGTGGAGAGATATTATGGGATGAAAGGATGTTAGTTTTGATGATAAGTTACCTAGTGTGAAGAAAACACTATAAAATGAGAGCCATGCCATGATTGGACTCTTATAGAGATGGAAGTGCTATTAAATGGCATTGAAATGGTTCTCACCTCGTAAGTAATGGGTGATGTAAGATTTAGAGAATTTATTTGAGGCTTATATGCCTTGATTAAAAGGCAAATTTTGAGGTAGTATGCTTTGGTTATGATGGTAGTAATACTTGTGCAGAGCATAGGTACCCCGATAAGTTAGACTTTCCATTTCGCCGAGATGGAAGGATATAGAGGTAGAAGCGCGTTAGTACTATTACGAGATATGATTTTTGAACATCCTTATGGTGTACCTTAGGCCGTTATATCTTGATGACTGACGCTGCGAGGAAGTAGTGTAATGCGAGGGTTCCTTATTTGGATTTCTCTTTGCGAGACGTCCCACGCATGAAATCGAGCTAATATCGAGAGTTAGGAAAGGTCTTGACCGCTAGGATATAGTTAGTATAATACTCATTTTACGTGTGTAGGAAACACATCAATCTTAGGATTATTAGGAGATAAGACCAGCAAGGCAAGTGGCATTGATATATGAAGATTGTAGTGAGTTAACCACGAGAAGATTGGTGGGTAACCCTAAGAAGGATTGGATTTCCAAGTATAAGAAGAATTGAATCTTGGGAATATTGTTGAGAATACCCAAGTGTTATCACCAGGCCAAGAAAAGTGAGGCCAATTTTTAGAGAAAGTGTTACGTGTGACGTTTGCAATAGTTGTGCCGATGTGCACAAGAAAAAGGGTGTGTGGGCACCTTGGTAAGTTGATTTTATGTGCCTAGTATATAAAGGTGAAGAATATGCAGTTATAAATGGATTTGTATTTGGAGTTTGATGGATTGAAAGTTGTAGGAGATACGAGATAATCGAATTATATAGGTGCAATAAGAGTTATTACACCTAAGATAAGCGATAAGACGACAGGTGTAGTCAAGCGTTAATGTAGTTTCCTTTTTTAGGGAAATTTGAAGTCCTATTACAGATGAACGGACGCTTAAAGTGACGCCTTTTAGATAACATAGATACATTAGAGCTACGATTATAGGCTCATTTTCTTTATATACAGTTATAGAAGCACTAGGCGCGATGTGTCGTAGTTATAGTTAACCTTACGATCGAAGTAGTGTTTCAGCGTATAAAAATTTAGTTAAGCTTGCGTTAGAAAATAAGCCCTGAGATAGGTGGTATATGGTAGGGTACCATTGGGTAGTACCATTCGACTTCAATGTACTAGGACGGAGTGACTTTGGTGGTACAGGTTGTATCCGAATTTCGAGGACAAAATTCCATTATAAGGGAGGAAGTATGTAATACCCCGTACTTTTATAGATATTTAAATTGCATAAGAGGCGTAATTGGGTAATTAGAGGAAATCACTGTGAATAGTAACTTAAGAATTTGCGAGTGTAATTAAATAAATTCACAATATAACATGAATAGTAAATATTATATTGCAAGTGTCGGATTAATATTTACATGGATTATATTTTCTTACGGGACTAAGTATATGAGTTGGATTATCTTAATTACCTGTCGCAGTTGGGTAAAGAGACGAAGGATAATATTTTATTTGAAAAACACGCGTATTGAGATGTGTTGGATTTAATTAGAGAATTTTAGTTAAGTGACTCGAATGGAGATTTCGAGTGTGCGTTTGAGTTCGGAATGGTCGAGATAGTCATAATAGAGTATCCGGGGGTAGTGTTTAGGTTCTAGGGATTTTTGGACTAGTAGGGACTCACATTTGAGTATACGAGTCAATTTTGGATATAATAAGGGATAAGATTTTTAAACCCTTATAACCCTCACTTCTCTCACAATTCAGCCATAGGAGACAGAAAGAGAAGAGAGAAAAGGGAGAAGAGAAGAGAGTAAGGAAGAAAAGGGGATTCCGAGCCAAACTTCGCGGGATTCGACTCAAGGTCGTCGAATTTGATCCACGAGGCTAGTGTTTACTTACTTTATTCTTTTGAGTGTGTACTACCTATCTTGAGTAATTTCAGAAATGAAATCTAGATACACAAATATGGAGAGGCATTATTTAGCCTTAGTTTTTGTAGCACAAAAGTTAAGATATTAACTGCTCCCATTCACAATACATATTGTCACCAAATGTGACCCCATCAAGTACCTTTGGGCACGAACCATCCTGGTGAGGAGAGCGTCCAGGTGGTTCCTAATACTCTCTGAGTATGATCTGAAGTGCGTTATTCTAAAAGCTATCAAGATCCAAATTGGATGATCTACTAGCAAACTTCCCAAGCCATAACTTGAAACCTCTCAGTGAAGAGCTACCAGGTGAGCATTTCCAAGCCTATTTGGCAGAAGAGATGGAGGAGTGGAAGATGGAGTTTCATAGCTTGTGTGCACAAGGGACATGCAAGGCAGGTATCATTATTTCCAATAGTAAGGAAAATATTACCCTCTCATACAAGTTAGATTTTAAATATTCTAACAATGAGGCGAAGAACCTGTTGGAGGCACTAAGGATCGGTATCAGAGTGATGTGTATAAGAGGGGATTCTAACTTGGTATTCAAACAAGTTAATGGAGAGTTTGCACTTAAACACACAAACCAAGCCTCATATAGATCAATCATCCAAAATTTGGTCAGCCAGTTCTTAGAAGTCAAAATAGAGAGGCACCTAGGGACATGGATTAAACACCCGAATTCCCTAGCGACGATCGTAAAAAGTTGGAAATGGAAGAATTGGAGGTCACCATTACAGTCCATCAGAGAACGGTGTCAATGATAATACAATTATTATATTCAAGTGACGATCTGGAGGATTGAAGGTGCCCAATTACGAAACAGTTAGAGACGAGAGATGGGAAAATGAAGTTTTTAGAACTGGTCAACCACCACCTGATCCGGGGCACACTTTACTTCAAAAGTCAGAGAAGATTTTTGGCAAGATGTGTAAGAGAAGAAGATCCCAAATAAAAGTTAGTGGCAAAGCATGAAAATCACTACGGGGACACTGATATACCGCTTTACCGACGGTTGCAGCGAGGAGGTTACTATAAGCCTACTATCAACATAGAGGCTGCTCACATTTAACAAAATTATCTAAAGTGTCAGACGAAGTTTGACTGACCAGCTGAAGCAAATTTAATGGATATCTTTGGAGACTGGAGGAAGCCCTATATTGCATACCTTAAGGATGGATAGTTACTGGTTGAAAGAGCCAACGAAATATATTCGAACAATAGAGTTACTCATTTTTACCTGGTGGAAGGGGAACTCTATAGAAGAGGATATAATGAGAAGTCACTACATTTCGTGTTGGATGAAGATGTAGTGAAGGTGTTGAAGGAAGCTCATGAACCTTCACACATGGGTGGCATTAAGCTATATGATTAGTTGATGACACTAGGGTTTTATTAGCCAGCAATGGAGGCCAACTTTATCGGTTTTGTGAAAAAGTGTAGAACATGCCATGTACGTGGCAATATGGTTCATGCCCCATCAGTAAGCCTAAAAAGTCTTGAAGTTCCCTACCGCTTATACACTTGGGCATCTGATTTGGAGGGAAAACTCAGCCCTTCCTTTCATGGAAAAACTTTTATCATCGTAGCCCCATAGTTGTATACCAAGTGGGCAAAAGCGACCCCTCACAATTCATCCAAGAATACATAATTTGCAGGTTTGGTATTCTGAAGGTCATTCTCACAGACAACATGAAGCAGTTTGTGTGCAAAGAAATTGGGCTCCTTGTAGATAAATATAAGATTATTCAAAACATTTTGACCATTTATTATCCTATGGGGAATGGTCAAGAAGAGGCCACCAATAAGGCATTGATCAACATTTTGAAAAAGATGTTAGAGGATTTGTCATAGGCATGGGATGAAACTCCTCCATTAGTTTTATGGGCCTACATGACTTCAAAGAGAAAGCCAATGGATTTTTCCCCCTTTTTCTAGTTTCTGGGATAAAAGTTGTCTTACCAGTGGAGTTGGTAGTACCTTCAACCTGGGTGGGTCTAAGCCATAACCTTGTGCTAGACCCAAAATATGAGCAACTTAAAGCTTTGTTGAGCACCGTGACAAAGCTAAGGAAAACTTTAAAGTCTACACCCAACAATTATCTAAAGCTTATAAAAATTCAGTTAATCTTAGAGAATTCTAGGTTGGGGACTTAGTTTTGCGGGCATCCATTCATCATCTCAAGAGCATGTCAGCATTAAAATTCAAACCTAATTGGGAAGGCCCATTTGTTGTGGAAGGAGTGAGGAGGCCAGGATATTGTTAGATCCCAGAGCTAGAAAATGAGTGCATTCAATCAATTAATTATAAGTGGCTCAAGAAATACTATGCATGAGGCATCTCATTATTTTTTAATGTTCCTTCTTGTTTATTGGAAGTTTGTTGTAGAGAGGGAAGTCTCTCAAGTAAAAAATGTAGAAAATAATGAGCAACACTCCATTATAATAACACATCCAACACATATTATATTGCCTTTTGAGGGGTGAATGCAATGAAATCAACCAGTGATGACTAGTTTTATCAAGATTATTTTTAACGTGTGTCATCTTACATAGACAACATGTACATCATGCATCCACTCGCCAAAATGTGCGTGTGGTTGAATAATTAGTTTTTTGCAGTTCCTTTAATAAATTTGCTTTTTCTTTTCCTTTAAGATAAATTTTATTGCATCTTAAGTTTCTTACAGTATAAGAGAAAATATAAAGCAATTTGAGGAGCATTGCTCACCATACTTGGGGGGATATATGCACCCTAATGATAAAATATGATGAGCAAAGCACCTTTACATACAATTTTTTTTTTAAAATTTAAACTCGCAAAATAGCTTACATGTTTAAAGAGAGGGGTTGACCTTCAAGTCCTATTTTTCCAAAAAAAATTAATATAGGATAAGAATTCCACATACTTAAAGAAAAGTTGCAGATATTACTCACCAAGTTACGAGCAGGAACTCCCACAGAAAAAAAAGGGAGCAACACTAGATCATGAGGGGACACCTCCCAGAATACAAAATAGTTCATAACATATGAATATAAAAATTCAATAAATAAATATATGTAAACAGAGAAAGCGAGGAGACAGTAGCAAAGAAGAATGAGATAACTTTCTTTCTTTTATATAAAGGGCCTTCTCCAAATAGAGCAGACCTAGCTATCACATGAAAAATAGATAAAGCATATAACTATCAACCAAAAAGTAAAATAAAAGGTTATCTTTTGATAAGAAGCTCTCAAATGAGTGTCCATCCTCCAGCCTCTTGAACCAGATTCACCTCCAGCCTAGACATTCGAGGAGTCTCCTCTGCCTCATTAGCTAAAACTTTAACTAGCCTGGACTTTATTGACTTAATCTGCTCATGAAGGCGGTCAGCTTATGAAAATGACTTAGCTTTCATCAGTATCTTAGCAGTTGGACATATGAGATGGCGAGCAAAAGCATCGATCCAGTCAATCTTGAAGTGATGGAAGTTATCCAAGTCTTTGATCACAGCTAGAAAAAGTCTAGACATTTCACTGGTAATTTTAGAAGTAGGAGTGGATGTGAATTCACGGACATGGATAACAAGGACCTTCAAGTTGTAGATGGTCAAAGTATCGACATTTCAGACAATCCTAACTGTGAAAGTCTCAAGGTGGTTCTCGAAGATCAAGTACAAGACATTGCGATCTGTCGATATAACCTTACTGGGGTAGTGCTCACATTACATATCCCTCATTTAGATATCCGAAGCATCCATATCTATCGTATTGACTCCAGTGTAAAGGGATCTACCCTCAGAAGGTGGGTACTGCTTTCCGAATTGAACACCTTTAGAGCATGTGGCCTCAGAATCATCGTTCCATGCCTCCGCCTTTTTGCCACCATCAGTCTCATACCTGCTCCTGAAAAAGGGGCAATAGAAAAAAATGAGTAAAACATATATGGATAAAAAAGTAGTGTCACGAGAAATCTTCTAAGGAAAGGGATGGGCTACTACTCGCAAGTTAAGAGGGGTCAGTATGCTACCAGACAGACGACGCTGCTCTCTCAGGGTAACCACAGTATAGAAGTAGGAGCACTAGCGGTACCAACCTAAAAAAGACAAAGGAAAGGAAGATAGTCACTCGAATAGTTGCACAATAAAAAGAAAGTATAAAAGAAAAAAGAAAAAAAAAGTATGACAGTATAATACCTGAGTGCTTGCAACGTCACTCACAGATTATTCGTACACAAAGGAACGCTCACAACACTAACTTGAAAAAAAAGAAACAGGAAATTGTCAGTTGAGAACTTGGGTAGCAAAAGCAAGATAAACAACAAAAGAAAAGAGATATGACAGTATAATACCCGAGTGATTGCAATAGCACTCACATCCTATTCCACAGATGGAGAAACGCTCGTGGCGCTAACCTAAAATACAAAAAAATAGGTAAGTGTCAATTGATCACTTGCACACTAAAAGCAAGTTGAAAAAAAGAGAAAGAATGTGAATAATAGAGTAATACCTAGGGGGCACCTGCTCCCGAGTACACAGTAGGTTCCATAGGTAAAGGAACACTCATACCACTGACCTAAAAACAAGGAAATAGGGAAGTGTTATTTGAACACTTGCACAAAAAGAGAAACATATAAAATTACTGGGTATACCAGAGTAACAGTTGAGAAGCACCAGCAACAATGCCCGCAGAGTGCTCCATAGGTAAGGGAACATTAGTACCACTAACCTGAAAAATAGGAGTAGAGAAAATAGCATAAGAATACTTGCACAGTGTCAACAAGGTTTAGAAAGCTAAATTATGCTAGAAATAATACATGGGCACTCACAGTCACATTCGTAGTAGTGGTGACTGAAAATGAAGAGGGGCACCAGGAGTGCTCACCTAAATTTAAAAGAAGATAGAATACATGACAGTTCATACGAAAGAAAATCAAGATGTACAAATTTTGAAAGCATGTGTCAGCTCAAGTACCTGACCATAGTAAGAGGGGAAATGTTGAGTCCATGTCAGAAGGTGAAAGGATACTCGCACTAGCCTGTTAAAGAATAATATATCAATAAAAAGTTAATCAAAGAAAAATAATAGTTTCAAAGTCCTATGGTTAAGCACCTATAGCGAGCTGGTGGCCTGAGAGACATGATCACTCGAAGCAATACTATAAATGGGCTGAGTGGAAAGGGCCTAGACTCGGGGCTTATTATTCAAGGGGAGACACAACCTTTGGATAAATATCCTCCAAGAAGGAGGTAGCCTAGGGATGACTACCCATGTGGGCAATAGTATACCCCCACTAATGAGTGGGTCACTAGAAAGGGAAGCCTGCAATACGATGGTCATCAATAAAATGAAAAAGAGTAAAAGGTAGGTGTTTTTAGTTACAAAATCAATGTATGAAAAAGAATAGGGTGCTCAAAAAATACCCCTCCAGAGCTAGCCACCATAGTATGGGTTGGGGGCTGGGCTAGAGAATCGCTCATTGCAGAGGGAATGGGTGGCCTAGTAGTAGATGCGAGGGGGCCACATACACCTGTTAAAAGTAACAATATGTAAGTCCCCAGAGAGTACAAATAATGACTTGCAAAAAAAATTCATTTGAGAAATGTAAAATACCTGCAAGGAGCGAGCAGTCACTAAGGAACTCCTCACAGAAGTGAAAAACATAGTAGAGAGCTGTTAGAGAAAATATGGGATGTTATCTTACCAAGGGAAGGAAATTAAAAGATAGAAAAATAAGTACACTTAATGCGTATACAAACCTCTCGCGTAAAGACCAAGGAGGATACCAACATGGAATTCCTCTTGCATTGAAAAGGAGCACATGGAAGGATAGAGGAACTGGTTGGAGTTACCCCCACCCTAGAGGGGTTTCTCGACCTTGCAAAAAGCACCTGCTCAAAAATAAAGAATATACATGAGAGTTAATAATTAGAAGAAGTCACAACTCAAAAGAAAGTATGACAAGGAAAAAGAATGGCAATGTTAGCAAATACTTACAGGCTTATCCTCATGAGCTTTCCCATAAGGTAAGGGCCCAGTGGTGGGGCTGATAGAAATGGTGAGTAGATTATGGTATCACCATGATCAACGATGGAGGATCCACATCCGTGACTGATCCCCTTGTGGTTGAAAAAAAGGAGAAGTGTTAGGCAAGTAATCTTTATTGAAACCAAGTAAACCAGTGTCATTTGAAGAAGAACTGTGGTAATCATAAGAAGGGGTGATTTCATAATCAATAAACTCCTCTTCGGTGAACAGTGTGAGGAGTAAGCACTTGTAACTCCACCACTTCAATTTTTACTAAGTAAAAAGGGAGTAACTAGAGTACCTTCCACTGGGTGAGAAGGTGATAGAGCAAGGGGCCGAGAAAGGGTAGATTCGAGGGCCTCATAGCCTTGCTCGCTAGTGGATTGGAATGTCTTATCAATCTCTTGAGTATCAGTCTAAGAACTCTAGTCTTCAATAACAGAAGGTCCAGTGGACTTGGTGGATTTCTTCTTCTACCTAGACAATTATGTCTTGACAGGCGAGGGGGAGGAAGCAGCCCCCAACTGGAGTAGGGAAAAAATTTAAATCATCGGTGTCAGAATGTTTCCTCTTCGAAGGGACTTTGGCCTTATCCTTACCCTTGCTTTTTCCCCTTATTTGGTTGGGGTTGGGTCTCTTGGTGTTTAGAATAAATGCTCTATAGATAAAGATGATTTATAAGGATAGGGATCACTTGCTCAAGTGGGGACTTCTCAAATTGGTTGTGATGCCAAACCTCCTTCTGAGTATGTTTGGTCAAATACTTATCATTTGAGGAGTCCCGCTCAACAATAGACTCGTGAGGGATACCCTGAATGCACTTCTTGATTGATGAAGCTTGGCACTGCCACAAGCATAACCATGAGTGGCCAAAAGAGGGGAGCTAGTCACGAGCGAGTATAAAATTTCCCAAAACTGGTTGTGCTATGCACCATCCCCTCAGAGGTAGAGTTGGAAAATGCATCTAAATATAACTCTAGGGGAAAGAGGCTGGTGGAAATTTTTAGGGTGTATGTGCCCTGTTCATATTCAAATTGCCTCCTGACTCGCTCAGACTGGTAAAACTCCATTCCTTGTCCAAGTTTTGTTAGAGATGGTAGTATGCAAGGATGTACAAAGTCCATCACAAAAATATGGGGATAGTCTCTTACAGACTCAGTGTTAGCAGGAGAGAGGAAAGTTCCAGATGAAGTAAAGTGGAAGCGCCATGAAACTATTCCACCCACTCGCTTAGAGTAAGGGCAGAATATTCATCTATATCATCCAGGAACAAGCTAAGGGAATGATAGGGGTCTTTCTTATGCCATCTAAAAATTCAAGCTAAGGGAGTGCTTGGTGTCTTTCTTATGCCTAGTTGGGGAACCGCTAAAAAAAAGCCCATTAATAAAAAAGAGTTGACAAAATGTACCACATCAAGACGACCATGCAAGTACTCCATGTCAATGTGGGTGAGATCCAACCAAGTGTAGATAGGCACAAAATTAAAGGGAGCAAGGAGGACCCTCCTCCCACGAGCAAGTTTGACATCCAACTGAAATAGTAACTCACGAGGAGAGTCATTTGGTCTCCCCGAGAAAAGAAACATGCTAAAAAAAGTGACAAAAAGGAAGCTAAGTGGGTCCTCAACTAATGATCTTGGGACCATCTTGGCTCCTAGGAACTTTGGTTGAACTTCCCACCTTGGGCACCGCCTTAAAATCCCTAAACCATTAATGCTGACACTTAGTGAAAGAATACTTGGTTGCCCCAGTTTTGGGGAGTGTGACATAACTGTGACACACCGACTAATTAAATACTGGGTAGCTACTCCTTTATTAAATCAATACAAAATGCCAAGTTAGTTCAGTTAATAGCATCACTGTCAAAAACATTTTAATGATTACTAACCACCTAGTATTTAAAAAGAGAGTTTCCAAATTTTAAATTAAGTCTGATTAACATACAGTAAAAGGATAATGAAAGAACAACAACCATTCACCATAACGAAGCAGTAGAATAACCAACAAAATAATAATAAATCCAGAGGAAAACTCCTCACAACAATCCCACAACTGAATTAAGTAAAACGATGTACCCTGAATTAATTACATGCCAAAAGTCTGAAAATCTGAAATAGGAAATGTTTCTAATAGAAATGGGCGACATGCCCTACAACTGATGAAACTGAATATAGAGTCAAGATAGATGAAGCATCTACTAGCAAAGTCCTGTAACTCCCACAAACAGTTACAGCTCGTCACCTGAATGAGAATCCTAAGCATGGTGTCCTTGTGGCTGGGCACCTAAAATGGTTTTTACAAAAAAATAGATTTGAAAGCAAACGGGTCAGAGCCCGAAAGTGGAGAGTATTTTAAAATAGCAAGTGTTTTAATAACATTAAAACAACGAATGCAAAATACATGTTAGGATGTGCACTCACATGAAATACTCACCTCTCGTCTAATTGTGCACCCCTAACGTATAGCACCCATCTAAGTGATAAATACATCTATCTAAACTGACATGAGTTCTAACCTTTCTACTCGGTTACCATTATATATTCCAATGTTATCAATTTAAAAGCGGCTTTACATACACTCTGATTCTCAATTAAGCAATACAATTCATTTCAGGTTATCCCTTTATATTTTCTCAAAATGTTTCCATATTTATACACAAAATACCACATGAAAGTTCTCATTAATTAAGTGTATATTATTCACGTCACAAATATACAATACAAGCACCCCGAGACTATCTACGGTGCACACATACTCTGCTATCCATGCCGGTACATCACGTACATAAGGATCACGCATTCCAAATCTCTAAGGAATCGTTCTCAGATAACAACAATCACAAGCAATGGAGGCGAACACAGTCACATCACTTGGGTCACGCACATACCTACGCTCCCACGATCAGCACACTTATTAACATCCCAATAAGTCCTTCTCTGACCTATTTTCATAGAGGTACCAATCTAAATCCCGGCAACACAAGGATTAGAGGGCCCTAAGCGAACGTAAACCTCCCGTGATAGCAAGTATGGTAGGTATGTCATACATATAAAATCATATACATATACTAAGTATGCACACATCTTAGTAATCACCATAATTTATTTGTGGTACACTTCTCATTCTCGTACCGATTCATAATGTTACACAATTTACATATTCCCGGTTAATATAATTATTCAAGCCGTCAATTGTTCTCACGTCATAATAGACACTCACGTCCTAATCCATAATTTCCATTTGGTTCAAATCACACTTCTAGGTTTTACTCCTCTATATATCCTAAATATCCCTACTACATCAATTTATCATCAAGGGAATGTTATCTCTACCATTAAATAAGGTTACGGGACACGCGAAATCAAAACAGGCCAAAAAGCCTAAACTGTCAGCTCGTTAGAAGTCTCGTTCGAACGAGGCTGTTTGAACGAGAGTTCGTTAGAAACGAAGTGGGCCTTCTAACGAGATCTCGTTAGAACGAAAGTCATCGAACGAACATCCCTCTCGTTAGAAGTCAAACTGTCAACTCGTTAGAAGCTCATTCGAACGACCTGGGCAGGTCTTCTAACGAGAGGCCAGTTTCGAGCCCAGAAATTCCTTACTTTGTTTTTCCAACTTTTCTTCCTCTCTAGTCTCATCTAAACATCAATCCAACAATTTTTCAAGGTTTGTAATCATCCCTAAACATACTTAGGTCATATACTAACGTGTTTTGTGGGGTTAATTCATTCTAAACATCGTCCAAATATCAAATCTATACATTTTTCCCCAATTTCAAGAACATGAACCCTAGAAATTCTTAAATCCCCAATGAGCCTAATTAAATCCGTTTTTGTTTCATCCAAAATATATTATCATCAGATTAATCACCTACATACAATTCTACATGCAATTCCTCATCAAAATACAAGTTTCAAATTCCAATTTAATGGGTTTTCATCAATCTCCCAAAAACAATACAATTTTATCAATTTCCTACGCATGGAAGAAGCATTCTCTGCAACTAATGAAATTAAACCACTTGCCTTATGTGTATCTCTGATTTTGATGTTGAATTGATGAATGATTCTCTCTCTCTCTGCAGAATTCTCCTCTCTCTCTCTCTCTACAAGTCTTCTTCTCCAAGGTGACAATGGTGGCTAGGGTTTGCCTTAGGAAACTTTTTGGAACTCATTCTAATAACCCCCGTAGCCCATTAGGTCATAAGGTGTAGTTAGTGGGTTTAGTGGGTAATTACCAAATCAGATATTTAATTCCTAATTTTCGTTGGTTTTAATTCCCAAAAATCCAAAATTACCAAACTACCTTTATACGTTACCGGTATGGCCTAAAAATGCCCCGGGACCCAAACTAAACCCCCGACTAGTGTTTTCTGACTATTTCGACCCTTCTGGATGCGTTGGCGCACTCAAAACGACCATACGGTTAATAGAATTAAATTTCACTTTTTAATTAAAAATAAGTATATTCCTAACGCGACTGTCACACACGTCTCAACAAAGTTTCCCAAATTGCCGTATATCAATCTCACGACAATTTAATAATTCAATATTCATATATAGCCATATATACTCATTAAAATCAAATACCAACTCGCATCTCGCTAGTATTTTAATCCGAATTAATTTCCAATTAATACACATTTAATTCAATTAGTCCCATAAATAAATATCACAAAAATACGAGGTATTACATACTTCCCCCCTAATAACAGAATTTCGTCCTGAAATTCGGAATTAGAAAGTACCTGGTAAGAACAACTCTGGATAACGTTCGCGCATCTCATCCTCGCGCTCCCATGTGGACTCCTCGACATTATGATGTCGCCACTGAACACGCACTAACGGGACTATCTTTGACCGCAGTTTCCGCTCACTTCGGTCCAAAATAGCAATCGGCCCCTCCTCGTAGGAGCTATCAGGCTGGAGATTGATGTCATCCAAAGCAATGTGAGAATGAGCCAAATCGTCTCTAAGATATTTACTTAGCGAGGAAATATGAAACACATCGTGAATCCGATTCAAATGCTCCGGTAACCCAATCCTATACGCAACCGGTCCAATCCGCTCAATAATAGGAAATGGTCCCACATATCTTGGTGCCAACTTCCCTTTCTTCCCGAAAAGCATAATCCCCTTCATAGGAGATACTCTGAGCAAAACCTGGTCCCCCACTTGGAACTCCCTGAAGAACCTCTTCGCATCAGCATAGCTCTTCTGCCGATCCTGAGCTACCCGAATGCGACTTCGAATCAATTCTATCCTCGCCGAAGTATCCTGAATCACTTTCGGCCCAAGTAGTTTGTTGTCCCCCACCTCCAACCAACATGCTGGGGAACGACAAGGTCTACCGTACAATGCCTCAAATGGAGCCATGCCAATGGTGAACTGGTAGGAGTTGTTGTAAGCAAACTCTACCAGTGGAAGATACTCCTCCCATCCACCCCCAAAATCAATGATGCACATACGTAGCATGTCCTCTAACATCTGATTTGTACGCTCGGTTTTCCCATCGGTCTACGGGTGATACGCCGTACTCAACCGCAATTCTGTGCCCATGGCCTCCTGAAAACTTTCCCAAAACCGTGAAACAAATATCTTGTCTCTGTCAGACATGATATTTAGGGGCACACCGTGAAGTCTCACTATCTCTGCAATAAACTACTGGGCATACTGTCCCGTACTGTAGTCTGTCCTTACGGGTAGAAAATGAGCGACTTTGGTCAACCTGTCCACAATTACCCAAATGGAGTCGTGACCTCTCTATGACGTAGGCAACCCCGTGATAAAGTCCATGGAGATGCTCTCCCACATCCACATCGGGACCTCTAACGGCTGTAGCTGTCCTGCCGGTCTCTGATGATCCACTTTTACTAGCTGACAAGTGGCGCATTTTGAAACAAACACGGCAATATCTCTCTTCATCCCACTCCACTAATACTGTCGTCTCATGTCTTGGTACACTTTGTCCCCACCGGGATGTACCGCGAACCATGAGCCGTGCGACTCTGCCGTCACCTCGTGTCGCAATTCCTCCCCTTCCGGAACTACCAATATCCCATTGAAGCATAACCCCCGTCTGAGCTAACGGTATAGGATTAGGCTCCCTCTGCCAATAATCAAACTATCTGCTCCTGACAGAACGAGTCATTTGCCTGTGCCCTTACTACCTTCGTGACAATCTGCGGTGTAATGGTCATCACAGATATGAACGATCGGTCCACTGCATCCTGGTGTCCCAACTCCTTCCATTTGGCCTTCCACACCCCTGCCACCTCATCTACTGGCCTACGGCTCAACGCATCTGCTACCACGTTAGCCTTCCCCGGGTGATACTGGATATCAAACTGATAATCCTTCACAAACTCAAGCCACCTTCGCTGCCGCATATTCAACTCTTTCTGCGTGAATAGGTACTGTATGGACTTGTGGTCCGTGAACAATCGAAAATTTTCCCCCAAAAGGTAATGTCTCCAAATCCGTAGGGCAAATACCACTGCCGCTAACTCCAAGTCATGAGTGGGGTAATTCTTCTCTTGAGGCTTAAGCTTACGGGAAACATAAGCTATGGCCTGACTCTCCTGCTGCAATACACCTCCAAGTCCTTGTATGGACACATCGGTGTAAACTAGATACTCAAATCCCGGTCTCGGCAATGCTAACACAGGTGATGAGGTCAACTTTTCCTTCAACTCATCGAATGCCAACTGACAGGCATCACTCCAGATGAACGACACACCTTTACGAGTCAGATGTGTCAAAGGACCTGCTATCTTCAAAAATCCCCCAATGAACCTCCTGTAGTATCCTACTAGGCCCAAGAAACTACGGATCTCTGTTGGTGTCATGGGCTATCCCCACTCTCTCACCGCGGATACCTTCCCCGGATCAACAGATATCGCTTGGTCGAAAATAATGTGTCCCAAAAACTGAACCTTTTTCAGCTAAAACCCGCACTTCTCATACTTTGCATACAGCTCGTTCTGACGTAGCGTCTGCAAAACTTGCCTCCAATGCTCGGCGTGCTCCTCCTCTACCTGGGAGTAAACCAGAATATCATCAATGAAGACAATGACAAACTGATCTAGGAAATCTCTGAACACCCTATTCATCAAGTTCATAAATACGGCTGGAGCATTGGTCAAACCAAAAGGCATAACCCGAAACTCGTAAGAACCATATCTCGTTAAGAACGCAGTCTTTGAGACATCCTCTTCCCTGATACGCAACTGATGGTATCCTGATCACAAATCAATCTTCGAGAAGAAAGAAGATCCTCTCAACTGGTCGAATAGGTCATCGATTCAAGGCAACAGATACTTATTCCGTATCGTGACCTTGTTCAACTCTCGGTAGTCCACACACAAACTCAGTGAACCATCTCTTTTCTTTACAAACAACACAGGGGCACCCCACGGCGAAGTACTCCTCCGTATAAACCCCTGACCCAACAACTGCTCAATCTGATCTCGTCTCGCATCTCTGCCGGAGCCATACGGTACTGTACGCATGCTATAGGTCTCGTATCTTGTAATAAGTCTATGACAAAGTCTATCTCTCGACTAGGGGGTAGGCCTGGTATCTCCTGAAACACATCGGAATACTCCCTGACAACTGGGATCGAATCTAAAGGAATCATAACCTCCTTAGAGGTATCCTCCTCTATGTAATACAAATGAGCGGTTGAGCCTCCCTCTGGGCGAGGCATCGCCACTACAAACATCTCTTGCCCCGAAATGGCAAAAACAATGCTCCCACCGAAGCAATCAATCATGGCTCTATAATCTGCGAGCCAATCCATACCGATAATCACATCGTGCACATGCATATCTAATACCAACATGTCTGCAGGTAATACCAAACTACCAATCTCTACCCCCACTCCCCGACATATAAAGAAAATAAGTGACCCACTCCCCAATGGTGAGTCTACACACGTTACTGAGCTCTCTGATGTGGCTAACAACCCTAAGGCTTTCGCAAAATGTGTAGCTATAAAACAATGCGTTGCCCCCGTATCAAACAAAACCCCCGGCTAGTGTTTTCTGACTATTTCGACCCTTCTGGACGCGCTGGCGCACTCAAAACGACCATACGGTTAATAGAATTAAAATTCACTTTTTAATTAAAAATAAGTATATTCCTGACGCGACTGTCACACGCGTCTCAACAAAGTTTCCTAAATTGCCGTATATCATTCTCACGACAATTTAATAATTCAATATTCATATATAGCCATATATACTCATTAAAATCAAATACCAACTCGCATCTCGCTAGTATTTTAATCCGGATTAATTTCCAATTAATACACATTTAATTCAATTAATCTCATAATAAATATCACAAAAATATGGGGTATTACAATAACGAGGACGTTCTGATAAAGCTTAGTAGAGCTCCTCATACATATCCTTCTCGAGAGGGTCCTCATACCCATTAGGGAAAATATAATTTCCTAGGACTGATAAACTAGTTAACTCACTGATATCCATCAAAGTGATAGTGAACTCTCACCAACTCGTAACAAAGGTATGAGAGTCCACACTCCAGCGAGAGAGAAAAATATTATAAGCACTAGTGTTTTTGGAGATAATGCAGTTTTTTAGACTGGTGATTGCTCGAGTTAGTCCTAACTCATCAATAATGACACTGTAGGTAGGGAGGTTGACAACGTAATCCACCCATAAGTCCCATTCTTCAGGGGCTCCCCCACAGACATCAAGATTCACATTTGAGAAGGGGAAATAACCACTATCCTCTCAAACGTGCAATATACCATCAGCAAGAACCATTGGGGTGACTTCAGATCCTGCAAATCCTACGAGTGTCCGCTTGTTGATTTTATCCACAAATTCCACTTCAAATTCCTCGAGCGAGGACATGAAATTATGGTCCTTGCCAAATAAGGGGGTGAGATAGTAAGACGAAAAGTCACTTTTGGACCTGTTTACCATAAATTGATTTTGGACTTTGGGAAAGGTAGAGAAGTTACTTGAAGATGGACCCGCCCCACCAAAAATGGTGGAGATGGTGGTAGGAAAAGCTAATGAAGTGGAGATAGTGGTGGCACTGGTGGTGGTGCTAGTGGAGATGGTGACTTGGATGGCAAAATAGCCCACCAGAACCTCCCTCACGGAGGTTGAAGAGGCGGATTATAACATTAGAGCAGAAGAACCCATTAGAACTTGAAAAAGCTTAGGAAAAGGATAAAAATTGAAGGGATGGTTTTATGGGACGAAGTTGTTATTTTTCTCTCTCTCTCTGGAAAAGTATAAGGCAAATGAGAAGTTGAAGTTTTAAAATTTGGGAAAGAGTATTTATACCTTATAAAATGCTCACGCCTGACTGCTCAAAAAAGAGGGTAATCATTGCCCAAATCATAAAAGGATAGTTCCAAATCAGACACATGTCTCCTCGAGACATTAAAAGATGCCTATGTATGATTTCCTGATGGACAACATTAAACGCACAATAGAGATAATGATGTACTTATTAGGTCCCCTCGATTTCTTTAAAAGACCCCTTGAATTTGTATAAAACTCTTCATTTTCAACCCAAATGAACACTTTTTCACGAGGGGGATAATGCATAAGGGTACCCCTTAATCTCACAAAAAGTTTACTTGGGCACAAGTAGGTTCCATGTGAGGAGGTGCCAAGAAAGGAGGACCAAGGAAAGAGGTGCCAAACGAGGGGGTGCCATCATAATGGACCCAAGTCAAAAGAAAGGGTACTCTAGGAGTAACCCCAAGATAACAAGGGGGTGCTCTGCGAGTAGCCCCAAGCCGAGGTTATAAGGGGAAGTAAGAAAAAACCCAAAGTCAACGAGAGGGTTCCATCACAATGGACCCAAGTTAAATGAGGAGGTGCTCTAGGATCAGCCCGAAGACAGCAAGGGGGTGCTATACGAGTATCCCCAAGCCTAGGTTACTAGTGGAAGTAACAAAAACCCTAAAGTCAACGAGAGAGTGCCATCACAATGCATCCAAGTCAAATGAGGAGGTGCTCTATGAGTAACCTGAATACAGAAAGGGGGTGAGGCGTGACCCACTCCAATGGATGTTGTCTGCAAGGTTCTCAAGAACTTCTGAAGCAGCTTCTGGTAAAACCTTCTCCTTTTGGTAAAATGGAGCTCAAGCTGGAACTCCCTCCCTACAAGAAGATGAAATTCCACAATAATAATAGTAATTTTCTCAAGAGGAGCTCCCGAGAATGATGGCTGTCAGTGGGGAGTGAAAGAACAAGACACTTAGCACTAGAGAGAGTAGGGAGAGAATACTAGAGAGGTTCTGGTGTGATTTTGACAGAGTAACAGTACAATTGAGTTTTTTTTTCTATTTTTTCATGACCTTGCCCAGGGGTCCTATTTATACTTGGGAACTAGGGCTGGGTTGGCACTTTTGGCGCCAAAACTTCGAGGGTTGGTGAGGGACAAAGTCTGCAGTGTACTATTTGTCCCTACCTGCAGGCAGCTCTGCCTATTCCCTCTGGCAGGTGCCCCCTGCTGCCAACCAAAGTTCAAAGAAAATATATCTTCTAATGGAGACAAAATATCTGATTTTCTAAATATCTTTTGAAACGATAACTTTTGGTACAAACTTTGTAAACTTGAGGGGGGTCTCGAGGACCACCTCCTCTAAAATCTTTGTAAGCTTGAGGGGGATCTTGAGGACCCCCTTCTAAAATCATTTTTCTTGAGAGGGGTCTAAAGGACCCTCTGCATTAAAATCATTTTATAAATAGTTCTTTTCTTGTGAGCAGCCAACCCTTTGGCTGTTCACTTCACTTGTGACTAAGTGTGAGGTATGTGAGGACTGGGCGACCCTAGGGTCTTCCTACTAGTATTCTCTTAATCCTATAGTGCTAAGTGGTTGAGATTTCTCAACATACCTTGTCCCTTAGCCGCCAAGCCAAAACTCCCAAGAGATACCAACTGGACTACTTAAGTCCTGCTTGATCAACTAGGCAATCCCAACTGGCCTACTTCAGCCCTGCTTGCTCAACTAGGCAACCTGTACAAGAAAATGAGTGTTAGTACTTCTGCCCTTTTTCATGATGAGGGGTTGTTTATGGTAGACACCCCGTCATCCTAACTTGGGTTTCAGGGAGCTGAGGGAGCCCATGTAAGTTTCTGCCATTGAGGAACCCTAGTGGGGGGTTCCTTATCAAACATCATTTTTTCTCTTGAGGAAGCCTTGGGGGGTTCCTCCTCAAATGTCATTTCTGTGGGGACCCTTGCGGTGACTTTTCTAAACTTGAGTTCTTGCAGGGACCCTTGCGGTGGTCCTTCTCAACTTGGACTTCTACAATGACCCTTGCAGTGGCCCTTCTCAACTTGAGTTTCTGCAGTGACCCTTATGGTGGCCCTCCTCAACTTGGACTTCTGTAGGGACCCTTGCAGTGGCCCTTCTCGACTTAAGTTTCTGCAGTGACCCTTGCAGTGGCCTTTATCAAATGCCATTTCTATAGTGACCCTTATGGTGGCCCTTCTCAAATGTCATTTCTGTAATGACCCTTGCGGTGGCCCTTCTCAACTTGGACTTCTGTAGTGACCCTTGCAGTGGCCCTTCTCAACTTGGACTTCTGCAGTGGCCCTTGTGGGGCACTTCTGAAATGTCATTTCTACAGTGACCCTTGCAGTGGCCCTTCTCAACTTGGACTTTTGCAGTGACCCTTCTCAACTTGGACTTCTACAGTGGACCTTGCAGAGCACTTTTCAAATGTCATTTTTGCAGTGACCCTTGCGGTGGCCCTTCTTAACTTGGGCTTCTACAGTGGCCCTTGCGGGGCACTTTTGAAATGTCATTTCTGCAGTGACCCTTGCGATGGCCCTTCTCAACTTGGACTTCTGCAGTGGCCTTTATGGGGAACTTCTCGAATGTCATTTATGCAGTGACCCTTTTTGTGTCCCTTCTCAACTTGGACTTCTGCAGTGGCCCTTGCGGGGCACTTTTCAAATATCATTTCTGCAGTGACCCTTGCGATGGACCTTCTCAACTTGGACTTCTTCAGTTACCCTTGCAGTGTCCCTTCTCAACTTGGACTTCTGCAGTGGCCCTTGCGAGGCACTTCTCAAATGTCATTTATGCAGTGACCCTTGTGGTGGCCCTTATGAACTTTGACTTCTGCAGTCGCCCTTACGGGGCACTTCTCGAATGTCATTTGTGCAGTGACCCTTGTGGTGGCCCTTATCAAATTGGACTTTTGCAGTGTCCCTTGCGGGGCACTTCTCAAATGTCATTTCTACAGTGACCCTTGCGGTGGCCCTTCTCAACTTGGACTTCTAGAGTGACCCTTGCAGTGGCCCTTCTCAACTTGGACTTCTGCGGTGACCCTTGCGGGGCACTTCTCAAATGTCATTTCTGCAGTGACCCTTGCGGTGGCCCTTCAAAACTTGGGCTTTTGCAGGGACCCTTACGGTGGCCCTATCAAATATGACACTTCTGCGGTGGGGGGACCCTGGGGGTTCCTTCTCCAATATGGAATTTCTGCAATGGAGGGACCCTGGGGGTTCCCTCAATCTCATATTTTCTGTAAGATGAAGGGGGGAGGGGGGTCTTTGAGGGACCCTCACCCACAAATATAGTGGTCAATCTTGAAACACCCTTGTACACTATGTGAGTAGCCCCAAGCCCTGGTTACAAGGGGAAGTAAGAACAACTCAAAAGTCAATGAGAGGGTTCCATCACAATGGACCCAAGTCAATGCGGGGGGTGATCTAAGAGCAATCATAAGATAGCGAGTGGGTGCTTTGCGAGAAACCCCAAGCCCAGGTCACAAATAAGTTTATTTAAACTATTTTTTAACACTTTATTATTTCTTGTACACAATAATGCTTAGCAAGAAGCCTTAGTCGAGCAAGCAGGGATCGAGCAGATGTCTAGTTGGGATCCTTTGGGAGTTTCGATTTGGATTATAAGATACAAGTCTTGTTGGGGTGGATAAGTCCCAACCACTTTAGTAGCTTAGGAAAGAGAGAATACTAATAGGAGGGTCCTAAGAGGCCACTCTCATACTTACACAGTTTACACTTAGTCAAATAGGTGAGCAACCAAGGCACCATTCATAAAGTGTTTTTAAGATAAACATTGGCAAGTGGACCTTAAAGCCACTCACAAGTTTTTAAAAAGATTATTTACCAAGTTACCGTTGAGAAAATATTTACCAGATCGTACTTTTTGGCACTACGCCCGATATATTTTATTTTTGACTTTGGGTTGCACCAGATGCCATCTGTCAGAGTGGACAGAGAACAATCAGTAAAATAAGACAAAAAGTAAAACACAAATATTGTTTCAAAGAATATCCTTTTGGCATGCACATGCCACATCAATCGTAGTATTTGCCTATAAATAGAGCCATTGGTCAAGGTTAAAACAGAACGTAGTTGAAGCATTGTTACTCTAACCAAATAGACCCGAAAAGTATTCTCTCCCTGCTCTCTCCTTGGTACTTGAAGTGCTTGTCTCTTCACTCCCAAGAATCATCACTTCCAAGTGATCCATTTTCTCTTTTGTTGTTACTGAAAGTTCATAATTAATCACTGTCTTCCTCATTCTATAGTCATAAAATTGCCATTTTACCAGAAAAGTTAGTTTTCATCTTCTTGATTCTCTCGAAGACTTAAACACCTTAAAGGTATCATCCATTGGAGTGGGTCAAGCCTCATCAGATTCAGAGTATTCATTGATCCTAGTACCACTACCCTCCTACACAAAGATGAACCTTTTCCTGAAGGCATGACTCCATCTTCTGAAGTTAAATGTAGACTAAAACCCCATTCACACTCCAGAGATAAATGTTCCAAACTTTTATTTTAACCTCTAAAAAATGTTAGGTTTAAAGAATATCCTAAACTAGTTTAATGCTAAACTTCAACTCCACCAGGAGATCGGGCATGCATTATAAAATGTTTAAATACCTTTCAATTCTGATTCTCATCCAGCACTAAAATTGGTCCTGATATGGAAATTCTTATTTGACTTTATTATTACGTTTGTGAACTAAGAATAATTAATAAAATCACGTAATATGAGATATAACTTAAAAATGTAAAAAACTATTTTCAGGAAAGTGCTCGTGTTTAGGATTACCATGAACTCTTTGATACGCTCAGAGTCGAAAGTTGAAATAACATGCACCTCAAATCAAAACAAATATCTCACAGTGTAAATCTAGACATAATCAAAAACATATTTTCAAGTAATATCTACCAAAATGTCACTGATCATTTCGTAAAAACAACATGAACATAATACACCTATTAATAAAACACATGTTTTTAATGGAGCTTAACTCTGAAAGTAACTAGACCTTGCATCATTTATATTCAGTTCCCTAAACCTCTCACTCGTAAACCCACAAACCAAAGAATTAAAAACTACATAGACTTTGATCCTATGACTACATGGTAGGTAGGCATAATATGGATCCCCTACTTGTGAGCACAAGCCTATATAACATGTACCTAGATATATTTCCCCTAGAGAGACTCTTCCATACCCCGCTGTGACACCCCACCCAATTAAATACCGGGTGATCAGTCCTTTATACAATTTAAAACAAAGTGTTCGGTTGGTTCATTCTTAGCATCATTGTCGAAATACATTTAACATTAATAATCACCTAATAAATAATTAATCTAGTGTCAAAAAATTTTCCATTTTTAAGTTATACCCAAAGAATACAATAATAATTTCTAAGTATTTAAAACATCAACCATTTACCATTCATAGGAATATAAGAAATACTGGATAACTCAACTGTTGAAAAAAATAAGACTGGATAAAACATTCCAGTTTAAAGTTTTAAGCCAATAAACAATAAAATACTCAATCCAAATGAAATGAACTACTAAAATAAACTGAGTACAATCTTTCTGATAAAACGATCGAGAATCAACGACACATGCCCTAAATGAAATGTCTGAACATAACTAAAAGAAATGACAGAGATGTCTAAATGTAAGGACCAGCAACTTCCACAATCGATGCAACTAGCTAAAAAATCCAAGCGTCTAAGTCTGGTAACCCTATGCCTGGGCACCTGATATAATACATATATATATATATATATATATATATATATATATATATATATATATAGCAAATGAGAGAAGAATAGCAAGAGACAGGTCAGAGCCCGAGTTGTAAAACTATTTGTTTTAGTAAGTATTTAAAATTTAAAATAAAACAAATATTATGTGCATGATATCTTTTCGAACTCTCACATGAGATCCTCACCTCTCATTTATTGTGCACGCCTACCACATTTTCTAATCCACACTAGCTATGTTACCCAACCCTACTAATTTAGAATCACAAGATCGCTATCTACGTTCACTATTAGTAAACCCGTATCGCCCATACAATACATTATTAAAAATAGTTTATCCCGAATAACCACATTTCATAAACATCGTTCGAATAGTTAAACTTTTACCCACTAAATTTATTTTATTTAGCCACATTATCATGCCTACTAGTTTCATATAGTATAATTATTCACAAGTATGTATATATATATATATATATATATAATCACATCATCCCTATACATATACATACTAATCCTGCACCCTTAGGTTAAGACCACTTGGCGCAATGCATACTCTGTTGTCATGTCCCAGTGCATCACTCAATGCATGAAGGACTGCTGGTTCAATCTCTCACGAATCATAACATTCAAATCACAAATATTAGAGGCAAACATAATCCCCAGCAAAATGGGTCATGCACATACCTACGCTCCCATTCAGCCGTCCAAATTATCCTACCTCTCAGATAGCATGTAACCATGTCCATATGCTCTGGGTACAAGTCAATATGCTATACACATAATAATAAACATATAATAGGCACTCTCACATCTTATTAAAATCAATGGGTGTTCACCCAACGCGTACATATATTTTCCATACATTGTATTTTCTCATTACTACTTATATTATAATTATTTTAATTACTCTCTCTTAAAATTCCCAAGGTTAACTTATCGTTCCAATATCTAAATTATTATTTCCCGAATACTTCCCAAAAATCATGCACTATGCAAAATTCATCAAATAATTGTTTCCTCACTCAAATTAACTGTGTAACTCGAATTGGGTTGAAATAGGATTTTTTACGATTTTTGTACTTGTCGTTCGAACCAGAAGCTATATCGTTTGAATGAGATAGCATGTCGTTAGAAAGACACTGCGCGATATCAAGTCTCATTTGAACTAGACTCAATCTCATTTGAACAAGATTGGGCAGTTTCGTCGCCAACCTACACCTGCTACATTTTGCCACCATTAATAAGTCTAAAACCTCTACTATTCTATCCCAAACATTAAAAGAACAAACCAAATTAATATCCTAACATGTTTAGATGATTTCTAGCAACCTAGAATCATTAAATCTTCACAATACATCAATTAAATACGAAATCCCCAAACTAAACATTAAAGCCCCAGTTCTTCCAAATTTCAATTCAAGAACCATTAAAACCCATATTTGTTTCTCAATCACAACATGGATTCCTATTCCACATGCATAGGGGTTCAAGTCTTCATAAAAATAACCTTTAACCTATGATTTAAATTCTCCAAATTCACCCAATTCAATTCTAAATCATATGTTTGATTCCTATGCTAATATGAGCACAAATATTATTAATAGGAAGCAAGTAATAAACACTTTCGTCGATTATAGTGTTCTGATCTGCTAATGAAATTGGTAAAGATTTGTTCCTCATCTTCTGATCTACGCTTTGGTGGAATTTGTTGTGCGAGTTCTTAAGTTTTTGCACCAAGAACACCTATGGACTCTCCTTCTTCCTCTATGGTTCTCTCTACCTCTCTCTTAGGTTTAGAAACTGATAGACTTCCATTAACCCACGTACACTCCATTTTATTTTTCTAATTTTCGTCCATATTAATTCTCCCAAAATCCAAAAGACAAAAATACCCATACGGGGTGCCGATTAGGCCTAAAAATATTTCGGAGTCAAAATAAAATACCTGGGTAGAGTTTTCGGACTATCTCGACCCTTCTGGACATAATGGCACACTCGAAATGAGCATACAAGTTACTAAAAAATAAATTACTTCTTTAATCAATTAAATTAATCTCGACATGACTTACACGCGCGTCCTGACTTAATATACCAAACTATCATATTTCCCACTCTCAACAATTTATAAATTTCATAATTCCATATTACGTATTCACACAGTAATATTCAATAATTATCGATAATAAGTCTTAACCCTTGGAACGCTAGTTAATATTTATTTTAATCCGAATTAATTAATAATTAATTTCTCACATTTTAATTGAATTAATCTAACAATAATAATTAATCCCATAATTATTTAATGTCATAAAAATATGGGGTGTTACATACTTACCCCTAATAACAAAATTTCATCCCGAAATGAGAAAGGAAAAGCATACATGGTAAGAATAAGTCTGGATATTTCTCACGCATATCCTCCCCTCGCTTCCAAGTAGACTCGTCTACATTATGATCCTCTCACTAGACTCGTACAAGTGCAACTAACTTTGACCTCAATATCCTCTCGCTACGGTCTAGGATATCCATAGGCCTCTCCTCATAAGAACTGTCAAGCTACAAATCAATCTCCTTTATCGCAATGTGGTTGTGGGCTAACTCATCTCAAAGGTACCGTCTCAACGACAAAATGTGGAACAGATCATGAATACGATGCAAGTGCTCCGATAACCCAAGTCTGTATGCCACCGGTCTGATCCTCTTCATAAAGGGAAATGATCCTACGTATCTCGAAGCCAATTTCCCCTTCTTCTCAAACCTCATTGCTCATTTTATTGGAGGTACTCGTAGCAACACCTGATCCCCCACACTAAATTCCTTGAAGAACTGCTTAGCATCGGCGTAGCATTTCTACCTATCCTAGGTTACTCGATCATCTTAATCCTGGCAGACGTGTCCTAAATCACCTCTGGCTCGAGTAGCTTGTTATCCCCCACATCTAGCCAACAAGCGGCAGAACGACAAGGTCTGCCTTACAACACCTCAAATGGGGACATGCCAATCGTAATCTGATAGGAGTTATTGTACGCAAACTCTACCAGTGGAAGGTACTGCTCCCATCCCCCTATGAAGTCAAGGACGCACATGCGCAACATATCCTCCAGCATCTGATTAGTACGCTCAGTCTGCCCATCTGTTTACGGGTGATAAGCCGTACTGAACCACAACTCGATACCTATAGCCTCCTGAAAGCTCTCTAGAAGCGTGACACAATAATCTTGTCTCTGTTGGACACGATATCTAGGGGCACCCCATACAACCTCACTATCTCAACAATAAATAACTGGGCATACTGTCCCGTCATGTAATCCATCCAAACTGGCAGGAAATGTGCTACCTTAGTCAACCGATCCATAATAACCCATATCGAATCGTGACCTCTCAGAGAAGTAGGAAACCCTATCATGAAATCTATGGAAATGCTCTCCCATTTCCATATAGGGATATCTAGTGGCTGAAGCAACCCTGGTGGTCTCTGATGGTCCACCTTCACCAGCTAACAGGTGGTAGACCTAAAGATGAACTATGCAATATCCTTATTCATTCCAATCCACCAATACTGTCGCGTCATATCCTAGTACATTTTTTCCCTGCCGAGATGTACCGCAAATCGAGATCCATACGACTTTGTCATCACTGCATGACGTAAGTCCTCCCCCTCTGGGACCAGTAATCTCCCATTAAATTACAAACCCACATCTGAACTCACTGAATATGACTCTACGCCATTTGTTAGGAGTCCTACAATCTGATCCTGGTAGAACGAATCGACGGCTTGATCCTGGATCACTCTCGTGACAATATCTGGGGTGACTGTCATGACGGACATAAAGGATCAGGACACTGCATCCTGATGTCCAAAATCTTTCCATTTCCACACTTCCTCCACCTCACCTACTAGCTTATGGCTCAACGCATCAGCAACTACGTTAGCCTTCCCCAGGTGGTATTGTATCTCGAAGTGGTAATCTTTCACAAACTCCAGCCAGCTGCGCTGATGCATTTTCAACTCCCGTTGAGTGAACTACTATAGCAGTAACTCGTGGTCTGTGAAGAGGTGAAATTTCTGCCATAATAAGTTGTGTCTCCAAATCCGTAGGGTAAACACGACTGCTGCTAACTCCAAGTCGTGGGTGGGTAAATTCCTCTCGTGAGGCTTGAGCTTGTAGGAGGCATAAGCTATAACCTGATCCTCCTGCTGAAATACTCCACCACACTCCTGGCCAGGGTAAAGCAAGAACTGGTACCACTACACCAAAAAGCTTATTTTGTAATGGATTTATTTTTCTATTTGTAACAGACTTTATCCATTAAAAAATTGTAATGGTTAAAAACCATTACAAATCAAATATAACCGTTGGAATATATCACTAATCGTTGCAATATATGATTAAAAGGAAGAAAAAACTAAAAACAAATTGTATAGCAAGTCGGGCGGGATTTATTCCCCCTAATTTCCAAACCTTTCCCCCAAATACCTGTTCCAGTCCCCCGCCTCTCGTCGCCGACCTGTGTCCCTATCCCCGTGACCTCTCAACAGTAAACACCACCAAATCAATAACACCAACATAGAGAATATTGTTTTAGGGTTCCATTCCCTCTCGCCAGCCATCTCATATATAAACTAAGCAAAACCCTAATCCGGGTCGCAGTAGAACTCATACTAGAGCCGATGGTTTTGGCTAGATGTTTTGTCTCGTGGTTTCATTTGTAGCAGGTTAATGCTTGGCTGTCATTGTGTTTTCCAACACAATATTCTAGATTAATTGTTAATGAATTTTTTATAATAATATTTTTTTTCTGCTGGTTGGTAATCTCTTGACAACTTCATATTTTGAATGTTATTTTTAATAATGAAGTATTATGGTCCGATTTGTTTTTAGGATTTGCAATTTGTGGTGGGGAATTTTGACCTTGGACATTTTTTCTTTGATTAGATTAGAGCTGTTGAGGTATTTTTATTATTTAATTTTTGATGATCTAGAATAATAGCTATAAAAATGCAAATTATCAATTAAATATTTGTGTTCGATGTTATTGTATTCCATGTTGTTTTATTTGAGTTATAATTGTCTAAAAATATAAATTATAATTTAAATATTTGTAATAATGTAAAAATAATCTTAATTTGTTTTTTCGGGGATTACTACCCTTGAACCCCCGTCATTGAGTTATGCCCCATCCAGACTAAATTTTTGTCTCCGCCACTGTAGATAGGTATATGTGTTTGATCGATTACTGTAAAGGGTTATAAATTTTGAAATTGTTCCTTTACTTTTCAATTGTGTGCAGTTCCATCAATTCTAAATTTTAGGGAGAGCTCTCCCTCCAGAGGCAGATGAATACCCAAAAATCTATTATATGAAGCTTTAGGTGACTAATGAGCTTCATGCCAAATCCAAGTTTTGATACCCCATCTTATATGTATTTTTTTATTGTCGATTTAATGAATCTTATTAATTGGTGGTGTTGATATAATCTTATGAAATATAGGTTGTTTTTGTTGATCATGTACTTTTTAAGGAAGCTCAAGAAGGTGAAGAAGAGCATTGGTGAGATAATTTCCATCAATGAGGTATATTATAATATTATATCTCTTCATCTTTGTTACATGTTTGGGATGTCTCTGAATTGCTTCCTAGTTATGAAATAAAAAGATTCAATTTTTATGTTATATATATTCAACTAACTATGCCAAATAATTTTTTCCCTTTTGCTTTTCCAAAATCATAATTTGAAACGTACCTAAGAAGTTTTTAGCTTTGCTAACCAATACCCTTAATTAAGCCCCTTTCCTTTAACTACAAGTTTTTCTTGGGCCACTAGGTGTCCTATACTCCTAATACACTATTATAAATTAATTTCAATGTGATAAGCTGATTCTTTTCTTCTTGACCAAATTGTAGGATTTGTTGTTCAACGGTAGAGCTAAATGACTCACAAGTTTTTAGTGTGGTTGTCATATTTTTTAGATTTGATAATGTTGTGTATATTGAATAGACATTTTTTGAAGAAATGTCTATGATGATCATAGCATTATCCTAACTTTTGTAAAATTTTTGTATTCATATTTGACGTGATTCTCTTAACAAATAGTTTCACGAATTCAAGGACATTAACTTCTTTTAAATGTTGTGGTCATGTAGTTACTTTGACAACTGTGTGTAAGGGTGAAACCTGCCTCAGGCATTATTGATCTGCTAAGGTTCTTGAATATGTGCATCAACAGTTTTTAATTGTTGGCAATTATTGAATTACAGGGTAATGAATTTCGTACTTTTGTAGATTAGTTTATTATCCACTAGAGTTGGCATCTATTATAATAATATTTATATGTTCTTATGTTTTATGTTTTAGTGCGTACGCGGATGTGTTTGTGATTCCTTTGTAACATGACAAGTTTGTATAGTTTTCCTTGTGTTAAACTTATCGCCTGAAGTGTCTTTAAATGATAAATTTAATTATGCCAAGATATTTCTTGGTCCTTGACCTTTGTAGTGTTTTCGGGGGACTTTTTATCTCTAAAGTAAGGTTTATGAGACGGACTTGATATGTTAAGTAAGTTTCTTCATAATTTTGAGTTTGATATTGTAAAATCAATCAACTTGCGCCTTCAATCAATTCGACTTGCAGTTGATATGTAAGAACAAGAAAGGCTTGTTCTTTACAGAGAGGGGTGTCATTTTTTCTAGGACTACCAATGTAAGATTATATTTGTCTTTTTTTAATTACATAATTGATTATTGGGTTTTATTTCATTGATGAATTTATTTACCATAAATCGTATATGTTGGTTATTTTAGATATCGTACCTAAGGAAGAAGCTAGGTATAAATAGATCGCCCGAGTCAATTTGATTGAAGATTTTAGGTGAACACAACATATCTATGAGGGAAGAGAGTCTTGCCACCCACCTCAAGTAGCAACATTTTAAAATTTTGATCATCAAATTTCCCATCTCTTACCAAGTAATCAATGCATTGTTTCCAAACCTGATAAAAATTATGGATAGATTCTCCATCGAGGACGAGATAGTTTGATTGACAAAACAAACTATTAGGGTACATTGACATCAAAGATAGAAACAGTTTGAAAAATAGTACGTACATTTTTTGAAAAGCTTGATATTTTTTGGGAAAGAGATGAGTGAATAGGCGAGATGTTCTCCACTTCTTATGGAATTTTTTTCATGGAGATAAGAAACGACGTAGACACCTTCAGAGATGCATCATAATGACATCTTTTTGGTTGATTTTGAATGAGAAGAATACCTAGAATATTTAAAGATAAGTAGGTAGTAATGGAAATAATTTCGAAAAGGATCGTGCTAAAGGAACCCCCAATTTTTCTCCTGAGCACCACATCACAATATTTGTAGGCACAATGTACAATCACTTTAAAGCGCACCTTTATCACGACCCTTTCGGAAAATATCAAAACTTGAGCTACATTATAGGCTTTACTGCCTCAAAGCTTTAAGACTTCTCATTTATCTTTGCTCATTAAGCCGGAATGAATCTTTTTAGTGATATTATGTCCTGGTTAGATGATCAAAACCCCGTGGTTGTCATTTTTGTGCGCAGGTTTTTGAGGTTAGTTGACTGGATTTTTTTTCTATAGGCTATTTGTGTATGCATTTCTAGACGTGAACAACTTGTCAATAGTTTTAGAGAACCTTTCTTGGAAAATTTTGTAGTGAGATTACTTAGTATGTTTTTTTATGATGCTACTGTTCATTTTTATAGTTACAAAGATAATTTCATGTGTATTTAGTTGATTATTATTATTTTTTAATATTTTTGTCAATTAGGATTGCACCCTTTTACATAATTGTCAATGAGAAGTATTAATTCGTTCAAGCCTTCCAATCGGCCCAAGATTTCCAGACTGCCCATTAGCTCTCGGGGCTGTCCAGTCTCGTATGTCTGTCGGATGTCCGGTCTACTATTCCGTGTGTAAAGCTTTCCATTCTTCCAAGTGATGAATTTCTACCGATTCTTCTTTTATTCATCAAAGCTCATCCTAATCTCCATCGAGATTACTACCTTAGCCCTGTCCTATCATCTGTAAAATGAACTTCATCATTTATGGAAGGATTTTTTGATATTTCTCTTTCATAGAATTATGAGTACACGTTGATAGGTCTGGTAAGCACAAGACATTGATAGATTTGTTGGGCATAGAATGGGAATAGGTTATTTTTTTATATGTTTAAGAATTCCTTCCCATAGGAATAATGCTTAACCAGCCCTCCATTCAAGACAGGAATGGGGGCTAAGTTCCGCCCTTGTCCTGTAGCGAAGGAACTCAGGAAGTGACTTTCTCGCAGATGGTCTCAGCGCTAAGATAAAAGAGCCAACCGGCACTCTGTCATATAAATCTGGATCTCCCACCTGTTAACCTCTTCCTTTAAGTTCCTGCCAGCTTGAATATATAGAAAGACAACTTCTTTAAGGAGTTATATAGGGCACAATTAGATACAAAAGTGTGGATATACAATTGAACTCTTTACAAAGTTGATATTATTATTATCTTCATGGTAATAGTTAGTTCCGATGAGAATAGTGAAGCAATGGATTGTGGAACCTAAAACACAAGGAAACCTCCACATTCTCACTCTCTAAATGAGATAGGTTGTAGAATATTATGTCTATTATAGGTAGAAGTATGCTTTGTGAAATGGTAAGATGATTAAATGTCTTAAACATTTAACTATTTCCCCTCATCTTCATCATGACTCGGTTGACAATATTCATTTTTTAGCACTAATTTAGCGTGTTTGACACATTAGTGGAGTCACGTTTTAGGATCTACCTAATATTACTTCAAAAAAATTGGAGTGCTATATCTCAATCAATCTGTCCTGGCCACGTCATGGAGTAGAGATTTGAAATATGCTAGTGCATGCACACAAAATTGTACCCCAAGTACCAACCCACTCAAGTTGACAAATGCCATCAATTTCTTTGTCTATATAAATCACAACATTCATAATTCAAAAAATTCACACTCAAACCGCGCTTCCTCCATCTCAAATGAAAATGCTTGATTTCAAGTAAGCTCTCAAATAAGAATCCCTGATATCTAGATTTATTTATTTTTCTTCTTATTTCACTACCATAGATTAACGTATTGTTTTGTGTATCTTTTTTTTAAAATCTGAAGAACAGTTACATCTCGTCGAAAGAGAAGACATCTATGACGAAGAATATTTGTTCTAAGAGATCGACAAATGTATATATACAATATTGCATCCTCTTTATTACCTTGTTTTCCTGTTCATTTAAACTTAATTTTGGTAACGTCAAATTTTTATCAACTTATTTCAGCTAATACAAATAGCAGTTCATATATTACTTTAGACTTACATAAATAATATTATTGCATTGTGACAGATCTGGAAAAACTCGGCATGCTCATACTCTATGCGTTTCTACACAGGTTATTTTCTATCTAAATTGACATTTGCTCATGGAAATTTTGAGGTCTGAAAACTTGTGTGGCCTGATATTGTTTATATCTAATACTGTAGTGCAATTGCAGTTCAAAGGCTGATGTTAATTACTAGTTATCGACTAACTAAGTTCAAAAAAATTAAAATGAATCAAATGGGATTTGTTATAAGATTAATTGAGAAACGTTTTTTTGCCTTATATAGTTGTGATGACGACCAAAGGCAGTGGACTCAACACATAATATGGTGCTGTTGGATTCATTCTTTCCTTACAGTTAACAGCAAGGTGGATTATGGGTACTCAATGAAATTTCTCCTGATAGACATTGTATTTTAGGTTCCTCTAAGTATAATCATTGATTCTTTGAGAGTTTTAGTTTCAATATATTTGTAGTTAACTTAACTTAATCGATGATTTCACAGGCTACTTTTTGTTTTAAAAAACAGGTCATGTGTTGAAAACCATTGATTTTGTCTTTGTTTCATGTCAACATTGATCTAATGTTATTTTGTTTCCTTCTATTTTGAAGGTTGATTGTATGGTGAAAAATGAATTCGAGGTAAGGTCCTTTCAATAAGTCATCCAAACATACCAAGTATTGTTTTTATTTGTTTTAGGCTTCATTTTAAGTTAGAAGGTCATGTATTGTATTTCCACAATCCCACATTCGTAGCACATCACTTTCCACGATCTTATAGTTATCCGGTCATATCCTTTTACATCCTCAAGTTCATTGTTGTTAACATTAATATGGAGAATAATTATTTCCAGTAAATTAAAGTCAAGTTAACGTAGTCCTTTTTGGGTGAATGTGGGTTGGCTTCTAAGGCTGAAGTTGGTTCCTTAGATATCTTGCAAAAGTTAGTTCTTTGCTAATATGCCTATTTTAGTCTTTTTTTATATTTATGTTTTCTCTTGATTTGACTTTCTTTTTTCTCCCCCCAAAAATGTTAAATATCAAGAGTTATGGATTCTATGTTGAAGCATTTGCAAAACTATATGAAAAAATTACTATACTATCTATTTCTCTTTTTTTGTGTGGCTTAATTTACTATGCCAGGTCAACCACGGACCACGGACCATCGAACAACTATCTCCATACACCCAGAGGCTACATATTAAGTATTGATGATAATATAGGACTTGAATAAACAAAATAATGAAGGGCATTTTTTTCTTTTTTCATCAAATTCTCATGAACATACATAACGAACTCCATTAAATCTCTATGGAACTACACCTTTAAGTAAGAAGAAAATAGTAAAAATAACAATGTATTGAAGAATATTTCTTAGCACATTCCAAAACAATTATCCCATTAGTTCATTCACTTCCCCATGATACCACTGACAGATGATATTAATTATTATGTCTTCATTTTAGTTATCCATGTTCCTCTACTCATCCCAAAATATACCAAACATGTCCGCCAGAGAGGGGACATAGAGTATCAAACAATGGAGGCCAAATGAAACTGACATGTCCACTAGAAGCCAAGGATTACTCCATGGCGGCATTGTAACCAAGATGTTATCTTCAGAGAGGGCGTTGAGGGCATTGAACATCTCGATACACACCAACAGGGAGAGAGAGTATTGCCTTCGCTTTACTCGTCGAGAAATAGTCACAAATGTTTAATAAAGTAATCAGGTGGCCCCCGTCAATTGTGAATGGGGAAATAGAGAAGCTTGACCACGAGGGGCAGTCTCCCCAGTTGCGAAGCTGTGATAGTTCAACTAGTGTGGGCCTGTCGCTCATAAGATTGATGCCCAAAAAATATGCCTGAGTGTACCACAAGATGAAGATGCCATCCGTTGCTATGCCCACGTACAAACCAATTACCATGTAACGGAAAAGAACCCATGAGTTTATGAGAGAATCATTGCTCTTATAGGGTGGTTTACGCATTATATCAACATCGACAGGGTTAAATCCAAGGGCTGTAGCAGGTGGGCCATCAGTAACTAAATTTACTTACCGAAGCTGTACATGTATCATCTTGCACTCTGGTATCCCCAATGCAGCAGTCGAGAATATTGATATAACTTCAACAATATTAGATGATATCTTGTACCTGATAAAAGCTTTCATGTTGTCATAAATTGAGCTACCCTCTGCAACGGCTGAAACAATGGTACTGAATATGTCATCTTCTAGAACAATGCCTGAAGCTTCTTTTGACATTAAAAATTGCTTGATTAAGTCTTCTTTTGTAGAGATTTGTAATGTTGGTCACCTAAACCTTTTGTACTCAACTAAGTCATGAACTCAACCTCAATCTAAAAAAACTTAATGAGTTAAGTCTTTAATCCACTTTGCTTACCTAGAGTTTCCGTAGTTGTTTTGTGTGAATTGTGTCCACCGTCGCCTTTTGTTTTCCAATTTATGTCCTGCATAGTTTTCACATATAACTTTCATGATGATAGGGTGTGACCGAGGATAAAATAGTTGAAGCTCTTATTGCGAACAGTGAAACATATGAAAAGAAAACATCATTTTTACAAGTGAGTATGGCTTATAGTAATCAAGAACTGTGTATAATGTAGATATTTGCATATTGAATTGAAGTCCGTCTCCAGGAAAAATATAGGCTTAAGAAGCAGAAGAAATATGACCCAGAGTACTGTTGCGGCATCCTTTTGCACGAAGGTAAATTCATATTGTCTTATATGCACTCCTCGTAAGATAATATGAAATTAGTCTTCTTGTTTTCACAATTTTATAAAACTGTAAATGATATAAGCAGAATCATTTTCACAACAACGTTTGAAATAATGTCTCCTTCTCTCATTCATTCATTTTTAAAAGTAAAGTGATTATAATGAATGGACAATGAACTTATTATAAATATGTAAAATGACTAAAGAGGGCACACTAAAGACACTTCGAGGAAATGTCTCCCTTTAACCTAATATAGAAATAAAATAGATAAAACCAAATAAAACATGAATACCAATACATAAAAATTACAAATAAATGAAGGTATATGTTACTCTCCCCAACTTAGAAAAGCTCACCCACCATCAGCATGAAAATAAAAGAGGTGACTGAGACATTCAAACACTACCATTCTCCCCAACTGAGAAAGGAATTCGTCTACTGAAACGCTCGACATATCGATTAGTAAACGGGTGGGGGTGGCTAATTCAAAATCCTAATAATGGGCATTGGGGGCGAAAACTGGAAACAACCACCTAGCGGCCTTAAAATAGGTACAAACACATCAAGCAATAATAAAGAAACTTGTTTAAACGAACCGCATCCACATCGGACTCTCGGATGGACAAATTGACTACAATACAATTCTTGGGGGGGGGGGGGGGGGGGGGGGATGGGCGTTGGGTGGCAAAAATTGAAAACAACAACCTAGCGTTCTAAAAATAGGTACAAACACATCAAAAGATATCAAAATAACTTGTCTAATCTAATCGCGTCCTCGTCGGACTCTCGGTTGGCCAAATTGATTAGCATACGCTTCTTTTGGGGGTTAAAAATAGGCGTTGGGGTGCGAGTGCGAAAACTGAAAAAAATCCAGCGGCTTAAAAATAAATACAAACACATCAAGCGATACTAAAGTACCTTGTCTAAATTAACCTTGTCCTCATCGAATTATCGGTTGGCCAAATTGAGTAGTATACAATTCTATTCAGGGTTAAAAATGGGTGTTGGGGGCAAAAACTGAAAACAAAAATCTAGCGGCCTAAAAATCGTTACAAACATATCAAGCAATACAAAAGTAACTTGTATAAACTAACCGCATCCTCATCGGACTCTCGGTTGGCCAAATTGACTGGTATACGCTTCTTTTGAGGGTTAAAAATGGGCGTTGTGGGGCGAAAATTATAAACAATCACCTAGCTACTTAGATTCAGGTACAAACACATCAAGAAATACCAAAGTAATTCGTCTAAACAAACCGTGTCCTCATTGGACTCTCGGTTGTGCAAATTGACTGATATACGCTGTTTTTGGGGGTTAAAAATAAGCGTTGGGGGCGAAAGGTGTAAACAACAACCTAGCTTCTTAGATTTAGGTACAAACACATCAACGGTACCAAATTAACTTTTATAAACTAGCCATGTCCTCATCGGACTCTCGGTTACCCATATTGAATAGTATACGCTTCTTTTGCGGTTACAAATGGGCGTTGGGGGCAAAAATTGAAAATAACCATCTAGCTGCCTAGGTTTAGGTACAAACACATCAAGCAATAGCAAAGTAACCTGTCTAAACTAACTGCGTCCTCATTGGAATCTCAGTTAGACTAATTGACTAGTATACGCTTCTTTTGAGGTTAGAAGGGGGGGACTGAAAACAATAACCAAACGACCTAGGTTTAGGTACAAACACATTAAACGATACCAAAGTAACTATGGAAGTTTGTTGTGTATCGATTACTCCCCAATAAAATTACATGTATGTCAATGGCATGAGAATTACTAGTCTTTTATGTTATATAATCATTTATGATTACATGTTTACTAAGTCTAATTTTGTTCAACAGGTACTTTATGGAAAATATGAAATTACTTTTGAGAGAATGAAGTCTAACTTTTGCAAGGAATCTCATGAAGACTACTTATGGGAGAATAATATGTTTAGAACTTTAATGATTTTAGACTTTGTTTCAAGTTTATGGTTAAAAGCTTCACGATTTATCTTGTACAACATTTTGTTTTCGGAATTTTAATGGTTATGAATGAAATATAGTTTCAAATCGGTTTAATATCACCGAAATGTAGTGTCATTCATGTTGTCACGTGTATTTTGGAATTATGTTTTGAGTGAAATTTATGGGCATTGGTTGAGCACGCGTTATTACTAGTGTATATATATCTATTTGTTTAATAAGATTTTTAAAAAATATATATAATAATATTGCTAACGGACTTTAACCGTTACAAATAAAATCATTCGTTACAAATATATGACACACATAATCTGTTACAATGTATTTTGTAACGATTTTTATCCATTACAAATTCTGTATTTGTACCAATTCCAAATCCGTTACAAAATATATTATAACGGTTTTAGTCTGTTACAAATATTCATTTTGTAACGGATTTTATCCGTTACAAATTCTGTTAGTAAAATAAATAACGCCAATTTTCTAACGGATTTAATCCGTTACAAATATTTTTTGTATTGGTTTTTTCCCATTACAATTGACTTGTTTTGGTGTAGTGTACCAAAGTCAACTTATCCTTTAGTTCATCGAAAGACAATTGACAAGAATCATCCTAGATGAATGGTACCCCCTTGCAAGTCAAATTTGTAAATGGGATCTCAATCTTTGAAAACCGTCGGATGAATTGTATGTAATACCCAGCTAACCCCAAGAAGCTACGCACCTCTGTCGGTGTCGTGGGTTGTCCCCACTCCTTCATCGTTGATACTTTTCTCGGGTCCACTGATATCCCCAACTCTGACACAATGTGCCCCAAAAATTGCACCTCTCGTAACCAGAATCCGCACTTCTCATACTTGGCATACAACTGATGCTCTCGTGGAGTTTGAAGAACCCGTCTCAGGTGCTCGGCTTGCTCCTCCTTAGTCTGGGAGTAAATCAGGATGTCATCTATGAAGACAATGAAAAAATGATATAAGAACTCCCTAAACACCCAGTTCATCAAGCCCATGAATACAACTGGAGCATTGGTCAACCCAAACGGAATAACTCAAAACTCGTAAGACCCATATCTTGTCAAGAAAGCAGTCTTCGACACATGCTACTCCCTAATGCATACTTGATGATACCCGAATCTCAAGTATATCTTTGAGAAATAGGCTGCTCCCCTCAAGTAGTCAAATAAGTCATCGATGCGAGGCAAGAGATATTTATTCCATATCGTGACTTTATTAAGCTCCTGATAATCAACATAAAGTCATAAGGATCCATCCATCTTCTTCACAAACAGAACTGGAGCAACCCATTGCGAGGTACTCCTACGGATGAAACCTTGTCTCAATAACTGCTCTATCTGGTCCCATAACTCCCTCATCTTAGCTGGAGCCATACGGTAGGGTATACGGGCTATCGGCCGAGTGTTCGGCATCAAATCTATAACGAAATCCATCTCTCGGCTAGGAGATAATCCCGGTATATCTTGGAAAACATCATAAAACTCACGAACTATAGGAATCGAGTTAAAGATAACCACTATCTCCTTAGAGGTTTCCTCCTCTACGTAATACAAATGGGTGGACGATCCTCCCTCGGGGCGAAGCATCGCCACTATGAACATATCTTGGCCCGGAATGGCAAACAAAATACTCCTACTGAAACAATTAATCATGGCCCTATAAGTGACTAGCCAACCCATGCCAATAATGGTGTCATAATCAAACATATCTAAGACTAGCATATCTGCAAGAAAAATCAGACTCCCAATCTCTATACCTACTCCCCGACATATAAAGAAAATCAATGACCCACTACCCAATGGTGAGTCTACACATGTCACTGTACTCTCTTTCGTGCCTAACAACCTTGTGGCCCATGAAAAACTAGTGTCTATAAAGGAGTGTGATGCCCTAGTGTCAAATAAAATGAGCCCCATAGTACCATAGATAGTAAACATACTCTCAACTACGGTTGGCGCCTATGGTGCTGCTGCCTGGTGGACATTATAAGCACGTACATACTGTAATTGTCCCTGCTAAATCGGGGGTGCGGGCAAAGCTGGGACTGGTGCTGCTGTAGGTAGGGCGGTGGGAAAAATGGGTCTCTAGGGCTCCTGATGAGCACCCTGCTACTGGGAAACTTGTCCTTGTCGGGAAGTCCTATTTCCTATGTCCAGTCTTGCCACAAGAAAAACATCTTCCACTAAAGTTACCTCTACCCCTGCTGGTCTCAGCCCTGTTGGCCGTTGCCACCTCTACCTTGGCCCTGCTTCTGTCCTTACTGTCCCTGATGGCCCTGCCAGTAGCCTCCCTGACCATGACTGAATCTATCCACTCCAAACCTCTTAGCAGAATCCCTTGGATGGGAACCTTACTCACCCTGCCTCTGCTGCTGCTGAGCTACCGGTGCCCCGCTGGCACTACCCCCACCTATCATTCCCTGCTGGCTAGTCTCACCTCCTCGCTTGTTCCCCTTAGAATGGAAACGTTGGTGCTGACAATGTAGCAATGCAACATTAAGTACGTCTGTATAGGACTTCAAAGATAGATTACCCAGAAGGTGGTGACGAATCCTCAAGGTTAGGCCATCCATGAACATCTGTATTTTCTTCTCTTCAGCAGGCACCTCACTAGGTACCAAATTGACCAGTGTGGTGAATTCCTCCTCATATTCTGCTAATGTCTTCCCCTTCTCAGTGAGGTCTAGTAATTTTCGCCTCATCTTGGTCTGAACAGTGGAAGGAAAATACTTGCAATCGAACCGCACCCAAAAACTCTGAATTGTCATACTCTCCCTCTCCTCTAAAGTGGTAGTGGACTCCCACAACTATAAGTCTTCCCCAACTGGTTTGAAGGTAGCCAGTAACTGTCTCTGAATATATGTGCACTCATACATGCAAAGATTTGTCAGGATGTCTTTCTTCCATTAGCTTGCGATAACAACATCAGAATTACCCGAGAACTCTGAGGGATGTGCCTTTTTGAAGGTATCCTTAACTCTCTCCCATGCAGGGGAAAACTGAACTAGAATTGGCTCCACAGCTTGAAATTAGGGTGGGGCCTGCTGTACCACCGCTAAAGTTTCTTTCACCGCCTAAACAACTATGGTGGCAACCTCATCTACGTTCAATGTTCCCTGAGCCTGAGCTGATGGCTGCTCTGGTTGGGCATGTCTGTCTCATGGTGCACGTTGAGGAGGCATCTGAGACAAGAGAGAATCTTATTAGTCCATAGTTATCATTAGATCTCAAATAGATGAAGACATAATCGTATAAATAAGAGTACAACAGTCTTAAATATAGGGCTCTATATCAAATGACGATAAGCTGAAAGCATAATAAGCCTTACAGATCCTAAAGGACTCTAGAATCTGATGCTCTGATACCACCTGTGACACCCCACCTAATTAAATACTGGATGATCATTCCTTTATTCAATTTAAAATAAAGTGTTCAGTTGGTTCATTCTTAACATCACTATCGAAATACATTTAACATTAATAGTCACCTAATAAATAATTAAGCTAGTGTCAAAACATTTTCCAATTTTAAGTTATACCCAAAGAATACAATAATAATTTCTAAGTATTTAAAACATTAACCATTTACCAATCACAGGAATATAATAAATACTGGATAACTCAATTGTTGAAATCAATAAGACTCGATAAAATATTCTAGTTTAAAGTCTCAATCCAATAAGCCATAAAATACTCAATCCAACTGAAATGAACTACTAAAATAAACTAAGTACAGTCTCTCTGATAAAACGACTGAGAATGGGTGACACGTGCCCTAAATGAAATGTCTGAATAGAACTGAAAGAATGACAGAGACGTCTAAATGTAAGGACCTACAACTCCCACAATCGCTGCAGCTCGCTAAATAACCCAAGCATCTAAGTCAGGTAACCCTGTGGCTGGGCACCTGATATAATACATATATATAGCAAAAGAGAGAAGAATAGCAAGAGACATTTCGAGTTGTAAAAATATTTGTTTTAGCAAGTATTTAAAATTTGTAATAAAGCAAGTACTATGTGCATGATAGCTTTTCGAACTCTCACATGAGATTATCACCTCTCATCTATTGTGTATGCCTAACACATTTTTATAATCTACACTAGCTATGTTACCCAACCCTACTAGTTCAGAATCACAAGATCGCTATCTACGTTCACTAGTAGTAAACCCGTATCGCCCATACAATATGTTATTAAAAATAGTTTATTTCATAAACACCGTTCGAATAGTTAAGCTTTGACCCACTAAGATTGTTTTATTTATCCACATTATCATACCTACTAGTTTTATATAGTAGAATTATTCACAAGTACATATATATATATATATATATATATATATATATATATATATATATATATATATATAGTCACATCATCCCTAAACATATACATACTAATCCTGCACCCTTAGGTTAAGGCCACTTGTGCAATGCGTACTCTGCTATCATGTCCCGGTGCATCACTCACTGCATGAAGGACTGCTGGTTCAATCTCTCACGAATGATAACATTCAAATCACAAATATTGGAGGAGAACATAATCCCCATTCAAATGGGTCACGCACATACCTACGCTCCCATGCAGCCATCGAAACTATCGTACATCTCAGATAGCACATAACCCAGTTTATATGCTCTGGCTACAAGTCAAATATCCCCTCAATGGGAAACACAAGATAAGACTGTCCACTAAGCGAAAACCTCCTCCTGATAGCATGCAACGTAGGTATGCTATATACATAATAATAAACATATAATAGGCACTCTCACATCCTATTAAAATCTATGAGTATTCCCCAAACCCATACATATATTGTCCATACGTAGTATTTTCTCATTACTACTTATAATATAATTATTTCGATTACTCTCTCTCAAAATTCCCAAGGTGAACTTATCGTTCCAATATCAAAAGTGTTATTTCCCAAATACTTCCCAAAAATCCTGCACTGTGCTAAATTCATCAAATAACATTTTACCTCACTCAAATTAACTGTGTAACTCGAATTGGGTTGAAATAGGATTTTCCAGATTTTTGGACCTGTCGTTCGAACTAGAAGCTATATCATTTGAACGAGATAGCATGTCGTTAGAACGACATCGCGCGAGATCATGTCTCGTTCGAACCAGACTCAATATCATTTTGAACAAGATTGGGCAGTTTTGTCCCCAACCTGCACCTGCTACGTTTTTCCACCATTATCAAGTCTAAAACCTCTACTATTATGTCTTAAACATTAAAACAACAAACCAATTTAATATCCTTACATGTTTAGATGATTTCTAGCGACCTAGAATCATTAAATCTTCACAATATATCAATTAAATACGAAATCCCCAAATTAAACATTAAAGACCCAATTCTTCCAAATTTGAATTCAAGAACCATTAAAACCCAGATTTATTTCTCAATCAAAATAGGGATTCCTATTCTACATGGACAGGGGTCCAATTCTTCATCAAAATAACCTTTAATCTATGATTTAAATTCTCCAAATTCATCGAATTCAATTCTAAATCATATGTTTGATTCCTATGCTAACATGAGCACAATTATTGCTAATAGTAAGCAAGTAATAAACACTTGCCTCAATTATGATGTTCTGATATGCTGATGAAATTGGCATAGACTTGTTCCTTGTCTTTCGATCTACGCTTTGGTGGAATTTGTGATGTGAGTTCTTAAGTTTTGCACCAAGAACACTTATGAACTCTCCTTCCTCCTCTGTGGTTCTCTCTCCCTCTCTCTTAGGTTTAGAAACTTACAGACTTCCTCTCACCCACGTACACTCCATTTTATTTTTCTAATTTTCGTCCATAGTAATTCCCCCAAAATCCAAAAAAAATACCCCTACAGGGTGTCGGTTAGGCCTAAAAATATTTTAGAGTCCAAATAAAACACCCGGGTAGAGTTTTGTGACTATCTCGGCCCTTACGAACTGAATAGCGCACTCGAAATGAGCATACGAGTTACTTAAAAATAAATTACTTTTTTAATCCATTAAATTAGTCCCGACACGACTTACACGCGTGTCCTGACTTAATATACCAAACTGTCGTATTTTCCACTCTCGACAATTTATAAAATTTCATAATTCCATATTACGTATTCACACAATAATATTCAATAATTCTCAACAATAAGTATTAACCCTTGTCACACTAGTTAATATTTATTTTAATCCGGATTAATTAATAATTAATTTCTCACATTTTAATTTAATTAATCCAACAATAATAATTAATCCCATAATTATTTAATATAACAAATATATAGGATGTTTCACCCGCCTCATCAATCCATGCTTATAACTCTGCACCTTTAAACCTGCAAACCCTAGCGGTATGAACTATATAAGATTTGACCCCCTATAAAATGGGTGCATAGGAGCAACAATGAGGCCCGCTCATAATCATAATACCTTGTGATATGTCCCCAATATATCACCCCACAATACATTTAGATAACACGTTGCACCTTGAAATGCCTCGACATTTCCTCGCGATAAAATGCTATCCACTCTGAGGTACACAATATCTCAACCCTGTGGCTTCCCGCATTCACCCAATGAGATATCACGATATCTCCCAATCACACAATACACACGAATATGTTAGTATACACACATATGAACTATGTAGGATTTATTCCACAAACTAACGGCTACATAATTACAAAATAGAGGCCCACTCGTTGGCATAAATCCTTATGATATATCACCTCACATTATGCCCCGATAACATATTGCACCTTGAGATCTCTCAACATCTGATCACAACACACTGTTGTCCATCTCGAGATACACAATATCTCAATGTTCAACGTTCTGCATTCAACATATAAGATACGACGATACCTCTAAATCACCCACACATACAAACTCCGTAGTCGAGGATCCACGTAATGTCTCGGTTATAAGTTATCTAATAGGGGATAGAAATATCCATGTCTAGAACTTCCATAGCTCACAGTCTCTTAAATACAAGTTCCTAAAAAGTAAAAAAATATGACATTAAGGTCTATGTCTAGAAGGCATTAGTGAGATAGTGAGAGATCTCCCCCCACGTCAAATCCCAAATCCTCACATTTTTAAGCACGTTATCTATGCCAATCTCCACACTATCCTGCACCCATGCCTAAAATACGTTTTATGTAGAAAACCACATATAAAACAACATTTGTTTTGATTTCATTGACGAACGAGTATGTGGTCACAATACTAAGTTCTCTCTTGTGACCCCAATCTAATACACTTGCACGCACTTGCACCTTCGAGGCATACAAGCATACACATCACCCCATTGTACACCCATGGCGGTCACCACATCGGTTTCTCATGGTCAATCACTCTTTGGGATTAAATAAAATCTATACATGTCTTTAGGGTCTAACAACTAAGGTTTATTAAAAAAATTCCTTATCCTTCATATAAGAAGTAATTTAGCAATATAAAAGGCATATAAAATGGATCAAGAACAAGTGTAATACCTAACACCTTACCCAACCGTAACTTGATCCTTGAACCCATACCTAAAATATCTGGAACAACTACAGGACCCAACATGCCTTAGAGTAAACTTAGGGATCACCTTGAAATAAGTATATTCTTAAAGGTATAAGTTTGTTGGTGGTAATTTCCTATAGGTAGTGATAATCAATGCACATAATACAAATAGGAATGATAAAACTAGAAAAGGTTGAGATCACACAAACAACATAAAATGTACTTGGTTCGACAACTTGCCTACATCCATAGGGTTCTAGAGTTTGCTCTCTCTATTACTCAAGAACTTAGGTCGATAGAGTTTTAGTACTGCTCGATATTATAATTATGCACATCCCTTTTATATGGGGAGAGTTTACATTTATAAGGACACTTAGGAGATTCCTAATCCTTGTTAATAGCTATCCCTAAGAGTTCATAATTATGCTTGATCATGATTAGCCCTTACAAGTAATGATGTTGAATGATTCTTCTCTGACCAGGAGTCTTCATTAATCATAGGTGCATGTGGCTGATGACGTGCTAGTGAGATTTTTGACCCCACAACATTCAATTAATTAATTACAATGTTAGTTAAAACAAATCCTTTTTAATTTGAACCAATTTTACTTTTACTAAATGAAATTATCTAGTATAAATTTTCATTTAAGTGATTATCAACGAAAGAAATAAAAAAATAATCACAAATAATGCATATGGATTTTAGAGTGGAAACCCTCAATAGAAAAACACTATTTCCCCAACCCAACACAAGTTCACTAGTACTGAATACAAGTCATAGACAGACTTAAACATGACTTACATATACGACAAGGATATCTGCTATGATTCCTCTCCCATGCACTTTGAATATTTGACTATTCTTGTACTAAAATAAGATGCTCCACACTTGGACTCAACTTGCACAACATACCAGGCCTCGGTATTCACCTATTTGAATGGCTGATGACAATCTTCCCACGTGTAGTCAAAAGTTTTAATCACCCATATGATTTCTCGCACAATTCTTCTACTCATGTAGAAGATTCAAAGGATTTTGTATACTTAAAATATTCTTTAAAATCATGGAATTTAACAGGATTTCACACTCTCAAAAGATCTCTCAAAACCAGGAAAATGGTTTGTAAAAACTCGACTTCATACTTTGAAAGACATGGTTACAAAGTTACTTATACTTTATAGTAGAAGAACTTTACTAAAACATGTTTCACTAAAACTAAGTCCCCCATTTAAACCAGGTGCCCTCGAACAAATGAGGTCCTCTAAAATGAAGATTTTATCTTATGAAGTCCCCTGGATAACAATCAGGGTCCTCGTACGAAATCTACTTCTTTCGAGGTCCTATAGTTTGAAGCAATTTATCTTAAGAGCTCCATTATTTAAAAACATTGACCTGAATAAAAACTCTTTTCGATAGAGGGAATCTCATTCGAACGAGATCCTCATTTTCCAGTATTCTTGTGAAATAAAAAAAACATTTAAAAAACCTTTTCCACACATTTTAAATCAAGTTTATAATGTGAATTCCTTACTTAAAAGATAAATGAAAGGAATTACAAAGCATGAAAACCTCACCAAATCTCCAATCGTCTAGAAAGTTCGCTTCGATAATCAATGATGTGAAGTTACAACTCAATAGAATCGAAATAAAGATGCCACGACATAAATTTTTTGTTCCGGAATAAAGTGAGTACAAATAAACCTAGGGAGTGTAAAACATGTCCTTACAAATCTCACCCTTTCGAAATTCATAGACAAAATCAAAAATGGAAAAGATAAGAAAAACTACTGGATCAAATACCTATAAATTAATCTACCCATCCCCAATCTCCACGAGACAAACTCGATACTGATATACGACTTTTTTATCCAAGAAAAATCAACATCATGAGTCATATAAGTCATGAACACTTAACATAAACCTAGTGTCATACAAAGGATACACGAGTGTAATAAAAATAGATAGTATTTGAAAAATGCAATGGATGCACTAAACTACTCCCCCTTAACATATTCTCCCATTAATTTAAAATATCTCCTCCTTTTCTAGAATAGACAAGGGAAAGAACCCACCAATATATCACTAATCAATCAAATAAAAAAAACATACAATAATAACATGTGATTAATAAGATAAGTGCATTTAAAAACATGGAAATAAAAATATAAAAACCATATACACTATTAAGTACAACTATCCACATCTTAACATGATGAATAGCATCATTTACACTAGAAAGATCCAACATAGTAAGAATAATAAGTCAAAGGTGCTAGAAATAAAGATATACTAATGTAAAATATAAATTTACAAATCCAAATCTATGACATAAATGAATAGACATCCAAGTACAAAACATATCCACAAAAGCTATGATCACCAGGGTAAAATAGAATCATGTAAATGATACATGTCAAAGTAAATATCTATATATCTCTCTCTCTAAAAAATGGATCCACGGTAGAGGTTAAGCATATCAATCTAATCCATCATCATTTAGGGATTGGTAAGAACCTCTCCTATCTCTCCACTCTCTGTCATGATGCACTTGTAACTAGCGTTGGTACTCTGCATCATCAAGAGATGCTCTAAGTTACTCCACTCCAAAAATGCGACAAGATGGGCCTGTAACTAAGATGTTTTCCTTGCCTGTTGAAATAATGACTTAATCATTTCCTACTGAAAAAGAGGTAAACTGGGATGCAAAGGTAAATTGTTGCTGAGATGGCTGAGGAAGTATAATAGATGAAGTTCTCAGTATTGATGTGTGGACGGATAACATGATGTGACAATGACCAAAAGCCATTATACTCTTATGAATCACCAAGAGGGAGAACATGGTCCTTCTCAGGAACATGAGATTCATATTGGTGAATAGTGGTTGCATCTATATGAGAAACATAATCAGTTATCTGCTCTCTAGGAATGAGATGAATGCTAACTATCATTATGATGTACGAGAGAAAACTCCCATAGGGTAGGGACACTCTTAGCCTCTATGGACACCCCGGCATGTAATTGGGGTGTGATACGTTTTGTTTTATCACAAATGACCATGGCCACGACCCCTAGAAAATTCCATAATAATTACCAACTTCCGAAACGAAAAATAGAAGCTCAAAGGGTCACAATGATAAGAATAAGACCTCGAAGGGTTGAAATGAAAAAAGGAAAAAAAAAAGGAAAAGCAAACCAAACAGTCCCCCTGGAACCTTTAATCGATCGGTTAAAGCTCCCCCAAATCGATATCCAATCGTTTACCCCCTTCCAAAGTGATGATTACGATATCTTTAAAATTATTTTCTCATCCATACACACATCTCACCCCTCGGATCAACCCTCTAAGGACTTTAACCGACCAGTTAAATGCCCCAGTCCAGACCCCCATAAATAGATATCCCCACCAACCACAAAAAGGGCATTAAAACTCGAACTCGATCCAATTTTTTTACTTCCCCCGCCCCCCCGAGCGTCCTAGATACTCAAGATTATACTGAAAATTCCCAAAGAAGTTCATACTTTTAAAAAGTCATTTTCCCCCGAGAAAGTTCATACTTTTAGTCTCTTCAGTCCTAAATGAGGTTCGTACTTCTGAGAATTCACATTTAAGAGAAAAATAGAGGCAAACCTCTACACGCATTCCACGAACGTCGACAATTCTAAATGGAGCTCTGCCTGATTAAAAACAAAGATCTATCCACCTCGGGCACCTCAAGTGAGGACAACCCAATGGGAAAATTTTGGTTCACGCTACAAGGTTAAGAAAACTCCGCCCAAATTCAGGGTCAAACCCCCCTATATATATTGTGTAAAGAAACCCTACCCAAATTTTGGATAAAAAAACCCTATATATATAGTGATAAATTATCTATATTTTTTTATCTCTTTTAACCCGGACCCCATTTAGGGGAGCGGGTATACACTTTAAAACATTTATATTTTAAAGCTTATTTTTTAACCCAATATCTCTACTAATTGACTTAAAGTGCTCATATGTTAAAAAATGATAATGAAATGCCACAACGGCCATTGCATAACATGAAACATACTTTTCAAAATCGTTCTGAGGAAAGTGTCCATGAGCAGAGTCAGTAACAAAGTCTAAAATTCAACTACTCTCACCGCATAATCTCCCACCGCTTCAACTTGCTCTTGAAGCATAATTTTTTAGGCGGGGATAGTTGGACATTCCTTTGTTAAATGTTCCGCTTCATAAATTGTGCAAATCTCCTCCTTTAAAGCTCGAGATGGTCCAGATGTATATCTCCCCTAGCTTCTACCACATCTTCTAGTCTCTTGGCTAATTGATTAATTTGAAGCTTCAACTCGGCTTCCTTGTCTAATTGGAAGAATCCATATGTGGAAGGAGTTGTGGACTTGATTCTAGCTTTGAGTTGGTTGTTCGGATCCGTTGTGTCCCAAGATTGAGTAGTCATAGTGACATACATAAAATGGGACTCCCTGGACACATTATTTTTACGAGTTCCTTTGAGATTTGTGTAATCCCATGATGGAAGTAGGAGATGAGTCTCCATTTCTTAAAATCGTGATGTGGGCACATGTTAACCAACTCGTTTAACCTCTCCCAACACATATCAAAGGGCTCATTATCGTTTTGCTTAAAATTTTAAATTTGGACCCTAATAGAGTTGGTCCTGTGAGCAGGAAAAAACTTTTAGAGAAATTTAACTTACATGTTTCTCTACATACTATGAGAGTTCGATGCCAAAGTCCAAATCCAAGTCTTGTCCTTGTCCTTGTCCTTAAGTGGTAATGGTAAAAGCTTAAGACATATGACGTCTTGCATGCAAGCTTATTTGTCAAACGTTTCACACGCCTCCTTTAACTCTCGAATGTGAGGATAAGGTTTATCCGACTCCATACCACGAAAAGTGGAAAAAAAAATTTATCATCCCGTTCCTAAAGTGAAATTGCCCTACATTATATGAGAATACAAAGCATCCTGGAGTGATGGTTTGATCCTAGTATAAGAGGTTTTTTATAGGGTGGTACGACATCATATCTTCTACTATTTCGAAACTATCATTCTTTGACATTGTACTCACACTTAAAGAATCAATATCCTCATCAGTGTTCCTAGATGTTCGACTCGTGATGTGACTACTCAGTGTAGGAGGTGGTACATAGAATTTTGGAGTATTATTTGTAGTGTGTTTGCTAGAAGAAGGGAGTTATATTATTGGATCAAGATTTGGAGTGGGCTGAGTATTTTGCATTTAAGGACCTAAGAGAAATATTTTTTGTTTATTTTTTATTTTTATGATTTTTTGGATTTAGGATTTTTTTTCTTTTAAGGAATTAGAGCCAAATTAAGATCAATTAGGCCTAGCCTACAATCTACGTAGTCCCCGACAATGGCCCTAAAAACTTGACATGATGCCAAATATGTGTGCTATGTGTGTACCTTTGGCTTAAGTGCAAGCCGATCGCTTATGTAATAACTCTATAAGTCGGGATCGAATCCTTAGGGAATAGGTCATAAGAAGATGATGAGAGTAGGGTTGGCTTCTAAGATCTAGGTTTTTATCAGAGAAATAAAGACAAGGTGATTTTGTATTTTGAGGGTCTTCTAATTAATTGAGAAAATTAAATTAAGCAAGTGCAAATTATACTAATAAAAGCAAGAACTTGAGACTCGATTTTAAAAATTCCTGGGGAAATGGAATTGAGATCCAATCCCCCGAATCATAGAGTATCTCCACTAAATATAAAATTCTCAAATTTTTTAATTAATTGATAGAAGAGCACAGACTAATTAGAAGCACCAAATATGTGTGGGTGTTAATCCGCACAATACCTGGTCAATGAATTAATTAATGCTAATGATAAAATTACTGACACGTATATTGAATCCTCAAACATTTCGGTTGCTTTCAACAAACGGAGTTAAAAGACCTACAATATTAGTGTCGATTAAAGTATCAAACTCTAAGAATTAATTAACTAATTTTGTTGAATTTTATATTTAATTTTGAAAACCCGAGGTTGGGTTCATGTTACCCAACCCACTTTTAGTTTGGCTAGATATGAATTTAATCTCAACCCTAGTATTCATCACTATGCAATGGTTAAAAATTTAATAATAGGAGAAAATGGTAGATAATATTATACCAAACTTGAAGAAATAAACTTGCAATGCAAAGAATCCACACCAATGGAAGAAATCCGGAAAAAGAGAAATTATTTAATTAATTTGATGTAAAAAAAATGCAATATTTGTTCTCCAATCAATAATTGTTAATAAGTTGCATAAATAAGACTAGAATAATGTTAATTACACTCCTAAAAGGCCTAAACATGTGCTAACATTCGGTCAAAGTGGTTAAGTTAGACCCAAACTACATTAGCTAGAATCTAAGGAGAGATAAGAAATCCCACTAGAGATCGAACGCTTAGGTCAAACCGAACCCTAAGGGAGAGAACCCTCACAAAAGTGAAGCGCTTCGGTAACTGAATCTATTTGGTCCATGGGTTTGGTCTTTAGGTTTGTAACTTTTCTCCTTAATTGCAGTTTTGCCCATGGATTTTGTTCTCAACTTCAAAAGACCCTAACTTCTTCACTGTAGCTCGAATTGAGGTGTTTTTTCTTCCAATGTTCTTACAAACTTGAGATCTTCAACTTTTTTATTCGCTCCTTCTCTATTTTTTAGCTAAAAACCATTTTGCACCTGACTTCTCTTTCTTGCACATCTATTACTGTTTTGACTTTTCTCTTCCATCCAATTGCACGATTTACCTGTAAAACACATGAAAAATTCACAAAACGTGGAATACTTGCCAAAAAGGTTAGTAACAACAAATATGAGATAAACCCAACATAAATGCAATGTTCGGGATCGTAAAAATACTGAAATTAAGGGGATAAGTATGAAATATTTTTGCGTAATCAAACCCCCTAATTAGAACCTGACTAGTCCCGAGCAATGTAAAAGCATGATGAATAGGGTATATAATTACCTTTTCTAAACTATGGGATATGATACATTTTTTGCGAAAAAACGATTGCATTTAGTGTATGTAAAAAGTCGTTAAACCCCTAGGTTACCATAGTATGACAAGTGGTGTCTCGTGAGGGTTTGCAATGAATTTACTCACAAAATTCATTTTGTACCATGCGGTACTACTTAAATAAAATATCAAAATAATTTTAAACCGTACAATTGAAATTCAATAATAATAATCATAACAATTTTTTATTAGATAAATCTCAATTCATAATATGTGCATGTGAAGTAAAAAGTTAACTAACTTTCACCGATTAATCATTACGTTACTTTTTGAAAATTCGCTTTGATTTAATTTCTCAGGGGATGCACTCATAAACGAATCACTCAGATTTTTCTATCGGTGTGCCTAAAATTAAGAGTAAATATAATTGGACATGAGTTCAAACACACAATTAGAAATACAGCAATTTTATGGTGAAAAGATCTCATGAACGGAATACGGTCATTGGAAAATGGGAAAACATCATTCTTTGTTCACACCCTTTTGTCTCTTTATTATCTTTTTGTACTTTTAGCTCTCTACGTGGTGGTGATTGACTTCGTTATTCAGACTCGGTTAGGACTTTTTCGGGTTAAGGTGTTTTAGGTAATAATGGAAGTGTTTGAAAATTTTTGGAGTTGAAAATTTTTCTTTTGAAATTTCGTTGTATGTTTTCGGGCTTTTGCCCATTTTTATCTCATTTTATTTTCTTTTCTACTTTTTCAATTTTTCATATTTTTCTCATTTTTTTCAATTTTCAATTTTTATTTGAACTTTTTTTTTCGCCTTTCATGTAAAATTTGACTTAATTTTTAAATTTTCTGATTTTCACAACTTTGGGACAATATGGGGTTTTCGAGTTAACAAAAAAAAAGATACTATTTTAGGCTCAAGTTGACTTTCAAAATGGATATTTTTCATCAATTTTTATGAAAAATATTTTTGGGTGAACAAACGATGGCCTAACTTCTTAGTTCAAATTACTAATCACGTTACCATATGCGTCTCGAGATTTATTTTTATTTTTGAGATATTTTAAGAGCATTTTTAAAAGAATATCTCCACTCGCTTTTCGTAACTGATCGAATAAAGATTTAGAGATCACTGACGAATTTACCACTGAAAGAACACTCGAGTTAATTTTAACCCATATTGATTTAATTACTTGAAAACGATGATAGCCACAAAAAATCTCACAAGGTTAAAATCTTGACACTTATTCATATAAGTCGTCAATTTTAACTGAATTTCCATTTTTGATCAATTTTGGCTTAGTGCAATAGATTTTTTTAAATTGAGGCTTCAAACAAAAATTTTGTGATATTTCTTAAAGATTTTAAATTCCAATTTTTATTTATTTTGAATTTTTTCTTTACTTTTTTAGAATTTTCAATTTTTTTTTGGCATTTTAAAATTTGTGAAGTGATGCACTTGTACCCCCAACTTAAACTTTTGCATTGTCCTGAATGAAAGTGACTAAAATTTAACTAATACAAGAAAGAGTACAAAATATAAAACAAGAAAATTTTTAAAATGCAAATGGACAATATAAAACTCAAGCACAAAGTGCATTAAAAAAGGGATAAAATTTTACATAGTATCTTTTAATAAATAAGAAATGTGATATAAAGATACTACATAATGGAAAGTACACACCAACAAGAGCCTAGTGAGAAGGGTCGGGGGCGTCAGGGTCACGACCATAAGGGTCCCGAAAGTAGTGGGGCAATTGGATGCCCGAATCGATGCTTAGGCGGTAAAGATTGGCTTGGAGCAACATCATCATTTGAGTGTTCCGACAGTAGTCGACCCGATCATCTCAGTACTCGAACATGATACATTCAACTATTGATGATCGCTGTGTTGTAGGCAAGCTCATCAAAGTCACCATCGCAGTTTGGGTCCGCCAGGTCATCATCCTCTTACACACCTTCATTAAGACTCACCTTTTCCTCTTCATTTTACTCATCCTTAGCCTCTCCCTCTTCTTTACTTTCCTCCCCAGTTTCAACATCCTTTAGAATTTGCTCGAGGGGAGGTGGGGCATTGCGATCTTCCTTATTGGTTCAATTGATGGATGTGGTATTGATTGGCTTTGGCATGCAGGCTTGATTAAGTAAAGGAATGATCCTTTCTTCGAGGCATAAGGTGGTGATGAAGTACGCATATGGGAGAGAAGTCATACCGGTGGGATAATATGCCGTGGCAGTGATCTCATCGGAGTAGATATGGGCGAGGCGTATTTTATCCTCCATGTCGAACAAGAAGTATAAGAAAGTCTCGTACTTCAAATAGATGGATGAGTCATTTTTGGAAGGTAGGATGATGCCCCGAGTGATTAAATTGGCCAAACGGGCGTGGGTCGGAAGTTTCTTGGACTGGAAGGCCTCTAGAGTCCATGGGGTACCCGGGGCCCATCGGCTTGAAAGTTAGAGACGAGAGATGTCCTTGCGCCGATATGGGTAGGTGTAGGACTCGAAATATTTGACGCCTATCACTCGCATCTTGCATTGGATTATTGGGAGGTTGAGTTTGATTATGACTCCATCAATATAGGACTCATATTGGCCTTAGGAAATGTGGACAAGTGACCCGTAAAATTGTTTGAAGATGGACTCGTATACAGGGTCCGATTCATTGGAAAACCATTCATTCCACCCAAACCGAGAGAAAAGAGAAGTTACGTCAGTTATTATTTCATTCCACGTGATTTTCCTCTCGATAAACAATGTGCGCCAAGCACCAAAATATTCTCAGCACTCCGTTCTTGGGTGGAACATAACGTTTATCGGTCCTCATCCTCCTCAACATCGGTGGAATTGTATTTCTTTAGATAGATTTTGGGGACCATTTGGAGAGATGGGAAAATAGGAAGAACTTAGAGAGGATTCTAGAGTTAAGGTTGAAGGTTTGAGGAAGACGATGGGGGGGTGGGGGTATTTATAGGTTGGAGGTCGTGTGAAAGGGTGGAAAAATGAAAAGGTGTTTAGGTGAGAAATGGAAGGATTTGGGAAAATGAAAGGTTTTGAATGTGGGGGAAATATTTTTGGATGAATTTTCGTTGTGTGGGAAATGGGATGAATTTAGGTGGAGGTAAAGTGAAAGGGTTGGAGGGAAAGGAGGAAAATGGGGGAAATTTCAAGTTCGTAGCACCGGTTCGCCCTGGGGACTAAATCAGTTCGGTTAGCAAACCAGTTCGTGACTGGGACCAAACTTTTTCGGTTTGGATATCTTCTAAGACCAAACCCTAAGCTTTGAGGATTCAATTTTGGGACCAAACTCCTTCACTGAGGGTTCAAATTTCTGAACACATTTTTTTATGTTTTGACTTTTTCCTCGCAATTCTTCCACTCCCTCAGGAATGGGGTTAAGTTTCCTAAAAGTCTCACCAAATTTAACCAAAATTCATTATTTTGAACGAAAAGCATCATGCTCACCGCCTGCTCATTTTTCACTCTTGTGAGGGGTCTAAAAAAAAAATTCCACTCTTTCTAAAACACACATGACTCACTCCTAATCACACTACGCACTCACACGATTCAAATTTACAATAAAAACTCAACCCATACGCATTGGGGGTGCGGCGATCGCTCTCCAAACCTACTCATATCCATATACAAGGTTCGATAATAAAATTGTTTCTACTTCCCCGATACATGCCTCTAGATACAACTTTAAGTGTTGTCCACTAACTTTAAACGTGCTCCTATCCTTAGGATCCTCTAATTCTATAACACTGTGTGGGATCATTTCCTTCATAACGAATGGTTCGGACGATCACCATCGTAATTTTTCAAGAAAAAAATGTAGACGAGAGTTGTAAAGGAGCACTTTTTGGTCCTAATGAAACTATTTTTTATTTATATTTCAGTCATGGGAAAGATTCATCCATTCTTTCGCGATAGAGGTGCTCTCATATGCATCGTTGCGTATTTCTTCTGACTCATTCAATTGGAGTTTACAAGTTTCCCCGACTTTATCTAAATTGAAATTCAACCTCTTAATTGCCCAATATTCCTCGTGCTCCAACTTAACATGGAAATGACAAGGATTTCCATACATATAGCGGAATGGGGACATCCTTAGGGGGTTCTTATACGCGGTCCGATAAGCCCATAACACATCGAGTGATCGGTTAGATTAATCCTGATGATTGGGATCAACGATCTTTTTGAGAATATTTTTGATATCTCGATTTGCTAACTTGGCTTTCTTGTTTGTTTGTGGGTGGTAATTTTTCCAAACCTTGTGGCCAAATCCTTACTTTTTTATTATCTTTTCAAATGGACTATTATAAAAATGCGTGCTGTTGTCACTAATGACGGATTGTGGAGCACCGAAATGAGAAAGAATGTGTTTATGAATGAACTTTACTAACACTTTACCATCATTCGTGCATATAGATATTTCCTCAACCTAATTAGACACATAGTCTATTGCAACAAGGATCTATAGAAAATTGAAAGAGGGCGGGAAGGCTCCCATGAAGTCGATGCCCCAATAGTTGAACATCTCAATGGTGAGAATAGGGGCCAACAACATCATATAACATTTAATAATCACACCCATCTTTTGGCATCTATCGCAGGATCGGCAACAAATGTTCACATCTCGGAAGATAGTTGTCCAATAGAGACCGTATTGCAGAATCTTTATGGTCTTCTTATTAGTGTAAAAGTGGTCTCACAAACTTTCGATTGACAAAATAGGATGACACTTTGAATCTTGTCATCCATTTCACATTTTTGTATTATTTGGTCCTCACAATAATTTAATAGATAAGGATCGTCAAAAAAGAACATGCAAGACAAAGTAAAAAACTTCCTCTTCTCTTGCCGAGTCCAATTGGAGGGAACGATCCCCATCCAAGATAGTTCACGATGTCCACAAACCAAGGTAGAGAAGAAGTGGAAAATAGTTGCTCATGTAGAAAATACTCATCTATGGGTACGGATCTTGAGGCACTTCTAATGAGAGCCTAAACAGACGATCGACTAGGATGTTCTCTACTCATTTCTTATCTTTGGTGGAAATATCAAATTCTTAGAATATAAAGATCCACCTAATGTGGTACGACTTTGCATCCTTCTTGGAAAGGAGATATTTCAGTGTCGTGTGGTCGGTAAAGAATATGATAGGTTACTCGATAAGATATGTATGGAACTTGTCAAGGGAGAACACTATAGCTAGAAACTCTTTCTCCGTGGCAGAGTAGTTTAATTTAGGTCCGATTAAAGTTCGGCTATCATAGTATATGACATGTGCTTTCTTATCTCTCTTTTTCCCTAAAATAGTCCCTACCGAATAGTCACTCGCATCAGACATTATCTCGAATGGAAGGGGCCAATTCGGAGCTTATATGATGGGAGCGGAGATGAGCCTGCTCTTCAATTTCTGAAAAGACTCTTGGCACGCTTCGCTCAACTAAAAAAGGGCATCCTTAACGAGTAAGTCACTTAAGTGTCTATTTTATACCTTAAATAGGTGTATTTTAGTCTCTCATTTTTAATAAAAATTGCCTTATGTTTGTATTTGTCTATATTGCAAGTCAATATGCAGTTGCAGTATTAAATTATGTTAAATTGACGTAGTTGTGACAAAGAAGCGGTCAAATCCATTAAATGAAGAAAATCAAAGTGACCATGAAGATAGAGGTCCCTTTTTGAGCTTGTCCAGATGAGTTCCGATGCCTTAAACCCTTACCCGTATCAAACCTAAGCCTAAACCAAACCTAAGTCATCACCCGAGCTTTGTGTGTGCTTAGTTTTTAATTATGTGCATTTAGTTGTGAATATTAGGGTTCGAGTATTTTTAGTCCGTGGGTCGAGTATTTTTATATTAATTATGTAAATATAATAGGTGTGTGTTGTATTAGATTTTTATTTATATTATTTTATTTGTTTTAAGTTTTTATTATTTTTTTATCTTATTTATTTGTAATTTTATTAGGCTTGTTTTATTTTTATATTTTTTATTTGAGTCTTTTAATTGTAGATTATAATTTTTATTTTTATTTTTAATATATTTTATTTAGTTTTATTAATATTATATTTTTTGAGTCTAAAGGGTTAGGTAATTTTATTTCAAGTTTTACTAGCATATACACACCCACACATAACACTCTCTATCCCTTAACCCCCACCTTTTCTCTCCTCTCACCGCTCACCTCCACACCAAACCTCTTGTCCGACCAAACCCAAATAGCCCGACAACCCCAAATCCCACAACCTCCACAAAATCGAGGAGAACCCATCCATTTCAGGTTACCAACCTGAGCCTGTTCCAAGACCCAATTCCATCAAACCGGAATCCAAATCATGGATGTTGTAACCCAAACCCTACTCCATAACTTAATCGGCACCTGCTCAACCCAAGAACCCTATACCCACAAATATCAGAACCAACAGTTATCTCAAAACCCACGTGGAAATATAATTTAAAAAAGAAACACTTTGACTTGGAATTTGAAATCCCAAATATCTCTCAATCCCAAACCATCCGTGGGTTATTAAAAGGAGAAGAAGGCAGATCATTTGAGAAAAATCCCTCATAGAGGGAATAAAGAGAGAAACTTGGACTACATTATTTGCAATAACATTTTTGTATAGTTTAGGAAAATAGAAAATTCAGAAAAAAATACAAAAAAATTAGTTTAGCTTTAGAATAGTTTTTAGGGTTAATTTTTATTTTTATTTTTGTAATCAAGTGAGGATATTGTGAAGAAGTGAGACGCATTGGACACATTGAAAGACTGCAATTCAACATGACACTTGTGTATGTGTTCTATCTCTTGATTAAATTTCATGTCTCTATATTTCTTCATTGTTGTTTATGTTTTAATATGAGAATGTGAGGCTAAACACCCCGTTCAAGTGGTGGGATGAAACGCATAGAATGTTAATTAATTAGTTAATCAAATTGATTTTCATATTTCTAGGAGAATTAATTCTTAATTAATTTACGTATTGAGAGATAGTAAATTAATTTAGTTTTAGTATTTCATTTTGGGAATCGAAATAGATATAGTTTTTTTCTAAATTTTTAATATTAATTCGGTGTTAAAATTCAAGGATTCATACAATTTTTATTAATTTGATCTTAGGGGGTAAATTATTAAGAGAGAATTAAGGTAAAGGTCATGGTCCTTCCTATATTTGGAGTTTTAGGACAATGCTTTTCAAGTTTATAAATCTAGTCCCTGTGGTACAATAGCATTTATTTGTGTGGGCCTTTTAGAGTTAGGAGTTCAATTTTTTGATCCGCGCCAGCGGCACCATTTTTCAGGGTGTTTTTAGTACAGGTACTAAATTTATAAAATTATGTGGAGTGTCCTATTTTTATACACTTTGATAATTATGAGAACCTTTCCCCCAAACCCCCAATTAGTTAAAAGAGTATAAATCTTAGTTTTTTAAAGTGTGACATTTTTAAATTAGTTTTCTGAAAAAGATATTATTCAATTTATAATTGTAACGAGAGTTAGATCATGAATTTAATATTATCTTAAAATATTTCAATTCAATAAATTAAGAAATTGAAATAACTGATCACGCGGCATAATCCCAACTTTTGAATATTCTTACATATATCACACCTGGTTATGTATTATTTTTAGTTTACTTAATCACATTTGATTTTAGCATTAATTAATTCATTCCCCCTTGAAGTTGTTTTAAAAAATTATATATATATATATATATATATATATATATATATATATATATATATACATACACACACACACATAAAAGTTTTAATAAAAAATAGAATTACAAGTATTTACGCTATTTGTTTCACCTTGAAAGTTGGATTGATACCCGTACTTATTACGATATGAGTTGTTTAACCAGTTTTGTGGGTAATTTTAGAGAATTTTAATACTCGGCTTTTGAAGACAACGACTCACACATAAAAATCAAATGATGAGATATCAAATGGCGCTGTTGCGACTTTCCTGACGAGGAGACTAATTGAAGACTTGTAATTCATTTTTAGTGTAGTTGTTATTTATTTATTTATCCATTAGACTGGTTGTATTAGGATTATTGAGGCATTGTATTTATTTGGGTGCATTTTTTACACCAATTTAATTATAGTAATTATTCACAAAAACAAAAGAGAAAAGGGAAATAGGACAAAATAGAGAGAGAGCGTCATTGGAGTCGATTTTGAAGCCTCTTTATTTTGGGTCCGTAGGACTCTTGGGGACGACTGAAGTTAGGCGAACTTCCCCCCCGGTTGACTCAAGTCGGTCTTCACCCCACGTGTGTAAAAATCGTGGGAGGTATATTTATTTATCACTCGCAAATATCCTGTAAGTGAGTTCATTTTTGTTTGATTATTTGCTCATATGTGCTTTTAATTATCTCATCGCACCTAATTTGAATGGATTGGTAAATTAATGACCCTAAGACCTAGACCCGGTCATTGAAACGAGTTGGGATTTCATCACCCACTCAATCACTTATCCTATTTGTTTGTTACCTGTGCTATCACTTAATTAAAACCAACCAACTAGCAATCCAAGTAGGATTTGGTGTTCATTAGGAACCTTTTGGAACGAGACACTCAGAGGATACTCTAGCGAGTCCTTTCCATCCCTGCCAATCTTCCATCGACTTTCTTAAGACTTTTGTCTATGAAAACTGAGTTTTAAGTGAGGCCGCCCAGTAAAACTGGTTTGTGCTTTCCCCGGCGTGGTACCGGACAGTCGATCATTGTAGTAGCTAGTATAGTGAGCCTTAACTAGTAAGCCTCTTTCTCTCTCGGGAAGAAAGCAGGAGCACATTTTTCAAAGGCGACATATAACACTCCGTGCTTTTCTTGCATGAAGATTAATTAAAATTTGACTACCCCATCATTTAATTAAAGATAAAAATTGGCGACATGCTCGTTAAGATTTTTCCTTTGCTTGTACGTGTCTAATCCAACTCTTTTGGTAGCTAATTTTCTGCTTTGTCCTTGTTGAGTTTCAAACAAGAGTCCATTTTATCCCATTTTCCGAAAAATCATAAAAATATTTTCTCTTTTCTTAAAAGTGTTTTCAAAAAATCACAAAAAGATTCTTTCTTTTTCAAAATTCAAAATGCCAAAAAGATTTTCCTTTTGCTATTTTCAAAAATCAGAAAAAAAAATTATTTTCTTCTCAAAACTATTTAAAAAATACAAAAATGCTACTCTTGTCATGGCCGAAGAACATCCTTTACGGGAATACTTTGGCCATTTCCCATTGTCTCAAAGCATGTTTGAAGTTGAGCCCGAATCGAACCTCCATATTTTTTTTCGTGGCTTTAACTCTCTCACATAAACTATTGATAGTTTTGCATCATCCATGCACACATCTCATATTCCCTCACCTCCGATGATTAGTGTCAATGCGTCCAATGCTTCACCCTGCTCCTACTTCTTTCTAATTAGTCAATTATCCCGTGAGTGTCCATATCTTAAGTATCCAACCGAAACCAGTATGGCCCAAGTGTATCCATATGACACTGTTCTGGAACCACCCTCGGCATATTTTTACAACATATCCACCGTCGAGGGGTATGATCTCCCAAACTATTCATGGAGGCTTGATCCCCCATCCAAGCAATATGAATCCCAACCCTAAGTTGCGGATCCTTACATTTTTTGACAGTCGTCATCGTAACCCATTACACCCGATCCCAATATGTTTCCTCACTATGCTCCCCATGATTATCAATCTTTCGTCTCTCACAGAGATGCTTTTGTTGTGTATAATGAACTTAACCCTATTCCTCACACTTCATATGAGTTTTCTCTGCATCCTAGTGTCCATAGCGAGTTGTGTCCACCTCAACCACCGTCGCCACCTGCCAACACTTCACCACCATCATGCACATCCACTCTCAAAAGCATCTTACAAAATTTCATCCTCGAACACGAGCACGCTACTCAAGCCCTTCAACATCTTGAACAAAGTTTAAATGAATTTGAGTGTGTGAGAGAGTCGTATTTCACACCAAGTCAACCCATTATTGCCCCATATTGAGTGATGATGAGTCATCTTGTGATATGAATTTTGAGTGTGACCAACCCTATCATCCCGATAATCTCAACGTTGAGACAACTTTATGGTCTAGGCCCCAAGTTGATAATTGTGTTGATTTACCTAACGATCGTGAGACTGATCAACCATTGCCTTGTCCTAAATAACCCATCATTGAAGTTCATATTTCCCCTCCTATTGAATCTCAAAGTACGCCAAAATCTACCCCTATTGAGCCCATCATGTGCGTCACTGAGGCACCACTTCCTTATAGGTTAGCTCCGACTATGAGTGCTCACCAATGTCCTGAGATTGTATCCTAGTTGGTGCCTACCTCTCTGGATATGGATCCTATCCACACATGCTTGTCTCCCTTTGAGTCTGATTTTGATTCTTATATCTCCTATTTTAATTCCTCATCATATTTTTCCACCACCTTGGATGGTGATTTATGGGTGGACAAATTGATCTCTCCATCTTTTACTTTCACACTTCCTCTTGCAAGTACTCTTGCTTATGACTTTGAGCTTCCTGATGAGTGTGTTCCCCATAATCTTGAGTTGGATCATTTCCCCCACCATTTGTCCCACCCGACCCTCCCATTGTACCATCCACCTCACCACCTGGCTTAGACCTTGCTATTTTACCTCCCATATTCTCATCTATACACCTGAACCCTCCATCCACCCTTATGCTCCACGATCTTACTCCTGCTCTTTTTATCCACCCTCCCGTCCATGAGAGTATTTGTGTTACTCTCCACTTACATAACGCAAAGCTTGTTCCTCTATGCCCTCTATTATCCTGTTGTGGTGATTTTTATTTCTGCTAACTCATTGATATGTTATGGGACGATCACTATCATCGTCAATTTATAGAATGATCATGCACTTTCTATGTGCCCCACCACATCCCAATTGCGAAACCGTTTTTCCTTCCTATCCAATTAGAGAACCATGCTTATAGGGCCCTTTTAGCCCTCACCTTTACGCTCATTAAGGCCCATGATCAGTTCCTCTTCACCCTCACCCTTGCCTGTCTTCGCCCTACCCTTCTCCCTACCCATCTTAGTCCACCGATGTTTTGCATTGCATAAAACACTTTGCCATCCAAGTGAATTAATCTCGTCACCTTTATTCAACAAGACTGACTGTTCAGTCTTGTTTGGGGGTGATTTTCATCACTCACACAATTTCTTCCACCCTGATCAATCCTAGTTTATATATTATTTTTGGGTGAGTTCCGTTTGGTCTGGCTGAACACGTTAAACTTAGCGCTACCGGGAGGCAATCCATTATTTCTTATTTTTGAGTATGAGTCTTATCCTATTTGGGGGTGGTGTTCTATCCTCCCCCAATGATTTTCACATACTTTATATACTTTTCCATATTTTTGTGCCGCATTTGTTATTCAGGTTCCACCTTTGCTTCCATCATACGGTACACTTTCATTAATCGTTGATTATGGTAATCTCTTTCTTACCTTGTGCTTTTCAATTATAATATAGAGTTTTAAGCATTAGGACGACGCTCTCTTTTTTTTAGGGGTGGTAAATTTATCAAAATTGTACCTCTTTTGAATTTTTTTAAAAAACAAATCATTTCTGAACTTTTTGTGCAGTTCAATAAATTTTTTTATGACATGAATTGTTTATCATGCCTCTTTTAGAAATCTCGGAATACCCTTGTTTGAACCTAAATTCATGTTTTTTACAATAAAACTAAATAATACCTCTTAAGGTGTACTTGAACTATGAATTTCTAAACTCAACAATTTGCACTATCACATTTTACAATCAAAAGTTGAAGAGTAACAATATTCTCAAGAGAGCTCTAAAATATAACTAGTGGAGACTTAAACTTGTGAGACTTGAGCTTTTCACCTTTTTGAGGGTTTTTACATAATCTACGAGTCACAAGTTGAATAAAATTTCTTTGGGTACCACACTTAATCGTTGCATGGTCTCATTATTATTCATTTTTGGCCTAATCACTAGAATGGCATCACTTTTGAGTTGTAAGAAACATGTGTTTTATAGTTTGTCCCGAGCACTAAACCATTTCTGATTATACACCTATCATTTTCCCATATAATATTACTATTTAATTCACCCATTATAATTCCATATTTCCCTTATCCATATATGTTCCAGAAACCATTCACGTATCATTCCCCATCACTACCATCGTTTATGAGAAAAAGACTGTTTGAAATTGTCAATGTAAATTATCTTCATTTGTGTTGTAAAAAGAAAAATGCATCGAGATAAAAAAAAGATAAAAAAGGGAAAACAAAAATATATATATATAGAAAACTAAGTAGAGGAAAAGAAAGAAAGAAAAAAAAATAGAAAAGACGAAAAAGAAAGCATGCGATCGTAATTTAAAAAAAAATGAAGACATTAGCTATTCTTATTGTGTTCCACTCTTCTCAAAAACCCTACCATCATATCGTCCATCTTTTTCATCTCATTTTTTCCTCATGCCTTACATAAACCCCATTTTTCGTACTTAGTAAGGTGTTCGGGAAAATGAGAAGTCTATATGGTGAATAACTTGATATTATCAACATAGTGGTTAACATTCCTTTATGAGATCAAATTTATTTCATGCATCTATCATTTCTTATAAGTGTGTGAGACATTTGACCTTGTTTACATTTACTCACTTCCTCACACACTAGAGTGATGCACTTGCCCGATTCTCAAAGAGTTCGATTCATATAGATATATCCAGTAAGAATTAAAGTCAAACTGTTGATTCTATAAAGGCGATCTAGGAATTATTCTAATGAGATTTAAGATTGTTTCACATAACACATGCTGAGTTTTTGGAAGGATTATGTTTTTTGTATTAAGTAATTTATGCCATACTTTGATAGATGAACATTGTATTCCTTGAAGTGTTTTTAGTTGTGTTGTATAGCTTTTCATCGATAAATAAGAGACTACCTTTTTATAAAAAAATTGAATTTTTTGTGTACATTCACTGCAAACCCTCATAAAACCCCACTCGTTCTGTAGGGAAACCTATAGGTTTAAGGGCTTGTTGCACATACAAAGTGCAATTGCAAGTGCCTGCGAAAGTGGCATACTTTTGGTCACTTATCTTTTTTTCTCTTTATTTTGGCTAGAGGACTCGCAGTGTTCTATTTGGGGGTGGTGTGATAAGAACCCAAAAGTATCTACTTTATACCCCAAACAACTTTATTTTAGTCGCTTGTTTTAATAAAAATGGCCTTATGTTCGTATTTATCTATATTGCAGGTCAATAAGTAGTCTTAGTACTAAATTGTGTTAAATCGACGTGATTGCGAAAAAGAAGCGGTCAAATGCATTAAATGAAGAAAATCAAAGTGACCATGAAGACAGAGGTCCTTTTTTGAGCTTGCCCAGATAAGTTCCGATGCCCTAAACTCTTGCCCGTATCAAACCTAAGCCTAAACCTAACCTAAGCCATCACCCGAGCCTCGTGTGTGTTTAGTTTGTAATTTGTGTGCGTTTAGTTGTAAATATTAGGGTTCAAGTATTTCTAGTTTGTGAGTCAAGTATTTTTATATTAATTATGTAAATATAACAGGTGTGTGTTTTATTAGATTTTTCTTCATTTTATTTTATTTGTTTTAATTTTTTTTTTAATTTTTTTATCTTATTTATTTGTAATTTTCTTATGTTAGTTGTATTTTTATATTTTTTTTTATTTGATTCTTTTAATTATAGATTAGGATTTTCATTTTTACTTTTAATAGATTTTATTTACTTTTATTAATAGTAAAATATTTTGAGTCTAAAGTGTTAGGTAATTTTAGTTTAATTTTTATACAATCTAAACATACACACACCATACTAGCATATACACACCCACACATAACACTCTCTTTCCTCCAACCCCCACCTTCTCTCTCCTCTCACCCCTAACCTCCACACCAAAACCCACGACCTCTAAGTGCGACCCTCACCTACTGCTATATTCGTCCCCAACCTAATCACTCCAGCCAGATCCAAAACCCACTACCTCCTCTAAGTCCGGCCAGACCCAAATAACCCGGCTACCCCAAATCCCACCAACCCCCATGACACTGAGGAGAACCCATCCATTTCAGGCAACCAACCTGAGCCTGTTCCAAGACCCATTTCCATCCAACCCGAAACCCAAAACACGGATTCTATAACTCAAACCATACCCCATAACCCGATCCACACTTGCTCAACCCAAGAACCCTATTGTGACAACCTGCGATCCGATATAAGGGGTGGCCAGCCCGATACTCAACCGTAACAGGAATCATGGATGGATATCATTCTCAGCATCAACAAAAATAAACTGAGTATACGGAAAAACCACCCAATAAATCAGAAAGCGGGTTGCCAAAAAGTTTAGAAATTTAAAATGCAATTAAGAAATTTAAATAAAAACAACCCCATTTGATAAGCAAGTGGAATTCCACAAGAATATATATAATACAACAAACACGAATATACACAAAAGGACCAAATAGGCTGTCGGTCCACAACGACATAGAACATAGTACAACAGTTTAATATGTTACTTATTACATTCATTAAACAAGTACAAAAGTTGGGCCACACGCCCGAGTGAAAAGACCCGATCTCATCTAGAATACAAAAAATGGAGGCGTCTAAGTCAATAACCTATAATAACCCGCAAAATCTTACAGCCCGTCAAAGCAAAGGAAGGGAAATATCAAAACGGGCATCCTTGCGGTGGAGCACCTGAGCGGATACAATCATATGAACAATAAGGAAAAATGAACTGGTCAGGGCCGGGTTTTTTTTTATATGATCACCAGAAGAATAAAAAGCATGATATGAATGAACAGTTATGCATGAATGACAAGGATGATAAAATGACATGTTGTCTACATGAGAGAACATAAGTAAATAACTTTAATTTAAAAACCTTTCTCATTAATCATATTACCATATCATTCTTACGTTCCTTATCAGGAATACATTATTTCATTCGGTTTAATTAAGAAGACGTCATTTTACTTCATTAATTAAAACCTTCATCATATCCATATTTATCTTTCCATTCCTTATTAGGAATATAGTTCTATCGAGTGCTCTTTATGGCACATATATCAATCACATGCTCTTTCTGGCACGTATCCATGCTCTTTATGGGATTTATCATACGCCCTTTATGGCGTTTAACAACCATCAAGTCCCAATTGATGAAAAATAGTTATATTCATATACATATAACGATTCTAAGACCGCCCGTTCGGGTTTCCCCACTGTGCGCGCCCCTAATTGACCATCATCTTCCAAGGCCTATCATAAGACAACCTGGGCACCTATACGCAAGACGTTGGGAAGCGGCCATATGCCCGCGGGATAGTTAAGACCACACCCGGAATCTCCTACCCATCGCAGAAAAATAATAAACAAGCGCTCATATGGCCTAGGACTATATCCACCCTGAATTCATTAGCCAGGGGGCTTCACCTCACGCACGAACTTCCGTTATGATGTCATTTAGATAGGTGCGTTCAACCATTTTATTAATTACCATATCATGATTTAGTAAATTATCATTTACTTTATTCATTTGCCAAATTTCCATTTCCAATATCCATGTGTTTGGTTCATTTTATTCGAACCCATCACCATTAAATAGCTTGGTTCATTTATTTAAACCTATCACCATCGAATATTATCATTAATATTCCTCAAATTACAAGTCCCGACTAAATCTCCAAATGTTCATTATGATCCTACTAGTCCCCAAGGTTCATAGGATTTCGATAAGCCCCTAAGTCTCCAAGCATGGGCATTTAACTCCCTAACTTCTAAAAACTTCGAATAAAACATGTAATGCCTTAACATCACTTTAAACCTCCCCGGAATAAACCCCAGATGACCCAATTCTAGTCTAGGGTGGGGACCAAACTCAACTTCAATTATAGGACTCTAAGTTTACTTCTTTCAAGAAGGTTCCTAGGTCCTAATCCTAAAAAATTTGGTTAAAATTAGAAGAGAGAAAACAAAAAGGGGAAATACAGTGTTTTCGAATCGATTCGGCCTAGCCGAATCGATTTGGGTTAACATAAGCGAATCGATTCGGACTAGCCGAATCGATTCGGTCAGGGAAAGACGACTTTATGCATAATTTCCGAATCGATTCGGATGAGCCGAACCGATTCGGACGACCCAGGCTTGCAAACTGTCTCTCAGCGAATCGATTCGGCCAGGCCGAATCGATTCGGTTCTGCAGAAATTCCTAGTTTTGGCTATGGAATTTTAAACTCCAAATTCTCCCAAACTCAAAACCCCCTAACCCAACCTCAATTACATCAATTTATACATTATAAATGTATACATCTACCATCATCAACAACATTTATCATCCAAATCAACTTCTAAGGGTTTAATACCCATAAATCTAACAAATCCATAAAATGTTAAACCATAACAATTCAATAACTATCAAAACTAATTATTCTCCTTAAATCACATAATTGCAAGTAAATTAATTTCCTCAAGCTTTCCAAGATCAGATTTGATGAAGATGAGAGCAACAATCCAAGCTTGAATCTCCAAATCTCTCTCTTTCTCCCAAGCTCTCTTCTTCCCTCTCTCTCTCTCTCTCTCTCTCTCTAAGTCTAGAAGTGCGTAAAGGATGAATGGGAATAGGATTGGGAAATAAGACGTGGCCTAAGTCTAAAATGTCCACTTAAGTGACTAATACGCGATATAATGACTCGCAAATACACATTTAAGCTATAACCAGTCAAAAGTGCCCAAAATACCAAAATGCAATATGGCACTTATTTTGACTGTCTCGTACCTACCGAGACTAACTGCACTATCCAAATTATCATTTGGAAATTTTATAACTCATTTTATCTTCCGGTTTCATATTAAATCAAAATGTCATTTTATTTCTTATGACACCATAAATTACCACCTGGATATTTTTACATACTTACAAGGTAACTAAACAACAATTTAGTAAATATTAACCTTTTTCATATTAAATTATTATTTACTCATTATCCATCATTTTATAACTATTACTACACCTAGTAAATAAATATAAAATAGGTTCTCAAAAGTGAGGGTTGTTACATACTCCCCCCCCCCCCCCTTATGAGGGAATTTTGCCCCCAAAATTTAGGCATACCTTGCAAGAAGAAATGCGGATACCTTTCCCGCATGCCATCCTCGCGATCCCATGACGATCCCTCGGCACTATGATGATTACATTGCATCATTACTAAAGGTACTACCTGCAATCTCAATCGCCACTCTCTACGCTTTAAAATAGCAACCGGCTACATCTAATAAGAACCGTCAAGTTGCATCTACTTCGATAGGAATGTGCCTAAGGCACCATCACATCTCTTGTACTTCTATACAGGAGAGATATGGAATACGCCATGAACTTACCGCAAGTGTTTTGGTAAAGCAAGTCAATAGGTTACCGGACCCAACTTAACATTTGTAGGAAAGGTCCAACGTAACATGGTGCAAGTTTTTTTTTTCCTTTTACTCAAAATGCTTAATGACCTTCATAGGCGATACTCGTACCAGCACTTGGTCCCCGACCTCCATCTACATATACCTTCTCCCCGCATCGACATAGATCTTTTGTCTATCTTGGTTATGCAAATGCGATTTCAAATGAGCTCAATTTTCGAAGAAGTATCTCGGATCATTCCAGGTCCGAGAGACTTATCATCTCGCACCACTAACCAACAAGCGGAAGATCCACAATGCCTATCCTTTAAGGCTTTTTAAAGTTCCATACCGATAGTCAATCGATATGAATCATTTTTAAGCCCATTCAACTGATGGAAGACACTATTCCCAACTACTCTTGAAGTCAGGCACAAATATAAGGAATATATCCCCCAATATATGGTTTACCCTTTTAGTCTGGCCATCTGTTTGAGGATGATAAGGAGTGCTTAACCTCCATTCGGTTCCCATGGCTTCTTGGAAACCTGCCACAAGTGGGAAATGAAAATCTTATTTCAGTGGGAAAATAAAATCAAAGGCACCCCATGCAGTCCAACAACCTCGTCATGCCCTGCTACTACTACTGGCGGCGCATAACTTGACACATTTTGTCGTTACCCGGATGTAATGCAACCCTATAACCGCAAGATTTCTCCATATATGCCCTTCTAAAGTCCTTCTCATTCGGGACAAAGATTCTCTTATGGAAACGCACCCCTCCCTCCAAAATCAATAGAGAAGGGTTATGTTCCCTCAATCAACAGCTTGTGTATTTGGCTTTAACCACCCTTGTCACTCCTACGACATCTTGCAACAAAAATGTTGCTCGCACGAAGGATTAAATTCTGCCCAGGAAGTAGCACTTCCCTTTCCTACACAGTGGTCACCCCCACGCTGAATTTTAATTCAAGCATGGGATAATACTTCTCATAAGTCTTAGCTTATGAGGCGCATAAACATTAGGTCTATGCTCCAGTATTATTACTCCCAATCCTGGGAGAGGCTTTTCAATTGAATCCACCCTCGAGCATAACAACATGGCTCAGGGGTGCGAGTCAATTCACCCTTTTCGTTACCTCCGTAACACTCTACTACGAGAGGCCTCATCTCCTTCGGCCTTAACTACTAAACTTCTTGAAATCCTCCCACTTCTCATTATTAGGGAACCAATCCCTCTTAGAGTTAACACACGACTTATTCATGGTCAACTCCCAACAGCCCTCCTAAACTAATGTCACATACTAAATGCCCTATGCCCAAATAATCCTAAAGTCTACCTACCTATACAATATCCTATCTAAGTCGTATGCACCTAATACTAAGTATATCCCTAGTTCCCAAGACCTTTCTCAACTCCTGACATTTTCTCGGTTTCATGCGTGGGACGTCTCGCCGAAGAAAAATCCAAACAAGGAACCCTCCCGTTACACTACTACCTCGCGTTGTTAGTCATCAAGGTATACAGGTCTAAGACACATGTTCAGGACCGAAAAGATTCTACTTATATACATTACCATATAAATAACTGAAGACTTAACAAATCAAATAAATCCAAACTAAAGCCTATAATTATATATCCCACAATATATGTACCTTTTTAAATAGCCTTCTTATCGAGGCATAACCCGAAGTCTTAACTTGACTTCGCATCCCAGTCTCCCTCACATCGTTCAGAGGAGAGAACTGTTTACAGTGCTTCCATTTTGCACTTTAATAGCCACTAATCACTCTTCTACGTGATTCTTGGCTAAATCTTTCCACCCATCTCTTAACTAACAAAAATAAAATGAAATTAACTAACAGAGGAAAGAACAAAATCTCTCCACTTCCAACGTCGTTGAGGTTCATGCGTGGAGCGTCACGCAAAAGCGGAATCCAAACAAGGAACCCGTCCTATATGCAACTACTCAACTTTGTCGGTCGTGGGGATAAGGCATACAAATCACATTATACTCGACCATGTTAAGGACGAGTAAATCGGCCTCAAAGCACAAAGTACCACAAGAAACGCCTATATGTTTACAAACAAGGAATTGAGCGAACCATCACTCGAAGAAAACTCAACGCTAGACAAATTACTCTCAGCAGACTTTATCAAATCTGTAGCCTGAGAGGAGCTCATAAAACAAATGAGCACGTAACACCCGCATCGAATAACACATAACTCAAGTACCTCCAAAATAAAAACTTACCCGTAATAGTGGGCTAAGCTGACGAAGCTGGAGGTAGTATAACCTCCCAAATTTGATATACTTTCCCATACAGTAACCGTCCCTGCTGCCTGGGAACAACCGGATCAGGCACCCGAGGTAGGAACTGAACGTATGGCTACTTCGGAGTCCTAGGAAACTGACCCCCAATCTATCGAAGACACTCCATCTACAATACCTGCCTCCCCACATAGGAAGCACCGTCCCTTCATATCCTCTCGACCTAGACCCCAATTATTTCTAAACTGGGTAATGCCTTGGCCCAGATGGTCTTTACCTCCATGACCACCCCGACCTACATGTTGCAAAGCACCATTACTGTGCTTAATGTTATTGCCACCCTCAATAAGCCCTCCAAAACGTTATCTCTTAGACCAAACCCCTTATCGAGGGTCCCTCTTTTTATGCTTACTACCCGAAGATTGGGATGAGGGAAATGCTCCTCATCAAATCCCATACCCTCCAGTATTTCCTACTTGCCCCACGACAGTAGCTTTCTTGCTACCCGGTGTATATAATCGATGGCAATGGAGCAATGCTGCATTCATAACTTCACTAAAAGTTTGTAAAGATGGATTACCCAATAATTGTTGCCGGATTCTCCAGTTTATACCTCACATAAACTTTGAGATCTTCCTATCTTCCGGAGTCACCTAATCCGGTACAAATCTCATCAAGCGGGTGAACTCCTCTTCATGTTTCGCCACAGATCTCTCTCCTTGCACAATATCCTGGAGCTTCCTTCTCATCTCCTAATGAACTGCGGGAGGAACATACTCACGATAGAACAAAGCCCCAAACTCAGTGATCGTCATTGTGTCTCTCTAATCTGGGGTGCTTATTGTTTCCAACCAGTATAACGCAGATCCTACTAGGTTAAAAGTGGCAAGGACTGGTTTCTCTCCTTGCTACATTCTATCATTCGAAGGTGGCGTTGTCTTTTCTCTTTCCATGCAGTTGGCTATAATAACATTCGTGCCTCCCTCAAATTCTGGGGAATTTCCCCTTAGAAAGGACTCCCTAACCCTTTCCCACGGAGTAAGTCCCGTAGGAGCTTGAACATCATAAGCCCATTGTTGAGCCTGTGGCAAATTGTTGGACCACTACGGTCATGGCGGCATTAACCATTTGAGCTACTATGTTTGCTACATCCGCAGCGTTATGGTCCCTTGTGGAGATGGTGGAGAATCTACCTCCTCTTCTACAACCCTATAACGTCTCGCAAGGTGACCTCTCTAGGCGGCATTCGAGATGAAGAAACAATAGAGTTAAAATACTACTTGAAACTATCTATCTTGCAGAAGATCGCAAACATAGACAACTACACAGTCCTAACATTAGGCTCTATATCAAAGAACGCTACGGTAGAACGTGACGAATCCACATAGATCCTAAAGACTCTAGAATCTTATGCTCTGATACCATTTGTGACAACCCACGATCCGATATAAGGGGTGACCAGCCCGATACTCAACCGTAACAGGAATCATGGATGGATATCATTCTCAGCATCAACAAAAATAAACTGAGTATACGGAAAAACCACCCAATAAATCAGAAAGCGGGTTGCCAAAAAGTTTAGAAATTTAAAATGCAATTAAGAAATTTAAATAAAAACAACCCCATTTGATAAGCAAGTGGAATTCCACAAGAATATATATAATACAACAAACACGAATATACACAAAAGGACCAAATAGGCTGTCGGTCCACAACGACATAGAACATAGTACAACAGTTTAATATGTTACTTATTACATTCATTAAACAAGTACAAAAGTTGGGCCACACGCCCGAGTGAAAAGACCCGATCTCATCTAGAATACAAAAAATGGAGGCGTCTAAGTCAATAACCTGTAATAACCCGCAAAATCTTACAGCCCGTCAAAGCAAAGGAAGGGAAATATCAAAACGGGCATCCTTGCGGTGGAGCACCTGAGCGGATACAATCATATGAACAATAAGGAAAAATGAACTGGTCAGGGCCGGGTTTTTTTTTATATGATCACCAGAAGAATAAAAAGCATGATATGAATGAACAGTTATGCATGAATGACAAGGATGATAAAATGACATGTTGTCTACATGAGAGAACATAAGTAAATAACTTTAATTTAAAAACCTTTCTCATTAATCATATTACCATATCATTCTTACGTTCCTTATCAGGAATACATTATTTCATTCGGTTTAATTAAGAAGACGTCATTTTACTTCATTAATTAAAACCTTCATCATATCCATATTTATCTTTCCATTCCTTATTAGGAATATAGTTCTATCGAGTGCTCTTTATGGCACATATATCAATCACATGCTCTTTCTGGCACGTATCCATGCTCTTTATGGGATTTATCATACGCCCTTTATGGCGTTTAACAACCATCAAGTCCCAATTGATGAAAAATAGTTATATTCATATACATATAACGATTCTAAGACCGCCCGTTCGGGTTTCCCCACTGTGCGCGCCCCTAATTGACCATCATCTTCCAAGGCCTATCATAAGACAACCTGGGCACCTATACGCAAGACATTGGGAAGCGGACATATGCTCGCGGGATAGTTAAGACCACACCCGGAATCTCCTACCCGTCCAAGAAAAATATTAAACAAGCGCTCATATGGCCTAGGACTATATCCACCCTATATTCATTAGCCAGGGGGCTTCACCTCACGCACGAACTTCCCTTATGATGTCATTTAGAGAGGTGTGTTCAACCATTTTATTAATTACCATATCATGATTTGGTAAATTATCATTTACTTTATTCATTTTCCAAATTTCCATTTCCAATATCCATGTGTTTGGTTCATTTTATTCAAACCCATCACCATTAAATAGCTTGGTTCATCTATTTAAACCTATCACCATCGAATATTATCATTAATATTCCTCAAATTACAAGTCCCGACTAAATCTCCAAATGTTCATTATGATCCTACAAGTCCCCAAGGTTCATAGGATTTCGATAAGCCCCTAAGTCTCCAAGCATGGGAATTTAACTCCCTAACTTCTACAAACTTTGAATAAAACAAGTAATGCCTTAACATCACTTTAAACCTCCCCGGAATAAACCCCAGATCTCCCAATTCTAGTCTAGGGTGGTGACCAAACTCAACTACAATTCTAGGACTCCTTCTTTCAAGAAGGTTCCTAGGTCCTAATCCTAAAAAAATTGGTTAAAATTAGAAAAGAGAAAACAAAATGGAAAAATACTGGGTTTTCGAATCGATTCGGCCTAGACGAATCGATTTGGGTTAAGAGAAGAGAATGGATTTGGACTAGCTGAATCGATTCGGTCAGGAAAAAATGACTTTCTGCATAATTGTCGAATCGATTCGGACGACCCAGGCTTGCAAACTGTCTCTCAGCGAATCGATTCGGCCATGCCGAATCGATTCAATTCTGCAGAAATTCCTAGTTTTGGCTATGGAGTTTTATACTACAAATTCTCCCAAACTCAAAACCCCCTAACCCAACCTCAATTACATTAATTTATACATTATAAATGTATTTAGCTACCATCATCAACAACATTTATCATCCAAATCAACTTCTAAGGGTTTAATACCCATAAATCTAACAAAACCCTAAAATGTTAAACCATAACAATTCAATAACTATCAAAACTAATTATTCTCCTTAAATCACATAATTGCAAGTAAATTACTTGCCTCAAGCTTTCCAATATCAAATTTGATGAAGATGAAAGCAACAATCCAAGCTTGAATCTCCAAATCTCTCTCTTTCTGCCAAGCTCTCTTCTTCTCTCTCTCTCTCTCTCTCTCTCTCTCTCTCTCTCTCTCTCTCTAAGTCTAGAAGTGTGTAAAGGAAGAATGGGAATAGGATTGGGAAATAAGACGTGGCCTAAGTCTAAAATGTCCACTTAAGTGACTAATACGCGATATAATGACTCGCAAATACACATTTAAGTTATAACCAGTCAAAAGTGCCCGAAATACCAAAATGCAATATGGCACTTATTTTGACTGTCTCGTACCTACCGGGACTAACTGCACTATCCAAATTATCATTTGGAAATTTTATAACTCATTTTATCTTCCGGTTTCATATTAAACCAAAATGTCATTTTATTTCTTATGACACCATAAATTACCACCTGGATATTTTTACCTACTTACAAGGTAACTAAACAACAATTTAGTAAATATTAACCTTTTTCATATTAAATTAATATTTACTCATTATCCATCATTTTATAACTAATTACTACACCTAGTAAATAAATATAAAATAGGTTCTCAAAAGTGAGGGTTGTTACACCTATGCCCACAAATATCGGAACCAACAGTTACCTCAAAACCCACGTGCAAAAATAATTTGAAAAAGATACACTTTGACTTGGATTTTAAAATCCCAAATATCTCTCAATCCCAAACCGTCCGTGTGTTATTGAAAGGTGAAGAAAACAGCTCATAGAAGGAATAAAGAGAGAATCTAGGATTGCATTATTTGCAGTACCATTTTTATACATTTTAGAAAAAAAAATTAGAAAAAAATAAAAAAAAAATTAGTTTAGCTTAAGAATATTTTTAGGCTTAATTTTTATTTTTATTTTTGTAATCAAGTGAGGATATTGTGAAGAAGTAAAACGCATTGGACGCATTGAAATTTTGCAATTCGACAAGGAGACTTGCGTTTTGTGTTCTATCTCTTGATGAAATTTTATGTCTCTATTTTTCTTCACTGTTGTTTATATTCTAATATGATAATGTTAGGCTAAACACCCCATTCAAGGGGTGGGAAGAAATGCATAGGATGTTAATTTAATTAATTAATTGAATTGATTGTCATATTTCTAGTAGAATTAATTTTTAATTATCACAAATTAATTTAGTTTTAATATTTGATTTTGGGAATGGAACTAGAGATAAGTTTTTCCTAAATTTTGAATATTAATTCCGTGTTAAAATTCGAGGATACATATAATTTTTATTAAATTGAACTTAGCGGGTAATTTATTAAAAGAGTATAAATCTTAGTTTTTTAAAGTGTGACATTTTTAAATTGGTTTTCTGATAAAGATATTATTCAATTTATAATTGTAACGAGAGTCAGATTATGAATTTAATATTATCTCAAAATATTTCAGTTCAATAAATTAAGAAATTGAAAATAACTGATCATGCGGCATAATCTCATATCTTGAATCTTTAGACATTTACACACCTAGTTAAGTATTATTTTTAGTTTACTTAAACACATTCGATTTTAGCGTTAATTAATTCATTCTCCCTTGAAGTTGTTTTAAATTTATATATATATATATATATATATATATATATATAGAGAGAGAGAGAGAGAGAGAGATTGACCTACATCATGATGTATACATCACATCTAGTTCTAGGCCCTAAGAAACGTTTTTTCTAAAAATTTTATTTTTCTCTTGAAATCAACCTTCTAATCAACCCATATTCAAAAAATTAGGTCAAAATACATTTTGTAGCTATTTTTAAAAAAATTACAAAAAAACTACTGGCGCAGACCCTTATAAATAAGGTATTTTGAGTAGTTTTTTGTGGATTTTTTAAAAATAGCTACAAAATGTATTTTGACCTAATTTTTTGAATATGGGTTGATTAGAAGGTTGATTTCAAGAGAAAAATAAAAAAATTGGAAAAAATGGTTTTTAAAGGGCTACAACTATGTGTGATATATGGATGATGTATAGAGCATGATGTAGGTGAGTCTTCTCCTATATATATATATATATATACATATATATATATATATATATATACATATATATATATATATATATACATATATATATATATATATATATATATATATATATAAGTTTTAATAAAAAATGGAATTACAAGTATTCACGCTATTTGTATCACCTTGAAAGTTGGATTGATACCTGTACTTACCACGATACGAGTTGTTTAAAAAGTTTTGTAGGTAATTAAAGGGAATTTTGAGACTCGATTTTGAAGACAACGAGTTATCAAATGATGGGATATCATCTAGATATGGAGCTAAAGTCCTTAAGAAACCTACGGTAGAACCCCGCGTGTCTCAAAAATGAGCACACGTCTTTTAGTGAATTGAGTGGGGGACGTTCGAAAATTATGTCAATTTTTGCCCTATCTACTTCTGTCCCGTTGGATGACATTGGTTGCCTTAAACACTCTTTCAGTAACCATGAAATAACATTTCTTCCAATTTAGTACTAGGTTCTTCTCCACACATCGGGTAAGAATCTTCTTGAGATTAGCAAGACATTGGTCAAAAGAAGGGAGGAAGATGCTAAAATCATCCATGAACACCTCAAGGGCTCTCCTAACTATGTCACTAAAAATACTAAGAATGCACCTTTGAAAGGTCGCAGGCGCATTACACAATCCAAATGGCATCGTTTTTAGGAAAAAGTTCCAAAAGGACACGTGAAGGTAGTCTTCTCTTGGTCTATCACGTCACCCTCTATTTGGTTCTAATTGGAATAACCATATCAAAATAGTAAAATGGGTGGCCCAAAACTCTCTCAAGCATTTGGTCCGTGAACGATAAAGGGAAGTGGTCTTTCTTAGTGCTGGCATTGAGTTTCTGGTAATCAATATAAATGCACCACCTGGTGGTGGTAGGTTTTGGGATAAGTTCCCCCTCTGTGTTCTCAACCACGGTCATTCCCAAATTTTTGGGTAAGACTATAATTAGACTCACCCATTTACTATCCGATATAGGATAGATGATGCTCGCATCTAACAACTTAATGATCTTCTTTCTCACAACGTCCTTCATAATCGAGTTTAATCTTCTTTGCATCTCCTTAGAAGTATTTACGTCCTCCTCTAGGTGGATTTTATGGATACAAATCAAGGGAATTATACCTTTGAAATCCATAATAGACCAGCCAAAATCACCCTTGTGATTCCTCAAAATAGTTATAAGCTTCCCTTCTTAATCTTTATCCAGGCTAGAGGAGACAACAACATGATATGTCTCATCGTATCCCATATAAGAATATTTAATGTTGGAAGGTAGCTTCTTCAATTCGAGTTCGAGAAATTTAACATCGGAGGAAACCACATAGGATTCCCTTTGTGATAAATACTAGAATTGAGAGACCCAACTTATGTCTCACACATCCTCATCACTCTCGCCCTCATCTAATAACTCCCTCATCTTAATCACCTCTCGATCTAACTCGAAGTACTCCCTCTCTCTCTCACTCACCGTCACTAAACACTCCTCAAGGGAATTCCTAACATGACTACCCTCAAAGTGTTTGTGTACTACCTCCTTGATAAGATCCATGTCATGTAAATTGTCCTCATCACCCGTTTGCTTGGTGATGTAGAAGATATTTGTTTCAAGTGTCATATTCTCAATTGAGAGTTGCATTTGCCCATTAGGAGTATTAATCAATGCGTTAGCTGTATCTAGGAAAATGGTAGCCAATAATAATGATAACATGATGACTCTATGGGAAGGAGGTCTCCGTGTCCCAAATGAAAAAATCTACTCAGAAGTAGAAAGTGTCAACTTGGACGATCACGTATGGTAGAATATTTACACTCTCCCCTAAATCTAATAGAGCTCTCTCGATTTTATTATCTCTAATAATGCACTAAATTGTGTGTGTGGGTGTGTGGGTGGGTGGGGGGGGGGGGGGGGGTCACCCGGATCTTTTTACTTAGGTGGGAGGTAGCTCAAAAGTACAGAACTCACATTTTGTGCTGATTAAAGATTATTCTTTACCTTTAACTTATGTTTCACCGTGAGGAAGTCCTTTAATAACTTAGCATATGTGGGAATTCTCTTTATATCCTCAAGTAAAGGTAGGTTTATCTTCACTTGCTTAAACACCTATAAAATGTCATCAGGGGAGGTCCCTTTAGGAGTAGGAACCAACAGTTGAGGGTATGGTGCGACTATAGGGGTTTTCACTACCACTTTGGGTCTAACCGTGTCTTCTTTTTCACTCTCTTTCAAGGGGGAATCTTCGGCTTCTTGCGTGACGAGCGAAACCTTCTTGTCTTTTTGATCGTCTTGTGTAGGAGGTGATAAGTCAACAACTCTTCCACTACATAGAGTGGTTACCTCTTTACATTACTCTTGATTCTCATCGGGAGTAGATCTCACACAGTTTCGACCTTGGGAAGGTTTTTGGCCTTGGGTGGGAAACTTTCCCTTCTCTTGGGCACTCAAAAAGGATTGTAACTTAGATAATGATGCCATCAAGTTGGCAAAATATTGAGCATTTTGGGCATTAATTGATGACTGAGTTTGCATAAATTGGGCAAGAGTGTCCTCAAAAATCTTCCGTGAAGGGATCACATAAGGCGCGGGAGGAGAGGCTTATATTTGTGGAACTTATTGGAAAGGTGGGAGTAGTGGCGGTAGTTGGGCACGTGTTGATTTGGGTTCAACGATGAATTTAGTTGCCCATAATTATAATCGGGATGGTTTCACGATGAGGGATTATAAGAGTTCCCGTGAGGGGCGATAACATTCCCTTTATAATCTCTCACCTCTTCAACTTGCTCTTGAAGCATAATTTTGTAGGCTGGGATAGTTGGACTTTCCTTCATTAAATGTCCCGCCTTACGATTTATGAAAATTGTCACACCCCGCCTATTCTAATCATAGGTGATCAGTTCATTATTAAATTATACAGGAATCGTTAATGGAGTCATTATTAGCACCACTGTCGAAATTAAATTTATTTTACTAATACCCCAATGGCCCTGTGTTAAAATTTTAATCTTTATTATTAACATGCAATTTAATATAGATTGAATAAATCACATTCACCATTCCAGGCACAAAATAATGGATGATAAGATAACGAAATAAATAAATAAATGAGTTTAGAATAACTCTCCATATAAGATCCCAATATTGTCATCCATAAGTAAAATCTAAATCAAATAATGGAATCAACTGGAAATACAATGTCTCTGTAAATAATAACCAACTAGGAATGAGCGACATGCCCAACTGAGATAGATACAGATAAATCAGAACTAAATAAGTGTGCAGGCGTCTAATAGCAGAGTCGTTCAACTTCCACAATAGCTTCATCATGTCAAAAGTAGGAACTCCTATGCCTGGCATCCCTGTGGCTGGACACCTAAAATGTTTCTACAAAAATGGACTTGAAATGGGTCAGAGCCCGAGTAAAATAGTTTGAAAAAGTTTAGCAATTGTTTAAAATGCATCAGGATAAGATATTATATACATGTTAGCTCCACGTGCTCTCACTTGAGATCCTCACCTCTCAACTATTGTGCATGTCACACCTCTTAACAAAAAAATATAGGTACTCACAGTAAGAAGGGAACGATGAAAGTAAAATTTACTGAACTACATTCTGTCTCTACGGTCATCTTGTTCAAAAGTACCCTGACCGTCGCTAATGATATAGATGACCCCGCTCTCAGATTCCCTTATATATATCGCCTATACAGAGGGAAAACACCATCCATTGGCTAGATGACCCAAGACGGCTCAAAGTTTGTATCCATGTAAGAGCAAGTTTTATAATTGCACATTTTATTTTTATTTGTCTTATACCTTTACATACCACTGCACCATCATGACTAATTTCATGTATTCGAAGAGAAAAAGTTGATGACATTTATAAGATTGAAGATCCTTCATCACAACATCATTCAGAAGAGTTATGAGGTGGTTTGGTGAAGAGTTTATTTATCCAGGGGTTATTATTTTAAAAGATTTTGCATTTAAAAGTTTTTAAGATGTTTTAAAATAATTTTTAAAGAATTTATGAAAAACTTTCCAACTCATTAGAACGAGTTTGGTATTTTGTTTGAACGAGTTACTTAGGGTCGTTAGAACGAGGTTCCTTAGTTCGAATGAGATCTGGAACTTTTCCTTTTAGGTATGCTCTGAAATGTCGTTCGATGTTTCATTGTAAGCACGATCGAATGAGAAATGGTACATCTTTCGAACGAGGTGGAAGTTCATTTGAATGAGTATGTGTGTTTATTTTCTAAAATATATCTTTCCATATATTTAATCCCTTTATCTTTTCAACAACTTTCCCTATATATAGAGATATAAGATTAGACATTACTCCAAGCCATTTTAGAGTTCGTTTTGTGATCAAACTCTATTCTTTTTTATCCAAACCCCTTGGATATTTGAAGATCACTTTTTCAAATCAACAAGAACAAAATAAAAGTTCTAAAACCGTTATAGATATTTTCTCTACTGCTGATTTGTGGACTCGAGGATCTACTATTGAAGAAGATGAGAATTGCGTATTCCTGAGGTTAATGGGTAGATACCGAGGCAAGAGCTACATGCTGTGAGTGGTCCTGGACGGCATCATTTTCTGTTGAAGATTAGAAGACACTAATGCATTAAACTTAGTGGAGCTTTCAGTTTTCTATAAGTCTATCGTGGTCTGTTGAGTCTTAAACAGTGTCAAATGAAAGTTTTTGCATGAAAGGGATTTTTCCTCTACTTCTTCTTCTTTCTTATTTGGTTTGGAATTTTTCTTTGTAATTCAATTGCATGCTCACTTTAATTTAAGTCAAGATAAAATATATAGTAAAAAGTGAAGTTATGTGTTTGGCCTAAGATACAAGTAATTCCATATAACCCCTACTTTCTCAAATTGGTATCAGAACGGGTTACACAAATTTATTGAGTGATATTTTAAAATTGGGACTATAGGGATAATTTGTATAGTAGACTACCTATTTTTGATGGGTCAAATTATGCATGCTGGAAAGATAGAATGAGGTCTACTTTAAAATCAATTGACGAAAGGGTTTGGCTTGTGTGTGAAAAAGGCTGAACACCACCCACTGTGACTAATGACAATGTCCAAAGTCTTAAACCTATCACTGCTTGGGAAAATAATGATTTTAAATGGAGTAATTTTAACTCCTGTGGCTTAAGTGCAATTTATGAAATCATCACCCTTGATGAGTTTCACCGCATCATGACGTTCACCATGTCTAAGGAAGCATGAGACACACTCTAGCTCACTCACAAGGGTACCTACACCGTTAAAGATCTTAAGCTAGAAAATTTCACCGCACATTTTGAAACAATCATTATGCTAGAATCTGAGACTTTTGACGAGTTTTATGCTAGATTATCTGATATAGTCAATTCTAGTTTTAATTTAGTCAAGAGAATTCCTGAGACACGTGTTGTGAAAAATATTTTGAGATCCCTTTCATTCCGTTTTATCCCTAAAGTTATGGTGCTTCATATGTTGGGAAGTTTAGATATGATTAGGCCAAAAGAACTTGTAGGAGACCTTCAAACTTATGAAATTGATATGTTCCCCAAAATTCAAAAGCTAAAAGAAAAAGGGATTAATTTGAAAGGCCAGTATAAAAATAAAAAGAAAAGTTTTATGACTCCGACTCCGACTCCGAGTTTGATTTTGAGGTTGATGATCTTGCCGTGTTTCTGAAGAATTTAAAAAAAATTCTCAAATTTAATATAGAAGTTTCTTTCAAAGCAAGTAAAAGTTTTTAGAAAAATAAAAAAGGCACTGAGGGAAAGAATGATTGTGAGGATGATCAAGTGAGATGTTTTGAATGTGAGAGGAAAGGACATAAATACATGAATGTCCTAATAGATTAAAGAGACAACGAAAAGGAAAAACTGCATACAAAGCCACTCTTAGTGATAATGATGTTGAGTTAGTGGATTCCAGGGATGAATCACCATATAAACCTAATTTCTATGCATTATCGGTTAGTCACGTTAGTACATCTATATCGTCCTATGCCGATGAGGAAATTTCTAAATGTGATAGCCGCGATAATGTGACACCCCGCCTAATTAAATATCAGGTGATCAGTCCTTTATTAAATTAAAAATCAAGGTTGACGGTTGGATCAATCTTAGCATCACTGTTGCAAATTAAATTTCCAATTTAAACACCCTAAATAATTAAGCTAAGTGTCAAAACAATTTAGAACCTTATTTTCATTTTATTAAGTCCAAATATGAAAAACCTTTTTAATAACCAACAGTTTAAGAATCCATAAATACTAAGGATGGATAATAGAACACAAGAATTTAAATCATCTAAATAAACCAAACCAGTTTAAAACCATAAATGAAACCATCCTGACAATAATTAAATCCCAAAGAGTACCAAACTACTAGAAGTATAAATGAACATAAGTCTTTAACAAATCCAGCAGAATAGGGAAAACGGGCGACACATCCCCAAACTAATAAGGACTAAAAATAAGATTAGAGTCAACAAAGAGGTCATCTAAGCATTGGCGGGCAACTCCCACATAAGCTGCAACGCATCTGTTCCAAGAAATCTAAGCATGACGCCCATGTGGCTGACCACCTGTAATATATACATATATATACAAGAGAAGAGAAATAACAGGAAACGGGTCAGAGCCCGAGTGTAAAACAGTTTCAAAATAGTTTAGCAAGTATTTAAAATGCTTACCGGCTAATGAAACAACCATATTAGTATGCGACACTCTCTTGAGAAATTCTCACCTCTCATCTAGTGTGCGCGCCTACCGAACTAATAATCTCAAAGTTTATTTTAACTTGACTTTCACATAAGGTTCCATTCTGATAATTACTATAGTTAAGATAACTAATTTCTGAAAATTTATCTCTCTCATATATCTTATGTTATTTAAGATAACCCAGTGATGTCACAAAATTCCCAAACACTTATAATAAAGTTGGAGTATTTATTCATTACTTAACTACTTTTATGCGCAGAAGAAAGTTCCCATAATTCAGTATATATATATAAGTCACTCATATAATATATATACTATTTGCACCCCACATAAAATCTATGGTGCTGGTATACTCTGCTATCAAGTCCCCGTATGACTCGTACTAAAATACAAGTTCTGAATCACTCTCGAACTGTATTAACACAAAACACATACAATTGGAGGCGAAGTATAGTTCCATGTCACTAAGAGGTCAGTACATACCCTCACGTCTCTTAGGACCATCTGACTATCACTGAAATAGCCTGTATCAGGGATACTATCTTCTAGGGTACGAGTCATTATCCCCCATAAAGGCCCATTCGAGATATGACTGTCCTGGCGCGGAAACCCCCGTGATAGCAAGTAGCTCGGGTACGATTTTTACACAGGTATATAATATATGCACAATCACACGGTTATATATATATATATAAATAGTCACATTTCTAAATTAGGTGCGCCCACGACCCTTAATAATAATTATCCGTTCTTAGCATATTTTACTCAATTATTTCTCATAACGGACTCGTCACTTTTATTCTCTTATATAAGTTACTCCATAATTACTTCTCATCTCTCGAAGTATTCTATCATCCTAAGTATAAATTCAGTAGGAATTCTCACTCACCTTCTGGTCTAACTCCCTTATGGTCTCGATCTTTTATTAAATGCACGCCTGATTTCTTCTACATATGAATAACCCCTCGTCAACTCGTGATCTCATCCTACATTAAATTTCACTCAACAGGGTCTATCTAGGCTCTACTGGTTTTCTTGATATCCTATTATGTTCTAATAATAGAAATTAATGGTTTCTACGCATTTTAACCGGATTAAACCAACAGAAGAAAATATGCAGTTTCCCAGGAGGGGTCGATCGATCGATGTAAGGGGGTCGATCGATCGATCAATCGATGTTCTTGATCGATCGATCGAACAAGCAGTTATGACGAAACCTGCTATTTTCCAGTTACGGGTTTACCTCTACCACCTCAACCAAATCTCCATTAACGATTTCCAAACTCCCAATTAATAATACTACAAGCACCATATACCCGACTACATGATTTTCTACGTAAAACATGTCCGAATTCATCAAGTATCATGATTAAATGGGGTAAAATTCACATAAACTACAAGAACCCTAATTTTCTTTTAGTTTCCATTCTTTCCCATATTTCTTGCTTCTAAACCCATACAAATCCATGGCTTATCCTCTACATGTGATTTAGATGTCCAGAATACGTCTACTTGCTCTACAACATAGGATTTGAAATCTCCAAAAATATAATTTCTTCCATGAAACATGTTCTAAACAACCCTAGACTAACATGATTGAAACATTAACAAAAATAAAGCAAGATAGATACTTGCCTGGAATTTGAGTTTCTGATTTGTGGACGAAAGAGGTATGGTTGCGTTCCTCGTCCAGCGATCTATGCTTTGGTGGTGGTGGCGGTGTAAACGGTTGAGTCTTTGGCCTTGAGTAGCTTGGAAAGCTCTCTAACTCCTTCTCTAATGGTCGTTCTTTGATTTTGTGTTTGTTAACCCTAGAAGCCAACTCCTACAAGCTGATTTATCCTTAGGAAATTCGTGGGTTTAATTACCCAAAAATGTCAAATGTCCGTAATACCCTCCCGGGATGCCAATTAGGCCTAAAAATGTCTCGAGACCCAAACTAAACCCCTGGGTACATTATTTTGACTATCTCGACCCTTCCGAACACATTGGCGCACTCGAAATGACCATATGGGTGACTTATAGTTTATCCAATTTTAATAATAATAATTTAGTCCTGACACAACACAAGCGTGTCCCGACTTAAATTTCCATAATTGTCATTTTATTCACTTGTGACAAGTTTTTATAAAGTTAATCATACATATTACTTTACTCATTTAGTAATATTCGATAAATTCCCAATAATTACTAACTCTCGTCACACTAGTAAATATTTAAATAAATTTTCGGATTAATATTAAATTAATATCTCAATTTAAATCTAATAAATCCCCAAATTAAAAAGTCATAAAAATACGGGGTATTATATACTTCCTCCCTAATAATGGAATTTCTTCCTGAAATTCAGAAAATAAGGCATTCCTTGTAAAAATAACTCTGGATATTTTTCACGCATATCTGCCTCACGCTCCTAAGTTGATTCTTCCACATTATGATGCTCCCACTGAACTCGTACAAGTGGGACTACCTTCGCCCTCAATTTCCTCTCGCTATGTCTAGGATAGCCACTAGTCTCTCCTCGTAAGAGTTGTTGGGATGTAAATCAATCTCCTCTATCGCGATGTGAGTATGGGCCATGTCATCCTGAATATATCGTCTCAACGACGAGATATGGAACACATCGTGAATGCAGTGCAAATGCTCTGGCAACCCAAATCTATATGCCATCGACCCAATCCTCTCGATAATGGGAAATGGTCCTACATACCTCGAAACCAACATCCCCTTATTTCCAAACCTCATTACTCTTATCACAGGAGATACCCGCAGTAATACTTGGTCCCCTATGCTAAACTCTAAAAAAAATCGCTTCGCATTAGCATAGCTATTCTGTCTGTCCTGTGTTACCCGAATGATACTCCTGATGAGCTCAATCCTAGCTGAAGTTTCCTAAATCACCTCAGGTTCGAGCAATTTGTTATCCCACACCTCTAGCCAAAAATCAGGAGAACGACAAGACCTATCATACAATGCCTCAAATGGAGCCATGCCAATCGTGAACTGATAGGAGTTATTGTAAGAAAACTCCACCAGTGGAAGATATGGCTCCCATCCTCCTCCAAAATCAAGGACACACATGAATAGAATATCCTCCAACATCTGATTGGTACATTGTGTTTTCCCATCCGTATGTGGGTGATAAGCTGAACTCAATATCAACTCTGTACCCATGGCCTCCTAAAAACTCTCCCAGAAACGCGACACAAAAATAGTGTCTCTATTAGACACGATATACAAGGGCACCCCATGTAGCCTAACAACCTAGGCAATCAACAACTGTGCATACTGGTCCATGGTATAATCTGACCATACTGACAGAAAATGATCCACCTTGGTCAATCGATCCATTATAACCCATATGGAGTCGTGACCCCGCTGTGAAGTAGGCATTCTGGTAATAAAGTCCATGGAAATACTCTCCCACTTCCACATAGGTATCTCTAACGGCTAAAGTAACCCCGACGGTCTCTGGTGGTCTACCTTTACCATCTGGCACGTAGAACACTTGGACACGAACTCAGCAATGTCCTTCTTCATCCAACTCCACCAGTACTACCGCCTCATATCCTGGTACATCTTATCTCCACTAGGATATACCGCAAATCTGGACCCGTGAGAGTGTGTTATCACTGCATGACGTAAGTCTTCTCCCTTTGGGACCACCAATCTCCCATTAAACCTCAAACCTCCATCAGAGATTACTGAGTAGGACTCAGCACCCTCAGCTAAAATCCGTATAATCTATTCCTGACAAAATGAATACGCCGACTATGCCTGTATCACACTCGTAACAATTTCTTGTGTGACCGTCATGGAAGATACAAAGGAATGGGCTACCGCGTCCTGATGACCTAATTCTTTCCACTTTTCTTTCTAAAGATCCGCTATATCGCCCATCGATCTACGACTTAAAGCATCAGCAACTACATTAGCCTTTCTCGGATGGTACTATATTTCGAACTGGTAGTCTTTCACAAACTCCAAGCATCTGCGATGACGCATATTCAGCTCTCGCTGAGTGAACAAGTACTGTAGTGACTTGTGGTCTGTGAACAAATGAAACTTCTCCCCCAATAAGTAATGTCTCTAAATCCTCAATGCAAAAATGACTACTGCTAGCTCTAGGTCATGGGTGTGGTAATTCTTTTCGTGGGGCTTTAGCGTGCGGGAGGCAAAAGCTATAGCCTTATCCTCCTGCTGAAGTACTCCCCCGAGTCCTCGTAAAGAAGCGTCAGTTAGGGCTGTAAACGGATATTCAAAAATTTGCATCCGTTCGATATCCGAATCTGAATTTACGAATATTTATCCGAAAATATGGAAATGGATACGAATATGGATACTCTATAAAAATATCCGAGAAAACGGATACGGATACGGATAGTACTAGTATCCGACACGGATAATCCGTATCCGTTTTCTCGGAGTATCCATTTTATCGGATATCCATTTTACCGGATATCTGTATCCCTCAAACATATGTTTAAAATATTACTAATAATATTATTAGTAGTATTACTAATAAATAATATTAAAAAAAATCTTAATCGTTTATTCCCTAAAACAAAATAAACATATACTCCACTCAAAATAAAAACACCCTAAAGTCATTATTTTATTGGGTATGTTATAAAATGTCATGTCTTATTATTTTATTGAGTATATTACCATGGAGTTACACAAAAGTTACAATACACCCTATCACACACAGCATACAACCACTAAAGAACATATACTCCACTCAAAACTAACTTCATTTCATTTATCTTTCGTACAAAACAAGAGAAAAGAAACCCTCATGTGGTTGTTCGTTAGTTTCTTTAATTATAAATAAATGTAAGAGAGAAACATAATAGAATGTAAGAGAGAAACATAAAAGTAAAGATATGGTTTTGATTGTGATGAGAGCTGAAGTTAACAACGGGTATATTATATACAAAATAAAAATATATACTTATTAAAATAAAAATATCAGTATGTTTTGAAAACAAAAGGTCCATGAGGTTATCATTCTCAATACATTTGATTTAATCTAAAAGGTGCATATTTATTTCTACTGTCATGGAATGCGACTGTTATTTTTTTTTAAATGGTTTTAAGCTTATATGGCTGTAAAGTATGGATAGCTTTAAGCCATATTATCATTATGGAATGATACTATTATTATGAAACCCGTAATTGTTGATGTTAGGAGGCAGTAATTTTGTTATATATTTATTTGGATTGGATTGTTTCATTGGATTGAATATTTTAATAGTTATTTTTTGCAATGGTTAAATAATGTAAATGGATACGGATATTATCCGAATCCGAGGTATCCGAGCGGATACGGATATGGATAGTTGTTTTAACTATCCGGTCGGATACGGATACGGATACGGATATGGATAGTACATTCAGATAGAGGATACGGATTTGAAAAACATGGTATCCGATCCGTATCCGTCCGTTTACCACCCCTAGCGTCAGTGTACACCAGATACTCTACTCCCGGCTTGGGTAAAGCAAGAACTGGCGCCGAAGTTAACTTATCTTTCATCTCATCAAAAGCCAATTGACAAGCATTATCACAAACATACGAAATTCCCTTGCGAGTCAGATTCTTCAACAGACTCGCTATCTTCGAAAAGCCTCGGATGAATCTCCTGTAGTACCCGGCTAACCCCAAGAAACTACGCACTTCCTTCGGAGTCTTGGGCTATCCCCACTCCCTCACCGTCGACACTTTTCTCGGGTTAACTGATATTCCCAATTCTGACACAACATGTCCCAAAAATTGTACCTCCCGTAACCAGAATCTGCACTTCTCATACTTAGCATACAATTGATTCTCTCGTAGAGTCTGATGAACCTGCCTTAAGTGCTCGGCATTATCCTCCTCAGTGTGAGAATATATCAAGATGTCATCTATAAAAACGATGACAAACTGATCCAAGAACTCTCTGAACACTCGGTTCATCAAGTCTATGAATACGGTTGGGTCATTTGTCAGCCCAAATGGCATGACTCTGAACTCATAGGACCCATATCTCGTTAAGAAAGGAATCTTTGACACATCCCGCTCCTTAATCCGTAGCTGATGGTATCCCGATCTAAAATCTATCTTTGAAAAAAGGTTTCTCCCCTCAGCTGGTCGAACAGGTAATCGATTCGAGGCAATGTATATTTGTTCTATATCTTGACCTTGTTCAACTCTCGATAATCCACGCATAACCTCAGTGAACCATATCTCTTTTTCACAAACAACACTAGAGTGCCCCAAGGTGAGGTGCTTCTATGAATGAAACCCTGACCTAACAACTTCTCTATTTGATCTCGTAACTCCCTCATTTTAGCTGGAGCCATACGGTATGGTGCATGAGCTATCGGTCGAGTACCTAGCATCAAGTCTATGATAAAATCTATCTCTCGACTAGGGGTAGGCCCGGTATCTCCTGACGTACATCGAAATGCTCACGAACGATTGGGATCTAATATAAGGTAATCACGACCTGCTTAGAGGTATCCTCCTCTATGTAGTACAAATGGGTGGAAGATCCTCCCTCTGGGCGAGGCATCGCCACCAAAAATATCTCCTACCCCAGAATGGCAAATATGATACTCCCACCTAAATAATATATCATGGCTCTGTACGGAGCGATCCAATCCATGTCAATAATAACATTGTCCTCATGTGATGATACGAGAAATCGGCCATAAGGCATTCTCATACCAGCAAGTCAAGAGTAAAGTGTGTGTTAAACAAGTAAAGTAAGCAAATAGAGAGAAGACAAGATATAGAGTGGTTAAACCTTTAAAATAGGCCTACATCCACTGTGTTGCTCCATTCTCATTATGTGCGTTGCATTATACAATATAATCATGCCTGAAGAGGCGTACAAGTATGAGAATAAAGGTGAATACATGACGGTATTGCAGATTCTGGTGAGCCCGGGAGGTGGCTGCAATGTAGATGTGTGGCCTCCAAGAGATATGTTGACGTCGTGTAGAGAGAATCTGTATTGCAGAGCCTTCCCTGGTCGGGTATGGAATCGATCCCTTTCCTTCTAGGTGAGGTCCTCTATTTATGAGGAAATGTGTTGAGTCACATGCCCTGAGCATGTGGCGTATACTAAGCCTGCAACAGTTGCGGATAAAGGGGGTGCGACCTGCAAAGCAAGCAGTGTTGTAAGCTGATGTAGGGGTTCCGCGCACCATACGGTGGAGTTCCGCGGTCTACAATGGATAGGGCTGCACCCCGTGCCATCTAGTCCTGAAGGGATGCCGTGCCAAGTGAGTTCTGGCCGCGCCCTGAATGAGGTCTGGCCATGGAATGTTTGACCTATGATGCCTGCGAACTGGAAAAGAATGCATTCCGCGGCAGGGTGCTATATTTGTACTATCAATAAACCCCCAAGCCGTAGTGCCAAGGGAGATCAATTGGGACTGCGGATCAGTAGCCTAGGTGCCGCGGTGCTTCCAAAGCGACGATTTGTCTTCCGCTCTCCCTTATATAAATTATTTCTGGACGTGGACTTCATTACGTTTCCAAAACTTTTGAGAGCACATCGAGAGCAAAACTCTGCACTTTCTCTCATGCATATTTCGGCAACCTTCCGAGGTGGTGTACGGCGGTTCAAGACGGTCTGAAGCTGATCATTGCGAGTTTCTTCATTTCCAGGTGATTTTTCAACCACCATTCTTTCGTAAAAGCCTTTGAAATTTATAGTTTTCTTCCCCTTTGATATGATTTTGCTTTTTCTCGTTCATTTGATAGAAATCTAGGGTTTTGTTTGTACGTTTTGTCCTTTCCCACGTATGCTACATATGAAATACATACAACTATTCTTGGTGTTCGTAATCGAACTCTTCGTATTCTGTGAGTTTGATCCTAAAAATGATTAGAATTTAGATAATCAACTGTTTAGGATAGAGGCCACGGCATGGTAGGATTTCAATAATCATTCCCGTGAACTGTTACAATCCTTCTGCGTCATACCGTGTCAAATGGCCGCGGTCCCTCAAATTATCATCCGCGGCATCAAATCACCACCCTTGTAGTCTCGAACAGCCTTCAAACTTCCATGAAAATTTAGGAATGGTCGTGGCCAGGAATGCCTTGAAGCAATTCTATCTTATTACCGCGGAATCCTATGTTCCTCTGCTGACATGGATGTGATCGCGGCTACTAGGGACAGTACGAACCCATAAGTTCAAGTAATAGTCGGCCCTTAATAACTCGTTAGGGAAATAATTCCAAACGCTTTTCCAAGACCTATGAATAATTCTTCTATGGCTCTGATATACCCGTTTATGTTCTAGGAGGATCGCCTCCACAACGGACGACCCTAAGAGGGGCCGACCCTTCACCAGGCCCCAACTGGCCTTCACCAGACCCAGACGACCCTACGAGGGGCCGACCCTTCACCATGCTCTAGACGACCCTACGATGGGCCGACCCCTCACTAGGCTCCGGCCGACCCTACGAGGGGCCGACCCCTCACCAGGCCCCGGCCGACCCTACGAGGGTACGACAGTACGAGGACAGAGTCAAACCAGACTCACTGCCGAAAGAAACTTTGCCCTCGGTCTCGGCTCATAGGCCGAGGGTGACATCATGACAGCGCGTGGTTAGGGAGACGCGTGGAACAGTGCGCGTGAGGCTCATATGACACGTGGAAGACCGTTACAACCGAATCACCCCCTCACGTGAGGGAATATTATGTCATCATTTGGCATCTACAGGTGTCAACAGGGGATTGGCTAGATCATTATTCACATGCACCATGCTTACCTGGGGGGTACACTACACCCCCCAAGACCTATATATACTTGTCACCCCCAACCCTACAGGGGATCGATCCATGAACAGTAGCCCTAGCTAAAACTCTGCTTGTACACACACAGTAGAGAGAGAGAGAGGGTTATGTGCATTGTATCCATGGCCATTAGTGCCCATACTTAGTGGATCACACACTCACAGTGGAGGTAGGCCAATTTGGCTGAACCACTATACATCATCGTCTTATTTCCTCTTATACTCATCCCCTTCTATACACTTACATACTTATATACTTGCATCTCTATGGCTGCCATAACTACTACTGTTTGAGCTCACTATCACTTACCTGGTGGTGCTAAATTCAAGCATCATCAGTTTGGCGCCGTCTGTGGGAACTCGAAGACATATCTTCCTTTGTACAGCTTGACCTCACTGGGCACTCTGGTGGTGAACCAACACTCCCCCTGAGAGGAGGTGTTTCACCATTGAAAGAGACCCACTAAGGTTCCCAAGCTAACTAGTATTTTCTTCAGTTCAGCTCTTCATAACTCAAGCACATGGCACCTGAGATGCCACCGCCACCACTTCCCCCGCCGGATGATGGGGGAAGACCCAGTTCCAGTCAGCCACCACCTCAGTCTGAGATGGCTGATGTGGCAGCAGCCCTAAAGTCTCTGGCAGCCAGCCAGCGGATGATGCAGGAGCAGTTCACGGCTCTAAGTCAGAATATACTGAGACCACCCGGGGTCTCACCTGAGATGATTACTCCGGCAGCAGCTCCAGGACATCATGAGGCCAGGGGACCACCCCAGGCACCACATAAAGACCTGCCACCCCCTCAGCGGCGTAGGGATGTTGCTGACCCCCGGCGTTTACGCCTGGGGAGGCAAGGAAACCCTTACCCTGAGGACAGGTATGATGATCTGGAGGAAGAAGAGGCTCCAGTAGAATGCTGGGAGCCATATGAGGTCTCCAACAATACAGTACGACCCCTCCAGGACAGTAGAGGAAAGTGCGGGAGACCAAACCCTGATGATCGCCCAAGAGGCTCTGCTTTTGACCGCCTGAGCAGGGGGTCGGCCTTCGAGAGGCTGGGCCCAGTGAATGACCTGCGAGACAAGTTGTCCAAGTCAAGAAGCGCAGCGAGATCTAGGAAAGAAGCAGAAGGCCGACCCCAAAGACGGGATGACGGCCAAAGGGAAGTAAATAGCCGACACAGGCCTGCCGTGGCGGAGCCCTCCATCCACCTCCGAGAGGCAGCAGGGGATAACATCGGCCAGGCCGACCCTGTGAGGCCCTGGAATGACTCAATCCAGAGGTTAGAGGATAAGATTGGCGACATACTGAAGAGCCGGGACCCTCTTCAGAGGGGATACACCATGGGCTCACCCTTTGTGGCAAAGATAGTCAACTTCCCCACGCCATCGAAGTTCAAGCCTCCCGTGGTCACCCCAAGATACGATGGGAGCACCAACCCTGTCCACCACGTGGAAATGTATCAGTCGGCGGCAGACATATACTCTATCTCAGATGAGATGAGGTGTCGTGCCTTCTCTGGTACCTTGACAGGGGCGGCGCATGTCTGGTACACGTCTCTTCCAAAAAATTCTATTGGAAACTTTAAGCAGTTGGCAGACCTGTTCATCCATAATTTCTGCTTTGGGGTGAGGCCACAGAAGAAGACCACACACCTGCTCTATGTTAAGCAGGGAAAGAACGAGACTCTGAGAGACTACATAGCCAGATTCAATAAAGAGAAGCTGGAGGTGGAAGACTATGAGGAGAGCATAGCTATGACAGCCCTGATTGGAGGGCTCCAGAAGGGGAAGCTATTATGGAAGCTTGCCGAAGACCCTCCGAGGACGATGGCTGAGCTGTTGTCAACAGCAGGGAAGGTGATGAACGCCGAAGAGGCGATGGCCGCAAAACATGAAGACGAAAAAGGAGGTGCAAGTGGGAATAAATACCCCAAGAAGAACAAAGAGGGGAAGAAGAGGACCATGGATGATAAGTTCGTGGGGTACACCCCTCTGACGGTCAGCTGTGAACAGATCCTCAATGAGATAAAGAGTGACCGGACGCTGAAGTGGCCTGAGAAGCTGAGGGCAGCCCCCGGCAAGAGAAATAGGAACCTGTGGTGTGAATTTCACCAAGACCACGGCCACGTAACAGACAAATGCTTTGCTCTGAAAGATGAGATTGAGAAGATGCTGAAGGAAGGGAAGCTCAGAAAGTACGTCGATAAAGCCGACTTCAAGAGGGGCCGAGGGGACGACCCCAGAAAGAAGCGAGTCGATGCCTGCAGAGAAGGTCCTCAAAAAAGAGGGGACGACCCCTCTGATGATGAGGACGACCCCGACCTCCCGCCGAGAGACGACCAAGGCCCTGTCAAGAGGCTCAATATAATCTCGCTCGGGGTGGGAATGATCTCCGGGGGACTTGCAGGAGGAGGGTCTGAGGTCGCCGACAGGAAGGCCCATGTCGCTGAGGCTAAGGCAGTGACAAAGATGGTGCACTCAACCTTCCTAGAGGTCAAGTCAGAAAAAAGGAAGAAGGTTGATATGGACACTTTGATTGTGGGATTTTCAAGAATGGACTTCAAGGGCCTATTGGCCCCGCATGATGACCCTCTCGTCATCACCACCAGGGTGCACGGGTGCGAAGTGCCGAGGATCCTGGTGGATGGGGGCTCATCCGCAGATGTGATGTTTTGGCCATGCTTCAAGGCCTTGGGCCTCAGTCGTGCCAGACTTGTCCCATACCATCATCCATTGATTGGGTTCAGTGGGGAGAAGGTTCACCCCCTAGGAATATATGAGGCTGATGTCAGGATGGGGGACGAGTGGCCGAGATGGCTCACCAAGAGGGTCAGTTTCTTTGTGCTGGATGAGCATGTGTTTTCGGCATACAACATCATACTGGGACGTGTGGCCTTCAAGGGGTTTGAAGCTGTGCCGTCCACAGTCCACCAGATGGTTAAGTTCCCTACCCCTTATGGGGTGGGGGAAGTTCAGGGAGACCAGACGACAGCGAGAGAGTGCTACTACAACTCCGCTGAAGAAAGGGAGGCACACAAGAGGGCTACAGCCACTTACAACATTGATACCCTAGACCCCAGGGACGAGACGAAGCTCAAAAAAGGAGAGGCCGCTGAGGAGGTAGAACCCATCATCCTCGATGAGGATGACCCGAGAAAAACCGTCCAAGTTGGCAAATCTCTGAAGCCCAGTATCAAGGAAGACCTCATCAAACTGTTGAGGAGAAGGCGAAGCGTCTTCGCGTGGAGTCATGTAGATATGCCAGGGATCGACCCTGAAATCATGTGCCACAAACTCAATGTGGTAGAGGGAGTGAAGCCGGTAAAGCAGAAGAGGAGGATTTACTCTAGAGAAAAGTATGAGGTCATCAGGGATGAGGTTAAAAAATTAGAAGACGCTGAATTTATCAGAGAGGTCATCTACCCTGAGTGGCTGTCCAATGCAGTCATCGTCCCAAAGGCCAACGGCAAGTGGAGAATGTGCGTGGACTTCACAGACCTCAACAAGCATTGTCCCAAAGACAGCTTCCCTCTCCCCCGCATCGACCAGATGGTAGACGCTACCGCAGGCCATGAGCTCATGAGTTTCATGGATGCCTACTCAGGGTATAACCAGATTTTCATGAACCCTGAGGACTCAGAGAGGACTGCATTCATCACTGACAAGGGGACATACTGTTACAGGGTCATGCCCTTTGGCCTAAAAAATACGGGGGCAACGTACCAGCGCCTCGTAAACAAAATGTTCGAAGACCAAATTTGGAGGTTTACGTAGATGACATGCTGACCAAGAGTCTGAAGGCAGAGGATCATGTGGCAGACCTGGAAAGGACCTTTAATATAATGGAAAAATACAAAATGAAGCTCAATCCGGCCAAGTGTGTCTTCGGGGTCGGAGCGGGGAAGTTCTTGGGGTTCATTGTCAATCAAAGAGGCATCGAGGCCAATCCTGAAAAGATAAAGGCCCTTATTGAGATGAAGACCCCCAAGTCCATTAAAGACGTTCAGAGGCTCACAGGGAGGGTGGCTGCCTTGAACAGATTTGTGTCAAGGGCTACAGACAGGTGTCTACCATTCTTCAAGATCCTCAGGAAAGCCTTTGAATGGAGCGAAGAGTGTGATGAGGCTTTCAAGCAGCTGAAATCATACTTAGGGTCTCCCTTGCTGCTGTCACGACCCGTGCAGGGTGAACGACTGTACGTGTACCTTGCTGTCTCAGAATCCGCTATCAGTGCAGCAATCGTAAGAGACGAAGATGGGATACAGAAGCCCGTATATTTCAACAGCAAGGCACTCCAGGGGGCAGAGCAGAGATACCCGAGGATGGAGAAGTTGGCCTATGCCTTGATCCATGCCTCAAGGAAGATGAAACCATACTTCCAGTCCCATACTATGGTCATCCTTACTGACTCTCCTCTGAGGCAGGTCCTACACAAGCCTGAAAAATCAGGAAGGCTAATGACCTGGGCTATAGAGTTGGGGGAATTTGACATTGTGTATCAGCCTAAGACAGCCATTAAGGGGCAAGCCTTGGCAGACTTCGTGGCTGAGTTCACATGGGAAGAAGATGAGGCCGAGGGTGAGACCCTCGGGAAGGCAGATACAGAAGACAGACCCACAGACACACCCGCAGAAATGGCTGAGACGAGCACCGCTAGAAGGAAAGTGACTGAAAACGAAGAGGGAAGATACATCTTTAGACAGGGGTCCCTCTCTGAGGGAAATTTTTCTGAAGGAAAGACCCCGTGGAGCCTCTTCGTTGACGGGTCCTCCTGTGATAGTGGAAGTGGTGCTGGACTGATACTATCAGCACCCCATGACACAGACGTCGAGTACGCCCTGAGGTTCAATTTCAAAGCCTCCAACAATGAGGCTGAGTATGAGGCTTTGATAGCTGGCCTCTCCTTGGCCAAATCCCTTAGTGTCAGCCAAATTTTGGTTCACAGTGATTCAAGGCTGGTGGTGAATCAGATACTAGGAGCCTATGAGGCCAAAGACGAGAGGATGGCTAGGTATCTTGATCAGGTGAGGTCATTGCTGAAAAACTTCAAAGAAGTGAAATTCAAGAGGATACCTAGGCTCGACAATGGCCGTGCTGACGCCCTTGCAAGGTTGGCCTCAGCTACTAGGACAGACATAAGGAGGACAGTCCCGGTAGAAATCTTGCTTCGACCAACTATAGAAGACTACGAGGGAACACTTGGTGTTTGCATGAATGTTTCTCAAGAACCTTCATGGATGGACCCCCTAATCAGATACATTAGAGGGGGAGAGATGCCAGAAGCGAGCCAAGAGAGGAAGAAGCTGAGGTACAGGGCTGCAAAGTTCGCTGTCATCGGAGACACGCTGTATAAAAAGGGGTTTCTGCTCCCCTTACTTAGGTGTGTGCATCCCTCAGAGGTCCCTTCCATTTTGCAAGACGTGCATGAAGGGTCGTGTTCAAGCCACATTGGGGGTAGATCCTTAGCGAAGAGGGTGATCACCCAAGGCTACTGGTGGCCGACTTTGGGGAAAGATGCTGCCGCATATGTTAAAAAGTGTGACAAATGCCAAAGGTTTGCTACCATCCCACACCAACCTCATCAGCCTCTTACCTCTGTTACATCCCCATGGCCGTTCGCAGTATGGGGGATTGACCTGGTAGGACCCTTACCGAGGGCAGTCAATAACTATCGGTTCCTCATCGTAGCAATTGACTACTTTTCAAAGTGGGTAGAGGCCGAGCCGATGGTCACGATCACGGAGCAGAAGACCTTCCAGTTCATCTGGAAGAATGTGATATGCAGATATGGTCTACCCAACACCCTCATCTCGGATAACGGGACCCAGTTCAAGAATGCCTCTTTACAGAAGTACTGTGAGAGGGTAAGTATCAAACAATTTTTCTCCACCCCAGGCCGACCTCAGGCCAATGGGCAAACCGAAGTTACGAACAGGACAATCCTAGATGGGATTAAGAAGAGGCTTGAGGAGGCAAAAGGAAGATGGGTCGAGGAGTTATATGCAGTGTTGTGGGCCTACAGGACGACAGTAAGGACCCCTACCGGGGAGACCCCATTCATGTTAGCTTATGGATCAGAAGCAGTCATCCCCACCGAAGTGGAGTTTCCTACTCATAGGGTCCAAATGTATGATCCCCAGGGGAATATAGAAGAGAGAAGACTTGACCTAGACCTGATTGAGGAAAGAAGGGAGGATGCTGAGATAAGGCAAGCTTCCTACCAGCAGAGGACCGCAAAGTTTTACAACCAAAGGGTGAAACAGAGGCCTATCGCAGTGGGAGACTTGGTTCTTAAAAAGACTTGGCAGAAACCCAACAAGCTCCATCCTAATTGGCATGGCCCATATAGGGTCATCGATGAAGTTGTCCCAGGGACCTACAGGCTAGAAAACTTAGAAGGGGAACCTTTTTCAAACCCCTGGAATGCAGATCATTTGAAGAAATACTATTAGTAGTGTTGTAAGGTCTTTAAAGGCCATAATTGTAATTAGGGTTGCTCCAACAGAACACTTGGAAAATTAATGAGAAATATCAGTGTTTCCTTCATCCTATTGTCAGTCCTAGCATGCATGGGAAGTTGAACCCTCGGCTATAATGGGGACCAGTGGAGGGGACGACCCCTCCACTCTCCTCAAAAAAAGACGAGGGAAGACTAAATTAAAATCCATTAATTTGGTTAGTTGAACCCTCGGTTGTAATGGGGACCAGTGGAGGGGACGACCCCTCCACTCTCCTCAAAAAAGACGAGGGAAGACTATATTAAAATCCATTAATTTGGTTAGTTGAACCCTCGGCTATAATGGGGACTAGTGGAGGGGACGACCCCTCCACTCTCCTCAAAAAAGACGAGGGAAGACTAAATCAAAATCCATTAATTTGGTTAGTTGAACCCTCGGCTGTAATGGGGACCAGTGGAGGGGACGACCCCTCCACTCTCCCCAAAAAAGACGAGGGAAGACTAAATTAAAATCCATTAATTTGGTTAGTTGAACCCTCGGCTGTAATGGGGACCAGTGGAGGGGACGACCCCTCCACTCTCCCCAAAAAAGACGAGGGAAGACTATATTAAAATCCATTAATTTGGTTAGTTGAACCCTCGGCTGTAATGGGGACCAGTGGAGGGGACGACCCCTCCACTCTCCCCAAAAAAGACGAGGGAAGACTATATTAAAATCAATTAATTTGGTTAGTTGAACCCTCGGCTATAATGGGGACTAGTGGAGGGGACGACCCCTCCACTCTCCTCAAAAAAGACGAGGGAAGACTAAATTAAAATCCATTAATTTGGTTAGTTGAACCCTCGGCTGTAATGGGGACCAGTGGAGGGGACGACCCCTCCACTCTCCTAAAAAAAGACGAGGGAAGACTAAATTAAAATCCATTAATTTGGTTAGTTGAACCCTCGGCTGTAATGGGGACCAGTGGAGGGGACGACCCCTCCACTCTCCCCAAAAAAGACGAGGGAAGACTATATTAAAATCCATTAATTTGGTTAGTTGAACCCTCGGCTATAATGGGGACTAGTGGAGGGGACGACCCCTCCACCCTCCTCAAAAAAGACGAGGAAAGACTACATTAAAATCCATTAATTTGGTTACTTGAACCCTCGGCTATAATGAGGCCACATGGGGGGACGACCCCACAGTGGTCCTCAAAAATGACGAGGGAAGGGTTTGTAGCATCAATAGTGAGCAAGCCATAATAAAATGAAATAAGGAAGACAGCAATTATGGAAGAGACTGGTATTAAGCAAATATAAGTATCGAGTGTTTTTACAAAGCCTTTGAACAAAATTACAAAAATAAGGGTATGGGCCACAGGCAGCCACCCTAGGGGACGACATCAGAGGGCAGAGCCTCAATATCAATGGGAATGGTCTCTCCAGGAACCAGCACCGGATGATCTTCAGATGTACCGACCCCTTCGAGCTGGACTTCGGCCTCTACTTGGTTAAGGGCCTCGGCAATCAGGGGGTCGTCCAGTTGAACACCCTCCAGTGATGGGCGAACAGAGGAGACGACATCGCCAAATTTGAGGACGACCCATCGGCAGGTCGTCCTGATCCCCCTCTCAAGATATTCAAGGCCGAAGCCCTGAAATTCGTCTGAAATCTTGTATGCCTCCACAGCGTCAGCCTCAGCTTTCTTGATGGCTGCCTCCAGATCAGTCTTATGACGGGCCTCCAGGTTGATCAGAGCCTCATCCTTGTCCTTGATCAGCAAGTACTTGTCTTTGATCAACAAGTCCTTGGCCTGCATATCGGCATCATGCTGCCTCGTCAGCTCATCAAGGACCCTAGCATGCTCAGCCCTTGTGCTCTCCAGCTCGGCCCTCGCAGTGCCCAGCTCTGTCCGTAGGTCAGCCTCTTGTTGGATGGCCCTCTCAGCTTCATGGAATTTCTGTTGATTCTCGGCCATCCACCTGGTGGCAGAGGTGAAGGCACAGACAGACTGCAAGAAAAATGAAGATGCGTCAAGGGGAGCCGAGGAAACACTGAAAGAATGAAATTAAAAGTCAGGACCAATACCTGAGCAAGGGAGTGCAGACCGTAGTCATACACTTTGGCTGGAGGCATCTGTGCCAAGAATTCGAAGTCGGAGGCCGACGGTGCAGAGAACATAGAGGCCTTTGCTGCCCTCAGGTTGGCGATAAGAGATGAGGGGTCGGCCCTCAGATGGGACAGATTTTGAGACCAGAAGGCCCCCATGCTTGGTGAAGAGGTTGCTCCTCCAGAGGCCTCGGCCCTGGCCCTCGTCTTAGGGTCAGGACGAGGCTCGAGAGGTGCCTCAGGCTCCTTCCTTTTGTGGCTAACAGCTGTCGGCTCAACAACTGTCGGCCCTGAGGCCCTTGTCTTCTTAGGAGCTTGCTGAGGCTCCTTCCCCTTCTTCTTTGACAGACCAGCAAGAAGGCTTGGAGCAGTCATATCCCAGAGATAATCTGACACGCCTGCAGGACGACCTGAAAAGGATACGATGAATCAGAAAAGTTCAGAGATAAAGAGAGAACACTTCAAAAATAAGTAAAGATGGGAAAATGTCCAGTATAACTCACATAATTCTGTCAAAGGGCCGACCCTCAGACCAACTTCTTTAAGGAAGCGAGGGGTCATCAAATCTTCGAACTTTGGGATCTCACCCTCTCTCCCTCGTCCCCTCAGATACTCAACAATATCCCTCTCCTCCAAGCTAAGTCCGGGGTCTGACCTAGCTTTCATGGAGGGGTTAGACCATCTGTTAGGAACCCTCGGAGCATCGGCAGAAGGGGACGCCTCGGTGGAGCTCTCCCATGCCCCAGATATGAAGAAGAACCTTTTTTTCCAATCATGATTGGAAGTTTGAGCCACGTGGAGCAGCTTCTTCTCAGATCTTCTCGCTCCCAGATGATAGTATCCGGGCTGTTTAGATGAAGAGGTGATATTGTAGCAGGCCAAGAACACGTCGGACGAGGGCTCGTCAGTGAAAGCGTTTTTCCACAGAGAGATGTACCCCAGAATCGTCCTCCAAGAATTGGGTGGAAGTTGCGAGGGGGAGACGCCCAGAGCCGACAGAATATCTATAACGGCAGGGTGAAAGGGAAGTCTGACACCTACTTTGAACATTTGCTCGTAGACTGCAACTTCTACCTCTTCACCCTCAAAGACCCTCTCATCCTCGGAGGGAACCCTCATAGTCACCCCAGGTGGCACTCCGTAAATATGCCTCCATATCAGAAGATCTCTATCCCTGACAGAGGAGATAAAAGACGAGGCATGGGAAGTATCAACCTCATCATCTGTATCATCGTCCTCATCCCCCTCATCACCTGCAGGAAGACCCTGAGGAAATGCTACTTGGAAGGCGTTGGGGGATAGGGTTGTCACAGGGACAGCCTCAGAGGGGATCGTACCCTCGGCCTCTCGGGGAGGGCTAAGGTCAGGAGAGTCCCTCCTACCAGAAGTTCCAGCACCAGTTGGAGAGGAGGTTCTCTCGTCCATCTCACTTAGGTTGGGTGTCTCGGCCGGACGAGACGACGACCCACAAGACTCAGAGGGTTCAGATTGTCTAATGGTGGCAAGAGGAATGGGAAAAATGGGTCGTACCCAATTAGGGTCGGCCCCTCGTCTCCTCTCTTCCTCTTCCTCTATCCGTCTGATCTCGGTAAATAGTTTCTCTCTCAGGGACGGGAACTCAGACACCAGGCTGTAAAGCCTCCTAAGCATTAAGGGGAAGACCCAACACTTAAAGAAATTATACTAGACTTGGGTAATTTAGCTACAAACAAGTGGGGAGTGGACCAGATTTGACTTTTGGATTAAGCAAAGAACTCTAAAGGTTTTCACTCAAGAACACTCAAGAACATCCAAGAGCCAGTTACCGGAGAAGACACCGGAAAAGACACCGGAAAAGGTTATGGCACAATTTAAGGAAAATGGCTGCCTACGAGCCTAAAAAACGAACGAAAGTGAAAGAAAAAGAGAGCACTGGATGAAAGGGGTTACCTGATGAGGAGAGAACAAGAACGCTGCTAGGCCTGGAAGAATCGAAGGCTGCAAATGGCGATGTAGGCTGAGAATTCTAGAGAGAGAGAATGCTTAGGCGCGAAGAAGAAGAAGGAAGAAAGAGGGTTTGAAAATACCTTAAATACCTTAGCAATGAGTGGGCCCATTGACCAAGGCAGGACACAGCCCACGAGGAAGGCATCATTAGGGTGCAAGGACCCAAGCGCAGTGTGCAGCCGTCATGCCTTGGAAACTGGAACAACAATGAGTACCTAACCAGGTGTCACTCACCTAACTGATCATACCTGCATCTCATTTAAAACACTATCCCTCAGCCATCTCAACAGCACCTATGGCTAAGGGCTGGGGGGTGATTGATATACCCGTTTATGTTCTAGGAGGATCGCCTCCACAACGGACGACCCTAAGAGGGGCCGACCCTTCACCAGGCCCCAACTGGCCTTCACCAGACCCAGACGACCCTACGAGGGGCCGACCCTTCACCATGCTCCAGACGACCCTACGATGGGCCGACCCCTCACCAGGCTCCGGCCGACCCTACGAGGGGCCGACCCCTCACCAGGCCCCGGCCGACCCTACGAGGGTACGACAGTACGAGGACAGAGTCAAACCAGACTCACTGCCGAAAGAAACTTTGCCCTCGGCCTCGGCTCATAGGCCGAGGGTGACATCATGACAGCGCGTGGTTAGGAAGACGCGTGGAACAGTGCGCGTGAGGCTCATATGACACGTGGAAGACCGTTACAACCGAATCACCCCCTCACGTGAGGGAATATTATGTCATCATTTGGCATCTACAGGTGTCAACAGGGGATTGGCTAGATCATTATTCACATGCACCATGCTTACCTGGGGGGTACACTACACCCCCCAAGACCTATATATACTTGTCACCCCCAACCCTACAGGGGATCGATCCATGAACAGTAGCCCTAGCTAAAACTCTGCTTGTACACACACAGTAGAGAGAGAGAGAGGGTTATGTGCATTGTATCCATGGCCATTAGTGCCCATACTTAGTGGATCACACACTCACAGTGGAGGTAGGCCAATTTGGCTGAACCACTATACATCATCGTCTTATTTCCTCTTATACTCATCCCCTTCTATACACTTACATACTTATATACTTGCATCTCTATGGCTGCCATAACTACTACTGTTTGAGCTCACTATCACTTACCTGGTGGTGCTAAATTCAAGCATCATCAGGCTCCTTAAAGTCTTTTAGAAACCATACTGGCTGCGGTGCCTAACTGCGAACTCTGCTTTTCAGGTACTGCTGCAGCCATATGAGCTTTGACCCAGACGAGTTCCTGAGAGGCTTTTGGGCAAAGCATTTTGGGACCTCTCCCCCCGAGCTTACTTCTATGCCCCCTCTAAGATCAATAGGCCCTTGCAAACTAAAAGATTTCCCAAACTGCGTGATACTTGACTCAGACTCCATGGACTCTGCATCTAGGAAGGATTTCAAATCTCCACCGATGGAAGAGGAAGCCAACTCAAGTACTCATCCAATGGGTGTAGGAGACAGTGCCGCCGCAGTTATAAATAACCCAGGTGGAATATCTGGGAGAGCTAAGAGACCCTTGGAGGCGCTTGATATCCGCAGCTCCATGACCCAAGTTTGGGTTGAGAAGGTGGTTGAGGCCTTCGAATTTCCAAAAAATTTTACGTGCTCAGCCCCTGCCGCAAACCAAAGACCATGCATGATTCTATCCGATGATGGAATTTTCTTCCCTCTACACGCCTTCATCTATGGGCTCCGGCTGCCTGTTCCAGTTCCTATCTGTCGCCTTTTTCAGGCAATGAACCTGGCCCCAGCACAGTTGGACCCTAATGGCTGGAGAGCCATTCTCGCTGCAATTGTCCTTTGGGAGAATTTGTTCAAAAAGGACATCACTCCCACGGAGTTCTTTCACTTCTACCGCCCAAAGGAGAACTCAGTGGACTTCGCGGGCTACTACTACCTCTCTAGTCATGGCAGGGACGAGACCCTTTACACTGGGAGACCGACCAGTGTGAAGAACTGGAAGAGGAAATATTTCTACATCTCCGATGAAGGCTAGGAGATGCACCCCGAGGAGAATGAAAGAGAAAAGACATATAGAATGCCGCGGCAGTGGGGGACTCCCTCAAAATTAGGTAATAAGACTGTAGCCGCATCCTTTTATTTCACATAAATATGCATAACTTCCACTAACCTTTGAATCGTCTTTTCTTTCTGCAGCCCTTGACAATCTGCACTTGAATAAGCGGCAGGAAAAAAGAGTTGTCGAGGCCGCGGAAGTTCCTACTGAACGCAAGAAGTTTGGCACACTTGTAACGTCGGTAACAATATTTGAAGTGGGATTTTTCCCAAATAAATCCATTCCTCGACAAATGGGCGCAGAAGGTAATTAACTGTGCCATAATTTTTACTCCGCGGTCATTTATTATCTTGAACTCATGCTATTCCTTTTCAGGTGAAGAAGTTAACAGGGAACTGCTAGCGGCGCAGCTAGCGGAGATGGATGAGGACGCAGTCGTCCTAAATAATACTGCGCGGAGCAAAAAGAGGAAGAGGTCCAAGGCCAAGGTACCTGTCGTGGCTCCCTCCGGAGAAAATAATGTTACGCCTGTCGTGGTTCCTGTCGAAAGAACTACAATACCTGTCGCAGATCAAGAAGATCTGGAGGACTGTGGCCTCCATAGCCTTCTGAGGGTACGTACCAGTTGTCATTCTTTAAATTTTGCATCTCATATTTTTCCATATTTTTGCTAACGTCTTTTATTTTAGGCCGCGGATGTGATTGTGGTCCAGAAGAGGAAGTACGAGGCCTTGTACAGGTTGAAGGAGGCTGAGAAGAGTGCTCATGCCGCGGACTTGCAGGTTGCATGGACTTCTTCTTTTGAGGAAGGGAAGAAGTCTGCTACCGCGGCTCTTCAGGCAGCCCACATGGACCTTGAGAAAGCATTCAAGGTGAGGGAGGAAGCAGAGGAGAATTTTAAGCAAGCCGCGGAATCCCTGAAATCCTCCCAGGCCCAGACTGCCAAAGACGCCCGTGTCGTGAAGATTTCAAATACCAAGCTCGCCTTACTCCAGTAGAACTATGAAGAGTTGGAAGCCAAGTCCACTCAAAAAGATGAAGATCATGTCGCGGCAGTAAAAAAGTTGGAAGTTGATCATGGTGACGCCCTCCAGCTAGCCATAGATCATGTCGTGGAGTCATTCAAAGGCTCCAAGGACTTCTTCTTATCAATAACAGGGCATACCTCCATGGCTACTAAGAGCTGCGGCAAATATTTATTAAGAGGTTCCCTGAGGCCAAGGAGGAGGTCCTTGCCTGGAAGTTAAGCGATGCTGAACATCAAGAGTGCATCGCTGAACTTAAGGTCGTGGCGGAAGAGAGAGCAAGGCTCAATGCTGAGGCTGAGGCAGCGGCTGTGGACGGAGAGTCAGAGACTGCTGCGGGAGGAAAAGAGGTTGATGATGATGATGACGCAGCCTCTTAAACTCAATTTATGTTGCATCATTAATATAGGGCTGCGTCCCTCCTTTTTGTAATCTTAACTTCTGATGTGGCTGCGGCCTTCATTCTATAATCTTTGGCTATTAATACCAAGGTTGCGGCCATATTTTTACCACTAGGATTGACTGCTTGATATTCCTTTCTCTTTTACATTGCATGTTTTACATTGCTTGCTATAATGAATGGTTGTACGTAACTGCCTCATTTTTGAAAATGCATCCGTGCCCCGAGACATAACATTTTAGGTTCGCAGACAGAGATCCATTTCTTCATAGTATGATTATTTGTCAATGTTCGCGCTCACATAAATGGTGCCATTTTACTCCCGTAGGACATCAACTGCTGCATCACAAGGCAGCTGCGTGCAAGCCACGGCCCTGTATTATGCCGCGTCATTTAAACGTCATTACTTGATTACCGCGGATATGATTTCAAGGCTGGGGCTTGCTAATTGCATGGATCCCCAACTGCTTTCATTGCACCTGGTTGTCTGAACCGTTTATCTTTTGTCATCCCATAACCAACATGGAACATGTAGAGAAAGACTTTCCTTAGACTTTGTACAATTGATTATCCTCCACCGTGGCATTTGATGCTGTGGAAGTTGTAGTTTTTTCATGCTTCAAGATGTTAGTGCCTTAGCACTTTCATGAATCAATGGCTCCTAAAGCTCTGCAATCGTATCGGTGGGATGCGGCACATTTCTGGTTCACCTGAACAATGTGCCTCTGTAGACACACGTTGGTATTTCCAAGCCTTCTCGGGCTGGGTCATGTTGCCAAGCCCTAATATGTGAGACACTATCAAGCTTCTTTAGGCTGGGTTATGTTATTAAGCCACCCACAGCTAATATGCGAGACACTATCAAGCCTCTCCAGGTTGGGTTATGTTATTAACCCACCCACAGCTAATATGCGAGATACTATCAAGCCTCTCCAGGCTGGGTTATGTTATTAAGCCACCGACAGCTGCTGATATATATAAAGCCATCCCTGGCTAGATATTATAAGCCTCCCGGCTCGTTGACGCATCCCGAAAGCTAAGAGCGAGCATTGTAAGCCCTCGCGGCTAATTACGATTTTCAAAAGCTGAGAATGGGCATTGTTAGCCCCCGTGGCTAATAAGAGCCCCTTGAATTCTCAGATGTTTTCGCGAATATGATCATCAGAAGATAAGATGTAGTTTCACATTACGAGGGGAACTTCTGAGCTAATGAAGGTCACAATCCCTCCATAAGTGCATCCCGAAGTAGAATAATCCTTCGAGATAATTTTATTATTCTTCCTCTGGAATCTGTTTAAGACAAAAAATCTTTTTGTGAGATAACAGATTATGAAACCAAGATAAATATCAGATATGGAAAAAATTGCTAATTCATATATTTATATATGTATGCTAATGACTTTGTTAATAAAACATAAAGTCTTGAGTATTAAGGCTACACTGAGCTTCATAAAACATAAACATAAACAGTTGAAATTGGAAAGACTAAGGATGAGGTGCGGCATGCAGCCTCTGTTAGGTCTGGCTAGGTCCTTTATGCATTCTTCAGGAATCGCTGCAGCATCCCTTGCCCAATTAGCCTTTCAACTTCATCTTTCAGAGCATAGCATCGCTCTGTGTCATGGCCATGGTCTTGATGGAATTTGCACCAGGTAGCTTTGTTCCTCTTGTGGGGTGGAGCTCTCAACTTTTTTGGCCACCTCAAAAGCTTGTCCTCTTTAATGAACTCAAAGATCTCTTCAATTGGGAAAATCAATGGCGTATAGACGCCCGGTTTTTTCTCTGATTTCTCTGTTCTCTTTTTTTGACTTCTGCCAGTTGATTTCGCGGCTTCTTTAACTGTCGCGGCAGACAAATCATTTTCCTTTGAACCCACGCCTGTATTTTGAGAGGCCGCGGCCTCTAGCATTAGCACCCTCTGAGTTAGGTAATTGACCTGGGTCTGAAGTGAGGCATGGCTGTGATAGAGGTGATTAAGGTGATTGTACAGTTGCACAATCTCATGCTTGACTTCTGCACTCTGGCTGGATTCTCCTTCCATTTCTTCTTTTGTTAGTCTTTATAAAGTATATAAAATCTTAGACAAAACTAATAGAAGTGAGTGATCACAGGAATATTGAAAAAGGGGAATTTGAACTGCTCTATGATATGCCGACGAGGCCGCGGCCAGTATGGCACATAAGTGCACTGTCACAGCCCTTTAATGTTATTCACCAAGGTCGATCTGGAGTCCACTAAAGTCCTTCCCCTGGTGATTTTGAACGGTCGTAATAGGTTCGTACTAGTAGGGGTCGCGGTGCTAGAGGCTGTTGAACTTACAGGCCTCGCCCCTGGATAGGCCGCGGAGAGATCCTAAGTCTAGTCTAGGAACTGATATTTTCTCCCCCAATACGCGAAGAAAACCTACTAGGGTCCATTGATGAGAGAATTCCCTTGCGGTGCGTAATACGGAACAACTTCAATGATAACCCCTAGATCATAGGTAGATGACAACAAAAATGGGAGTAAATATAGCCCTTCCCTAATCATCCACCTTTTCGGGACTAAAGTCCACCACGCCTTCAGCATTATCTAGATGGAATGATATCACAGGGGTATGTAAAATAGATCCAAAGCCATCAAATGAAGATCCAAAGACAGTGGATGCAACGCACATAACGAGAATGGAGCCCGGGAGGTGTACAGTGATATCACATGGCGGTATTGTAGATTCCAGTGAGCCCGGGAGGTGGCTGCAATGTAGATGTGTGGCCTCCAAGAGATATGTTGAGGTCGTGTAGAGAGAATCTGTATTGCAGAGCCTACCCTGGTCGGGTATGGAATCGATCGATTTCCTTATAGGTGTGGTCCTCTATTTATGAGGAAATGTGTTGAGTCACGTGCCCTGAGCACGTGGCGTATACTAAGTCTGCAGCAGTTATGGATAAAGGGGGTGCGGCCTGCAAAGCAAGCAGTGTTGTAAGCTGATGGAGGGGTGACGTGCACCATACGGTGGAGCTACGCAGCCTACAATGGATAGGGCTGGACCCTGTGCCATCTAGTCTTGAAGGGATGCCGTGCCAAGTGAGTTCTGGCCGCGCCCTGAATGAGGTCTGGCCGCGGAATGTTTGACCTATGATGCCTGCGAACTGGAGAAGAATACAATCCGCGGCAGGGTGCTATATTTGTTCTATCATCATGCATCTCTAAGACTAACATGTCTTATGGTAAAATCAAGCTACCAATCTCTACTCCCACACCCCGACATATAAAGAAAATCAAAGACCCATTCCCTAGTGGTGAGTCTACACATGTCACAGTGCTCTCTGCTGTGTCTAATAACCTTAAGGCCTTTGTAAAATGAGTATCTATAAAATAATGTGATGCCCCAGTATCAAATAAAACTCGACCCATAGTGCCATGGATAGAAAACGTACCCTCAATCGCGGGTGGTGCCTGAGGTGCTGCTGCCTGGTGGACATTATAGACACGTCCGTACTGTAATTTCCCCTACTGAACTGGAGCTGCTGGGATGGCGGGTAAGGCTGGTACCTGAGCTGGCACTGGAAGGGCGACTGGAAAGAGTGGCCTCTGCAGCTCATTACAGGAACCCTGGTGTGGGGCCCTATCTCCCTCTAGGAAATCCTGGTGCCTATGGCCATTCTTACCACATCCAAACCATCTACCCCTGAATTTACCTCCCCTCTGCCCCTGCTGACCACAGCCCTGTTTGCCGTTACCACCCCGCCATTGGCCCTGCTGGAATCACTGTTGACCCTGTTGGCCCTGCTGTTGACGGTGTTGGCCCTATTGGCCATGCTGATTAGATTGTCCCTGCCTGAATCCCCCAAATCCCTGTCTGGAGCCACCTGATCGGAATCTCTTGGCAGGGTCCCCTGATGAGAACTCTGGTCACTGTGATGGGTCTGCCTCTGGGCTGCTGGTGCCCCACCAGTACTACTGCCCCTGTCCTGCCCTGCTGGATGGACTCCCCTACTCATTTGCTTCCATGCAGATGGAAGCGATGATCCTGACGGTGTAATAAAGTAGAGTTGTGTACATCAGTGTAGGTACTCAATAATAGATTTCCTATGAGGTGCTGACGGATCCTCGAGGCCAATCCATCTACAAACAATAATATCTTCTTCTCCTATGTGGGTGCCTCATCTGTCACTATAGTGAGAAGTCTAGTGAACTCCTCCTCATACTCAGAAATAGTCATATTCTCCTACTTCAAATTTAGTAACTTCTGCCTCATCTCAATCTACACGACGGATGGGAAGTACTTACAGTCAAACTGCGCCCAGAATGACTGAATCGTGATGTTGTCCCTCTCCTCCAAGGTGGTAGTGGACTCCCACCACTGCAAAGAGGAAGCCAAAAGCTGTCTCTGCACGTCAGTGCACTCATACATGCACAGATGCCTCTGGATATCTTTCTTCCATTGGCTGGCGTCTACTATGTCCGAACTACCCAAGAACTTTGGGGGATGCGCCTTCTGAAAGGCATCCCTAACGCGCTCCCATGCAGATGGAAGTTATGCTGGTGCTGGTGCCACTGCCTGAATTTGGGGTGGATCCTGCTGCACTACCGCTAATACGGCATTCACCGCCTGAGCAACAATATGGGCTACCTCAGTTGTGTTCATCCTTCCTTGAGTCAGAGCTACTGGCTGCTCGGCCTGGGCATTCTTAACTCGGTGTGCGCATCTCGGAGGCATCTAAAATGAGAAGGAAGTCTATTAGTCTACAGTTATTATCAATTCTGAAATAGCTACAAACATAAGCGTAAATACAAGAATACAACAGTCCGAAAAATAGGGCTCTATATCAAGGACGCTAAGATGGAAGCGAAATAAACCGTATAGATCCTAAAGGACACTAGAACCCGATGCTCTGATACCACCTATCGTACCGCGCCGAATTAAATACCGGGTGATCAATCCTTTATGAAATTAAAAATCAAGGTGGACGGTTGGTTCATTCTTAGCATCACTCTTGCAAATTAAATTTCCGAGTTAAACACCCTAAATAATTATGCTAAGTGTCAAAACAATTTAGAACCATATTTTCATTTTATTAAGTCCAAATATGAAAAACCTTTTTAATAACCAATAGTTTAAGAATCCATAAATACTAAGGATGGATAATAGCACATAAGAATTTAAATCATCTAAACAAACCAAACCCGTTTAAAACCATAAATGAAACCATCCTGACAATAATTAAATCCCAAAGAGTACCAAAATACTGGAAGTATAAATGAACATAAGTCTTTAACAAATCCAACTGAATAAGGAAAACGGGTGACACATGCCTAAACTAATAAGGACTAAAAATAAGAGTAGAGTCAACAAGGAGGTCGTCTAAGCAATGGCGGGCAACTCCCACATAAGCTGCAACGCGTCCGTTCCAAGGAATATAAGCATGACGCCCCTGTGGCTGGGCACATGTAATATATACATATATATACAAGAGAAGAGAAATAATAGGAAACAGATCAGAGCCCGAGTGTAAAACAGTTTAAAAATCATTTAGCAAGTATTTAATATGCTTACCGGCTAATGAAACAACCATATTAGTATGCGACACGCTCTTGAGAAATTCTCACCTCTCATCTAGTGTGCGCGCCTACCGAACTATTAATCTCAAACTTTATTTTAACTTGACTTTCACATAAGGTTTCATTCTAATAATTACTATAGTTAAGATAACTAATTTCTGAAAATTTAGCTCTCTTATATATCTTATGATATTTAAGATAACCCGGTGATGTCATAAAATTCCTAAACACTTATAATAAAGTTGGAGTATTTATTCATTACTTAACTACTTTTATGCACAGTAGAAAGTTCCCATATTTAAGTGTATATATATATATATAAGTCACTCATATAATATATATACTATTTGCACCCCACATAAAATCTATGGTGCTGGCATACTCTGCTATAAAGTCCCCGTATCACTCGTACTAAGGGAAATACTAGTTCGGAATCACTCTCGAACTGTATTAACACAAAATACATACAATTGGAGGCGAAGTATAGTTCCAGGTCACTAAGAGGTCAGCACATACCCTCATGTCTCTTAGGACCATCTGACTATCACTCAAATAGCCTGTATCAAGGATACTATGTTTTAGGGTACGAGTCGTTATCCCCCATAAAGGCCCAATCGAGATAAGGCTGTCCCGGAGCGGAAACCCCCGTGATAGCAAGTAGCTCGGGTATGATTTTTACACAGGTATATAATATATGCACAATCACACAGTCATATATATATATATATATATAGTCACATTTCTAAATTAGGTGCGCCCACGACCCTTAATAATAATTATCCGTTCTTAGCATATTTTACTCGATTATTTCGCATACCGAACTCGTCGTTTTTATTATCTTATATAAGTTACTCCATACTTACTTCTCATCTCTAGAAGTATTCTAGCATCCTAAGTATAAATTCAGTAGTCACTCTCACTCACCTTCTGATCTAACTCCCTTACAGTCTCGATCTTTTATTAAATGCACGCCTGATTTCTTCTACATATGAATAACCCCTTGTCAAGCCGTAATCTCATCCTACATTAAATTTCACTCAACGGGGTCTACCTAGGCCCTACTGGTCTTCTCGATATCCTATTATCTTCTAATAATATAAATTAAGGGCTTCTACGCATTTTACCCGGATTAAACCAACTGAAGAAAAATATGTTGTTTTCCAGGAGGGGTCGATCGATCGATGTAAGGGGGTCGATCGATCGATCAAGCAGTTATGACGAAACCTGCGCTTTTCCAGTTATGGGTTTACCTCTACCACCTCAACCAAATCTCCATTAACGATTTCCAAACTCCCAATTAATAATACTACAAGTACCATATACCTAACTACATGATTTTTTGAAGTAAAACATGTTCGAATTCATCAAGTATCATGATTTAATGGGGTAAAATTCACATAAACTACAAGAAGCCTAATTTTCTTTTAGTTTCCATTCTTTCAATTCCTTCCTAGATTTCTTGCTTCTAAACCCATACAAATTCATGGCTTATTCTCTACATATGATTTAGATGTCCAGAATACGTCTACTTGCTCTACAACATATGATTTGAAATCTCCAAAAATATGATTTCTTTCATAAAACATGTTCTAAACAACCCTAGACTAAAATGATTGAAACATTAACTAAAATAAAGCAAGATAGATACTTGTCTGGAATTTGAGTTTCTGATTTGTGGACGAAATAGGTATGGTTGCGTTCCTCGTCACACGATTTATGCTGCGGGGGCGGCGTAAATGGTCAAGTCTTTGGCCTTGAGTTGCTTGGAAAGCTCTCCAACTCCTTCTCTAATGTCCATTCTTTGATTTTGTGTTTGTTAACCCTAGAAGGAAACTCCTACAAGTTGATTTATCCTTAGGAAATTCGTGGGTTTAATTACCCAAAAATGTCAAATGTCCATAATACCCTCTCGGGATGCCAATTAGGCCTAAAAGCGCCTTGAGACCCAAACTAAACCCCTGGGTACATTTTTTTGACTATCTCGACCCTTCCGGATACATTGGCGCACTCGAAATGACCATATGGGTTACTTATAGTTTATCCAGTTTTAATAATTATAATTTAGTCCTGACACGACACAAGCGCGTCCCGACTTAAATTTTCATAATTGCCATTTTATTCAATTGTGACAAATTTTTATAAAGGTAATCATATATATTACTTTACTAATATAGTAATATTCGACAAATTCGAAATAATTACTAACTCTCATCACGCTAGTAAATATTTAAATAAATTTTCGGATTAATATTAAATTAATATCTCAATTTAAATCTAATAAATCCCCAAATTTAAAAGTCATAAAAATACGGGGTATTACCGATAATATCTTGAACCATTCTGGATAGAGTGACGATGATGATGAGATTTTATTTGAGGGAGAAAGTGATCTTCAAAAAGTACACACCAAATTTTAGAAAGAGTCTTAAGAACCAAAAAGAAAAATAGAAGTTTGACTCTTAGGGTATTTGATTTAGAGAAATTGGTGATAGATTTGAGAGAGTGTGAGGAGTCCATGAGTCAACTCAAAAAGTTAAAAGTATCGTTGTATGAAAAATTGATTGTGGTTGGTAGGGAGACGACCGATTTCACCAACACTTTGCCTTGTCTTATGAGAGATCTTCAAACTTCATTGAAGATTCGTGAGAAACTTTAAGACCGTGTATCCTAACTCGAGAAAGATTTTGAACGTGCTTAGGAGGTCAAGGTCACTTTATAGGATACGCCTACGAAGGTTGGAAAGATGTTCCTCAGTCCTGCTTTAGGTTTTAACGAGAGGCAAGGAATAGGTTATGATGGTGTATCCACTTCTATTACCGTACCCGAACTGATTCTTGAGTTTGTGATGGATCCGTATGGGCCTCGGCCTAACCTATCCTGGAGACCCAATCCTTTATAGAGAGAGTCCTAGGCGTTTCGACCAAAGTATACCCAAGTCGATTCATATTTGTTCCCATTGCAAACAAAGAAATCATCATAGGGAATTTTGTTTTAAGCTTGGGAGAGTTTCACATGAGTATATTTCCCCACATGTTCCTACACGAGTTCATATACATGTTCCCATATAAACTCCCACACCATGGAAATTTTGAGAGTTTTCGAGAGCAAATTGAATTTTTGGTCAAGACTTCTAAATGTTTGATGGAGGAATTTCAAACGATGTATATTACTATTAAGAACTCCTCCCAGTCTAATGATTGAGGTTTAGACCTTTGTCTAGTATAGGGTGACTATTATGTTCATATCTTTTATCCCTATTGCTATATTGTATTTCTATTGTCTTATTATGCTTATACTTGTTTATGATTTTTGCCTTTTGATATATTTTGAAAAATCCAAAAAGATTTTCGATTTTTAAGAAAAAGGTTGAAAAATTCCAAAAAGATTTAATTTTTGATAAAATTTTTGAAAAAGGCAAAAAGTCTTTTGAATTTTTATTTTTTTACCACATATGGATGAAAATTTCAGACGTTCGAAACACCCCTACATTCCATCCATTCATGTGACTTTTTTATGGTGTTTTGATACATGGCTTCATTTCTTTAATGTGCTTAATAATGTGTGGATAGCATTTATTATTCATTGATGATTACTTTCTTCATGATAGACCTTTTATCACCTTTATTGCACACATTCACATATTTTTTGAACATTGTACTTGCTTGTCATATGTCAAATATGGTGTTCTCATCTCAATAGTGTTTAATAATGAACGAAATTTACTAGAGATAAGTTATGCTTGTAAGAACTATTGGCCACCGAATTTCATTTCCCGAAAATTTTGTTATATGTTAAGTAACGGAAAGGGGATTTGAAAGCGAAAATTCTTTTTGCATTAAAAGCCATCATTTGCAAAAAGTGGCTGAAAGATTAACGACACACAAATAATAGTGCCAAGGAAAATTTTATATGATTGATGCTTCACTACCTATGGGCATTATGACATCTTCAAAAATTTGAGAGTGATTTCTTAAATATATGAGATTTAGAGGGTGTTATAAAGTATAAGACCAACGGGTTTGCACAACGGAGTCTCTTGAAAAGCATTAAATAGTTTGACATTATTTATTTTACAATCATTTAAATTCATGGCATATTGCATAAGTCGAGTCAATTTCATTTATGTTCAACATTATTACACCTAAGGTTGAGATTAAGTTCTTTCTTTAGAGGTATCTCATTGACTTCGCGCACCTATATTATGAATGCTCATATTGATTTGCCTATGGAAAATATTCGCACAATTACTTTTCACTTCCATGATTGGGATATTTTAGTGTTGTTCCATGGTGTATTCTATTTGTACCAATATGTATGTTTTATACATCTATTTTTTTTACTTAAGAAAATTTAAAAAATTCAAAAATAGTTGGCATCCTTATTCGAAATCTCATCGCATGTGCTTAATTGTCTATCTTTGTGATGTTATTTCTCTTAGATTTATGTGATGCTTACTATTCCTAATTAGTTTCTAATCCTTTGACTATTACAAAGAAAAAGGGGGGAAATGATTTTAGAGGGAGTTTATTTATTTATTAAACTCGTACGTGTCAAGGTATTTTTTTTATCTCATGTATGTAGGTCACTTCACATTGGTGATGATTTCATGGACCACACAAGATGAAAACTTTTTAGTTGAAGAATTATACATTTATTCATTTTCATTTCTTGATTTTGGAGGGCATTAGTTGTATTTGTCTTAGGATTCAATTTGGCTTAGGTTTGTGTTTTGTACCAGAATAGCAATTGGGGGTGATTTGTAAGAGCAAGTTTTATAATTTCTATTTTTTTTATTTGGCTTATCCCGTTAGATCCCACTGCACCTTCATGACCATTTTCTCATATTCGAAGAGAAAAAGTTGATGATATTTGGAATATTGAAGATCATTCATCACAACATCATTTAGAAGAGTTATGATGTGGTTTGGTAAAAATTTAATTATCCAAGGGTCATTATTTTTAAAGAGTTTGCATTTAAAAGTTTTCAAATGTTTTAAAATGATTTTTAAAGAATTTTTTAAAAGCTCGTCAACTCGTTAGAATGAGATTGGTATGTCATTATATTGAGCTTCATAGGGTCATTAGAATGAGGATCTTTCATTTGAATGAGATCTGGAACGTCACCTTTTGGGTACGCTCTGTAATGTCGTTCGAAGTTTCGTTGGAAGAACGATCGAACGAGAAAGGGTACATCGTTCAAAATAGTACACATGTTTTTTTTATTAAATATATCTTCCCAAATCATTAATCCCTATCTATTTCCAGTAACATTTCCTATAAATAGAGATGCGGGATTAAACTTTTCTCCAATCCTTTTTATAGTTCTTTTCGTGATCAAAGTCTATTATTTTTCATCCAAACCCCTAGGATATTTGAATATCACTTTTCCAAATCAATAAGAACACAATAAAAGTAGTAAAACCCTTATAGAGGTTTACTCTACTGATGATTTGTGGAGTTGAGGATCTAGTGCTGAAGAAGATAGAAATTGCGTATTCTTGAGGTTTATCGGTGCATATCGAGGCAAGAGTTTCTTGCTATGGGCGATGCCAGACCGCATTTTATTTTGTTGAATATTCGAAGGCGCTACTTTTTTAAACTTAATGGAGCTCTATGATGTTTGTAAGTCTGTCATGATTTGTTGTGTCTTTAGTAGTATCGAATTATAGGTTTTGCCCGAAAGGGATTTTTCCTCTATTTCTTCTTTTTTCTTATTTCTCTGGGAATTTCGCTTCATAATTTTATTTCATGTTCACTTTAATTAAAATCAAGATTAAATATGGAATAAAGTAAATTTTGTGTGTTTGGCCTAAGATTCAAGTGATTCCGTATGACCCCTACTTTTGTCAATCCACGTAAGAAAAAATGCACATTTTCATACAACATAAAGGAAAGAAACAAAATGAATAAATATATAGAATAATAGTTAACTAAAATGACTGAAAGGATCCAAATTAAATAAATATATACCTACCAAAAGTATAAAAAAACTCGTAAAGCTATCGGTACGATAACTCAAGAAGAGAGACATGGATCGATACACCTCTTCTAGCCCCATTCGGCCCCAGGAATATCTCAAGATTCGGGAAAAAATAATCAAAAATGGCCACTACTATAAGTGGATCCCACCAGAAGCACCCAACACCAAGTTCTCTCCAATAGAAATAAATAACATACTTTGGACATACCACATCGCCACTACTACATCGAGCCCCGAATCCAGCATCACCTCCTCCAAATAGGTAGACAAAACACTAGAATCAATATAATCCCCTCCAACATAAGAAACCTTTGTCCCCAATGCCTTCCTTAGCCCCATGGTAGTGAAAGTCAGAGACTGATCTACCACTAGAGGCACTATAAAAAAATGAGTCTCGTAAGAGCATAGAGCTCTAAGGAAGTCATGGGCATATCCCTTATTGGTAAGTGAAAGTTACTGGTAGTATCCAGTGCTGTCCTAGGGCCGCAGTAATCATCCATCTCATTTTAAAGTACAAATCATATAGGGAACCCACTAACAAACAAAATCTCATGAAAAATATGAAAGCTCGAACAAAAGCAGGAGGCCTCGCCAAAGCCCTATCCAACGGGGCTACATAATCCCTAACCCGGGACCTCCCTCTAGGCCCCAAGAAATAAAACACAAAATAAAATAAAATAAAATATGTTAGTCATACAATTTTTTTCTCCCTATACAAGATATTTGAGTCATACTAAGTTAACACTTGACCCCTTAATCTTGGTTCCTGCTAACTAGGAATGATAATCAGTCATAAGGTGGACATGAAACCCCCCTGAAGCTTTATCCCTCCTAGTTTTTGGACCACCCTATACTCATACTTAATCTACCTACCCTCAATTCCCACTAACTAGGAAGGATAATGAGTCACGAGGTGGTAAAAAAACCCATGTATCCTTCTACCTCTTGGTGTTTGGATCAGCACTTAATCTTTCGACCCTCGGTTGACACTAACAATGAGGGATAGTCAGTCATGAGGTGATCCTACACCCTAGTAGACGGCGATAAAACCCCTCATTTCTAATCTGGTCCCCTGAGCGACCTAAAATAGAAGTGGATGGAATAATTTGAATCTTTTCTAAACTAACGTGAAAAAAATTGAGATACCCTGCACCCCTAGAGCTTTCTCCCTCTGACTCTTTTAATCGCCTTACGTTCACACTTAAGCCACGTCTATTTAATTTCCACTAACTAGATAGGTTAACTAGTCATGAGATGATTAACGCCCTAATAGATTCCGTTGAAACCCAATGTTTCTACATTTGGTCCCCGGAAACACCTAAAATAGAAAGGTTTGGAATATTTTTAATCTTTGCAAAAACCAAAGTTGAAAATCGAGATACTCTGCACCCACGAAGCTTTATCCCTCTCAGTGTTTTACTCTCCCTACATTTACACTTAAGCCATCTCTCCTTAGTTCCCACTAACTAGAGAGATTAACCAATTTTGAGGCGATCCTACAACCCAATAGATGCTATCAAAACCCCATGTTTTTACGTCTCGTCTCCCGAGCCACCTAATATAGATGGGATTATAATAATTTGAAGCTTTGCTATAACCAAAGTGTAAAATTGAGATAGCCTACACTCCTTAAATATTTATCCATCTTGGTGTTTTAATGTCCCTACGTTCACACTTAATCCACCTCTCTTCAGTTCCTGCTAACTAGAGAGGTTAACCAGTTGTGAGGCGGTCCTACACCCCAATAGACATTGTTGAAACCCCACGTTTCTATGTCTTGTCCCTCGAGTGACCTAAAATAAAACGGGTTTGAGTATTTTGAATCTTTGATAAAACCAAAGTGGAAAATCAAGATGCCCTGTACCCCTTGAAGATTTCTCCCTCTCAGTGTTTAAATCGCCCCACATTCACACTTAATCCACCTCTATTTTTTCTCACGAACTAGAGAGGTTAATTAATTATGAGGTGATCATACCCCCAATAGACGCCTCCCAAACACCGCGTTTCTACGTCTAGTCCCTTGAGTGACATAAAATATAAGGGGTTGGAATATTTTGAATCATTACTAAAACTTAAGTTTAAAATCGAGATACCCTGCACCCCATGGAGCTTTATCCTTCTAGTTATTTAATTGCCTTACGTTCACACTTACGCCACCTTTCTTCAGTTCTAACTAACTAGAGAGGTTAACCAATCGTGAGGTGATCCTACGCCCTAATAGACATTGTCGAAACCCCATGTTTCTACGTCTGCTCCCCTGAGAGACCTACTAGAGAAGGGGTTAGAATATTTTAAATCTTTGCTAAAACCAAAGTAAAAAATTGAGATACCTTGCAACCCCAAAGTGTTTTTCCTTCTCAGTATTTTAATTTCCTCACATTGACACTTAAGCCACCTATATTTAGTTCCCATTACAATAGAGGTTAACCATCCATGAGGCGATCCTACACCCCAATTGATGCCACCGAAACCCCACATTTCTACATTTGGTCCCATAAGCGACCTAAAATAAAAGGGTTTGGAGTATTTTGAGTCTTTGATAAAACCAAAGTTAAAAATAGAGATACCCTTAACCCATCGTATCTTTCTCCCTCTCTATGTTTTATAGCCCTACGTTCAGACATAAGATACCTCTCATTAATTCCGTCTAACTAAAGAATTTAACCACTTGTGATGAGATCCTACGCCCAAATAGACATCGTCAAAACCTTAAATTTCTACATCTAGTCCCGTGAGTGACCTAGAATATAAGGGGTTGGTATATTTTGAATCTTTTCTTATATCAAAGTCCAAAATCGAGATACTCTGCATCCTTAGATATTTCTCCCTCTCGATTTTTTAATCGCCATACATTCACACTTAAGCCACCTCTATTCAATTCCCATTAACTAGAGAGGTTAACCGCCCATGAGGAAATCTTACACCCCAATAGAAACCACTGGAATCCCGTGTTTCTACACCTGGTCCCACCCGCGACCTAAAATAGATGGGGTTGGGATATTTTGAATATTTGATAAAACCAAAGACAAAAATCTAGATACCCTGCACCCCTTGAAGCTTTCTCCCTCTTGGTGATTTAATTACCCTACGTTCGCACTTAAGACACATCTCTTCAGTTCCCACTAACTAGAGAGCTTAACCAGACATGAGGTGATCCTATACCCCATTAAACATCACCGAAAATGCATTTTCGCATTAGGTCCCCAAAGTGACCTAAATTGAAGGGGTTGGAATAGTTCAGATCTTGACTAAAACAATGGTCAATAATTGAGATATCCTACCCCCACAGCTTTCTCCCTCTCAGTGTTTCAAACCCCATACGCCTCCACGTAGTCTCCATGCCCCCACTTCCCTCTAATTAGGAAGGATAAACCAAAGGATGACCTGAACCCCCCATATATTATTATTATTTTATCGTGAAGGGTTACACACATGATACACATGTCTAGCCTGTCATCTCTGTGCTCTCATATTGATTTTTTTTCTCAGCATAACCTATATCTCTGGCCTTATATGTATATAAACTTGATTTCTTTTTCACTCATGCATAAAGCTAGTTTCTATTTCTATTTTGTCATCACTATTACCGAATTATCTATTCTTTATGTATATTTCAATTATTTTTAAAGCTATTACAACCATATAACAACCCCATCTCCCCCAATTCAAATTACCCCTATTTTCTCACCCCATAAGCGATACCCCCAATTATACTTTTTTCTCATTTTTTTATTATTATTTTATTTATATTTTTACTTATTTAGCAACAAACGCCCAATAAATATTTAATTCAGCAGTCCATGCCCAATTATCATATTCTTTTTAGGACATATAATATATACCATAATCAAATCTAGTATTTAAAGATAACATAACTAAACACAAAAAACATGCGATGAGAATCATAAAGAGGAAAGGGGTCATAAAACTTATCGGATGCACCACTTTATCTCTATGATGCTTACACTCCCGTAAGAGGATCTTAGTATCCTCCTCGTCCGCTAGTAGTTGGGGGTGGTCAGAAAACAAAACCTACACCCTGGGAACCGCATCCTCTCCCCACCATCCCAGCCCAATCATCCTTATGAGGGTCATGCTTTGTTGCCTAGCAATCCCCAAAACAAACATGTCTGACCAAAGCACTATATCAACCTGTCCATCCTGCACCGCCACCCCATAGTCACCCCCACTACCCCCTCTTCCTGGTTCAAAACCAGAACCTTATCCTCCCCCACCAAGACTGGCTCCACCGGATCAATAACAACAAATTGAGTCTAAGGAAATGCTTTCAAAATAAAATGTAAGTCGTAACAGTAGAGAGAAAAGCGAGAGAGAAGAAGAGAATAAATGATGGAATGGAAGAAATTGCTGTGAGAATACTAATTTATAGGTTTGGGCTTCTGGAATGTTTAATCTATCGGTTAAACATATCCAACATCGGTTAAATGTTTAAAAAAGGTTAGTCGATTGGTTAACCATTCCAACCCAAGGGTTAGCCGATCGGTTAAAGACTCCATCATTTTTGAAAATCCAATTTTTACCCCCCCACTTTCCACTTATTACCCCAATACCTCATACTTCCCCCCACATAGGCAAACCTTTTCTATTACCTTCCAATTTTGATAAAGAGTGTCCACATGTGCACTATATTAGTTAACCGCCTCTATGGACACCCCGATCTGTAATCAGGGTGTGATATGTTCCTTCCTATCACAAATGACGATGGACACGAGACTAAAAAATTGCAAAAAAATTAAAAACTCACCAAACCAAAAATAGAAGCTCAAAGGGTTAATAAACAAAGAATGAGACCCTAAGGGGTTAACATGAAAAAAGGAAAAAAAAATAGGAAAAAATGAACCAAACAATCCATCTGGGACCTTCAACTGATTGATTAAGGGCCCTACTATCCTTTAATCGATCGATAAAATGCCCCTCCCATCCTTTCACTGATCAGTTAAATCTCCCCCACACCTATGGCTAATCAGTTATCCCCTTCTAAAGTGATCATTATGAGATTTTTGTAAATATTTTCGCAACCATACACGTGTATCACCCCTTAAATCCACCCTCTAAGGTCTTTAACTAACCGGTTAAACATACTGAGCTATAACTGACAAGAGAGAGTGTGTATTTTGATTATGATTGATAGGCGGACTTCACTACTCTATAAATAGATATTACCACCAACCAAGAAAAGGGTAACAAAACCCGAGCTTGATCTAGTTTTTTCACTTTCTTCTCCCCTAAGCGTTCGATATACTCAAGCTCATTATGAAAAGTCCCAAAGAAGTTAATACTTCAAATAAGTCTCTTTCCCCTCGGTAAAGTTAATACTTCTAAAAAGTCGCTTAGTTTTGGATGGATCCTGTACACTCTACTAACTTCATGTTATCTATTCCCCCTACAACGTTTAAAGATGATACATGTGGAAGCATTCTAAGTGGTTGCAACCTATGTATTTTCTTGACGACCGTAGAGTCTGGGATATTCTCACCTACATAAAAGTGAGAGTTCACGATGTGAGAGAGTTTTGTGTAAAACTCATTGATGGTCTCATTCTCAAGCATCTTCAACAACTCAAATTGAAAATGGTGTTAGTACCCTCATGGGTGAGCTGCAATATATCCCACGTCTTATTGGATATAGTGCACGTAGATATTCCATGAAACTTTTCATGCCTGAATCCATAGAAAATTGCAGTAAGCCCCTTAGAGTTTTAGTTATCTAACATATGCTCATTTTTTTACCAGGATTCCTCAGGCTTAAGGACAAAAGTTTTCCCAATATGAGTCGTTGGGCATTATTTCCAACTGCCCATGGGATATAGGCAAATTGTGTTGAATCATAACCATTGTATGTCCTCGTATCCATTATTGAATACATGTATAAATCATCGTCATTGGCATGCTTTTCATCCAGCCGGGTTAAGGCAGCAATTGATTAATGTAGGGTTTTAAAACCAAATAACTCGCGACAAGTCTACTAACTTGCTAGCACTGTTGTCATGGAAATTGATTTGTTGCGGGGATATTGAAATATGATTTTCCGTAGAGCACATACTATGATGTCAACGCATGCAATATAAAAAGAATCATCAATTCTACTATTTTGGTAAATTAGTAGGGTGGTACCTTGGTCAAAACCAAATTGTCTGGAACAATGAAGAGGGTGATAAGATTCACTTTATTTCTCCCACTGAGTGAATCAAGGAACGAGTCTAGGTATAAGTAGATGTACTACAACCAATGAAGGACCTTCAATCACAGATGCTTCAGAGTTGATTAAATTAAATGTGTAAGCTTCATCTTTGAAGATTGGACACATTTTTGCACGAGTTTTCTCGGAACAAGGTCTATCAACCGAATCACTTTGGACATCAATCAAAGGGAGAATATCCTTCTTACTTAACTTATGGTTTCAACGTAAGAATCTCGAGCACCTGACTAGAAACTTACTGATTAGGATCTCAACTGGAGCAAGATTCGGTATAGAGGAACCCCATCAAAAGGATTGTGTTGTAAAAGTTGGAGACATCATATCTACCAACAGAATGATCCATGTCAAAATGAACTATATTTAACCAAGTATACAAAGATCCCAATGTTATAACAACTAAAAGAATGATAACTCCACGAGCTAACCTAACAAGAAATTTATCAATTCTGTACGTGGTGGATCATTAGGTTTTCCAAGATGGAAGAAGTGAGAAAACATGCATAAAAGGTAGGCAGATGGCCCTGCAGGCTGATCTTTGCTAGGACCAAATGGTTCATCGGGTATTATACCATTTTTCTTATGTTCCTTGGTCAACCTTTTTAAAGGAACCTTGTAAAAACATTTGATCAATTGACTAAAGGTGGCCTTAGAATAATCGTGAATGCACTCACAATAAAGTTTGTCAAGCTCCATTCAAGATTTAACTTCCTCGGTATCCAGTGGTTCATCGTTACAAGGGACAACACTATAGGGCCCTATTCCCATCAGTTCACACATATATTCCATTGTGATTTTGAACTCACCCCAAGGCACCACAAAAGCGTGGGATAAATAATTTCACATAAAAATTAGCAGGTGGAGGGCAGAGTTATTTTTGGAGAGAGTAAAATCCCCAAACCAATAAGAATCATTAGAAATGCCAACTGGTAAAAGAGTGTCATCATATTTCTTATAGACATGAGTTGTCAAACAGTAAAAACCTCAGGTTAACCACATGATGACTCGAAGTCAATGTTGGAATAAGGTAAGTATCCTCTGTCTAATCGAAGTCTCAAAATACCGTAAGGGGGAAGATTACCTCCCTTGGACAGATTCTCAGGTTAATCGACTATCACTAAAGGATCTTATAATCCTTTTAAATTAACAAAAAAAGCCCAAGCCGCCTCCTAAAATTTATATTTCTGCCCAAAGTATGGAGCACGATGATAAGGATTAAACAAATCTTCTCTCTCTGCTAACTCAGAGGATGGAGACCCACCTGAGCTCTTGTCGAAAACCTCCATAACTTTACTTGACGATGCCGTTGTTGTAAAGACATGAGTATAACCAAAAGAAAAATGATGAAAATATTGAGGAAAAAGTTAGAACAATGTACGATCTCCAAGGAATGAAGAAAAAATGAAGTATTTGCAAAGAAGAATAGGATCTCTCTCTTTGGAGATACCTTGAAAGCTTTAATGGCGGTAAAAGATTTATAAGAATTTGAAAAAACGAAAAAAATTGTTTTATAATGTTTCTTAACAAAGTAGTCATTTACAAAAAAAAATGCTTCTAACGATTCAATAAATCATGTGACCGTTTGAAATTTGGGGCAAAATGATGATTGCGTAACCTAATTTCTTAAAAATTATCTTGTGGATGCATGTGGAAAAAAAATGACGACGATGCCAAAGATAATGATCTTAGAATTTAATGAAAAGATATACAAATAATTAGTTCACATGTATGAGATGTAAGTGGAGATAAATTAACTCGTGTACATATAAGGTTCTTTGATTGGAGGTTATTCGAGACAGGATTCTTCAATTTGATATTCATCGAAAAAAGGTTCCTCAGTTCTAGATCTATCTGCTTAAAATACTCCCAAATAAAGTTCAATAGCGCAAAGAACTTTATATAGGATTTAAAATCGATAGGTTTCAACAAAAAAATAACACGTGTATAAATGAGTTTTTGCGATTTGATATATTTTGATTAAAACATTTGTCTGACCAAGGCATTTTAAGTTACAAATTATTTGAATGAGGTGTTTTGTATAGAAACGTCTTGTTTACACAATAACTTTCTCTACAAGGGGAAAATGGAAGAGGGGCTTCTTTTTAAAACTCCCCACTCAGAAATAAATTATCACAACAAGGTAAATGGGAGTTCATTCGATATTATATGGAAGAGGTTAACTCAAAAAAAAATCTGGAAGAACCAAGGAAGCTCTATGCACCATTAATCAACCTAGCTCAGAAGGTTCTCAAGGAAATATTTTGCCTGATTGAGAAGGTTGCAAAATAACTCCACACGATCAATCATGTTGTGAAATAGCTCACCCGATTGAACATGTTATGAGCAACCATGAGTTTGCTCGACTAAAGTATCAATGAGCTATAAAAAGGTACTGACGTAAAGAGCACTATCTAACATAAAGGAATAATCCTTTTACACATGATCCCATGCGCGAAGACTTTACATTATGTATTGGGCAGTGCACTTAAAGATGGAACACTTTTAGGTAAAGTAATAATTTCAGCCACGTTTTAGGATAAGTTTATCCCATGCTTAACGGGACTATTCCCAATTAATCGAATGATGGTAGTTTACCAGCATAAGGGTCCAAAAAAGGAAAATCCACTCAAGGTTCCAAGGGATTAAAGTTGAGACTATATTTGCTATATATTTCCATCTAAGAAGGACTGACACAAGGCATAAGACACAAGACACAAGGGAGATTTGAGAAGAGACTTCAATAGACTTGAATATATTTTGAGAGAGTTTAAACATTGTATACACTTTGAGAGTATAAGTGTTATTATTGATATTTAGTGTTTACCAACATGAATTTTCATTCTCTAAGTGAAATAAAACTCAAGCTCTTGTGGACGTAGCCCAAGTTGGGTTAACCATGTTATTTGTTGTGTTCTTACAGCTGATTTATTCCTTCGAAAATATTGTCTTTCCTTATTAATTTTTCTCATCATCATTCATGTAAAGTATATTTTTACATCACCATTAATACAGGTTACGCCTCAGTTTTACTATAAACACTCAGGTGACAATAAAAATCACCACATCTTCTTATAACCCAAAGAGAAGTGCTCTCTTACAGTATACACCACGACAACATTTACTACCCAAAGAAATGTATTATATGACTTCACTATTATTGTTGTCCACATTGGAAATCAATATCATTATCAAGGTAAATCCTGAGGATTCAATAGGACATGAGTTCATCTTAGTATCTATAGACTATTTCACCATGTGGGTCGAGGTTGAATCATACACAATACTCAATGCCAAGAAAGTGGCCAAGTTCATATTCCATAATTTTATATTGAGCTTTGGTGTTCCGCATGAATTAGTCTCTAATAATGGTTCACACTTCAAGAAGGAAGTTTATAACCTACAACATGAATATGAGATCATCGAACACAAGTCTTAACCACACATGCCACAAACAAATGGGGAGATCAAGACAGCTAAGAAAAATGTCAAAAACATTATTAATAAGATGGAAATGGCTTATAATGAGTGGAAAACAAGTTGAAATATACCCTTTGGGTCTACCTCACTACAAAAAAAATCCATTTGGGAAACCCTACTCACTAGTCTATAGCATGGAGGCAATCATACGCATTAAACTAGAGGCTTGAAAATTATGTTTTCGAAATCCATTGGAGACAAGCATGATATGAGAAATTTGTGATACTCTATGGAAGGAGGATCAAGGAAGCTTTTCATAACCAAGACTATTAATAACGGATTGCACAGGCTTTCAATAAAAAATTCAAGGGGAAAAACATAAAAGAAGGCGATTTAGTCTTGAAAGAGAACCTAAAACCTGCTCAGACTCTAGGAGGAAAGTTTGAATTTTACTGGGGAGGATCGTACCTTATCACGAAATTAAAAACTAGTGGGGATACCACCCTAGAAGACCTCGACAAGGTCATATTCTCCCGGTCTTTAAACCTCGACCTCTTGAAATGGTTCTTTTCCTAAACACATTAAGCCGGGAAAGACACTCTTGCAAGAAAGAATCTACCCCAATCCAAACTTAAAATCTTTCTTAAAGTCAGCTAAAAATTTTTACCACCAAATAATTTATTTTTCAAAACTACGTGGACTATATTCTCTAATATAATTTTCATCACGAAAATTCACTAACATTTATGCCTTTGTCTTTTAATTGGAGATACGTAGGTAACCCTATATATCACATCGGTCCCGATCCAACAAACATAAGCCTTACCATTGGTTACCCAATCACAACGATTACTATCTCTTGAGCACAAGGAGACCACATGGGTACAAAATATCAAGTAGTAAAAAGATCCTCAAAACTGCACAAAGTTCTCCTTATTTAAACATAACCTGAAAGCCAAAACCCCGAAACCGTAAATATAGAATCTTGGCAGGAAAGTGCATATTCCCATACCCCTCCATCTAGAAAAAACTTCACCATAAGCCCTCCCCTAAATGCTTACAAATATAAACCTAATGGAGAATAAACTATGCCTCGCCTTTGCCCCACCCTCAAAATTCCCATGCTAAAAAAGGTCATCAATATGCAAGTGTAGAAGAATCGCCCCCGTAGCAGGACCCACCATGAGAAAAGAGGGCCCAAAGATCTAGAAGTAGTGGTCAAGATGCAGATAAGAACTCAAAAACTATAAATGGTCACGATATCAAATGTCGGTAATAAAAACACACCAGGAGAACTCACCCACAACAAAGGCAGAAGCCGGGTCATCCCCCCAGTCCTATAATTACAAATGATATCACTATTATGAAGTGGAGGGATGCTCCCATTTTAGATCTGTCTCTCTGAGTTCTTACATTTCTCTACGTGTTGATCCTAGGCTCATTCTATGTGCATCTCTCAGGGATTTTCCTCCATCATCAAAATTAAATAAAATAAGAGTTATGTTAATGCCACTTACTTAAAAGCATTGATCATTTCCTTTTGTTTTCTTTCTTATAAACTTTATCTTCTCTTCTAATGTGTATTTGACTCTCATGGTTAATTAAATTAAAAGGAAAAAAATATTAAAACATAAAAACAATGAAGGTTATCTCCAATAATAAATGGGAAAATCGGTATAATAGGCGTGCATAAATAGATCTATAAAAACATAAATGAAATAAAAGGTGTCCATGACAGGGATAATCCCACCCCACTCCTCCTATCCTAGAGAAATCCATACAACTACATATTCTACATCATCTTAACGGCATCGTCTCTCCTCTAGATATTTCATTGACACAATGCCCAAGTTTTACAATATCTCCTTCACTATAGGAACTCATGTATGAGACCGGGACATCATAGATTTAGACCTCTTTAGGTCCTCCTCCAATGTTCCATACAGAGTCACATGCTAAATCGGTTCCTAATGATATGATGACTATATGGTCAACAACTCCTTCAGCTGGGAAGCTCCCAAAATAACCTCTTGTAAAAAGCCAAAAAGAACAATAAGAAATCATTAATAGATAACAAAATGCAAAATTGGTAATGGAAAATAACAAAAAAGAATAAACAAGGTGTGTCAGTTAAGAGACTAATACTTCACACTCCCCCAAAGAACATATTAGAACCCCAACCAATCTTTCAATAAAGCATTTAGATCGCGAGACCGAAAGATCTTTGGTCACACCATCCCATAACACGTTGAGGGTAGAAGGTAAAGAAGGCAAGGAACCCCTCCGCAACTGAGTTCCCCCAACCTATGGTCACTTCAAACTCATAAATGTGGAAGACAACTTCCTCCTCCCCTGACTCTTGGATGTATGACGTAACCTCCTCCACTTCCCGGACATACACGAACTCTGTATGTTGAATGGTGGCATGTACTGCATGTAAGAGGGCCTCCATATTCATCATACTCACTAAAACAACCCACTTTACCTGACATACCCTCTGGCAGCACCCTCTCCCTTAGCTTGAGCCACTATAGTCTCTATCTCCTTATGGGTCTTTAATAACTCCTCCCCATCTGAACTAAATTAGGAAGGTGAGTCCTTCCTGTCCCAAGATCAATCCCTTATGTGAAAACCAAATTATTTTCAAGTATATTGATTTTATATGACAAAAATACAAGTTATATATGACATCACTTAACTATCTTCTCTCTAATATCTTTGAGATAAAAATAAGAACTCAAGACATGATGAGACTTATTACTAAGAGTGTACCAACCAAGCAACCAAAACCATAAGAGAATCATCACCTCAAGAAGTAAACATGTACCAAAACATAACAAGTCATGAGTTGGTCATATCCAATATACACATAAAGTCATGAGTTCATTCTCTTGAATAATTTTACAACCTTCGAAGGAAGATGAAAATCCATGTCAATCAAATGCATATTCAACTTATTCAAAAGTTCATAAATGCATATTCACCTCTAGAGAATAATAAACTTCATCTCGTCAAACCATGAATGAAAAATTTGAATCAAAGCTCATGATCATCAGAATCAAGGAGTAGAAGAATCATAAGTTATATACTCAAATCGAGTGATGAAACTCCAAAATGCCATCTCAAAGCTTTCATTAATTAGGGAATGGTTTTAATAGTGTAAATGAACTTATATGATCAATTACTTACTTAAAAAAACTTCCCCAAAATTGAAACAAACTCAAATTATAGGTAGTTTAAGTCGGCTTAAACTCAACTTTAAATCGACTTGAAGTGCATGACCATGGGATCTTTCGTGTTTCGTTTGGAAAAAGGACGGCTAAAATTCCCTTGGTGGTTGTAGTTGCAAGGTGTGGGGGTTTGGTGCAATTATGTTATATCAAAAATATCGAGAGGGGGTGAATAGGTTTCTCCACAATTTTGTCCAATTTAATCAAGTTTTAATTTTCTTTCCAATTTTAACGATCATAACATAATATTCAACTAGCTAAGATGATGAGAGACATGTAGATCTACAATTTGAACCATTCAATTTGGAAATCTAAGTTAATTGTGAAAACATTTAACTAGATATAAATCCCATGGTCAATTTCAATGGATCTAACTATATCCGATTTACGTCTAAGTGATATTTGTGTTATGGATGTTGTAATCAAAGTAAATAATGCACAATCAAGCCTCAAGATAGATCTATGAGGATAACCCCTCACCCGAGTAAAAAATTCTAGATGTATCCTAATCTCTCATTCAACATTATAGAGTTTTATACAATGTAAGAAAATACCACTCTCTTATTCCCTAATAAGAAGTTATCTAATGAACATTGAACTTTTCTCCATTGACAATGAGTGATCCATCAGAAGCTCCACATATGAATACGGAAGTCACATTCTCCTCCTTAGAATCTCATAATGATTCAACTCTCCAATAGCTAAAACACTTGTTTTAGATTTGAGATTTATCTTCAATTATGATGTGGATCAGTTAAATTAAATTTAGGCTAAGTGTATGTGATCTCAAAACACTCTCAATTCCTCATAATCAATAAATTATGTATAGATCTAAGTTTTCTCTCAAAAGTGAAAAGAACAAGTTATTTTGATTAAAAAGATTCAATTCATATGCTCTATACCTCAGAGATACTCTTTCATTATGGGAGAAGTATAAAGGAAATCGAATAGTTGTAAATGGAGAGAAAATGCTCTATTAGTATATTTTTTGCAAATCTGATTGCATCGTTCGCATGGTTAAAAGAATCCTTCGTGCGCACAATTTTAGACAATGATCATATCATGCCAATAACGTGCAGCCGTGCGCACGGGTACAAAACCCATATCTTTGAACGAGGTTAGGAGTAGCCTAAAACCTGCAGAGCTGTTCGCATGGGGATAAAACGTAACTATGCAAATGATTTAGGGAAGAAACTATGTTTCTTCCTAAGCAACCCATTTTTGAAAAATGAATCGTTCCTTAGGCTAAACATAACACATCTCAATAGATATTCACTTGTTCAAATTAAAAACAACGTTTTGTCAAAGTAAAATTAAAAATGTATGTGTTTGCAAAACCTTATATGTTCAAATATAATTCAATGAAAAAGGAAACATTTTCAATAAGTTAGACAACAAAAGCCTTTGATGTATTGAAATGCTGTAAGATTTCCAATGTTCAATGTTCAACGATGTATAATGAACAATGCTCTCTCTATAACAAGTGTAAATGAAATTAACTATTTTTGATTGACTAATGCATGGCATAAATGTTTTGACACTAGATTAAGCCAACTAAACTAAAATAACAAATGTTTACACTTTCGATCTCCTCGTTGGCATTATATGGACCCCCTCCTCCCCCCCTAAAAAAATCCAAAATACTTGATTACGATAAACAAAACTCACTCCACATTAGACATATAATGAGATAATTTTATCAAAATACATATGAAATAAAAAATACCAACGACATAACCAAAGTCAAGTCTGGGTTAGGCTAATTCACAATGTCATGACGATATCTAGAAAAGCATGGAAAACACCAAAAGATCATAAACGCATGACATGCACAAAGAAAAACTCCCCCTACTTGGGAATCCTCCAAAAATATATCAATATGAATCAAGGTGGAAATATGCATGAAGAAATGTATATCATTGCTACAAACCCCCTTAATAATATAAATATCAATACTGCATAAGTGTGTAAAATTATATACCTCCCTATTGATGCTAGAAATTTGATTTAGACCGAACTTAGTCATATTTTACCGATTTCACCTCACAAAATAGTTAAGAGATATGTAAACCAAGCATAACTCAAGTAAATAAATAATAAACTAAATAAGAAAGGAGAAGACCATGATTTACGTGGTCCCCCGCAACTTTGGTACCTATAATCCCATGTGTGTTGAGTTCAATTTCCCAACTGAACAATCTCCATAGAATATAAAGTTAAAAAGAGCTCCTACTTTACTTAGGAAAACCTTTAAGTTCTTATGGAACTACTATTTATATGGATAAAGTGAGAGAATATGGACCCCAGGGCACATGTCTCACCTTTATAAAGTTAGGTGTGATCCTGATTTAGGATAATAATTACTAGTTAGTTATTGCACATGGGGAAATATAGCTTGGTATCTTCTTCATGTTGAATGTCCATCCACATGTTGTCGTTACCTAGTCACGTGGACCATACAACATGTGGTTACGATCTAATTTAAAAAAGTCTCCTCTTCTGGAGCCATTATCTGACTTAGCTTGGTCGAGGCTAAACTCTCATCCTATTAGTATTGTATAGTTAAAAAGGCATTTTATTTAGTTGATTTTTATAACATGCTTCACCTCCCGCTTCATCTTTACGTCAAACTATATTTAAGATGCAACAATTTCCCCTAAGACTTTTCTCATGAGGTGGGTTCTGGTGCCATTCTCTTGAGGTGTTATCTTTTATAGGGAGTTATGTGATGCCCTGATTTTTAGGGGTCAATGCGAAAAACATTTATTCTTAAATTCCTTTTGAGAAATCCTCGTTTAAAGTAAATCTTGCTTTTATATTTTTGCGTCGTAAAATCACTTTAATTTAATTAATGAAATGATGTCAACCTAATGAAATTTATAAGAACACTTGAAATAAAAGAGTTTTTCCAATTTTATAGAGTAAATAATAATTGAGAAAGTCCACACCATCCAGTTTTATTACAAACCAAGTTTAAAGTACTTCCAAATAGTTCCAAATTAGTCAAAAGTTCAATTTAAATTACACACTTAAAGTAAATAGTAATAAAGTATCTACTGGTGTTTAAATCTTCCTTACCTCTCACGATTTCATTGCCTTTATCTTTTTCTGAAGTACTTGGGGGGTTTGGCAAGTGGTGGGGTATGAGCGTGACCAGTGGGGGAAATACTAACAGAGTAACACGTATAAAGAATATTTATACATATAAAGTATATTTTAGAAATTATGAAATCATCCATCATTTGATTAAGTGTTCTCATGAAAAATTCAATGTGGCACTTAATTGACATTTTGACCATGTAACCTAGCCGATAAGCACACTCACACTTAATCTTTCTTTAACAATAACCATATCTCATTAATTAAACCATTAACGTACATTCATATTTTTTCAAGTTGTTTCATAAACTTGAATTTACATTAATGAATGTCAATCTCAAAATCATCTTTCCACTTTCTTAATCGGGGTACAAAACCATGCCTGTTATATGGTCTTTCACCAACTCCCACCATGCTAGAATATGCATCTGATCAACGATTTGGGGTCTAAACATTAAGCCTCTCCCTAAGGCTCCGAGCCCTTCTTAAATTTACCGATTACATCCAAATGCCTTTTACTTGTTACATCTTTGTAAGCCTTTTTCCTTTCTTTCTTTCTTATCAACTTTTAAGCCTCTTTTCATTTTTTATCGGTCGATGTGGCAAAATACCTGACATGAGACTAGTACCAACAGATAATTTTCTAAGTTTCACACTTAATTAAAAGTTCATTTTTATTTCACCTTTAACTCGGTATTTCATCTTTGAAAATAAATTTATTTACCAATTCTTCTGAAACTTAACCTTTGAGTTCAAAATACCCATTTATACACTTTAATGCATTTTTCACTATTCACACACACACACACACACTTGTAAACTTGTATTTTATATATTTTTACCACAAATGCTTCTTTTCATCTTTAATTTACAAAATATGAGTTTTTACCACACAAAATTCAACTCTTTTGACTAGAGTCCTTTAGTTTGGAAAATTTACTTATAAGTCTAATTTTTTGTTTGCATAAATATGACACTTTTGTATTAAACATTACTTTTTTCATTTCAAGACTTATATTTCGAACTTGTTAACTCTTATAATTTTATGTGCTCACATTATTCCTTTAAAAAAAAAATTCAAAACAATTTGCAAAAGTATTTACTTAGTCAAACTTTCCATAGAATCATACTTTTGGCCCCCAAACTATACTTTTGACATTTCAATACTTATCTTATAATTTAATAACTTTTCATTGTTACCCTGGTTCTTTGTTTCACCTTGGGCCTTAATTTTTCAATATTACATATTTTAACACCCATAGTTTTACTATTTATCCACTTAGCACCCATTTAATTTATCTTCTCCAACTTCCTTCAAATTTGTTCACATAAATTATATCATTTTTTGTGATTAGTATTTTGAAATTTTCAAGTTTATCATTTATTTTAATACACTTTTAATATACTTAACCCATTTATCCCAACTACGTGAGTTTATGTTAATGGAAGAAAATTTTTATGCCAACAAAACCCAACAAATGCATCTTACTGTTTCTTCGTAAGTTCAATACAACATTTGCCATGAAATAATTTTTTTAACATGATTTACGCAATAAATAATTAACTTAAGCAATCTGAAATTTTCCTTTTTTTAAAGTTCAACTTTTGTTCATTTTTATCACATATTATTCAACATATATTTATATGTAGTGATAATAAGCATATATAGTCATACATATACACATATATCTAGCATGCTTTGATTTTAAACTTGAAAATAACGTATAATCTCAACCTCGCGAAGATAATAGCTTTGAGGAAGAGGTAGAAAAAAAATCCAATAAGCTCCAAATTGTAAGTTCTAGTAGAAATCATCTTCCACACCTAAAATAACACCTATATAACACTTGAAAACTCTTAATAATGGAAGGGTAAATGTGTAAAATAGTAAGGTTGTACTAAAGAGAGTATAAGCAAGCTTTTGCTGAGTTAAAATGATAAAGAGAATGAGTATTTTCGGATTTGACAAAATGCATATTTTTCATCCTCCATAAATAGAAGAAAATGGAGTAGGTAACCCTTATAAGCCACACTATATGACTCCTACCCATTTCAAATGACTCCTAAACATATAGTGATGATATCCGATGTTAAATGGGATTGAAAAGAGTGATAGTCCTCCCAACTCAAATTTCTCCAGTTTTTTAATTACTAACTTCATATAGAAAATCCCATCCATACAGGTCTAAAAGATTTTTTTGATGCCATCGAAAAACAGAGTTGTCTAGAATTTAATTTTACATCTCGTGGAATATTTTCAAATTTTTTTGAGCAATTTTTTTGACAAAAAATCCATTATTATATTTATTACAATTACTGTTACTATTATTATTAGTATTAGTATTATTGCTATTATTATTAGTCGTATTATTGTTATTATTTGAATTCTCTTCTTTTATCCTTATGATATTATAATAAAAATATAACTATGATTTGTTCCGTATAATTTCCTTTAATTTTATTTAAAATGCCTAACTTAATATAACATGCGTAACGTGGTACGCGATATTTTTTTAATTTTTCTTCTTCACCTTAATTTTAATTAAAAATAACCTATTTAAGTTAATTCTATCAATTCCTCATTACGCTAAGTCCATATAATTTGCGACTCACACGAGTTCGAAAATATAACGCGACTTTATTAATTCAAAAAAAATCGACGTTACAACCTTTCCACCTTGGGAATTTTCGTCCCTAAAATCAAAACATTACACAAGAAAATTTAGTCTTCATAATTTTACTTCGAAGATCATACTTAAGCTCACGAATAAGTGTCTATCCGAACATTATCTTTGATTCCTCAATCTTTATTGAAATGTGAACCTGAACATAGACTCCTCTATGCCGTAGATATGTTACGAAACTTTGCTTCGGCTCCACAGTTTATTCACATAACCTCTATTGATTTTGAAACCCATTGGTTCACTTTCTGAAACCGACTCGTGATTAATATTTCCCATTATAATCGAGTTACATTATATGTAATAGTGCACGATATGTCTTTTTATCATTTATTCATTAGGGAAACTTTCAAGTCACAAATTGGCTTCCACGACTTCCTTCATAAATCCTAACTTTTCGATTAACAAACATCACCTTATAGACCCTGTACGTATCCCTCTTGTCAAAATGGGTATTCTAGGTCTAGACTTGACTTTAATGAGCACACAATCATCACAGTTCTCGTTTGCTCATTTAAATCTCATTAGGTATTTTTTGACACTAAGTTATGCAATTTCAAAATTTTCACCCAAACTTAAACATCCATGTAGTTTCTCTCATGTACAACTAAACCTCTAGTTCCTCCAAAAAACAAAATCTTTATGTTATAATCAAATGATCGCTTGAAAAGTATTTTTGTGAGCTCCTACTTGTCATAATGCTTATCCCTTCAGGTTATGATGGAAAACCTTAATAATTATGTGCGTAAAAATGCAATTTATTCATATAACCATAGGATACTTTCTTGGTTCAATGTTCATCATATTTGGTGTCACTGTCAAATAAGTCTTTTCTAATTTCCCATTAGAAATCACAAATCTACTTATTGCCTCACAATATTCCAGTTTTTTCAATTTCTTAACATCCTTTTACTCAATATTCTCTTTACACCAATAAATATCATAGACTCTCGATAGGCTCTTATCACCAAAATGTTATATTGATACATCTACTTTGTCCTCAAATTTTCCCGAATTTAAACTTAGGAGAATAATTTTATAAATCATGATGGCATACGACCATGTAATTACTACGCACCAATAACACCCATGACAACTTCTGTGTAATGAAATCAATTAATCATCAAGGCATATTAATTGCCTCCTAAACTCAAAATATGAACCTGCATGGTCATTGTATATCCCATTTTAGAAATCACGATCATTCGTTTACCCCACTAAGACGACAACTTACAATTTAATGTGAATACTAATTTGTCATTAATCAAACACTCTAAACCTTGGGATTTGTAGAAGGGTGAGTCAAGCTTATCCATTATATTAATATGGGGTCATAGAACCCTCGGGGTCCCTAAGCGGTAGAAAAATTATATTCGTCGCGGAACCTAGGGTCCCTCAATTGCAGAAAAACATTTGTGTGAGGAACCCTCAAGGGTTCCTCAATCTCCAGAAAATATTTGAGTGCGTAACCCTCAAGGCTCCCCTCCCTGAACTGCAAGAAAACATTTGGGTGAGGAACCATCAAGGTCCTCTCCCTAAGCTTCTAGAAAACAACCTAGGATGAGGGAGTGGCTACCATGAGCAACCCCTCATCATGAAAATCTCATTCCTAAAAGAGCAAAAGTATTTACACTTAATTTCTTGTACATGTAGCCTAGTTGAGCAGGTAGGGATCAAGTAGGCCAGTTGGGATCTCTTAGGAGTTTTGGTTTGGAGGTTGAGGAACAAGGTTTGTTAGGAAAGATCAACCACTTAGCACTTTAGGATTAATAGAATACTAGGACGAAGATCCTAGGAGTCACTCAAGACCACACACATCTCACACTTAGTCACAAGTGAAGTGAGCAGCCAAGGGGCTTCTCACAATAAATGAACTTTTACAAAAACGATTTTCTTAAAAGAGAGGGTCCTCAAGGCCCCTCTCAAGAAAAATGATTTTAGAGGAGAGGGGCCCTTAAGTCCCCCCTCAATATTGATAGTTTTAGAGGAGGTGGTCCTCGAGGCTTCCTCTCTAAAGTTTACAAAGTTTGTACGATAAGTTACCGTTTAAAAAGATATTTACCAAATCAGATATTTTGTCTCCATTGAGAGACATATTTGCTCTTTGACTTTGGTTTGCACTAGGTGGCACCTATCAGAGGGGATAGGAAGCTGCACACAGGTAGGGATAAATGGTACATTTTAAACATCGTCCCTCACCAACCCTCTCAATTTTGGCACCCAAAAGTGCCAACTCAGACCTAGTGCCCAAGTATAAATAGGACCCCTGGGTAATCTCAAAGGGGAAGATCTCAAGTTGCACTGTTACTCTATCAAAATCACACCAGAATTTCCTAGTATTCTCTCCCTGCTCTTTCTCTAGTGCTAAGTGCCATGTTCTTTCACTCCTCACTGACAACCATCATTCTCAGGAGCTCCTTTTGAGAAAAGTTACTATTCTTATTATGGAGGTTCATCTTATTATAGGGAGTGAATTCCAAATTGACTTCCATTTTTACCAAAAGGAGAAGGTTTTATCCGAAACTGCACTAGAAGTTCTTGAGAACCTTGAAGGCAACGTCCATTAGAGTGGGTCACACCTTACCCTTTCCAGTTATTCATAGACCCGAGTCTCACTACCCTCTTACATTTAGCGACTCTGCTGGGGAGGTATTCTTGCTCTAATGGATAAATAAGGTTTCAACATTTCTAAGCAGCTAGTTTTTTACGACAATCCATTTGGGAGTGGAACTCAAAGTGACTAGACCACCCAATAGGAGGTGGTGGTGATAGGAGATAAGGAACCCGCTCCTCCGGGAAGGTAGAACAACTCCATGTCAGTAGCTCCAATGGAAGGTATGAGCCTTATGGGCATTTTTTTGAGTTTTTGAAACAAAACAATTTAGAATTAGAAAGTTTGGGTCAAGGCTGCGTAACACCAGCAGCTGTCCTCTCAGGAGGGGTATCCACCCCAGTTGCAATTCTAACAGAGACAATTCCATCGCGTACGGTGGTGCCGGAGAAGGTTATTGCACCATCAGGCTCACCAGAAGTTAAGAGCATGAGTTTGGAGGAGTCACCCTCTAAGGATCTTACAATAGAGGAGGTGAGGAAGTTGTTCTCTTCCTCTCAAAGGGAGGGTCCTCATCTATATGAGGAGTTGCAAGATCCTTACCCACAGGAAGTAAATGCGAAGCCATAACCAGAGGGGTATATCCCACCAAAATTTATCAAGTTCAGCGGTAAAGGGGAGAACCCAAGAGAGCACGCGAAGAGGCTCGTTGAGTACTTGGGAGTACATGCAAATGACAAGAATCTGAAGTTAAGGGATTTATCCAAGACCCTCACAGGGAAGGATTATTCATCGTACTCCCATTTTGCACCCAACATAATCCCTACTTGGGAAGAGATGCATAGGCGGTTCCTCCAGAAGTTATTCATAGCGGAGGATGAATTCACATTGAGACAACTGGCACAAGTGGTCCAGAAGACTGGAGTGGAGTTGATGCAATATATCAAACGCTTTCGTGAAAGGGCATTGGATGTCAATGAGGATGTAGCAGAGGCAAGGATGATGCAAATATGTATCGAAGGGATCTTGGAGGAGTACAAGTTGAATATGATCAATGAAACTAGATATGGAACTTTTAAAGAGTTCACCAGGACATCCAACAACGTAACTATGATTATCAAGCCAAGGCCTCGGGTTGGAGGATGCTGGTGCCACTGAATTCTGGGAGGTTTCAAGTTTCAAAGGAAATCAGCTAATTATGTAGATGGAAATCCCAAAGGAAATAAGTGAGGCTCCGAATTCAAGAACAACAACCCCGATAATAAGAAGAAGTTTAGGGAAGATTCCCCATTGCCACTACCTTACAGCATAGGTGAAGCTATGGATTATAATCGTACTCTGGTACGAGAAGGGGTAACAGATCCTCCTCACTTGAATAGAGAAACCACAACTATAGCTGACAAAGCCAACCAAAAATATTACGAGCTACATCAGCGGGTGCAACACTCCACCAAAGACTGTTACTACTTGAGAAGGATCATTGGTGAGAAGGTGGCCCATGGTACCTTGTAGATTCCTCCTGTGGATGTTAATGAAAACCCACTTCTAGAAAATCACTTTGGAACTACCAACATGGTAGTGGCATATGATGAGGAAGAAGTTAAAGAGATAATGGAGTGGGAAAGTGGTGATGAGATATCTGAAGAGTTGGAGAAGCTAAGTTTGAGCAAGTACCAAAGGGAGCTAGAAAGAAAGTGTGAAGACTGGTTCTTCACCCCAGATCAAGGAGACAATGAAGGCAAGGAATTCGAGCAGGTAAACCTATTAGATTGACAGGTGGATGTCATTATTTCCCTAGATTAGGGGGACATCTGAGGCAAAGTATGTTTATAATGCCTAGATGTATAAAGTAGACCTAGACTCTGAGTGCGAAGCCATAGAGAGGAGCCTCAAGTTTAAGTGGTTCTTAGATTAAATAGGAGTGAAGTATGACACAAGGGTGCTCATAACATGAAAAGCTTTGGAGGCGTTACAACAACGAGGAGATCCCTCACTAAATTGGCAAGGGCCAATTGGAAGGCTGATTAAGAGATATACTTCTGAAGTAGTATTTTCATAGGTGGATAGGCAAGTGATTTAATCGCCCCCTGTATGTTATAGATGTGATCAATGGGGTCTCGTTTCCCAGGGAGTTAATAGATGGAGGATCATATATTAACATTTTACCGATCAATACATTGTATAATGTAGGAATTGACCAAGAGAAGGTAGTGCCAATTCAACTAGTGATCTATGAATTTGATGGTGCTAGAATGCAATCCATTAGATACGTGAATGTGGGAATTAAGTTAGGGAATTTCACTTCCCACATCAAAATCCATGTTATTAGTGCCATTATTAGTTACCAGATACTCATTGGGAGGGTATGGATGAATACCTATGGATAGTTCCTTCTACCTACCACCAATGTGCAAAGGCTAACATTAGAGGCATAAAGATAGTCATCAAGGTGACTCGGAAGCCTTTATCCATCGAGGAGGCCCATTTAGTAGATGCAACTTTTTATACTGAACTGGATGAGGAAAGAAGAAATTCTATAAAAAAATCTAGAAGGAAAGCAAGTGGTAGGGGGAGTGGATTAACCAAAGAAATCTGTTTATGATCGCTTGGGGGAAAGGGTAATTTTCCACATGGAAAAAGAAAAGTGGAAGTAGCTAAACCTCACCGAACTTGTAAAAAAGTGTTTTTTCCCAATGAAAAGGTTATCTACCGCTTATAACGGTCTGCGTCGGCGGTGTTCTGGGATGAGAGCACCGGCCCATCACCAGAATGTTTTATTGTTGATGAGTCACATATTATAAGCACGTTGAGGAGCAAGAAGAAGCTCTAGAATGCATGAAGGATGGACCCAGAGAGAAGCTACAAGAGTTAGAGGAGATCAATTTGGGGCTAGAAAGGGGTGAGCGCAGACCCATTCTAATCTCTAAAAGTCTAGAACCAAAACAGAAGGAATATCTCATTAACTAACTCAAGGAGTTCACTTATATGTATTCCTGGAAGTACACAAAGATATCGAGAATAGACCCATAGGTGAGCTGTCATAGATTGAACATCCTCACCAATTCCCTTCCATTAAGGCACGCCACACGCACATACAAAGCTAACCTAGACCTCAAGATAAAGGCAGAGGTAGAGAAGTTGCTGGCAGCAGGGTTCATCAAGCCCATTCAGCATCCTGTATAGCTCTCCAGCATAGTGTTGGTCATAAATAAGGACAAAAGCCAAATCAAAATTTGTGTGGAATTTCGCGATTTGAATCGAGCATGCCACAAAGATGATTTTCCTATGACAAACATAGACAGCTTAGTTGCTTCTACCATAGGATATGAGATGTATAGTTTCATGGATGGGTACTCGACTAAACCAGATCAAAATGGACCTAGAAAATGGGAAAACGACTACCTTTCGCACGCCATGAGGGAACTTCCACTATACGTCCATACCTTTTGAACTGAAGAATTTTGGGGCCACATACCAATGAACCATAATGGTAATTTTTCAAGATTTATTTCATGATATACTAGAGTTTTATTTGTATGACTCATATACCCATATATACCATCGGACATGCCGAGGGAGTCATTCACCTGGACGAGGCCAAGATGATCTCATCAACCAATCTCAGATGACCCCTCAAGGGGCCGATCCGTCATCATTCCCAGACGACCCTTCAAGGGGCCGACCCCTCATCATGGCTCAAACGACCCTTCAATAGGCCGACCCCTCATCAGTCCCACCCGACCCTTCAAGGGGATGACCCCTCATCATGGCTCAGACGACCCTTCAAGGGGCCGACCCCTCATCAGTCCCAGACAACCCTTCAAGGGGTTGACTCCTCATCATGGCTCAGACAACTCATCGGGGTCTGGACGACCCTATGAGGGTATGACAGTACAAGGCATAAACCAGTCCAAGCTCACTGTCGACAGGAACTTTGCCCTCGGCCTCACATCACAGGCCGAGGGTGACATCATCACAGGGCGTGGCTTGGGGACGCATGGAATAGTGCGCATGGGACTCATTTGGCATGTGCGAGACCGTTATAACAATATTACCCCCTCAAGTGAGAAAATGTTATGTCATTATTAAGCACATGTGGCACCTCCAAGTGTTAGTAGGGGATTGGCTAGATCATAACTCACATACACCATGCATGCTTGGGGGGTACACAACGCCCCCCAAGACCTATATAAACTTTTCACCTACAACTCTGTAAAGGGATGGATAATTATAACCCTAGATAAAACTCTGCTTGTACACACAGTGGAGAGAGAGTGAGATTATGTGCATTATATCCAAGGCCATTAGTTTCCATATTTAGTGGATCACACACTCACAGTGGATGTAGACCTGATTGGCTGAACCACTATACATCATTGTCTTATTCCACTTATACTCATCCCCTTCTATATACTTATATATTTTTATCTCTATGGCTGCCATTGTTATCACTGTTTGAGCTCTCCACCTCTTATCTGGTGGTGCTAAATCTCAGCATCATCAATGACCTTGTGGTGAAATCCAAGAAGGAAAGAAAACACACATAGGACCTCAAAAGACTGTTCGAAAGGTCCTGCAGGTATAATATGCGGATGAACCCCTCCAAGTGTGCCTTTGGGGTTACTGTAGGAAATTTTCTAGGGTTTGTTGTGAATAGGCAGGGGGTGCAAGTAGACACAGAGAAGAGGAAGGCATTGTGATGATGCCACCCCCAAGAGTCAGAGGCAGTTTAAGAGCTTCCTGGGAAAGGTATCCTACTTGCGGAGGTTTATACCCGCACTGGCAGAAGTGACTCACCCGTTTACACCCCTATTGAAGGACAAAGCGAAGTGGACTTGGGGGAAGTGAAGAAGAAGGCATTTGAGAAGGTTAAAGAAATTTTGGCCTCTCCATCCATGATGATTCTGCCAAAAGCTGGAGCACCGCTACTGCTATACCTCACCTCAACGGAGAGATCCATAGGGGCACTCTTAGCCCAAGAGAATGAAGGAGTATAAAAGCCAGTGTATTACTTGTCCGGAGTAATCTTAGGAACATTATCTAGATATACTAGTGTGAAGAGGCATTGTCTTTCCTTGGTTTTTATTGCTCAAAAGTTGAAACATTATCTGCTAGCCTTCACAGTTCACATAGTCACTAAGTGCGATCCCATCAAGTACCTACTAGTAAGAACAGTACTTGTAGGATGCCCAACGAGATGGTTTTTGATATTGTTGGGGTATGATTTAAAGTATGTAGTGCCCAAAACAATCAAGAGTCAAGAAGTGGCAGACCTGTTAGCCCATTTCCCAAGAGGAAAATTTGATCCCCCTAATGAAGAACTCCCAGGAAAGAGCTTTCGAGCATGCATGGTGGAGGAAATAAAAAAGTGGGAAATGGAGTTCGATGGCTATAGAGCCTAAGGCACGGGAAGTGCAGGCATCATACTCTCGAATAGCAAGGAAAAGATCACCCTCTCTTTCAAGTTAGACTTCAAATTCTCAAACAATGAGGCTGAGTATGAATCTCTCATTCTGGGCATGCTAGAAGTACTCCGGAGGGGTTTCAAGGTACTATGCATCCGAGGGGACTCTAACCTGGTAGTAAAACATGTTAACATTAGAGGGGACTCTCAAGCATGCTAACTTGGCACCCTATAGATACATCATCTAGAGGCTGATGGGATAATTCCTGGAAGTGACTTTTGGGAGACATGAAAGAATAATGAATAGGCACCTCGACGCGCTGGCTACAATAACACATAAGTTAAATATGGATGAGAAAGAAGCGACGATCATGGTGCACCAAAGAATAGTACTTACTACGATGAAGTCTTTTTTCCCAAGAAATGAGCTAAAGTATTGGAGGCACCTAGTGGTAAAGTAGCTGGAGACAAGAGAAGGGACGATGAAGATGTTGGAGATGGATAACTACCGCCTGTTATAAGGAATACTTTAATTTAAGAGTCCTGGAGTATTCCTAGCAAGGTGTGTTGGAGAGTAAGAAGCTAAAGAGAGGTTGGTAGAGATGCATGAAAGACATTGTGGGGATACTGAGGTTCCACTTTACCGTCGATTGTAGCGAGGGGGATACTATTGGCCCACCATGAGCACATAGGCTGCTTGCATGCAATAAGGTTGTTTAAGGTGCCAAAATCACTTTGATCAGCCAATAAAAGAAAATTTTGTAGAAACCTTTAAAGATTGAAGGTAACCGTATATAGCATATCTGAAAGACAATGAGCTGCCCATAGAGAGAGCGGATGAAATCTAAGCAAGAGAGTAGCCCATTTTTACTTGGTGGAAGAAGAGCTATATAGGAAGGCTATAATGAGAAGTCACTGACGTACATAGGTAATTCAGACACAAAGAAAGTGCTGAAGGAAGCCCACGAGCCCTCCCATATGGGAGGTGCCAAACTATATGATCAACTGATGACGTTGGGGTATTATTGGCCAACCATGGAAGCTGATTCCATCGATTATGTAAAGAAGTACATAGCTTGCCAAGTACATGGAAACATGGTGCATGCCCCTTCTGTCAGCTTGCAAAACCTAGAATCTCCATATCCCTTCCACATGTAGGCATTTGATCCATTGGGAAAGATCAACCCATCCTCTCATGGCAAAGCATTCATCATCGTAGCTACAGAGTTGAAAACCAAGTGGGTAGAGGACATTACCTTGAGAAGGGTGACTGCCAAGTAGTAACCCAATTCATCAAGGAATACATCATATACAGATTCAACATACCCAAGGTGATTCCCACAAATAATGGGAAATAGTTTGTATGCAAAAAGATGGCCTCCTCACTGACAAATATAAAATCGTGCATAATAGCTCAACCATCTCCTATCTGAAGGTAAATGACCAGGCAGAAGCCACCAACAAGCCCTCGATCAATATTCTGAAAAATATGTTAGAATACATGTTAGGGGCATAGTATGAGAAGCTACCCATGGTGTAATGGGCCTACCGTACTTCGAAGAGAAAACGAACTAGGTTTACTATATTTTCACTGGTGTATGGAACTAAAGCTATTCTACCGATGGAATTAGAAGTACCATCGGTTAGGGTTTCTCTAAGAAATGGACTCATCCCTGACCCATGACACATGTAGCTCGAGTTGTTGGATGAACACAAAGATAAAGCAAGGTAGAACTTCAAAGGTTACACCCAATAACTGTCGAGAGCTTATGAAAACCTAGCCAAGCCCAGAGAGTTTCAAGTGGGAGACTTGGTCCTCAGAGCATCTTCTCACCACCTTCATAGCATGTCAGCATCGAAGTTCAAACCCAACTGGGAAGGTCCCTTTATGGCGATAGGAGTGGGGAAGTCAGAATACTACCGGATTTCAGAGCCAGAAAGCGACTACCTCCAATCCATTAATTCCAAATGGCTAAAGAGGTACTATGCCTAGTTTTGTTCAAATTTTCATTTATGCAGTAAAATCTGAGTGGTTTGCTCTCATACTAGAAAATTTCCTTTTTTGTGAAAAATGTTAGAGCAATACCATACTGTAAACAATACACAATAGTAAAGAAATGAAATCACCACACTTTTGATCATTGTTGGTGTTTGTTTTGATCACTTACCTATTATATGGAGTAGACTCGATATAATACTTTTTTTCCAGAAATACTCTCTATTAGGCTAGAAGAGGGTACACGAAAAAAAGAGAAATTTTGCTCATTACACTTGGGGGGTAAGCCCATCCTAAAAGAAAGTATACTAAGCAAAGTTCCTCAAACATAATAGACTGTTTTATTTTATAGCTACCTGGCCAGCAGGAGGACAACCTCCAAATAATATATTTTTTTAGAGAACAAGTTTTTTTTAACATCTGTTCTTAAAGAAATGTATTACTTGATTAGATCAATAGAATTGTGGAGAAGGGAGTAAAATTCCCTCTCTCTAATATTTTGAGATTGTGAAAGCTCTTAAAGAAAGTGTAGAGCAAGGACCCCATTGACTATTAATTAAAAAAAAGAAGATTCTTTTGAAACATAACTTAAAGGAAGGAGGTAGGGGCACCCCCTACAAGATATTCCTTATAAATTAAAATAATAATGTGTATGTGTACCCCCACAGACAGAGATGGGGGGGTCAAAAAATAGTAACTCACCCACATAATTTGCAAATACCCCACAGTCACATGGGGTTGCGCTAAAAAATGTATATATGTACATATATTACTTGCTCAGATCAATGCAAGTACCCCACAGTACAAAGGGCATCCTAAATTGACCAAACGCTCACAAAAAATTTAGAGTGGGTCTCAGTAAACAGATGCCAAAGTATAGATAGAGGCAAAGGATAAGAAAAAGTGAAGGAGAAATAGAAAAAAAAATTCTCCTTCATAAATAACCACTTTCTATACATAAGGAACAAAAGTAGTACAAGGCAAGAAATAGCCTATCCACTAGAAATAACAAAGAACAAGTCGTAACGGGTGAGGGAACTAGTGTATGACGGACCAGCCTCCTACAAGAACTCCTCCTCCAGCCTAACCAACTTAACCTCATCCTCCTAGTCACCTGACTCAAGTTTGTAAAATCAGGACTGAAGAGATGTAATATAGGACTGAAGTGATGCAATCTGACCCTAGATCCTTGCAACCTCCGCTCGTCGCTGATCGGCCCTGGTTTGTCTAGATGTTTGAAGTCTCCCCATCTTCCAGAAAGGAATGCTCAGAAAATGACGAACCCAGGGATCAAGCCAATCTAGCTGAAAATGGTAGAATTATTGCAGGTCGTGAAGAGCCTCCAAGAATAAAAAAGTGAAAACATTAGTCATCTCAGCATGAGAAGTAGTCATGAAATCATGAAGGTGACTAGCAAGGGCCTTCAGGTTGAACACTGTAAGGCTATCAATATGAAGTACACTCTGAGAGGTGAATTTCTTAGGATGATGCTCCAAAATCAAATCTAGAATATAATGTTTGTGTGTCCTGAAGTGCCCTGACAGATCCTCACACCACAATCTTCTCATTAAAACCATATGAGCCTCCACCTCAGCCTCACTACTCGAATGACGAGACTCTACCTCAGAAGGAAGAAAAGAGGACTCCATGCCAGAATTGGCATCACCAACCATGGGAGTGGCCTTAGAACTATGATCCCCCTCATTAGCTACCTCATTGGACCCACTAGGAGGATCCTGAAAATAAGTATTCATGATAAGTCAAAAGTGAAAGAAGATAATGAGAACTGTATCCAAATTTTGAAAAAGGGTTACGATAAAAATCTTACCCCAAAGCTCAAAGGGATAAGAGATAAGGTATGCCAGTATAATACCTCTCTCGCAACCATATCTCTATAATGCTCCACAGTCACCGGAGTAGCGGTCTCACTTACCTAAAAATAATGAAACAAGGGTGAGAGTGAGAACACTTTCATAGTAAAATTAAGAAGAAAAGGGAGAAATAAAAAAACAGAGAAGGTACGCTAGTCTAATAACTCTCTCGCAGCCATCTCTCTAATATGCTCCACAGTCATCGAAGCAGTGGTCTCACTTGCCTGGAAATAATGAAACAAGGGTGAGAGTGAGAACACTTCCATAGTAAAAGCAAGAAGAAAAAGGAGAAACAGAAAGAGAGAAGGTATGACAGTATAATACCTCTCTCGGAGCCATCTCTCTAGCATGATCCACAGTCACCGGAGCAATGGCCTCACTCACCTGAAAATAATGAAATAAGGGTGATGATGGAAGCACTTGAGTAGTAAAAGAAAGAAGAGAAAGGATAAAAAAAGAGAGAAGGTATGACAGTATAATACCTCTCTCACAGCTATCTCTCCAGCATGCTCCATAGTTACCAGAGCAGCTGCCTTACTAGCCTGAAAACAATGAAACAAGGGTGGAGGTAAGCATACTTGCATAGTAAATCAAGGAGAAAATGGGAAGTAAAAAAATAGGGAAAGGTATGACAACATAATACCTCTCTTGTAGCCATTCCCCCAAAATATGTTCCGCAGTCGCTGGAACGATTGCAGCACTAACCTAAGAATAGAAAAATAGGTAAGTGTTAGTAAGCATTGGAAAAGTACTAAATAAAAAAAATTGGATAGCTTTCTCCGAAATATGAGTCGAAAGCCATGAAGCTATGGGAGAAGAACTAGTAATAGGTCCGGTAAATAAGGGGACGTCATCTATGATAACCTGATCACTAAAGTTGAAAAAAAATATGAGTGATAAGAGTGACACATAAAAGGTTACTATCATTCAAATGTAAGAAATGACACCTGAGTAGTTACCCCCACAAAAGTCAAGGGGGCATAGTGAACGGAGTTTGAGGGACTAGCCCCGTGGCACTCATGGAAGGCAAGGAAGCTTCCACATAGCTGGCATGTAAATGAAGAAAAAGAGGCAAGAATTAGCAACATGAAAATAAGCATATAGAAAAGCCCAAAGACCGAGGATAAGAATAGTTACCGGGAGAGGAACTATGGCAGGACTCTCGCTAGAAGAAACGGGGCAAGGCACCTCATCTATAATAGGGGATGCTAAAGAAATAATAACGGTAGGCACTGATGCTGCGAACCAACTTAGAAAACAATAAAAAAAATGGCTTGTCATTACAAGTAAGACCAAAGACAAAAGAAAAATAAAAATTTTGGGGTACCTAAGTCCTCTCTAAAGAAGAAGGGTGAAAAGTGACTAGCGACTTAGCAGGGGCTATGCTGAAGACCTATTTATAATAATGGTGTTAGAAGATGTCATCATCATGACAAATGTGGGTGAAGAGTCTACCAATACTTGGATAAAAACATGTGAAATAGGCTCAACAGTGGAAGCTACAGTAAATGTGGGCCTATGAGGGATAGGCAAGAGCATAGGTCTTCCATCCATAGAGACGTGGACTCGGGAAATAGAAATCCTCCCTAAGGGAGACAACCCTAAAATACTGGTCTCTAAGAAAGGCAGAGTCCACACTACAGAAGAAAGACCAAGAGATATAGGGTCCTGGGGAATGAAAGGGGACAAAGAATATAAGCACTAAAGGCATAGTAATAGAAATAATAAAATGTCTAAGAAAATAGACAGGCCTTTAAAAAGGAGGTAGCCAGGGGCTCGGCCGCAAAAGTTCTCTCTGCTATAACAGGAGAAGGTAAAGCAACATGGCTAGAGTGCAACACCCTCTGCAATCATAAATAGACAGAAAACACAAAGGAAAAGAATTTTAAAAATAAAAGAGAGAAAAATGAGGCCAATAACTCAAATGAACTCAGAGAGGTACCTGAGCATAATGTGCGATCACGAAAGGGACCCTAGAGTTAGTAGGATGCACATATGAAAGCGGTAGAGAAAATAGAAATATATAGCTCTTAGTAAAATAAATGTAAATCGCAAATGTCCAAGTCTTCAAAAAACCCTAGGGGAATGACAAATCTCTCTAAAAAGGCCTGAGGAAGAAATGAGCATATAACTCCTCTCGCACTGGAAGGGAGCACAATGTAGGGGGAAGTGAAAGACCATTTGCCTCTGCAGAAGTAACCTGGAAGAGAAAGATTTAGTAAAAGAAAAAATCATATTCACAAAAGTCTCAAGTAAATAAAGACTTATGGTAGAAGAGTGCACGACCTGACCATATGGAAGGGGCTTGGTGGTGAAGCTAACCTCCGAAAGAGAATGTCTTGCCTCATCATCACTTGGAGACTCCGTCAAAACTAATAATAAAGCATAAATGTTAGTAGTGCTTTCACCACGAAAATTCGAGTCACCCATATCACCTAAAGAAGAACTATAATCATCATAGGAAGGTGTGCTTCCAAATTCAACTAGTTCCTCTTCCAATGAGCGGGAGGGAGAACCAGGTGATGAAACTCCGTAAGAGACGGGAATAGAGGTGAATTGTGTCTCGTGGGAAGAAAGGTCCAACGCCTCATAACCTATCTCTTTGACAATCCTATCAGTATCCTCCACTCCATTATCATCGGTATCGGACCCCTGGTCTAGTGTGGAGGGAGTAGAAACATCAACATCAACCCCATTTTTCCTCTTAGCAGCTCTGGTCCTGAAAGGAGAACGGAGGGTAGAGATGGTAGTAGCAGGGATGAAGTTAGACAAATATGTGTTGGGGTACTTTCTCTTTCTTACTGCGAGAACTTTTGCTTTGCCTTTACTCTTGGATAAGCCTTTAGACTTGACAGGTTGCATCTCGGTCTGTTGGGGCTGAGAAGACTCGTTGAGAAGGGGTTTCACTAAAATTGGGGTAGTCTTCTCAAGGGGAGGCCTAAGAGTAGTGCTAAGAAAACAAGCTTTTTTTACTTCCTCTTAATTAAAAACTAGGCCTGAACATATTTGGTGGGGTTGGGCTTGTGAGAGGGACCAGTCACACAACCCTATATAAGAAGAATCTATTGCTGCCAAAGTAAGAACCAGGAAGTAGTGAATGAAGGTAGATAATCTGGAGGAGGCACATAAACCCCCCCAAGACACGTACTCGGTGAAGCATCCCCTGAAGAGTAAAATGGTACATCCCTCTAAAAATAGCTCTGAAGGATCGGTGCACGAAGGGTGAAGAGGGGTGTAAGCACCTTGATCATAGCCGAGTTGCCTTCTTATCCTCGCGGAATGATAAAACTCATAAACTTGTCCTAATTCTATCCAAGAAGGAAGGTGTCTCAATAGTAGCATTACCACTACATTGATGTGTGGACATGTAGAAACAAAATCGACGTCAGAAGGTGAATAGAAGCTGCCACCATCACCAGGAAAAGAAAACCAGCTAAAGACACCATCGGTACGCTTACTATAAAGACGAAACTGAATTTCCTCTATATCATCAATTAAAGCCCCCAGGGGCTTCTTGGGGACCTTCCTATGCCATATCAGAAGGCGAGCTGCATTACTATCCCAAGCTTGGGCCTCAGATGTGAGGTGGGGTAAATGCTCAAACAAGAAGCCCATTAGAAGGATAGAATTTGCAAAGTTAGCGGCATCATAATGGCCGTAAGATATATCCACATCCACATGTGCACGGTCCATCTAGGTGTAAAGAGAACCAAGGACTAAGGCATCTACAGGCACCGACCTACCTCAGGATAATCTCATATCTAAATTGAAAAGGTGATCATGAGGATAGTCTTCGAGTTTACCTTGAAGAAAGAATCGACTCAAAAAAGTAACCAGAAAGGCAGCTAAATGTGAATAGGAGTGGAGTCTTGGACCATCTTGACTCTTGAGAGCTGCACTAGAGGTACCCCCTTTTTTGTGGTAGCTCGAAATCCCTGAACCAGTACCTCTTCCATTGGGCAAAGGAATGTTTGGTGACACCTATTACATTTATAGACACATACCTCGACCATTCCTCAAGTGCCGCCTGCAGCTCCTCTACCATCTCCTGCTCCAATAGATCCTTGTAATCGTAAAAAAACATGTTCCCCAAAGAAAGGAAGGGCATATAGCTCGTAGACATCCTCTAGAGTAACAGTAAATTCACCCTAACCAGTCATGAATGTGTGAGATTCCTTGCTCCACCGGGATAATAAGAGATGTAGAGAAGAGTTGTGTTTAGCTACAGTACAAGATCTCAGGTTGGTAATAGTAGTGAGAAGGCCCACTTCCCTAAGGGTGGCCTTCTAAGTAGGAATGCTCAGAACATAATCAACCCAAACAGCCCATTCCTCGGGGGCACATACCACCGCTTTAATTTCAATATTAGAGTAAGGAAAGTCACCATGGTCGACCCTGACCCTAAGGATAGAATCGGTAAAAATAACAGGGGGATCAGTGGACTCACCTAAACCCACATGGGGTTGCTCGAGAACATTACCAACGAATTTTTCCTCAAATTGAGAAAGAGAATCCATAAAATTATCACTTGGTAAAAAAAAAGGAGCACGATGATAGATGACAAAATATATCCCCTAGCGAATAAGGCACCCACTGTCAAAGAAGATTAGGGCATAGACCCCCTCACATACGACACCCCAGGCGAGAATCCCTTGAAAAATTCTTGAAGTCGTGAGGAGCTCAGCGACGCAGAACCCAGGCCACTTCTTTCCAACAGTCGCGAGGAACCAAAATCCGAGGAACCCCCTGTCATCGAATCCTTTGACGATGAACCCTTTAAGGTTAAGGTGATAAACGAGGAATCCAAAATAATGGGCGAAGAGAAACGTTCAGTCGAGGAACCTTTTTTGGTTGGAGAAGTAGAGAAGAACCCCCTTGTTGTTAAGGAACCCATCACGGCCACCACATCATCTTAAGAGGAACCCCTCATAATAGTATCAGTGATCAAGGAACCCATAGAAAAATTGGACCCAGACGACGGACCCATATGTAAGGAATCACCCCCCATTCCAGCTAGTGGCGAGGAACCCTAAGGGGTCCTTGCCCAAAAATCCAAATCACTAACAGTCATAATCCCTCCCTCCAACTCAAAGCCAAATTCCCCACTAACAGCGAAAAATGAGTAGCCCTCGTTGGAAATTTTTTATAGCGAGAAATTCCTAGATCCCAAACCCTCGACATAAGAAACCCTCATTTGTAGAGTGGCGCGTGAGGAACTCAACTCAAAGCCAAAGGACTCATTGACAATGATGCACGAGGAGCCTTTATTTGAATTTTTTTTCGACGAGGAACGCCTAGGTCCCTAACCTTCAAGTAAAGAAACCCTTGTCTGTAGAGTGACGGGCGAGGAACTCTCCTCTACCTCAGCATTCGATCACCCGATTGACAAGTCCCTTGAATTCATACCTAAAGGCGAGATATTCCCCAAGTTTAGTAAAGCCAGTGAGAAACCCTTGTCTACCATAGGCAGCGTCGAGGAATCTCTATAGGTCGTGAACCTAAAAATTTATCCACTGTCTCTGGCAGGTAATTCACCAGAAGGATAGGGCGATGATCGGAGGAAACTCTTAACCACCTCATCTACAGAAAATGAGGCATAGGAGAGAGAAATAATGGGGTCACCGATGGTAGAGGTTATGGAAGTGTCTCTGGTCTCTGATGTCGTAGATACTGATATAAAAAGTGGAACAAACCCTATCATAATGGGGACGATGGCGGTAGAAACACTTGGTGTTGTTGAAGCCATTAATGGTATTTTTTAGGAAAGCTTCAAAAAAGGGTGGCTATGGAGTATTTGGAAATTTTTTCTCTCTCACTAAAAAAATTGAAACTCTCTGTGAGTGTTTTGAAAGTATGAAGAAGATGAAAACCTTTATTCAAAAATAAAACAATGGACCTTTATATGAAAATGGGAAAACATGCAGGAAGGCCAAAAGGCTATAATTTTCCGCCAAATGATGACAAGTTAGTTCCCACACTGACGCGTGGCTTCTTGAAATCCCAAAAACCTAGACTGAAGGGACAATGCATTTAATGACCCTAGGGGTAATGTGGAGGATCCCATAGGGTCCCTCAAAAAAATTAAAAATTGAATTTATGCCGTACAAAGATTTTTGGTATCCCCAACACAAAAGACTTTTCAGGAGGGGATAATATAGAAGGGTGTCGCAAGCTTGTCCATTATATTTTGGATATGGGGCCACGGAACCCCCAGGGTCCCTCAGCGATTGAGAATTTATATTGGTTGTGAAACCCCAGGGTTCCTCAACGGTAGAAAAGCATTTGGGTGAGGAACCCTCAGGGTCCCTCAACCTCCATAAAATATTTGTGCGTGGAACCCACAAGGATCCCTTCCCTCAACTGCAAGAAAACATTTGGGTGAGGAACCCTCAAGGTCCTCCCATTCAGCTTCTAGAAAACAAGCCAGGATGAGGGAGTGACTACCATGAGCAACCCCTCATCATGAAAAGGTGATTTCTTAAAAGAACAAAAGTACTAACACTTACTTTCTTATACAGGTAGCCTAGTTGAGAAGGTAGGGCTCATGTAGTCTAGTTGGGATCTCTTGGGAGTTTTAGCTTGGAGGATTAAGAACAAGGTTTGTTGGGAAAGCTCAACCACTTAGCACTTTAGGATTGAGAGAATGCTAGTAGAAAGACCCTGGGAGTCACTAAAGACCACACACATCTCGCACTTAGTCAAGTGAAGTGAGCAACCAAAGGGCTACTCACAAGAAATGAGCATTTACAAAAATGATTTTCTTAGAAGAGAGGGTTCTCAAGGCCCCTCTCAAGAAAAATGATTTTAGAGGAGAGGGGTCCTCAAGGTCCCCCTCAAGATTGATAGTTTTGGAGGAGGTGGTCCTCGAGGCCTCCTCTATCAAGTTTACAAAGTTTGAGCCACAAGTTACCATTTCAAAATATATTTACCAAATCATATAATGTGTCTCAATTGGGAGACATATTTGCTTTTTGAATTTGGTTTGCACTAGGTGGCACTGTCAGAGGGGACATGCAACTACACACAGGTGGGGGAAAATGGTACATTTCAGACCTTGTACCTCACCATCCCTCTCAATTTTTGGCGCCTAAAAGTGCCAACTCAGCCCTGGTGCCCCAGTATAAATAGGACCCCTGGTCAAGGTCAAAGGGGAAGAATTTAAGTTGCACTATTACTTTGTCAAAATCACACCATAATATCATAGTATTCTCTCCATGTTCTTTCTCTAGTCTTAAGTTCCTTGTTCTTTCACTCCTCACTGACATCCATCATTCTGAGGAGTTCCTCTTGAGAAAAGTTACTATTCTTATTATGGAGGTTCATCTTCTTGCAGGGAGTGAGTTCCAATTTGAGTTCCATTTTTATTAAAAGGAGAAGGTTTTATCAGAAGCTGCACCAGAAGTTCTTGAGAACCTTTAAGGTAACATCCATTGGAGTGGGTCACACCTCACCCTTTCCATTTATTCATAGACCCCAGTCTCACTACCCGTTTATAAGAGTAACTATGGATAGTTATACTGACCCAAATGTCACAGAACGTTTCAGCCAAGTCAACCAACAAATCACATGTAATGGAAACTTGCTATTTTTATGCACTTTAAGAATTTTAATACACCTATAACCCATCACCCCAGACCATCAAGAAGAATTTAATTTATATCTATTCACCAGCCATCCTGTAATTAACACTGGGCCAACATTGTATTTTCTACTATAGACAATAAAATAATAGTCATTTCTTACAATCGCAAAAATCTAGTGTACTATTTAAATATGTGACTTATAGACTATGCACCCTGGTTTTATCCATTCGTGGGAGACATAAGTATATCATTACCTACATTATTATTTAAATACTTTACCTACGACCAATGTGTTTTCCCAATCGGACTGAGATCCTCAACCCAGACCATCATCTTAAGACGAACAATGACATGAAAAGGTTTAGAATAAAGGGGATTTTATCGCTAAGTGATACGATGCTTCCTTCCTTAGAGGTCATGCCTACTCATTTGTATTTAATGATCATGGTACGCTACAAAATAAAATTAACACTAATAATACTCCGCTAGCTCCTATGTGTATTGCATGTTTTAACTCTCTAATCTCAAGAGTTCATACTTGAACTTACAATCATTATCCTAAGATACCACTAATACTTGCCCATTGAGCACCATTGTTGACCTTTTAGTATATTTCAATACACTTAAATTACTTAGGATTCTATTTCCATAAGGTTATTGTCATTGTTTCCTTTCCAGGACTACATGTCAACTTTCACTATTTAACCTTTACTACCTTGGGGAATCAATATACCTAAATATCACTATAATACGTTTTTTTCTCAAAACATTGCTACTAGCATCAATAAATAGATTAATCAACCCAAACTATCTCAAAGTCTAATCAATGGGGTGATTATATACATGAGCCCCACTTACTTAACGTGGACGTTAATCTAACACTTGGGTCTTACTTGTGTTATTATATTACCACAATCGCAACTAGCCTATGACTAGTAGATTCTAATGTAAGGGATCTTGTTAAATTGTTCCCCAATAAACCAAGGCACTACTAAAAATGTTAAACCATTATCCAATGTTCATTTTAATGACTATAATTTCTCGAAATCCTTTCCTTAAGTCTTGACACAATTTTCTTTTACTACAAATTTTTTGTTTAATCCCAAATATTTACAAAATTTTCTCTAAGGGTTAATGCGTAACTTGTCTTTCTATACTAAACTCTCTACATTTCATACTAAACCTCATTAAACTTTCATCAAGAACTAACTTCTTACTTTGAAAAGGATAAAAACCTCAAAAAATCCCTTTTCAACTCCAATTTAAATTTCTTTGTCATTAAACACCATTAAGTGACTTATCATGTCTCTCCTATGAATTTCAATCATTCCAAATAAGAAACACGACCAATATTTGCCCCATACTTATTATGATTAAAAGGAGAGCCTTCACGTCTCGACATGCCCCATGGATCATAATGAATAACGACCATTCTTGTTCTTATGTCACGAGCATGCAACTCGTGCGATGTGCAGGCGTTTTGTAAAATTGTAAAAATTGATAGATACAAATAGAAAAAAAATAAAAAAACAGGATGCATGTTGCTTACCAATAGATCGAATGATACTCATTTTGAAGCCATAAATTACTTCTTTGTGATTTATGTGTGATCCACTTGATAATAACACTAATTAATTTATGAAAATACAACAATGGACATAGATAAAAAATGAGAATAACTAATGAAAGAAATGTTTTATAACTTAAGATCCTAAAAACTACATAAGGTTATATATTAAAGAAATCAGAATGTCGTTACTGTATAAAAGAGTGTTGAAAAAGATGAATTAGAATAAGTTGATTATATAAATTCATTTAGGCATTTAGGCAAGCATCCCATAAGCACAAACTTTCCCAGACCATTTTAAGAACTTTAGGCAAGAAAGTGTCAAATTTATTATGATTTGGATCATGGTTATATATTAAAAAACCACACATGGTAGAATATGAAGAATTTACATATTCTAACAGACCTAACAACCAACATTAAAATTAGAATAATTTGTAAACTAAGTAATAATAGTGGGAGAGTAATTGACATAATAACATAAGCATACAATCATTAATTTACTATTGATACAATACACACACATGAACATATCCTTACTGGAACATATCTAATTTTACAATAAGAGTAATAATAGTGGGAGAGCAAGTGATCATATTGCCTAAAAAAATTACATAAAAAATTGGTGGTGAGAAAAATAGTTCCACAAGGGGTCAATGGCCCAAGTCACTTGCAACGGAGTGATAATGAGATTAAAGGGATAAAAACTTCACAAAACCCAAACGAAAGTCTAAATTCATCAAACTAAAAATCGATATCATATTGTAAAACTATTTCCCAAAAAATCTCAAAGAGACCAAAAGCCCTATAATTTGATCATAAATATAAAAAAAAATATCGAAAGCCTTGAGACATAATGAACAGATGACAAAGAGACATGGAAGATAACATTGTTTAGTTTGGAAGAGACTAATAGCATCTCATCAGGGCGAAATATTTATTCCTGCATTATATTAGTGTAACACCCCGCCTAAAATAATAACGGGTGGCCAGCCCTATACTATATTAAATCAGGAGTTTCAGATGGTCCAGTCTCAACATCAACCGTCGGTACTATATAATATAGGACTAACTACCCGATATCATATAGGCGAGATGTTAAAATTAAATAAAATGTGCAAGAGATAACCAACTAACACTACTAATAAAAGAAAGAAAGATGCATGAAAGAACTAAGATAAATGAAATACTAGAATTAAAATGAAATAAATTACTACCACAGAATATACCAAAAAGTAAACCCAAATAAGCTGTCGGATCACAGCCAGTACAATAACTGGAATGGGATAAATATAAACATCTATAAATATCCCTTGGGTACAAACCCGATATACAATGAATCCTACCTAGATTTTTAAAAGTAGGAAATGACTACCATCAAAGTCCCGCAAAAGTCCGCACCTGTCATGGCTCCCAAGACTCTGGATAGAAGGTCATCCGGCATCCATGCGGTAGGACACCGGTAGTAATATTTATATATATACAAGCAGGAGAGAAAAGTAAACGGGTCAGAGCTCGAGTTGTGAAAAATATTTAGCAAGTGTGTTAACCATGCATAATAAATATCGGTGCACATAATTCATAATTAAAATGGGATCGCACTCTCGTGGAGCCCCAACTCACCTCTCATCTAAAGGCGCACACTTATTCGCGTTCTCAACTTTTAGTTAAATTACCCCCATTTTTATTAGGACAACCTAACTTATCATAGGCCTAGCCAATACCCACGAGATCTACCTTCCTATCATACCCCAAGAATCCACCCCCTTTTTCTAAACACAATTAAGTATTTATTTTCAATTATATGCCTTATTAGTCTTAGTGGATTCCGGTTTATACTTTAACCAATTATAATTTAGTAAGTTACCCAATATGCATTTGGGTTGAAACATATGATTTAAATTTCTAATTAATAAACATGCAAAATTATTATTGACACAACTTCCCTCCAATTTCAACGTTGCGCTGCGTTTCGTGCATGGGGTGTCTCGCAAAGCTAAATCCAAACAAGGAACCACCCCGTTACACTACTCCATGTCAACGTCAATCCTGGAGATCCATTATACCACACATAAATATCGACAGAACTTCTCTCTACTCTCAACAATGTACTACATTTCGTGCGTGGGGTGTCTCGCAAAGCGAAATCCAAACAAGGAACCACCCCGTTACACTACTCTTTGACAATGTCGATCATAGAAGTCCATAATGCCGTACATACCATAATTGGCAGAACTTTTCTCCAATTTCAACACTGCACTTGGTTTCATGCGTGGGGTGTCTCGCAAAGCGAAATCCAAACAAGGAACCACTCCGTTACACTAATCTTGGACAACGTCGATCCTAGATATCCAAAATGACATATATACAATATAATACTACCACTACTACTAAAACTCCAATAATATCCTTGGGATGATGTAACCGAAATATTCCTTAAATGCGATACATCAACCCCCATCAATCTAGTGCACCATAATCATCCAAGATGTACCCCACAAAGATTCTATATCCTTTCTTCTATAGGATATATAAATATATATATATAGGTATTTTATGCTCACCATATATATACATATACCAATCATCCATACCTATGACCAAGTGTACGTATCATATCTGATGTACAATGGACATACACATAATCCACCCATCTATATATATCGCCGATAAAACTTCATCAATGCTATCATCTTCCCAGTGCCTGGCTTATGTAGCAAACTGGGGACCACCTGGTGGGTATCAACGACACCCACCTCGTGATAACTCACACACACGACGTCCCGGGAAGCGGTCATAGCTCCAACTGTCAATGAGACGAAACATACCCACCACGTCTCATCCCAAAAATATATCTATCGTATAATAACACACCGGATGACTATGACCTGGGGAATATCCACACCCTGCTCTATATGCCAGGATGCTCACCCTCTGCGCGGAAACTTCCCAATCATAGCATGAGCGGGGTATGATTAACCACATAAGTATATATTGCTCACATGCGCAATATACATACATCCATATGATCCCATCATATGATCAAATAGTAAACCATCATATACGGTTTAAATATCCATACCAAGTATGTCCACAACATAAATATATCCATATATTCATATTTATATATAGATATGTGTACATATATTCACACATCGCTACATCATTATATATACAAACTAATTCTCGTTCACATGTATAAGATATATAAACCCGGCTATAAGTATACACAATCCTCAATATACAAGCTGTCACCATAATTTCCTTTAAATTTACCTCGATATGTGAATACAATCCCTCACTTGAAACATATTCAATCGTTTTTCCTATGATGACTAGTCTCCCAAAACCATATGTATATATTTATACATATATATTCAACATTAGGGTTATCACCCAAGAGTTTGTGTAGGAATCCATCACTACACATTTCATCCATATTTAAAAGTACATATTTTCCTTTAGTACTATTTAACCATAGGCACATACATGACTTAATAGTCTAAAACCACAAATTATTCCAAACTCGTTTCAAGTATTGGAATCTCAATGGTCATATCCCCACAATTACGTGTAAACTATCCTAACTAGAATTTATGCTACCGCTTATTCTAGTCGATAGTACGATCCCAAACGTTCCCAATTTCACCTATGGTTCAAATAAATCTCAGGAACCCTTAATCATATTGAGTTATCAATTGTTCCTTAGTCTAAACATTTCTAAGGATATGAGACCCCTCACTCTTTAAGAGTATGCGACCACTCTCTTTCATTTGGCCCCAAATTGTATCTTAACAATATCCTATCCTTATAAGGATTTGACATAAAGGTCGGCCTTGAAATTTCACAACATACATGGATATTTATTATCCAATTATTGTAAGAAGTCCCCACTATCATATACTAAGTGAGAGACCCCCTATAAGTCACCAAAATATATCTCTTACTTCATAAGAGAAAGCCACAAATCAATAAACCCAACCAAAAAGGGTTTGAATTCACTAAAGAGAAAATTCCCCAAAATGCTATGTTTCTGAATTGATTCGGCCTATCCGAATCGATTCGGCCCAACAGCGAATCGATTCGGCCCATCCGAATCGATTCGGTCCAAGGGACCTGAGATTCTGCAACCCTCCGAATCAATTCACTAGGGGCGAATCGATTCGGTCCTAAAGACCTGAGACTTATGCAACCTGGCGAATCGATTCGGTAGGGGCGAATCGATTCGGCCAGTTCAGAAAGCCACGAAAATGGCTGATTTTTCTACAACCCAAATTTTAAATGTTAATACACACTTAAATGACTCGTTTACTCCAATTCGAGTCAACTGACTTAAAAATATTCCGGAGCCAAAATAAAACTCAATGACGGTCATTTTGACTATCTCGACCCTTCCGGGATCAATGGTACCCTCAAAATCCTCATCCGAAATACTTTACAACATCCTATATTTTTGGACTTAAATTCCCAAATTTAAAATTCTCCGATTTAAATTAAATTTTATTTTCCCAAAATTTAATTTCTCAGTCTAAAAAATCATGGGGTGTTACAATTAGTATATCTAAAAAAAACTGAAAATTTGCTCTAAAATTATTAAGTAGGTCACAAATTGAATTATAATGATATCACTTATCATAAAAAAAATTATAAAAGGATTTTCCAAAATACAATTAATAGGTAAAGAAAATAGGATTTTGTAACAATAACCCTACATAGATAAATCCTCACACACTATATGGCATTGAAATATTTTATTAAATACCTGATATGTAAGCATGCTGCTTCACACATTCTCTAGAGAAAGATAAGGAGCAACTTTCCTTTTTGTCGAAACTGATAAATGTGAATTTACAATACATCACCCCAAAAGAATAACAAAAGACTGTCCATATTATTTAAACAAACAAAGAGATCCATTCTAGATATTTTTAGTATCATAGACAACGAGGAAATAAAACTATACAAATTATTAGTTGCTCAACTCAGCATAAAATTCAAAATATTAATGTATAATTTCAGTATTCCAACAATATTCATTCAGGAATATTTACTATATAATTTCATTCAGTTAAAGAAAACAATGCCATTGTTTGATTTCACAGGTTTATTCATTTTTGTTTAAAAAATGTATAAACAACTCTTCAATTCCCAATAGAATAGTTTTCTTTAACTCAATGATATATTCCGTATTATAGTTGAGATCGGTTTTCGTATTATAAATGTTAGTTTTCAATTCCTAATGCCGAAATTTCGTGGAGTTTTCATATTTCATTTTCACCGAAATTCCAATGGCATCATCAATATAGGTGACAAATATTAGGAGAAGAATAAAATCCACTTGAAAAACTCCATTACCCACCTGATTCGGAATGATTTCCCATTCTCACTTTTATGATGATGCGTGATATTTGAAATAAAATACTCATCTAATGAAAATAGAAAGAGAATGAGATGGGATTTCAATATCCCACTTGTAATTTAAATATTTTAAGAAACCACCTAATTTTGAGTACTTGAATAGAACCCGAATTGAGAGAAAATAAAAAAAAGGGCCAATAGAGATATATGCATAGAAAGAGAGATAGGTATCAAATATTTCCAAAATTAAGTACACACGCCTAAAAAAAGATCTTCCCCTCGCCCGAGCTGAGATCATAAATCAAGACTTGACCTAAGACAATAAGTTTGTAAAACTATAATAAATAGAAGTCTGAGAAAAAAAGAATCGCCAGTAACAAAAAATAAACAGAAGAACGTCATGAAAACACATACCATTAATATACACATTTTGTTGGCATTTAAAAAATCATTATTAGTAACAAAAAATAAATAGAAGAATGTTATAATAAAATATACCATAGATATACACATTTTGTTGGCCTTTATTAGAGTGGGAGCGAGGAGGAATTGTATGTGGAATTGGAAATGACAATACTAATTTACTAAAAGTGAGAAGTTGTAAGCTATGTGAGGAAAATGAAGGGATCATATTACTTTCTTTTGGAAAATAGATAGACCTCTAAGATTTTTTGAACTATAATTAGAGGAAGCGAATAGTATTATTAATTGGAAGAGTTCAACATTAATACCTCTAATACTATCGTATTAGACGTATAATAAGGATATACCTAACCTTATTGTAAGGAATCAAGATTTGTACAATACCATACAATTGCTATTGAAACCTATGTTTATTCTAACACACTTTTCGTGTTGGGTCTTTATATATATAATTTATCTCTAAATCTCCACCTAAATCGTTCTATTGTGTCACATGTCTTTGATACTAAATTTTTGAAATACCATTATTTATCTCATGCACGATCATCGATGGCATGACCTTTTATAATCTTAACTTTTTATTACCTAATGTGAGAAACCCCCATCATCTTGATAGCTCACTCATATACATAAATAATTGTAAAATTCCAAATTCACTTTACGGATTACCTTTCAAACTCAAACCCGAACATCGAAGGGTTAAATCATGTTCTAATAAGTAACTGTTATACTTACCTTCATCATAGACAACATAAAAAAAATACCTAAGTGTACATAGAATGTAATGGTTTACCTTCATATAAAAGCAAAACGGAAGTGCACTTTGGCACTCACATAACCTATGCACTGATACCAAGTTGTGACGCCCCAATTTTCGGGGTCAATGTAGAAAACTTTTTATACTTTGATTTTATTTGAAAAACTCATCTTTTAAAGTAAAATATTTCTTTTACATTTTTATGTCGTAAACTCCCTTTAATTTAATTTATGAAATGATGTCCAGCTTATGAAATTTATAAGAACACTAGAAATAAAAGAGTTTTGCCAATTTCCTAGAGTAAATAATAATTTTGAAAGTCCACATCATCCCGTCTTATTACAAACCAAGTTTAAAGTACTTCCATATAGTTCCAAATAATGAAGTTAAAAGTTCCATTTAAATTACACATTTAAAGTAAATAGAAAATAGAGATCTACTGGAGCATAAAGCCTTCCTTACCTCTCACGATTTACTTGACTTTATCTTTTCCTGAAGTACCTGGGGGGTTTGGTAAATGATGGGGGTATGAGTGTGTGCTTAGTAGTAGAAATACTAGCAGAGCAATACGTACAAAGAATTTTTATACATATAAAGTATATTTTAGCAATTATAAAATCATCTGTATTTTGATTAAGTGTTCTCATACAAAATGCAATGCGACATGCAATTGACATTTTGACCATGCTACTCGGGTGATAAGCCCACTCATACTTAATCTTTCTTTTAACAAAACTCATACCTCATTAGTTTAACCATTAACGTACTTTCATATTTTTCTAAGTTGTTTCATAAACTTGCATTTAGATTAATGAGTGTCGTGATCAAAATCATCTTTTCACTTTCTTAATCGGGGTATCAATCCATGAGTGTTATACTACCTTCCACATACTCCCGTCGTTCTCGAATTTGCTATTGATCAGTGGGTTGGGGTCTAAACATTAAGACTCACCCTAGGGCTTTGGGACCCTTCTTTAATTTATCGGTTACCTCTGAATTACTTTTACTTGTTACATCTTTGTAAGGATTTTTTCTTTGTTTCTTTGTTATCCGCTTTTAAGCCTTTTCCTTTTTTTATTGGCCAATGAGGCAAAATACCCATGACAAGATTAGTCCCAACATGTAATTTTTGAAGTTTCCACACTTTATTAAAAGTTCTTTTTTATTTTACCTTTAACTCAGTATTTTATCGTTGAAAATAATTTTATTTACCAATTCTTCTAAAACTTAACCTTTGAGTTGAAAATACCCATTTGTACACTTTACTGCGTTTTTCACTATTTACGCACACTTGTAAACTTTCATTTTATACATTTTACCACAGATGCTTCTTTTCATCTTTACTTTACAAAATATGAGTTTTCACCACACAAAATTCAACTCTTTTGACTAGAGTCCTTTAATTTGGAAAATTTACTTGTAAGTTTATTTTGTTTTTACATAAAATGACACTTTTGTACTAAAATATGACTTTTGTCATTTCCAGACTTATATTTTCGACTTGTTAACTGCTATCATTTTATGTGTTCTTATTATTCCATTTAAGACCAATTTTCCAAAACAATACTGATGTTTGCAAAAGTTACTACTTACTCCAAACTTTTCATAGAATCATACTTTTGATATTTCAAGACTTGCCTTAAAATTTAATACCTTTTCATTGTTGCCCTTGTTATTTATTTTACCTTGGGCCTTAAATTTTTAATATTACACATTTTAATACCCATACTTTTACTATTTTTATACTTAGAATCCATTTACTTTATTTTTTCAAGTTTCTCCAACTTTGTTCACATAGATAATATCATTTTATGTGCTTAGTATTATAAAATCCTCAAGTTTGTCATTTTATTTTTAAAAACTCAATTTACTTGACTTTTAACATACGTAATCCATTTATCCCAACCACAAGAGTTTATGTTAATGAAAGTAAGGTTTTATGCCAATGAAACCCAACAAATGCTTCCTACTATTTCTTCATAATCTCAATACAATATTTTATCATGAAATTAAAAAGTTTATGATGATTTATGCAATAAATAATTAGCTTAAGCATGATGAAATTTTCTTTCCTTCAAACTTTAACTTCTGTCCATTGTTATCATATATTCTTCAACATATATTTATATGTAGTGATAATAATTATAACTAGTCATACATATATACGTATGTCTAGCATGCTTTGATTTCAAACTTGAAAATAGTGCAGAACCCCTACCTCTTGAAGATAATAACTTTGATAAAGAGGTACAAAAGAAAATCCAATAATCTTTGAACTTTAAGTTTTTCTAAAAATCACCATCCACACCACAACTAACAACTCTATAACACTTGTAAGTGGGGTAAACATGAGCTAAAGATCTGATACCAATTTGAGAATGTGTGATATCGATTCTTAAATGTGATTCGCAAATTTCCACATATCAAACTTGTTTAATTAGATTAAATCTTCGATCCAAATAAATTAAATCCAATTTTATTTAAACACTAAACATGCATCTATGTGAATAAATCAAACATCCAAACACAAATTGCGGGACAAACAAATTTCAGGGAAAAACCCCTTTCGGGCAAAACCTTTATTTCATTATGAACATTAAATCGCAACTTATATATAGATAATGAAATCTGCAATGAATATTCCATAAGACACTCACATAGGACGCAATCTAGAACCAGCAATGGACTCCCTCAAGAATCCACAAGAACTCCAGCTCTCGTCAGCAAAGAACACCCTCAAGTATCCTCAATAACCGTAGTCATCAGCAAGAAACTCCCTTGAGAACCTCCAAGTCAGCAGTAGAGATTTCGTCTCTACAAGAGAAACTTCAACAAAGTTGTATCTTGGGTTCCAAAATGATTCACTAAAGTAATTGGGATGATTTGTGAATCGAAAAAAGCTGTTTAAACCTAAAAATTGAAGACTTAAAATTCTGCAGTTTTGCAGTTTCGTTTTTGCCAAAAGTTTTAAGGAAAAGAGACTCATAAAACATGTATTTATAGAAAATTTGAGTCGACGGGGTCACTTGAACAAGAGGTCAATGTCGCTCAAATGAGATCAAATGTCGCTCGATCCAGGGATTGCGTGACCATCAAATTACCATTGAAAATACGAAATAGTATGGGGTCGTTAGATGTAAACATCAAGCGATCTTCTAATGACCTTTTCGCACGATATGCAGTGTCGTTTGAAGCAGTCGTTTGAATGACTTGCTCCTGTCATTTGAACGACCTCAGCAAAAAATATTTTCTCTGTTAAAACTCTGCCTACAGGTATTAGAAAAATTATTTTGACTTAATAAAATGCCTCAGGTTGATAAAAACATTTTAGAAAATAATCCCAGCACTTTAAATGAAACTTTAAGGGACTTAAACACAACATTACCAAAATAAATCTTGTAGAGGCGTGTTTGTATAAGAACTTTAATAGTTGGATCCATCTTATTGAGTGTATACACTTGAACATTCTTCGAAGGGTATAGTAGTATATAAGATACGCATTGTAAAACGGGATACGTAAAATATGTCCTTATAAATCTCCCATTATGTCTATGCCAGTACAAACTAAAAATAATTCGAATTATCAAATTAAATGGCCTATACGAATCTAATACCCTCCCGTGAACCCAAAAGTGAAAAGGTTCTATAAACGAAAGTCTTAAACGTTTTTTCAAAAATCTTTAACTTCAATCTTCAAATCTCTTTGATTTCCTTGTGCGTATTTTGATGTGCGTTCCAAACATCATCAAACTACTTACACATAATAAACAAAGCAAATACCTTCATGGAGTATCGAGTTTGAGATGATATAAAATAATCAAATCTCCTCCATAATACAAACTCCCACATAAATCACAATTCGTTCTCCCCCTTTTTGTTTGTCCGAAATATACAAGGAAAAGAATAAACAAAATAAACATGGAGTGTCACTACATCATAGAAAATATGGATCAAATGCACTCATATAAGGAAATACTCAAAAGCATCCACAAACTATTTTTGATTTTTAGATTTTTTTTTCTTTTCAAGCAACGAAAATTTACAAAAATAATCACATACCATGAACTTACGCTAAGATAACCAAACTATGTAATGCTTTTTCAAGACTTTGTCACGACGTGCAAACCCATTGTTTTATTTCCAAACAAATTCCCTCACATATAATAATGATCATATTTTTCAATTCATTTTTTATCTTTTGAATGATCATATCAAACTAAACTAATTCGGGCTTGACTACTTTTTTCAATGCAACACTTTTTCGGCTCTTTTCAAATTCTTTGGACCTTGGCTACTTTTTACAATGACACACTTTTTTAGGTCTGATTTAAACGATGTTTTAATCTCAAATTACATGTGGTCCTTTCATACCCCTTCCCCGTATTCACTCATCATTTTTATTTTTAAACAAATTCCTCACCGACAACGGTTCTTACATGCATTACCTTCATTGACAAGTTTTATTGCATTTGGTTCATTTTAAAAATAGAATTGAGATGAAATAATTTCGACCAACATGTGATACACAAGTACAATAATCAAACAAATATGTGCACATGCGCATTAAAGATATTAAGAGTCAGACATGTAGGTAGTAATCTCAAATCACATCTTAATGACTCCCAACATTATAAAGTATAAAAATAAAATGTTGTCGCGTATCAAAACAATTCAAATAGTCATATGAAAATTGAATGATGTAGTGACTTGGCCATCCTAAATGTCCATTCATAAACGGTGTAAAACGAATTATAAAAATCTTTTTATCCTTTTCAAAATAATTCTCAAAAATAGATTATCTTTTTGTATTTTTTAAAAAATTTCAAAAAACAAAAATCTAATACAAAAAGTACACGTGTCATAATACTAGCAGAAATATATAAGGAAGCACAACTAGTGGATGACAAACATGTAACACAATCATCTATAAGATATAGCAAGAGAAGAATCATGTGCAAGGAAACGAGAATCAACTAGTCTACCACATGGTGCCTCTAAAAGTGATATCCTAAATCAAACAAATGAATAACGATGCAAGGGAGTTTTGGGAACCAAGGGAATACTAGACTTTAACTTCCGAGGACTTCTTCCAGGATCAAAATAAAAATACCAAATGTAAGGGCGAATTTCCAATCAAGTCTATTTGTAGTGTTGGCTTAATTTCGGACAAAACTAATTGAGTCATAGGATAGTAATTTGTCAAATCCTTTCAAGCCTGTGATGCTTGATTTGAAGACGTAGCGGCCAAGAGTTTGAAGATTACATCCACGCCGTTTTTTGTGCTAAGCTTTTATTTCATCAACATTTGGATTCTAAGGTCTCTAAAGGTATAAATTCATTTAATATATAGAGAGACTTGGTTATTTTTTTAAGGGTGTATTTTTATAAAATTCTTGTTAAAAATACTTTCTACTTTTCTCAGGAAATCATTTTAATAAGCATTTTGGGCTTAAAAAGAATTTTGGTTAAGAACACTAATTTTTTCTTATTAGAACGAGGTCATTCGAACGACTTATCTAATGAGATTTTTACTGTTTTATCGTTAAAAGTTTTGATTGAACGACATATCTAACGACTTTTGTCACTAGCAACTTTTGTCACCGAATTTTTGTTAGCAATCTCATTAGTAAACTTGTTTGAACCAAGTCATTCGAACAACATTCAAAAGTCGTTCGAACGACCGGCACTAGTTTTTTATAGTTTTGCTTAAAAAGCTTACCACGTTCCCATTACTTTTGTACCTGCTTTTAAGACTTTAGGAACAACTTGTTCAAGTGACTTCAATAGACTTTAGAGAGGATTACTGAGAAAATATTCTTAACCAAAAAGTCCCATTTTGTGTGTTGATTTTTCATTATTTAATTTCTGCCAAAATACAAAGTTTGCACCCATGTTTTAGTTTGATCCAAGTTCTTACATATACTATATTTTCTGAGATCATATTGTTGGCACCGGGTTTCATTTCTAACCAAAAGGAGAAAACTTTCCTATAGGGGAGTCTGTTCGTTATTTTTCGATGTGCATACGAAGAAAGGTTTCATGTGTGGTTGACGGTAGCTGAGACCCATCGGTGGATTCCAAGACAGCGGTGGATTTCGGAGTTATCAACTAGGCAGAGGTAGAATCAAGAAGGAGCATCAAGGCTTGAGATGGATTCGAGTCAAGGAAGTAAGTCTTTTTTCTTGTTTATGAAAAACCATACCTAGTGGATTTGTTGGCTCGGCCGTCTGAGATTTTTTCTTGTTGTGAGTTTTTCTTGCACATCGTGGTATTTTGCTGTGATTGTTTTTTTTTATCTTGAAAAATCACATAGATTCATGTGTAGGATTAAAAAGATAAAAAAAATGGTTTAATCACATCTTTAGTGTAATTTTGGTGCTAATTATGTTTTGGTAATTTTAGTTTAATTCAAGTAAAGAAATTTAATTTGAAAATATTCATGCTTAGTTTGTTTGGCATATCTTGAACTTGAATTGGGTTTATTTAATTTTGGTTTGAAGGAAAATTAAATATTTTTCAGTGAGTTTAATTTTAATTTTGTGGAAATTAAAATTTAGGAACTTTAATTGTTAAATTTGAAAGAAATTTTAAGTTTGGTATATTGTGTGAACCATATCCTATTTGGAATTTTAAAATTGTGGAATCAAAGCATATACTCTAAGAAATCACCCCTTTCAGATTGGTATCAGAGCAGGAACGCTAAATTATTGTGTTAAGATCATTTGTTTATTTTTTCTTTAAAAATGGAAAATTTATTTTTTGCAAAATTTCCTATTTTTTATGGTTCCAACTACGTGTATTGAAAAGCGCGTATGAGGTCGGCACATAAATCCTTAGATGAGCGCGTTTGGAAATCGGTAGTTAAAGAGTGTAACCCACTAACATGCCTAGAAGGAGAGGTTCGTGTACCTAAACCCGTTGAGAGATGGAGTGAGACTGAGCTTATTTTATCTAATTTTAATTCTCGTGGTTTAAATTCCCTTTTTAGTGCAGTCACACCGGATGAGTTCTGTCGGATTATGATGTGTGAATTGTCTAAGGAAGCATGGTATATACTCCAACTCACCCACGAGGGAACAAGTGTCATTATAGCTTCAAAACTCCAAAACCTCACCACTCAATTTGAAACCATTAAAACGTTAGAAAGTGAGATGTTTGATGAGTTCTATGCGAGATTATTAGACATTGTGAATTCATGCTTAAATTTGGTATAAAAGATACCAGACAACCATGTTGTAATGAAAATTTTAAGGTCACTACTTGATAGATTTATTCCAAAGGTGACCGTTTTAAATTCTTTAGTCACTTTAGACTCTACGAAACTGGAAGAGCTTATTGGTGACTTACAAACCTATGAACTCGACATGTTTCCTTCCAAGGATGAGAAGAAGAAAGACAAGGGCATTGCTTTGAAAGCCCAAAAGAAGGTAACATCGGTTTCGGATGATGAATTTGTGATTGACTAGAAAGAAATGGCTTTTTTTTCTAGGAAGATTAGAAAATTTCTTAAGACTAATAAAAAGAACCTTAAAAATGATTATAAGAAGTTTCAGAAGTCTAAGCATAGTAAAGCCGAGAGATTCCCTAAAAATCATAATGGGGATCTTAATAGGGACGATTCAAATATATGTTATGGTTGTGAGGGTTATGGCCATAGGGCATACGAGTGTCCCACTAAACTAAGGATGGAGGGCAAGCAATCGATTTCATACAATTCCACCCTTAGTGATAGTGAACCGGAAGAGGGTCCTGATTCCCCCATTAAGAGCAATTTCACAACATTCTTGGAAAGTTATGTGAACATTGACAATGAATCTTTTCGTGAAGATATTCCTTTACATGACACTTCCAAGGCCATTGTTTTGAATCCCAAGAGTTTTATGGTAAAGCGAGTGGATGAGAGAGTGAGAATGAAGAAGAGGTAGAGGAGAGTTAACTTCAAGTGGCCTTCCGTGAGTTGTATATAGAATCATTGAAATTAATAAGTCCTAACATGATGTTAGAAGATAAAATGAGAGAGCATTCCTTCGCTAATGATGAGAGTTATTTAGTTAAAGATCTTAAGGCACGAGAGAGAACTCTTCGTGAGAAGTTAGAGTACGTAGAAGGTGAAAGTGATATCCTTAAATGTTTGATGGTGTCTATGAAGAAAGAGCTTCTCGATTTTGAAGAGTGTAGGTGTCTACTTGAGTCTCAAATAATAGAACTTGAAGAGAAATTGTAAGACTCAAGTCGGGTAAAATTTGATTTGGAGTGTAGGTTGGAGAAATTAGATAAAATCTTAAGGACCATCCAAATGAAAGCCGACAAGTGTGGTATTGGCTTCGATACTCAAGATACTTCCGCTAAGAAAGCCAAAACCATAGTTTTGAGAGAATTGTCTAGGAACACTATAAAAGATGAATCCTTAGGTCACACTTCACGTCGTGTTTTCACTTGCACACACTGTGGTGGGAAGGGGCACCTTAGGAAGTTTTTCTTTGATCTTAAAAGTAGTCCTAGAAAATCAATGGGTAGAGTCTCCAAGGTCACCAAATCCAGAGAGCATCGTGTTTCACTCATGTGGTTTGGAGATCTGATTTGAAGACTTTACGTGATAGAATTTATGATTCTCATTTACTTTCACACGATTCCTCACTTGTTGCTAAATCAAAAGGTTGATTGTGTTAGTTTTGTTTAGATACACTAACTTTTGTGTCTCGTGATATATTCTTTCTAGTTGTATGTTTGCTTGTCTTTTTTAATCTTTGCTTCATCATATATGTTTTGCTAGAATTTTGACTTGTGTACCTTTTGCATTTAATTTTTCATTTATTGTGCCTTAGTTAACAAAGATACAAAAAGATTTTTGTTTGCCTTTTGGGCTGTCCTTGAGTTTGTATAAAAATTTGAAAAACTCAAAAAGATTTTATATTTTTGTGTATTTTAGTTTTACACATTTTATGTGGCATATACTTGTGTTTGAATCCTATATCATCCCCACTTCTATATGACTAGAACGTTTGTTTAAGATTTTTAATCCTTAAAGTGTTCTTTATCATGCTTGCATGGAGTAGTTTGACGTTGCTTGCTTAATGGATTCTCTTTTTATATGCCTCGATTCACACATGCACGAGCTCTTTTGAACTTTAAGTTCACATGTATATTTGAGCTAAGTGAGATTTTCTCCTATCAATTTATTCATCTACATGTTGCTATGACTATGGAGGATTTGTGCATGTAAGAACTGTTGCCCCGATTTAAAAAATAAAAATAAAAATTTTATCCGGTGCAATTGTTTATTAATGGAATCGAACTGCGAATGACAAACTTACTTTGCGTAAATAGCAGGGGTGCACAAATGAACTAGGAAAACCGATAAACCAAACCGAACCGATTATATTGGGTTGGGTTGGTTATATTTTTCAGACTATTAGTTCGGTTTCAGTTCCAAAAAAATAAAACTGATATTTTTGGTTCGGTTCCACTGTAAATCCAACCCTAACCGATCCACTACCCAAACCGATTCAATCCAACCCGATACAATATATATATATATATATACATATATATATATATATATATATACATATATATATACATATATACATATATATATATATATATATACATATATATATATATATATATACATATATATATGTATGTATGTATGTAACACTTGTAATTACCTGAGTTATTAACTTATGTTATTGGGGATCAAAATTAATTTTGACCTTAAATTTTTTTTTTTGAAATACATTAAGCTTAGGATTTCACTAAGTTTGAAATATGGATTTGGAACTGAAAACTAATCTGAACCAATCCAAGAACCGTTTGTTAGGTTCTACACAACTGTCGGTTCGGTTTTGTTTCCAAAAATTTGGAACCGACCCATCCCGATTCGGTTCTCGGATTAGTATCAAAATCAAACCAAACCGAACTGTGTGCACCCCTAGTAAATATCCACCATTGAAATTTGGCCTAAAAACGAGGCATTGTTAAAATTAGCCAAGGCCAAAGTAGTTGAGTTTGACATGGACATTCAAAAGAAAAGGAAAGAATTATTATATTCGAGGAAGTTTGGATGGATATATCAACGGATTTGCACAATCATAATGTATCCTAGTTATGTTATTTTTGTCATGACTCTATTAGTTTGTAAAATCATCAAAATTCTAGGTTTGTGTGCATTGTGTTTGTTTGTTCATTGAGTTCACTTTATATTGTCACATGAGGCTATATTTAAGTTTGATAAAGTTTTGTAATCAAATAAGAGCTCTGTGAACATGTTTAAGTGATTGGGTCATAATTCTTTAGTATCTAGTTCACACCCCTTGACGTCCATTTACCACATGTTGTTTAGACACATTTTTGCCTTATGAGTGTGTAAAACTTAATGTAGTTTGTGTTGTGTGTGGTGTTTATACCTATTTAATTGTTTGTGTGCGTTATTAGTATTTGTTTTGGGTGTGTATATATATACATACGATATTTGTTTTATTTTTTGAGTCTTTGCCTTGCTATCTAGTCCATGTATGATTCACGTTGAAATAGATATTCATCTTGCATCGATTGATATCTCATGTTTATATTAGACTATTCTATTAGGTATCCGTTTTTCTATCACATCATAGTTAGTATTTATATATCTCTGTGTTGGATTAGTTGCTTCTCATGCCACGTGCTTAATTATTCTTGTCACTTTATTCACCATTTCATAATATATGTGTTTTTCCAGTATTCTTATCCCTTGTGACATTTAGGGGTAGAATTTGTTTTAATTGGGGGACAAATGAGTTAATATAAGCATTTTAATCTTTTTCTATTTCTGAACAAAAAGAGGGAGAAATGGTATCTAAATCTTTTAATTTGGGAGATCTAGATGAGGGGGAGACGTCACTTTCTCATGTAGGTCATGTTAGACAAAGGGGGAGTATTTAATTATGTTATTTATCTTGTTATATTCCCTATGAGTTTAATGGTGTGTTTAAGTGTGCAAGATTTCATCTTTAGTGGAAACCTTCTTAAAATGATAAAGCAATTCATCCCATGTGTTGAGTCAAGTGTCTGTATTTTTTATTTTGGGAGGGTTTGTGTCTTTTGGAAGAACTTGACGGCCCATAAGATTTTTTATTTTGGGTTTTGACCCTGAATAACCAAAGGGGGAGATTTGTAAGGGCAAATTTCCATTCGAGTCTATTTGTAGTGTTGGCTTAATTCCAGACAAAACCAATTGAGTCATAAGATAGTACTTTGTAACATCCGTTCAAGCCTATGAAGTTTGAGTTGACGACGTAGCGGCTAAGAGTTTGAAGATTACATCCTTGTCGATTTATGTGGCAAGCTTTTACGTCATCAACATTTGGATTCCAAGGTCTCTAAAGGTATTCCAGAGTGCGCATTTGTTCAAACAAAGAAATTGTTTAATTAAACTCAGTTTTTTCAATTAAATCCTAAAACATGCATCTAGGCGTGTTGAAGACAATATGATCATGAAAGAACATTCAATCACAAACAAAACATACAAGTGATGAAAAATCCCCCAAAGGGGTAAAACCTTTTATTTTCACTATAATTTGTAAAGGGCGTTTTACAAGGATTACAATAAAAACAAGAGTGACATACGAAATACCCTTAGGTGTCGGTTCCGATGTCGTCGGTTGGAATCCCCCGCAAGAAATCCAAATAGGAAGCAATGGAAAAGAGACGACTTCTCCACAAGTTACTCCAGATGAGTAAAAACGATCATCTTGAAGGTTTAAACATTCACATACATATATGGGAGTGGTTATGTGAATAAAGAAGGCATGAAACCTTAAACCATGAAGTCTGTTTTCTGGGCTATAAAATGCAAAATTTATGTGTGAAAAAGACTTGGAAAATGTGTAGAATGAACCCAGATATTTATACAAAAATTGAGGCAGCGGCGGCGCTCGAACGAGATCGCGCGACAACCTCATGTCGTTTGAACGACAGAGAGATTTCGTTCGAACAAGTTCGCGTGACATCCTCATGTCGCTCGAACGACAGAGTGATGTCGTGTGAACGAGCTAGTCGACCGAGGCAAGTCCGCTTCTACACTTTGAAAAATTTATGCTTTTGATCAAAACGAATCAGACTTCAAAAAAATATTTTTTGAAAAATTCCCAAATATTTATACAAATATAAACAACTCCAATAAATCATTTTACCAATAATGTGAAGTGGAGTAGTGGGAACGGTTGAGCACCATGTCGAATGAATCATGATGCACGTGTGAAGATGATGGATGCATGTATTCGGATCAAGGCCGTCGTGGATGATCGTGTTGACGTGCCGAATGTAGCGGTATCAGACATACATACTATGATCTAGGACAAATAGAAAATTCCTAGATTCTACCCCGGACATTTATAAAATTATGTCCTTATAAATCTCCCCCTATGTCTATGCCGGTATATACATAAAAAATACGAATTATGCAATCTCCATAAAACAAATGACATATAAAATAATACCCCAATTAAACCCTCAAACTGCGAATACTAAATGACATGTTGTCAATCAAACTTCAACATCTTCAGCTTCAACTTTTCAGAAACTCTCAAAGATTTTTTCATCAGGGTGTGCAATCTAATAATTATCAACTTTGTACATACACACATGAGATAAAGCAGATACCCATGATACGCAACAGTTTGAAATATAATGATATGCAAAAATCAAAGATCAATTCAGCTTAAGCAAATCATTGATAAATCAACCAAACAATTCTCCCCCATAATTCTTTCTCCCCCTTTTTATGATGTCCCCAAATAGACAGATGTGAGAACCATAAATATGGAAAATGTCACAAGGTAATAAACTCCCTATTTTTGAAATTTTCAAAATTTTTCACACAAAATATACCACAAAGAATCACACCATGAAAGAACACAAAAACAACCAAGTCGATGATTGTGGAAATGTAGGGGTGTGATAAAATTTCATTAGTAAAATCAATGCATACAAACATGACATATGTGCACAATGAATATCGGATACTCCTAACGAATGAACTCAACATCTCCCTTTGGTGTAAAAAGATAGACATTGACTCAATCAAATCAGCAAATCAAAGCTCAAAGTGATTTCCACACAAATAACATCCAAAACGATTTAATGCTTTTTTAGGACTTTCAAGGAAGTGCAAACCCGTTTAAATTCTCTAAAAAAACTCCCTCATATTTATATTTTGAATAGAGGTGATCTAAATTCTCAAATTTTGGATAATTGATGGTGAAACCTAATGGCCCATATTTAACATGTATTGCTTTTTATGGCCTTTAAATATTTTCGGGCTCTTTTAACCTATGTGGACCCCGGATAATAAAATTACTCAATTTTTTAGGTCCAATTTAAACGGTGGCTTAATCACAAAGGATAGATAAGAACCTTTCGTAGCCCTTCACCATTTTAAAATACCACAAAATCTCACCAAACGGTTTTTTACATGCATTCCAATCTTGTCAGGTTTGATCACATATGGTTCGTTGTATAGACATAATTGAGATGGAAACACTCAGGCAATATGAGATAGACAAGTACAATAATCAAATAAAGACGTGCATGTGTGCAATAAAGGAGATAAGGAGCCAAACATGTAGAAATATTTTACTAATCACATCTCAAAGACTCTAAATAATGTAAAGCACATGGATGCAATGATGTAGCGTCTCAAATCACTATCAAATAGTCACATGGATAAATGGAATGAAATATGTGACTTGGCTATCTTAAATGCTCATCCATAAAAGGTGTAAACAAAGTACAAAAATCTTTTTGTGCTTTTCTAAAATTTTTATAAAAAGAAAATCTTTTTGGATTTTTCAAAAAATATAAAAAGCAAAAATAAGAATACAAATGATACAAACTAGCAATAGGGATCATGTGATATGAACATGACAATGCATCATATCCTAGACAAGGACTATCCCCTCAGTCAACCATGCAAATCCTTAAAGACTTTCGGCTCTTGAATCTAAGGGCATCTAAAGGTTTCGTGAAAATATCGACTAACTGAAGGTCCATGGGTATGAAACTCAGGGATACAAATTTCTCCTCAACTAACTGTCATATAAAGTGCTTGCATATCCTGATGTGCTTTATGCACGAATATTGGACCGGATTATGAGATATGTCTATTGCACTCGTGTTATCACAGGAGATTGTCATGGTGTCCTGTGAAATCCCATAATCCTCTAACATTTGCTTAATCCACAAGAGTTGCGTGCGATAACTCCTGGCAGCGATGTACTCAGCCTCTGTAGTGGACAAAGAGATGGAGTTTTTCTTCTTGCTCAGCCAAGAGACAAGAGCAGAACCAAAGTAGAAACACCCACCAGAAGTGATCCTACAACCATCTACATCCCCGGCCTAATCGGCATTTGAATTGGTAGATAAACGGTCATTGGTATTAAAGGAATATCAAATACCATAGGAGAGAGTCCCACTCACGTATTTGATAATACATTTTAGAGCATGTAAGTGTGACTCTTTCGGGGATGTGTGATATCGCGCACAGACTCCAACACTAAAGACTATATCGGGATGACTGACAGTCAAGTAGAGAAGACTCCCTATCATACTCTGATACAAGGTTTGCGCTACGTCCTTGCCTGAAGTGTACTTACTAAGCTTGATAGAAGTACTCATAGGTGTACGTGCATGCTTAACGGAGTCTAAACCAAATTTCTTCACTAGGTCTCTAGCATACTTAGATTGTGAGATGAACATCCCATCCTCTAGATGACGAACTTGGAAACCAAGGAATAAGTTATCTCACCTACCATGCTCATCTGAAACTCATTTTTCATCTCCTCCTCAAAGTGGTGAGCATGTTGGGAGCACGTGGATCCAAAGATTATGTCGTCCACATAGACCTGGGTAACCAAAATAGCACCGTCATCTCTCCTGAAGAACATCTTCATATTAACTCCCCCTCTCTTGAAGCCACAGGCTAAGAGATAGGAAGTAAGCCTCTCATACCAAGCACGTGGTTCTTGCTTCAAACCACACAAGGCTTTCCTCAGATAGTAGACGTGCTCCGGGTGCTTAGGGTCTTCAAACCCTTTTGGTTATTCCACGTAAACCTCCTCCTGTAGAATGCCATTTAGAAAGGCACTCTTGACATCCATCTAAAATGTCTTGAAGCACAGATGACATACGATGGAGAGTAGTAAGTGGACGGACTTAAGCCTCGCAACAGGAGAAAATGTATCCCCAAAGTCTACACCCTCTATCTGTGTGTAGCCTTGAGCGACCAACCTATACTTGTTTCTGATTATGGTGCCATTTTCATCCATTTTATTCTTAAAAATCCACCTGGTACCTATCACATTAGTTTCACTACCTCGGGGGACAATTTCCCTGACATAATTCTTTTTAAACAGAAGGAAATCATCCTGTATGGAAGATATCCAGTGTTCATCCTTGAGTGCTTCTTTGTGATTCTTGGGCTCGACTGTGGACGTGTAGAAAAAATTACTAACAAGGTTCTCTAGCTGAGGACGAGTCTTAACTCCTAAGGTGGGACCGCCTACAATGGAGGCAGGGTCATGACTCTTGCGAACCCAAGTAGGTGTGTCCCCTAATACAGGAGTAGGGTCCACAAGGTGTAGGTGAGGGACAAGTAATTCGCTACCAGAAAAGTCCTCATCCTCATACTGAAGGCTAGGATCAATAAACGTTGGAGGTTCATCATCTTGCACAGTGACGTTTATTGACTCCATAACCTTAGATCTCTTAAGGTTAAAAAAATTACTACGCTCTACTATTTGATGAATATCCTAATAATATTCCTTCATTGCTTCAGGAGTCGAACTTTCCTAATTACACTCTATCCCGTAGGATGTAGCATTTACTCCCAAAAATACAGAAATATGCAAGGTTGGGCTTCTTTCCAATCCACAATTCATAAGGCGTTTTAAGCGTGTGTGGACGAAGGTAAACCTTATTCACCGCATGGCATGCAATAGACACTTCCTCTGCCCAAAATCTCTTAGAAACTTTACGACCTAGAAGCATAGATCTAGCCATTTCCTGAATCGTCCTATTTTTTCTCTAAACAATCCCACTTTGCTGAGGAGTCTTTACAGCAGAAAACTCATGTTTGATTCCTTGGCTATCACAATAAAATCTACCTTTTCTTCCTTAAATTTCGTACCATTATCACTATGTATCCTGTTAATAGTGACTCCGTGTCGATTTTGTAGGACATGACACATGGTCATTAAAAACTCTACAGCATCAGATTTCTATCTCAGAAAACCTACAATAAAATATCTGGATAAATCATCCACCATCATGAGGATATAACTTTTACCACCTAAACTCTCAGTACGAGTAGGACCCATAAGATCCATGCGAATCAACTCAAGCACACGGGAGGTGGTAATGGAATGCAACTTCCTATAGGTGATACAGATTTTCTTTACCAACTGAGAGGGTCCATAAACTGTGGAAGTTGGATTTCCAAGTATCGGTAAGCCACGAACTATGTCCTTTTTAGCTAAACATGTCAAATATCTAAAGTTCACGTGACCTAGATGTTGGTGCCACAGATCCATAGGAGTGATCGTGGCGATGTTGCAGACAAGTGAGGATTTGTGCATAGTCCCATAGCGGTTATCCTTTGTCCTGACCCCTTGAACTAAAATTTTACCGACTTGATTATAGATATTACATGTGTCGTGGTTAAACTTTATGGAAAAGAGAGCATTGCACAGCTGGCTAATGCTGAGAAGGTTTTCTTTCAAACCTTTGACGTACAAAACATTCTCTAGCTTAGGAAATCCTGGTAACTCTATTGTACCTCATCCTACGATGCTACACTTGCTCCCATCTCCAAAGGTAACTTTACCTTCTTTGTAATCCTTTAGGTAGGTAAAAAATGAGACATCACCGGTCATATGTCTGGAGCACCCACTGAGAGGTATTATGCGCTTTGAGAGCGACATGGACAATAAGGGCCTTTTCGTCTTTCTTAGGTACCCAAGAAGTAGTAACCTTTTATTTACCCTTGTTGTTGTTGGTTTTATCTGGTATGCGGGAAGCATTCACTAAAGATAGAGACATTTGTCGAAATTCTTCCATCAAACTCTGTGATGTGGCGGTTAAAAACTCAACACTCTCTCTCAGACTGGTAAAATCATTTGTATGATGTGGTGGAGTAGTAGTACATAATTTTCGACCCAAACTATAGCAAAACTACCTGAGGTGGCATTTTCTTTTGAAGTATGTACAAAATAACACAGTCTTAGGCGGACCTTGGTTTTCTTTTCTTGGTCGAACTCTCCTTCATGGTTTTTAATGATGGCCATATGGAGTTGTAGTAAACTCATGAACTGGTCCAGGTGCTATTTGGGACGTGGAGGCACCATCAAAAACTATTCCCTGCCTATCACCAAAACTTAAAGCGGGATCGAGGAGCATCTTTCCAAATCCGTCCTCGATTTGAACCTTGACTTCTCATGGTCTCTCAAGATCATGAGTAAGATGGGCTACAAGGGCTTCAAGTTTCTTCCGAGTCTCCAGGAAGCAATGGAGCTCAATCGTAAGACTATCCACCTGTTTAGTAAAGTCCCCTTTCTCTTTCTCAAAACAACTCTCTCTCCAAACAGTCTCTCTCTTTCACTTAACAAACTTTCTCTCTCGACATAGACAGACTCTATCTCTCTCAAGGTAGTGCAGGTGGAGGACTCTCTCTCTCTTGCTTCTTCTAAATCTTCCTATAAAGAGGTGATCCTAAGAACTAATGCTTTCTTACGCTTTTTGGTTTTAAATGACTCATTATATAACTCAGTGTAGGCGCGTTGAAGATTACTCTCACTCTCACTTGCAGCGTCCTCCCCCTCACTCACTTCGTTCCCACTGTCGAGGTGTCCCTATGAATTAACATCCTCATCATCGTAAGGAGCACTATAGGTACTCACATGACTAGCCATGAATGCGGTGAAGTTACACTCATGCGGTGACTCATCCCCAGAGTCCACCGACTCGACTTCACTGTCGTCACTAAGGGTAGCATTAAGGACAGCTTTGCCCTTTTCTTTTGCAAGTCTGTTCAGCCTGGTAGCACACTCAAAAGCTCTATGACACTTACCATCGCACTCATAGCATCTCTCACCGTCTTTCTTAGGAGGGTCTTTAAAATATTTTTCATTTTTCTTTTCAAACATATTTTTCTCAAAATTCTTTTTATCTTTGAAATTTCCATTTTTCTTGAATTTGAGAATTTTTTTGTAAACAGTGCCAAATCATCTAAATCTAGGTCACACTCGGAATCAGACATTTATATCTCCCTTTTTCTAGATGAATCAACTCTCTTCCTTGTCGACCCCTCACTATTTCTATCCCGGACATTAAGTGCAATTCCCTTATCTTCAGGCTTGACAGATTTAGGAAACATATCAATTTCATACGTTTGTAAGTCTCCTACAAGTTCATATAATTTAAGCGTGTTTAAATTACCCATAGAATTCAGCACAGTGATTTTAGGGATAAAACTCTTAGGCGGTGATCTTAGAATCTTTTTAACAACTCTAGCATTAGGAATGTGTTCACCAAGATTAAATCTAGTTTTAAATTGAGTTGTTAAGTTTTGCAATTTTGATTCTTTCACAACAGTAGTTCCTTCATGGGTAAGTTGTAAAACGTCCCATGCCTCTTTTGACGTGCTACACATCATTATCCGTCGAAACTCGTCAGGTGTGACGGATCCAGAAATAGCACTTAGACCCTTAGAGTTAAAAGACGACCATTTAAATTCTTCTTCAGTCCATGCAGTCACATATTTTAAATTAGTCACGTTATCAATAGTGATGGAGGGAGGTGTCCACCCTCTTTCAACCAAAATCCAAACTCTTTCATCAATGGATTTTAAAGCATATTTCATGCGGGCTTTCCAGTAAGCATAATTTGTCCCGTCAAAAAGTGGCAAATACTTGGACATTTTGCATCCAGAAATTCATGTTCTAGAAACGTACACCTGGCATGACCTCGCAAAGAGCCTTTCAAATAGAATTCCCCCCCCCCTATTTGAGTAAGTGTAAGCGTCCAGGCTTATAATAATCTAATAAGTGAATTGCTAAAACCACCTGGTTCTCCTCTTTTTGAGGTGCTTTACATGTAGACGTTTCTCCAGCTCTCGCAAGAATTGTATGGGAGTCATCCTCGGAGGGACTTCTCGAATGACCGTACCAAGGAATTCTACCGTACTCCGTGTAGCTATTGTTGTTGATTCTGCAGAGCCTACCCAAAGGTTCAGGTCGGATTGTAGGACGTGGGTGATAAGGATCTAGATCTCCTCCTGGCTTCTTACTTATCGTTCTGTCTTTCATACTTCTTCCTATAGTTAGAATCATCGGGCAATTTGCCCCTCCTATTATCTTATCTGTATGGGAATTAATATGAAGAAAAAAAATGCAAAATACTTATACTTGAAAAAGAAGATAAATACCTCTTCTAGTTTGAAAAACCTCTTGTGACCCTTATTTTTTTATTATAAATGATGGAATCGACCATTACGATACATAAAAAATGAAAGATTTGAAAGGGCTATAAGAAATGAAACATCACAATTTTTTTTTATACATGCCAGAGTGATGGAAAGGAAAGAATATCTTTTACATATCCACCGAGTTTGTTAAAGGTTTATATGAGATCCTAACAACGTCATGGCATGCTCAAATATCTCTTAACCTAGCAATGTTAGGCTCTTTAACCATTGTTGTAGCTCACCATATGTATGTCATGCCCCCTTATACATATCTAGTTACTGACTATGGTACACAACTGTCATTGTTCACACATCACATGTGGATTGGTGGATTTTACCTTACTTCATTTAAATGGTGGCTTCGTTGGATTCGCTTTGATAGAAGAAGTCTTTTTTGATTGAAAAAGTAAAGAGGATAACATAAAGTAAAGATAAGAGGTGGTCACTTCCTTCTTGCATGCGTGCCCCCCCGAAAGCACAAACTACAATAAGAGGAAAAAATTGATTAGTAGCGTGCTCAACCAAACGGGTGATTTTCTCCCCAACTACAGATCCCATACTTTCATTCCTGTTGAAGCATTCGCTCAATCTGGATTCGTGGCCCGACCAGAACAGTCAACTTCCCCCATGATTATCTATCCACTGGATTCCAACAAGTCGTCTTGGTTTTGAGGCTGCTCTGATACCCACCCTCTATCCCACACGCGAGACTTGGGAACTCACAAAGGTGTGACACCCCGACTAGTTAAATACCGGGTAGCTACTCCTTTATTAAATTAATTCAAAATGCCAAGTTGGTCCAGTTAATAGCATCACTGTCGAAAACATTTTAATGATTACTAACCACCTAGTATTTAAAAAGTAAGTTGCCAAATTTTTAATTTAAGTCTGATTAACATGCAACAAGTGTAATGAAGAATAATAACACCAAACACCATAACGAAGTAAATAGAATAACCATCACATAATGTAAATAAAGTCTGGAGGAAAAACTCCTCACTACAAATCCCACAACTGAAATAACTAAACTGAATACTGAATCAATACATGACAAAGTCTGAAAACTGAAATGGAAAGATGTCTCTAAAAGAAATGGGCAACATGCCCTACAACTGATAAATACTGAATCAGGAATCCAAATGGTAGAAGTGTCTAAAAGCAATTCCCAGTAGCTTCCACAAATAGCTACAGCTCGTCACCTGAATGAGTATCCTATGCTTGGTATCCTTGTGGCTAGGCACCTAAAATGGTTTTACAAGAAAAATAGATTTGAAAGCAAACGGGTCAGAGCCCGAATGTGGAGATATTTTAAAAACCTGCAAGTGCTTTAAAAATATTTAAAACATTAAATGCAAAGTACATGTTAGGACGTGCACTCACATGATATTCTCACCTCTCATCTAACTGTGCACTCCTAACGTAAGTACCCATCTACAACGACACAAACCACTAGCTAAGTGACATCATATCTAGCTAGACTGTCATAGGTCCTACCCTTATTACTCAGTTCCATTAACATTATAACGATCTCAGTTAAATAGGTGCTTAACCTAAATTCAGGTTCTTATACAACAGTAATACAACTCGTTATAGATTAGCCTTCTATGTTATTCCATAGTTACACACAATACCATATGAAAGTTCTCAGTTTATTAAGCGTATATTTTCCACAACATAAATATACAATATAAGCACCCCGAGACTAAGCTGCGGTGTACACATACTCTGCTATACATCCCGGTACATCACGTACATAAGGATCACATATTCCGAATCTCTCAGGAATAGTTCACAGATAACAACATCACAAATAATGGAGGTGAACACAGTCACATCACATGGGTCACGTACATACCTACGCTCCCACGATCAGCGGACTTATTAACATCCCAATAAGTCTTTCTCTGACCTATGTTCATCGAGGTAACCAGTCTAAATCCGGGCAACACAAGGATTAGAGGGCCCTAAGAGAACGCAACCTCCCGTGATAGCAAGTATGGTAGGTATGTCATACACACAAATCATATACCAATACTAAGTAAGCACACATCTTAGTAATCCCGTAGTTTAGTTGTATTACTTATCACATTATCGTACCAACTTTAATATATATACAACATATATAATCCCGGTCCATAATTACACGCGCCATAATTTATTCTCACGTCGTGGTAAACACTCACGTCTCAATCCCATATTAACCATTATTTAAATCACTCGTATATAATTTACTCCTCATAACAACCCAAGTGTCCAAAATCTATCAATATATCATCAAAGGAATGTTAAATCTATCCTCGAATAAGTTTACAGGACTCCAAAAATCAAAACAGGCCAAAAAGGCCTAAACTGCCAGCTCGTTAGAAGTCTCGTTCGAACGAGGCTGTTCGAACGAGATTCCAGTTCATTCGAACGAACTGTACCTTCTAACGAGATCTCGTTCGAATGAAGTTCCCTTTCGTTAGAAGCGACTGGTCAACTCGTTAGAAGCTCGTTCGAACGAGCTCGTTCGAACGACCTGGAGAGGTCTTCTAACGAGGGACCAGTTTCGGCCCAGATTTTCTCCAATCTCGTTTTTCATCCATTTTAACACCTCACACCTCTTCCAAAGTTCATCCCAACAACATTTTAGGGTTTCTAATTCATCCTAAACATATTAAAGTCATCTCCTAACATGTTTTAAGGAATTAATTCATCCTAAACATCATTAAATCACAAGTCTCTACACCTTTTTCCCAATTTCTCAAGAACATGAACCCTAAAAGTTTTAGATCCTTAATTTATCCAATCAAATCCGTTTTTGTGTCTTACAAGATATATCAATATCAGATTAGTCCTCTAAAGATGATTCTACATGCAATCCTTTCATCAAAATTTAGTATTATACTTCCAAACTCATGGGTTTTTTTCATTATCTTCCAAGAACAAACATAAATTTGAATTATCTAACATGGAAGGAACATTCTCTGAAATTAAATGGAATTAAGTCACTTGCCTTAAGTGTCTCTGAATTTGATGTTGATTTCCTCTCTCTTTATGCAGAATTCCCTCTCTCTCTCTCTTTCTCCAAGCTTCTTCTCCAATGGCTATGGTGGCTAGGGTTTTCTTATGGAAAGTAATAGAAACCTAATTCTAATAACCTACATAACCTATTGGGTTAACATGGGTTGGTTAGTGTCTTAGTGGTTCAAACCCACCTCAGATTTTCTTCTCTAATTTTCGTCATTTTTAATTCCTACAAATACGAAATTACCAAAATACCCTTTATATTGCCGGTATGGCCTAAAAATACCCCGAGACCCAAACTACACCCCCGGCTAGCGTTTTCTGACTATCTCGACCCTTCCGGACGCGTTGGCGCACTCAAAATGACCATACGGTTAATAGAATTTAAATTCACTTTTATAATCAAAATAATTATATCCTGACGCGACTGTCACCCGCGTCCCAATAAAATGACCAAATTGCCGTATATAAATCTCACGATAAATTTCATAATTCAATATTCATATAACATCATATATACTCAATATAGTCAAATACCAACTCACAACTCGCTAGTATTTTACTCGGATTAATTCTCATTTTATTAATTAATCCCAAAAATAAATATAACCAAAAGTACGGGGTATTACATACTTCCCCCCTAATAACAGAATTTCGTCCCGAAATTCGAAACTAGAAAGTACCTGCTAAAAACAAATCTGGATAACGTTCGCGCATCTCATCCTCGCGCTCCCATGTGGACTCCTCGACATTGTGATGTCGCCACTGAACACGCACTAACGGAACTATCTTTGATCGCAGCTTCCTCTCACTTCGGTCCAAAATAGCAATCGGCCCCTCCTCGTAGGAGCTATCCGGCTGGAGATCGATGTCCTCCACAGCAATGTGAGAATGAGCCAAGTTATCTCTAAGATATTTCCTTAGCGAGGAAATATGAAACACATCGCGAATCCGATGCAAATGCTCCGGTAACCCAAGTCTATACGCAACCGGTCCGATCCGCTCAATAATAGGAAACGGCCCCACATACCTTGGTGCCAACTTCCCCTTCTTCCCGAAACGCATAATCCCCTTCATAGGAGATACTCTGAGCAAAACCTGGTCCCCCACTTGGAACTCTCTGAAAAATCTCTTCGCATCAGCATAACTCTTCTGCCTGTCTTGAGCTACCCGAATGCGACTCCGAATCAACTCAATTCTTGCCGAAGTATCCTGAATCACTTCCGGCCCAAGTAGTTTGTTGTCCCCTATCTCTAACCAACATGCTGGGGAACGACAAGGCCTACCGTACAATGCTTCAAACGGAGCCATGCCAATAGTGAACTGATAGGAGTTGTTGTAAGCAAACTCCACCAGTGGAAGGTACTGCTCCTATCCACCCCCAAATTCAATAATGCACATGCGCAGCATGTCCTCCAACATCTGATTTGTGCGCTCGGTTTGCCCATCGGTCTGCAGATGATAAGCCGTACTTAACCGCAATTCCGTGCCCATGGCCTCCTGGAAACTCTCCCAAAACCTCGAAACAAATATCTTGTCTCTGTCAGACACGATATTTAGGGGCACACCGTGAAGTCTCACAATCTCTGAAATGAAGAGCTGGGCATATTGTCCCGTAGTGTAGTCAGTCCTTACGGGTAAAAAGTGAGCGACTTTGGACAACCTGTCCACAATTACCCAAATGGAGTCGTGACCCCTCTGCGACGTAGGCAACCCCGTGATAAAGTCCATGGATATGCTCTCCCACATCCACACCGGGACCTCCAACGGCTGTAGCAGTCCTGCCGGTCTCTGATGATCCACTTTGACAAGCTGATAAGTGGCACATTTCGAAACAAACTCAGCGATATCTCTCTTCATACCGCTCCACCAATACTGGCGTCTCATGTCCTGGTACATTTTGTCCCCTCCGGGATGTACCGCGAACCGTGAGCCATGCGACTCTGCCATCACCTCGTGTCGCAATTTCTCCCCTTCCGGAACTACCAATTTCCCATTAAAGCGTAATCCCCCGTCTGAGCTAACGCTATAGGACTCGGCTCCCTCTGCTAGTAATCGAACTATCTGCTCCTGACAGAACGAGTCATTAGCCTGTGCCCGTACTACCTTCGTAACAATTTGCGGTGTAACGGTCATCACAGACATGAAAGATCGGGCCACTACATCCTGGTGTCCCAACTCCTTCCACTTTGCCTTCCACACCTCTGCCACCTCATCTGCTGGCATACGGCTCAACGCGTCTGCTACCACGTTAGCCTTACCTGGGTGATACTGGATGTTGAACTGGTAGCCTTTCACAAACTCAAGCCACCTACGCTGCCGCATATTCAACTCCTTTTACGTGAACAGGTACTGTAGGGACTTGTGGTCCGTGAACAGTTGGAACTTCTCCCCAAAAAGATAGTGCCTCCAAATTCGTAGGGCAAATACCACTGTCGCCAACTCCAAATCATGCGTGGGGTAATTTTTCTCATGAGTCTTAAGCTTACAGGAAGAATAAGCTATGGCCTGTCTCTCCTGCTGCAATACACCTCCAAGTCCTTACAAAGACGCGTCAGTGTAAACCAAATACTCAACTCCCGGTCTCGGCAATGCTAACACAGGTGCTGAGGTCAATTTGTCCTTTAACTCATCAAATGCCAACTGACAGGAATCACTCCAGATGAATGGCACACCCTTACGAGTCAGATGTGTCAAAGGACCCGCTATCTTCGAAAATCCCCGAATGAACCTCCTGTAGTATCCTGCTAGACCCAAGAAACTACGAATCTCCGTTGGTGTCGTGGGCTGTCCCCACTCCCTCACCGCGGATACTTTCCCCGGATCAACAGATATCCCCCGGTTGGAAATAATGTGTCCCAAAAACTGGACCTCCTTCAGCCAAAACCGCACTTCTCATATTTTGCATACAACTCGTTCTGACGGAGTGTCTGCAAAACTTGCCTCAAATGCTCGGCGTGCTCCTCCTCTGTCTGGGAATAAACCAGAATATCATCGATGAAGACAATGACAAATTGATCTAGGAAATCCCTGAACACTCTGTTCATCAAGTCCATAAACACAGCTGGAGCGTTGGTCAAACCAAATGGCATAACCCGAAACTCGTAAGAACCATATCTCGACAAGAACGCAGTCTTCGAGACATCCTCCTCCCTGATACGCAACTGATGGCATCCCGATCTCAAATCAATCTTTGAGAAGAAAGAAACTCCTCTCAACTGGTCAAATAAGTCATCCATTCGAGGCAACGGATACTTATTCCGTATCGTGACCTTATTCAACTCCCGGTAGTCCACACACAGTCTTAGTGAACCGTCCCTCTTCTTCACAAACAAAACTGGAGCGGCCCAAGGTGAGGTACTCCTGCGAATAAAGCCCTAACCTAACAGCTGCTCTATCTGATCTCGTAGCTCTCGCATCTCTGTCGGAGCCATACGGTACGGTGCGCGTGCTATAGGCCTCGTATCTGGCAATAGGTCTATAACAAAGTCTATCTCTCGACTGGGGGGTAAGCCTGGTATCTCCTGAAACACATCTGAATACTCCCTGACGACTGGGATCGAATCTAAAGGAATCACAACCTCCTTAGAGGTATCCTCCTCTAGGTAATACAAATGAGCGGTCGAGCCTCCCTCTGGGCGAGGCACCGCCACTACGAACATCTCTTGCCCCGGAATGGCAAAAACAATGCTCCCTCTGAAGCAATCAATCATGGCCCTATAAGCTACGAGCCAATCCATACCGATAATCACATCATGAACATGCATATCTAATACCAACATATCTGCAGGTAATACCAGACTACCAATCCCTACTCCCACTCCCCGGCATATAAAGAATATAAGTGACCCACTCCTCAATGGTGAGTCGACACACGTCACTGTGCTCTCTGCCGTAGCTAACAATCCTAAAGCTTTTGCGAAATGTGTAGCTATAAAACAATGTGTAGCCCCCGTATCAAACAATACCCGACCCATAGTGCCATGGATAGGAAACGTACCCTCAATCGCGGGCGGTGCCTATGGAACTACAGCCTGGTGGACGTTATAGACACGTCCATACTGTAGCTGCCCCTGCTGAGCTGGGACTGCTGGAATGGGTGGCAATGCTGCCATCTGTGGCGGTGCGGGGAGAGCGGCGGGAAACATAGGCCTCTGTGGCTCCTGGCGAGCACCCTGCTGCTGCTGCTGTGGGGCCCTTCCCCTATCAGGACAATCATGTCGCTTATGGACAGTCTTGCCACAAACAAAACACTTCCCTGGGAAGTTCCCTCCTCTCTGCCCCTGCGGTCCCCAGCCCTGGTGGCCGTTACCATTCCTCCCTTGGCCCTGCTGGCCTTGGTGAAACTGCTGCCCATTCTGCCCCTGTTGGCCCTGATGGCCGTTTGGACCCTGATGGCCCTGACGGAAACCTCCCTGTCCCTATCTGTAGTTCCCTGATCGGAACCTCTTCTGATCCCCCTATTGGGAACCCTTCTCACCCTGTCTCTGCCCCTGAACAGATTATGCCCCACCGGCACCATGTCCTCCTGTCTTGCCCTGATGGCTAGACTCTCCCGACCTCTTGCCCTCAGCCATATGAAAACGGTGGTCCTAGAAGTGTAACAAAGCAGCGTTAACCACATCAGAATACGTGGCCAACGAAAGGTTCCCTAACAGATGCTGACGGATCCTCCATGTCAACCCGTCGGTGAATTTCTCAATCTTCTTCTTCTCTGTTGGTATCTCATCCGGAACGATATTCAACAGATTTATGAACTCGGCCTCATACTCGGCCACAGTCTTACCCTCCTGCTTTAGACTCATCAATTTCCTCCTCATTTCCGTATGAACAGCGGACGAAAAGTACTTGCGGTCAAACCGCACCCAGAAGTCCTGAATAGTGAGAGTATCCCTCTCCTCCATGGTGGTAATAGACTCCCACCACTGCAGTGCAGATCCAACTAGCTTGAAAGTAGCTAGCACCTGCTTCTGAACATCCGTGCACTCATACATCCTCAAGTGCCTCTGCATATCCTTCCTCCACTGGCTCGAGACTACCACATCTGAGCTACCTGCAAACTCTGGCAGATGCGCTTTCTGAAAAGCGTCACGTACAAGCTCCCAAGCAGACGGGAATGCATTTGCCTGTACTGGCGCGGCAACCGGCGCCTGAGGTGGTGCTTGCTGAACTACGGCAATTGCGGCATTTACCGCTTGGGCTACTATTGCTGCAACCTCAGCGGCGTTCATCATGCCCTGAACTGGAGCGGGCTAGGGTTCAGGCGTTGCATCCCTGGGAACTCGTCGTGCACGTCGTGGAGGCATCTGAAATAAGAACAAAGTTTATAAGTTCACTGTTTATAAACTTAAAATTGCTGAAGAACGAAGCATACACAAAAAGAGTACAACAGTCCTAAAATATAGGGCTCTATATCAAGGAAACTTAGCGAAAACATAATAAGCCGTCAGATCCTAAAGGACACTAGAACCTGATGCTCTGATACCACCTGTGACACCTCGACTAATTAAATATCGGGTAACTACTCCTTTATTAAATTAATTCAAAATGCCAAGTTGGTCCAGTTAATAGCATCACTGTCGAAAACATTTTAATGATTACTAACCACCTAGTATTTAAAAAGTAAGTTACCAAATTTTTAATTTAAGTCTGATTAACATGCAACAAGTGTAATGAAGAATAATAACACCAAACACCATAACGAAGTAAATAGAATAACCATCACATAATGTAAATAAAGTCTGGAGGAAAAACTCCTCACTACAAATCCCATAACTGAAATAACTAAACTGAATACTGAATCAATACATGACAAAGTCTGAAAACTGAAATGGAAAGATGTCTCTAAAAGAAATGGGCAACATTCCCTACAACTGATAAATACTGAATCAGGAATCCAAATGGTGCAAGTGTCTAAAAGCAATTCCCTGTAGCTTCCACAAACAGCTACAGCTCGTCACCTGAATGAGTATCCTATGCTTGGTGTCCTTGTGGATAGGCACCTAAAATGGTTTTACAAGAAAAATAGATTTGAAAGCAAACGGGTCAGATCCCGAATGTGGAGATATTTTAAAAACCCGCAAGTGCTTTAAAAACATTTAAAACATTAAATGCAAAGTACATGTTAGGACGTGCACTCACATGATATTCTCACCTCTCGTCTAACTGTGCACTCCTAACGTAAGTACCCATCTACAACGACACAAACCACTAGCTAAGTGACATCATATCTAGCTAGACTGTCATAGGTCCTACCCTTATTACTCGATTCCATTAACATTATAACGATCTCAGTTAAATAGGTGCTTAACCTAAATTCAGGTTCTTATACAACAGTAATACAACTCGTTATAGATTAGCCTTCTATGTTATTCCATAGTTACACACAATACCATATGAAAGTTCTCAATTAATTAAGCGTATATTTTCCACAACATAAATATACAATATAAGCACCCCGAGACTAAGCTGCGGTGTACACATACTCTGCTATCCATCCCGGTACATCACGTACATAAGGATCACATATTTCGAATCTCGCAGGAATAGTTCACAGATAACAACATCACAAATAATGGAGGTGAACACAGTCACATCACATGGGTCACGTACATACCTACGCTCCCACGATCAGCGGACTTATTAACATCCCAATAAGTCTTTCTCTGACCTATGTTCATTGAGGTAACCAGTCTAAATCCGGGAAACACAAGGATTAGAGGGCCCTAAGCGAACGCAACCTCCCGTGATAGCAAGTATGGTAGGTATGTCATACACACAAATCATATACCAATACTAAGTAAGCACACATCTTAGTAATCCCGTAGTTTAGTTATAGTACTTATCACATTCTCGTACCAACTTTAATATATATATAACATATATAATCCCGGTCCATAATTACACGCGCCATAATTTATTCTCACGTCGTGGTAAACACTCACGTCTCAATCCAATATTAACCATTATTTAAATCACTCGTATATAATTTACTCCTCATAACAACCCAAGTGTCCCAAATCTATCAATATATCATCAAAGGAATGTTAACTCTATCCTCGAATAAGTTTACGGGACTCCAAAAATCAAAACAGGCCAAAAAGGCCTAAACTGCCAGCTCGTTAGAAGTCTCATTCGAACGAGGCTATTCGAACGAGATTCCAGTTCGTTCGAACGAACTGTACCTTCTAACGAGATCTCGTTCGAACGAAGTTATCGAACGAAGTTCCCTTTCGTTAGAAGCGACTGGTGAACTCGTTAGAAGCTCGTTCGAACGAGCTCGTTCGAACGACCTGGAGAGGTCTTCTAACGAGGGACCAGCTTCGGCCCAGATTTTCTCCAATCTCATTTTTCATCCATTTTAACACCTCAAACCTCTTCCAAAGTTCATCCCAACAACATTTTAGGGTTTCTAATTCATCCTAAATATATTAAAGTCATCTCCTAACATGTTTTAAGGAATTAATTCATCCTAAACATCATTAAATCACAAGTCTCTACACCTTTTTCCCAATTTCTCAAGAACATGAACCCTAAAAGTTTTAGATCCTTAATTTATCCAATCAAATCCGTTTTTGTCTCTTACAAGATATATCAATATCAGATTAGTCCTCTAAAGATGATTCTACATGCAATCCTTTCATCAAAATTTAGTATTATACTTCCAAACTCATGGGTTTTTTTCATTATCTTCCAAGAACAAACATAAATTTGAATTATCTAACATGGAAGGAACATTCTCTGAAATTAAATGGAATTAAGTCACTTGCCGTAAGTGTCTCTGAATTTGATGTTGATTTCCTCTCTCTTTATGCAGAATTCCCTCTCTCTCTCTCTTTCTCCAAGCTTCTTCTCCAATGGCTATGGTGGCTAGGGTTTTCTTATGGAAAGTAATAGAAACCTAATTCTAATAACCTACATAACCTATTGGGTTAACATGGGTTGGTTAGTGGCTTAGTGGTTCAAACCCACATCAGATTTTCTTCTCTAATTTTCGTCATTTTTAATTCCTATAAATACTAAATTACCAAAATACCCTTTATATTGCCGGTATGGCCTAAAAATACCCCGAGACCCAAACTACACCCCCGGCTAGCATTTTCTGACTATCTCGACCCTTCCGGACGCGTTGGTGCACTCAAAACGACCATACAGTTAATTGAATTTAAATTCACTTTTATAATAAAATTAATTATATCCTGACGCGACTGTCACCCGCGTCCCAATAAAATGACCAAGTTGACGTATATAAATCTCACGACAAATTTCATAATTCAATATTCATATAACATCATATATACTCAATATAGTCAAATACCAACTCACAACTCGCTAGTATTTTACCCGGATTAATTCCCAATTAATTCTCATTTTATTAATTAATCCCAAAAATAAATATAACCAAAAGTACGGGGTATTACAAAAGGGCACTGATGTGTTGCTTCCTGCCTGATCCCTGTGGAAATATATGTGGCTTCGGGGGGTATTCACGTTTGGCATATGCCTTCTCTGATCGAGATCTTTGGGGATGATTCCGTACTATAGTTCGGTGGAGGAACTTTAGGACACCCTTGGGGAAATGTACTCGGTGACGTAGCTAGTCGAGTAGCTCAAATAGAAAAACAAATAATTTTTTTTTATGAATTTGTAATAGAACTATGGGGCAAGGCTTTGTTGCTGTGAACGCTAAAACTGGACTGAAATTAAGGCTATGAAGAAAATAGTATGTCTAGGACAACCCTCGGGTGAGAAGTGAGAGTCGATTTCATCACAAACAAATATTAGCGTATATAGAATAGAAATGGGAGTTGCTATTGCAATGTCATCATCCGCTGTTAGCTCAAAAGGAGTGAAGTCAATAGAAGGATATTGTACCGTGAGAGAAGAAAGGGGGTCAACCTCTTTCAAATATACAACAGGGATTCTGGCAATGCAATGTAGTTGGACTCTCATGTCGATCCGAATGAATCATCCTTTCCACGGAGGTAAATCTTTGCCTACTAGGAAAGAGGATAACAAGTTACAAATTCTGTCTCGGTAGGACATGTATTTCTATTATTATGAAATTCATAAATGAAGTAGTTAATGGTGGGGTTACCATTATCCTTTTTGTAGTGACGAATCTTATATGTATTCCCAAGAAAAGGAATTTGTCCATTTTTCGGGGTCTCAAAGGGGCGTGGAAATACATAAGAACTCTTTAATGGAAATAAATAGAAAAGAGAGAAAGATGTACGGTTTAATGAGGCTACTATGAAATATTTACTCATGGGTGGGGCAAGCTCTTCTATTCTGGTTCATGGTTTCTCTTGTCTATATGGTTCATCCGGGGGAGAGATTGAGCTTCAAGAAATAGTGAATGGTTTTATCAATACACAAATGTATAACTCCCCAGGAATTTCAATTACTCTCATATTCATCACTATAGGAATTGGGTTCAACCTTTCCCCAGCCCCTCTTTCCTATTCGATAGTTATCCTCCCTAACGGCACACTTTATATAATCTCTCTATATGGCCAATGTGAACTGTTCAATCAAACTTGCATGTGTTCAACATCTTTCCAGTGACATTTTAAAAGCACAGACCCCTAGAATGGTAGATCCTGAACCGATCTTACCTGGGATCGCAAAAGATCAACTGTATGGGGTTTTACTATCTATTCTATTACCATACATGTATTACCCAAACGGGGGATTAGCAAAACTGAGTGGAGAGTTAGGAACACTAAGGTACACAAAGGATTCATAATAGAGATTATGTAAGTTATTCAACAGGATAGCATAGGTAGACTCATGTGCGACCTATGCGAGTCCGGGTGTGCACAGGAACCCTCGACAGGAACCCACCTTCTCAACCAAAAAACCAAAAATCCAGGAAGGACCTGTTTAACATATGCACAGGTTAGGACTTTGAAGTATGCCAATAGCGGATCTCGCAATCAGGGAACAGCTGAAGTAAGAAGTCCCCAAGTGAGGGTATTATGGGGTACCTTCAAGCACATCCGGCAAGAATCAAGGGGGATCTCGTTGTTGCATAGCTCAGGTCGGAGCAGCGGACACATCAATAGCTACGCAGAGTAATGAATTCTATAACTAGAAATAGTGGGAGAACTTTGCCAAGATAAAGAGTAGTGAAAGAAGTTAGAGCAGCAGGTGCGCGAATTCGGGTAACGGCTACAAGGGAGAAATCCAAAGGAAACTGTACCCGACCAGGGATGGACGTAAACTCGTAAGCTACCGAGGGTAGGGATAATCGTCCAGGTCTTATTATGAAAGAAAAAAGCCGTCGTGCCACAGCAGGAGGGTTATTATCTTTATTATATATTTATATTTATTAAGAATATAATAAGGGGGTCCTTTTATCTATTTTTTGTATTGATTTAGAATAGAGCAGGTAGTAAGATGTAAGAGAATGTCTAGGAATTTCCATCTCAAGATTTAGAATATTCATTCGACCTGAGGCAAAAGAGAAGTCATACAGAGAAATTTTCTTTCATGCAATGCATAACGGGTGGGCCTCCTATGGATTCCTCCAACTCAATGAATGAAGAGAGGAGTATGAGGAAGCCAAATTTCAATATGAAGATTCAAACAAAAAGGAAAAAGGAACCATATCTTACTGAACAGGGCTTCGCGCCTGGGAACAAAAGGCAGAGAAAAGGGCTTACAAAGGATTTCCAATAAGAAAAGGAAGAAGACCCCCATAGCACTCAAAGCGGAGGGGCTCTTCCTCAGAATGACGATGTGTGAGTTTCTTTTTCTTTTTTTAGGGGATAAAAGAGGGATGAAGAAAGTTGGCAAAGTGGATTCGGCCGCGAAAACGTTCTGATGTGATCAATTTTTCTTAGGGGTATTGAATAGTTATAGGTAAACGATTCGCATGTGATAAGGCAATCATAAAGCTTTGACCAACGTACCTTGCAGCGCGTACCGACTCGAAATCCATAAAGGACTTTAAGAGAGAAAAAATAGGGGACCCTATACCATACATGCTACTGCCTCGGGATGACTACACGTTACATCATAGCAGCACGACCAAATGGAGGCCCCTTGAACGTTAAACTGATTCTTATCTGGTTGTTCAAAACCTACCTACTTTTGATGACATGAGATTCAAGACCCTATCATGATCTTACGAATATAAAGATCTACAAATGGAAGAACGAGCTCTTTTCCTCGCCCCTATCTCTAAAGGGGCGTAAGCACTTCACTCGCTAGGGGATGGGATTCATTCACTTGCATTCCTGCTAGCACTACAAAAAAGGATTCTAAACCACACATGAATTGCATTATAGAAGAGAAGACAAGACACCTTCATGCTTCCTCTGGTACAAGGGACCAAGAAGCCCAAGGTGAGAAAGACCTGGTCCTTTCTCTCTCCTCTTTCACCAGGGAGTGGTGAGTTTACGTTTTTTTAGGTAGGTACCCCTTGGATTTCGAGTTTGTTCCAACAGCTTCCATACGTGAGATCCTGATCGTCTTCCTCCCACTGTTGTTGCCTACTGGGGGAAGGAAGGAAAGTAGGGTTTCCTTCCAGGACCGAAGAAGGTCAAACTCTGGGCGGGCTGCCAGGTTTCGCCTACGCTACAGTTGCATATCCTGTGAACAGATGCACAAGAGTTCCTTTGGTACACCCCACTAGCTGTTTAACCACTTAACCAAGAATAGTAAAATCACATAATTCATAGGCATCTCCTCTAAGGAAGTAAAAAGCACTTTCTAGTTCACTCCGAAAAGAATAACCATTGTCAATCTCGAAAATCTTATTTTTGATATCAAAATATATGGAATAACTGTCCCCATTGCTATCCCTAACTAAAAAAGTGTGCTCTTTCTGGAGTATCACAATACAGCAATATCCGGGTGGAAGTGACCTTCACGTCTGGTCTTCTCCTAACGATGACTTTTCAGGACCCTTCATTGATATCGACACATCTGAGATTGCCAAATGTTCGGGAGTTCCTCTATTCAATCCTTTTCCTTCTTCTTATTGCTGGATATCTCGTCCGTACACATCTTCTCTATGTATGTATTATTATCATTCAATTTCATTCTATTTCAGTAATAATAGTCTTTCGGTTTTTGTGAAAAAGAATTATAATCCCTTCTATGGGATAACTTCCATTTTGAAAGTAATTTGGCGTTTTTATCAGATATCCGTAATTCCTCTCAATTTTTAATGCAATACAAAAATCAATTGGTTCCATCAAGCTAGCTATATGATGTGTATTATCAATCATTTCTACATAGGGCGGTGAGATGTAATCCATGATCAACTTCCTTTCGCGGTACCCTACCCCCAGGGGAAGTCGAATCCCCGCCGCCTCCTTGAAAGAGAGTTGTCCTGAACCACTAGACGATGGGGGCTGCAAAGAATGGTTAGGACAGAGCATATCCCCTTGGAAGGAGGACTTTGATGAGGATTCGAGTTCAAGGCATCAATAGTCATCCTCTCCCTCATCCAACTCATCGGATACTATAATAGCTATTAGTGGCGGGACGAGAATAAAAAAATCTGCCTCACCTATCGATTATCGGAGAAGGTATTCGTGCTTGGATGGAGGCTCAAGATCAGCCTCATGAAAACCTTATATTCCTCGAGGAGGTTATACCCCGTGGAAACGCTCTTTAATGGAACTTTAGCTAGAGCTACTCGATTAGCTACGGCACCGAGTGCATTTCCCAAAGGGTGTCCTAAAGTTCCTCCACCGAACTGTAGTACGGAATCATCCACAAAGATTTTGGTCAGAGTAGGAATATGACAAACATGAATACCCCCCAGTATGCTTACTAATCCACTCATTCGGACTCCGATCATAATTCGTTGACTGATGATAATGATCAATATTATGTATGCACAGACGTAAGGCCGAGGTTGACTTTGTCTACTATACAGGAAGGGCTACTAGAGCTACTACCTACTAAAAGAACTACTACGACAACCCAAAGGGTTATGTTAACTACTCTTACCGCCCCTCTTTAACTTCTATTCTGATGGACTGAATATCTTTTATAAGGAATTGGAGGAAGATGCGATGATTTTTTTCAGGAAATCCCCAACGAAAAGGGATTGTGTCCTTTACTCTTGTTGGTCCCTGATGTGATGGCTAGTTAGCTGTATTTTCACTATCTCCTTGCAATTGTGCTAGGAGTCAGCTGTTTTCTTGTACTTTCATTTTGTTTTCTCAGTCTTTATTGGCTCGAAGCTCTTTCTTTTTTTTTGTTCTATGAGCAGATTCATTTCATTATGGATGAATCAGTATTGATGCTTTATTACATTTCCGTTTATTTTATGACATGATTCATAGACCTTACATATTGGAATTATATCATTAATATTCTTTTTCTCTATTTCTCTCACCCGCATTCCTTCACTTTGTCAGAGTCATGTTCCGTGTCAGAATACACGGCGCTGAATATGGGAATGGAACTAGATCTTTGCAAGCCTCATAGATAATTTCATTACCCTCATGAGAAAGATCACGTCCCTCATTATGAGCTTGTACACATGCTTCTAGAGATACTCAATTAGCTATGACACCGGGAAGCATTGACAACAGCCACAGAGAGGTAGGGAGGGAAGACTGACTCCCAAAAAGGATAGGGATCACCGGGGACTTCTACTCACTGGAGGAATTCCCAATCATAGATAGAGGAAAGGTTGAATGCTGCCCTTTCATTAACTTATATAAATATCATTTAGTCTGCCATATTTCCTTTGACATAAAAATAAAGAGATGGATCCATGTGCTCTGAGTCATTATTTGGATTCAGATCCAGGAACACTACCAAAGTGTTTCAAAGGGGGTTATCTTGACGTAGGTCTGCCTATACCAAGTCATGAGCGATAGATAAGCCAAGCCACCGCCTATAGGCATCGGTACGGAGTCACGTCAACGGTGGATATAGACTAGGCTATAAGGAACGGATTCTTAAACTATGGACCGATACTTCACTAAGGAACAAGGAAGCTTGACTGAGCAAAGAAGTCAAGGAACGGGGCTATTAGACGTTTAGGCTTGACTAATAAGATAGAAAGGTCTTTTTTGGCTTACTCTGCTACGGCGAACCGTTACCAGGGTACCGCGGTTTGTGGGCTTGAAGGACTTAGCGCCGTGAAAAGTGGTATCAGAGCCAAAGGTTAGGCCAAGAAAATTTGGTTTGTTTATCCATGATTGGAAAAATCAAATATCAATTGGGTCCATTGAAATGAAATGAATTTTGCATTAAGTTTTATGTTCTGCTTTAAATGATCCAATTTGATGTCTTAAATGAAATGAGCGGACTATAATAGGCAGTATTCTCTGAGATCCGATAGTATGGTAAGAAAGAAATAGATGAATCTTTCTTTCTACCATAATATCTATTAGTCTTATTGTAGTGTGTAAAGTTATCCAGTGTATAAAGTTGTACTTTATAATAAAGATAGAGACTTAATATATTTCATCTATTTTGTATTGTTTTGGCAGAATGGTCGAGTGGTAAGGCGGGGGACTGCAAATCCTTTATCCCCAGTTCAAATCTGGGTGTTGCCTGATCTACAAAAGACTCGAAATATCTTATTCTCGATTGAATCCAATTCTAAATTTTCCTACTCCATCTTTTTTATAGAAATAACACTCTATCAAAGGGGAGAATAATAAAGTTCAGTGGTTGAAACCTCTGTAATCGATCGATGGGAACCTCGAAGCTGTCCGGGGAAAAAATATTCTCTTAAACGAAGGTATTCGTGCTTGGATGGCGGCTCAAGATCAGCCTCATGAAAACCTTATATTCCCTGAGGAGGTTCTACCCCGTGGAAACACTCTTTAATGGTGGGGTAGTGGGCTAGGCCTACGAAGGAGGCCAGTAAGTTGGCCAAATGCTTGCTTTGGGAATGAGAAAGAAAAAGGCAGCATGATATGATGTTATACGTGCGTACGTACCATTCCTTATCTATGGTCAAAAACTCTACTAAATGAGTAAATCAACTCAGTTATTAATCCTATATCAATCGTTGTCACTGCCTTTATCAAGAACAAAACTTCATACCCCTATTTCAGTAAGGCCGACTCGCCAGGTCATGGCAGTCTCCCCCTCCCCTTCTTAGAACTTATGCATACTTCCATGCACTTATCAATCAGATGCTTCAATGGTCTCTAGGAGAGCAAGATCCTCGATCAACTGAAGAAAACTCAAGCTAACATCACTCTATAGGGAATTTTCATGTCTTCTCAGTTGCACATAAATGCTTTGATCAAGTTTTTCACTAGACCCACAGTTCCTCCTTCTACCACACCAGAGGAAGCGATAAATTTGGTCGGATCCTTGACCTCTACCTGAATGCTATCCTTTTTCGAAGAAGAAATCCCCAGAATTAGGCCAAAACAAAATCATGCACTCAACATCTCTGTCGAAGTTATGGGGAAGGTCATACCACTCTCTCTTGTCGATAATGGATCCGCCTTGAATGTTTTCCCACTAAGAACCTTTAGATGCTTAGAACTGAAAGAAAGTGATCTCGCTCCAACCTCCTCTGTTGTGCGTTCTTACGATAATACCCGTCGGGAGGTGATGGGATCTATAAAACTTGTAATAGGGGATGGCCCTATAAACCTTGTGGTTGAATTCCAAGTTATTGGCATCCCAGCTTATTTTAACCTGTTGCTAGGATGACCTTAGCTCCATAGTATCAAGGGTGTGTCTTACTCACTCCATCAGAAATTGAAGTTCATCGCCAATGGATGGGTCATCACCATTTTAGGCGATGATGATAATATTGAGGGTGCAAGCACCACCAGTCCAATCCTTGAGATACAGCACGGGTCAAATGATATGCTCCTATCAGGATTATGAGTTGAGCCACCTCTAATCCCGGAAGGAGATGACTTCAAAGAAAGGGTTTGTCTGGAATATGACCCTCATGGCAATGTCAATGTGATTTAGACGTTCAGAAACATGCGCCTCATGCCTGGACTAGGGCTAGGACAAAGACAACAAGGGATACTTGAGCCCATTGAACTAGAGAAAGATTTTCCTCCTTGGGGTTTGGGGTATCAACAATCAGAACAAGAACTCAGAATGATCCGCCAATCTCGACTAAAGAGGAGACTAGATCGCGTCCAGACTATCCTAGGTGACTCCTTGAATGGACGATTCATCAAAGAGGGTGAAGACTTCCCCTTTTATGGCTTTTCGGAACCATGATATGACCATACAGATAAGAAGATGAAGCCTGGAATGGAGATCTTTTTCCAAGATAGCTACCCATGGGCCGAAAGTTCCCAACACCATGTACAATAGCTCATCAAAGATACCGAAGATTCTGAGGAAAGTGACTCTGAGGATTTGTTCAACTTACAGACACTGGGGCTGACACTCTGCATAGTTCATTCAAGCACTACATCACTAGATCCATCTCACCTGATTAAAGTTGTTGATACACCTCTCCTCAACTGGCATGCTGCGCCTGTTCTACCTGTTGAACTCACACCTAATCCCAATGTTTACCCTATTTCTTCTTCTGTTGTCTATCCTTGATCAAATGTAATCGAGACCCCCTTTGATGAGGTTCTTAATGTTGTTTTTCCTATTAATGAAATAAACAAAGATTTTGAGTATCTTGTTGTTCCTTACATTAATTATTTGGACTCTAATCAAACTTTTGATGATGATGAGGATTTTGCAAATGAAAAATTCTTAACTGATCTAAATAAGGTTAATAACAAACAACATAATCACGTTCAAGTTAACGAAGAAGAAACTATTATTATTAACCTCGGTTGTAGTAGCCAACTATGAGAGATTAGGATAGTGGCTACCCTTGACGAGCATGAGCACGCACAACTCGAAGAATTACTAAAGGAATTTGTGGATGTCTTCGCATGGTCCTATGACGATATGCCCAACATTGATCCCGAAATAGCTCACCATGAGATCCCCACTATTCTAGATTACAAGATGATTAAACAAAAGTTGAGAAAGCTTCGCACCGAATGGTAACTCAAAGTCAAAGAAGAGGTGGTCAAAAAACTGAATGTGGCCTTCATTCGTGTGATTGGATATCCCATATGGCTAGCCAACATAGTTCCTGTGCCAAAATCAGGAGGGAAAGTTTGGGTGTGTGTAGACTACTGGGACTTGAACAAAGCCTTTCCAAAGGATGATTATTCGCTTCCCAATATCAACATGATCGTGGACAACACAGGCAGTTATGCTCTTAATTCATTTGTCGACGGGTTTGTCAGATTCAACCAAATCAAGATGCACCCATATCACCAAGAAAAGACCACATTCATAAACCCATGGGGAACTTTTTTCTACACTGTTATGCCATTTGGTCTCAAGAATGTTGGGACTACCTACCAGAGGGCTGCCACAACCATCCTGCATGATCTGATTCACAAAGAAGTTGAGGTCTATGTGGATGATATGATTATCAAATCCAAAACTAAAGAAGGACGTGTTACCACTCTATGAATGTTCTTTGAACGACTGCGATAGTATCAGATGAGACTCAATCCGCTGAAATGCATCTTCAGCATTACAAAGGGAAAACTCTAAGGATTCATGGTCAGTGAGAAGGGGATAGAAGAAGATCCTGCCAAGATGAAAGCCATACTTGAGATGCCACCTCCCCAAATAGAGAAAGAAGTCTGAGGTTTCCTTGGGAAATTTCAATACATTAACCGGTTCACCAGCCAGCTAACCTTCATTTGTGAACCCATTTTCAAACTCCTCTGAAAGGATTCAACCAAGGTTTGGAATGAAGCATTTCAAGATTCTTTTGATCGGATCAAACAATATCTGACCCAACCCCGAGTACTCATACCACCACAACCTGGTCTCCCTCTGCTTCTATACCTAACCATAATCGAGACTGCAGCTGGGGGTTTGTTATCCAAATACTTTAAAGACTCCCGTAAAGAAAGAGCCATCTATTATGCTAGTCGCAAATTGGTCGAGTACGAAGTAAACTACATTGCTTTGGAAAAGGCATGTGTCGCACTTATCTGGGTCACCCAAAAGTTGTGGCACTACATGCTCGCCTTCCCCATCAAACTTATATCCCAAATGGACCCCATCAAATACTTGCTTGATAAACCCGCCTTATCCAGTCGAATGGCTCGGTGGTTGATGCTCCTAGATGAGTTTTATATCATGTACGTCATGTAAAAAGCCATAAAAGGAAGAGCCATCTCTGACTACCTCTCTGATTACCCCATGGATGCATATGATGTTTGGATATCCAAATTCCCAGATGAAAACATCCTCTGTGCTGTGCAAGATGACCTTCGATGGCAAATGTTCTTTGATGGTGCTGCCAACAAAAGGGGATATGGCATTGGGATACTTATGATCGCCCCAAATGACTCCCACACTCCCATCGCCATCAAGTTTGATTTCCCTTGCACTAACAACATGACTGAATACGAGGCATGCACAGTAGGCCTCAAAGTTGCTCTTAAGAAAGGTATTCAATACCTAGATGTCTACGGGGATTCCGCCTCATCATCAATCAAGCGCTCAGAAAATGGAGAGTCAAGGATAAGAAACTCCAACCCTTCAATGCCCACTTAGAAGAACTAGCCTCCCAATTCCAAGATATCACTTTCCACTACCTACCTCGAGCCAAGAATAACCTAGTCGATGCCATTTATACCTTGGCTTCCACAGTTGATATGCCCGAAGGAATAACAATGACCCCCTTAATGGTTCAAAAGCAGGACAGACCAACCCATTGATACCACATTGAGCTCGTCACCACATAAGATCCTGAGATAGCCAATTGCTGGAACTATGATATCTATCACCCCCTCAAATATGGTAGGTATCCCAAGGGTTCCAACAAGAAAGATCGAGAAACCCTCCGAAATATTGGTCGCCCAGTATATCATCTGTCATAAGCACTATTCAAGAGAAACTTCAATGGAACCCATCTACACTGAATCGCAGGGACTGACATTTAATAGGTAATGCAGAGAATCCACAGCGAGGAATACGAGCCCCACATAAACGGTCACATGCTTGCCAAGAAGATCATCCGACAAGGCTACTACTGGACCACCAAGACCAAGGATTTCACTACCTATGTTCGGAGATGCCTCAAATGCCAAAAATTCTCCAACCTTCACCATCTGCCTCCGTGATAATTATATAACATAAATTCTCCCTGGTCGTTCTTCACCTAGGGTATCGACATCATAGGGAAGGTTACACTAAAGGCTTCCAACGGGCATGAGTTCATCCTAGTTGCCATTGATTACTTCATCAAATGGGTCGAAGCTGAGTCATATGCAATTCTGAACGCCAAGAAAGTAGCCAAATTCATCAAGAAAAACACCATCTACCAATATGGGGTCTCGCATGAGCTAATATCAGATAATGGGTTGCATTTCGAGGTAAAAGTTATAGAAGTGGTCAGTGCGTGCGAGATTCAGAGACAAAAATCTTCTCCCTACCGACCTCAGACCAACGGTGCAGTCGAAGCCGCCAACAAGAACCTCAAATCCATCATCAGTAAGACGATTGAAAGCTATCGAGATTGGGCCAACCGAATCCCTTATGCCCTTGGGGGATATAGGACCTCAATCCGAATCTCTACTAGGTCTATCCCTTACTCTTTAGTCTATGACATGGAAGCAGTTCTACCCGTGGAGCTGGAAATACCCTCGTTGTGCATCATGCTTAAAAGCAAGGTCAGCGAAGAAGACTGGTGCCAAATCCGTCTTGACAAGGAGACCATCCTAGATGAAAGGAGATTTAAATCTTTATAACACATATAAGGGTACCATCATCGAATAGCGCAATTATTCAATAAGAGAGTCAAGGATCGCGGTGTCCTAGAATGGGATTTAACCCTCAAAGAAATAATAGAACCCATCTGGGACCCCAGAGGGAAATTTAAGCCCAATTGGAGCGGTCGATACATTGTCAAGAAGATCTTGTCCGGTAGTGCCGCCATGCTCACCGACCTAGATGGAGAGGAGATGGCTCGTCCAGTCAATCAGGACCATCTTAAGAAATTTTACTCCTAGTCCGAAATCTCGCTTTGGGTTGACCTTTTTTAATACCCTGGGATGTGGTTGGCCCTCTAAAACAAACAATGGTCTTGTCTTTAATACTAAAAGCATTAGAAACACAGGATCCAATACCATGACTACCAATACTACTCGAGTCTTTTAAATTATTTTTTAACTTCAAAATTTTAGAGAAAATAATTAGACTATCCATGTTTTAGAGGATCCTTATTCATATTTTTAATTTGTAGAAACCACATTCTAAGACCCTCCTAAACATCTCCTTAGGTCCTTAGCACTTACTCCTTCACCATAAACCCTAGGTCATACTCTCAGTACTGATCTAGAGGCCATCGGGCTCTCCCAGGACCCGTTTGACTACCAGTTAAATCTCTTATGCAAGTGAAAGCTCATTGAATATTTAAAGGGATATGAATCCTCTTTTCAACAGTCCACCCCGTGCCTAAATTAGCCTTGTGTTTCGAACGAACGATCTGTTTTATAATAAAAAATTAATCTAGATGTCACCAGACACTCACAGGCCCCGTTTTGACCCCAATCAAATTCCTCACTTGAGTAGAATCTCAATGAATATTCAGAAGGATCTGAATCCCATTTCCAACAGTCCACACCTCTACGAATAGGCCTTATTATTCGAATGAACGGACCAGTTTCCCCTGAAAACTGATACAAAGGCGACCGAGCGCTCCCAGGTTCCATTTGACTCCCGACATCTCTTCATCTCTAACGAGACTAAATGAATCTTTAAAGGTCTCTAAATCCCCTTTCTAAGGGTCTACTCCATGCATGAATCAGCCTTGCGGTACAGACGAATGACCCATTTTACTCTGAAGGGTCACCGGGAACTTTTGAACCCCAATTGACTAAGGTTGATTCTTTGAACTGAGAGAAGATCCTTGGAACATCGAATAGCCCTACATAATCGTTATAACGATCCACCCCATGCTTGAATCGGCCTTACGGTTCGGATGAATGATCTATTTTCTTCTTGTCCAAAATACCAACACGATCTTTTGAGCCCTGTTTAACCACATTCAATTCCCAAACCTGGGAGAGGCCCATTATTAAAGGTCTCTGAATACCCTTTTTAATGGTTCATCCCGTGCATGATTCTGATTTACAGATTGCACTTTATGACCATTTTTTGGAAAATCTGCCTGAGAGTACCGAATGGCAAACCCATTTCCCTACCTATCGGTAGTGTGTCTGGGGTTTCTTATTGATAGGAATGTAAAGAACAACGCAATCGGCACCCCCTTGATCTTATATAAGGAGATAATGAGCTCACTTCGAAAGGCACATCAGAAACATCCCTTTCAGTGATCTCAATAACATTCTCTCAAAATCAGGGTGATTTTTATATTGAAGCCTCTCCCCCACATTCCATTCCCATCCTTTTCTTACCCAATTTAGAAAATTTCATTCCCGCTCCTCCTACCACCTCCATACACCTGCAATAGCAGTCCTTCAATAATCAAGATCAATCTTAAAACTTCTGAAGAATGTCTAAATCTTTCGCTCTCTCTTTAAATCCCTTTAATTTCATATTAGTTATTCAATTCTTACTTTAGGATTTCATCTTTGTTAGTTCACATATATTAATATATATCTCTTTTATTAGTAGTATTGCACATACTATATTTTCTATAAAAAAAACAAAAACAAGAAAAGAGGGTTTGCTTATCAATTCTAAACGGGGATTTCTAATTACATTTTCTCACACTAAACCATCCTTTTTCTGCACACCCAGTTGGATTAATGGGATAAACCCACCCCCGTGTTATTTGTGAACTACGTGGACTTTTATACCATTTTAGGCTATGTATGTGTCTCAGGTAAAATCTGAGATTTGATTCCTCCTTTTCTATTTTTGTTACTTCTACGGATGACCTCACTTCGTAATTCTCCATGATGCGAGTCGAGTAATTCCATTCTCCATTTATATATACATGCACATACATTTCATGGAGTTATTAAGGAGAGGAATAACACATGACCATGAGATACCGAAAGGGCAGGATGGGTGCCTAACACCTTCCCATTCCATAACTTAGCCCCTGAATCCTTGAACTAATTAGTTTCACAAGCATCAGTATGTCTTTGATTCTGTTCTCTCGAGGCGGTAACATTTCTTGATTATGCCAGAAACGGTATCACCACATCAATGTAAATATATGAGCTCAATCCAATATAACAATGGAGTATAAACAGATATGCACATATAAAAGGAGGTGAGGCAAATAGGATATGACGCGGTATATAAGTGGTTCAACCTATCTAGGCCTTCTCCGCTCTGTGTGTGCGAGAGTGAATTCCACTAAGAAAGGGCTCTAATGTCCTTTGGATACAGATTACTCAGCTTTCTCTCTCTATGCTACAAGTTTAGCATAGTTTTTGTTGGGTTTCGAATTAGAGGTTATCCCCAAGGTATGAGAAGGTGAATATTTATATGGCTATGGTGGTGCCATGCGCACCCAGGCATGCTATAGGCATGTACAATATGGAGTGGCCAATGCAATGTAGCCACCTGTCATATGTGCATGTAAATCATGATTTAGAGATATTATTCACACGTGAGGAAGATGTTATTGCAACGGTATTGTCCACGTGGGGCTTACAACCCACGTGCATTCTCCCATATGTGCTCCATTCCACGCGCCTTGTTAGGTGTCAAATGTGTCCTATAGTGATGGAAGTGTCAGCATGTTGGAGTAAGAGTCCACCGAGATCACACGTTGGTAACTTCCAAGTAGAGTCTTGAATGACTTGTGTCAGATCGAGATGAGTACACAACGAGTCTTATGAGGTCTCAATTTTTCAAAAGGTACACGAGACGAGATAATAGGCCCATTATAATGGCATGTGGTCTCAAATCGGTTGAAGGATGAGACTGAGATGGTTGTTATAAGATTTCTTGAGAGAGTGTGTTCCGTAAGGTCGACCTGAATCGAGCTAGGATTGATCGGAGACGAGATCATACACTGGTATATCAATCACCCCTAGCCCTCAATCGTCTGTGTAGATAGGAGACTGAGGGATAAAAATTGCAATCGATGATAGAATGTCTTTGACCTATCAGATGTTGATTGATTGATTGGCATGAGGATGTGAAATCTGGCACTTGATTTATGGTTTGACAGACTCGAGGTGACACATGCCTTAGTTCCCATTAGGTAGAATATATCCTAAGCATAGGTGACGACTAGAGTTCTTAGAGCTTAACACCCAAATGATCACTTATTTGGAATTTACGCCAAATGATTTCAAACGGTTTTAAAAAATCAAAAACTCTTTTTATTACTCTTTCTTCATTCGCGCACCATTCCTCTCTTTCTCTAAAACAATAATTTTTAAGAGCTTTCTTCTCTGTCTACTATTCAAGCATTTTTTGTCCATATTTCGGGTTATTCTTAGTTCTTTTGAGTAAAAAGATCCTCCAGGTACTCCATCTACCTCTTCTTTGTTAGCTTTTCCATTGATTTTACCCTATTTCAAGAATTTGGGATTTTTGGATGACTATTAAGTTTCTCCAATGATTTTCTTGGCTTGTTTTTTGGACTTTTTGAGGTCTAGTTGTGGTGGTTTTGTTGGTTGCAGTTGTTTTTAGGGTCTTCCCCTTTCGTTCCTTTGTTTTTTGGCCACTATGAAGTTTCTGATCTAACGCCGATCATCTTCTTCGACGACTATTATTTTGGTGTTTTGAGTTCTTAGGATAAAACGTTTCATATCCCTGTTTGATTCTTTAGTCAACCTAGTCAAACATGCAAGTTCTTTGCAAGTGTTTGGTATTTTTAGATCTAAGTGGAAACTTGTCCCTTAAATGTTAAGGAAACTATATGAGCTGACTGACCAATTCCTATAGCTTAAGGAGATTATCTTTAGTAAGATCCGTCAGTACGAGGTCGAAGCCGAGACTAGATGTCGGGCTGAGGCATTTCCTTTACGCCTAATCTACCCAATTCCTCTTGTTGTTATCCAACCTCCTATAGTTGAGAAACGAGACGATCGTCCCCATCTAGTTCTTCTAAAGTTGTGAGACGAGAGTTTCCTTCCACAAGTTATTCCCCAACAGTTATCATAACAGTAGATACGATGAGTGCAAACTTTCTACGAGTGATGATGCTATTAACATATCATCTTTTTAAGGTTACGGTCCTTCATCATCCAGAGTTTCGACTAGGATCTTAATTGAAGCTGACCCTTTTACCCATGCCATGAGAGTGCCCACCTTTTGTACCGCCGACATGGGAGTTACAAACTCTGAAGAGGTTGAGGTTCATTATAATGACTCTCGCATGATTGATAGTATGAGATCTTAGTCTGATGAGGCAAACCTACCTACTAATGAATCAGTTCTCGAGGAGCTGCGAGTCACCATTGCACATCCCCCTATTCAAATAGTTGTACCCGTCTTAGCCATAACTAGGGGGAGTTTCAGACTAGATTTCCAAGTGGGGTACCGGCCACCAATGTCATCAACTCGAGAGATGAGCCCGAGGAACCATTGGACACCAACTATGCTCAGACATTTTAGAGCTCCATTAGTGATGCTGACCTTTTATACTGGCAGCATCTATACGGAGTTAACTTTGATATCACGATGAGATCTCCTAATGAGTCTGAGAGAGCTTTTAACGGCCGACCTGGTGAGGTTATAGTATATGAGAAGATGTTCAATCTAGGCTTTCATCTTGTTATGTGTTCCATCCTTAATAATTTAGAACTAGTCCTTGCTCAACTTTCTACAAATTCTTGGAGAATCCATCTTGATTTTATCTTGCTCTGGAAGTTTTTCCATGGCATTGAGCTTCCAGTTAATGTGTTTAAGGCATGATACAACGTCTCCTGTATGAGGGTTCAGTCTTTCTACTACCACTTTGTGGCCAGGAAGTTGACTAAGAAAGTGATATTCGTCTATCAAACATCCAATCATGATTGGATGCCCAGATATTTCTTCGTATGTGGCACGTGGGAGTTCCCACTAATCACGCTTGTTCTTCCTCCAAGACAAGGGTCCTCCAAAAATGGGGTAAGGTGTCCATGGATGTAAAGCTTTACCCTAACTTGAGTCTAGACGTCCAAGAGAAGATCAATATAATCAGAGTCCAAGGTGAAGGGGGTGATCTTGTTAAATATGATAACCTTATGACCCCTAACATCTTGGCCGAGACAGGACTGGGTATTTGTCCTCTTACTGAATCTGTTAGTTTGTTTTTATTTAGGATTGTAATGTCATCTTTAATTATAGTTTTGACTTTAGCATTTATGATGTTTAACTTCGAATTTTTTTACAGATCATCCGTCTGGTGTCCCTGAAGCACTTTAGAAGATGGTGGCCCCCAATCTTGCAAACATGGTTAACAAGTTTGGAAAGAAACCAGTAACCACCAGTGGTCAACAAAAGAAATTAACTATGGGCAGCTCCAGTCGAGTCAACGAGACCAGAAAGAGGAAGGAATAGGTGGAGGATACTATTACCCACCGTTAACAAAAATAGAGTCAAAAGGAAAAAGGGATTGGCAGGGTGATTCCCATCTCAACTGATGATGCCCTTGCTTCTCATCTTGCCTAGTTAAAACTTAATGATGAGAGATTGATCGGGAGCACCAAGAAATAAATTGGAACTCTCGCCTCCCTAATATATGACATCGATAAGCATTTTTTATGCTCTATGAGCTCCTCTTTTCTCACTAAATTCGTCCTTCACAGGGGCGTCTAGGTATTTGCTCAAACTTTGACAGTTTTTAATTCTCCAGGTGTTATCTCTTATTAACTTGATTCTTTATTATTTTTACAGTCTCTGCTTCCCTTTTACCACCTAGGACATTGGGTTAAGCATAAGATTCCTTTAATCCAGAAAGGAAGAGATGTAGAGAAGATGGAGGAGGTCCTAAGGGAAGAGATTCGACAGGCAGCATCAGCTCTGCAGGAGAAGGGTCGAGAGCTATACAACTTGAGAACTGATCATGAGTAGACCTTGAAGGAGTTATCCGGCAACAAGAAGTCAGACATAGGTGCAACAGTCAAGGCTGATTTGGACAAGGTTAGGGAACATGCCCTGTCCGAGTTTAAAGAGTCCGACGAGTTTGGAGGCTACACATTTTAATGCATTGAGAGAGGTGTAAAAACTGCCAGCCGATAAGGAGCCCTAAAGCATGCTCCCTCAAAGACTCTGGACCCCTCAGGACTTTAAAGGTATCGACTTCAATGACCCTCTGCTGGGGACTGCCTTGTCTGAGGTGGAGAATTCGATCGAGACTCTTGAGTCCAACCCTACATAGCACACTAAAAATGTCAATAATGCGACTGAAGGTGGTGTTGCGGTGATGGGCTGATACTTAGATCCCTAAACAAAATATTGGCATTTCTTCCTCCAAGGTTCCCATTGAAGAGACCCAAGCTTGACTCTTATTTTGGGTGACAACGTATGACCTTGTTAGCCCTTTCTGATGTAACACTAGAAACAATCCTGATATTTGGTTTTGTATTTTTGTACCTCTGAGATGGTTTTGTAACACCTTTATCTGAAAAATTTCACAATAGCTCTGAATGAAGAATGATAATGCTTGTGTTTCTTATTTTTATCGTCGCTTCTTGTTATTGCATACTTTCTATTTTAGCTTTGCATCATCTTTTTGGAAAATTCTATTGATGTTTAACAAGTAACTATAATTGAATGGCTTATAACTTGAGATCACCATTTAACCATTTTCCTTCCCACACATCATCTCATTCTTAAACGAGATAAATATAACTAAATGACCAATTTTTGAATTTGAATTCACCAAATTATGGTGTTATATCATAATTCTCTTCTTGTCGTTTTGAGAGTGTATGGAAGAGAGTTACCTCATCCTACATTGTCGGCTCGACCGAGAGAGTTTTTACAAAGTTAATAATGTTGAGATAAACCATAATAAAATGATTTAATAATTTGAATTCACCAAATTATGGTGTTATATCACAAGTCCCCTCTCGTCGTTTTTAGAGTGTATATACGAGAGATACCTCGTCCTTATAATGTCGTCTTGGCCGAGAGAGTTTTTCACCAAGTTAATGATGTTAAGATAAACCATAATAAAACGATTTAATAATTTGAATTCACCAAACTATGGTGTTATGTCACAAGTTCCCTCTCGTCATTTTTAGAGTGTATGGACGAGAGCTACCTCATCTACACTGCCATCTAGATCGAGAGAGTTTTTCCCCAAATCAATGATGTTAAGATAAATCGTAATAAAGTGATTTAATAATTTGAATTCACCAAATTATGGTGTTATATCAAAAGTCCCCTCTCATCGTTTTGAGAGTGTATCAATAAGAGATACCTCGTCATACACTGATGTCTCGGTCGAGATAGTTTTTTTACCCACGTGAATCCTTTCCCTTTCCATCGAATGTTTCAATGCCCAAGCTTGAGCTCAAAACCTTGCCAAAAGAGCTTAAGTATGTTTTCCTAGGCGGTGAGAACACTTTTTTGATGATTCTAACGGCAAACCTTGATAATTGTCAAGAGGTGGCCTTACTTGAGGTGTTGAGGAATCATAAGAGTGATATAGGATGATGCATTTCCAACTTGAAAGGGATTAATCCCTCAATTTTCACTCATAGCATTTACTTGGAGGAGGATGCCAAACCCACCCGTGAAATGCAAAGGCGGTTGAATCCGACCATGAGTAAGCTGGTGATGGAAGAGATGATTAAATTCTTAGATTTGGATATAATCTACCCCATTTTTGATAGTGAGTGGGTGATCGCGACACAAGTTGTGACGAAAACGTCGAGTGTCATAGTAATTGAGAATGCGGAGGGTGACCTTTTCCCTCGCGCATTCCAACTGACCACCTTTTTTGCATCGATTATCGAAATCTCAATGAGGTCATGAGGAAAGACCACTTTCCCTTACCTTTCTTTGACCAAATTCTCAAAAGGGTGGCCGGACATAAGTATTAGTTTTTTATCGCTATTCGACATATAATCAAATCAAAATATCCCCTGAAGATCAGGAAAAGACCGCGTTCACTTGTTTGTACGACACGTTTGACTTTCGGAGAATGTCTTTTGCGCTTTGCAATGCACCGATAACTTTACAACGGTGCATGCTTAGCATCTTTAGTGACATGGTCGAAGACATTGTTGAAGTCTTCGTGGATGATTCTATGTATTTGGTAATACTTTTGAGGGATGCCTAGCCAATATCGAAAAAGTGATAGATAGGTGCATTGAGAAAAACCTCATTCTTGATTGGGAGAAGTGCCACTTTATGGTGACACAAGGGATAATTTTAGGACATATCATCTCCAATGATGGTATTCAAGTCGACAAGGCTAATATTGAAGTTACCTCCAACCTTCTCGCTCCTAAAAACCTCAAGGATGTGAAGTATTTTCTTGGAGACGCCGGGCTTTACCGATGTTTTATTCAAGACTTTAGCGTGATCGCGCGCCCCATGTGAGCCCTTCTTGATAAATATTCTCCATTTATGTGGAGTGATGCGTGCCAAGAATCATTCGATAAGTGAAAAACCATGTTGATCACGGTCCTCATCATGCAATCTCTCGATTGGACCCTTCCAATCGAGCTCATGTGTGATGCAAGTGGCTATGTCTTAAGGGCGGTGCTTGGTCAATGGAGGGACAAGAAACCTCATGTGATATCCTATGCTAGTCTCACACTCAATAACGCACAAATGAACTACTCCAGTACGGATAAGGAATTACTAGCCATAGTGTTAGCGTTGGATAAATTTCGTGCACACTTGGTAGGATCACCCATAGTCTTCTTCACCAATCATGCCGCTCTTAAGTACCTTCTTTCCAAGAAGGATGCTAAAAGTAGGCTTATTCACTGGGTCCTCCTCCTCCAAGAGTTTTACCTCTCAATCAAAGATAAAAATGGGGTGGAAAATATAGTCATGGATAACCTATCCTGACTTACATTCGATCACAATCATATCAATCCAATCCATATCCGAGAGTGTTTCCTAGACAAGCAACTCATGACCATGCCGACATTGCCATGGTATGTCGATATTGTGAATCTCCTTGTCACCGAGGCCTACCCACTGCACTTTTCGGCCAAGAACAAGGAAAGACTTGTGATTTTAGCCATATCATTCTTCATCAATGACCCATACATGTTTAAACTTTGTCCGGACCAAATTATTCGCAAATGTGTCCCAAACGATAAGATCCCGAGTATCTTATTGTTTTGCCACAATGGAGCATGTGGAGGACATTTTTATTCCCAAAAAAATGCCCTCAAAGTGTTACATTACGGTTTCTATTGGCTTACGATATTCAAGGATGCACTTGATCTTTATAAAACTTGCGCCCGTTTCCAATCGATTGGGCAAATTACTAAAAGGAACATGATGCCTCTCGCCCCTATTCTTGTAATCGAAGTTTTAGATTGTTGGGGAATAGACTTTAATGGTACTTTCCCTAAATCTAATCAATTTTAATGCATCCTAGTCGTAGTCAACTATGTATCCAAATGGGTGGAAGTCGTGCCTACTAGGGAGAACACCGCGAAAGTGGTGTTCGACATACCTAAGGCATTCATTAGCGACCAAGGCGTTCATTTTTGCAATGATATATTCCATCGCTTGATGTCACAATATGGGGTCACAAATAAGGTCTCCACCATATATCACCCACAAACGAACGACTAAGCATAATTGGTCAATAGGGAGATAAAAGGTATTCTAGAGAAAACTGTAGACCCTCTGACCAAGGATTGGTTGTATAGGCTAACCGATACGCCTTGGGGGTAGCGGGCGGCTTATAAGACCCACCTTGGGATGTCCCCTTACTGATTGGTGTATGGGAAAGTGTGTCATTTATCGATAGAGCTTGATCACCGGGCATATTGGGCCATTAAAAAGCTCAATTTCGACATTAACAAAGATGGAGACCTTTGTAAGTTCCAACTCAATGAATTCAAGGAGTTGAGGAAAAATCAATACGAGAACTCTCATATTTTCAAGGCCAAAATAAGGCTTTTCATGACCAAGGGATAGTGCGTAAGCACTTTAAAGTGGTACACAAAGTCCTACTCTACGACTCTCGCCTCCACCTTTTTCCCAGGAAACTGCAATCCCGATGGAACTGACCATTTGTTGTACAAAAGGTATACGATCATGGTGCCGTCGACATTCTGAACTCAAGGATCAAAACCTTGTCTAAGGTAAATGGGCAGATGCTTAATACTTTCCTTGAGGGGTTCAACCCTGAGCTTGCAAAAATTACTCTTGAGGACCCCTTGTGGGCCCATAATTGGGTGTCGCACCGTGGGCCTAGGATTATTCTTTTTTGGATTTCCTCACTTCTTATTGAATTCTAGGCACTCAACTATATAACTAGTTTATCATCCCTAAGCACCCCTATTGAGTTGAACCATTTTTGTATGGATTAGGAGAGCTATTGGAGAAGTAAGGGAGAAAGAGTCAGGGAAACTAGAGACCCGGTCGACGACCCCTCCAATGGTAGTCGACCGATTGAATGTTTCAGAGCCCATTATCTAAGACCCAAGGCCAAATCCCAAAATGCGATCGACCGGCCCATCCCACGCGGTCGACCGATTCCAACTTAAATCGACTATTGTCCAAGTCCTAAGGAAAATTTAAAAAATGCGGCCGACCGGCTCTCTGTGCGCGATCGACCGGGGGTATCAGATATGTGGGCCACTTGGATTCATTTTCTTATTTCTCCCAATCTATCCTCTTCCCTATCCATCCGAAATCCTCCAAGAACAAACCATAGGTCCATTTTTTCTCTCATTTTCACCTCTAATACTCCCATCCAACTTCTAAGGTATGATTCCTAACTTTAATTTCTGATTCTAGGGTTGGATTTGGGGATTGTTGTTGTGTCATATTCATGATTCTAGGGTTGTTGTTTTTCTAGATTTCTTAGTAAAATTTGATATTGTCTGTGCATATATGTTCCTCTCATCTTATCTAACACACACACACACACACACACACACACACACACACTCTTCCATTGTTATATAATTGTTTGTCTTGTATAGGGATGGATGAACATTGTTGTTGGTAGGATTTATTGTGATTAAAGAGGGTATGTATACATGTCTTGAAATTGACCCAAAAAATTTGCAAATTCGTAAACATATGTTGTGCACACCTGATTGTCGGATGGTGATTGATGAAGGTTGTTGATTTTTGAACAAATTAAGGGGATTTTCTTTGTTTTTGTAGGGATGTTTTCGTTTTATATGTCCACATTGTGCACCACACCTATTATACTGCTCATTGCCAACTATTATTACCGGTAGAATCCCATTAATGGCCAATTGTTAGTGTGTATTCTTGAGATTGCCATGAAGAGGGGGGCTTCTTTTTGGTTCAAATATATCCCAAACCATTGTTTTTCTACTTTCCACGCCAAGTGTATATGTCCAACTGCCTCAATGAGTTTAACTTCTATCTTTGAACATATTATTGCATGATGTTCACACTTTTCAGCACATCGAATGTTTTTTCTCTCTATTTTTCTTCACCGTACCATTGTGATTTTAGTTTCAACTTCATTGTTGTACTAATTTCTATTTTGCAAGTACTAATGGGTGAAATTCAGAAATAAGATCATTCTCGATGTGTGCCGCCGAAGGGTGTTGATGGCTTTAGGAGTGCATAGGAAAAGCTATGGTATGAGACTTATTTTTCCAATTCAAAGCGTCCATTGACCTATAACCTTGCATGGAAAATGGAGGACTGCCCGACCGAAGCATTATCAATTCTCAAATGATAAAAATAAGACTCCTTCTTAGGAAAGCAAACTACAGTTAACGAGGACTTGGTCCGAATATTCTATGCTTCATTAATACAGTGCAAGGGGAACAAACACATCTATGAGTTCTTTGTTCGGGGCTTGAGAATTACTTTTCAATGCAAGGATTTATCTCGGTGAATGGGCAATGTGGCAGACCCCACCCATTTTGTGAGCTTGTCAGACAAGGCCAACTTCAACTTGGACACACTTATCAAGTATTTAGTGCTAGGCGAGGTATGGATGAATAAGATATCTTGATCAGCTACATTGCATGCTTTACTAAGGCTCCTACACTACATCAACGACACTGTCTAATGGTGACGAGCAACCATTTTGAGGTTCGTCACAAGCATGCCATTTTCCTCTACGGCATGCTGAAATAGTCGGGAGACATCAACCTCCCTCAATACTTCATGGACCAAATGTATTTTGTGGCCAAGGAGAAGGTGTGTATCTTCTCCTTTCCCTTGCCTGGAATTTTCATGTAGGTATGACATCAATCTAGATGCCCCGAGTATCCATCTAATAGAATAGTGGAGCCCAAGGGTCTCCTAACCAAGGAAAACATCACGAGGTGCTTGTCGTATTACTGGGGTGAGTCGACAGTTCAGAAGAGGCAGAGGGTGGTTATAGATGATGAGGAGATGGAGATTAGGAGAGCGGAGCAAGGATTGGGTTAGCATGCTGAGGTGCCACCCGCATTTACCGATGCCCGCTTCATGGTGTTCGAGGCACAGTAGGACCAGCGATGGGAGGAGACCCATCTATGGTGGGCTACTTTTGAGTCGTGCCTTGACCAATTCCGAGCAAAGCAACATTAGGACCAGACAAAGAGACGTCAAGAGTTCCATATGATGTAGGCCATGATGAGATATTTTTATTTACAGTAGCATGGACTGAACGTCACACACCCGCTCCATTTTCAGAGTCCCTATTATCCATCTTTTCAAGGGTCCTCGAGTGGTTTCGACCTGTAGACAGCTTTATGGGATCGAGTATGTTTTTAGATGATGGTGTAAATCATTTTTGGGACGGTTATTATTTTTTATTTTCCGTTTTTCTTTCATATCGTTGATTAAGTTATTTTGTATTCAACTATATGAAATTAGTAATGATAATTTAGTAGTTGTTGAATTATTAGATCTCGATGAGTATACCCTTTTTAAATCAAATTTCCACCATCAATTATCTAGTATTTGCTTCAACCCCTCTAGATTGTTATGACTTATGGCATGATTCATTTTAACTTAATCATTTTGGTACATTTTTTTGTTTTTCTTATGTTTGTATAAGGTGCGCGTTGACTACCTCGGGGTTTGATCCAAATTGGGGTGATTTCTTTCTATCCCTCTATTTCTCAAAATGTCTTTAATTACATTGAGGACAAATTGTGATTTGAGTTAGGGGGTGTGTTTAGGCATATCAATTTCTTTTTATTCAATATGAGCCATATTCATCTTAAATAAAAAAATAAAAAATTGTTTTCTTTATTTCTTTTCTCTTTCTTGGGACTTTTGCCTTAATTTCCTATGATAAATTCAATAATTGCCCTATCCAATTGCTAATTCAATGATGCATTTTCTATTTTTTTCATGTTATTAAACTTGTCCTCAAATTATTCAATATTGGGAATAAATGCATGAATTAAACCTTGAAAACCCATGAGCACTTTATCATATTTTCTAAATGATTTGGTAGGACAATTATAACTTGGTATCTTTTTGTTGCTTTGTGTACACTAAAACCTAGCGAGCTTTGAGCTTTTCTTCATTTGCGAGTGTGTATACACTATTCTTTCCTCTTTGAAAACGTTAAATTCGTTGGTAATCTCTCTATTCTTTCATTGATCGTTCGTTAATTGAGTTTATACCTTGAAATCTGTTACTTGAGCATGATTTTCACGGTTTGTTTTAATTCGATAATTGCGTAAATTTTAGGAAATGATCATAGGCAATCTCTGTTATATCACCCATATTATCCTTGACCTCACCTTATATCTTTTCCCTCACCAATCCCTTTGAGCCTAAATATAACTTTTCATTTCATTACCCAAAATCCCATAACCAACTCCACATTGGAGTTATAAACCATACATGTTACCCTTCCATACCTTGGTTTGAAATGAAACTTTGGATTGAATTATGTTATTGTTTTTCAATTTCAATTAAGCATATGAGAGTGAGAAAAGTGAAGAAAAGAAAGTAGTGAAAAAGGAAAGAAAAAGTGAAAAAGAAAACAAAAGAAAACATGAGAAAACATGAGAAAAGAAGAAAATAAAAAGAAAGAGAAATTTTTAATTATTGTGTATAGTATTCAATAATCTTTGTTTACTCTCCCCATTATTATATCAATGCCTTTTGATTGGAATTTATTTTTCAATTTTGGAATTTCCCGCAAATTTCCCATTATCCCGAGTTTTCATCCTCGAATACTTTGAATCCGTACAAACGTCCTTTCGTTTCATACCCTTAACCCCTAACCTAGATTACAACCCTATAAAGTCCTATGTGATCCCAGGGTGATTCAATTCAAAAGTCTAAATAGTTACGATAATCTGTGAAAATGCACTTCACTCCTTTAATGACGATATCTTTCATTGACATTGCACAATTTTTATTTTTTATATTGCGTTCTTCATTGATGACATGTGTGCGGCTTTGTTTCCATTTACATTTACTCACTATGACTGCATGTCCCGTGTGTTACACCCTATTCCGAGTGCTTCTATTTGTTAAGTGTAATATTCGGAGAGGATTGAGTGAAAGCATGCTTTAATTGTTATCCGGGCTATAGGCGTTTTTACTGAATCAGAGCATTTTGCATGTCCATGCACCCCACTAACATTTGAGGTTTCAATTCCATGTAATTATTCTTTTAATATTGATAATTGCGGATTAGTGGGAAAAATTTTCTTTTGTTTTATTAATAATATGTTGAAATATCTTGTTGTTGTTGAGTTTTGCATATTTGTTGGTAGGACATGTTTTAGGAAATTTGATGTTTGTGGGTTTCATCCCTGAAAACCCTCACGAGATGACACTCGTCCACTAGGGTAACCTAGTGGTTTAATAGCTTGTTGCATTCACTAAATGCAACTGTGCGCCCGCGGAAGTGGCAGATTTTCTGTGTACATATTGTTGCTTTATGTACCACTATTTGTGTCGATTTTTGTTTTGTCTCATCACTTTTTTTGTGTACATATATGTTTTACGAGGTTCATTTGAGCTTTTGTAGGGATTGGAATGCTAAACAGTGCAAGTGTGCTCTTATCGGGGAAGTTTTAATGCTTTATGCAACTTTGGGGGTAATTTTGTCATTTCAGCATTCGAGCTTTGTGCCTGAACACTTCACAAAAGTTGTAACTCTTCGAGTCAACTTCGTGTAGCTCTCGATGGCGTGTCAATCCATTTCCAGACGACCAAGTTATGGTCAATTTTCCCCGAGGATCCTTGTTGTGTAAAAAAACAGGAAATAGTCCAAGTTTCCCAAGGCGCGATCGACCCGCGATCGACTGGCACCCCCAGGTATGATAATCTAGTCCCTTTTTTGGTTTTAGTTCATTTTTTTCTTTTAGTTTTCTTTACCACTCTTGTTTGGTGGTTTTCTTCCACTTAATATATATAGTGTGTGGTTTGTATTTTAGATGGATATAGATGATTAAATCGTGTAAGAAGAAAATAGAAGATTTGTTTTGTCTCTCTTTTCTCTGCTAGGGCTTGCAATATTACCTTCTCATTTACTTCATTTATTGTAAGTCAAATTCCATCTTAATTGCACCTTGTTGACTATTGGCACTATTTGGGTAATTAATATAGCGGTTTTATCTTGAATGTTCTCTTTTACAATAGCTTTTCCCCTTGTTATTAACTCATTGGTGTGTGTGCGCATAGTTAGTGTTATGAGTAGCCAATTTCCTTATGTTGAGAGAATAAACCCATCTTGGATGGTTCCACTTCTTGATTTGTTCAATGTTTGAATCCAATAAATTGGTTTATGGGTTGATATTGGAGTTTCATAGGATTTTAACCTCTCTTATCATGTAAGGGTTGTATTTAAGACTTAACTCCGACATCAACACATTTGTTTGATAATATATCGATAATTTCATCTCGTCTTATTGGGGTGACATCCTTCACGCGATATTGGTGAGAAAGATATCTTATTACCATTTGATTATGATTCAATCGCAAGAACCAATTAGGTTGTGCTCATCTGAGTTGGTGGAATGATCATCAATATTTTGTTAAAGAATCTTTTTATAATCCATTTTATAAATCTCGCTTGCTTTTATTGGTCTTTAGTTTAGTCTTCCAATAAGTTTGGTTCGCTTTGATCTGTTATAACATTCGAAACATTAGTCATCTTTTCTTTTATCTTTTATTCTTATTGATTGACTTTTGGATAGAAGAATATCTTTGGTACTTCATATAATTTCCTGTGGAAATCGAGTGTGGTCTTACCGAGTTTTTATTACTCTCGTGATTAGTGTGCACTTACGCTATACAATATTCTGAGTGAGTCACTCTTGGTAAGCATGTCAACAACGTACACCTACATGGTATCACCTATATGATCCTGGAACATTGTATCTACTAGGCTTTGTTATGTAGCCCCGATATATTAAGGTCGAAGGGCATTACCTTATAGTAGTATATTACTTTATCCGTGATGACTAAGGTCTTCTCAGCATCGATCGGGTCCCATAATATCTGATTATAGCCTGAATAGGAATCCATAAAACTCATCAGTTCATGTCTGGTTATGGCATCAACCATTTAGTCTATTCTCAGTAGAGGGAAGCTATCTTTATGGCATGCCTTGTTCAAGTATGTGAAATCAACACACATTCTCCACTTTCCATTGGCCTTCAGAATAATGATAACATTGGCTAACCACTTTGGGTAGATAAATTCTTTAATGAAGTCGTCTTTCTCAAAATTCGTCACCTCATCTTTGATAACATCGTACTTTTCCCTGGAGTAAACTCTTCACCTTTGCCTGACTGGATTTACCCCCTCATCCACGTTGAGCCTGTGGTAGAGGACCTCCAAAAAAATTCCAGGCATATCCTTATGGCTCCAGTCAAAAATTCTTTCTCTCTTCCTCAATAATTTAATCAACTTTTCTTTAATCTCTTTCTTTAGGGCCTTACCGACTTGGATAATTTTTTTGGCTCGTCCTCATTGAGGAAGATGGATTCTACCTCCTTGGCGGCTTCTCCCTTTTTTAACTTTATTTTATCTCTGGGTTCAAGAGTGTCTATATTGTAAGTTGTGGTGGCTCATTATGCGCCTCTCTCTCCTCAGCCAAATTGAAGTAGCATTCGCGTGCCTCAACCTGGTCACCCTGAACTTCCCCTACCCCATAAGGAGTCAGGAATTTTATAATTTTGTGAACTGTTGAGGGCATGAACTCAAACTCTTTGACGGATACTCGTCCCGTGATTATGTTATAGTCCGAGTAGATGTTCTCGTCTATGACAAAGAAACTGATCTTCTTCGTGAGACATTTCAGCCAACTGTTCCCCATTCTAACATCCATTTCATAAATTCCCAAAGGATGTACCTTCTCTCCACTAAAACCAATCAGAGGTTCGTGATACGTGATCAATCTCTTCTTGCTCAAACCTAGGCCATTGTAACAGTTCCAGAACATCACATCAGTCGAGCTACCACCATCGACCAATATCCTAGGAACTTCATACCCATGTATTAAGGTGGTGATCACAAAAGGGTAATTATATGGGGATATGATCCCTTTAAAGTCCAACCTCAAGAAACCTACTATTAGAGTGTTCATATGAACTTTGGTTCTCTTACCCTTCATCGATTCAATAGTTTTATGGTCTTAGGAAGGAGAGCTTTGTCTTCTACAACATGGGCCTTCCTGTCAGCAATTTCCTTTTCACCACTTGCAAGTGGTCTGCAGATTATTTTTACCCCGGGAGAAATTGTATGAAACAAACTTTAGGATCAGTGAACGAATATTGGAGGTCTGGATCTTCCTCATCATCGTTAGAGACCTCGTCGTCTCTGTTTGCTCGGGCATCAAGACTGTATTTATCATTCCTCTTCTTCTGGGTGTCGTCTCGGCCACTCTTCGAACTATCTTTATCCACATATTTCCTTAGTTTTCCTTGCTATAACATTCTTTCAATCTTGTCCTTCAGAGCGAAGCATGTGTCAGTTGTATGACCATGATCCTGGTGAAATTTATACCATTTGCTCTTATCCCTCTTATAAGAAGGGGCTTTGAGCTTCTACGGCCATCTCAGGGACTTATCATTTTTAATCTCATTTGATATCATTTCAAGGTTGGCTATCAACGGTGTGTAGTCAGCGAACTTGTCGTCCGCCGACCTCTTCTTATCTCCTCTGCCCTCAGACTTCTGAGATTTTCTCCCACTAGCTCCCTTTTTATCCTCATATTTGGCCTCCTCGGCGTTCATGACTCTCCTGGCCATAACTAGGAGTTTTTACATGGACTTGGGAGGGTCCTTGGCCAATTTCCACAAGATCTTTCCTTTCTGCAGACCACCCATCAAAGCAGTCATAGCTATATTCTCATCGTAATCTTCCACTTCCAGTTTCTCCTTGTTGAAGCGGGCTATGTAATCTCATAAAGATTCATTCTTCCCTTGATTTCCATATACCAAGTGAGTGGTCTTGTTTCTCAACTTAACCCAAAAGAAGAAGTTATCTATGAATTTATATGCATGTTGCTTAAAGTTCTCTATTGAATTTCTAAGAAGGCAAGTATACCATACATTAGAAGCGCCAGTCAGAGTGCTTGAGAATTCTATACACTTCATCTCGTTTGAGATCAAGAAGCTATCTACAGCAAATTAATGCTTCTCAACATGATGAACCAAATTGGTACTCCCATCATACTTGGGTGTCACCACCAGAGGCTTGAACTTATCCGGGATAGGATAGTTCATAATCCTTGTAACAAATGACGTCCCCTCATTATAACCTCTCGACAAAGGGTGTCGGCTTTTCAATAGGTCCCTTACTTTTTCCTCCAATCTCTGAATGGAACTATTCCAAGGTTTGTCGGTCGCAACCACTATGGCATTGTCTCCCTCGACTTGAGCAGTAATCTTACCGGTCCCTTCCCTCTCGACGTGGATCTGAATGGGCTCTTGACCTTCCATCCTCTGATGGATATTAACTTATCGATGCTCCTCATCTCTGCCCCATGGAGACCTATGGTCATCACATCTTTAATTTATACTGGATCTAATCATTCTTCGATATCTCGAGAGGCGATTCCTAAAATACCCTATTGGGCCGAGCCTATTAAAGACCACCCCCTACTCAGTCTATCAAACATTGATGCGTGTGGCTGGCCATCTCGGCTCGACTTTCCACTATGCCCTCTGCTGGGCTAAATTGGATGAACATTATTCCCTAAGATGTCGTAAGGCTCCCAAAAGGCTCCTAATATTCTCTTTCATCCTCATCATCGCAATGATCATCCTCTAACTCTTGACCTTGCCTCCCCAGGTGTAAATGCCTAGGGTCGCCCATGACTCTACGCCTTTGTTATGGAGGCATCTCTTTGTGCAGGGCATGGGGTGTTCCCGTGGCCGCTGGATCTGGATGACCTTCTCTGGCGGATGGATTTATCATCTCATCATCGGCGTCGATGGGTCTAGCCATCAGGTTCTCGCTAAATGTGGCACGCTGCTCTTGAATTAATTACTGGCTAGCCGCCAGTGAGTGAAACGCCTCTGATACCTCAGTTATTTCTAACAGAGGTGTGGCTTGGATAGAACTGGGGCCTCCAACTGGTGGGAGATCTGATGCCATCGAAGAATTCTAGTGACCAAAAAAATCAAGAGGTATACTGGAAGAGAGCTCGATGAACTGTAAGAAATCTTGAACTCAAAATATAGCTCTTTCAATGGTGGTTCAAGCTCAACCAAGTGTGAGGTTGATCCACCACAAGAGAATCTAGTATAAAGTATCTACAAATGAGAGTAAGATGATGATGATCTTGTTCCCATAGTCGGATCCAAATTGATGATGCCAGAAGTGATATCACCAAATAAATGTAAATATATGAGCTCAATCTAGTATAATAATGGAGTATAACCATATATGCACACATCGAAGGAGATGAGGCAAAAAGGAGATGAGGTGGTATATAAGCGGTTCGACCTATCTAGGACTACTTTAATCTGTGTGTGTGTGTGTATGTGAGTGAATCCCACTAAGAAATGGATCTAATGGCATTTGGATACCAATCAATCATCTTTCTCTCTCTATTATACAAGTTTAGCAGAGTTTTAGTAGGGTTTCAAATTAGAGGCCTTCCACAAGGTAGGAGAAGGTCAATGTATATGGATGGGTGGTGCCATGAGCAGCATATGCATGCTATAGGCATGTAAAATATGGAGAGACCAATGCAATGCAGCCACCTATCATCTGTGCATGTAAATCATGATTGAGATATGTTCTTCACATGTAGGGAAGATGTTTTTGCAACGGTTTTGTCCACGTGGGGCTCGCAGCCCATGCGCACTCTCCCATATGCACTCCATTCCATGTGCCATGCCAGGTGTTAAATGTCCCCTGATGTGACGAAGGTGTCGGTTTAGCCGAGTAAGAGACCACCGAGATACTGTTCGATCACATGTTGGTAACTACCGAGTAGAGTCTCTTCTAACTTGCATTAGGTCAAGATGAGCATACGACCAACCTGATGATGTCTGGGTATTCCAGAGAGTAGACGAGACGAGACAGTGGGTCTATTGTCATGGCATGTGGTCTCATCCTGGTTGAAGGACGAGACTGAGATGGTTGTTACAAGATTCCTTAAGAGAGTGTGTTCTGTAAAAGCTTGAGCGGAGACGAGGTCATACATTAGCATATCATTTATTTTTCCTATTTTGTGCGAAACTGGATGGTGACTCTATCTCTATACATCACCCCACATTAACGACGGACGAAGCACCCAGAGGAAGGGTGCAAACCCCCACCTACGCGTGCACCGACCGAGAGAGGGATGTCCATAGTGGCGACTCCACTGGGGAATTGTCTGTCATAAGAGGGCTAGACTCTATTCTTACATAGATGTTATCATTTTTCGCATGTGTGTGTATGCACCTACATGTATGTTCCCTTTTTCCTCTATTACTTCTTGTATATATCTACCTCATGTAACTGTCACTTTTCATTTCCCGTAATTGTAAATACCCTCCATGTACACCTCATACTACTTACACTTGAATTTAGGAAAACTTGTACCGAAAACGTTTCACAAACCACTTAGAATATCCATGCTTAGTTTTCACTAGCACGCACCTCCACTTATCACACTTGTATATATCCATGCTCACTTTAAAATATCACACGCCACTTGTAGTTTATCCATGCTTAGGCTCACTACCACTCACTCACTTTTAGATATTCACATATCACTCACTCAGATGTATCCATGATTAGTGTAGTATTCATACTCCATCTTCGATTTACTTTTCATGTTACTTATACATTTTTTCCTATTAGTATAGTTCTTCTTTTACTCATCATGCCAAATAAAAGACTCTTTCCGTAATATACTAATTAAGAATCATGCATTTTGTACACTACATCACCAAGAGCATGGCTATTGACCAAAATTTTATCCGTACTGGGGCATCACTTTGTGATGGGCACTAGTCCGAAAGATCACAATTAGCCTAAGAAATATGACTCCCACCTTCCATTGGCCTAGTAACTTCGATATATATCGAACGGTTCCTTGCGCATCGTACTGCTTGGCCGAACTCACGATGGGAAGTATATAACTGGGAACTCATTCACGTACGTCGAGTATCGAATTCTCTCTCACACGTACTGTACCCACGAGGTATATAGTGAACCAATTCACATATACTCAGGTATATCATATGGCTTGTCCACACATACCGATTGCCCCCAAAAGTAAAAATTATATCGTGGAAGTCATGCTAAAGGGGGAACCTTTCCACTAACCCAACAACTGCATAAACCTCATATAGGCATCAAACCTAGGGCACTCATATTTAGTTTGTCGGTTGCCATACAAAAATCTAACGAAATGTCGAGTCGACATGCTGCCCAAATTTTGGCTCTATTTTGTCATTTTTCAAAATAGGACCTGTACATTAGCTTAGAAACAAGTCAAACCACATCTTACCTATTATTTTTTAAACCCAACTTTCCCAGGCTCAGGTCCTATTCGACATTTCTTTTGCATTTAGGTAAACCTAATACAAGTGAAATTATAATAATAATCATGCTAAGACTCTTCTCTCATTTTTCCTCCTCTTTATCAAAAACCGAAACACCAAAAAGCATTTTTTCCTCATTTTCATAAAAAATACCAAGAACATTTTCCCTCCTTTTTACCAGAAATGTCAAAAAAACATTTTCCTCTTAAAAAACTAAAAACAACAATCCCTTCTTCCCTCTTTCAAAAATAAATTCGAATCATTTTCCTTCTTAGGTCGATAGCATATCCGATTATTGGCATGGCTCCCTATTGTCTTCGATCTTCCATCAAACCGCTTCGAAGCTCCTCCAGTTCCTCTTCTACTTCATCTAAGTTTGAATTATACCTTCACCGGTCTTTCATGGAAAATTTTGACCAAGCACCAAACGTGCAGCCAAATCTGATGATAGTCCTAGTCCAACTCTATGCCAAGATTGATAACCTTCAAACTGAGGTCCATAAGTTACAATGAAACCAGGTCCAAATTCCCAAAGAACCCGAGGTTATATTTCCTCAAGCCATGGTTCCACCTACTCCCAAACCTGTTTGGGTCCCATAAGAATATCAACGTGCTCTGCGTTCGCCGCCTACCAAAGGGCCATTACCAGCTCAACTTCCTACGTCAGCCCTTGCCCAGCCAGGGGCCAACTTGCCAGTACCCGTTGAACCCAAGGACGAAGAACTAAACGAGGTTAAGGAATACCTCAAGATATTTTCGAAGCAATTTGACTAAGTTTAGATACTTGGAAACTAGGTAGACTACACTAGCATGTCTCCCAACCCAAAAGCAAGATTAACGGAAAAGTTCAAGATGCTAGCCATCGAGATGTTAGAGGGAAGCAGACCCCCAATTATTCACCGTCCCAGTTATCACTGAGACATAAACCTTCTCAATGCCTCTTTGTGTCGATCCTCAATCCCAGTCGCGGAGGAGAAGGATCCTTCAGGTCCCGCGCGTCCCTCTAGGGAGCGCTTCGACCGGCGTCGTTTGAGATGTGGTGTAAAAATGTAGAGAGATTCAGAGTCTCTAGTCTATTTTACTCAAAATAGACAAAAGAAAAAAGGGGAAGCCACCCCGAAGAGTGGCATCCAAAGACATACTGGTGCATACGAAACCAAGATGATTCGAGAAGGGTTCGGAGGCTTAGTTACGAAATGGGAAGGTGTTAGGCACCCATTCCGCCCTTTCGATCTCTCGTGAATATTTGCTATTTTCCTTCTGTTTCCCCCCGTGATATGTGTGCATGTGTATATATAGAATGGAGGTAGGAATCCTCGACTTGTATCATGGAAAAGATAAAGCGAGTCATCCGTAGGAAGATATAAAAGTAATATTAGAAAAATAAGATTTACGCGATTACCCCTACGTTGATCGTTATAAGGGAACGATAACGCATATGGACTAATGCATCACTAAGAACAAGTATATATATATAATATAAGAGAAATGGATTTAGAGAAAATAGAAAATGAGATAAAAAGGTGAGAAAAAGGACTCGAGTCTCGGGTTTTACCCCAAGACGTCTACGTAGCCTATAAAGGCATCAAAGTCCACGTAGTTCGCATACAAAGCAAAAGGGTGGGGTTTATCCCATAAATTCAAATGTGGGATCTCTTATTTGTAAGTGTGTGTGTGTGTAGAAAAAGTGTATTAGTTGTGAGAAAAGTGTGGAAAAAGTGTGAGAATCCCTACTTGGAATTTATGAGTAAACCCTCTTTTTCTTGTTTTTGGGGTTTTTATTTATATGAAAATAAGAGATGTGCAATAATAATAAATAAAAATTATATTAGGATATGTGAGATGAGATAATAAAAGTGCTACGTAAGAAAACAAGTTATTGAGAATTTAAGAGAAAAGTGAGAAAGTTGGACCTTCTTGAAGATCTTGAGCTTGATCTTGAGTGTTGAGTAGCAGCCCTTGAGCTTGGATGATGATGGAGAGTGGTTAATTCACCAAGTTTGATGAAAAGTGGAGGTAAAAAAGGGATTTGGAAGTTGAAATCACGTTGCCTTCGAGGGAGATTTCTGGGATTCGTTCAGAGAGATTTCTATCATATCTGGGCTCTTCTTGCAAATGAGGTGAAGGCATCCTTTTATAGGCCCAGGTGAGTGCCGATCGGCATAGACCCATTCCTGCCTATCGGTAGGCAGATGCCGATAGGCAGGTTCTGGAACCTGCCATTTGGCAGTGTGTTTCAAGCTTTTTCAAAAAATCGGCCACCGAAGACAAACCGTTGGTCAACATCGCGCACGGGGCATACCGTTGGAAAGGTAATTCAAAGACCTTCGAAAGTCCTTTGGACCGCTCTCGGGTTCGGGAGGTGACTTTTGGTCAAATATGGCTCGGAAGCGTTTGTCGGTCTATTGGACGCGGAATCGTGCGGACGCAAACGGATTGTTCATCCGCATAGTAAGTATGAATCGCGCACGGGGCATACCGTTGGAATGGTTAGGAGATTTCATTCGACATTCCAAAGAGTTTGACCCGGTTTGGGGAGTTTGCTTTGATCAACCGTGCCCGGGAAGCATTCGGTGACCTCCCGGAGTCAAATAGATCGTTCGTCCGCATGGAAAGTCGGAATCGCGAACGGGATGGACCATTGGAAAGGGTATTCAGTTCCCTTAGAAGATTCATTTAGCCTCAGTTGGGTTGAAGAGTTGACGTAGGTCTAACAGAGCCCGGGAGCGCCCGGTGGCCTCTAGGTCAGGTTTCAGACGCAAACGGATCGTTCGTCCGGATGGTGAGTCAAAATCGTGCATGGGATGGATAGTTGGAAAGGTTATTTAGTGCCCTTCGAAGATTCATTGAGTCTCGATCAAGACGAAGAGTTTGATTTTTGGGTCAAACTGAGCCGGGGAGTGCCCGATGGCTTCCAGGTCAGTACTCGGGACGTGACCTGGGTTTATAGAGATGAAGGGGGTACTAGTGACCTAAGGAGAGTTAGGGGGTCACAGAATGGGGTGTCTATAGATCCCCTTGACGGGTGAGTTTGGAACAAATGATGACCGTCGAATAGACACCATATGATGCTTTTAAGGGAGTATGACCGATTCAGAGGGTTAAGGTCGATTTTGAGGACCTAAACAATGTGTTGGGGATGATCAATTCTACGGATCAAAGACGAATATGTGGGCTTAGGGTAAAGGTCTGATAATCGGGGTCAATTCTGACCTAAAGAGTGGTGACGATCGAGGACCGAGGTCAATTCTGACCTAACTCAGGTGACGATCCAAGACCGAGGCCTATTCTGACCCAAGAGTGGTGACGACCGAGGACCGAGGTTAATTCTGACCTAACTCAGGTGACGATCCAAGATCGGGGCCAATTCTGACCCAAGAGTGGTGACGACCGAGGACCGAGGTCAATTCTGACCTAACTCATGTGGCGATCCAAGACCGGGGCCAATTCTGACCCAAGAGTGGTGATGACCGAGGACCGAGGTCAATTCTGACCTAACTCAGGTGACAATCCAAGATCGGGGCCAATTCTGACCCAAGAGTGGTAACGATCGAGGATCGAGGTTAGTTATGACCTAACTCAGATGGTGATCCAAGACCGGGGACAATTTTGACCCAAGAGTGGTGATGACCGAGGACCGAGGTCAATTCTGACCTAACTTAGGTGATGATCCAAGACTCTGGCCAATTCTAACCCAAGAGTGGTGATGACTGAGGACCGAGGTCAATTCTGACCTAACTCAGGTGATGATCCAAGACTGGGGCCAATTATGACCCAAGAGTGGTGACGATCGAGGACCGAGGTCAATTTCAACCTAACTCAGGTGACGATCCAAGACCGGGGCCGATTTTGACCCAATATTTGTGATGACCGAGGATCGAAGTCAGTTCTAACTTAACTCAAGTGACGATCCAAGACCGGGGACAATTCTGACCTAAGAGTGGTGACGACCGAGGACTGAGGTCAATTTTGACCACACTCAGGTGACGATCCAAGATCTGGGCCAATTTTGACCCAAGAGTGGTGACGACCGAGGATCGAGGTCAATTCTGACCTAACTCAGGTGACGATCCAAGATCAAGGCCAATTCTGATCCAAGAGTGGTGACGACCGAGGACCGAGGTCAATTCTGACCTAACTCAGGTGACGATCCAAGATCAGGGCCAATTCTGACCCAAGAGTGGTGACGACCGAGGTCAATTCTGACCTAACTCAGGTGACGATCCAAGATCGAGGCAAATTCTGACCCAAGAGTGGTGACGACTGAGGACCGAGGTCAATTCTGACCTAACTCAGGTGACGATCCAAGACTGGGGCCAATTCTGACCCAAGAGTGGTGACAACCGAGGACCGAGGTCAATTCTGACCTAACTCAGGTGACGATCCAATATCGGGGCCAATTCTGACCCAAGAGTGGTGACGATCGAGGACTGAGGTCAATTCTTACCTAACTCAGGTGAAACTCCAAGATCGGGGACAATTCTGACCCAAGATTAGTGACGACCGAGGACCGAGGTCAATTCTGACCTAACTCAGGTGATGATCCAAGACCGGGGCCAATTCTGACCTAAGAGTGGTGACGACCAAGGACTGAGGTCAATTTTGACCTAACTCAGGTGACGATCCAAGACCGGGGCCAATTTTGACCCAAGAGTGGTGACGACCGACGACCGAGGTTAATTCTGACATAACTCAGGTGACGATCCAAGACCGGGGCCAATTCTGACCTAAGAGTGGTGACGACCAAGGGCCGAGGTCAATTTTGACCTAACTCAGGTGACGATCCAAGACCGGGGCTAATTCTGACCTAAGAGTGGTGACGACCGAGGATCGAGGTCAATTCTGACCTAACTCAGGTGACGATCCAAGATCGGGGCCAATTCTGACCCAAAAGTGGATAAAGATTGGATTTTGATTCTGCTGGAGAAAGAGCTTTATGATTTTGATCTGAGCTGGGGAGCTGATAGCTGGGGAAGCTTTTGGGAGACCTCACAGGGGGGACAACCTATTTTGGGTGTTGTAAGAGAAATCCACTGGGGAAGCTGATCAGGTGATCCTTAGGGATCCTCCGGAGCTTTGTCGGGAGGAGTTTTCACTTGGTTTTTGAGGATTCCGCTGGGGAAGAGGGGTTTTGCTCGAGGGAAAGTGAAATTTTCTTGGTAAAAAGACTCTAAATCCTTCCTGGGATTTTTGGGAATTTTTCGAGGATTTTTGGAGGCTTTCTGGTATTTTTTTGGAATTTTTGTACGAAATTTGAGGGGGGTGCCGATCGTCATAGTATGAAGGGTGCCATTCGGCAGTGGCATGAACTTTTGGGCTACCTTGGGAAGGTAAGGGGTCAGTGTCGATCGGTATGGTAGGGGGTGATGCTGATCGGCATGGCGTTTGGCATCCTATATAAAGGGGGCGAATCCCCTCATTTTTTCATAGCTTCTTTTTCTTTCTCTCCCTTTGCGATTCTTCTACAAATCATTTTAGCATTCCAATCTTTAAGAAATTGTCGCCTTTGTGAGCACTACAGTCCACCGGGAGTGGTTGACCATTGATGATTGGGCGAATGTGGAGTAAAGGGCTAGGGTACCTCTTGCTTTGGGGAATGAGAACTCCTTTGATGCGTTTGAGCCTGTCGCGAATGAGTGGACTTTGCTGCGGGAGCCATCACGTTATCGCTCTTTGAGAGTGATCCCCGGCAGTTATGTAAGTAACCCGACCTTTGGCATTCTTCTCTTTTTGGTGGTTTTTATTGTTTGACTTTTGATGAGGCTTTTCTTTTTTGCCAGTTTGATATCTCTTTGAAGAACATGCGTGCCCGTGGGACAACGGGGCTTAAGGATGTCTAGGATCATCTCCCACCTGTGGTGCGCTGGATGGTGTCATCAGTGGGTTTTGGGCGATTGGCATCAGTGCTGGATGAGACGCCTCTTTCGACAGCGGTTTTGTGCGCTTTGGGAAAGAGGTGGTGGGACACTACCCACACCTTTCATTTTGGATTCGAGGAGATGACCATGACTCCCATTGATGTTCAGCAGCTATTGGGGCTGGACTGTGATGGAAAGCAGATAGATATGGATCGCTCTTTACGGGTGAGATCGAAGGCAGTGCGTGCGGCACTTGCTGATGTGGGGAGGATAGTTTTTGGGGATTCTATCCGACTGTCCCTGCTGAAGGATGTTCTGTTGAGCAGGGTGATTGATGTGGAGGATGGGCTGTAAGTGGGACAGATGGCCCGATTATTCATTCTTCTGGTGCTAAGAGGTTTTATGGTGGCATCGAGTGGCGACGTCGTCCATTTGTGGTTTCTGTCGTACTTGAGGATGTTTTTGAACATCCCTTTCTATGATTGGGGGATTCTGACCTTGGCAAATCTTTACTTTTCTCTGGATGCATTCAGTCGGTGCTTCTAGCAGACCTTTACTGGGGCCACGTACCTTCTTGAGGTATTCTTTGATTTGCGCATTTCTTTTCATGCATTCGCATTTTCCTTTCATGCATTCAAATTTCCCTTATGCGTCTTTTTTGCTTGTGGATTCAGACGTGGTTCTATGAGGTGATTGTGTGCAACACCCTGCAGATTGCTTTGAAGGATGACACTGTTGGGGATTTCTGTCGCTTGTATCGATGGCGTAAGGCCAATCGACAGTCGAAGGGATCTCTTTCCCTGGAGGCGGTGCGTCAGGTCTTGAATGACCTGACCAGTGGTAGGGTAAGACTCTTTCCATTTCAGTCTTAGTTTTTGCACCTTCTGATCTTGTATAAATTTATACTCTCTTAGATATTTTCAGGTGACCTTTTACCCGTGGGGGACAGCCATTCAGGATGCGGAGGCGACCGGGGTGAACGCGCGGATGAGGCGTTTGCTGGCGCGTGAGTTCGGCCATTTCTGGTACCTTGGGGAGAGGGGGGTTCGTCAGATTACTGAGGAGGAGGTGGTGGTGCCACCCGCGCAGCCTCCTATGTCTATGAGGTAGGAGCGACTGATGTTGGAGGATGAGAGGATCATGGGGATTACTGGCGAGTCCTACTTACTGTACACCGATATGTCCGCGTCGTATGACTATATGGATTTCGTTAAGAGTTGGTTAATGGCGCCCAACATATATGATGCATTGTCTTTCCCTCTGGCAGGTTCGAGTCAGGCGATGGGGTCTTCCCACAGCGGTGGTGGTCCGTCGGCATCTGCGGCGGCGGCGACTTTGGAGGTCCCTTTTGTGCGATTGCATACCCCTTCATACAATATTTGGACGGCTGATGGAGGGATGGTGTCTATGCTGCACCATGATCATGCGATGGATCCGGAGGAGTTGGGTTTGACGGAGGAGGTCCTTCGGCCTGCGGTTTACCTTTCTGTTCCTCTTTTTCTTTCTTTTCTATTTTGGTCATCCTTGCTTATTGATACTGATTTCACCTTTTCTTGCAGCAAGTTGGGGTGTCGACCACTTGACTTAGGGACATCAGAGACTGGATATCTTCGATGACTGCCCATATTCGGGACGCGGTGCCCGTTCCTTCTTGCTTGGTGCCGTTTGCCTCGTCTGGAGAGGACTCTGGCTTGGGAAGCAATGGTGCGTCATCTCGCCGTAGGGGGAAGAGAGCGTGTCGCGAGGGTGGAAGCTCTTGAGAGACAGAGAGAATGAAATATTGGTTCGGGCTGAGTCCCATTGTTTTTGTCTTTTTCTTTTTAATTCCTGCAAAACTGATGTAATACAGAAGATAAATATATGCAATGCGATGGAGTTTTTTTTATTATCTTTTATTTATGATGAATGAATGCATGCACATGCGCTTTTTACTTTGCTGCTGAGACCGTAAAAAGGAATGTTTTTGGAATTTTTGAAGGAAAGTTTTTATTTAAAAGGAGAATAATATAAGTAGAAAATGGATTCCTGAAATTCTGTTGAGAATATCAAGTTATTTGAGTTTTATGTTTTTGACAAAAGAGGAAAAAGGGAAATTTCCAAAAATAGGGGGGTTACCGATCGGCAAGCACCCTGACCTGCCTATCGGCAGTTCAGTCCAGTCCCATCAATTTGAAAGCTTTGAATGGTACCCTCTTCAGCCTTTGGTACCTTGTGGGGTAGGATTCTCTCAGATTTCTGCAGGGATTATGCCCCTTGTGAAGGTTTTCAAGTATAAAAAGGGGGTAGGGTGGAGTGTTTTCATCACACCTTTGCATTCTTATCTATTTGCCCACTATTTCTTAGCCTTGCTAGATGGCTCTCCCTGGTAGCCCCGAGTTTTCCAACTACCTCGAAACCCTGGAATCTATATGCTCTTATAATGTCGACTACGATGATTTAACATGCGTCGAGTCTCTTTATGGCGCAATCGGCCCTTTGAGTGGAATGTGCTGATTGCGGCGGTACAATTCTGGTACCCCGAAGACCATGTATTCCGCTTTGGGTTGGAAGAGGTTTGTCCTACCTACGAGGAATTTTCTATCATACTGGCTATAAATCCCAGTGTTGCTACGACTTTGCACGAATTTTCCCGTTCTCCTAGGGATTTATTGGCCGGGCTTCTTCATATTTCGCCTTCGACGGCTAGATCATTGGTTGCTGGAGGAATGATCTCCCTCCCGGCGGTGCTACAGTCTGTGCATTTGCGGAAAGTAGGTGATGCTGGCTATGCTGGAGTCATATTTCTAGGTCTACTTTCAAAATTATTGCTGGTGACTGGGGAGGTGCGAGTGGACCCACAACTTACAGCCATTACTTCATGGATGTCATATCGTTGTAATCCTACAGCGGTGATACTAGCGGAGAGCCTGAATGGCCTGGATGGCTGGAGAGAAGGCCATTCTAACTTTTTGAGGGGAGCTCTGTGATGCTGTTCATGTGGTTGTCTGAAAGATTCTTCTTGGAGACTCCTCCAGAATATCCCTTGTCGGCTATACCCAACTTCTTTTCGTGCTATTTCATCAGTGTTGGCCTGTTTGTTGAGAACCGGGAGCATTGGTTTATGGAGCATGGGGCTCGTGGGCTGTATTGGTCCGTGCCTAGGTGGGGGAAGTTGCAGCCCTTTCTGGAGCTAAGAGAGTATTCATATGTGCGGATGGTTGGTCTCAGGCAGGCCTCCTTTTATTTCCCTTGGCGGCTTCTGCACCAATTTGGCTGGGCACAGGTTGTGCCATCTCGGACACTAAATTTCTTTTTGATAGAAGATTTGACTGAGCACCTGCGTCTGTTGCTTGGGTCTCTGTGGGAGAATCGACGTTCGTCGACTCGTCCCTCTCAGTCCGTCGGGGAGGTTCAACATGTCCCCAAAGATTATATGAAGTGGTTGTGGAGGAAAGTAGTTAGCAAGATGTTGGCAGTGGAGACTGGACGGAGATGGTTTGTTTTATCTGACACCATGGAAGGGGGTGTTGTGGTCTTTTCGAATATGGTTAAGGCTTATCGATCCATGGAGTGTTTACGGCACTCTATTCAGGCAGGGCAAACTTGGGGACCTCCGAATGTAGATGGTGAGTGTGTAGGCTCTTCTGGTAGCTACGGGTAGGACTCTTGGAGAGTTTATTTATGTAATGGGGAAGTATGTGGGGGTTTTATTTGGCTTTTGATGGTAGTGGGGAAGGGAGTTATCCGTCCCTTTTTCTTATGTAATCCGTACTGTAATTTCTTATTAATGAAATAAACAAGTTTCTGATCATCCCGCTGTGCCTTTTGATGAGTCTTCCATTTTGAATTATCTATACTGGTCGCTAAGGCATACATAATCCTTTTGTTCAAATGATTTTAGAATGAACTGTCGCTCTCGGAGGTAAGAAAAGAATAGTATTTTGTGAAAAAAAAAGGACCGCAGTCATGTGAGGAGCATGAGCTGCCTACGTACCTCTGGGGTTTTTGAAAAGTTTTAAAATAGTTTTTGTAGAGGATCAGGCCCACGTAGTTATGGGTAGAGGGAAATGAAGAGTTTTTTTTTTTTTTTAGAGAATAGAAAGGGGATGAGAAGAGTCGTAGCGCGCCGAGATTTCAGACTAGGGGTAGAATTTCTTAAGACGGTCCAGATTGACTGGATGAGCCATCTCTTCCCCATCTAGGTCAGTGAGCATGGCGACACCGCCGGATAAGATTTTCTTCACGATGTAGGGGCCGCTTCAGTTAGGCTTAAATTTCCCTCTGGGGTCCCAGATGGGTTCTATTATCTCCTTGAGGTCTAAATCCCCCTCTCGGACACTGCGGTCCTTGACTTTCTTATTGAATGATCGCGCTATTCGGCGATGGTACCCCTGCATGTGGTAAAGAGCCTTTAATCTTCTTTCATCTAGGAGGGCTAGCTCATCAAGACGACTTTGGCACCAGTTTTCTTCACTAACTTTGCTTTCGAGCATGACGCGTAGCGAAGGTATTTCCAGCTCCACAGGTAGGACTGCTTCCATGCCGTAGACCAGGGAGTAAGGAGTAGCCCCATTAGAGGTTCGGATTGAGTTTTGGTAGACCCAGAGGGCGTACGGGATTCGGTCGGCCCAATACCTATAACTTTCGGTCATCTTGCTGATGATAGCTTTGAGGTTCTTATTGGCGGCTTAAACTGCACCATTGGTCTGAGGGCGGTAGGGAGAATATTTGTGTCTCTGAATCCCGTACTCGTTGACTACTTCTGTGACTTCTGCTTTGAAATGCAACCCGTTATCTGATACTAGCTCGTGCGGGACCCCATATCGGCAGATGATATTCTTCTTGAGGAACTTGGACACTTTCTTGGCATTCAATACTGCGTATGACTCAGCCTCGACCCATTTGGTGAAGTAATCGATGGAAACCAGGATGAACTCATATCCGTTTGAATCTTTTGGTGTAACCTTCCCTATGATGTCGATACCCCAGGTGGAGAACGGCCAGGGAGAGGTCATGTTGTATAATTCTCGCGGAGGCACGTGCTGAAGGTTGGAGAATTGTTGGCATTTGAGGCACCTCCGGACATAGGTGGCGTAGTCCTGGATCGTGGTGGTCCAGTAGTAGCCCTGTCAGATGATCTTCTTGGCAAGCATGTGACCATTCATGTGGGGTCTGCATTCCCCGCTATGGATTTTCTGCATCATTTTCTCAATCTCAGCCCCATCAATACAGTGTAGATGAGTTCCATTAAAGTTCCTCCTGAGTAGAGCTTTATGACAGATGATATACTGGGCGGCCAGTCTTCGGAGGGTCGTTCGATCTTTCTTGTTGGAGCCCTCGGGATACCTACCATGTTTGAGGAGGCACCAGATATTATAGTACCAGCAATTGGCGAGTTCGGGATCTTTAGTGGAGACAAGCTCAATATGGTAGCAATGGGTAGGTTGGTCTTTCTTTTGAACTAATAAGGGGGCCATTGTTATTCCCTCGGGTATGTCGACCATGGAGGTTAAGGTAGCGAGAGCATCGGCTAGGTTATTCTTTGCCTGGGGTAGGTAATGGAAGGTGATATCTCATAATTGGGAGGCCAACTCTTCTAATTGGGCATGAAAGGGTTAGAGCTTTTCGTCCTTGACTTTCCACTTTTTGAGCACTTGACCGATGATGAGGGCAGAATCCCCGTAGACATCAAGATGTTGAATACCCTTTTCGAGAGCAACTTTGAGGCCCACTGTGCATGCCTCGTATTCCATCATGTTGTTGGTGCAAGGTAAATCCAATTTAATGGCGATGGGAGTGTGGGAGTCATCGGGAGCGATCAGGAGTATCCCAATGCCATATCCATTTTTGTTGGCAGTGCCGTCAAAGAACATTCTCCATCGAAGGCGGTCTTGAGTGGTGCAGAGGATATTTTCATCCGGGAATTCGGAGATCTGGACATCTGCTTCTTCTATGGGCTAATCAGCGAGGTAGTCAGAGATGGCTCTTCCTTTAACAGCTTTATATGTGACGTACACGATGTCGAACTCGGTTAGGAGCATCAACCATCGGGCCATTCGACTGGATAAGGCGGGTTTCTCAAGCAGGTATTTAATGAGGTCCATTTGGGATACAAGTTTGATGGGGAATGCGAGCATGTAGTGTCGCAACTTTTGGGTGACCTGGACAAGTGCGACACATGCCTTTTCTAAAGCAGTGTAGTTGACCTCGTACCCAACCAATTTGTGATTGACGTAATAAATGGCTCTTTCTTTGCGGGAGTCCTCAAGTTATTGGGGTAGCAAAGCCCCAGCTGCAGTGTCGATTATTGTTAGGTATAGGAGCAAAGGGAGACCAGACTGTGGTGGCATGAGTACTGGAGGTTGGGTCATGTATTATTTGATTCGATCAAAATCTTCTTGACAGGCCTCATTCCAAACCTTGGTTGAATCCTTTCGGAGGAGCTTGAAGATTGGTTCACAGATGGAGGTTAGTTGGCTGATGAACCGGCTGATATATTGTAATTTCCCAATAAAACGTCGGACTTCTTTCTCTGTTTGGGGTGGCGACATCTTAAGTATGGCCTTTAGCTTTGCAGGATCTGCTTCTATCCCATTTTCGCTGACCATGACTCCCAAGAGTTTTCCCTTTGTAGTGCCGAAGACACACTTCTGTGGATTAAGTCACATATGATACTGTCGCAGTCGTTCGAAGAACTTTCGGAGAGAAGGAACATGACATTCTCTAGTTTTGGACTTGATAATCATATCATCCACATAAACCTCGACCTACTTGTGAATCAGATCGTGTAGGATGGTTGTGGCAGCCCTTTGGTAGGTAGCCCCAGCATTCTTGAGACCGAATGGCATAATGGTGTAGCAAAAGGTTCCTCAAGGGGTGATGAATGCGGTTTTTTCTTGGTGGTCTGGGTGCATCTTGATTTGGTTGTATCTAGCAAACCCATCGATTAATGACTTTAGAGCATGACGGGTTGTGTTATCCACGATCATGTCGATATTGGGTAGCGGATAATCATCCTTTGGAGAAGTTTTGTTTAAATCTTGATAATCTACACACATTCCAACCTTCCCTCCTGATTTCGGTACAGGAACAATGTTGGCTAGCCATGTGGGATATTCGATCACTCGAATGAAACCCATATTCAACTGTTTGACCACCTCTTCTTTGACCTTGAGCGACCATTCGGTGCGGAGTTTTCTCAATTTTTATTTCACCGGCTTATAATCTGGGAGAGTGGGGATCTCGTGCTGAGATATTTCAGGATTAATGTCGGGCATATCATTATAGGACCATGTGAAGACATCTACGAACTCCTTCAGCAATTCTTCGAGTTGTGCATGCTCATGCTCATCAAGGGTGGCCCATATCCTAATCTCTCACAGTTGGCTACTAGAACCGAGATTAATAACAACAGTATCTTCTTCATTAACTTGAACGCGGTTATGTTGTTTATTATTAACCTTATTTAGATCAGTTAAGAATTGTTCATTTGCAAACTCATCATCATCAAAAGTTCGATTAGAATCTAAACAATTAATGTAAGGCACGCCAAGATACTCAAAATCTCTGTTTATTTCATTGATAGGAAAAACAGCATTGAGAACCTCATCAAAAGAGGTCTTGATTACATTTGAACAAGGATAGACATCAGAAGAAGAAATAGGGTGAACATTGGGGTTAGGGGAGATTTCAAGAGGTAGAACTAGCGCAGCATGCCAGTTGAGGAGAGGTGTATCAGCAGCTTTAATCAGACGGGATGGGTCCCTTGACGTAGTGCCTGAATGAACCATGCAGAGGGTCAGCCCTAGTACCTGTAAGTTGAAGGAATCTTCGGAATCACTTTCCTCAGTCTCTTCGGTATCTTTGATGAGCAGTTGTACGCGGTGTGGGAAACTTTTGGCCCATAAGTAGTTATCTTGGAAAAAGATCTCCATTCCCAACCTCATCTTCTTGTCTGTATGGTCATACCATGGTTCTGGAAAACTGCAAAAGGGGAAATCCTCACCTTTTTTGATGAATCGTCCATTTAAGGAGTCTCCTGATATAGTGGGGACGTAGTTTAATCTTTTCTTCGGTCGAGATTGGTGGATCATTCTGGGCTCTTGTTCTGATGGTTGATACCCCAAGTCGTAAGGAGGGAAATCTTTCTTCAGTTCGATGGGCTCAAGTATCCCCTGTTGCCTTTTCCCTAGCCCCAGTCCGTGCATGAAGTGCATGTTTTTAAACATCTGAATCACATTGACATTGCCATGAGGGTCATATTCTGGACAAACTCTTTCTTTGTAATCGTCCCCTGCTGGGAGTAGGAGTGGCTCAACTCGTAATCCTGATAGGAGCATATCATTCGACCTGTGTTGTATCTCAAGGATTGGATTGCTGGTGCTTGCACCCTCGACATTTTCGTCGTCGCCAAAAATGGTGATGACTCACCCGTCGGCGAAGAACTTCAATTTCTGATGGAGTGAGGAAGACACACCCTTGATATTGTGGAGCCAGGGGCGTCCGAGCAACAGGTTAAAACGAGCTGGGATGTCTATGACTTGGAATTCAACGATAGGGTTTATAGGACCAACCCCTATTACAAGTTTTATGGATCCCATCACCTCACGACGGGTATTATCGTAGGCACGCACAGCGGCGGAGGTTGGAGCGAGGTCGCTCTCTTTCAGGCCTAAACACTTTAAGGTTCTCAGAGGGAAAAAATTCAAGGCGGATCCGTTATCGATAAGGGAGAGTGGTATGACCTTCCCCATAACTTCGACGGAGATGTTGAGTGCATGATTGTGATTCGGCCCAATTCTGGGGATTTTTTCTTCAGAAAATGATAGCATTCGGGTAGAGGTCAAGGATCCGACCAGATTTACCGCCTCTTCTGGTGTGGTAGAGGGAGGAACTATGGGTCCAGTGAGTAATTTGATTAAAGCATTTCTGTGCAGCTCGAAATACATGAAAAGCCCCCATAGAGTCATGTTAGCTTGAGTTTTCTTCAGTTGATCAAGGATCTTGCTCTCCTCAATGGTCATCTCTAGCATAGGAAGGTTTCAACGCCCTTCCCCTTGTCATTTACTGGTAGTGAGCTTGGAACTTGGTAATGTCTCCCTGATCTGGTCATGTGATTCACTGAAGAAGGAAAGAACATGAATCTCGTTTCCTCGTTAATCTCAGGTTGTTCTGCCACCCTGTCTATTTCTACGAGGAGTTCTTCCAACGAGATTATCCAACATATGTGGACTACTGGGCCAGCTCTTCCTGAAGCTTCTTCTTCGCTCGATTCTTCAAATTCTTCCCCCCATCCGGTGGCAACAATTCTATCCTTCCATGTAAAGTCGATGCATTCCACAACTTCGATGGCTTCTTCATACAAGTCCTCCCATTCTGTGGGGATATGTGTGGTTGAAGGGACCAATCGCCCTTGTATCTTTAAAGAGTCAAGTAACCCGGTGATACTGTAATTGCTATTGGTTTGCCTGAATAATTCTGCCATAGTCTGGACAACATCATCTAAGATGACTTCATCGGTTGGTACCACCCATCTATCTGAATCTCGGGCCCATTTTCGTGCTTCCAAAAATAGTGTATTGAATCTCTGGCAATCGATGATCATCTGTGAGGGAAATTTCAGCCCGAACTCTAGGAGTTAATTTAACACCTCTGATAACTCCATACCTCCATTTTCAGAATGGGTACAAACAGCGATGCATGCTCTGGTAAGGAGTGACAGTGCCTGATCAGCGGGGCTAATAGGGTGTAGGAGGAAATATGGGCAAATTTAAAGAGGTTTCGGCTTAACAGGGTTTGATGAGGTTTGATGAGGTTTCGTCTTAACAGGGTTTTAAGGATCCAAGGGTTTGATGAGGTTTCGTCTTAACAGGGTTTTATGGATCCAAGGGTTTGATGAGGTTTCGTCTTAACAGGGCTTGGTAAACTTTAGATAGGGGGGCATGGAGCTCAGTGTATTCCCTTCGGATGGGGGTAGGGTGGCTTTCTGGTGCCCATGATGTGGCTGGTTGAGAGATTTTGTTGATGGTCGAGACGGTAGCACTGGCAGGCTTGTCATACTTTCTAGGGGTGAACTGTCCGGACACCTTCTTTGGTTCAATTTCCACTTTAACGAGGCTTTCCTCGATTTCCACTCCAGCCTCTCTGAGAGATCTGAAGCGGGGATAGTATTGTCCTCCCATCGTTGCTCGGACATGGGGAAAGAAGTTTTCTTCACTATGTTGACATGTTCTTCCTCAGATGGCCGATTAGTCATGGTAGCTACCTGTTCCCTCCACCGGGTTATGAAGTTACTGACTGATTCCCCTGTGTTTTGTTTGAGCAACTCTAAATCACGATGGGTGACCTCAAGCTCTTCGTTGTATTAGTACTGCGACATGAATTCTCGGGCTACGTCCTCCCAGCTACGGATTCTGGATTCTTCAAGAGATAAGAACCATCGGAGGGCACTATCCTTCAAAGTTTGTTGAAATAATTGGGCCATCACTTCTTCAGAAGCCCCTAGTAGAGTCATGGAACGATGATAACTGTGGAGATGAACAATCGGGGGTCCACTCCCTCTGAACTTCTCTATATTTGGCATCTTGAACTTCTCGGGTAACCTCGCTTTAAGATAAGATACATGTGGGTGTAGTCCATGTAATTTCTATAGATCCTAACTTGGTCAAACTTCTTGGTGAGAATTTTGAGATCCTCCTTGACTTTATTCAACTCCTCTTTTGGATCAGCAACCATAGGCGGGTGAGCCATAGGTTGGGCAATGTTTGGCATTGGAAGCTGGGCAGGTGGCAGCCCATTGGCAGGAGGGGCACGTGGAATGTGCTTATATTCTTCTGGAACCCAAATAGGCTCGGATGGACCCATAGCACGAGGGAATAGGGCCTCAGGCTCTTGAGGAATTTGAACCTGGTTTCGTTGCATTTCTCGAACCTCAGTTTGGAGGTTGTCAATCTTGGACACGAGCTGAGCTAGGACTGTCGTCAGATCTGGCTGTATGACTGGCGCTTGATCTGTATTATCCATAGAAAATGGATGGATTCCGGACTCGAAAGAAGTAGTAGAGGAACGGATGAAACTCCGGGGTGATTTGACTGAAGACCGAAGCCAATAGGGAGCCAGGCCAAGGGCTTGCGATCGACCTGAGAAGGCGTAGGATGAGATTTATTTTTGAGAAAAAGGGAAGAAACTATTTTTGGATTTTTGATAAAGAAGGGAGAAATATTTTTAGATTTTTGATAAAGAAGGGAGAAATATTTTTGGAGACGGAACTCAGCATGATTATTATGATTATTATGTTATCACTTGTATTTAATCCTCCTAAATGCAATGTCGGGCGGGACCTGAGCCTAGAAAAGTGGAGTTTTAATATATGCAAAGCTACGGTTTGGACTTGTAACCAGGCTCGCGGACAGGGTCCCATTTTAAAAAATGCGCAAAAATTGGGCGGCAGGACGACCCAGAATTTCGGCAGTGTTTCGGGTTGAAACCGGCAATCTAAAGTTCGTGTCCTAGGTTTGACACCTATATGCGGGTATGCAGTTGGTTGGGTGAATCGGCATGGGTTTCCCCCTTTGGCGTGACTTCCACGATATACGTCTCGCTCTTTCGAGCAATCGGTACGTGTGGATAAGCCATTTGATATACCTGAGTGTACGTGAATTGCCTCACCATATACCTCATAGGGACGGTACGTGTGAGAGCGAATTTGATATACTCGGCACACGTGGACGAATTCCCTGAGATATACCCCCCGTTATGACTTCGATCAAGCGGTACGATGCAGGGGAACCGTTCGATATACGTCGAAGGTACTTGGCCAATGGAAGGTGAGAGTCATATCGCTTAGGCTAACTGCGACCTGCCGGACCAGCGCCCATCACGAAGTGACCCTCCCGTTACTGGGTAAAATTTCTTCAATATCAATGCTCTTTGGTGATGTCGTGTGAATCATGCATGATTATCTTCTTAGTATCTTATGATGAGAATGCCTTTCTTGATTATGCCAAATAGGGAGCAGAGTACAAGTACCCTAAAAGGTACACCAAGTATGGATAGGTGATACGTGCAACATGTGGATATATGTGATCCTAGGTGCACGTGGTGTGAAGTGTACATGGAGGATTTTCTACAAGTTTTGGAATATAAGCGTAAGCATGGGATGCACATGAAAAAGGGGAACATGCAGATATGGGGGGGGGGAACATAAGCAAATATAGCATTCATGTAAATAGAGTCAAGCCCACAAGTAAAAAACACAAGGTCCCCAGTAGAGTCGCCACTGTGGCCATCCCCGCCGCCGAGGAGAAGGATCCTTCGGGTCCCCCGCGTCCCTCTCGAGAGCGCTTCAGTCGGCGTCGTTTGAGATGTGGTGTAAAAATGTAGAGAGATTCAGAGTCGCTAGTCTATTTTACTCAAAATAGACAAAAGAAAAAAGGGAAAGCCACCCCGAAGAGTGGCATCCAAAGACATACTGGTGCATACGAAACCAAGATGATTCCAGAAGGGTTCGGAGGCTTAGTTACGAAATGGGAAGGTGTTAGGCACCCATTCTGCCCTTTCGGTCTCTCATGAATATTTGCTATTTTCCTTTTGTTTCCCCCCGTGATATGTGTGAATGTGTATATATAGAATGGAGGTAGGAATCCTCGACTTGTATCATGGAAAAGATAAAGCGAGTCATCCGTAGGAAGATATAAAAGTAATATTAGAAAAATAAGATTTACGCGATTACCCCTACGTTGATCGTTATAAGGGAACGATAACGCATATGGACTAATGCGTCACTAAGAACAAGTATATATATATAATATAAGAGAAATGGATTTAGAGAAAATAGAAAATGAGAGAAAAAGATGAGAAAAAGGACTCGAGTCTCGGGTTTTACCCCAAGACGCCTACGTAGCCTATAAAGGCATCAAAGTCCACGTAGTTCGCATACAAAGCAAAGGGGTGGGGTTTATCCCATAAATTCAAATGTGGGATCTCTTATTTGTAAGTGTGTGTGTGTCTGTAGAAAAAGTGTATTAGTTGTGAGAAAAGTGTGGAAAAAGTGTGAGAATCCCTACTTGGAATTTATGAGTAAACTCTCTTTTTCTTGTTTTTGGGGTTTTTATTTATATGAAAATAAGAGATGTTCAATAATACTAAATACTAAGTATATTAGGATAAGTGAGATGAGAGATGAGATAATAAAAGTGCTAAGTAAGAAAACAAGTTATTGAGAATTTAAGAGAAAAGTGAGAAAGTTGGACCTTCTTGAAGATCTTGAGCTTGATCTTGAGTGTTGAGTAGCAGCCCTTGAGCTTGGATGATGATGGAGAGTGGTTAATTCACCAAGTTTGATGAAAAGTGGAGGTAAAAAAGGGATTTGGAAGTTGAAATCACGCTGCCTTCGAGAGAGGTTTCTGGGATTCGTTCAGAGAGATTTCTATCAGATCTGGGCTCTTCTTGCAAATGAGGTGAAGGCATCCTTTTATAGGCCCAGGTGAGTTCCGATCGGCATAGACCCCTTCCTGCCTATCGGCAGGCAGGTGCCGATAGGCAGGTTCTGGAACCTGCTGTTTGGCAGTGTGTTTCAAGCTTTTTCAAAAAATCGGCTGCCGAAGCCAAACCATTGGTCAAATTCGCGCACGGGGCATACCGTTGGAAAGGTAATTCAGAGACCTTCGAAAGTCCTTTGGATCGCTCTCAGGTTAGGGAGGTGAATTTTGGTCAAATGTGGCTCGGAAACGTTTGTCGCTCTATTGGACGGGGAATCGTGCGGACGCAAACGGATCGTTCATCCGCATGGTAAGTCTGAATCGCGCACGGGGCATACCGTTGGAAAGGTTAGGAGATTTAATTCGACATTCCAAAGAGTTTGACCTGGTTTGGTGAGTTGTCTTTGGTCAATCGGGCCCAGTAAGCATTCGGTGACCTCCCGGAGTCAAATAGATCGTTCGTCCGCATGGAAAGTCGAAATCGCGCACGGGATGGACCGTTGGAAAGGGTATATAGTTCCCTTAGAATATTCATTCAGCCTCAGTTGGGATGAAGAGTTGACATAGGTCAAACAGAGCCCGGGAGCGCCCGGTGGCCTCCGGGTCAGGTTTCGGACGCAAACGGATCGTTCGTCTGCATGGTAAGTCAGAATCATGCACGGGACGGACCATTGGAAAGCGTATTTAGTGTCCTTCGAAGATTCATTGAGTCTCGGTCCTGACGAAGAGTTTGCGTTTTAGGTCAAACTGAGTTGGGGAGGGCCCGATGGCTTCCAAGTCAGTACTCGGGACGTGACCTGGGTTTATAGCGATGAAGGGAGGTACTGGGGACCTAAGGAGAGTTAGGGGGTCACAGAATGGGGTGTCTACACTCTGAAGATATAATGGCCCAGATTTTTTAGCAGACTTTGAAGGACAACTCCCTCCGATGGTTCCTATCCCACATAGAATCAAGAATCTGCAGTTGGGAAGATGTCGCTCGGGAATTTATGTCACAGTATAAGTACAATGAAGAATTAGAGGTTACACGCTGTGATCTAGAGATTCTTAAGAATAATCCTAGAGAAATCGTCAACAACTTCATATCAAGGTAGAGAGAGAAAGCTGCCACAATGAACAACCAACCCCCTGAAGAAGAACAAGTCAGCATCGTGAAGAAGAATTTTCTACCCCATATCCGAACAATTATGGGAGGTCAGTATTATCCACACTTTTTAATTCTCTGGGAAGTGGGAGTAGAAATTAAAGAAAGTGTTACCAAGGTATAAGACGAACCGAAGAAGGTGTTTGGACAGTTCATTCCCAAAAAAGTACAAGAAGCCTATTGTTGTCAATTTTATAAAATACCGCAAGTGCACGGGCTATTATAGAATAACGAGTGTAAGTACGGGTCGAACCCACGAGGATTTATCAATTTGTTTTCGTTCAAAATAATTGGAACTTTCCAACTAAACTAAATGGTTGTAGAAATGAGATGTAATATTAAACTACGCTAACAATAATGAAAAATAAAACTACGAAATATATAAACTAATGTGTGAGAAAACTAGGACGCTCGATCCATTTATCACATTCAATTAATACTATGCAATAATTTAAACTCAGCATTCCCAATTTTATAACTCAAATTAAACCGACTTTCATCGCATGTAATTCATAAAATAACACGATTAAAGTTCACACTAAAATTTTACGTCTCTAAATTTAGACTGCTAAAATCCCTTAAAAAGTTCACTTTTAAATTTAAAAGTGTAGTCTTTAAGTATGGACTATCAAAATAAACGAGTGCAAGCATAATCCATCAAAAAGTACTCACACATAAAAATAAAAATATGATTTTTTTCAAAGAAATCTGAAGGTTTAAAACACACTCTCGTGTCATTTTAAATGAATACTGAATTTTTAAAACCTTTAGCACGTATTGGGAGCAAAGACGAATTTAAATCACACAAAATATTAATCAAACATGATAAATTTCACCTAGTCCTAGTAAGGAAATTAAGCTAGCATAATTGAAGACATAATAATATTGCAAGAACAAATACTAATTTTCATTAATAAAAAAAATTTACAAATATTGTGTCTCACAAATACTCTTGACAAAACTCCTCCCACAAAGATACAATTCTTGGCCCTAAAAAATAAAGCTCTCAAAATAAAACTACCAAAAATTGTTCTAAGGTGGCTCTCTAATTTCTCTCTTAAAATATTGAACCCAACGGTCCGATTTATAGACTTATGGGTAGGGTATTTGGATGGGGTGGGACTCTCCCTGATTGATTGTATTTGAGCTGATAATTATCTCATGGAGTCTTGGGAAGAGTTGGAGATAATTATCCCCAATTTTGGCACAATTCACATCACTATTCAAAGCACCAGCTTTAATCGCATTTTTTACCTCCAAAACTTCAAAATCTCATTTTCGCCCAATATTAAAAGTTGCGAGTATTGTCAAGTCCTTTCCGAAAAGGTATGGCACGTCCTCAACGGACACTCGAATGATTTTATAAAAAAAATAGTACAGTTGTGTCAACTGTCGTGTCGTGTCGCGTTGCGACGTATCACATCCTGATGATTTTTGTATATTGAATCCTTTGTTGTCCAAATTTCCGGGGTACTTGTAAAAATGAAAAATGAAACTAATTAATTCAAATTTAGGGTCATAAATATTTTAAAAAATCCCCGATTACCCCTCTTTGCATTTTAGCCCCCGAAATTCATAATTTTTCAGTTTGATCCAGAATTCAACCAAATTTTTGTGATAATTTTATTTCGACTAGATAAATATTTAAAATTAAGTTCAGGTCCATAAAGCTTTGAAAATTATGATTTCGTCCCGTGAAATACTAAAATTGCATTTTTAACTCAAATTTTATTCAAACTTGAATTTTTTTTTCTTTATTTTATGAAAATGACTTAAAGATCATTATTTATAATACAAAGGGCCTAACAAGGTCTAGATTTTGACATAATTCATGCAAAATAATACACTCATCAAATACCCCCAAACCTAAACTTTGCTAGTCATCGAGCAAAACTAAAATTTAAAACCTAACTCACTTTCGTAGGAATCACGATTGCACTTAGCATGTGCAACAAGGCGTTAAACTCCTAGGTTACCCTAGTGGACGAGTTATGTCTCGTGAGGGTTTGCAGTGAATATATCCACAAAATTCAAAAACTTGACTCAATGCAAAAGACTCAAAAAATAATATAACCAAGTTTGAATGCAAACTTCATAAATATAGTAGAACTTCACGTTTTGAACTCAACTTATCATGTGTGTGTTCATAAACAATATAACCGTCCATTTCAAAAGATTTGATCGTTACGTTTCTAATCCGAAAGTTCGTTTTGATTTCAAAATCTCATGAGATGCACTCACAATCGAATACTCGAAAATGGGTTGTTTTTTCCCGGTATATGTGAATAAAAGAGTAAATTTAAGAGAACAAATTTCACATATACATGATCAAAAACGTACTTTTTATAATGGATGAATATGATCTCATGAATGGAAAATCGGTTATTGAATCACACCATAGATCCTATTCATATTATCTCCACACTATAACTAACTTCACTTGATATAGATTAGGACTTTCTTTAGTTGTATTGTAGGCTCGGATTTGGATAGAAAGAATGGTTATTTGGAGTATAGAGGTTTTTCAGTATTGTGACGTTTAGGCACTTTTTCTTCTAACCTCCATTTTTTTCTTCTTTTTCTTTTCAACTCAAATTTTTTTTCATCTTTTTTTCTTTTGTTCTTTTTTTTCACACATCTATCTTGCAACCTCCTTTTCTTTTGGCCTTTTTTCTACTGTAATTCCACCCTATAATTCTCAGAAAAGGGTTATGACTTATTTTTATGGGCTTTAAACCCCGAGTTGGAGCTGGGTAGGATAGTAGGTTTTCAACAAAAGGCTTATCTTCTTTTTGGGTCAAATGGGCTTGAAATGCAATAATGTAAACATGTTGGAGTTTGGACCTACTTTTTGGACTTTTAAACAATGGCCTAATCTCATTTATGAAGTTTCATTAAGTTGATTTATGTCTCAAGAGGACTTACTAAGACTTTGTAATACCTCGTGATTGTGAGAGCTGAGAATTTAAATTATTTTGGGTGAAATAAAATTTATTTAATTGGATAATTTTAAATTTGGGGAATGGGGTCAAAATTTGATGATGTTATAAAGTATTTCGGATGACGATTCTGAGTGTGCGGTTGATTCGGGATGGGTTGAGATAGTCAAAATAACTGTCCTTGGGTTTTATTTCGATTCTGAAATATTTTAAGTTAGTTTGACTCGGATTGGAGTAAATGAGTCATTTAAAGTGTGTATTATCATTTAAAGTTAGGGTTTAGGATTTAAGGGCTTAGGAGGCTTAGGAAATAAGCCAATCTCATTTGTGAGAAAGAGAAAGACCCAGAGAGAGAGAAAGAGAGATAAGTGGAAGGGGAGAAGAGAAAGAGGAGAAAAGCTTGGGGATTCCAGCCAAGACGCGATTTCGAGGACGATTCAACCTCTACAACTTTGAGGCAAGTGATTAAACTTGCTAAATAATTTATGTGTGTAATTTATTTCATGATTTGTGGATAAAAATGTGGATTTTGGGTTATTATGTCAAAATGAAATCTTGCATTTGATGTTTATACATGGATTTGAGGTTGTATAATGAGTGGGGTTGATATATATAATGAGTTTTGATATTAGAAACATGATTGGGTTGAAGATTTATGGTTAGAAGATGATATATTGGGTTTTTGGAGAGTTAGATTTCGTCCAAAATGTATAAGGACGTAATTTTATAAATGTCGGGCGTAGAATCTAGGAATTTTCTGTTTTCCCTAGATCACAGTTTATATGTCTGATAACGCTACATTCGGAACGTTATCACGATCATCCACGATGGCCTTTATCCAAATCCAATGCATCCATTATCTTCACATGCATAATGCTACATGCGACGTGCTGCTGAGCTCATTCCCACTACTCCACTACGCAATATTGGTAAAATGGTTTTATTAGAGTGTTAATATTTGCATAAATATTTGGGAAATTTTTCCGAAAATGTTTTTTCGAAGTATGATGTATTTTTATAAAAAGAAAAAATTTTTGTAAGTGGAAAAGTGGAGTGCCTCGATCGAAGAGCTCGCTCAAGTGAGCTGGCACTGTCGTTCAAGGGAGATCAGCATCTCGCGCGAAGTCGTTCGAACGACACGTGTCCTTCGTTCGAGCGAGATGCCTATCTCGTTCGAGTGCCGCTGCCACCTCGATTTTCATATAAATACTAGTGTACCTTCTACACATTTTTCAAGTCTTTCTGCAATCTCAAATTCTGCGAAAATAGCCCAGAATCCGACTTCACCTTTTAAGGTTTTTTAAACCTTTTTTTATTCACATAAACACTCCCATCTATATATGTGAATTGTTAAACCTTCGTGAGGATCATTCTTACTCACCTGGAGTAATTTGTGGAGGAGTCGATTTCTTCTCTACTGCTGCCCACCTGGAGTTCCTAAGGGAGATTCCAGCCGACGACATCAAAATCGACACCTGCGGGTATTTCTGTGTCACACTTATTTTCATTGTAATCCGTGTAACCGTATCTTACAAAATTATAGTGAAAATAAAAGGTTTTGCCCCTTTGGGAGATTTTTCCTCATTTGTGTGTGTTTGAATGTTCTTGCATGATTTCATCATCTTCAATCACACCTAGATGCATGTTTAGGACTAAATTGATAAAAAACTGAGTTTAATTAAATAATTTCTTTATTTGAACACAAGCGCACTCTCTCACAAAATGAAGAATGCCGAATTATCTGGTATGGCCAGTCGACTGCGGCCAGGAAGCCAGTCGACCGCGCCTCAAGGAAAAATCTTACTAGTTGCTTCGCAAGGCAAATTCCAGAACCGCGGTTGACCGGGGGTCGGGGGCCGGTCAACCGGTACTCTGTTTTTAGCCCAAGGATGGAATTTTCTTTTTACCCCTTTTCTTTTGGGTCTAAAACTTAGGGACCTTCTTAGTTAATGTATTATAGAGGGTTATGTTATAATATCAAGAAATTGATACCTTAGGATAGTAAGACGGTCTTCGGGCCTATTTTAGGAATGGCTTATGAGGAAATGATTATAGGACTAAAAGATAGTTAGATTGTATTAATTTGATTGTGCTGGACTATCATGAAGTGGTCATACGTTATAGAGATAATTCCTTTTTACTTATGTGCTTTCGAAGTCAAGTAGTATCACAGTATATGTTTTAGTATATCACCGACTAGAATAGTTTGTGTTAGTACTTATAGCCGGGATAATTATTATATATTGGTGTGCATCTGGATATAGATGGTATGTGTATGATGATTGATACACATGTTCAATTTTGAGATAGTATCCTTAATGTTGGATATATTGGGAGACTATTCATATCATAGGCGTAATGGATGAATAAGCTTCAAGTGAGAGATCGTAATACAAAGAGAATTGGTAAGGTATGCGGCATAGCGTTGGTTAGCATAATGAGAGTTATGTACTTATAGCCGAATTCATTATTTTCATATATACGGACGGTAGATAGTATCCATATATATATATGGTTGCATATATGGCGTGAATGCATATACCTTGTGTGATGGTTTGTATATATGATGTGATCGTATGTATATCTAGTGTGAATGATATATACTTATTGTGTGAGCATACCCTTCCAATGCTATCATGGGAAGTTTTGCAATATGGGTGAGTCCCCTGGCTTGAGGAGCAGGGTGCGTATAGTCCCCAGGTCATAGTCGTCCATTATTTATTGCGTTATTTTTTATTCTGGGTAAGAAGTCTTGGGTATGAATCCTTGTCACTTTCAGGTTCGGAACTATGACCGTTTCCCATTCGTTATGATTTGTTTAATTACCACGGTGGTGTGATAATAGTCCGGTGGCTAGTAACCCGGGTCAAAGCGAGTAGTTCCTGGAAGATGATAGCATTGTGATGTATATTTTTATATCCTATATGTGAATATGTACAGGATATTTTAAGTGCACGTTATGTGTGATATGTGTACATGCTCAATAGGGTTAAATGATTGTGTTTTATAACTAGAGAAATGTTATATATCCTATAGGTGAATGTAAAATGGGTATTCTAAGATGCAAATTATAGGTGTTAGGTGTACGTGCTTGTTAGGGTTTAACGATCTTGCCTAGTAACTAGAATAAGGTTATATAGACCCTTAAGTTTTGTGAGACACGTTATTATTGAACTTAGAGATAGTTGTTCATAATAAGTAGTTGAAGTTAGATGGGTTGCGTGTTGACGGTATAAGGGATCTCGACGATCAACATTGTCAAGTAGTAGTGTATCGAGGGGGGTTCCTTGTTTGGATTTCACTTTGCGAGATTCCCCATGCATGAACCATAGCACAATGTTGGGAGTGGGGAGAAGTTTAGTCCTTAGCACTCGGGTTTAGGTTAACTGGTGAAAGAATACTTTATAAGTATATAAAGAAGGTGTGTGACTATTAGGATGTTTATAAATTATTTAAGTTATTAAGTAGAAATCTATAAATCCTAGTAAGATATATGTGTATATGCATACGTTAACATATAAGTTTGGGCGTAAACTTAGGGTATGATAGAATGAGAAGATTTTGGGTTATTCTTGAGATAGCGGGTTACACGGGTGTAGACTATGCGTAGATTAAGATGGAATTATCCCTAGAAGGTGTCGGGTAAATAAATTGAGGATCAGGTGCATACATTTAGGTGCGCGCTTTAGCCGAGGGGCGAGTTTGAGTTCCATAAGAGTGTGATTCCACTTTAATTATGAAATCATTCATTTATAATTATTATGCATTTGCTATAAAAATATTTTCATACCTCGAGGTCTGACCCATTTATATTTATATCTTGCTATACATATATTTTAATATATTATAGGTGTCCCACCACAAGGATGCCAATGATGCTTTCTATTCAATGTCCTTGGAGCTGTAGCAGATGCGGACTGTTACGGAAATTTTATTCTAGCCGCTTCATATCCTTTGTAAATCTAGTTAAGGATTCAGTTTGTATATCGGGTTTATACCCAAGGGTCATATTTAGCACTTATATATATATATATATATATATATATATATATATATTTCTCTTCTCAGGATGTTGTAATGTCTGTGACCCGACATCATTTTCGGGTATATTTCCTTTTGTGTACTTATTGGGTTTTAATTTGAGTACTTCCTTTTATTATGGTACGTGTGTACATTTTATTTTGTTCGGTAGTTACTATATTGTTGGTATGTTGTATCATTGTATGGTTTTAAATTTTTTTGGCATTTGCTTATTGTAGTATTGGTTAGTTAGCTATGTTTATTTAGTCTCGACAGTAGATGCTGAGAATGATCGACTTGAGATTCCTGATTTATTTTAGTATAGGGTTGGCCACCCGTTATTATTTTAAGCGGGGTGTCACAGACTTCTAGTGCTTAAGATTCACATTTTGACTTTTTGTTTTTAGTAATCGAACAAAACACATAATTTGAGATCATCAACGAATTTATCACTGAAGGAAAGCTTGAGTTATTTTAACTCGGATTGATTTAAATCTCTCAAAATGATGAATGGCACAAAAATCTCACTGGGCTAAAATCTCCACATTTATTCGTTAAGAATCTTAAATTTTTCCTTAATATCCATTTTCAATCATATTATACCACTAATGTGTAAAAAAATTCATAAGTTGAGAGATTCATGAATTAATTCTATATTAAGAAATCGTTTCAAAACTCAATTATATTGAAAAAAAAATTTCTGATTTTTTTCTTTTAACAAATACCATCGTTACCCCCCAAACCTAAATTTTACATTAACCTCAATGTATGCTCGAACTAAAAATATGGACAAAGTAAATAAAGTACAAAAATAAAATGATGATATTACCCGTGAATTTCCTATTGTGTTACTAACTTCCCACCGATCTTACATGCATTGCATTATAAATCAAAAGTCTGAATAATTGAGAGTCAACCCAATCGACAAAGTATACACATGAAGGCACATAATGAATGTGGTGAGTGAAATTATCGAGGTGCGCAGTCACATTATAACATAGATGGTCAGTCTCGAAGAGACTATCATAATGAAATTCCGAATAACATGTTAATCCTAAGTTTCCCTCAAACCCGAGAATGAATAAATTGGACTCTAAATCGGACGATACTTTACTCATTTCCTCAATCTCATCCAAATATTCAAATGACATAGGTGGACGTGGTGGAAAAGGATAATGCGATATGAAAAAACATGCATCACAAGGTGCAAATACTCGAATGATTTTCTCAATCTTATCACTAGTAAATAAAATCTCATGCGTTAGCATACTCTCAAAAAGCTCGAGTTTTCGTTCACAGAGAAGGAATTGATCCATCCTATAATCCCAGTCTCTCTCATCTAAATGACAAAAAGAGTCCAATTACATTGGACATCAAAAGTAACCTCCTCATCAACCAAACCAAATTCTTTTCCAAATTATTCAAGACTCATATTTAGTGACAGATCAGGTGGCCAAGCATGTAGATCGAGTGTGTCACTCTCCCGTGGGGTAGTGACATCGTTCACTTCTTGAACGTACTTGACTGCATTATCTCCCATATCAGATGATGACCTATCTAAATTAAAAACATTCAAATCTGTGGTCATGTTCCCAAATGATAGGTTCAGTGGCCCACTATGACATCGAATGACAGCGTCGGAGGTGGCCAAAAAGGGTCGATCGAGGATGATCGGGATTTGTGTGGATGAGTTTAGTATGTGTTGCGTGTCTAAGACCATAAAGTCTACCAGAAAGATGAACTCACACACTTTAATCAAGACCTCCTAAACAACACCTCTAGGTATCTTAATGGATCGATCATCTAAGGACAAGGTCATCTCAGTTGGCTTTAACTCCCCCAAACCTATTATCTTTTACACGGTGTACGGCAGAAGGTTCACGCTAGCTCCTAAATCCAAGAGAGCTTTCTCGAAGTGATATAATACATATTATTATTCCTATAATATGTAAAGATAATTACTCCATAATTACCATAAATGTTCCCAACATAATTCCATTTATTAATAATTTACCATCTAACCATTCCAAAATAATTATTTAACCATCCAGTTAATTGTAATTTTCTCAGTTTAATGAGGGCACAATAGTATTTTTAACTAACTTCTTTATTTTTCCAAAACTCGGTTCCGCTCACTCACTTGGATTCACAAAAATACTCACAACCCAAATTTCAGGCCCACTATCCTCACTAAGTAAGTTATAAATTTCACCCCCTAAATAATTTCTTAACCACTTGTCATAGGTAATTACCGTCGATTAAATATGGGCACAACATCCTTTAATCACTTAAATAATAATTTTTCCCTTTTTAACCCATACCTAAGAGAAAAGGCCAAACATAAAACAAACCCCTTTTTCTCATTCTCTAAACCCAAACCCATGCGTAGAAGGAACAACCTGCCAAACAACCCTCAGCGTCGCTCGAAGGAGGGACTGGGTCATTTGAGCGACTTCACATGTCGTTCAAACGAGATCCAACCTCATTCGAATGACTCCCCACTCTCTCTATCATGTCATCTTCTCCATATGTTCTTCCCAAACACGATTTTTAAAAGCCAGAACTAAGCCGGTGAACCCAGAAAACTGTCTATCTAGAAGCAACCCTTTTCACCCAAAAACTAAAACAAAATTCTTTAAGTTCACACCCAAAATTTTAGATCTCTTTAAGGCTCATATCATTCAATTGTTTTTCCATTACCAACTATCATTTAATCCACCATCAAAACACAACTGTCAAGGGATTCGCATCAAAATTCAATCCATCAATTTGCAATAACAGTTCTACATCAATTAATCAAAAAAGTATTCCCAATTTAATTAACAAAACCCTAAAGGAATCTATCCTCAATTTTTAGAAATTTCGATTGCTAATTTCTGGGATGATCTCTCTATATAAATTCACCCTTTACATGTGTTATTCATCAATAATCAAAGACATCAAGCCCTAAATCCCGAAAATCTAAAGGGAAAAATATATAATGATTCAAGAAATATATTAGAAAATAAATTAAGAAAGAGAATTCTTGCCCAAAAAATTTGTAGAAGATGAATCCTTGAAAACCTTTAATTTCTTCTTTGTTCTTGCCCCCTTTCCCTTTTTTGGTGGTTTTCTCTTCTTTATCCCGTGACTGCCAACTTAGGTTTTGTGGATTGATAGTGGGGGAGTGGGTTACCCCCACTTAAACACTAATTAAATGGCCAATCCCGAGTTGGACCTAAAATCCAACTTTTGGGCCTCCAAATAAGCCTGAAACCATAACCCACCTAGCCCAAATGTTCCCCAACTCATATACCTATGACCTGGGGTCAATTTTTAAATATTTAAAATACTAAACCGAGTATGCGTCCCAAATATTTTTATTTTGCTTAGACATTTTTAATATGTTCCAACGACACGCACCCCATAATGTAATTATGAATTAAATTATTTTTCACTCGCAAACCCATTATGTCCAATTGAGTTTTACTTTCAAAAAATTATAAATGATTACTTAAATTAAAAATTTTACTTGCTTAAATTTTAAATCCTCCCAATTAAATTTGTTCTAAAAATTAAAATCCGAAATCATTAAATCCATTAAATCGAAATATCTTATTCCAAAAATTTACGGGGTATTACGTTCTCCTCCCCTTATAATAGAATTTCATCCTCGGAATTCGCTAAAGCCCAACCTTATGTTTTTATGCATGTTATTAAACCAAGCTTTACACCCAATTATTCCATATCCATGTACCATGAGATAAAAGAAAAGGCTCACCCATGCCTATCATAAAATCACCGGGGTGTTCACATAACATTAACAAATATAAATGACATATATACATCTTATTTTTACCATTCAAACCTAGCATAACCATACACCAAATATACCACCATATATACACATGTAAGAGAAATAAAGATCTCAGTATCCGACTTTCCTCAACTCCCAACTTTTGCCAATTTCGTGCGTGGAACGTCTCGCAAGCGAAATCCAAACAAGGAACCCTCCCGATACACTACTGTACGGCTTAGTCAGTTATTGAGATCCATTGGCCCGAGATTAAAAGAAAAATAAATACACATGAATGTGTGCAGTAATGAAATAAATTTTAACTATTACCCATTGTCAATTAAAGTCTCATATAGCCAAAGGGATACACTAAATCCCAATAAATATATCCATTTAATTACTCAAATCAATAATCCAAAATGTTCGAGGGTCTAACACCTCTCAGCTCCGAACCTTTGCTACTTTCATGCGTGGGATGTCTCGCAAGCGAAATGCAAATAAGGAACCCTCCCGATACACTACTATATAGCATAGTCGGTCGCTAATATCCGTCAGTCCAGAACCCATGTCTATAGTGTGCTCAATTAATTTACAAGGATCTCCACGCCCTATAGTCACCCATTTACCCATATTTAAATTCGGGGTGTCCTAATTCCTCTAGTATATAAATTACCAATATGACAGTACCAAGAACAATAACCAAAATATCCTAGAATCCAACATCTCTTAACTCCTGAAATTTGCTACTTTCATGCGTGGGACGTCTCACTAACGAAATCCGAATAAGGAACCCTCCCAATATGCTTCTGTTGGTCCAGGACCTAAGTATATTAATATTTTTAAATCAATTTATATGGCTTTACGAACCTACTCCTTCCTATAAAGGCTATCACTGTCTATTCCCAATGACATCATCATTATAATAATATTATTTTGATTGTAGACCTCATCATGTAATCGAGACCACCACTAGTCCTAATACTACCGGAGAACCCAAATACTTCTAAAACAAGAATTTCTTTCGCTTCGCATACTCTTAACATAATTTGCAAGATTCATCACTGGATAATTATCTTACTACAACATAGCTCCACAATTGCGCCTAAAATAAGCATAAGGCTCCTTGTAGGCATTTATATACCTCTATTCACCAACCTAAGATTATGCTTTTTCACCCAAGGTGAACCAGCATAAACCACTATCCCAAGTACGAAGTCTAACTCCTCCAATGTACTAACAAAACTCAAGTGAACACTAAGTTTTCAATATCAAGCAAAACATATCTTACGTACTCCAAGATAGGGAAAAGCATATCCTTTACCATCAATGCTATCATTAATCTCTTTTCCCAAATAATTTTATCCCTAATCCGATGCCAATCTTGTTGTGGGTCCTAGTTTACACGAACTAATCTCTGCTGATGCATTATTACCCATTATCATTTCCTCAAATCTCCTAAATATATTCCATTAAATTTCTAGACACTAAATTTCTCGAACTCCTCGAAATTCTAGCAAGCAGCCGACACTAAAGTTTCTATTACTCTCTCTCCAAACGGGTAACAATGACTAGAAAAGAATACAATGATTCCTAATCATATGGCTCTACATCAAAGAACACAATGCAAAACGTAACGAGTTCAAACACATATCCTAAGGACACTAGAACCGTGCTCTGATACCAACTGTAATAACCCCCATTTTCTCATGTAAAGGTTGGCCAGACACGATACGCCGAAGATGGGACTTATCGATCAATTAGTACCATTCTCAGCACCAAGAAACATAAATACTGTTATTGAAGAAAGTCGATACTTTAAAACATTATAAATATCTCACTGACAACAATAAAACTCGAGACAAACCAACTGAATAATAATGAATCCAATAATAATTAAATATTACAATTCTAATATAATATAAATAAATAAATAAATAAATAAATAAATAAATAAATAAAACTTGGGCTTATGCCCTTACAAATTTCTCTAAATAAAATATCTGAATTCTGACAGAAAAGCACCTAAACTAGAGTCAGGAGTTTGGAAATCTGCTAAGCACCAAGAGAACACAAGGCTGGTAGAGCAACAGTCTTGCTATCCCTGTATATAAAATAACCTGGGAAAAAACATTTATAATTCGGTTCAAAGCCCGAGGTGTGCAAGAATTAACTTGATTAATTTATTCTGTAATAATACAATCAATGCAAAAATAAGTATTTCCCCTTTCTACACTCACATACGTATAACACCTCACCTCTCATCTAAGTGTGACATGTCTCGCATCCTAAAATCCCCAAATAATAACTACGATTCTGCGTCAATTTTAAATAAACTGACTAAATGATTTAGGTGTACTGACTACATTTAGTTATCAATTTCCATAATTTTCTAGTCTCATAATTTCCACCGAATAAGCCTGGATATCTACTATGCAATAAAGGATCACAATTTTAATTTAATTCCACATTCATAGATATTTAAATTTATTTACATAGTATCCGGGGAATTAATAATATATGTCCTTCCATATATGTGACACACAAGGTCATCTACCGCTGGTGTCTAATTCCTGCTGTATCGGCAAGTCCGAGGGAATCCTAACATAGAAATCAGACAGTCCGAAGGAATCCTGGCATCCTAAGCAGACACCACAAAACACACATACATTGGGGGCGGTCCCTACACAGGATACTTGTATACGGCCCATACCCAACGGTGATACAGGAATAGTTGGCGCCACGCCTACCTCTCGAGGGTGGGAAGCCTCTACATAGTACCTCTATGCTTTCACAACGTTATGCCCACTTGTGCCGACGTGTGGTCATTGGCCCAAACGTGCAAACCTCCATGTCGATAGGAAAGTTCAGTGGTATGTCCACACACAAATATAATATAATACATATTATTATTCCTGTAATATGTAAAGGTAATTACTCCATAATTACCATAAATTTCCATAACATAATTCCATTTATTAATAATTTACCATCTAACCATTCCAAAATAATTATTTAACCATCCATTTAATTGTAATTTTCTTAGTTTAATAAGGGTACAATAGTATTTCTAATTAACTTATTTATTTTCCCAAAACCCGGTACCGCTCACTCACTTGGATTCACAAAAATACTCACAACCCAAATTTCAGGCCCTCTATCCTCACTAAATAAGTTATAAATTTCACCCCCTAAATAATTGCTTAACCGCTTGTCATAGGTAATTACCTTCGATTAAATATGGGCACAACATCCTTTAATCGCTAAAATAATAATTTCCCCCTTTTTAACCCATACCTAAGAGAAACAACCGAAACTTAAAACCAACCCTTTTTTCTCATTCTCTAAACCTAAACCCATGTCCTTGTGTAGAAGAAATAACCTGCCAAACAACCTCAACGTCGCTCGAATGAGGGGCTGGGTCGTTTAAGAGACTTCACAAGTCGTTCAAACGAGATCCAACCTCGTTCGAACGACTCCCCACTTTCTCTTCCATGTCATCTTCTCCATCTGTGCTTCCCAAACATGATTTCTAAAAGCCAGAACGAAACCTGCGAACCCAGAAAACTATCTATCCAGAAGCAACCCTTTTCTCCCCAAAACTAACACCAAATTCTATAAGTTCACACCCAAAATTTTAGATTGTTTAAGGCTCATATCATTCAATTGTTTTCCTATTACCATCTATCATTTAATCCACCATCAAAACACATTTATTAACAGATTGCATCAAAATTCAATCCATCGATTTGAAATAACTACTCTACATCAATTAATCAAAGTATTCCCAATTTAATTAACAAAACCGTAAAGGAATCTATCCTCAATTTTCAGAAATTTCGATTGCTAATTTCTGGGATGATCTTTATATATAAATTCACCCTCTACATGTATTATTCATCAATATTCAAAGACATCAAGCCCTAAAGCCTAGAAATCTAAAGGGAACAATATATAATGCATCAAGAAATATATTGGAAAATAAATTAAGCAAGAGAATTCTTGCCTGAAAAATTTGTAGAAGATGAATCCTTTGAAAACCCTTGATTTCTTCTTTGTTCTTGCCCCCTTTCCCTCTTTTGGTGTTTCTCTCTTCTTTCTCCCGCGGATGCCAACTTAGGTTTTGTGGAATGATAGTGGGGGAGTGGTTTAACCCCACTTAAACTCTACTTAAAGGGCAAATCCCGCGTTGGACCTAAAACCCTACTTTGGGGCCTCCAAATAAGCCCGAAACCATAACCCGCCTAGTCCAAATGTTCCTCAACTCATATACCTATGACCCAAAACCAATTTTAAATATTTAAAACACTAAATAGAGTCTCTAACACTCCCTAAAATGCGTCCCAAATATTTTTATTTTACTTAGATATTTTTAATATGTTCCAACGACGCGCGCCCCATAATTTAATTATGAATTAAATATTTTTCACTCGCAAGACCATTACGTCGAGTTGAATTTTATTTTTATAAAATTATAAATTCTTACTTAAATTAAAATTTTACTCATTTGAATTTTAAACCCTCCCAGTTAAATTTATTCTAAAAATTAAAATCCAAAATCATTAACTCCATTAAACCGAAATAGTTGATTCCAAAAATTTACGGGGTATTACACCTGACCTATTATCTCTAGGATTGTCTGACTTCCTTGTCGGTAGTTTGATCCATACCATAAATAATTATGGGTGCAAAATATTTGACAGAAATGGGGGGGGGGGGGGGGATATCCAAATAAGAACATAAAGTTTTATATATACCCACCCAATAAAATTCAAATCAAAATAGCTCCATAATAAAACTAATTAAAGTGAAAATCCCTAATTGGTAGGGAGTGAAGAAACCTATGAATAAATGAGAGAGTGTGAGATAGAGATGACTTGAATAACACATTATTGATAACAGTTCTTGAGACCACTGTGTGAACCACGAAAATTCGGTTTCAAGAACAAACAATAAAATGAGTTTGTACTGAGTTTGAAACCAATTTATTACACAAAAGAAGCATAAAAACAATTAAACGTATATATAAAAAAATATACAAATAGAGGTAGAAGAAATTGTTGAGTTTGTAATGTACCCCTGAATACACAACAGAGAATACTTGAGTTTGCAAGCTACAAAACAAAAAAAATAATAGAAAGAAGCATAAATAAAACCTCCTTTAATTGGAAGTGAGCACGAGAGGTGAGAAATGATCGGAGATGAGAAATGGAGGGTCTCTGAGAGGGTTTATGATGGTGGTTGTCTTTGTCCGAAAGGAATTGAGAAAACATTAGGGGAAACAAAAAGTAAAGTGTAATTTTGATAGATGGGGCTGTATGTGTCTAACGTGAGGGTATCTTACCAAAATACCCTTTTTTTGAATTAAAGTGTAATTTTGATAAGCAAGAAAAGAGGGGAAAACCAAAAAACTAAGGGGTAGGTTTGTAAAAAAAAAAAGAGATGTGAGCTCAATCATTAAATATGTAAGGAGGTGGGATTCATCTACGTCGTTAAAATTGTGTATATTTTCAAAAACTTCCCTATCATTTTATATATATATATATATATATATGTCTATTGTTCTTGGTTTATATATATTGTATTATATATTCTTTTATCCAAGATTAACTTCAATTTTCAATACCTACCTTTGGTAGACTATCCTTGGGCAACTATTTCCACTTTTATGCCTTAGCCTTAGGCTTTAGACTCAGCGATGCATACTTGTTTTATTGGGCCCTGCACATTGTTCTTGTCATCCATCACTTTTGATGAAGCAAATGAATGTAATATTATATGTATAAATATTCTTTTTTTTTTTTTTTTTTTTACATATACTTTTATATACTTTACTTTGTATATATTAGAATTGTTTAGTTATGACCTTATTTAGTTTGATTTATTATAAAACCTATTTACATATATCTATATATAGTGTACTTCTCTTGTGCGAACCAGTCCGCATTTTAAGAGTGCGGACCGAACATGTGTCATATGGCAGTGAGCCCGGAAATGCGAGGGAGTGCCTATAATTTAGGCGATAATTTTCAGGCTTACCGCCAAGTGACACATGTTCGGTCCACACTCTTAAAATGCGAATTGGTTCGCACAAGAGCAGTACTATATATATATATATAGTACTGCTCTTGTGCGGACTATCCCGCATTTTAACAATGAGGACTGGACACGTGAGCTAACAAAAGAGAGAGTGCCTATAATTTAGCCAATAATTTGTAGGTGCAGCGTCAGATGACACATGTACAATCCATACTATTAAAATGCGAGAAATTTCGCACAAGACCATTATTACACACACACACACACACACACACACACACATATATATATATATATATATATATATATATGCAGGCTCCTGTGCACACTAAGTTTGCACACATGCTCGCGCACACCGGTTTTTTTAAAATATTAAAAAAATATTTTTTAGCTGCTTTTTTTAAGTGATATTTAAACATTTTGATGGACGCATATAAAAAAAAACTCTTTTTTGCTATTTTTAAAAAATTGGTCAAACTTTCGCAGCTTTTAAAGTGCTTAAAAGCAGTGAAAGTTTGACCTATTTTTTAAAAATAGCAAAAACATTTTTTTGAGTTGATTTTTTTTATATGGGTCCTTTGAAATGTTTAAATATCACAAAAAAAATTACCTCAAAAATATTTTTTTACTATTTTAATAAAATGATGTGCAAACTTAGTGTGCATAGTAGCATGTATATATATATATATATATATATATATATATATATATATTCTATTTTTATTAGATCTTAAACGTCTAGTATTGTTCGAACACGGAGATGTTAAGATTTTCCTTAGGTCCTTATAATTTCATCCAAAAAATAGTTCCAAAACATCAATTTCTACTAAACACCACATAAGTACCTATTATTTCTTCTTAACACTATAAAAACCCACTACCACATAACTTATTGTCATATATAAACCAATTTTTTTAAACCTCACTTTTTCTATTTCCTCTCTCTCTACATTCCCTCCAAAACATTTCTCCTAACCTTACAATTCATACTCCCATTTTGTCTCAAACATTTATCTCCACCTACTCACTCTACCTTGAGATCAATTTTGGGTACGTTACTTTAATACCCATTATTGTCTGAATGCACACTCATTTCAGGTATGAAACCCTAGCATGAAAACCGTAATATGAACCCATTTAACAACCCTAATACGAACATTTGTAATATATTGCATAAAAACAGAAATAGACAACTTTAGGGTTTTGAAACCAAAAAAAAAAAAAATCTGGTAAAACCCTCAACCTGCGGTTAGCCATCACCGTAGGTGGGAATCACCTTTGTTGCCCTATGACCGTGCCATTTGTTATCATGGTGAGGAGTGACCGTATAGGTTATTTGACCAACCTCACGAAATCAACCCACCATAAGTTTATTTGTTTAGGTTTTTCCTAACCGTAGACTAATAATTTTGGTGTTAAGACACCGTAAGTGTGGATATCGTGGCTACGTCCAGCCGTGTGCCTTCTTTATTATTTGGTTGTATCTCAATATGTAGGTCCCTTTTTATTTCTATACAGAAACGGAAAGTTTTTTAAGGATGACAAAAAAAATTCTCTTTTTATGAAAAACCTTTTTCCAATTTTAAATTCGCACCAAGTTGTGAACCAATTCTAACTTAACCAAATTTTGTCTTGATTAATCCTAAACATCCATCCAGTGATTAAAGCAAGTAAAATAAAGTAAATAATACTCACAATGACTGATGTACGAGGAAACCACAACGGGAAAAAACCTCGAACGACCCAAGCCAGACAATCACTATGAATATAGATTTACAACGAACAGACACAAGTCTTACTCAATGACTCGATCCCCACGAGACTTGACGCTCTTCTGATCTTCAAACACTCCTCTCACAGTGCCCACGTAGAAAGTCCTTCTTCCACGATACCTGTCCATAACACACGCGTCCACGTATATCTCGGTGTCCACCGATATGGCTTGTAACGTCTATGGAATCAGAACACGAACTCCTTCATTTCTTCTCCGCAAAACCAACGATGTTCTTTAGAGCAAACCTTCTTCTTGGTGCAAACAAGATAACTATTGCATATACTAATAAAAAATCAGATCTTGTAAACTCTAAGGATGTGTTTAGACATAAAAACCACAGAAAAATTTTGTGTAGAAACGTACTGTTACAAAAACTATTTATCAAACCGCACACACTTCGAAAACCTAGGGAAACACGCCTTAAATAATATTTTTAAAGGTGGCAGCTCACTCGAACGATATACTGTCAGAGTCATTTGAACAAAAACTCGATTTTTTTTTTATTTTAACACAACTCTAAATTATGTATATCTCAGAGTAAACGGAGTGTAAACGATTTCAAACTCTTTTAAAAACATTTTCTTAATAAAATAACATCCTTAGCCATTTTAAAATAAATTTCGAGTTCCATTAAAATTACGCATTCATACTTGAGTGATATTGAAATTTAATTAAACTTGAAGACGAATAAACTTGCACCAATTAAACATTCGGCATAAATAATTCCTTGAATCTTTTTCGCAACGTCTTCAATAAACTTTAACATGTCATAGTCTGTGTGGGATCGTGAAATTAAAAATCTCCATATGACTCATACGTGTTTTGTTTCGGAAATAAGTCAAAACTATACAATGGACTCAATTAGAAATTTTGTCCTTACATATCTCCCCATTTGACTATTCCGAGACAAAACCAATAGTGAAATACCTAAGACGGGTCGTTAGGCTGTATGTAGCCTAAATCCCATCCCATAAATCCCAAATTAAAAAATACAGGACAGGACTAGTAAATGATGGTTCGACAAGTACGAACTGTCTAAATGTGATGTAGACTTGAAATCTCCAATCTCTTGAAGCGAACCTACACACATGAAATATACAAATACCCACTGAAGTATGGAGGAGAAAATGATATAAACCAATATGTAAAAGTAAATCCAAATCATTTGCTATGTGAACAAAACATAATATCAATATGTAAACAATAATTAAATCAGGAGACCAATATCATCACACAAAATCTCCCCCTACATCACATACATTTCTCCCCCTTTTTTATCTTGAATAGACAATCTGGTGAAAAGATAAACAAATCTAGCATGGGATAAATCAATGAAATATATCTAGATAAACATGAAACAATAACTAATAATGATCAACACTATCAAATCCATAGCTAACAAATAATAATCACACAATAGGAATAGGCAATCTATGCAGGTGTGACTAAACGAGCCAATGCAGCAAAATATGCAAATTTATCAAAGTGAACTACATAACAGAAACTAGAAGCAACCTAGCAGTAAAATATAAACCATAAGACTTAGGGTGCTAAAACAGAATTAAACAGAAATCCAGGGGTCGCTCGAACGAGACAACTCAGTCATTCAAACGACATGAGTTTCTCACTTGAAGGCTTTACGTGACACAAGTTTGTTGCTCAAACGAGGAAACGAAATTCTCACAACCAGTTCATAAAGTTATACAGTTTTATCCAGTGAAAAAATTTCGTGAAAAAACTGATTGGAAGTGGTAGAAAATTGCAAAACAGTAGCAAAAACTACAAAAACAATATGACTTACATGCTAATATAGTACCGATGTGCTCAAACATGAACATGGAATGTATCGGCATGAACTACAACAAATGAATCACAATTCCAACATATCGAAATGATCAAAAAGCTCTAATTGATAACTACAAATCATCTAACTTTATTTTAGCCATATATGACATTAAAGTGTGAGCTAAATGAACTAAACAATCAAAACATGCACATAAATCCGGAATTTTGACGATTCTACAAATAATAGCGTCATGATACGATTTTTCAACATTAGGATTTATGGTGCAAACCTGTTTAAATTATCCATCCGAACTCCCTCAAATATATCATATTTTTCCTTTTGGAATGAACATAAACTAATTGGGCCCATATTTTGGCATATGAATATTTTTATTGCCTTTAATTTTTTTGCACTCTTTTAAATGGTGGCTTCCACGACGAATCAACTTTACACTCTCGCAACCCTTTTTCGTGAACACTTATTATTTTTTAATTACTATCCTCACGATAAACGGTTCTTACATGCACACCTCCTCCTTAAGTATTCTTAAGCATAAATGATAAGATTGAGATAAGAATGTTTCACCAAAATCTAATATGCAAAAGATATCAAACATCCATATAAACTCGTGCATGTGTGCAAAGATGGCATATACACAAAGTCGAATCAAAATGCATATCAACTTTGAAACAACCCCACAATACAATGGTTAATATCATTCTAAGCATAAAAAATTATGACCAAATGTCCTAGCCACATGGATAATGAAAGGATGGGGGTCCAAGGACACTAATATTCCACATCAAACATGTAAACTCAAAAAAATAAAAATTAAACCAAAAATCTTTTTGGTTTTTCAACATATTTTGACTCAAATAAAAGAAAAATATTTTTGTATTTTTTCAAATAAGACTCAATAAATGAAAAAATATAATACAAAATGATACACATGTCATAACACTAGCAAGATATAAATCATGTTGAAAAGACTAGCCATGACAAACATGGTAACACAGTCATCCTTTAGATCTAGCATGTGAAGAATCAAGTGAAACCAAATGAGAACCATGAATTTTTAGTCCTAAAGAGTCTAAGTCCAATTTCTTAACCCAAGTAGGTGTGACATAACGGGTGTGGGTTTTTAGAACCAACACGACTTTATTCCTTAACTTCCTAGGAGCATTCCTAAGGTTATAGCAAAAACGTCTGAGGTGACCTTCCCTACTGCAATGGGAACAAGTGTAAACATGGCAGGAATGATTACCAAAATATCAACCTTTCCTCAAGTTCCTAGTGGGATCTCTCATACAATTGGTACTGGCTTTAGGAATGGGAAGAACTCTATCATCGTAGCTTATACCACATCTATCACTTTTGACTTGGACGATGCCTAACATCCTATCCAATTTTTTTGACCTAGATTCCAAGTCAAACTTAACCTTACTCGAGTCTTTCAACTTCTCCTCTAACTGGTAAATCCTAGACTCAAGCACACGCCTAGACTCCTCAAACTCTAGAATCTCCTTTTTCAATGCCTCCATCAAACCACGAAGGTTATCTCTCTCTTTCTCCACATAATCCAGCTTCTCCCTAAACATATTCTCCCGTGCCCTAAGATCCTCAATCAAAGCATCATTATTTTCTATGGAACGCTCATTTAACCTAGCTTGTAATTTAGAGTTTGCCTTTTTCACTTTCACCGCCTTCGCATACAACTTATTAAATGCAACTTGTAACTCTTTCACATCAATTTCTTCCTCCTCACTCTTGTCACCCTCACACACTCGGGATTTGTTTCAACGGCCTCAGATGTGTCATGTATATAGGAATCTTCATGGGTAGATTTCTCGTCATCGCTCACATCACATGCCAAGAAAGTAACAAACTTTCTCTCATTGAGGGAACTCTCTCCATCTTTCGGATCACAATAACTTAAGGAGGCACTATAAACTATCAATTTCTTGGCCTCTTTCTTAAGTCTAGTGGGAGACTCAACAACCTTGTGACCATAACCCTCACACCCAAAACACCTATCCAATTCAACCCTATTAAATTTCTCACTCTTATCCTTAGGGGTGGACACTACCTTGTTATTCTTGAATTTCTCAAATGTTTTGGCATATTTTGATTGCTTTTGAAATTTAAGAAACTGTTTGAACTTCTTTGCCAACAAGGCGACATCCTCAAAATCGGAATCAGAATTGTCATCCAAAACTTCAGTTTCCTCCTTCCGGGCTTTCACAATAATCCCATTTTTTGTTTTTGGCACTTGCTTGGACGTAAACATATCGAGTTCATAGGTTTGTAGTTCACCTACAATCTTTTTAAGTATCGTCGAATCAAGCATACCTAAGGAGTTTAAAACGATCACTTTTGCATCAAACCTACTCGGTAAAGATCTCAAAATTTTCTTTATCACACGCTTATCAAGAATCTTTTTTCCTAAGTTAAACGACGAGTTGACAATATTAGACAACCTAGCATAAAACTCATCAAATGACTCACTTTCTAACATCTTAGTCATCTCAAACTGTGTAGTGAGGTTTTGTAACTTAGACGCTCGAACTCTGCTAGTGCCCTCGTGAGTGCAAGTGTATCCCAAGTCTCTTTTGCAGTTTCACAAGTCATGATTCTATTATACTCTTCCGGTGTGACATGTGAGGAAATTACGTGCAAACCTTTAAAATTGTAAAGTGCAAGCCTGTGTTCAACCTCAGTCCATGACTCAACGGGTTTCAAACTAGTAACCTCAACCGCTCGTGTGACTGGTGCTGACTAACACTTTTCAACCGCTAACCACACATGATCATCAATGGATTTTAAAGCATTTCTCATTCGCATTTTCCAATAAGCAGAATTTGTGCCATAAAAAATAGGAGCACGGAAACTTTCAAAACCACCAAAATTCATCCTGAAAAACACAAGGTATCAAACACAATAAAAATATGTTTTTATCTCTGATATCAATTTGTAGGTCCCTTTTTATTTCTATGCGGAACCTGAAAGTTTTTAAGGATGACAAAATTATTTCTCTTTTTATGAAAAACCCTTTTTCAATTTTTAATTCGCACTAAGTTGTGAACCAATTCTAACTTAACAAAATATTATCTAGATTAATACTAAACATCCATCTACTGATTCAAGAAAGTAAAATAAAGTAAAGAATACTCACAACACCGAATGTACGAGGAAACCATAACAGAAAAAACCTCGGACGACCCAAGCCAGACAATCACTATGAATGTGGATTTATAACGAATAGACACAAGTCTTACTCAACGACTCGATCCCCATGTGACTTGACTCTCTTCTGATCTTCAACCACTCCTCTCATAGTGACCACGTAGAAAGTCCTTCCACGATACCTGTCCATAAAACACGCGTCTACGTATGTCTCGGTGTCCATCGATATGGCTTATAACGTCTATGAAATTGGAACACGAACTCCTTCATTTTTTCTCTGCAAAACCAGCAACGTTCTTCAGAGAAAACCTTCATATTGGTGCAAACAAGATCACTATTGCATATACTAATGAAAACTCAGATCTTGTACACTATAAGGATGTGTTTAGACTTAAAAACCTTAGAAAACTTTTGTGTAGAAACGTACTGTTACGGAAACTTTTTTTAGACTATACACACTTCGAAAACCTAGGGAAACATGCCTTAAATAATATTTTTAAAGGTGGAAGCTCGCTCAAACGACATACCTATGTCGCTTGAACGACTGTCAGAGTCGTTTGAATGAAAACTCGCGTGTTTTTTATTTTAACACAACTCTGAATGATGTATATCTCAGAGTAAATGAAGTGTAGACGATTTCAAACTCTTTTAAAAACATTTTAAAAACATTTTCTCAATAAAATAACATTGTTAACCATTTAAAATAAATTTTGAGTCCCATTGAAATTACGCATTCATACTTGAGTCATCTCGGAATGCAATTAAACTTGAAGACGAATAAACTTGCACCAATTAAACATTCAACATAAGTAATTCCTTGAAGCTTTTCCGCAACGTCTTCAATAAAATTTAACACGTCATAGTCTGGGTGGGATCATGACAAAGTCTCCTTATGAATCAAACGTATTTTGTTATGAGAATAAGTCAAAACTATACAATGGATTCAATAGAAAATTTTGTCCTTACACATCATGTTGTTCCCTTTACGGTTGTATCTCACTTTGTGTCTTCTTTATTCGGAGGAATCTCACCATGCGTCTTTTTTATTTTGTTGTATCTCACCGTGTGTATTGGTTATTTGTTGGTATAATATGATCATAAAGCTGTTTCTTTATGCGTTAGTAAAAATATATAGTTTTTGTTGTTTGGTCATATGATGTAGCATTGATTTGATATTCATTTGTTAGTATAATTTTTTTAATTTGTTGTTATAAGTTTGGCCCGTATTTTAAGCAATTTGTATGTAATATTGTTGTGTGTAATGTTATTTGTGATTTCGTATGCACAAATTTGTATCTAATCTTATATGTGTGTTTTTGTTTAATTAGTGTTTTTGTTTCTTTATGCATTAGTATAAGTATTTAGGTTGAGTTTTGGTGGTTATATTTGACTCTGTTGTTATTGTAATTGTAGGTTATAGAAATGGGAAGAAGCATAAATCCTCCTACCCCATTAGAGCAAAAAAGGAGGTTAGAGGCAACAAGAGGAGTTGAACAACTCTCATCATCTAACGGTAATGATAGTAGAGATAACAAAGGGTATTCTCATTTGCAACAGTCATTAGATTACATTATTGAACAGGTGGTTGGTGAATTACGAGGGGTTGGGAAAGGGGATGCGATTAATGCAGAGGAGAATCCAGAGGTAGAGGGGGTTGAGAGTGAGGAGGCAGGATGACAAGTAGAAGAGAAAGAAGGAGATAATCCTAGAGATGATATATATGACGTGTCTACCTCTTCGAAAGATGAAATGCAACCGTCAACTTTCTAAAGAACCCAAGAGAAATCATTAGATAATATTATTGACCTGGTGGTTAGTGAAGTACGAGGGGTTAAGGAAGGGGATGCGGTCAATGCAAAGGAGATTCCAAAGGTAGAGGGGGTTGATAGTAAAGAGGCAGGACGACAAGTAGAAGAGAAATAAGTAGAGGAAGAAGGAGAGAAATAAGGAGAAAAGCCCAGAGATGATACATACGACGAATCTTCCTCTTCAGAAGATGAAATACAATCGTCAAAATATTCAAAAGTGCTCTAGAAGAAATAATGAAAAAAGTCATCCACTCAAATTGACAACCACTTGAGGGGTGCACGCCAAATAACCTCGAGTTGCTAAAAAAATTTCATAGCCATATCGCTTATTCGATATGGAATCGTAATGAGGAGAGGGGAGCGAGGAAGTGTGTGTACCACTTTAAAAATTTATCGAGTGGGATATATATAAGGAGGACGAGTGGGTGATTGAGATGGTTAAGAACTCGGGTCTGTGGGGTTTGGTTAAAAACTCGTACTTATACATCGACTATCTATCAGCGTTGGCATTCACTGAACGATGGCAACCGGTGACAATGCATTCCATAAGCCGTTCGATGAGATGAACATCAACCTTAATGATATGTAATATCTCCTTTACATATCGGTAGTTGGTAAATCGGTGTATGGTACCGTGTTTAGGAAAGTCGAGGAAAAATCTACACAAATTCAATGGCTTACCAAATACGTTGGTGGTACCAAGGAGGACGCATTGGAAGAATGCAAGTCGGTATATGTTGTCCATTTTTATTGGATCATGAATGTGTGTAAGGGGAAGGTGAAGAAGTTGGGGAAGAATGTTACAAAGAAGGAGATTGAGCAAAGGGCGGGGGGGATTTGTTATTCATGATCAGGTGCTTGATGTTCCCTGACAATTCAGGGAACCGAGTCTCGATTTACTACCAGCAAACATTGCAAAAAATTAGGAAGTGCAAGGAATAAGCTTGGGGTATGGGATTATTGGATCATTTGTATCGGCAGCTCGGGGTTGCATCCCAAGTAAACAAGCGATAGTTGGCCGAATATCTCCCTCATTTAGTGGTAAAAATTTTAAAGTTGTCATGTGCTAGTTATTATATTTTTGATATATATAAATTTATCAATTTGATGCAGGCGTGGATATATGACCACTTTAACATGATGAGAGGTGTAAGGAATCTAGAGTTTCATCATTCCAAGTCGCGTCTATTCAAATAGAGGGAGCAAACGGTGTCAAGTGATGCCTTTACACAAATGATGGAGCTAAGGGAAACCTTGGACGATCTAAAAGCTTATGACATGAGTATTATTTATTTTAAACGTAATATGTTTATATTTTTTTCTTTGTTTTATATGTTAACATTTGGAATTACGTGTAGATTGTGTGGGATCCCTACGCTAAAAACCATGAGGCCTACCCATTCCAGGAAGTCTCGTGGTACAACAACCTCCCGATTTGCTGTGAAGTTGGTGAATACTATTATACAGAGAGGGTCTTACGCTAGTCTGGTCATGTACAAATAATCCTGAGACTCTCAATGCGCATTTTATCAGTGGAAAAGGGAAAGACCCAAGACCGCTACAAAGATAAGTTTGATATCGAGAAATGGTATCAACTTAACTAAGTGGACCATATTCTATCTGACGCTAGACGGGCGAATTCTGTGACAAACTTGCCATGCGAATGTGTGTACGGGTATATGTCTTAGTACCTAGAAAGATATCATCCATACGTTTAAAATCCCGATCACCGTATTCAGATGCCAATATTAAAGCACTCCGATAAATTGGTAAGTTGGAAAAATTCATAAATTTATTTCTTATTTTCACGTATTTTTCTAACACAGTGGATGGTAATACATATACTTTTTAATGGGGTTGACGTAACCATTAGTCTCCTCTAAGAGACTACGGACGCTAGATCGGACCAAGATATTTCGGACGTCCTTGATTCCGCACATGCAACGCTTGATGCTCTACTTATCGCTAAAAGAACGCAATCTCAAAAAGGAAAGAGAAAGGCTCCCATGCGTTAAGAAACTAGGATAAAGGCACATCACGATCCAACCCCGTGAAAAGTCCCAAACTATAAAGCCCCCCACATAAGAGCTCAAAGAGAGTATAAACAATTTGTTGAAACAATTTAGTTGTAATAGTATTCAAAACTATTTACTCAAAACAATCTAGTTTGGCCTGTGGTTGAAACAATTTGTATGTAATATTATTGGGCATGATGAAAAAATAGTGTTATGTAAATTTAGTAGGCAAACTGTTCAATATGGACAATTTTGAATGTAATTTTATTTGTGATTTGGTATGCACAAATTTGAATCTAATCTTGTTTGTGACTGATTTAGCATAAATTCTTCGTATTTGTCCCCGTAATTCAGGTACTCTTATCACTCTGTGTGATGTAAATTATATCGTTTATCTCATAACACTGCTACTGACTATTTTCTGCTAGTTCATCATATCTCATGTATTTCTCTTACATTTTACAAGTGCTTCATGCGCTTGAACGCAAAAGAGAAACTAGAATAAGGATATGAAAGTAAGAAGGAAAGTTAAGGGACATTTTGTAATTATACAACTAGAACCCGGGTGCAGAACCTAAAGGCAAGTCGAAGACATTGAGCTCACAATCACATCGAAAGAAAGGGCATCCAAATCTGAGCTATAGCTGAAAAGTTACGAGCATATGAAGATAAGAAGAATCAAAAGACCAAAGTGAAGAACTCTTCAAAAGCGAACCGATTCGGTTCTAAAGGGAATCAATTAGGTCAAAATGACTTGGAAAATACTGGAAAAATGAAACGGTTCGGTTCCAAAGTGAACCGATTCAAAAATCTGTGCACGAATTCTGATGTTTATCCATTTAATTTTAGAGTTGTACATAGGTCAAACTCTTTTAAAATCGTATTAGATTTATACCCACATTATTCTAGGGTTAGTTAGAGAGCCAGGAACACAATTTTGAGAGCAAGAAAGAGGCACAATCCTTGGCTACTTCTTCATAAAGTTTACATTTTTGTGGATTATTTTCAAGCATTTAATCAATAAAATTTTCCTTCTCTACCTTGTTCTTGATTCTTGTTATTCTTTTGCTTGTTTTAGTTGTTTCTCTTCATTTATAAGAAACTCTTTCATTCTTAGATAAAATTTAGTAATGATTATGATTACATGCAACGTTAAAACCTTGTTTATTCTTCATATCACCATGTCCGACTAGATTTCTAGTGGGTTGGGATACATGAACCTAACTTAGGAATTATGTAGGGAATATAAAGTTGTAACTAAATGAAATAATTAATTAGAGGCTTGATACCTTATTGATATAAGTGTTGTAGGCCTTTTAACTTCGTTTGCCCTAGGTAACCGGAGTATTTAAGGGTGTGATATGCATGTTGGAAATTTTGTCACGTGCTTTGAAATTATTTTTTATTATGTATTGTGAGGAGTAAAATCCCCATATATATAATTCTTAGATGAAATCAAAGTTTTCTCTTAATTAAATATTAAATTTAGTGAAAGTTTTATACTCTACATAATTACCTAAATTTCAGGGCAGTTTATTCCAATCCCATCTTTCATATATAATTTAGTTCACAAAGTTTTCGTTCTTGCATACATAGTTAGTTCATATTTATTAATTACATTGCCTTAGTTCAACAGCAAATTCTTCTTCCAAACAACCATCATTTTTCTTTTCTTTTCCGTGACTCGATCGTTAGGATTAGTCGTCTTCCTTAGTATTCATCACGAGAGATCGTCTTAGTCCCTATGTTTGATAACTAGTTTATCGGATTATTACTTGAGCGACGGGTTTACATTTGAGCTGTATTTACACATGTTAGAGTCATGTTTTATGTCGCGTCAAGTTTTTGCGCCATTTTCGGGGATTAAGTTAACATACTAGCTTAAGTCAAATTAATCTAATAATTTAATTCCAAGCCTTAAAAAAAATTCAAAAATCACCAATTTTTTTTAAAAAAAACATAAAAATCCAAAAATATTCTAAAAATATTCTCTCAGGCTTTAAATGCAAAACATTCCATCTAATCCCACTCCTACTCCTCATACGGTACACGAAAATCCTATAGTAGAAGTCAATCCCGATAGCCCACACACTGCAAGTGCTCTAAATTTCTAGGTTCCACCTCCTACACCACCCAACTCCATCATAAGTTACACCGCGAGTCACACGTCTAGGGCATCCGATGAGGACATTGAGTCATTAAGTGAGAGCATAATGTCTGACTATGATAGTTTCGATATGGGTGAGGGAGTGATGACGTATCGCCCTATAAGAGACCTCTTATACCCCGAGCGAACCGTCACTCCGGGAAGCACTATATTCTCATATAATGCAGGGTTGTTTCATTTTAGGAATGAGATGATATAGATTCTCCCAATGTTTCACGATATGGAGCTGAAAAAGCCTTACCTCCACATTAGAGAGTTTGAGGAGGCATGCTAGACTTTCAATGACCAATTGTGCACACAAGATGTAGTCCGTCTCATCCTTTTCCCCTTCTCCCTAAAGGATAAGCTAAGACATGTCTTTAGTCACTAGCACCGAACTCGATAGCCACTTGGAGGGATATGCAAGCTATGTTTCTCCAAAATTTCTTTCTCGCACATCGGACCAACTCCATTATGTCTCAAATTCAAACATTTACACAAAACGAGAATGATCCCTCTGATTGATGTTGGGAGCGTTTCAACGAGTTAGTCAACATGTTCCCACACCACGGTTTTGATAAGTGGAGACTCATCTCCTACTTCCATCATGGGCTAAGCTTAACTTCCAAATAACTCGTTGAGACTATGTGTGAGGGATAGTTCTTAGTTTTAGACGCGGATGATGCAAAGGCCCACTTTAAGTACGTCTCCGAGACTACTCAAGCACGGGACACATCAAATCTAAGTACCCAAGCCTAGACAAATATCCACGGCTCCTTCTGTATTGGGACTTTATCAATTGGATAAGGAAGATGAATTAAAACTTCAAATTAATCAACTAGAAAAAAGTCTAAAGGATGTGGTCGAGGCTAGGGTAGAGACGTATCAGGCCCCCCTCGAGCATTGGGAGAGGAGGTGTGTGCAATTTGTGAGGTGGGACATTCAACAAAGGAATGATCGGAGATTCCCGCCTACAAAGCCATGCCTCAAGAACAAGTTGAGGCGGTGTGAGCCTTTAAGGGTAATATTAACACCCCTCACGGGAATTCTATAAGGCCTTGTGGAGAAACCATCCTGATTTTAGTTATGGGTAACGAAATGCAGTAATGACTCCGAACTCGCATGTTCTCCAACAATGTCCACCGTTCCCACCCTATCAATACGCACAACCTATTCAACCACCTCCTCACATGCCTTATATTAAACCACCACGGAGGAGTCTCGAGGACACTTTGGCCCAATTTATGTAAACGCGATTAGCAATCAATGCCCAAACATTCGCTAACTTAAAGTCATCGATCTCTAAAACACAGTCTACTCTAAGTGCCCAAAAGAAGGGTAAGTTTCCCTCTCAATGACAACTACCTCCTCAAGGTCAAGACGGTGTTAGCGTTACCTCTACTGCAAATGAAGAACATCGTATTGCGATAACGACTCTGTGTAGTGGACGAGTTGTTGACTTATCACCTCTTCCACACGACGTGCAAAATAATAAGGAGATTTCTCTTGGCACGAAAGAGGCCAAAGATGCCCCCTTAAAAAAGAGTGATAACGATGACACAGTCAGTCTTGAGATGGTTGTGAAAGATCCTAATTCTGCTCCATACCCCCAACGGTTGACTCCTCACTCCAAAGAGGCCTCTTGTGATGATGTCTTAGACATTCTAAAGCAAGTAAAGATTAATTTACCTTTCCACGAGACCATAAAGAAAATTCTCGCTATGCTAAGTTTCTTAAGGACTTGCTCATGGTAAAATGTAGGCTAACGGTAAAGAAAAATGTGTTCTTAGCACAAAACGTCAATTCGGTATTGCTTAGTGATCTGCTGTCGATGTATAAAGATCCGGGTGCGTCAACCATTTCGTGCATCATTGGAAAAAATCTAATTGAGGGAGCGTTAATAGATTAGGGGAAAGTGTTAACATTCTCCCCTACTCCATATATGAGCAATTAGATTTGGGGGACCTTAATCCCACAAAGATGACTCTCCAACTCGCGGATCGTTCTGTGAAGATACCTCAGGGGATTGTTGAGGACATGATCGTTCAAGTTGACACTTTCTACTTTCTGGTAGATTTTGTCATTTGGTATGAGGAGCCATCCGCTCTCTCGAATAATCATGATCACGTGATCTTTGGCCGCCCATTCTTAGCTACGACTAATGCATTGATTAATACATGTATTGGGCAAATGCAACTCACATTAGGGAATATGACTCTCAAAACAAACATCTTCAACATCACCAAGCACGAGGGTGATGAGGGCGAATTGCGAGAGACGGATCTTATGGAAGAGACTGTACACGAAAACATTGAGAGGAACGACATGAGAGATCCGTTAGGGGTATGTCTTGCTATGACAAGTGAGAGCGATAATTTTGACATTGAGTGAGAGGTCGAGGAGGTGTGATTAGTGACAACTTTTGAGAGAGAGAGAGAGAGAGAGAGAGAGAGAGAGAGAGCACGTAGGCGAGAGCGAGAGAGATGATTCAGAGATTGATCAAGAGAGAGAGAGTTAGGAGATATGAGCCTAGATAATTTGAGAAAGAATTTAGGTCGGTGGACGCGGGCCTCAATGTTGAAGTCCAATAACTATTGGACTCCTTTAATCACTTAGAAGAGAGCGAATGGAAGGATATGATAGATAAATTCCTTCTTTATGACTATCCACCCGTTCCACTACAATTATCGGATGCGATCGAGGAGAGTACTCGAGTCTCGTCCGATTTAGAGCCCGACCCATGCATTCCAGAAGTTAAAGGAAACCCACGTTTAGCATGTCCGCTCAATCTTCACCGAGATGGTCTCTCAAGGTCGGGACTATATTGATGTGAGGTGATTGGGCACCCCGATGATTTTATTCACATCATTCATCACGACCCGCGAGGTGTCCCATATACCTATGAGGGGTGATCTCTAATTGTTCCGATGATTGGTTTATGATGTGAGAAAGATGGAGACAAGGAGAGCATCGGGCCCCGTTTACGGGTCGGTGAGTTTTTTTTTTGGGGGGGGGGGGGGGAGAGGTCATCGCACCCCCGGTGCATATGGGGTGAATCTTATTGTATCATAGCGAGTCTTGTAAGTTAGGTTAGTTAGAGATCCGTGGGTTGCACGTTTAGGAAGGTTAGGAGCACCGACACGATGAACGACACGAGTGAGCATAAGTCACTTTGTGGTGAGATTTTGAGGTGTCCCTAGGTATCAAAATGAGTAAGAGAGTCTTAGGAACATATAGGGAGTTGAATAGCAAGGTTTCCAACACTTCACATGTGAGAGAATGAGAAAAAAAGAGGGTACATGGACTCATAAAGCGAGCCGGTTTGCCCCGATAAGCTTATACGGTCGAACCGGTTCGATATCCCAGTAGGTTTAAGAAAAAAGCGAACCGATTCGATTTTTCGGGTTCCAAATTCGATGATCCACCCCGATGCATGCGATCACTCGCATTAGCTCATGTTTTTATGATGTTTTTGGTGTTCCTTCATTGTGTAGTTCTTCTGTTGCTTTACTTTATCATCTTTGCAAGAGCTACGTAATTTGTCCTTCGTCGCTTATAATACATTGTAATTGGAAATATAAAAATATCCCATTTTACTATTTGTTGCACTTTTCTTACGCACTCTTATTTTTATCTAGATTTTAGTCCGTTTGCATGAGGACATTGCAAAATCTAAGTTAGGGGTGACAAGTGCGTCTTTCAAAATTTCACAAATTTAAACATGCCCAAAAATATTGAAAAATGTAAAAAAAAAGTTCATAAAAATTAGAAAATTTTAAAAATTTCCAAAAGAAATTAAAAATTTTCGAAAAAGTCAATAATATTTTTCTTCAAAATAAATTTTAAAAAAAATTAATTTCAAAAATACCACTAAAATTTTTGTTTGAAGTCTCAATTTGTAAAAACTAAATGTACAAAGCCGAAATTGAGCAAAGATGGAAATTGAGCAAAAATAGATGACTTAACGAATAAGTGTGGAGATTTATTAACCTGGTGAGATTTTGAGCCTTTCGATTTTTGCAAGAATTTAAATCAATCCGAGTTAATTGTTAATTTAATGTTGAATTCAATATTTAAATAATTCGTTGAAGATCTCAAAATTTTTATTTTGATCGGTTACGGGAAATGAGTGACGTGTCATCTTAAAAATTTGCTAAAAGTATTTCTAAATTAAATTTAATCTCGAGACGCATATGGTAAAATAATGAGTAATTCTGATGAATGAAGTTAGGGCCTCATTTGTCACCCAAAATATTAGCCATAAAAAAAAAGTTGTGAAAAATTTCCCTTTTTGCAAACCCATTTTGAGTCGAGTAATTTATACCCTTTTCATTTATCAACCCTAAAACCCCATTTAGCCAGGAGTTGTGAAAATTCAAATTCATCAAGTAAGTCCAAATAATGCAATAAAAAGTGGCAAGGAAAAAAAATAGAAAAATGCTAAACAAAACTATCAAGAAAGGAAAAATTGAAATTTTTTTTTTGGAAAAAGAAGCAAAAATGAGCAAATTCTTGGAAAAGTACCAAAGACATCACAAGCAAGAAAATTTTTGAACTTTGAAATTTTCAACCTTCCCATTTTTTTACCCATTATACCATAACCAGAAAAAGTCCTGATCAAATCCGAATGATGAAATTAATTACCGCGTGGAGAGCTAAAACACAAAAAGATAATAAGAGGAATTAATTGGTGCAAATAAAATGTTTCCCATATTTCAATAACCGTAACGTGATGATGAGATCTTTTCACCTAAAAATTATGTCTTTCAATTTGTGTGTGTGAATTCGTGTCCATTATATTTAATCTTAATATTATGCACAACGAGAGAAAATAGCCACATTTTGAGAGATTCGTTTGTGAGAGCATCCCGTGAGAATTTGAATCAAAACGAATTTTCAAAAAGTAACGTAATGATCAATCGATGAAAATTAGTTATTTAATTCTCAACTTCACACACACACACACCCACACACACACACTATGAATTGAGATTATTAAATAAAAATAAAAAGTGATTATTTTTCTGGAATTTAAATTTTACGGTTTTTAATTATTTTGATATTTTCTTTGAGCTGAAAAACGAATTTTGTGAGTAAATTCACTGCAAACCCTCACGAGACACCACTCATCCTACTAGGGTAACCTAGGGATTTAACGACTGTGAAAAAGGCATTTTATCTAAATAATTTTTTTATAAGTGTTTGACCATGTTATGATTATTTTACATTACACGGGACGAGCAAAGTTCTAAGTTAGGGGGGTTTGATTCGACATAAATTCTTCATATTTATCCACATAATTTAGGTACTTTTATCACTTCGTGTGATGTAAATTATATGATTGTATCTCATATCACTGCTACTGACTCTTTTTTGCTGGTACATCGTATTTTACGTATTTCTCTTACATTTTGCAGGTACTTCATGCTCTTGAAAGAAAAAGAGAAACCAGAATAAGGACAAGAAAACAAGAAGGAAAATCAAGGGTAATTTTGTAATTGTACAACTGGAATCCCCTTCCTCGAACTTGGCAGTATTAGCTCCCAATTGATATTTTCGTCATTCCACTGGCCCCACTGGTCCCATGGAACACGTTGTCAACCCCGCTGGTCTTGGATGAATTCATCGTTACTTAGTAAGGACTTAAATAGGTTCCCCTACAGGGTATACCTTCTGATAATGTTTCAGTATCACCATTGAATTCAATCTTGTCCTTCAGCTAGGTTTTCCCAACCCTCTGGGCTTCCCTTCTTCTGGAAGCGATTACAAATTCCTTGATGACATTAACCCTAGTTGTCCTTGTCACATTCTCACCCAAACTTGAGTATTTAACTCATGAGTCCTTTTACAACAAGTAACTCTTCTTATCTCCTATATACCCCTTAGTCGTTGAGTAAGGAGTTCGTTAAGCAAGTTGACTACTCTCTCGCGTTGGGCTTTCTTTCTTGATCATATAAAATAAGTTTGAAATTCCCTTCATACCCCGATCAAATGGACGATTTCACAATCGAACCATACCCAAATTTCTAATTTTAGCTTCACACATGATTCTTTATATGAGATGTCTGTATCTCATCACTTTAGATTCCTCCTATGAGAAAAACATTTTCGTCCGAAATTTTCAAGTCCTCGATGTTACTACACTTCACCCTTCATAATTGACTTTGGATTTCTTCCTTCATAAAAGTCCTTCTGACTCCCTCACCCTTGTGTGGTAAGTTTGGAATGGCAGAAACGTCATGCTTGATGATGCTTGGGAAACTTCAACTCTCGAACTTCTTCTGTATTGTCCTCAGCCTGAACAACAATTTTGGTAGGTTCTATCTCAAACACCATTTTCTAAACACTCTATATCTTTTATCGAGTCCTCCTCCTGTTGTTCTTCTAACGACCCTTGCCAGTCATTAATGCTCGATTGATCTCATATAAGAATTTCATTGCTTATATTTCCTGACAGGAGCATGTACGTCGTAATACGCAGAGGAATACAACATCCTAATAATAGGGTTCTATATCAAAGAACGCTATGCTAAAACGTAGAAAGTCATACAAATCCTAAGGTCACTAGAACCTGATGCTCTAATACTACATGTGATACCCCGCCTAATTAAATATCGGGTGATCATCCTTTTATTATATTTAATCAGAATATCCAGTTGGTTCATTCTTAACATCACTATCGAAAAAAAATCTTTATTAATTCACCTAATAAATAGTTAAGCTAGTGTCAAAACTTTTCCATTTTTAATTTAATTAAAAACCATTCCACAAAGTGTAGTAATAATAGACAACAACATATCACAACTGAACAATACTAAATGTGACTGGAATAACTCTCCAATCAAAATATTTCATTACCATCAAATAAAAATGATAACAATTGTACTGACATAAATGATTACAATCTCTGGAATAGAAATGAAATAATTAGAATCCTGGGCGACATGCCCTAAATGAAAGTAGACACTACAGATGTGAGAATCAATAGAATGGAAGCCTCTAAACAAATCTGCCTCTCCAGTAGAAGCTATAACCCATTGAGATATCCATATTCTATGTCGGCATCCCTGATACTGGATACCTGATGTACATAATACAATAGAGAGGAGAATATGCAAGGAAACGGGTCAGATCCCGATTGTAAAATATTTTAAAAAATGCAAGCGCTTAACAAGTGCAATTAAGCAATTATTATATACATGTTAGCTTTTCGGGCTCTCACTTGAGAATTCTCACCTCTCATCTAGTGTGCACGCCTAACGCACCTTTTTATCTCCCTAATTAAGTTTCTCAATTAGGATTATATCCCATATAATTTCCCCGTATTAAACTTGTTCATTTCTCTTTAATATGAACTTTCATAAATTTAGGATTAAGTATCCACTTACTTATTTCAATCTAATCTTATTATTCATTTTTCATCTACAATTTCACACAGTAGATTTCATCATAGTATATATATATATATATATATATATATATTTGAATCTACAAATTTCACATGGTAGATTACATCATATCTACTAAATGTCACATAGTAGATAATATCACTGTAATACCCCGTATTTTTATCGATATTTATTTATGGGATTAATTAAATTAAATGTGAATTAATAGAGAATTAATCCGGATAAAATACAACGAGATGTGAGTTGGTATTTGATTATAATGTGTATATATGGCAATATATGAATATTGAAAATATTGAAATTGTCGCGAGGCTGAAATACGGCAATTTGGAAAATTTAGTTGGGACGCACGTGACAGTCGCGTCAGGAATATAATTATTTTAATTAAAAAGTGAATTTTATTTTTATCAACCATATGGTCATTTTGAGTGCGCCAACATGTCCGGAAGGGTCGAAATAGTCAGAAAACACTAGCCGGGGGTTTAGTTTGGGTCCCGGGGCATTATTGGGCCATACCGGCAACTTAAAAGGGTATTTTGGTAATTTTGAAAATTGGGGATTTATGACCAACGAATTTTGGGAATTAAAAATAGGGAATTTAATAACCCACTAACCCATTACCAGCAATTAATTGATTAGAGGGCAACGGGAGTTAGAGGAGGAAGTTAGGAAAAGTTCCAAAGAGAAAACACAACCTCCATCTTCAACCTTCAACCTTGGGAGAAAGAGAGAGTGAAACCTTCATCATTCTACACCAAATTCAGAGAATAATCCGAGGCAAGTGGTTTAATTACGTTAATTTCAAGTGAATGTTGCTTCCATGATTAGAAAATTATATAATTGCATTGTATTGGAAGATTTATAAAAACCCATGAGATTGGAGTTATAAATTCAGATTTTGATATAGGTTTGCATGTAGAATTGTTATTGGGTGATTGAACTAAAAGAATTACTACTCTTTATGTTACAAAAACGGATTTATTTATGGAAATTTATGATTTTATATTCTAGGGTTCTTACTCATAAGATTTGGGGAAAAACTTTGGGAGATTTGATAATTAGGTGTTGTATAGGAAGATTTATCCCATGAATGTGTTAAAATACGACCTAAGTATGTTTAAGAATGATTAAAAACCTTGAAATACTGTTGGAATTATGTTTAGATGAGATTAGAGGTGAAGAAAATTGGGAAAAACGAGATAGGAAAATTCTGGGCTCGAAACTGTCACCTCGTTAGAAGACCTGCCCAGGTCGTTCGAACGAGCTTCTAACGAGTTGACAGTTTGACTTCTAACGAATGGGATGTTCGTTCGATGCCTTTCGTTCGAACGAGATCACGTTAGATGGCCACTTCGTTCGAACGAACTCTCGTTCGAACGACCTCGTTCGAACGAGACTTCTAACGAGTTGACAGAATGGCCTTTTTGGCCTGATTTGATTTCTAGTGTCCCGTAACCTTATGTAATCGTAGAGATAACCTTCCCTTGTTAACTATTTGGTATAATTGGGAAATTTGGGATATTTTGAGGAGTGAAACATAGAAGTACGATTTGAACCAAATGATATTTGTGGATTAGGACGCTAGTGACTATATACGATGTGATCATTTTTGACGACTTATATATTTGTATTAACCGGGGATATATGAATGGTGTAACATTATAAGTTGGTATGAGAATGAGAAGTATACCACTAATAATTATGGTAATTACTAAGAAGTGTGCATGCTTAGTATATATGATTTTATGTGTATGACATACCTACCATACTTGCTATCACGGGAGGTTTACGTTCACTTAGGGCCATCTAATCTTTGTGTTCCCGGATTTAGATTGGTACCTCGAGGACATAGGTCAGAGAAGGACTTATTGGGAAGTTAATAAGACTGCTTATCGTGGGAGCGTAGGTATGTGCGTGACCCATGTGATGTGACTGTGTTCGCCTCCATTGATTGTGATTGTTGTTATCTGAGAACGATTCCTGAGAGATTCGGAATACGTGATCCTTATGTACGTGATGTACCGGGATGGATAGCAGAGTATGTGTGCACCGTAGCTTAGTCTCGAGGTGCTTGTATTGTATATTTATGATGTGAATGATATACGGATAAATGAACAGACTTGTCATGTTTAATTATGAGAATAATTTATAGTAACTCCTTGAGATGATAAATAAGGGGATAACCTCCAGTATATTATATTGCTAATAATTGAGAATTCGAGTTTAAGTAAAACCTCTATTTAATTGATAACGTTAGAATGTATAATGGGAATCGAGTAGAAAGGGGTAGAACTTATGACGGTTTAGTTAGATATGAATGTCACTTAGATGGGTACGGTACGTTAGGAGTGCACAATTAGTCGAGAGGTGAGGATTTCATGTGAGTGCACGTCCTAACATATATTTTGCATTCATTGTTTTAATGTTATTAAAACACTTGCTGTTTTTAAAATACTCTCCACTTTTGGGCTCTGACCCGTTTTCTTTCAAATCTATTTTTGTAAAAACCTTTTTAGGTGCCCAGCCACAAGGACACCATGCATAGGATTTCCATTCAAGTGACGAGCTGTAGCTATTGTGGAAGTTACAGGGCCTTGCTAGTAGACATTTCTTTTGTCTTGACTCCATATTTAGTTTCATTATTTGTAGGTCATGTCGCCCATTTCTATTAGAGACATTTTATATTCCAGTTATTCAGACTTTGGTTTGTAATTAATTCATGATTCAGACTTGTTTTATTATTTCAGTTGTGGGATTGTTGTGTGGAGTATTTCCTCCAGACTCTTTATTACTTGTTGATTACACTATTGGGACTTTATTGTGTATGGTTATGTTATTCTTTTATTCTTCACTTACTTCATGTTAATCAGATTTAATTTAAAATTGGCAACTCGCTTTTTAAATACTAGGTGGTTAGTAATCATTAAAATGTTTTCGACAGTGATGCTATTAACTGAACCAACTTGGCATTTTGTATTAATTTTAATAAAGGAGTAGCTACCCGGGATTTAATTAGTCGGGGTGTCACAGGTGGTATCAGAGCCAGGTTCTAGTGTCCTTTAGGATCTGTACGGCTTGTTATGTTTCCGCTGAGCTTTCTTTGATGTAGAGCCCTATGTTTTAGGACTGTTGTATTCTTTTGTGTATGCTTCGCTCTTTAGCTATGTTAAGTTTATAACTGCGAACTTATAGACTTTACTCTCATTTCAGATGCCTCCACGACGTGCGCAGCGAGTTCCTAGGGATGCATAGCCAGAGCCACAGCCAGCACTAGTACAGGGCACCATGTATGCCGCCGAGGTTGCAGCTATTGTAGCCCAAGCGGTAAATGCCGCCCTAGCCGTTGTACAGCAGGCACCACCCTAGGCGCCAGTAGCCGCGCCAGTTCAGGCACATGCATTCCCGTCTTCTTGGGAACGTGTTCGTGATGCTTTTCAGAAAGCACACCCACCGGAGATCGCAGGTATCTCCGATGTTGTGGTATCTAGTCAGTGGAGGAAAGACATTCAGAGGCACTTGAGGATGTATGAGTGCACCGATGTTCAGAAGCAGATACAAGCTACTTTCAAGCTAGTGGGATCTGCACTGCAGTGGTGGGAGTCTATTACCACCGTGGAGGAGAGAGATACTCTCACGATACAGGAGTTTTGGGTGCGGTTCGACCGCAAGTATTTTTCGTCAGCTGTTCACACGGAAATGAGGATGAAGTTAATGAATCTCAGGCAGTGGGGTAAGACTGTGGCCGAGTATGAGGCCGAATTCACAAATTTGCTGAATATTGTTCCGGATGAGATACTGACAGAAGAGAAGAAGATCCAGAAGTTCATCGATGGATTGACATGGAGGATCCATCAGCATTTGTTGGGGAACCTCTCGTTGGCCACTTATTCTGACGTGGTTAACGCTGCACTGTTACACTGCCAGGATCACTGCTTTCACATGGCTGAGAGCAAGAGATCAGAAGAGTCCAGCCATCAGGGCAGGACTGGAGGAAATGGTGCCAGTGGGGCACAATCTACTTTGGGGCATAGGTAGGGTGACCAGGGTTCCTAACAGGGGGATCATAAGAGGTTCAGATCGGGGAATTTCAGGCATAGGCAGGGAGGTTTTAGGCAGGGCCATCAGGGTCCGAACGGCCATCAGGGCCATTAGGGTCAAAATGGTCAGCAGCAGCAGATTCAGTAGGGCCAGCATGGCCAAGGGAGGAATGGTAACGGCCACCAGGGCCGAGGGCAGCAGGGACAGCGAGGGGGAAACTTTCCGGGGAAGTGTTATGTTTGTGACAAAACTGGCCATAAACGCCAGGATTGTCCTGATAGGGGCAGGGCCCCGCATCAGCAGCAACAGGGTGCTCGCCAGGAGCCACAGAGACCTATGTTTCCCGCCGCCCTCCCAGCACCACCACAGATGGCAGCATTACCACCCATTCCAGCAGTCCTAGTTCAGCAGGGACAGCTTCAGTATGGGAGAGTGTATCAGCTCCAGCAGGTCGCAGCCCCACAGGATCCACCAGCCATTGAGGGTATGTTCTTTATTCAGGGGACTCTGGGGCGTATTTTATTTGACACGGGGGCTTCACATTGTTTCATTGCTATGATATTTTCACGCACCATTGGGTTGTTAGACACCGCCGAGAGTACGGTTACTTGTGTAGATTCTCCATTGAGTAGAGGTTCTGTGATTTCCCTTGTATGTAGAGGCGTGGGTATAGAGATCGGGAGGTTTACTTTACCCGCGGATATGTTAGTGTTAGAGATGACCGAGTATGATGCCATTATTGGTATGGATTGGCTAGTTGCGTACCGAGCCATGATTGACTGTTTTAGTAGGAGTATTATCTTTGTCGTTCCTGGGCAGGAGATGTTTTTAGTGGCGATGCCTCGTCCTGAGGGAGGATCGTCCACTCACCTGTACTACATAGAGGAGGAGACCTCTAAGAAGTGGTGATACCACTTGATTCGATACCCGTTGTTAGTGAGTTCGCCGATGTATTTCAGGATATACCTGGATTACCTCCGAGTAGAGAGATAGATTTCATGTCGATTTGACGCCGAGCACTCGGCCTATTGCTCGCGCACCTTACCGTATGGCTCCAGCTGAGATGAGAGAGTTACGGGATCAGATTGAGCAGTTGTTGGGTCAGGGGTTTATTCGGAGGAGTACTTCACCGTGGGGTGCCCCTGTGTTATTTGTAAAGAAGAGGGATGGATCGTTGAGGTTGTGTGTAGATTACCAGGAGTTGAATAAAGTCACGATACGAAATAAGTATCTGTTACCCCGAATCGATGACTTATTCGACCAGCTGAGAGGAGCTTATTTCTTCTCCAAGATTGATTTGCGATCAAAATACCATCAGTTGCGTATCAGGGAAGAGGACGTCTCGAAGACTTCTTTCTTAACGAGATATGGTTCCTACGAGTTTCGGGTTATGCCTTTTGGTTTGACCAATGCTCCAGCCGTGTTTATGGACTTGATTAATAGGGTGTTCAGAGAGTTCCTAGACCAGTTCGTCATTGTCTTCATTGATGATATTCTGGTTTACTCCCAGACAGAGGAGGAGCACGCCGAGCATTTGAGGCAGGTTTTGCAGACGCTACGTCAGAACGAGCTATATGCAAAGTATGAGAAGTGTGGGTTTTGGCTGAAGAAGGTTCAGTTTTTGGGGCATATTATTTTCGACCGGGGGATATCTGTTGATCCGAGAAAGGTATCCGCGGTGAGGGAGTGGGGACAGCCCACGACACCGACTGAGATCCGTAGTTTCTTGGGCCTAGCAGGATACTATAGGAGGTTTATTCGGGGTTTCTCCAAAATAGCGGGTCCTTTGACACATCTGACTCATAAAGGTGTGCCGTTCATTTGGAGTGATGCCTGTCAGTTGGCATTCGATGAGTTGAAGGACAAGTTAACCTCAGCACCTGTGTTAGCATTGCCGAGACCGGGAGTTGGGTATCTTGTTTACACCGATGCGTCCTTACAAGGACTTGGAGGTGTACTACAGCAGGAGAGTCAGACCATAGCTTATGCTTCCCGTAAGCTTAAGCCTCACGAGAAGAATTACCCCACTCATGACTTGGAGTTAGTGGCAGTTGTATTTGCCCTACGGATTTGGAGACATTATCTTTTGGGGGAGAAGTTTCGATTGTTCACGGACCACAAGTCCTTGCAGTACCTATTCACGCAGAAGGAGTTGAATATGCGATAGCGAAGGTGGCTTGAATTTGTTAAGGATTATTAGTTTGATATCCAATATCACCTGGGGAAGGCTAACGTGGTAGCAGACGCGTTGAGCCGTAGGCCAGTAGATGAGGTGGCAGGGGTGTGGAAGGCAAAGTGGAAGGAATTAGGACACCAGGATGCAGTGGCCCGATCATTCATGTCTGTGATGACTGTTACACCGCAGATTGTCACGAGAGTGGTAAAGGCACAGGCAAACGACTCGTTCTGTCAGGAGCAGATAGTTCAGTTACTAGCAGAGGGAGCCGAATCCTATATCGTTAGCTCAGACGGGGGATTACGCTTCAATGGGAGACTGGTAGTTTCAGAAGGGGAGGAATTGCGACACGAGGTGATGGCAGAGTCGCACAGCTCACAGTTCGCGGTACATCCCGGTGGGGACAAAATGTACCAAGACATGAGACGACAGTATTGGTGGAGCGGGATAAAGAAGGATATTACCGTGTTTGTTTCTAAATGCGCCACTTTCCAGCTGGTAAAAGTGGACCATCAGAGACCGGCAGGACTTCTACAGCCATTAGAGGTCCCGATGTGGATGTGGGAGAGCATCTCTATGGACTTTATCACGGGGTTGCCTACGTCACAGAGAGGCCACGACTCCATTTGGGTAATTGTGGACAGGTTGACAAAAGTTGAACATTTTCTACCCGTAAGGACAGACTACACTACGGGATAGTATGCCCAGCTTTTTATTGCACAAATAGTGAGACTTCACGGTGTGCCCCTAAATATCGTGTCTGACCGAGACAAGATATTTGTTTCACAGTTTTGGGAGAGTTTTCAGGAGGCCATGGGCACGGATTTGCGGTTGAGTACGACATATCACCCGCATACCGATGGGCAAACCGAATGTATAAATCAGATGTTGGAGGACATGTTGCGTATGTGCATCATTGATTTTCGGGGTGGATGGGAGTAGTATCTTCCACTGGTGGAGTTTGCTTACAACAACTCCTACCAGTTCACCATTGGCATGGCTCCATTTGAGGCGTTGTACGGTAGACCTTGTCGTTCCCCAGCATGTTGGTTGGAGGTGGGGGACAACAAACTACTTGGGCCGGAAGTGATTCAAGATACTTTGGTGAGGGTAGAATTGATACGGAGTCGCATTCGGGTAGCTCAGGATCGGCAGAAGAGCTACGCTGATGCGAAGAGATTCTTCTGGAAGTTCCAAGTGGGGGACCAGGTTTTACTCAGAGTATCTCCTATGAAGGGTATTATGCGATTTGGGAAGAAGGGGAAGTTGGCACCGAGATACGTGGGACCATTTCCTATCATTGAGTGAATTGGGTTTGTTGCGTATAGAGTTGGGTTACCGGAGCATTTACACAGAATTCATGATGTGTTTCATATTTCCTCGCTAAGGAAATATCTTAGAGATGATTTGGCTCATTCTCACATTGCTTTGGAGGACATCGATCTCCAACCCGATAGCTCCTACGAGGAGGGGCCGATTACTATTTTGGACCGAAGTGAGCGGAAACTGCGGTCAAAGATAGTTCCGTTAGTACTTGTTCAGTGGCGGCATCATAATGCCGAGGAGTCCACATGGGAGCGGGAGGATGAGATGCGCGAATGTTATCCAGAGTTGTTTTTACCAGGTACTTTTTAGTTCCGAATTTCGGGATGAAATTCTGTTATTAGGGGGGAAGTATGTAATACCCCGTATTTTTATCGATATTTATTTATGGGATTAATTAAATTAAATGTGAATTAATTGAGAATTAATCCGGATAAAATACAACGAGATGTGAGTTGGTATTTGATTATAATGTGTATGTATGGAAATATATGAATATTGAAAATATTGAAATTGTCGCGAGGCTGAAATACGGCAATTTGGAAAATTTAGTTGGGACGCACGTGACAGTCGCGTCAGGAATATAATTATTTTAATTAAAAATTGAATTTTATTTTTATCAACCATGTGGTCATTTTGAGTGCGCCAACGTGTCCGGAAGGGTCGAAATAGTCAGAAAACACTAGCCGGGCGTTTAGTTTGGGTCCCGGGGCATTATTGGGCCATACCGGCAACTTAAAAGGGTATTTTGGTAATTTTGAAAATTGGGGATTTATGACCAACGAATTTTGGGAATTAAAAATAGGGAATTTAATAACCCACTAACCCATTACCAGCAATTAAGTGATTAGAGGGCAACGGGAGTTAGAGGAGGAAGTTAGGAAAAGTTCCAAAGAGAAAACACAACCTCCATCTTCAACCTTCAACCTTGGGAGAAAGAGAGAGTGAAACCTTCATCATTCTACACCAAATTTAGAGAATAATCCGAGGCAAGTGGTTTAATTACGTTAATTTCAAGTGAATGTTTCTTCCATGATTAGAAAATTATATAATCGCATTGTATTGGAAGATTTATAAAAACCCATGAGATTGGAGTTATAAATTCAGATTTTGATATAGGTTTGCATGTAGAATTGTTATTGGGTGATTGAACTAAAAGAATTACTACTCTTTATGTTACAAAAACGGATTTATTTATGGAAATTTATGATTTTATATTCTGGGGTTCTTACTCATAAGATTTGGGGAAAAACTTTGGGAGATTTGATAATTAGGTGTTGTATAGGAAGATTTATCCCATGAATGTGTTAAAATACGACCTAAGTATGTTTAAGAATGATTAGAAACCTTGAACTACTGTTGGAATTATGTTTAGATGAGATTAGAGGTGAAGAAAATTGAGAAAACGAGATAGGAAAATTCTGGGCTCGAAACTGTCACCTCGTTAGAAGACCTGCCCAGGTCGTTCGAACGAGCTCGTTCGAACGAGCTTCTAACGAGTTGACAGTTTGACTTCTAACAAGTGGGATGTTCGTTCGATGCCTTTCGTTCGAACGAGATCTCGTTAGATGGCCACTTCGTTCGAACAAACTCTCGTTCGAACGAGACTTCTAACGAGTTAACAGAATGGCCTTTTTGGCCTGATTTGATTTCTAGTGTCCCGTAACCTTATGTAATCGTAGAGATAACCTTCCCTTGTTAACTATTTGGTATAATTGGGAGATTTGGGATATTTTGAGGAGTGAAACATAGAAGTTCGATTTGAACCAAATGATATTTGTGGATTAGGACGCTAGTGACTATATACGATGTGAGCATTTTTGACGACTTATATATTTGTATTAACCGGGGATATGTGAATGGTGTAACATTATAAGTTGGTATGAGAATGAGAAGTATACCACTAATAATTATGGTAATTACTAAGAAGTGTGCATGCTTAGTATATATGATTTTATGTGTATGACATACCTACCATACTTGCTATCACGGGAGGTTTACGTTCGCTTAGGGCCATCTAATCTTTGTGTGCCCGGATTTAGATTGGTACCTCAAGGACATAGGTCAGAGAAGGACTTATTGGGAAGTTAATAAGAGTGCTGATCGTGGGAGCGTAGGTATATGTGTGACCCATGTGATGTGACTGTGTTCGCCTCCATTGATTGTGATTGTTGTTATCTGAGAACGATTCCTGAGAGATTCGGAATGCGTGATCCTTATGTACGTGATGTACCAGGATGGATAGCAGAGTATGTGTGCACCGTAGCTTAGTCTCGAGGTTCTTGTATTGTATATTTATGATGTGAATGATATACGGTTAAATGAATAGACTTGTCATGTTTAATTATGAGAATAATTTCTAGTAACTCCTTGAGATGATAAATAAGGGGATAACCTCCAGTATATTGTATTGCTAATAATTGAGAATTCGAGTTTAAGTAAAACCTCTATTTAATTGATAACGTTTGAATGTATAATGGGAATCGAGTAGAAAGGGGTAGAACTTATGACGGTTTAGTTAGATATGAATGTCACTTAGATGGGTACGGTACGTTAGGAGTGCACAATTAGTCGAGAGGTGAGGATTTCATGTGAGTGCACGTCCTAACATGTATTTTGCATTCATTGTTTTAATGTTATTAAAACACTTGCTGTTTTTAAAATACTCTCCACTTTCGGGCTCTGACCCGTTTGCTTTCAAATCTATTTTTTTAAAAACCTTTTTAGGTGCCCAGCCACAAGGACACCATGCATAGGATTTCCATTCAGGTGACGAGCTGTAGCTGTTGTGGAAGTTACAGGGCCTTGCTAGTAGACGCTTCTTTTGTCTTGACTCCATATTCAGTTTCATTATTTGTAGGGCATGTCGCCTATTTCTATTAGAGACATTTTATATTCCAGTTATTCAGACTTTGGTTTGTAATTAATTCAGGATTCAGACTTGTTTTATTATTTCAGTTGTGGGATTGTTTTGAGGAGTATTTCCTCCAGACTCTTTATTACTTGTTGATTACACTATTAGGACTTTATTGTGTATAGTTATGTTATTCTTTTATTCTTCACTTACTTCATGTTAATCAGATTTAATTTAAAATTGGCAACTCGCTTTTTAAATACTAGGTGGTTAGTAATCATTAAAATGTTTTCTACAGTGATGCTCTTAACTGAACCAACTTGGCATTGTGTATTAATTTTAATAAAGGAGTAGCTACCTGGTATTTAATTAGTCGGGGTGTCACAATCACATGTATATATATTCACTCTATAATATATACAATACTGCATCCTACCAGACTCAGCTGCGGTGCATGCATACTCTGCTATCATATCCGGGTACATCTCGCACTGTATAAGGAACTGTTGGTTCGACATCTCTCACTAACCATAAATCTCATATCATAAATATTGGAGGCGAGCATACTCCCCAGCCAAATGTGTCACGTGCATACCTACGCTCCCATTCAACCATCGAAACTATCATTCTCAACTGATAGCACGTGTCCAAGTTCATATGCTCAGGGTACGAATCAAAATCCCCCCAAAGGCACATAGGGATATGACATCCACAAGGCGCAACCTCTACCCCGATAGCAAGAAGCGTAGGTATGTTATACACAAAATATAAATAATATAGGTATTCACCCCACCTATATATAATAACAATATGGCACACACACAACCCATATAAATACTTCCATACGTAGTATATTTATCTCACATATCCTACGTATTTACAGATTATGACTTTACTTCTTAAATTATATTCACGAGCTTCTCTCATCACTCGAAGGGTAATAATTTATTTCTCATATAAATTCAGTAGATAATCACTCACGTCCTACAAGTCCATGTCATCACAACACCTGAATTTCTATGAATTAAAATCATCTTCAATTAGGTTTATTTCTCGATAATTCCTAATTCAATCTTCACCCTTTTATTTCACCTATTAAGGTTAATCCCACATAAGCCTAAGGTTATTCTGGTAATAATAACTCCCCTACTACTGGTTATAACCTTAAATCCTCCTTTATTCGATTTTAATCCCAATATATATATTTTTCCACCGTAGCGAATTTAATTCACACTTCGTTAATTTCCCCCATTCCATTCCATAATATTTTTCGAGTCTTAAGTATACCCTACTGCCCTTCTTTAATTCCCAATTTATTCAATTAATCGTCACAAAATATTTCTCAAAGTTGGGATTTAAAAAAACATTTAAATAGGAATTAAATCACATTTCCAAGGGGAGTCGATCGATTGACATTCTTGAGTCGATTCTTGAGTCGATCAATCGATCGACCCAATATTGCTCAGATTCTGCATATATTTTTACCTACGGGTTTTATATTTTTTCATCCTCAAAATCATATTAAGACATCTCCAAATTTATATTCATTTAACCCAGATCATATACTAACATATATGGGAAAGTTCTAATGTATCCAAATTAATTAAACATCATCAACATGTATAAACCTACGCAGATTCAATATTCAATCTCAAGAATTCTAGTTTTGACTTTATCATCAATTACATATGTAAATCCCAAATTTCTTCACCAAGTAATTCATATATTTCATGGAATTGATTCTAAACTCAGAAATAGATCAATCCTACACAATTCTCATTTCAAAGATTCATAATTTTTTTTATCTTAATTCATATTACTTTTCAGAATTTTCTAATCTACCTAACATGGATAATATACATGCTAGAATTTGCAATAGTTAATCACTTGACTTTAGATTATAGGTCTGAACCGTTGAAGAAGAATTATAGCCTCCACAAATTTTCTTCCTAAATCGTCACTCCAGGTTTGTTCTTGCACAAATTCTTCAAATCATCCCCTTAGGCTTTAGAAATTCTTTCTCAATTCTCTCCATTTTCTCTCTAAATCTTTGTATAGTTTTATTAACCTTTGGGTTTGTGAAAGTGACTATTCCCTAAGCCCAACCTTTGACTTTAAAGGCGAAATCCCGTTTTTGTCTTTTCACCTACCATTAAGAAGGCCAAAAGCCACCTAAATAAGTCCCGATTAATTTAAAAAATTCCCAAGACCCGAACATAACCCCCTAGTACTCAATTTGGACTATAATAACCCTTCCAGACACTTTTGGACAGTCAAAATGGCCATTCAGATGATGTAAAAATAATTTACTTTTCATTCCATTTAAATATAGTCCCGACACGACTCATATGCACGTCTCAACTTAATTATCGTAATTGTCGTATTCATCACTTGCGACAATTTTATAAAATCATAATCATATGTAAAGTCATAGTCATATATGTTACTTTTAATCACAAGTAATATTCAACATAAATTACATATTACTTTATTCTCAAGTAATATTTAAATTCGGATTAATTTTCAATTATCTCATAATTAATTCTAATTAATCCCATTTTAAAAAACATTAAAAATACGGGGTGTTACAGTCGTCTTCCTTAGTATTCGTCACGAGAGATCATCTTAGTCCCTGTGTTCAATACCTGATTTATCGAATTATTACTTGAGCGACCGGTTTACACTTGAGCCGTATTTACACGCATTAGAGACCCATTTTAAGTCGCGTCAGTGAGTTGATATGCAAAAATTTGTATCTAATCTTCTTTGTGAGTTGGAATATAATTAACCCCCTATAATTTCTAAAATATACGATCAAGGATAACCGTGTCTATAACACATACAGTCAAGTACCATCGTGTAATTGAGCTATATGATGTTAAATAACCGTGTGGTGGAGTTACACAACCTTAGGTGATCATGGTATGTGTGTTGAATTTCACTCAAACTCACTGTATAATATTCACAGTGTGAACCCACTGTATTAATATCCCCCACGGTCACTTTATAATGTACGTGTTACCTAGACGGTCAAGTGGAACCATAACCAAAGTTGTGATTTTTACCCTAAATGACTGCATAAATTCCACGGTGTGATACCACAGTGTATGTATTGGATATGGTTAAGTCCAACCATATGGATGATCTGCATGATCTCAGATGATCATGGTATATATGTTTAATTTCACTCAAACTCACTGTATAATATCCCTAGTGTGAACCCTCCGTATCAGTATTCCACACGATCACTTTTAGACCGTATGTGTCAGCTAGACGGTCAAGTAGAACCGTGGGGAAAGTTATGATATTTACCCAAAATCACTGTATAATTGACACGATGTGACACTACCATGTAGATGTTAGACAATGTCAAGTCCAACTGTGTGCTTGAGATATACAGTGTGGTGTTACTGCTGGTAATCATGTTAAGGTGTGGTGTCACCGTGGTGTCATACTAGACGGCTTAAAGCAACCGTGTGTTGTGTTGTCCAGGTAACTTCCTTACATCATGTTGGGCAACTGATATTTGATGTTTGATATATAATGTATAGTTTTATCATGTTATAATATGTTAATTTTATCAATGTTATAATATGATATTTGATGATTTTATTAATGTTACAATCAAGGTTTGAACCAAATTATGGTAACAAAATTGATGAAATAATTGCTATAACTTAATTACAGTCAGTTGCTCATCTTCATTCAATGAAATAATTACTATAACCAAATTACATATTTCCACAAAAATTTACAATTAAAACACAGTCAAGTTCTCATCTTCATTCGATGAAATAATTCTATAAACAAATTACATATTTGCACAAAACGTTACAATCAACGCTATAATCAAATTACATGATTCAAAAAAATGTTACAAAAAGTTAAATTCTTGGCACAATCAAGTCCTCATCTTTATCCGACAAAATCAAGCATGGTTTATCTTTCGTCGCAATGCCTTTCAGATATATATTTTGAAAAGTCCGTAAGTGTGTCTATCCCACTCAAGGTCATCTTGAGTGGACCTCGATCTCCAGTGAGAGGAAAATGGTGGTAAGGGACAAAACAGTGAGAATTTTAAATTCACCCAATGAGTATTTGATATGTTGAGGATAAAGACTCTACAATTCTCTTCTATCAGAGATTTTGGCCCAATGTCGAATGGCATGAAAGTTAATCATTGTAGTTTGGATATCATTACTACCATAAGATTGAGTGCATTAGATGCAAGATAGCCAAACTCGAGCATGATAAACCAATGTGCTATAGTGGATGGGTGCATGAAGTTGTCCAATCTCCTATCATAATCCTCAATATTATATGAATTCATAACAATAGTCCAGAAAGGCTTGTCCCTATGTAGCTCAGACAATAGTGCATTGCAGATAGAATGAGAATGTTGAAGTCTATCCCCAACACCAGCTTCTTTTGAAATGGCCGTATAACCACCATTCTCATCAGATTTGACATCATATATATCTTTCAAAAATGATTGGTAGAAGTCAGGAACGTGATTAATATAAATATTCTTCTCCCTTGACCATGTCTCTGATTTCATGCCTATTACTGAGGTCCAATTTGTAAATGTTTTTTTAAGCTCAGTTGTGGATGACACATCCTCCTCCCAAGCACATGGGATTCTTTTGGTAGATATATCAATAGACTTCCTCCCCTTAAAGGGGCATACCCTTTTGACGAATTTGCACGAGCTCGATCAAAGGTGTGTAAGAGGGTTGAGAAATTTCTAATAACTTGCTTAACATCATCTTTAGGACCGCTTCACCCGCCTCAACCCACCGTTTCTTAAACAATATCATATCTAGCGTATATTCAAGCTCGCAATACTGAGGAATGTTCAGGACAATCTTAAGTTTCTTCCAATGATCATTTAGACCCCATTGGGGAATTTCTTGGCCTAGCTTCTCACATTGGTCCAACTCGTGAACACATGGTAGTCTATAGATCGTACGAAGCTTGTGTGGGAATCGTAACTCTGTATATATTGGGTATTAGCGATAGATTCTCTCAACACCGATCTCATGCAATCGATTTCCACAACAATTAAGTCGAAGGCATAATGTGATTCCCTTCCATGATTCTCACGCAATAATGAGTTATTGTGGTTATGCTTAGCTGATTGGAGTATTTTTTAAACTCCATTTGTATTTGAGTCACTTGATTGCTAAGCAATGCATCCATTTCCTTCCACACGGTAGCAAAACAACTAGTGCTATTTATTAGGGATTTTTTAAGTTGGGCTTGGGCAACCTTTACTCTGTTAGTTGTACGGTTTCCACAGTGAGGTGCCTGGTCAGTCCAAGCATGTGTGAATTCAAACAGTAGAGGCATCTGATTATTTTGTATGTAACCGATAATGTGTTAGTTAGTTGTGCCAATTTTGACGGAAAATTGCCCACGAATTCTCAATATCAATAGGCATTTCGAACTCCACTACCCCAATCAAACCTTGCATAAATAACTTTTTATCTTGGTCTTTGATGTTGTGTTTCAAACATGCACTTTCTATGCTTTTTTGAACATGTAACAAACGTAATAGAAGGGTGGCAAGTGGAAACACCTTTTGCACCGCATTTAGACAAGACTGTTGTTTGTCAGAAATAATAGCTCGTGGCAAGGCTTCTGGCTCGTATAGTGACCGCAAACGTTGCAATGACCAAAAAAAAAATTCCCCCCTTCTCATTGTTCAAAAAAACAAATGCAATGCAAAATGATTTCCCGATCAATGTGAATCCAATCATATCGAATAATGGTATATTATACCGATTGGTCTTGTAGGTGCAATTGATCACTAGTGCGGTCGGGAAGCACTTCACCAACAAACAAGATAAGGGATGTGCAAAAAATATATCATCCACAACATCCGTCTTCTCATTATTTCTGTGCTATTGAACATATCGCTTCTCCGTTAGAAAATGCATCAACTATTGCATCACTGTGTGCCCTTGCATCTCAACATTTGTTATATCGTGCTTTCCATTTTAAAGTGTTCTAATGGATGAACAATTACATTTCAACTGTTGTTTCAATGTGTGGAGTACTTCGTTTGGCCCCACCCCATTGTTAATCTTCTCGCTTGTAATGTTCCACTCTTCTTGTGAAATTCAAGCGATATAAGGGTGTCCAATGAGTGTTTTAGATACCTCATGGTTACATAGCCCACAAACGATTTCCACCCCCAACGAAAATCCTCTAGTGGAATGCATTTCAATCGAAAGGGACAATCACACTTTCTCATTTTAGAACATCGCTTTATCTTCTTGTCGACCCCCTCATCTTTTTTATATCTATAAAGCTCACTGTTCTCAAAACCCAGGTACCCTTCCCTTTCTAACTAAACTAGCCTTGTCGGATTTCAAAATAATGGCAACAACATGAAGTTTACGACCAATTTGTTGACACCAATCAATCATTTTGCCACGGTCATTAAAAATGTGCACAACTATAACATTGTTAATTGAAATTAATCATATGTGGAAATTACAACTATACATGAAAAAGCATGTTCATGTCACATATAAAGAAACTAAACATGCCTCATTAGTAGTGAATTTGAATGTATGGTTTTGCGTAATTGCATTAGCATCCAATCCTTTATATACTCGCATATCATGTCAATGTATAAAATAAAATGTTATTGTAATCAAATTATGTCATACATTAAAAAAATTAATTAGTGAAATTATTTTTTACCATAGACAAGGTCAAATTTGGGAACAAATCACGCAAAAATTTGCCCGAGGTTGATGCCGTTGGTTCCTCAGTCTTGCATTTTTCACTCATATTCGATTTCTCGAGTGAAGCACTTTAAGTAGAAACACTCGGTACAATAACGTTGTCTATATCTTGCTAAAATGAATCATCAAGGACCGAATCATCTATCTGAAATACAAAAATAATTGATAATGAGAATACAATAAAAATTAAGACACGGTTATAACAAATCGTAAATGATAAATCCACTGTTGGACATCACCGTAGAGTGAAACCACAGTTACAAGAGATCGTATGTTGTGAATAGATGACTAAAAGAAATCGTAATGCATAATCCATGGTGTAATACAACCGTGAAGCTCTCATACACGGTATCATCCATCATTATAAAATTAGGTTAGGGTTAACTTAAAACGTGAGTTAATGTTAAATTAACAGTAACACATGGTTAGTTATGACCGAAGGTACGCATCAGTTGCGATTACGGGAGGTCGTAAGTACAGTATTTTTGATATTTTTCTCTTTGCTTCATTTTTCAAATATTTTTACACTATAGAGTCTATGTAGAGGTGTTTAATACCTCAAAATCATCAAGGTAGCACTGGATGTTCAACTTTTAGGAACCTTAAACATATACTTTTTTCGTTCACCTATTGCAATTTAGCCCCTTTAAACCCTGGTTTCTGTATAAAAACAACACCACAACAACACAAAGAACGACGAAAATAGAGCTTTGAGGACAAATGAACAAGGTGAAAATTGCTAGGTTAAATTGTATGAGGGTTTGTTTCGGTGGGATGTGAAGAGTTTGAAATGTGAGAATATGTGGTGTTTCGGAGTGTATTATTCTTTGTGATGTTTAATTGTGTGTAATTTTTAGATTATTTAGGGGCATTTTAGACATCTTGATCAAATAAAAAGGTACAACACTTTTGGGTGTTGTTAGTAAAGTGTGTATTTAATTTTTATGTGATGTTTTTGAGTTATTTTTGGGGTGGAACTATCAGGACCCATTTTTCTTTTACTCATTTTTGTACCCTTTAATAGTAGAACATCTCTCTTAGAAACCATGCATGTACTTTTTGAACCTCATAGTTAAATCTTTATAATACCCTTGGGCGGTCCTATCTTTCGTACAAGACCATCTTGGATTGGATTGAAACTTAAGTATTTATACTTTTATATACCTCGGGCCCCATAAATTTATTGGACAGTGTTGTCCTTTTTACCAGCAGCATTTGTCAAATCGTTTCGACGATCGTACCATTAACCTTAGGCAGTTATCACTTCATACCTGTTTTGTCCCATCTACTGACTTCGTCCACTTCCTATCCGTTTCCTTTTTTTATTTTATATCAGCTGATTAAATTCAATTTTTTTACACGCGCTTATATATATATATATATATATATATATATATATATATATATATAGGGAAAGGATCAAGTGAAGTCCCAGTTTGAGGACCCCGAATGAGGACCATTTTTTTTAAATAGTAAAAAAAAAAATTTTGAGTTGATTTTTTTTAATGATTTTTAAACATTTCAATAGGACCATAAAAAATAATCACCTCAAAATGATTTTTTTTGCTATTTTAAAAAAATCAGTCAAACTTTGTCAGTTTTTAAGTTGTTTTTAAGTTGTTAAAAACTGACAAAGTTTGACCGATTTTTTTAAAATAGTAAAAAAATTCATTTTGAACTGATTTTTTTTATATGGCCTTACTGAAATGTTTAAAAACTATATAAAAAAAATTAGCTCAAAAATATTTTTTTTACTATTTTATCAAAATTGGTCCGCGCCAGCGGTATGCAAACAGAGGTCCTCATGAGATCTGCTCTCTCTCTCTCTCTATATATATATATATTTAATAATGCTCTTGTACTGACTATCTCGCATTTTAACATTGAAGACCGAACATGATTCGCCTGACAGTGAGCCCATAAATTATCGGCTAAATTATAGTGGACTCTCTCTCTTTTCTGGGCTTACCGCTAGGTGACACTTGTCCAGTCTGCACTGTTAAAATGCGGGACAGTCCCCATAAGAACAGTACTCTCTCAGGTTCAAAAGTGAACCAAAAGAACGAATTTTTTAATGAACCTAATAAGACATTAAAAAATAACCCAATTTTAATTTCTATGTTGTAATTGGTCCGCGCCAGCGGCAACAGACGCGTGTATTTTTTAATATACACACACCTTACTCCTCCCCCACCCATCCCCCTCTTCAAACTTGAAACCCCCACCTGCTTTTAGTCTCCACCACCACCTACTGGCTCATCCCGCAAACATCCCAACACCACCTCCGCGACACCGCCGCCACCACTTCCCCACCACCTATGTGAGGACATAATTTCCATAGTCCTGATTTTATATAGAGTATTTCGTATACCACTACCACCGTCGAAGTAGGATCACAATAATTTGTTCAAGACGATCGATCTGAATATTAAGTTTTTCAACAACGAACATTTACGAGATTGAATTTGGTAAGGATTGTGTTTAAGTTTCAAAATTGGTTTACACTAGAATTGGGATATTTTTCAAAACCATTTTTTTTTTATCAAAATGAGGCATTTTTCTAGTCTAAATAATTTTTGGAAGACCTGTAGGCAGGCTTTTAAAAATAATAATTTTCCCTTTTGTCCTTCAAAAGACAAAGCAATATCGTTCAAACGACATTGACAAGCCGTTCAAACGGCCCCTTCGAACGACATCACATGTCGTTTGATAGGTTGCGAGATAGGTCGTTCCTTTTGTGCTTCAAACGACCATGTACTGTTTTTCATTTTAACAGGTCGTTTCTAATATCGTTCAAATGACATCAAGAAGTCGTTCAAACGAGCTACGATGCCTGAAGAATTTTGTTTTGTTATAAATACATGCTTTGGAAGACTTTTTCATTAAGTCTTACCAAACAAAATGGAAAATCTGCAGAATTTTTAGTCTTCACTTTTAGGGCACAAAACTTAGTTTTTGATTCATAAAATGATCCCATATACTTTGGTAAATAATTTTGGAACCCCCAAACACTTATTGTCGAAGTTTCTATCGTATATAAGACTCTATTGCTAGATTCATAGTTCTTGCGGGATCTATTTGATGACGACTGCGGTCATTAGGGATACTCAAGGGTATTCATTGATGAAGAGGAGTTGCGGTTCTTGAGGTTCTTACAGGAATCTTTGCTGGTGCTAAGCTGCAGTCTATGTGGATTTTCTGCTGGAGATTCATTGCAGATTTCATTATGTAATTGTAAGTTGCGATTTACGTTACATAGTGAAATAAAAGGTTTTTACCCGAAAGTTTTTTTTAAACTCTGCCTTGTCATATTTACATGATTTGATTTATCTGTTTTATTACACATAGATGCATGTTTATGATAAAAAGATAAAATCAATATCAAATTTGCTTCCGCATTTAATATTGGTATTGCAATTTTTGTTTGAAATCACCCTTTGCAATTATTTTGCGTTCACAACCTGCTGCACCAACCCAGCAACCGAAACAAAAAAAAAAAATTATTTGGAACCAAAACAAACCCAACACCAGAACCTAAATTTCACAAAATCTTTTTGTGACAATGAAACCCAGTTTGAAAAAATCAAGCACCCAAAAATGATTGGTTGCAAAAACAGATCGTAACCCAGAAGTGGTTGGTTGCGAAACCCAACATTGGAACCAAAAGAAACCCATCACATGCCAGCACCATCCTATTGTGTCCCACCCTCTACCACAAAAAAAGTGTGTAGACCACTATAATAAATGGATCTTTAGTCTGTATGGGTTTGTTCCGACGGATTTTTTTTTTGTTCAGGATGGTTTTATTTCGATGGTGGATTTCAAAATTGTCATTTTTCTCTTGGGATTTCAAAATCGATTGTGTGTATGTGTGTTGGGAATCTCAAGTTTTTGGTTTTTTCTGGGTTATGGCAGATGGTGAGGAGGTCGTGGTTGGTTATGGCAGATGGGTGGGGGTGGGGTGGGGGGGAGGTAAGGTTTGTTAGGTGTGTGTATATATTAAAAAACACGTGTGTGACACACACGTCCGTTGCCGATGGCGCGAATCAATTACAATAAGGAAATGTCTTATTAGGTTCATTAAAAAGTTTATTCTTTTGGTTCACTTTTGAACCTCTCTCTCTCTCTCTCTCTCTCTCTCTCTATATATATATATATATATATATATATATTGTGCTAAAAGTTTTTATATATATAATTGTCATTACCTTGGACAATTCTAAAAAATGCTTCCATATTTTTTTATACATCTCATCTTTTATGTAAAAATTGAAAAATTACATTCTACTCAAAATTGGTCATGCCAACCAACTGATATTTCTTCTTGCTGTAAACATTGACAAAATAGATATAAAATAATTTTATCTGCATAGTTATTACATTATCTCAAAGCATTTATTTTTTCTTGAATATATTGCTTAACCTTTTGTATATTAGATTTGTATTGTTTCTCTCAGACTAATATTTTTGCAGGAGCTATTTTGAGATATCTAAATAAGCATTTTCATACCTCCCTTTTTTAAGGTTGTCATTTTCATGTCTCAACAATCATATTTTCTGGAGAAGACAAAAATGGGATTTGCTGATCATTTTTTTAACCATCTTCTTCTCAACAAAAATCGAAAACGTTTAATGCTCTCAAGAGATGTGTCTAACAGCTATATTTTTTAGTCTCCATTCAGATACTATTTAAGCATTCAAGTGTTGCATTGAAGACTATGAGACTAAAAAATTATTAAAGAGCATAAGAAATTATTACTCTGCTACTATTCAAGCCATGTGATGAAAAAGAGCAAATAAATTTTATATTTTACTATTTTACACAAGCAAGGCATATTGAGTGAATATTCTTCAAGTGTTCAATACAAGGTGAAGAGAAACTAAGATTTCATTCGGCTTTTGATCAAGAGAAGACTAGAGTCGGACATCATACTTATTTGAAAGTCTCATTGGAAGATAAACTCATATCAAAATTTGTATCATTTGAGAGTTTTATCTTTCCACAAATATTGTTTAAATACTCTGAAATTATTAGTAGCTCGGTTTAAAGTACTTAAATTGTAAATGATGTTTGGTTCCTACACGCAAGTGGACCAGGGGTTTGATGCACGATTTTAGCTTCAAGCGGTTGTACAAATAACTCGATTTTATTTACTCGGATGTATGTGGTGGTTTGATCCTGCCCATCAAGTAGATCACGTTAGTGAAGCACAATGGGATGAAAGCTCTAGGCACGTGGACGTAGACCGGATTTTGGCCGAACAACGTTAAATTTCAATGGCATTTATTTTCCTCACTTATATTTATTTATTCGCGTATGTTTGCTTGGTTTTAAATTTTCAGCATTTAAATTTGCAAAAAAATTAATTTCAAAATTTTGGTAAAATTGTTTTAAAATTAAAATAATTATTTTTAAAGTAAATAATCAATTCCAAAATATTAATTAATATTAAATGTGAATTTTGATTATATTTATTGGGTTTTATAATCTGAAAATTTAACTTGTTTAATTGATTGATATTTGATATTCACTTATTAATCATTGAAGATTTATTAATCTGAAATTAGTTTAAGTGTTTTAAATTATATGTTTTCTGAAATTTTAGTTTAATTGAAAAAGTTTGTAAAATTTTAATTCACCCCCCTCTTGGATATTTTTCTGGCAACAAGCATGATTATGATCCAAAATTTTATCTTATTAGTTGGGGAATTTCGCTTAGTAATTCATTTTCTTGCTAAATTAAAAATAAAATTAAAATCTAAGGGGAATGAGAAAAACAGAATTGTGGAAACACAAGTTTCTACATAGACTCATGTACAAAGGGGGGAAAAGAAAGAAAATTTTGATGAACTAAGGATCCGTTTGATTCAAAAATGGAGATGGCAAAATTTTCCATGGGTAAAATTTGCGGCAAATTTTACCTTGTTTTTTCACACGAAGCTATCAAACAACAATTAGGTGAAATTAAAGTCAATCCAATTAGTTTATTTAAATATTTTATAAAAAGTTTTTAAACAATTTTTAAAACAGTTTTTTTTAATTTTTTTTTATAAAAATGTTTTTTTAAATAATTTTTACGATATTCGAAACATTTTTTAAATTATTCAAAACAATTTTTAAACCTTTTAAAATAGTTTTTTTAATAGTTTTAAAACAAGTATTTAATAAAACAGTTTTATAAAATATTTTTTTTAAACCGTTTTTAAAACAGTTTTTTAAAAGTTTTACAACATTTTTATAAAACAATTTTTACAATATTCGAAACAGTTTTCTTAATTATTGAAAACAGTTTTTAAACCTTTTAAAATAGTGTTTTAAACAGTTTTAAAACAAATTTTTTAATAAAACAGTTTTAAAAAATATTTTTTTAAACAGTTTTTAAATTGTTTTTAAAACAATTTTTTAGCAGTTTTAAAACATTTTTTAAACAACTTTTAAAACAATTTAAAAATATTTTTTATAAAACTATTTTTTTATTTAAAACAGTTTTATAAAATTGTTTGTAAAATAGTTTTTAAAATATTTTAGCATAAAAATATAAAAGAAACACTTGTAAGAAGTCGCAAATTGTTTGGCAAATAATTCTTCTCCAAATAGTAAAGCAAAATTTGTCCACTTTTCATGCATTAGAGGTGTTGTACATAGGCAAATGGGTTGTAGGCAAATTTTTTAATTAAAAATACCAAAAAGTAGGCAAATGCCATATTTGTCCACTGATTTGACATTTGTCATGGCAAATTTGTGAATCAAACGGACCCTAAATGAATTACTTTTTCTTCGAACTTGTCTCTATCCTTATGCAACTCATTTATGTGGCTGCAATATAAGAACATTACCTACATATATGAATATGTGCACATAAGTATGTAAAATAGTCTTTTAGCCCATGAATCCTATGTATGCATGTAATTAATCCTCCATTCCAGACCATCAGAGTCGGCCCAAGGGGCAGGCCAAAGAGGCCACCGCCTTGGGCCCCCAATTATGATAAAATATTATAGGCCCCACTTTTTTTACAGATATGTATAATTATAAGTAAGTTAACCCAACTATTTTTAGTGAGTAAGCCCAATTTTAATAAATCTATAACAACCCAAATCAGTTTTCTTATAAATGAAATAAGAGGTCCGTAATCTATTACCCACTGCCCATATAATTGATAATCACGCTGAAAAAAGGTCCAATGACTTTAAAACCCCAAATGATTGTGACCTGGTTGACCTTTTGGTAATTTCTTCCAAAAGAACCAATTCTCAAACGACTTTTACATTTAAAACTTCCACCGCCAAGATTCAATGCATATATATTTTCTAGATCAATCAATGGGGACGGAATTTGTGAATTGGGATTTGGAAATGGGAAAAATCGTATTGTGAAGATGCCAGTGGTGCACAAAACAATTAACAGGTTTGAGTTCGTCCTTTTTTTTAATCTATCATTTTTTTAATCTATAATTTTTCTGTTTGTTTGTTGTTGTTAATTGTTGGCCGTTAATTTATGCTCAAAATTTTGTGTTATTTCAAAATAATTTTTTTGGCGAAGGGTGGAGTGTTCGAGTGTGAATTGTAGGTCTTTTGACCTCGGTCGAGCGTTTATAAGAAACATATCGTACTTGACCCTTGATATGTTAGCAAGTTAAAATTTATTTGGTAGTGTGAGTAATTAATAAAAAAAAATCATTATTATCTCGTAATAATACATAATATAATAATACATAATATATTCTTGCAAAAAAATCATTGTGTAAAAAAGCCTCATTTTACAAGTACACCTTAGGCCTCCAAATCCTCGGAGTCAGCCTGCATACCATTATACAAATTTATTAGATAATGATAAAAAGATTTGAAACTTCATAAAGTTGAGTAATTATGGAGTATTCTAGTTGCAAGCCTATCAATTTTTCTTAGGGAGAAAACGTAATAAATAAAGGAAATACTAGTAATACATATACTGCACTCGAATTGATCATTTTACCCAAAAGTAGATATACAGGTTAACAAGAAAAGTATCTGCAGTTACCTCTTCTGTTCGACACATTTTCCCTAGAAAAAGACTGCCACTTATTTTCTTTAGGCCGCAAAAGGAATCCACACATGCCTAATCATCCCATCACAATTTCTTACAATGTGAAAGATCGTGAAAAGAAGTATTCCTGTTGCTTTACAATCTTTTATATATTCCCAAAGAATTTGTTCTCTGCTTTATAAATGAGCTGCTCTTACGCTATAAGAAGCATAAAGTCCCATATTCTACTTAGCTTAGCACAACTCTAGAATTGGCTAATCCAATCTCTTATGACAAGTTTCAAACAACTCGAAGTTCACACTGAAGATCCAACTCAACAGAAATGGTGTGTACCTCTGAAAGAAGATGTGTTTGCTACCTACATGGCCAAGGGTGGTCCAATGGTTCATAAGGCCTTCGGCAATGGATCGCTCTTCAGCCCGTTGTTGTTTGGAAAATTCTTTGATCCATCCGATGCATTTCCAATATGGGACTTTGAGTCGGATATATTATTATCGAATCTTCGGCGCTCTGGTCAGAGCACTGTTGATTGGTTCCAAACAGATACTGAGTATGTTCTAAAAGCAGAATTACCAGGCAAGTCTTTTTGCTAGTTTTCTTTAGTTCTGTAGATTCTGACTTGTGCTGCAGTTCTCAACTCCATGCTCTCATGAACCAAATAAAGTGCAACAAATTAGTCACTCAGCAGGACACACACCTCACTCTGCTGAATACACCCCTATGGAGAAAAGAGCCATTATTCATAAAATTATTGTTGGGAAGGTAAATTTTCTCAAACTAGGGGACTGAAATATATACAATGGTGGATCCAGGATTCATGGTCATGGGGCCAAATGCTGGGGGTCCGGGGGCTGGAGACCCAAGACAATTTATTTTTTAGTTAATTTAAGTTTTATACAAATTATAGCTTCAATTTCTAAATTTATACAAACTTATTATGTTTTTTATCCTAAAAGTTCAAACATCTCATTTTTTATGCCTTCAACTTTCTATCTTTACGTATAGCACGCCTAAATTTTATTTTTTTGGAATACTCATGGGGAGCCTTCACCCCAGCTCGGCCACAAGTCCATCTGCCCATATATATATATATATATATATATATATATATACTTTCGGGTCCAAAAGTGTTTCGTGATGCATTTTTGGGTCCATAGTTATTCTATTTGCACTTTGGGATCCATTTTCACTTTTTGTGTGTCGCCAAAAATCTTACAAAGTGTCTTAGAAAGTGAATATGGACCCTAAAGTGCAAATAATGAGAACTTTGGACTTAAAAAATGTATCATGAAAAACTAGTGGACCGTAAAATACAGATAACAATTTTTCCCATTTTATGGGGTGGAGAGGTGGGGTGGGGGTTCCATCTAAAGGAGTTAGATACAAATTGGATGACATGTTATATGGATTTATATTGCTATAAATAGGGACAAGGCCTAAACTCCACAGGTTTATATCAGAAACTACTTTATAAGCGATGAGGAATGTTCTTTCATTAACACTACATATTTGTGGTAACAGGATTGGGGAAAAACAACGATCAAGGGTTGGAGAAACAAAATGATAACGTCTTTGTTGAAAAGGGGAAGGTTATAGATATTAGTGGCCAATGGAGGCAGCAGAGGGAGTTGAAGACAAAGGAGTGGAGAAAAGGTCACTGGTGGGAACATGGGTACGTCCGGAGGCTTGAATTGCCTGAGAATGCAGATTGGAAAAGAACGGAGGCACGTCTTAACAATGATATACTTTTAGAGATTAGAATTCCCAAGAACCCTTCAGATTTAAGTATTCCTCAAGGAAATGAAGGGGTTGTAAAAGAATATGAATCTGCTTAAGATCAGCACACATATCCTAAGGGCTGGAGTTTATGTTAACATACTTGAACTTTCAGGTGATATAGTAACATGCTTTTATGAGTCATTTTACTATAGAACAGCAGAGAAAGTACTATATTTTGAGAGGTGGGCATAATTAAACTCAAAAGATGTCTTTCCTTCATAGCATAAAATAACGGAACAACAAGTTACTTATTATGCATAGAATCAACGAAACCGAGCAAACAAGATAAAGAAACCATGATTTAAAGAATTAGTTGACTGGCGCAATCCAATCAATCCTCTAGAATAAGCACTCCCCTACACTCGTTATTGATTTACAATGTCTACTCAAATCGAGTATTTATAAAGTTGATTTCACAAGTGCTCTTTCATAACACGTGTTAGAAATAGAGGATTGAAGTGACGAAAATTCAGGAGAATTTGAGGTCTAAGAAACTACTGTTCTTAAGTTGTTAAGCTTCTTAAATGTCCAATTGCACTTGTTAAGATTTAATGCTAAATTTCCTGTCTTCAACTGTATACAAAAAAATACTTATCCCAATGGCTAATGAAATACACTATAAGGATAAATAAATAAAGTGACAAAATATAAGAGAGACACAAAGATTTAACGCAGTTTACCAAATTAGCTACATCCATGGGAAGAGAGGAGAAATCTTCACTATGAGAAATAACGAACACAAGTTGTTACACTCTCAATCTCTCATGTCTATCTCACTATACAATCCTTCTCACTACACTCTCATTTTCTATTGCTTGATCTTTTTCATATTTTAAAATGAATGAATAAAGTCAATTTATAGATTATTTGAATTAGCCACATCCGTTGGATCAAAATAAGGTTGGATGGTTGAGATCAAAGTTATTATTCTAATTGTAAACAACTACCAAGTTACTATTCCAATTGTAGGCACCTAACATCCATATGTTTGAAAAGTTTTGACCCACCAACCATATTTTGAATGCTCACAACATCTGACTCACCAATCACAATTTTAAGCCATAAACTCTAACAATATCCACCTTGGCAAAAAAAAACATCATTGAATATGGAGAGCTCCCACTTGTAAATCCTCATGTCATCAAACACGACTCCACCTTGACAAGAGTTTCCCAATTACCGTATATCAAGTCTTCCCGTTTGAAATACACACAAATGTTTTCCATTGGCCCTTGTACATGTACCTTATTACACATACCTAAATCAAGCAACGAGGTTCTAACTCTACCTTGATTAATGTCAGCCAATGCATATGTGTAGCATCTCTCCAATTGACTTTACTTGTCGACTCCGAAGGGGGACTTCATGATTTGTCCTTCTCTAGCAGGTATATCCTTCCCACGCCCGCCTGCTGCCTGGAAACATAACACCTATGTTTTCGTTGTTGTGCCCACAATCGAATCACATCTCAAGCACTTGATATCCTGTGAACCCTGTCTTGTTATAGTTTGAATCAGATGATCCAAACCATATCTCTTTTCTCATATCATTGGGACCATACATGTGCGACTTTCATGACTCTACCTTCTACCAACACCCGATAACCCTTGGAATCTAGTTGGCTAATAGATTTTAGATTTTTACATACGTCAAGGATATAGGCCACTCCATCCAAAGTACGTTTTACACCATTAAACATCTTGATCTTCACTGTTACCACCCCTTTTACAGCACAAATTTTACCGTTGGGCAATGTCATATAACTTTTTCTTTTACATTGGAACGAATCAAAACTATCAATATTGGAACACACATGATGTGTAGAACCCGAATCTAATACCCACTCTTCTCAAAACAAATAGTTACCTTTGGAACTAGTGAGATCATCTCTAAGGCAACTATCGCTTTTTGCAGCATTTATCGTCGCATTATCTCAGCTATTTTCTTCCTTCTTATTTCATGAAGGACATTTCCATCTTTTATGGCCCCATACCTTGCACTTGTAACACCGTGGTACTCTTTTACCATTACTTGATCTAGACCTACTAGTCTCCCTAAATCCATAGTTTGTTTGTGTTTCCCTATTTTGTCCACTATTTCCACTTCAAACTGCCAAAGCTTGACTACGGAAAAATGTATCTTCTCCATTATTTTTTTTTCTTCAATGTCACATGAGAGATTGTGTCTTTCACAATCTCGTTGAACTTGAGGGTTCTCTTACCAAACATAAGGGTGGTGATAAAATGCTTATATGAATCTGGCAATGATGCACGCAACAAAAAAGCTCGATCCTCCTTACTGAATTGAATGTCTGTCCGACACAAGTCGTTGATTAAAGCTTTGAAAATATTGGTATGCTTTATCACATTCTCACCCTCCTTAATCTCCAACTTGAAGAGTGTCTTCTTGAGATGAAGCTTATGTCACACAGATTTTTCTAAGTACATCTGTTCAAGCTTGTCCCATATGCCCTTCGTCGTGGTCTCTTCAATCACATGATTCGGTACATCATCTGTGATATTCATCTCAATGGAAGAGCATGCCCTTCGATTAATGTCGTACCACACAGCATCAGTCATGTATTTCGATTTTTTTCTACTCCCAACGAAGTAATTTCCACTCTTTGTTGGATAAGATAACCACGTATCCGCCTTTGCCATAAGCCGAAATTAATCTTTTCATTAAAAGTCTTTATTTTGAACTTCATAGTACTTCCGGATCCATAACTTGGATTTCACTTCTTAGAGCCACGATTCCATTTTTGCCATTCATTAGAGAAAAAAAGTATGCCAATAACTTGTTGTATCAACCTGGAGCTCTGATACCAGTTGTAAGGTTTTAATGCCAAATCCTCAACCTTCGACCGTATACAAATAAGTACTTCGATCGTATATAAATAAGTACTTATCTCTATGGCTAATGAAACATACTATGGAGATAAATAAAGTGACAAAACACAAAAGAGATACAGATTTAACGTGATTCACCAAATTAACTACATCTATGGGAGGACAGGAGACTATAAGAAATAAAGAGCACAAACGATTATACTCTCAATCTCTCATGTCTATCTCACTCTATAAACCTTCTTACCACGCTCTTACATTATCTTGCTTGCTCTTTTTAATATTTAAAAATGAATGAATGAAGACAATTTATAGATGTTTTAAATTAGCCACATCCATTGGATCAAAATAAGGTTGAATGGTTGAGATCAAAGTTACTATACCAATTATAAGCACCTACCAAGTTTACTATACCATTTATAGGCACCTAACATCCATATATTTCATATGTTTTGACTCACCAGCCATATTTTGAATGCTCACAATATTTGAATTACCAACCATAATTTTGAGCGATAAACTCCAACAACACTTTCGCACACCCACGTGTGAAGATGGTGCCATCCTTAGTGCTGAGCGCACACTAGGAGCATAATCCTTGATATATAAAATAAAACGTATATGACACACATGACTTTATTAACCCACTAAACTTTAATCCATTTCCCACGTGGGACTTTGGCTTTTGCATTCCCCTTGGCTTGGCACATTCCACACCACTTAGCTTTCCACATTCCAATTTTTCTCGCAATTATAATCTAATTAACATTACTATCTCCCAATAACTTGTACTTAGTTCTCATGGAATACCTATTACTAACTATTTACGTTCTTTGTCTTAAAACGCTCAACATAAATCATAAATCTCGTGTAGAAATTTTGTACACTTGGGGCTCGTTTGGTTCGAGGTTGGGAAAGAGAATTTCGGATTCCTGAAATTTAGAATTCTCCTCGTCTAGAATTACAATTTTTGGTTGGAAATTTCGGAAAACTTAGAATTCTTGAAATTTAGAATTTTCACAAAATCGGAACTCCCATTTTCCCTCTAACATGCAGGGAATCCTATATTTTCAAGCATTCTAGCTTAATTTTGTGGTGAGACAATATACCATTATCACATAAACTCTCACGCGTACACTCTCTCTCTCTCTCTCTCTCACACACACACACACACATGCATGCACACACTCTTACATTCACACACCCACACCCACACCCACACTCACACACATTAAAATAACGTAAAAGAGTATTTTAGTTAAATAATACTTATTCCTAATATGAGAAAGTAATTTTAGATTTTGAGAAAAGATAATTCATATTTGAACCAAATAATGGAAAGGAATTTAAGATTCTGGGAACTTAGAATTCCTGGAATCAAGGATTTTCATTCCTGTTCAAAACTTCGAACCAAATGATCCCTTGATGGGCTGAAAATAAAACCTTATTTACTCAAATCATTGAATCCATAAATTCAGGCATAGTTATCTACGAAGGAAATAAATATCATAAATAACATAAATAACAAGCACACAACACAATAGAGATTGAACATGGTTTACTTAACAAGAGAAAAGCCTAAACACTCACTATCTATCGAATCTCACTCAAACTCAACAATGTTCACTCAGCTCTCAATCAAAATCTCACAAATATAATAGAGCGCTCCTCTCTCTCTCTCTCTCTCTCTCTCTCTCTCCCATTTTCTTGCACTAACATATACCAAATGAGGCCTTTAACTTGGATAAAACAGCTCCAATTAGCCCCAAGGACAGAATGTTAAATGCTGGAAAAATGTCACAAGACAAACAACTTTTAGCTGAAAATAATTGACTCGATAGTTGAAGCTTCTTTTTTTTGTGCTTAATGTTAGTTGAAGCTCCAAAACTACAATGGGGTGCCAAATTTTGCAACACTAACGACAATAGAAAGTGATTCACTGAATCATGCATCAACTGTGTCAAAGTACATGAAGTTATTATTGTTTGCCTATAAGAACCAAAATATTAAACCAACTTCAACTTTCCAGAGTTGAGAAAGAAAGAAAAGAAAATGAGGAAAACAAGTTATTGGAGAAAAATACTAACATAACACTTTAGAAAAATATTCTCATTTTGAGTTGGTCCACTTCCAACACTATTATGGCTGGGTGGAAAATATATTAAATTCCCAAATTTGATATAGATTTAGATTACCGACGTCTATAATCATTGAAAATTTATTATTGCCATTTGTCAAGCATTGGAGGGGCATTAGACTGGAAGCATTTCTAAAAGTGGACCAAGTGTGTTGTACTTCTACAAAATTTAATAACTGAATTTCATCATTATTTTCTCCACTAAATATAATAGTTATAATAATATTAAAAAAAATAAAAATAAACATGCCAACAATGGGGATGTACTTCAGATGGTAGAGCGCTCGCTTAGCATGCGAGAGGTACGGGGATCGATACCGTACACCTCCACATTTTCATTTCTAATTATCAAACCCAATGCATATTTTTATTCTTCTAACCGAAAATGGTCCTATATAAAGTTGGATTTTAGGGTTGTTTTTGTTTGGAATTTTAGTCTACTATGACACCCTCGATGTTCCAAAACTCTTTTATGGATTGGTATAATTGCATTCTCAAAACTTAGTTCAGTCTCTCTCAGGAGAAAAAAAAACTGGTTCAGTTTTAAGTCTGATTATTTTTTAATCTGCTTGTTTATTTAAAAAGAGACTAAAAGAATTGATTGCTTATTTAATAGAAGGCCCAAGAGATTAGTTATAAACTTTAAAAACAACCTAAATGATAAAAGAAATTGGGACTATTAAATAGGCGTATCAAAAACCAACTCAATCTGTCCATTAAAAACCCAATCCATTAAATGAATGGGTCTTATTAACCCAATAAAACACATTTTAATTTAGGGTCCATTTGGTTCGGGATAAAATGTGTTTCAATGCAGTGAAAAGTAATATGGTGAAATACATTTCACCATTTTACTTTTCATCACGGTTAAAAGTACTTCATCCCGAACCAAACGGACCCTTAAGAGTTGGGTTGGGTTCTTATTAGGTTATTTATTAACCCAACTTAAAGTATGTGTATTAACTTTTAATAACTAGTGTAGAGGCGGAATAATTATAAGGGCGGTTTCATCAAAAAATGCAATACAAATTATCGAACCGAATGCATATTTTTATTATTCTAACAAAAAATGGTGCTATATAAAGTTGGATTTTAAGGCTGTTTTTGTTTGGAATTTTAGGCTGCTATAATACCCTGGATGTTCCAAAACTCTTTTATGGATTGTAAGGTTGCTATGTAGGTTGTATAATTGCATTCTCAAAACCTGGTTCAGTCTCTCTCAGAAAAAAAAAAAAACAAAAAAACTCGTTCAGTTTTAAGTCAGATTATTTTTTTGTCTAGTTGTTTATTTAAAAACAGACTTAAAGAATTGATTGCTTATTTAATAGCAGGCCCAAGAGATTGGTTCTGAACTTTTAAAACAACTTAAATGATAAAAGAAATTGAGGCTATTAAATAGGCGTATCAAAAATAAACTCAACCCGCCATTAAAAACCCAATCCATTAAATGATGGGTCTTATTAACTCAATAAAATGCATTTTAATTTAGGGTCCATTTGGTTTGGGATAAAATATGTTCCAACGCAGTGAAAAGTAATATGGTGAAATACGTTTTGACATATTTAAAGTTAATTTTTTTTTCTCAATTCATATTTAAAGTTTCATAATTATAGTGTGTGCACTTATTCATAATGTTAACCCAAACATTTCACCATTTTTCTTTTCACCACGGTTAAAAGTATTTCATCCTGAACCAAACGGACCCTTAAGAGTTGGGTTGGGTTCTTATTAGGTTATTTATTAACCCAACTTAAATTATGTGTACTAACTTTTAATAACTAGGGTAGAGCCGAAATAATTGCAAGGGTGGTTTAAACAAAAATTGCAATACTAATTTTAAATGCAGAAGCGACTTTTAAATTGATTTTATCTTTTTATCGTAAACATGCATCTATAGTGATAAAACAGATAAATCAAACAAGCAAATATGACAAGGTCAAGTTTTAGGAAAAAATCCCCACATGGCAAAAACCTTTATTCCACTAATACCTTGCAAATCGCAAGTTACAAACTTAGAAGTGAAATACATCAATGAATTTCCGCAGAAACCCACAAAGACCGCATCCTTCAAATCAACAATGATTCCCTCGAGAACCATAATGGACCACAACTCTCCATCAGCCTCAGCCTTCGTCTTCAGCAGTGAATCCCCACATGTATCACAAGTCAGCAATGCATATCCTCTCCACCAAAGTGTATGCAAAGATATGAAACTTTCTAGGGTTTAAACAATTCATAATAAAAATATTCAAGGATGTTTTGTTGTGAATTAAAAAGTGTTTTGGAACACTAAAATATGAAGAACTTTCGCATCAGATATGCAGAAACTTTTTCGCAAAAGTCTTAAACATTTGAACACGAAACAGGTATTTATAGGACGTTCACAAATTTTAAGGCGGCGCGATCGTTCGAACGACATCTCATGGTCATTCTAACGAGATAGTGATCTCATTTGAATGAGATAACTCTCGCTACTAATGACGTCCAAAACAATAATACAGTGGGACGTCGTTTGAATTTCGCTACTAACAACATTGAATCTTGCTACTAAAGACATGCAACCTCGCTACTAATGACATTGGATCTCTTTTCTAACGAGCCTTAAAAATTAAAAAAATCTTTTTGAAAAAATAAAAAGCCCTGTTCATTTTTTTTTAATTAAAAAACCATGTTCGTTTTTTATAAAAAAAAATAAACATCCCAAATATTATTTGGAAAATTAATTCAAACTCTAAATTGTTTAATACCTCATCGGGATGTGGACAAGTCTTCAAACTTGGAGATACTTAAGTTCGTTTCGTCTTCTTGGTGCGTGATGATTTGTAACGGAATACGCCAAACTAGCCTAAAACTATGTTATGAACAATGATATAAAAATTATTCTTACAAATAGTTTGAATCTCTCTTTACATTTTGTCTCTTTAAGATGGTAACCCCTCCTCTCTCTAACATGCTAAGCCATTTATTTGTCCCCAAAAAATGATTATCTCCCTCAAACTTCAACCTATTTTTCTCTCTAAAAATAATTTTATCTCGAAATACTAATTTGTTTCTTTCTCCACATTTTTTTCTCTCTAAAATTGAGATCTCTTTCCCCCTCTAAACTAATCTTTATCTAAATGCATCACTTAAAAAATTATCTCTCTAAGTTTGTAATATTTTTCTTTTCATATATAGGAATTTAACGATAGAAAGTAATAAAAAAATTCTACTCAAGATACGTCACCATACAATGCATTGATATTATGAACATTACACTTCACTATAACTCTACTCCAAGAAGTAAATCAATAATCAACCTGAAATTGTCACATCATCGTAACCACTCTCAACCAGGCGCTACTTCTTTAATCATATACAGAACCTGCATCTATAACCCAAATGCCCGTAGAAAAGTCCACCAAATAAAAGCTATAAAATCTCAATTGGACCATTCTTGGTTCTACTATACCATAACCAGAATCCACATTCTGGCAACTAGCAAACATGTTGCCACACATCACACGTCGAAAAAATTAAAATTATATTTCATCTTTGTAGTCCTTCCTCTCGGCTCGACTCGCCACTTCGTAACATCATCTTGAATTTTCCCTTAATTATCTTTAATAGGGTTACTCTCAATCCCACATTCGCAATTAAAATTCTTAATCAAAACATGCTCTTTATTTGAGTTTCTTGGAACCCAATTATTCCTAAATCTTGTTTATAAATAATACACTCAAAAAATACATGTCTATAATGCATATATAGCTCCATCCTCATACAATCATATACTTGGGTTCTCCCAACTCGAACCACCCAGAAAATTAATGTTCTCTTTTCTAATTCCCACTCACATACTTATTATCTAACTAGGTCGAACCATTATTACATGACTACATGATGAACTTACTATTAGGTCCAAACACTCTCATTTTATCATCGCCGAGATCACAAACGATTTCACCACATAAACAAGCATTGCTCCAATCCGAGCGCAACACCAATTTAACCCTATAATTAAAATTAATCCTCATTTAATTTTTTTTCTTTCAACCCTCTCTTACATTCACAAAATTTCACAAGGTCATTCTACGAGGCTAAATTTTCATCATAACCCCTATTGTCATAAGTAAATCCCAAAACTCCAATAAGCTCTTCAAGAATAAAAATCCCTTAATCTCTCCAGAAATGGGCTCAACATGAAATATATACGTTAACTTGTGCCTCCAAAAGTTTTTAAGTTGAAGACTTTACCCCCAAACAAGATGATTTCTCATAATAATTTTCACAACTATAGTGAACACCCTTATCCAATCACTCATTCCACGTTTGACTAGTAGCTCGCAACGGTCCTCATTCTCACATTATTCTAAGCTTCAATACTCATGAAGTCTTTTTAACACTCAAATGAATGCGAGCGATATAGACACACACATCATCGTGACAACGGATTACAAAATCCTATAATGGGCGCTAGACACATTAAAGGTTGCTTAGCAGAAGACGAAATGGATGCAACACAGATGCTAAGGACATTAGATACTGTATGCTCTCATACCAACTATAACACCCCCCATTTTCTCACGTAAAGGTTAAGCAGACACAATACGTCAAATATGGGGCTTGTTGTCAATTTATACCATTATCAACATCAAACCATGTTAGAATTAAACTTAATTTAAATTAATAACCAAAAAGAAGTAATAATTCTACCGTCCACATAAGGTAGATAAAATCTCAATAATAATACAAACTGTCTCAAATGGATGAATAATAAACTCTAAGTTTTGTCCATACAATAATCTAAAATAACAAACTGACTGAAATAGAAATAACAACCTATGCTAAAATAAAATGAACGGAAGTGGTCGCTGTTCAAGTATGACCGCAAGTCTGATCTCATGTCAATCCCGTCATCCCTGTCTATATAAACCGGTGGAAAAGCATTTTAAAATTTGGGCCAGCCCCCTAAAATGTGAAAGAATTAACTTACTTATTTTTATGGGGAAAAAGTTCAGTGAATTCAAAGTGATTGATCCCATCGTCATTCTCCTGAATAATACATCTCGCCCCTCACCTAAAACAGTGATACTAGAACACCCACCCATAATCTGATATGGATACAAAATAAGTACAACTGATAGTATAATGATGCATTTAATAAGATAACGTACTGAAACAAAGTTTAATATTTTGGATTAATTATTTCCCAATTTACCCCGATATACTACCCATAAAGAGATAACATCTAATATCATTCATACTACGTAGTATTGGGTCTGCATCTTTAGTCCACAACATTAGACTCAAATTTTTTTTTCCATTTTTTTTAATTAATTTCATATACGTCCTTATATATACGACACTAAGGCATCTACCTAAAGTGTCTCTTCCGTGCCCTATCGGTGAGACCGTAGGAGTCTCCTATTTAAAATGGACAAAATAAAACACATGTAAGTGGGGCGGTTCCTACGTTGTACACTAGTTCACGATCCATCCCTAGTGGTGACAAAGGATTCCAGCATCTACACGTACTTCTCGTAGATGGCGCTGCTACATAATACCTATAATATTACCTAACACTACGCCCATCCCACTTGTACCGAGGTATGCTCTACTCCCGAAGTCACGTACCCCAACCGATGGGATGGTCCATGAACCCAGGTATGTTACACACAAAATATAAATATATATTACCATATATAAACTTAATTATCCTAATAATTACCCCTTACATATCTCGTAAAGATTATCCATTATAAACCTTAGTTAATAATTAACCATCACATAAATTATTAACTTCCTTTTCTCTATAATGTACAAATAACCATCTTGTTAATTATTAAAGTCTCCTTCCTAAAAATAATACTTTAAACCACTTAATTAATTACTTCTGGTAATTACCCCATAAATTACCCCTTAGCTGTCCCATAAGGATTTCCCATAAATGTTCTATGTAAGTGATTTACCATCTTGTAAATTATTAACTAAAGATTCTAATCGTAGACGCCCTTCCGTATAACACTCATAACTAATTAAAAAACAAATCAGAAAAATAAGATGTCAGCCCTGACACTTTCACATAAAAAAGATCTAGATTCATGATTTAGGCTAAGAAAGTGATCCGAACCGGTTTGGGCCAGAGGCGAACTGTGTAACACTTCGTATTTTTGGACTTTTATTAATTAATTAATTCGGTAAATTTTAAATTACTTGTGGCGAGGTGATTCAGCGTGAACGTTTGGGCGAGAGGTGATTACTTGTGGAAGTTTGGGCCAGAGTAATTTTAAATTTAAAATCACTTGTGGCAGTTTGGGCCAAAGGTGATTCAGGATGACCGTTCTGTGGCGGAATACGAGGAAGATTTCACCCCTTTGGCTAATTTGGTGCTAGTCGAGGTGAGCAATGAGGAGAGGAGGAAGGAAAAATTTATTGATGGTTTGACCTGGAGGATCAGGCAACATTTGATTCAGAACCCTGCTTTGGTGACATATTTAGATGTCGTCAATGCAACCTTGTTATACTGCCAGGACCATCGCTTCCATCTAAAAGGAAGCAAGAAAGGGGTGAGCCGAGCCAACATGGCAAGGCAAAGGGAGTGTTGCTTGTGGATCACAATAGATAGGTAGCCAGCAGGGGCAGGACACCCGTTAGGGGAATCCTGTTAAGATATTTCGACCCGGAGGTTAAGGATTTAAGCAGGGTCAGCAGGTCCAAGGGAACAATGGAGGAGGCCAGCAGGAGCAACATCAGGGACAACCTTCTCAGGGCCAATATCAGGGAGACTTTCAGAGGCGTTACTTCGGTTGTGGCCAACTAGGACATCTGAGGAGGGAGTGCCAGCAGAGAGTTAAGGGCTAGCAGGAGGGTGCCCCTTAGGGATAGCAGGTATAGATGCCCCCAGTAGCTTTAGCTCCAGTAGCCTCATAGAAGCAGGGGCAGTTGCACTACGGGCGTGTGTATAACGTTCGGGATGTTCCCATTCCTCCTTCACCTCAGGCGTCGCCACAAGTTGAGGTTATGTTTCCTATTCATGGATATGTGGGTAGGATTCTTTTTTATACTGGTGCATCGCATTCATTCATTAGAACCATATTTTATAGAGTCGTTGGGCAGTTAGAGTCGACCGATAGACTCCTTATGTGTGTAGAGTCACCGATGGGGGTGGGTCACTTATACACTCGATCTCTAGAGGAGTAGATATTACGATTGGGAGGCTAAATTTAGTAACAAACCTCTTAGTGTTAGATATTTAGGGATATGATGTTATCCTAGGCATGGATTGGTTAGCTGGATACAGGGTGACAGTGGATTATTTTGAAAGGACCATCATGTTCTCCATTCCGGGATAGGAGATGTTTTTGGTGGCAATGCCTCCTTCAGAGGGAGGGGCGCGCACTCATTTCTATTACATTGAGGATGAGACCTCACAGGAGGTGGTGATCCCGATAGACTCGATCCCAGTCATGAGGGACTTTGAGGATGTATTTCAGGACATACCAAGGTTGCCAGCCATCTGAGAGATTGAGTTCGTTATTGATTTAGCACTGGGTACGAGACATATTGCCCGAGTAACTTACCGCATGGCCCCTTCATAGATGCGTGAGCTGAGAGAACTAATTCAATAACTTTTGGGCCAGGGTTTCATTCGACGGAGCACATCACTGTGGCTCCTATGATGTTTATGAAGAAGAGGGATGGTTCGCTCCGCTTGTGTGTCGACTATAGGGAGCTGAATAAGGTAACGATACGGAATAAGTATTCATTTTCGAGGATCGATAATCTATTCGATCAGTTGAGAGGGACAACGTACTTCTCTAAGATTGATTTGAGATTAGGATATCATTACTTGTGTATTCATGAGGAGGTTGTCCCCTAAGACCTCTTTTTTGTCATGGTATGGATCTTAGGAGTTCAGGGTGACGCCATTTGGGCTCACCAATGTGCCAGCAGTGTTTATGGATCTCATGAACAGAGTATTCAATGAGTTCCTCAACCAGTTCGTCATCGTGTTCATAGACAAAATTTTGGTCTACTCGCACACTGAGGAGGAGCATGCAGAGCATTCACGTATGGTTTTGCAAACACTACGGGATCACGGGTTGTATGCCAAATTTGAGAAGTGTGGATTTTGGCTACGAGAGGTGCAGTTCCTTGTCCACATTGTGTCAGACCGGGGTATTATTGTTGATCCGAGTAAGGTATCGGTAGTGAGGGAGTGGGGACAACCCATGACACCGACCGGGATTCATAGTTTTTTGGGGTTGTCCGGGTATTATCGCCGCTTCATTAAGGGATTTTTTTAGATTGAGGGTCCATTGACGACTCGCAAGGGGGTGCCATTTGTTTGGAGTGACCAGTGTCAGTTACCATTCGATGAGCTAAAGGAAAAGTTGACATCAGTACCCGTGCTTGCTTTTCCCAAGGGAGGATTGGAGTACCAGGTCTTTATGGACGAATCCTTGTAGGGGCTTGGGGGGTGTTGCAGCAGGAGGAGAGGGCTATAGCTTATGCATCTCAAAATCTTAAGCCCCATGAGAGGAATTACCCCACCCACGACCTTGAGTTAGCAGCGGTCATTTTTGCTTTGAGGATATGGAGGCACTATCTTCTAGGAGAGCGATTCACATTATTCATAGCTCATAACTCACTTTAGTATCTCTTCACCCATAAGGATCTGAACACGAGACAAAGGTGGTGGCTAGAATTTGTGAAGGACTACCAGTTTGATATTTAGTATCATTATGGTAAGGCTAACGTGGTGGCAGATGCGTTATACCGGTGACCCACGGAGGACTTGGAAGCGGCCTGATAAGCGAAGTGGAGTGAACTGCCTCACGACGATGAGTTCTCCAGGGCATGTATGGTAGTTTTAGCGATCACGCTCGAGATTATCACGCGGGTGGTGAGAGCACAGGCGGAGGATCAATTTTTCCAAGAAAGGGTGAGATAATTACTATCAAAGGGTGCAGAATCTTACTCTATCATCTCAGAGGGAGGTCTACATTATAATGGGAGGTTGGTTGTGCCAAAGGACGAGGATTTGAGGCATCCCATTTTGACTGAGTCCCATGGAACTAGATTCGCAGTATATCCCAGCGGGGATAAGATGTACCAGTACATGAGGAGGCAGTGCTGATGGTCAGGAGTGAAGCGAGATGTAGTAGAGTTTGTCTCGACGGGTGTCACCTATCAGCTTATTAAAGTGGACCACCAGAGGCCTTTCGGGATGTTGCAGCCGCTTGAGATGCCGAAGTGGGAGAGGATTTCTATGGATTTCATTACAGGGTTGTCGACATCGCAGAGGGGTCACGATTCCATATGGGTGATAGTGGATCGATTGATAAAGGTAGCCCATTTCTTGTCGGTTCGCATGGATTTTGAGATGATGCGGTATGAATAACTATTCATAATGGAGATAGTTAAGTTGCACGGAGTGCCAGTTAACATAGTGTCTGATTGAGATAAGATCTTCGTATCTCACTACTGGCAAAGCTTTCAGGAGGTTATGGGCACAAACTTACAGTTGAGCATCGCCTATCATCCACATATAGACGGGAAGACTGAGAGGGTAAATCATATGCTGGAGGATATGCCGAGGATGTGCATTCTGGACTTTGGTGGAGGGTGGGATAAATATCTTCCATTGGTAGATTTTGCGTATAACAACTCATACCAATTCACTATGGCATAACCCCATTTGAGGCACTTTATGGGAGACCTTGTCATTCACCCGCTTGTTGGTTAGAGGTTGGGGGCAACAAGTTATTGGGTCCAAAGATGATTCAAGAGATGTCTGCTAAGATAGATTTAATTCGGGGACGTATTCGGATAGCCCGGGACATTCAAAAAAGTTATGTCGATTCCAATCGGAGACATGTTGAGTTAGAGGTCGGCGATTAGCTATTTGTCGGGTATCTCCCATGAAAGGGGTGATGAGGTTCGATAAGAAGGGGAAACTAGAACCGAGGTATGTGGGGCCTTTCCCTATCGTTGAGAGAGTGGGATTGATAGCTTATAGACTAGTTCAGAGCATCTTCAGTGGATACACGATGTGTTACATGTGGCATCGATGAAGAAATACTAGAGGATCGAGAGGGATTTTTGGCACGTTCCAATCGAGGATATTGACTGATAGCTAGACGTTTCATATGAGTAGAGACTCGTAGATATTCTGGATCATAGTGAGCATAAGCTGCGGTCTAAGGTGGTACCACTAGTTAGAGTTTAGTGGGGACATTAAAGTGTAGATGAGTTTACTTGGGAGCTAGAGGATAACATGCGAGAGCAATATCCAGAGTTATTCATCGCATGTACGACCTAATTTCGGGGACGAAATTCCCTTATAAGGGGGAAGTATGTAACACCACGTATTTTTGGGTTTTTATTAATTAATTAATTCGATAAATTTTAAATTACTTATGTCTCGTAATTTAATTGAATTAATTATTAGTAATATTATCTAAATATTAATCCGATGAGTAGATGATTAATATTTATGGGATTTAAATTTACTAAGTGAATAGTAATAATTTACTAAGTAAATAGGTGAATATTTTCTTTTAGTAAAATAATTCGGATGATAATTCTGAGTGCACGGTTGAGTCCGAATGGGTTGAAATAGTAGGTAAAGAGTACCCATGGGTAGTAAATGGGTCTCGGGATATTTTTAGGCATAACCAAGCCCACATGGGAGTGTTTGGGCCCTTTTAATAAACCCTAAAAGTGAGAGGGTGTGACAACCATAACTCATTTAAGAAAACCTAATCAAGTAGAGGATAAACGTTGGAGCTATTAGAGAATCTTAGGAGCCTAAATCGAGAACAAGTGTGGACATTCTTCATCAAATCATCATCTACACCAAAGAGATTCAGACCCTACAAACCCTTTAAGGCAAGTGGTTAAACTTGATTTTAAATTAATTGCAGATTTTAGTTCATATCATAGCAAGTGTAACAAGAACACATGATTTTGGTTTGGTTTGATATCTAAATTGGGTTCCAATTAAGTTAGATTTTTTAACTGTAAAGGATTTGGGAATTTGATAGGTTAATCTTCGATCCATGTGGAAGTTTTTATTAAGATTTAGAGTCTTGAAATTGAAGCTTTGATGTGAGTTTTAATGGGTGAAATGAAGGGAATCTGGGTAGAATTTGAGGTTTAAAAATCTTGTTAATGGTCTACGGTTGACTGACTAAGGAGCAGGAGAAAACCCAGGGTCGTTTGAACGACCTGGGTCTAGTTCGAGCGACAGCCATGGTCGTTCGAACGACAGGCTCCTTTTTTGAATGACGTGCTTCTTCGTTCCAACGATGTGGTGATTCCAACCGACGTTTCTCCTCCCCCTGTTTCGATTTGAGTGCTTAATTTTAGGGGGTGCAATTATGGTCTAGTATGTCTAACTTGGTTTTGTGTAGAAATTTTAATGGGATAATTAGGAAAATAACCAAGAGGGGGAATTAAGGTTGAAATTGAGTAATTTGAAAACTTTGGATTAATAAGCGTGCCAAGCTTATTAAGGAGAATTTTGGATGATAAATTCTGAATATTGTATTTTCGGACCAAGTGAGCGAGTCCGGGTGTATTGGTTGAGTGACACCAAGGTAATAAATTATTTAATGCATCATTAATTAAATTTAGGTCAAAATATAGATTCAGATAATATTTGGGCTAGTGCTACGAGTTTTGTGCACAACATAGTTGGGATTTAATTTAATGTGTATATATATTGCGAGTCCTTAAATATCGGTGACTAGATATTTAGTAAAAGCATACCCCTCTAGTGCTATCATAGGAGGTTGTGTGATGTGGGTGAATCTCCTGGGTTGAGGCGCAAGCTGAGTATATTCCCTAGGTCATAGCGTTCGTATTTAGGGGTGACATGTCTTGGGTATGATTTGGTATCACTTTCGAAGGGAACTATGACCGCCTCCGCGACATTTATTTTGTTTCATTGATTGGGAAGCTAATTGTATTAGGTGTCCTGGTGGATGAGTATACCTGGATTGATAGCATTGTAGAGAACATCCAGTGAGTGTCTACTCGGGAGGATGGTTATATATTTACGACATGCGTGTGAATGTTGTAATATGATGATATGTATATATGGTGCAGATAATTTTTTACAGGTAAAATACATGAAGCGAATTGTATTGATTATATATACAACTCCTGAGAATGTTATATGGACCTAAATGAAAATAATGATTAGTTAACTTAATGTGAGATATAACTTATAAATCATAGATTAAACATACTCGGGTTAGAGTAGGGTTACATGAAGGAATTATATAACAATAACTAGTTACGGTGTAGATGACTAGGTGGGTTATATAGAAAAATGATAGGTGTGCACATTAGTTGAGGGGTGAGTCGGTCCTCAAGAGAGTACGACACTAGATTAAATATGAATAGCATGCATGCATTTTAATTTACTGCAATTTAATTTACTTGCTATGTGTTTTCAAAATGTTTTGAGTTCTAACCCTTGCTATCAAATATTTTCAAAACCTTTTAGGTGTCCGACCATAGGGGCGCCAGGCTTGATCTTATTCTAGGGTACGTAGCCGTGGTACATGTGGGTGTTGCAGGAGTTGTAATAGACAGCTCTCTTATTCACTTCTATTTGGGATCGCATCTCAGTTGTACTTTCAAGCATATCGCTCATTGCAGTTGTACATTTTATTTCAGTTCAAATTGTACTGGTTATATTTTATGTGTGTTGGATTTATTTTGGCTTAGTTGTTCTTGGTCGATGTTTGTTCGGCTAGTACTGGATTCAGATATATGTGTTATGCTTAGACTTTTATATTATGATGGGTCTATTTGGTCTCTTGTTGTACTAAATGTTTTGGTTAATTCAAAAGATAAAATTTTGTTACCGGCTTAATTAATTATTAGGTGGTTAGTAACTAATAAGTTTTTGACAGTGATGCTAAGAATGAACCAGATTGAAATCTTGTTTAGTTTGAGAAAGGCCTCATCACCCGATATTTAATTAGGAGGGGTTTAACAAACCGGTTCTCCCCCGGGTGACAGAACAGTTCCCCAAATTATTTTCAAGGACGATGTTATTCCTACACAATCTCAGCATATAATAAATTCTAAATAATCCTAGAGGATTAACAGATGTGCTCAGCCACATTTCTAAGGAGGTTGTCTCAGTAATTGGACTGCTCGGCCCACCTATTTACTATAAGATTGGATACACGTATATCCCTGTGAGCATTTACACGCAAGACATATCTTATTAACCACGTGGGATTACAACCACCAAGCCTATTACCTCATGATTATCCGGACGTCTCATTATCAAAATTGTTTCGCACCTCAAGGCATAGGTATATATTATAATAAACGTGTATCAAGATGTAACTGCCCGATTTATAAGGGAACTCTTTCTCTTTGTAAATATCTGGTATCCATATATAAATAGGATACAAAGGTACGAAACTAGGGGACATTTTTGATACGTTCTCAAGCCTCGATTTGTATCAGAAAAACCTTACACTGTAACCACGATAATCAGTGCAATACTAAAGTAGTACCATCATGAACTTGGGTTTCATTTTCAAGGGCCGAACCACATAAAATCATTGTGTTATCACTGTCTCTCATCCCCATTCTTCATAATTCTTATTTCTTATCAATTATTTCTCTTATTATTTATTGCCTTCATTTTTGGACGTCAATAAATTGGTGCCATCTTTGGGAACATTGTAACAAACTATTGCAGTTCCTATCTAAAACCATTCACTCAAATTTCTAATGGAGATAGTTTGAATGGAGGATATACCCGAAAGGAGTCGCATGGAAGAGGTTCAGTCGCCAACTACCCTCACTGGGGCCAATTAGTTACATAACATATTAGTAAGTCATATTTCGTCTTTTGGCATATATGTCGTTGTGGGGAAAAGACGGTCATTCAAAAATCCCTTTTGGTACCTACAAACACACTAAAAATGTATATTGGCAACTAAGGGGTCAATTCGCGCTCTCTAATGTAGACAAGAGCAAAATGAAGACTAAGTATGATTTTTTTAAACAATTATGAAGGTATATTTATACTACTAATTATGAACTAAAATTAAAACTACATTAATAAATAAAGAAAATGATAAAGTGAGCTAAATATGAGGAGAAAATAATTATTAGATAATTCAAGGGATTAAACTTCACCACTTAACCTATTTATTTTCATCAATTAGTTTGTCTATTTGAAATACCCCAAAACATATATAAATTCACAAATCAACTCTCGTTGCAAATGTGAAGTTACATATAGTCCTTTTAAAAGATTAATATTTAAATTTCACATACTCACAAAAATTAGATTTAAACATTTTCTAATAAATCACCCGCTAGGAAAGATTCACTAAAAGTATTTCAAATCATAAAAAATTACATTGCTAGAGTAGAGAAATTCAAACTATAATACCAATTCAAAAATTGTCTATCTCTAGTTTAATTAGTGAATAAACATTATAATCTGAATTTGCAATTTTCTCTCAAAAATAATTCACCCTCTCTCGAGGCGTAAATAAAAATTATAAAATTTTAATATTAATATTCAAAGGGGCATAATAAATAAACAAGCCAAAAATAAAAATAACTAAGTTAAGGGTTCCATCTCACCCTTTGAATGGGGTATTTAGCCTCCCATTATGGTATTATTACATATAAAATGTAATAATGACACAATATAAGGCATACCAAATAAAATAGAATGGGAAAGAAAATAAATAAATCAGATCTCCTTGAGTTTGATATTATCTTCCCAAACATGAACAATTAATTTCACCCACAAATCTGAGTTTACAACACACAAAATATCACTCAACTCACAATTTGTGTCCCAATATTTTCACCCTCATACTCAAGTCACTAAAATAAAATATAAAAGAGAAATAAATTTATATACAATCTACAGCTAAAAATGAGCTCCAAAAAATGCTCTCTTCTCTCCGCACTATCTCTATCCGTCCCATTTTTCTCCTACTGTCTTCCCTCTTTTAAAAAGAAGAGAAGCTCTTCTTTTATCCAAGGGATGAAGCAATGGACTGTACATAACGGATATTGCCAGTGATTGGTGTGTTTGGGGCTGCGATTGAAAAGATAAGTCAGAGGTAGGTAGCAGGTCTAATTTGGTTTTTGCACATTGGGTTTTGTTTGGCTTCTTGGTTTGGCTTTCAATGGATACGAAATCAATTAAGGCTTGAGAAATGGGAATCGAGTTTGGGCGAGGTTGGATTTCGGCAGGGCCGAAGCAAGGGACGGTTTAGAAGCGGGTATGGCTTGATCCGAGCTGGGTGGGGTGCACAGGGGGGTTCTCGGGTTGGGTTAATGGAGATTGGTTCGTGGGTTTTGAAATTGGGTTGCTACAGGTCCGGCCAGAGATGGAAGGTGCTGCCCGGAGTGAGGACGCTAGCGGGAAGGGGGTCGATTTGGAGCAGGTCCGAAATGGGTCTTGTGTTTGGATGGGTTTTGGGTATAATCGGGGTTGGGTTTGGTGGTTCTATGGCACTGGGTTTTGTTTGTTTATGGGGGTTTAGGAGAGATGTTAGGTTAAAGGTGGTGGTGGTGGTTTTGGTGTAATAGGATGAGAGGCGAGATAGAGGTGTGAGAGTGTGGTTATGGAGGAGAGAGAAAGTGAGGATGTGGGGAAGAAGACGAAGTTGGGGGTATATAGTGTGGTAAGGTGTATGAAGAAATGGTGAGGGGTTACTTTTAGGTGTAGGATAGGTTTGAGTGTGTGTGTTTAAAATGTAACTAAACTAAAAATAAAACTAACTAAATAAAATAAAATCCTAACCTATAAATAAAAGACACAAAATAAAAATGAAATTAAAAATAAATGAAAATAAAAAATAAAAATCTATTAAAACAAAAAACTAAAATTCTAAAAAAATGTAAAATCTAATCAAACTAAAAATAAATGAATTCCTAAAAAAACTAATCCTAATAAAAAATAAAAAATAATAAAAATATAAATCAAAATAAAACCACACTAATTAAAAAGAAATATAAAAATAGAAAATAAAACTTAGAAAAATCTAAATAAATCTAAAATAAACCTTAAAAATAAAAACAACAAAAACTAAAAATCTAAAAAATAAATAAATAGGCATAAACTAAACACACACGGGCTTCGGGGTAGGTTTAGGGACATGTTTAGGCTCGGGTGAGGTTACGGGACAGGGTATTAGCTCCATTCTTGATGTAATTTTCCTTGAAATAACATTTTTAACACTACAACTGCAATCATGCCCGCACATTAAACATTTACGTGCATAAGACCCAAATTGTCGAGAATTAGCAACTAAAATATGTCTATTCGGGGTATAAAATGTACACTTTTGGGTGCTTATCACACCACCCCCAAATTGAGCGTTGCTAGTCCTCGAGCAATAAGATAGAGAGAAAGAGAAAGATAAGAAACCAAAAGTGTACCACTTTCGCGGGACTTGAGATTGCACTTAGCAATTGCAACAAGCCTTTAAACCTATAGGTTGCCCTACAGGACGTGTTGTGTCTCATGAGGATTTGCAGGGAATATACCCACAAAATTCTTTATTTGCAAAAAGGCAGTTTATCTTTTATTAGACGTAGAATAATCAAACAATCCATCATGAGAAAAATATATTGAGAAACGCAAGTTAGAAGTGTAAAAAGCGTAGCTAAGTAAATACTCAAGGCACGTCCTTCCTAGAACTCAACGTGTGTGGTGTGAATCAGTCTAAACGGGTCGAGTATCACAAGAGTAATTCCTAGATCGCCTTTTCGGAATCAACGCTTCAACTTCAAAATCTCACGAATATATCTCTCTTAAACGAACTCTCGAGATATGGGTAAGTGTATCGCTCTTGTGTGTGAGGAGGTGAGTAAATATAAGCAAGGTCAAACGTCTCACACACATAAGAAAGAACGTAAAATTAGAAAGAAAAGTGATCTCATGAAAGAATGCTAATCACTATAGTGAGAACGTCGAGTTATTCACCACGCTGACTTTTCATTTGTTCGAACACCTAGGGGGATATGGATGCATATGGGTGAGGGGGAAATGAAATAGGAAAGATGGAATAAGGTGAGGTAGGATAGGATGGTGATATGATGGATGGATGCGATAAGAGTGTATTATACATGAAGAGCAAATGTCTTTATTTTATAAGAACTAACTACAAACATTTTTTTTCTTTTTTCTTTCTTTTTTTCTATTTTTTCTATTTTGCTATATTTTTTTCTATTTTCTATTATTTTTTTTTCTCTTTTCTTTTCAAACCAACAATGAAGACATTTAACATTTGGAACAACACTCTTTTTCTCAAAAATGAAGGATGGAAGTGATAGGAAATGTATGTGGATAAGGGAAATATAGGAAAGTAATGGGTGAAGTACATGGGTGAAAATCTAGAGATCGGGACAAACTTCAAGACACGTGTTTCTTCCATCTCAAAAGTGATGTCGTTCTCAGTGATTAAGCCAAAAATTGAAGAATAATGAGATCATACAACGATTTAAAGTGCGGACCAAAAAGAAGTTGAGTTAACTTGTGACTCGGAGATTGCGTAAAACTTTCTAAAAGGTGAAAGGCGCGAATCTTATTATGGTCAATGCTGAGAATGATATAAATTGAAAAGCAAGATCCATCTTCGGCGTATTATGTCTGGCCAACTTTTACGTGAGAAATTGGGGATTGTTACAGCATATATCATGAAACACAAAATATTAGTAAAGGAAAAATATACAAACACAATTAGCCGTAAGATATAACATATGATGAATCGTGTGCAAGCATGGGAGAATCAACAAGTCTAGCATTCAGTGTCTCCAAATCCAATTTTCGAACCCAAATAGATGAATACTTAGTTACCCTTGGGATGGTTTTTCTAATGCTCTTGACAATGGTTTCACTCTCAAACACACGATCTTGTCTTTTGCAACGGAAGTATTCATATTATCGAAGCCAATAACAACTTTGTCATTTTTTATTTGGAGGGTGCCTAACATCTTATCCAACTTCTTTGACCTAGATTCGAAAAAAATTTTGACGTTACTTAAGTCTCTTAATTCATCTTCTAACTTCATAACCTTAAACTGAATCGAAAAATTAAGATTTTGAAACTTTTGAGACTCCTTATTCATATTTTTAATAATTCTTAAAAGGTTAACTCTCTCCCCCTCAATGTAAGGGAACTTATCCCTAAGAGTCTTCTCACATGCCCTTAAATTCTAAAATAATTTATCATTATCTTCTATGGAACGTTCTTTCACCTTAGTCACTCTGTTCTTACAATCCTCTAATTTACTAACTAAAATACAAACTCCAGCCTCACTCTTTTTCCAGGACACTTCTAATTTTTTAAAATCACGTTTCATGTCCTCCATCTTTTCATGAAGAATATTCCTTTGACTTTGAATAGTTCGCAAAAAATCAATTTCATCTTTTGAATACAAATTTTGTTTTTCTAGAAATTTAACTCTTTTGCAGACTTCAAATTCAACGATTTAACTTATCAGCACAACTATGAAGCTCATTAAACTCTTCTCGGATATCAAAATAATCCTTATCACTCAAAATATCGAAAGACTTATTGCTATGTTGACCCATCAAGAGAAACACCCAAATAACGAGATATAGGGAGAGAGACAAACAAGTAACTCCAAAACAACACTAAATACGGATCAACACGATAACTTAGTGTACCCGCTCTGAGAAAAAAATTGAAACTCACTAGTGATCATAAGGTTATATAGAACACACCAATTTTTAATTTTTTAAATTAATTATACGAATTAAATCAATGCACCAATTAAACTTGTATTGTGTAATTAATTTACCAAATTTTATCTTGACTTAAGCATGAAGCTAGGTGATATAGCAAGAGTAAAATAAAGCAAATCATAATACGACGATGTAAGAGGAAAACTCATAAGGGAAAAAAATACGAACGGACCAGCCACATAAGTCCACTACAATATAGATTTAGGTACAAGAGCAACTAAGGCTTGCTTAACGACTCAACGCCTTCAAATCGTGACTTATTTGAAGGTTTCATTGCGTCGAGTCACGCGTAGTGAAAAATTATAATATTTTTGTACCTAATTGTTGTATTGATGCATTGGAAACTCCAAAATGGCCCAAAAATATCTTATATGGGGAACTATGGAGGGCAAGAACATAATGGTTTGAATGACAGAGAAATAGATCATCCTTAAATAATTTAGGAGTTTTGCTTCGAAGGGTGTACCTAGAATTCGCTCGGTGTGGAAAATTATAACACTGTTGTACCTAATTGTTGTCCTGACGCCTTGTAAGTCCAAAACATATCATGTAAGGGGGGGAGGGTACGAACCTAATAGTTTAAACTATCGAAAAATAGGCCTTCTTAAAAAAAATCACGAGTTTTTCTTCGAGGGGAGTACCTAGAAGTCGCGGATAGTGGAAACTTTTAACATTTTTAAATCTAATCAAGGTTTGAAGGCTTTTGAACCAGATAACATATTTGTTCGATCGAACCAAAACTCATTTGAACAATGAAGTAAAACTCGTTCGAAGGACTATCGAATGACTTTCTCGCAAGATCCTTAGTCAAGCAGAAACTATTCATTTAAAGTCCATTTGAAGCTCGTTTGAAGGAAACATGATATCTTGTTTGAAGAAGATCATTCGACAACTTTCATAAACTCATTTGAAAGATAAGATAAACTCATTCAAACGACGGAGAGAAAAAATCTTATAAAACCTTTTTATGAAAACTACATCATAAAATATTTTAAAAATTAAACATTCAAATGTATCCATGGATCAAACATAATAGGCATTCGTACCACATTGATATCCTATGGAAGTTGACGACAAAATTCGTCACAAAACACAAAACGATGTGATCATCGCTTTACTTGACCGCAAGAAGCTTCAAAAAGCATAATTGGCTGGAAGTACAAACAAAACTCAAATCCTAACCTATGACATAGACAAGTTTTGTCCAGATGTAACAAAGTCAATATATATATATATATATATATATATATATATATATATATATATATATATATATATAATCATTCGATTAGAAATTTGACCATACACAACTTTTTTTTCTAAATTGACATATAAATTTTTTATATAACATTTTGTAACACCCCGTAGATTGTTACATCGGTATTAATTTAATTTAATTCAAAAATTCAAAAAAATATAAATTTTGAATTTAATTATTTTTAGAAATTTAAAATGTTGGACTTTATTTATGAAAAGTAAGATTTTAATCGGAATTGAAATCGGGGGTGAAATTGGGATTTTAGTTATATACAAGTGTTTGGCGCGTTATGGGCCGCTGACCAGGACCAAATTGATTCGGCCTGGAGGGCGAATCGATTCGCCCTGGTCAGTGTTGACATGTTTGAGGAGAGTTTTAAGAGTTTGAGTTAACTATAGCTCAAATTTTTTTCACACTTAAATTAATTCGAGGTTAGAATTTTCTAATCATTTTCCATCAAGTTTCAACCAGAATACTCCTACAATTTTACTCTCTTCCATCTACAAACCCTAGCCCTAATTTTATTCAAGATTTGAAGGCTTAATTGGTGTTTTCTCAAGATCACTCAAGAATCAATCTTTCTTATTTTTTTGAGAGGATTTCAACCGTCAAATCATAATTTCTAAACAACTTTTCAGCAAGCATGAATATCTCTATTCTCTCTCTTTAGTGTCATGCGTTTTAGATGTCGCCTCAACAATAATTGATATATTTTTCTTAAAAGAAATTAACAACCATAATTAGGGAAAACGAAAACTAATTTGGGATTATTTTTATTATAATTCCTAATCTGAATTAAAACTCATAGCCCTTGTGTGCTTAGGGTAGAGATTTGATTTTGGTATTATAGGGGTAGCTTTGAATGCAGAAAATCATTGTTGTGTTATTTAAATAAATAGGAACTCATGAAATTATATGAGATTTATATAAGAATGGTAAAAATAAATTATTGTGGGTTCTACTTAAATTAGCATCACTTTGAAATCATAAATTGTTGAATAATACTATTGTGATAATTGCGACGATGAATTCAATAAATTAAATTGAGATTATGTGAAATTTATTTTCTTGTTGATAAATTGGATTATACGACGTATCGCTTTGATTTCAATTATCATTGCAGGGACGACACGACTTTTTGGCAGATACTCTCACCTTAATTTTTAGGAATACTTTCTAGGTAGGGGACTAGTGAGTACGCCTTTGTAGCGGTTAACACTTCCTATGTATGAGACTAGTTAGCAAAGCGTTTTACGGATGTGATACTACGGGGTGGGGCTGATTTTGGTGTCTTTCTATTGATTTGGATAGCCTAGGCGCGAGACTAGGAAGAATTATTGATAGAGATTCGTCATTCATAATAGGATAGGGCGTGTTTGTATTTTGAAGACCTCTAGGTATGGGACTATGGGTAGGTGTGCAGATTTAGGCTCTAAAATATGGTGGGCTTAAATAACATAATGATAAATGAGATGATGGGAAAATAAGAAATTGAGAACTAATGCCTAAGACAATAAATAGGTTTTAAAATGGATTGGCACCACGAGTATGTGCAGGGCTGACAATTAAACGGGCCGAATGGATATAGCGATGTGGGTGGGTGTGGCGTCACGAATATGTGCAGGCTAATATTTAAATGGGCTATAGTGATGTGTTATGCGTGGAACCTCACGAGTATGTGAAGAACTAATAGAATATGGGTTTACTGGCTATAGTGAGGGGAATGAGTGTGATGTGTAAAACTTAAGCATACCAAGAGTGTGTACACAGCTGATAAGGGGTTGATTGGCCATATTGGTGTCGTACAAATTAAATTAATTAAGTAATTAAAATGAGTAAGGATAATAATAAGATTGTAAATAATAACGCTAATGGAATATTTGGGCTTACACTTTATGGTGCTTTAGTTGTGTGTTAGACAATGGTAGTTTACACTTATTCGCATTAATTATTTATTTCATTTAATTTAAAATATTTCATTGTGATACTTATTATGTATGATTCTACTGTCAGGGATCACGAACCCTAATTGGGGAGAATAGTGGTTATTTATGCAGTGGGCTCTGGCCCATTGCGTTGACTAATATTTCAGGTTTATCGCTAGAGTAGCTGCATAAGGAGTAATTGGAGATATTTTGGATGTGCAGCTGAAGTTGATTTTAGATGTTTAGTAGTTAGATTTTATTTTCTCTTCGTATCACTTATTATGAGACTTTTATTATGGATTTGGTGAGCCAATCTTACTATTTTTTTATTTAGATATTTACAGTTGGATTATTTATTAGAGATTTATTTACTTGGAGATCGGTTTATGTCAGAGATTAGCATGATGATTGATTTTATTATCGCATGAATGTTTATTATTTATTGGTTAAATTCAATTTATTATCTTGTGTAATGAATTCTATATGTCTCATATCTATCACATGCTAAGAATAATATTTAATTTAGCAACGACAAACATAGTCTTGGTGGTGGTCGGCGCCAGGAATGCGCGGGGTGTTACAGATGGTATCAGAGCGTGGTCTTAGGTCTCGTAGGTTATGAGTCCATTTAGCTTTCGCGTTACTGATCTTTGATTTCCTTTTTATTTTGTACTCCTTAAGGTATTGGGTCTATCATATGTGTTAGCTATGTTTCTTGGAGATATGATGTTTTGTGTTAAGGACATTATAGGAATTGAAATTAGAACTAGCAATCTTGATGTGAGAATACTTATAAGTGAATTTGGGAGATGAGAGTTATTTTGGAGGTTGTTAGTGTAGTTGTTAGGTATCGTAAGTATCGATTTGGTGATGAGAATTGATTTAAGGACTAAAGCGTTACGGTTACTTTTGGAAGAGGGAATCAAGTAGTGATTCGAGACGGAGAAAGGTACATCGTTATTTTCATTGTTACGCATATATTTAATTAGGATATATATTGTATTTTTTTTCGTGGGGAATGTATGTGTAGGATTTGGTGCATGGACGCCTAATCATAGCATTCTACGAGTAGGCATGTGCGAGCCTTATTTTATTCTACGCGTTTACACTTCGTCGAATTTTGAAGAAAAAATTCTTGTGCTAGTGGGGAATTATGTAACACCCCGTAGATTGTTAAACCGGTATTAATTAAATTTAATTCAAAATTCAAATAAATGTAATTTTTGGATTTAATTATTTCAAGTAATTTAAAATGTTGGACTTTATTTATGAAAAGTAGTATTTTAATCAGAATTGTAATCGGGCGTGAAATTGGGACTTTATATATATATATATATATATATATATATATATATATATAGGGCGTCTTGGGCAGCTGACCAGGACTGAATCGATTCGGCCTGGAAGGCGAATCGATTCGCCCTGGTCATTGTCGGCATGTTTGAGGAGTTTTAAGAGTTTGAGTTAATTATAACTATAATCTTTTTCCCACTTAAATTAATTTGGGGTTAGACTTTTCTAATCATTTTTCCATCAAGTTTTCAAGAAAAATACTCCTACAATTTTACTCTCTTCCATCTACAAACCCTAGCCCTAATTTTATTCAAGATTCATCTCAAGATTTGAAGGCTTAATTGGTATTTTCTCAATATCGCTCATGAATCAATCTTTATTAATTTTTCGATAGGATTTCAACCGTCTAATCAGAATTTCTAAATGAATTTTCAGTTGGCATGAATATATTTATTCTCTCTCTTTAGTATCATGCATTTTAGATGTTGCCTCAACATTAATTCATATGTTTTTCTAAAAGAAATTAACAACCTTAATTAAGAAAAGTGAAAAGTTATTTGGGACTATTTTTATTAAAATTCCTAATCTGAGTTAAAACTCATAACCCTTGTGCGCTTAGGTTAGAGATTTGATTGTGGTATTATCGGGCTAGGTTTGCATCTTGAAAAGCATTGTTGCGCTATTTAAATAAATAGGGACTCGTTAAATTATATGAGATTTTTATGAGAATAGTAAAAATAAATTATTGTGGGTGCTCCTTAAATTAGCATGATGTTGAAATCATAAATTGTTGAATAATACTATTGTGATAATTGCAACGATGAATTCAACAAATTAAATTGAGAATTAATTGTGATTATGTGAAAACTGTTTTCTTGTTGATAAATTGGATTATATGACGTATCACTTCGATTTTAATTATCATTGCAAGGACGACACGAGTTTTGGGTGGATACTCTCACATTTAGTTTTAGGAATAATTTCTATGTATGGGACTAGTGGGTATGGCTTTGTCACGGTTAACATTTTCTAGGTATGGGACTAGTTCGTGTAGATTTTTACGGATGGGGTATTCTGGGGTGGGGGTAGTTTTGGGGTCGTTCCGTTGATTTGGATAGCCTAGGTGCGAGACTAGGAAGAGCTATTGATAGAGATTCATCCTACATAATAGGATAAGACGTGTTTGTGTTTTGAAAACCTCTAAGTATGGGACTAGGGGTAGGTGTGCAGATTTAGGCTCTAAAATAGGGTGGGCTTTAATAAAATAATGAGAAATGAGATCATGAGAAAACGAGAAATTGAGAACTAATACCTAAGATTAAAAAAAATGGGGTATTAAAATGGATTGGCAGCGCGAGTATGTGCAAGGTTGACACTTGAACGGGTCGACTAACTATAACGACGTGGGTGTGTGTGGCGTCATGAGTATGTGCAGGATGACAATTAAACGAGTGGACGGGATATAGTGACCTGTCTTGCGTGGAACCTCACGGGAATGTGCATAACTAACAAAATACAGGTTGACTGGTTGTAATGAGGGAATGAGTGTGATGTGTAACACTTAAGCGTACCAAAAGTGTGTGCATGGACCATAGGGGATCGACTGTCCATATTGGCGTCGTACGAATTAAATTAATTCAATAATTAAAATGAGTAAGGATGAGAATAATATTTTAAATAATAATGCTAATGGAATATTTGGGCTTACACTTTAGGGTACTTTAGCTGTGTGTTAGATAATGGTAGTTTACGCTTATTCGCATTAACTAATTATTTCATTGTGATATTTATCATGTATGATGCTACTGTGTGGGTTCACGAACCCTAATTGAGGAGAGTATATAGTATTCATGCGCTGGGCTCTAACTCATTACGTTGACTAACATTTTCGGTTTATCACTAGAGTAGCTGCATAAGGAGTAATTAAAGATATTTTGGATGTGCAACTGGTGTTGATTTTAGATGTTTAGTAGTTAGATTTTATTTCCTTTTCGTATCACTTATTATGAGACTTTTATTATGGATTTGGTGGGCCAATCGGTTCCACGGGTGTTTACGATTTTTTTTATTCAGATATTTGCACTTGGGTTATTTATTAGAGATTTATTTACTTGGAGATTAGATTATGTCAGAGATTAGCATGGTGATGGATTTTTATTATCGCATAAATAATTATTATTTGTTAGATCAATTTAATTATTATTTTGCGGAATGAATTTTTTATGTTGCACATCTGTCACATGCTAAGAATTATATTTAATTTAGCAATTCCCGGCATAGCCTTGGTGGCGGCCGACGTCAAGAATGCTTCGGGGGTTACACTTTTTTTGCAAACTTTTTCATAAAACAGTTTTTTTATTGCTTTTTATTTAAAAAAAATCGTATTCGTTTTTTAAAAAGGTATCTTTATTATACATACAAAACACTACTTTTTAGAATGAAAATTGATTTTTTAAAAACATTTTAATAACTTTTTATGGAATCATTTTTTTTTACTTTTATGCAAAACAGTTATTTTATTCAAAAGTTTTCTTTTATATCTTTTACAAATAAAAGACTATTTTTTTCAAATAAAAAAAATAGAAATTTTTATAAATCAAGTTTTGTAATTTTTTAATAAAACAACTCTTTTTTATAAAAATTATTTTTTTTAAATAGTGTTTTGATATAAAAACTATTTTTGACAACAATTTTCAAAAAATGTAATTCAAATACAGTTAAAAAATGATATACATTTTTTAAAAATAATTTATAACTAACATAAGTATTTAAAGGAATTAAATACCATTTCAAGGTGGTTGTTGATTAAATGTATTGATTTCTTGGACTGATCGCTACTTTGATGGGTCAAATAATAACTTTCAAACAAAGTGCTGCTGTAACTCCAAGAAGGGTGAAGAAAATATAAATTTGCGTGAGCCGACGACATTGTTTTGATGGGTTAACACAATGACTTTCAAATAAAGTGACGTTGTAACTAAAATATGGTAAAGAAAATATAGACTTGTGTGGTTCAAAGGAAAGGACTTTTGAGGTGAATCCACAATAAAGTACTTGTTTAAACTACTATTTGAAATTGTAGTTATAATATTTTAAAAGATAATTAGTTTCTTTTAATAGTAGTAGATAATTAGTTAACGTGTATAAAGACTTAGTCTTTAAAATTTTGGTTAAAAATAAAAATAGCTTTGATGGGGTCAACACAATGACTTTCAAACAAAGTGCTGGTATTACTCGAAGATGGTAAAGAAAATGTGAACTTGTGTGATTCGAACGAAAGACTTTTGAGGTTAAACCACGATGAAGTAATTGCTTAACTCGATATTTGAAAATTTGATTATAATATATTTTGAATTGAACCCAACACAAATTGCTTTACACATATAAGGACTTAATCTTTGTAATTTTGATTAGAATATTTTAGGAGATTATTTGTTGTTTTTTTCAATAGTAGGAGATAACTAGTTAACATGTTTAAAGATTTAATCTTTATAATGTTCGTTAAAATAAAAGACAAAGGATCATTTGGTTTGTGTATTCAGAAAACTTGATTTGATTCTTGTTTTTAAATACAGTTTTAAAATTCAGTTTTCTATGTTTATAAATATTAGTGTGCGTTTGGTAAACTTGTTTTTAAATACAATTTTTTAAAAAGCTAAAAAAATTGACAACCATGTATATTTATATTATACATATACATAGCGAGATATGTGGGATTAGAGTTTTAAACTACTCACCTTAGACTTTCAAGAAGCCTTTTTAAAGTTCCTTTTATGATCAAACTCTATTCTCTTTTTATCCAAACCCCTTGGATCTTTAAGGATCACTTTTTCAAATGAAGAAAAACATATTCCAAGTTCAAGAACCCTTGTAGAGTTTTTCTCACTAGCTAAATTATGGAGTCGAGGCTCTACTGCTAAAGTTGGAAGGAATTAAGGATTCCTGAGGCTGATTAATGGATGCTTATGAAAGAGATGCTTACTATGGATGGTGCTGGATTGTGTTGTATCTATTGAAGATTTGGAGACATCTCTACGTTATACTTAATATATCTCTAAGTAATTTGTAAGTCGTCTTGTTCCTGTCAAATTCGTTAATAGTGTTGAAATCTAGGATTTGCCTAAAAGCGATTTTACTTAATCTTCTTCTGTTTGGGTTGGTTTGTTTATGTGGTTTGACATATTTAATTTGGACTAAATTTTGCATGCACGCTAAATTAAATCAAGATAAAGTTTGCTAAAAAGTGATTTTGTATGTTTGGCCTAGGATACGAAAATTCCGTATAAGCCATAACTTTATCAAATCGGTACTGGAGATGGTTACATTAAGTTTTTGTGTGATCTTTTAAATTTGGATTTTTATAGATAATTTGTATAACCGACTACTTGTTTTCGATGGTTCTAATTATTCTTATTGAAAAGCTCAAATGATAATAACTTTGAAAGCGATTGACGAGCGTTTCTGACTTATCTGTGAAAGAGGATGAACACCACCCACTGTAACCAATGGCGATGTCAGAAGTCCTAAAATTTCCATCACTTGGATGAAGGATGAACTAAAATAGAGTAATTTAAACTCACGTGGTTTAAGTGGCATTTTTTGAGCCGTCACCCCTGACAAGTTCCGTCGCATCATAACGGGCACCACATCTAAGGAAGCATGGGATACTCTCTAGCTTACTCACGAAGATACTATCGAAGTGAAAGCTTCAAAGATACAAAATCTCACCACACAAATTGAGACCATTACTATACTAGAGTCTGAGTCATTTGATGAATTTTATGCATGATTCTATGATATCATTAACTCTATTTTTAATTTGGGTGAGAAAATTCTTGAGATGCGCATTGTAATTTTTTTTAGATCCCTTCCATCCAGTTTTATTCATAAGGTCACTATCCTTAATTCGTTGGAAATTCTAGATACGCTTAGGTAAGAAGAACTCGTAAGAGACCTTCAAACTTATGAAATCGACATGTTTCCTAAAGGCTAAAAATATTAAACCTAAGGAACAGGAATTTGCTTTAAAAGTTCAATCTAAAAAGAAATAGGAGGTTCCTTCTGACTTCGAATATGATTAGATCTTGATGATATTGCCTTGTTTACAAAAAAAATTCAAAATTTTTCTAAAGCTAAGAAAAGAAAATACTTCAAAAGAAAAAAGTTTTACGAGAGATAAAAAGAATAAATTGGTCAAGAAAATTTTTAAAAAGGAAAGAGGAGAGTACCCTAAGAAATATGATGAGAGATGCTATTAGTGCGAGGGTAAAGGTCACAAAGCTCATGCGTGTGCGACGAGGTTAAAGAGACAAGCCCAAGGTAAATAAGCCTTCAAAGCCACACTTAGTGATAGCGATGTAGAGTTAGAGGCTTCGAGGACGAATCGCTGGATCGACATAACTTCACCGAATGCATGGCCAGTCATGTTGATACATCTAATATACCTCACGCCAGTGAAAAAGTTTCTAAACATGAGTAAAATGTGTTTAGTCATTCCGGAGAGAGTGAGGCAGATGACATTTTGAGTGAAGGAGATAGTGACCTTCAATATGCTTATGTCAAGCTTTATACCAAGTCATTTAAAATAAAACAATCAAAATAAAAGTTTGGAGCTTAGGGTTTTAGGTTTAGAGAAGGAGTTGAGAGAGTCCAGAGAGAGAGAGAGAGTCCTCGGTGAGTGTTTCTTTGGGAGAGAGAGTTGTTTTAGTGGAAAGGGAAAATGGTGACTTGACCAACAAAATGGCTAGTCTTGCGAGAGATCTTCAAGCTTCATTAGAGACTAGTGAGAAATTTGAAGTCTTTATATCCCAACTCGATAAAGATCTCAAACATGCCCGGAAGGTAAAGGTCACTATAGAGGATACATAAAAAAAGGTTGTAAATATGCTCCTCGGTCGCGCTTTATGATTTAGGGAGAGGTAAGGAATAGATTATAATGGTGCATCCACTTCCCATGCCGCACCGAAAAAAGTTCCTAAATTTATGGTAGATCCTTATAGGCCTCAACCAAAACTACAAAAAAAAAGTTCAACCTGAACAAACAAACCATGGTAGACCCAAACAAGTTTATGTTTGCACCTATTACAAAAGGAGAGGTCACCTTAGCGAATTTTTCCGTAATTTAGGAATAACTAAATGTACACATACTCCTGTGCACGCGCAATAGAGATTCACTAATTTTAGAAAGAAATTTGAGTTCCTAGTCGCAACTTATCAAAGCTTAATGGAAGAATTTTAAAAGATGTATATGCCTTTTGAGAATACTTCCAACACTACGACTATAGCCAATAACGATAAGGAAAAAAAAATGTTACCATCACTGGGAACCTATGGAAGACGACAAAGCCCTTGTGATTCATGTTTCTCTCAAGGCTCAAAATACTTCTCAATGGTATTTTGATAGTGGGTGCTCTAGGCACATGACTGGTGACAAGTCGTATTTTAATGCCCCTATGGATCGCAAGGAAGGAAAGGTTACCTTTGGAAATGGGAGTATGTCTAGTATTTTAGGACAAGATTGTTTTGAGATATTTGTATTTCCTAAACTAAATAGTGTGTTGTATGTCAAAGTTTTAAAAGCGAACTTGATTAACATAAGCCAAATTTGTGATGCAAACTTTGGAGTAAAGTTTGATCAATCTAAGTGTAATTTATTTGATTAATTTGGTAAAATATTACTTCAAGGTGTGAGGACCGATGATAATTATTATGAGGTCATTATTAAGTCTTATTATGTGTGCAATAATGCCATGTTATCCTCTATGGACCTTTGGCATCAATGATTGGATCATGTGAACTTTAAATTCATTAAGATATTAGTGAAGAAGGACCTAGTACGTGGCTTATCATCGCTTAAGGAACCAACTTCTTCGATTTGTGGTCCTGGCTAACAAGGAAAATAAATTTGAAGTCCCCATCGGAAGTTGAATACCATTACCACTTCTCAGGTGTTGGAGTTAATACATAGGGATATTATGGGTCCTACTCGTATGGAGAGTATAGGTGGTAAGATATACATTCTCATTATGGTCGATGACTTTTAGAGATACTCAATCATAGGGTTTCTTAGACAAAAGCCTGATCCAATTAAGTTCCTAACAATCAAGTGTCGTGTTCTATAAAAACAACATGGTGTCACTATAATTCAGATGTGTACTGATAACCATACTGAATTTAAAGAAACCATACCAGATAGATATTGTGATGGAGTGGGCATCAAACACGAGTTTTTGAGTGTTCCTACTCCTCGACAACATGGGATAGTTAAGAGGAAGAAACATATGATTCAAGAGATGTCTAGATCCATGCTTTTGGGGAGAAATATTCCTAGACATTTTGGGGCAAAGGCGGTTAATACCTCACGTCATAGAGTGAATCGGGTATATCTCCGCCCACACACTTAACACACGCATATGAGTTGTGGATAAGGAAAAAACCCAACCTATCATATTTATGTGTCTTTAGGAGTACTTGCTATATATTGAGAGATATATAGCACTTTGGAAAGTTTGACTCCTAAAGTGATGAGGGGATATTTTTAGGTTATTCATCGTCGAATATGAATTATATGGTGTTTAAACTTGCAAGAATATGGATCAAATAAACATCACAATTAGAGATCATAAGCCACCGATGTCTATTGACCCTATCCCCCAGCCTGGTGATGATCCATTCATTCCTCATACTTCCCTGGTGGACCCCACTCTTAATTTAGAGGATCCACCCTCTTGGGTTCGAAAGAGTCATGACCGTTCCTCTATACTTGGTGATCCCACACTAAGTGTCAAGATATGCGCTCAAATTGAGAATGTGGTTAACTACTTTTGCTACACATCCTTATCCGAGCACAAAAATGTGAAAGAAGCACTCAAGGTTGATCAATATATATTCTCTAAGAGTTACTTCAGTTTCGCAAGAATGATGTCAAGGAGTTAGTCCCTCGACCTAGTGAGACTAACGTGATTGGTACCAAGTGGATTTATGAGAATCAGATGAATAATAATGGTAGCATAGTTCGCAATAAGGCTAGGCTGGTCGCTCAAGGCTACGCACAGATTGAATGTGTAGACTTTGATGAGAAATTTTCTCCTATTGCTAGGCATGATCCCATCCACTTACTGCTCATCATAGCATGTAATGTATGCTTCAGGTTATATCAAATGGATGTCAAGAGTGTCTGGCAATCAACTTGAGGATGTGGACAATATATTATTTGGATCCACATGCACCCGACATGCTCACACTTTTGAGGAGGAAATGAAGAGCGAGTTTGAGATGAGCATGGTTGGTGAGCTTATGTTCTTCTTAGATCTTTCAGTGCATCAACTTGAGGATGGCATATTCATATCTCAATCAAAATATGCCAGGGACCTATTGAAGAAGTTTGGTTTAGACTCCGCTAAGCACTCACGCACCACTATGAGTACATCGACTAAGCTTAGCAAAAACACTTTAGGCAAGAGTGTATATCAAACCCTTTATAGGAGCATGATAGTGTAACACCCCATAATTCTGAGGACATGGAATTTAATTATTTTGGTGAAATAGAGTTTTATTTCATTTGGGGAAGTTATTTAATTTGGAGAATTTATATAATTTGGTGACTTAGATTTAATTAATTTGGGATATTTTTAATTTTGCACATGTGTCGTATTTTGAGATCGAAATTCAAGAATTTTATAGAGTAACTCGAATGATGATTCTGAGTGCACCGTTGATTCCAAAAAGGCCGAGATGGTCTAAAAAGAGTACCTGGGGATAGTAATTGGGTCTCAGGACATTTTTAGGCCAACTTGGGATCATACGGGGGTGTTTGGGCCATTTTAACTTGTCCCATAAGCTTAATTTCGGGATTCACATTATAAAACCTAAGATAACGAGTTTGTGGCAGACACAACTCATATAGAAAACCATAGTTTTACAGAGGAGATAAGAGGGAGAACTTGGGGAGCTTCGGGGAGTCAATTTGAAGAGAGATTTAGATGCTTGTGTCAAATCCCTCATCTTCATCAAAGGAATCAGACACTACGAATCAATACAGGCAAGTGGTTAAATTGTTTCGATGTAATTCTGTGATAATCGATTCATATCATAGTGAGTGTAAATCAAATCTATTTTGGGCTAGTTTTCACATGAAAAATGGGTGTTTAAGAATTGGATAAATTATATAGATTAGAGACTCGATCAAAGTGGTATTTCGATTTGAAAAAGTGATAATCCAAGTTATAATTATTGACTATTAATTGAGGTTATTAAATTGGAATTTGAATCCAAACTTTGAGTAAATCATGTAGAAAAGAAATCGTGAAACCCCTAATGAGATGTTTACTATTAGTAATGTAAATCGATGGTGGTTAGGGTTGAATTCATGAATTGAATACGTTTGAATGAAGGAATTAGGGTTGGGGATGTTGAAATTGATTATGGGTTAAATCAAAGTCTTAGCGGTGTTATTAATGGTGCAATAGCGAAGCAGGAAGACGAAGGGGACGAAATCCAAACCGGTCATTTAAGCGACCTGGGGAGTCGTTCGACTGACATGCACCCATCCTTCAAACGACATGGAGAGCCATTCGAGTGATTTGGAGGAATCCGTGGCAGTTCAGCTTGTTTTACCTTTGGTTGGATTAAGACTTAATTATGGACCTAGGAGATTTTATTAGAGAGAATAATCATTGGGAGATCAATACCTAGGATATTGAGAGTTAGGTATTAAGGAATATCCGAATATTAAATTGGAAAGTGTGTCAAAATTATTTACAGGAATTTGTGTGATAAATTCTAAAAGGTTAGGATACAAGCCAAGGGAATGAGTCCGAGTGTTTTATATATATATGTTTGTGTGCTTTAAAAATATTAGTGTGAATAATATTTATAGGAATACACACCCCTCTAGTGCTATCATAGGAGGTTGCGTTATGTGGGTGAATCCCCTGGCTAGTGAATGCAGGGTGAGTGTTGATGTAAAAAATTAGATATCTTCTAATTATTTAATCACAGATAAATATAAATGAGACAAATAATTTTAAAGTGGTTTAGCCTTATAAGAATGGCCTACGTCCACTGTTTTCTGTTATTGCCAAGTGTTTTGGAGTTCTCGATATGTAATTCTATTAAGAAAATCCAGTCCCTTTGAATGAGGGTGATACAATGTATTTATAGCCCTTAGGCTGTACATGTGAAAGGGTAAACAATTAATTCCCTTTAAGAGTATACGTCTGTATGATAAGCATTCAATGAATAGTTGAACTGTTGATTATCTGGCAATCAATGCTGTGGCCGAGATGCATCTCGGACCGCCTTAGTTGCTCGTCGTTCAGGAGTTCCTCGGAGTGTTGGAGTTCCTCGGAGTACTTTCCCTAGGGGTAATAAAATAAGTACTTTCCCTGTCTTCAGGTTTCATTTTGATCTAGTTGTAGCAAAAGTAAGCATCCATGAAGCTGAGCAGCTCGTGTCCAGAGGTAGCATCCACTAGTTGATCAATTTTGGGCAATGGAAAGTGATCCTTTCGGCATGCCTTGTTGAGATCGGTGAAATCAACACACATTCTCCATTTATTAGTTTTCTTCTTTACCATCACCACATTTGCTAACCAGTCTGGATATTTCACATCTTCAATGAATTGGGATTTCTGGAGCTTCTCTACCTCCTATTGTATAGCTTGATTCTTCTCGAACTAAATACTCTTCTTCTCTGCTTTATAGGCTTGATCTCTTTGTTCACATTGAGCTCATGACATAAGAAGTTTGGATCTATTCCTGGCATGTCTTCATGACTCCATGAAAAAGTTTTCTTTCTGTTTCTCAAGAAAGTTATCAACTCCTGTTTTATTGAAGCATCTAACGACGAACCTATCTGAGTTATTCGTTCAGGGTGTTCATCATCCAGAATAACATTTTCTGTAGATTCCACCACCTGTCCTTTTACAAGTTGGGATTCATCTCTGGGATCCAGTGTTTCAATTTCTGTACCTTCATCCACCTGGTAGGTAGTAGTCTTTTTCCTTGACTCTTCAAGCTCCTCTTGCTCGGCAGATGAATAATAGCATTCCTGAGCTACTTTTTGATCACCTTTCACAACTCCTACTCCAAAATTTGTTGGGAATTTTAAGCACTGATGTACTTTAGATGGAAATGCTTCAAACTTCTTCAAACCAACTCTTCCCATGATGATATTGTAAGCTGATTGCACATTCTTATCCATCACAAAGAAGCGTATTCTTTCTGTTCGACAAGCAGGCCAAGTTCCAATGAATATATCCAACTTGATCGTCCCAAGTGGAAAAACCTTCTCGCCAGCAAAACCCAGGAGAGGTCTGTGATAAGGCTCCAATTGAGATAATTTTAAATTTAAACTGTCAAAGCATGAGTAGAACATGATGTCTGCCGAACTACCATTATCTACCAGAACCCTTGAAATCACTACTTCTTTCATCCTCATTTTGATCACCAAAGGGTCGTCGTGAGGGTAAAGAACACCTGCAAGGTCGTTTTTTGAAAAACCAATGACCAGTTTCTCTTTGTTTATCTTCCTCGGGCGATCCTCATCAGCCAAATTTATCCGTTGAATGTATGAGCAAGCCTGAGCCTCACCGAGGTAAGCTTTTCTTTCTGCAGTAAGATCTCCTCCTCTTGCATCTCCGCCTGTAATAACATTACAATCAAATGTTCCAAAACGTATTGAAAATACCTCGCGTTCTGGTTGCCTCGGCCTTTTGGGAAGATCGGGGTCATCCTCTGTATCATCTTCATGATTTCTTTTCCTGTTTTCTTCTGCCCGACGAGGAGATCTGGATCTCTCTCTTGCTCGGTCTTCATTTCCTCTTTCATTTCTACGATCAACATACTTTTAAAACTTTCCTCGTCTAATGAGCGTTTCAATCTCGTTCTGGAGGGCTATGCAATTTTTAGTCATATGACCATGATCCTTATGAAACTCGCAATATTTATCTCTATTTCTTTTGTTAGGGTCTGACCTCAGTTTCTTTGGCCACCTTACTTCCTCGTTATTCTTTATTTCTTCCAAGACATGATTAATACCCATTTTCAAAGGAGTATAATTATCGAATTTCTTCAGGACTTCCCATGACGACTTATTATTCTTGGAATGCTTGTCACCGCCATTGCCCTTATGCTCTTTCTTCTTAGATTTGTCGATTTCCACCTTGGTTTCTTTATCCATATTCTTCTTCGCAGACATAGCCTCCTCGGCATTCATGATTTTGGCCGCTTTTACCATTAACTCTGAAATAGTTGTAGGTGGATCTTTGGCCAAAGTGTAATACAACTTGTTAGGCAACAACCCACTCATCAAAGCGATGATTGCTGTCTTTTCTTCATAATCTATGACTTCCAGCTTCTCGTTATTGAAACGAGTTATGTAATCTCTAGTACTCTCACCAGATTTTTATCTAACACTTAACAAGTGTGCTACTCGTTTTACTGGCTTTGCTCCAAAATATAAATTGCCAATGAACAACTCGGCCAACTGAAAGAAAGTTGAAATCTTACACCGAGGAAGATTGTTGTACCATATCTGGGCAGATACAGTAAGAGTTCCTGAGAATTCTCTGCATCTCATCTCGTAGGGGACAACATAGATGTCGACAGCAGCTTGATATTGCTCTATGTGCAGAACATGATCTGTCTTTCCATCATATTTGGGGGTCACCACAGGTGCTTTAAATTTCGACGGTGTAGGAAAATCCACAATGGCCTATACAAAAGGTGTCCCTTGAACAAAAGTTCGTTGTAGGGGGTTCTTCGCCTTAGCCATTTCTCCCAATCTATCCTCCAACCGCTGAATGGAACCTTTCCACGCATCATTTCCTTCCTCGAGCTTATTATTTCGAGCAATTGATTGTTCTGACGTGGCCTCCTGACATCGATCTTAATGAGCAACTGGTCGTGATTGTGCTGATCCTTCTCTTAGATCTGATGGTTATCGAAAACTCCTCGACATGGTTTTATGTGGACTCCTATTCCTCCTAGGGCCTAATCGACTGAAAGGAGACACTCTACTCAGTCTTTCCAAAGCACTGGCCCTCTTGCTCAGTATCTGTGGCCCGTATTGATGAAGTTCACCCAGGTTGATAAGAGAAATCATCAGATTCCTCATTAAGATAGGCATCTGTACGCCTGGATCGTGAAGAAAGTAAATAGGTTTGCCTCTGACCACTTCGCTGTCCCGAATGTGCAGGTGCACCGCCATGAAGGGTTTGTATGAGTTTCCGCATTGTTTCTTGCATGGCGGTTTGTCCTTGAGCCAGATTCGTCATAATTCTAGCCAGATCTGGAGGTGCAGAGGGATTTGGAAGATTTCCAGCATTTCCAGCATTTCGATTGATGGATTTCGGATTATTTGCCATTGATGATGAATGATTTTTGGTGAAAAACGATAACAACAGTCGATTCCCACAGACGGCGCCAATCTGTAGATGTAAAAAATTAGATTGCTTCTAATTATTTAATCACAGATAAATATAAATGAGACAAAGAATTTAAAGTGGTTCATCCTTATAAGAATGGCCTACATCCACTGTTTTCTGTTATTGCCAAGTGTTTTGGATTTCTCGATATGTAATTCTATCAAGAAAATCCGGTCCCTTTGAATGAGGGTGATACAATGTATTTATAGCCCTTAGTTTGTACATGTGAAAGGGTAAACAATTAATGCCCTTTTAAGAGTATACGTCTGTATGATAAGCATTCAATGAATAGTTAAACTGTTGATTATCTGGCAATCAATGCTGTGGCCGAGATGCAGCTCGGACCGCCTTAGTTCCTCGTCGTTCAGGAGTTCCTCGGAGTGTTGGAGTTCCTCGGAGTACACTTGCTGCTCGGAGTGAGTATGACTTGGTCGGAGAAATAAACTTCCTCGTTGCTATTGTGCCACGTAGATTGACACGTGTCTTCTTATTATTCGTCTATATCAACATACTAATTTTGGTATCAACAGTGAGTATAATCTCCAGGTCATAGCGTCTAGTACATAATGTTCAGCTTCTTTTCGGGGTGAGACGTCTTGGGTATGATTCAATCTCACACTCGGAGAACTATGACCGCCTTCACTGCGCTTATTTTTATTTTTCTGATTCGATGAGTTTACTGTCCCTGGGTATCCAGGTGGATGAGTATACCTGGGGTTATAGTATTTTAGAGAAAACATCCAATGAGTTCATACTTAGGACGATGGATATATATATATATATATATATATATATATATATATATATATATATATATATGGCATGTGTGTGAATGTTTTAGTATAATGGTACGTATATAATTGCGTATATATTTATTTACGGATGGAATACATGAAGTGAAATTGCATTAGGTATATACGTATATAATAGATATTCATATACGGGTGAATTAAATGAAGTAAAATGGTATTAATTGTATATAACTAGTGAGACTTCATGATACAAGAATTGGTATCACTAGATCAAAGTGATGAATAAACTCACACCAATTCAATAATGGCAGAAATATAGTAATAGAGAAATAGAGAGAGATGAGGCAAAGAGGAAGTAAACACCAGAATTAAGTGGTTCAACCTATTGCAAGCCTACGTCCACTGTGCAAGTGTGAGAAGTCCACTAATACAGGCTTTAATGACCTTTAGATACATGCACTCAAGATTTCTCCTTCTAACAAAGAGTTTGACAAAAATTCAATAGGGTTTTTAATATCTGATCCCTCTATAATGTACAAGATGAAGTGTATTTATAGTTCTTAAGGGGTGTAATGCACCCCCAAGAATGTAATCAGCATGTGCATGAGGAGGCTCCCAATAATGAGTTGACACATGTCCCTCACACATGTATCTAATCATGATGTAATATTCCCTCACGTGAGGGGATAATCTTGTTATGACAAACTTGTCCACACTAGATTTGCCATCTTGAAACTTTGTACTGCTTGTACTATAGATGTCGTCTGGAGGGATATCGGCCTGGACGATTACGAAACCTCAATGTAGCCTTGTTCGATATTCTTATGGAAGTGAAGTCTCAGATGAACACGTCAGGCTGAGTCATGCCTTATTTAATACTACCAGGTGTCAGTCGAAATAGCAGACGAGACATGTCTTTGCTGATGAGACGCTGCCCTGGAGTCTCGGCTCATAAGGGGGACGAGATCATGAATTCGCAATGTCGACCCTATTCCGAACGATCCCTAGGTACAGCCTAGGTGGGACCCTTTTAGAACTCAGTTGTGGACACTGTTGACCCTCGTCTTTAGAACGAGGTCACACATGGTCATATCAATTACCCCTAGACCTTAGCCATCTGTGTGAAGAGGTGGCTGAGGGATAAAAGTTTACGTGGTCTTTATGAGACATCTCTTAGGGGTCGAATGCTTACGGCTTATAGGATGAGAGAGTGACACATGTCCTTATTCTGATAAAGTAGCGTCTGCCCCAAGTGTGATTTGATAACTGGGTGCTTAGGGCTTTGTGCCCTGAATAATGAGGTGTATTGGGAAATGTGCACAACCATTTAAAAAAATTTAAACCTACAATTTTCTCTCTTTCCTCATTTACCCAAACTTTCCCACTTTGAGTCTCCTGCGAACACCATAGGCGATTTCTCCAGAGCTCCTTCATTCTCTCTGTTCCTAAGCTTTTCCAGTTTCCTTCCCTTCCAAGAGGTTCCCTGTCACACCCCAAACCCAATATCCATACTAATCTTTTCTTATTAGAATAATTGGATCATAATATTAAGCCCATTGGAAATATAATTCATTTATCAATATTTTCTTACATAATGTGCACAATGAACATAATTTATTCTTATTCCATACCGAAATCAATATCAGAGGCGTAATTAAGCAGACATACAATAATGTGATTAACTATGATCAACTCAATCCATGATAACTCAATATATACAATATGTGAGTATATTAAAACCCTAGTGTGACAATGACAAAACCCCCATGTCTAATCCCTAGCTCTTTCTAAAGATGCAACTCTCAAATTCTGATCATATCACATCCTAGCAGACAGCGTACAACCCTGAAAATGTTAAAATATAAACCGTAAGCATTAAGCTTAGTGAGGTACTCCTTCCTTGAAATGAAATAACAGTTCTATATCAAATATGTGGATATTAATCCAACCAATCATGCCATACAATGAATTAACAGTTATATATATCAAATTTGTGGATATTAAATCTAACCAATCCTGCCATATAATGAATTAACAGTTATATTTCAAATCTGTGGATATTAAATCCAATCAATCCTACCATATAATGAATTAAAAGTCATATATCAAATCTGTGGAAATTAAATCCAATCAATCATGCCCGTTGGCAATAACAAATCCTGGACCATAATGCCCAAATAATTCTGCCCATTGGCAATAATAATTCCGCTCATCGACAATAGTATGTCTGCCCATTGGCAATAGTAATTCTGCCCATTGGCAATAAGAAGTCTGCCCATTGGTAATAATAATTCTGCCCATTGGAAATAATAAGTCTGCCCATTGGCAATAGTAATTTTGCCCATTGGTAATAACAAATCCTGGAACATAAGTTCCAACAAATCATTGGATCTTTGTCCAATTCCAATCCTGGATCATAAAACCCAAACAAATCCTGGATATTTTAATATCCAAACAAATCCTGAATACTGAAGTATTCAAACAAATCCGCTCTTAGAGTTATATTCATATTTATATATGAAACAAATCATAAGTACACTCACCTTGGTAATTTAATAGGCTTTCATTTTCCTTTGTTCGACACTTGTTCAACTGGTTCTTATTCCCTTCCTATCATTCTTACAATATTAGTATCATCATAATAATTTCAACAATCCAAGGAATATCTCAAGCATAACTCAATTCATAAGTATTATATGATTCTATTCAAATCATTTATCATAAGTGAAGTTCCATCCAAATTCATGTTAATATATTTGACATATTCAAATCATAGACCAAACATACATTCATTTCTTATTGGTAATTCAATCCTTATCATATTAGGATTCCAATACAAAAGACGGTAGATAATTTCAAGTCTCCTAGAGCAAGATAGGCTCATTTCTTTACCACATAGCAAATCTTCCCTATAGGCTCTTTTATCTTTCATTCAACTTCCATGAATTTTCATAATTTTTATACATCATAAATTTCTATGATATTTCACCCAAAATAATTAAATATATTGAAAAATATAAAATTAAGGTTTCATAATTTTTAAGGCTCATTTGCTATGTCAAGCAAAATATCGAACACATGGCGGGCATACTTTCACCCTTAGGGCAGATTTCATACCCTAACTTCAAACTCTCACCAAAGACTCATTTATTGGTATTTTCACATGATTTCCGGATGTGTCACACAAATATGAGTCCATGTTAATATCCAATTAGAATCAATCAATTTCAGTAATCATAAAAAAAGATATGGAAGTTTGAATAAACAAGGTTACTAAACAAAGTAATTTAAGGGTTTACACATTCAACTTCGTTTAAACTTGCATATATCCAAACATATACATCAAGGGATGAAAGTTTAGTAAAAAAATGATAATTTCTATAATATAAGTCAGTAATATAAGAAAAATAATAAGATTTGGGGTTAGGATTACCTTCGGGACTTTTACGTAATTTCCACGGATTTTTCTCCAAATTTTCTCCTCACTTTCTTCCTAAACTTTCCAATTCTCTCTTCCTCTCAAGACAAACTCTTTAACGGCTGAGTTATACTGAAGGAGGAGATTATTTCAAGCCTTTAAAGTCGGCCAAAACCAACCTCCTTCTTTAACCAATCAAAATCCACCAATTGTTAGCCTAATAAGACGAAATATCATTTAACGAATGGACAAATTTGTCCCTGCTTCGTAATTCCAGCATAACTTATCGTTCGAACGTCCGTTTAACACACCGTTTGTCATGTTACAAACCTAATTAATATATCTAGAACTATCTAGTTGATACCTCAAGTCAAATGTTATATCATACAGGTCAAAACTAGCCTTAAACATGAACATTCCTACTAAAAACTTCAAAACCTCCCATTTGTAACTAATTCGACATTTTCATGCTTTCTGAAGGTAGGATTAGACTAAACATAATAACTTAACATCATATATATTACTAACACACTACTCATATCACATAAGCTAATCGTGATTTAAGCATAAATAATCATAATTATATTCGGGTTGTCACATTCCCTCTCCTCCAGGTAGTAGTTTTCCAGTCATTTTTCTAGTTTTCTTCCTTTGGTTTGTGAATTTTTTATGCACTTGCATTTTTTGGAGAGCTTTAATTTTCCAACGAGATTATTGAGTGGTTTTAGGGGTTGAACTCACCATTTCTTCTTGCTCCTTTGGGTTATTAGCAGTGGTAGAGGTTGTGTTTACTAGGTTTTAGGGGTAAAGCATCGTGGGAAGGGATTTTAGGCCCTTCTCTGGTCATCTTCTCTGGTGGATTTTTGGGTAGTTCTTGATTGTTCTTGTTGAAAACATTTAAGTTTCCAACTTTAGATCCTTTAATCAACCATAGTCCAACTTTTATTTTGTTTGCCCCCTTTTCATTTTTCAACCAAGTTAAGTCTCATCTTGTTTATGTTAAGCCAGTTATATAAACTAGACGAGGAGTTTCTAAACCTTAGGGAGAGGTGTTTTTAAGAGATTAGGATGGTAGAGGTTGAGGAATACATAAGGCGTCGAGCTAAGGCCTATATCCGAGGCTTTTCTTATTCATCCCATTTATCCTCCCCGACTAGCTGTTATTCATCCTCCAGCTGTTGAGTTAAGTGATTCTTCGTTTGAGTCTTCTTCTTCTGCAAAAGATAACATGTCCATCTCTTAGTCAGCTGAAGCTTTTGACTCTTTTGAAGAAGCTATGGCACACACCTCATCCCCTGCTGAAGGGTCTGAGGTAAATGAGGCCTCTTCTCGATTCTTGTCCTCTCACATGGCCGAGACATCAAATCAATATGACTCCTCTATCCATATATTTGAGCTCAGTGTTGCCGTTCCACCTCTAATAGATGCGATTCCTCTCTCAGATGAGACAAGAGATGAGTTTGTCCAGAAATTCCAAGTGGTGACCCAAATAATCCCCAGACGAATCACCAGAAGATAGTGGTGAAGAGAGTGAACTTGATACTTCTATCGATGAGTCCTACGAGAGCACTGTCTCTGAGGTTGATTCTCTGAGAGAGTCCTTCATGGTCGAGAGGGTGAGATTTGTGGCTATGAGTAGATGTTTAAGGTTAGATTTTGGTTGCCTATTCACCCGAATGTACGAGCCATCTTATCTTGTTTAGGTCTCGCTCCATCTCAACTTTATCCCAATTCTTAGAGAATGATTCTTGTCTTTGTTGCTATCTGGAAGATTGTTCATCAAACCGATCTTCCAGTTAACATTTTTATGGCTTGCTACACCGTGTCGTCCCCCAAGACTCAACCTGGCTACTATAATTTCGTAGCCAATAAACCTACAAAGAAAGTTGTGTTGGTTACCCAAACCTCTAACCATAACTGGAAGCCTCATTGCTTTTTCATCTGTGGAGGTTGGGAATTTGGTCCTAATGTTGCTTGTGGCACATCTGAGCCCGGGGTTCCACAGCGATGGGCCAAGGTCTTTACGTCGACCAAAATTGATTCGAGCTTGAACCCTGAGGCCTCTGAAAAAGTTAAGAAAATTCGTGGACAAGGTGATGGTGTTCATCTCATTAAGTTTGATCAGTTGATAACCCCATACTACTTGGATCAGATAGGTCTCGGGGTTAACCCCTAATCGAGCTGCGTAAGTGACTTTTTTTATCAACTGGTGTGTCATCTCTTATAGTTTTTCATTGATGATCTCATCCATTTCTCTGCAGATCATCCAGCGAGAGCCCCATATAACAATTGGAAGATGGTGGCCCCAAACTTATGCAAATTTATCGGCAAATGTAAGGACATAATTTTATAAATACCTAGGGTACAATATAGGAATTTTCTATTTGTCCTAGATCACAGTATGTATGTCTGATACCGCTACATTTCGAACATCAACACGATCATCCATGACGGCCTTAATTCGAAACCATGCATCCACCATCATCACACGTACATCATGCTACATGTGGCGTGCTTATTAACCGTTCCCACTACTCCACGACGCATTATTCGTAAAATGGTTTATTGGAGTTGTTTATATTCGCATAAATATTTAGGAATGTTTTAAAAAATATTTTTCAAAGTCTAATTTATTTTTAAAACAAAAGAAAAAAAAATTCTAAGTGCAGAAGCAAACTTTTCTTGGTCACCGATCTCGTTCGAACGACATCTCACTGTCGTGCGATCTCGTTCGAGCGACATGTCTATGTCGTTCGAGAGACGGCGTCGCCTCGATTTTTATATAAATATCTGTACACATTCTACAAGTTTTTCCAAGTCCTCTTCGTACACATTTCTGCGACTTATAACCCAGAAAATAGACTTCAAGTTTTTAAGGTTTCAACCCTTTTTGATTCACAAAACCATTCCCATATATGTGTGTGAATCTTTAAACCGTCGAAGGATCGTTTTACTCATCTGGAGTAACTTGTGGAGAAGCCGACTCTTTTCCATTGCTGCCCATATGGAGTTCTTGCAACAGATTCCAGCCGACAACATCGGAAACGACACCTGAGGGCATTTCGCATGTCACTCATGTTTTCAGTATAATCCGTGTAAACTGCTCTTTACAAATTATAGTTAAAATAAAAAAGGTTTTGCCCCTTTGGGGGATTTTTCCTCATTTGTGTGTTTTTTTGTGATTGAATATTCTTGCATGATCATATTGTGTTCACTCACACCTAAATGCATGTTTTAGGATTTAATTGAAAAAATTGAGTTTAATTAAATAATTTATTTGTTTGAAAAAAAGCACACTCTCAAATTAGTATCAGAGCCAATTACACAATTATACCATGTAATTTACAGCAAAAATTTTCTGAGATATCAATTTTTGAAAAAATTGATTTTTGAAAAAATTGATTTTTGAAAAAGGGAGTGTTCAATATGGAGAAATTATATAATAAAATGCCAATTTTTGACGGGACAAATTATACTTACTATAATGACCGTATGAAATCTTCTCTAAAAGCCATAGATGAAAGAGTTTGGGTTTTGGTTGAAAGAGGGTGGACACCTCCCTCCATCACTGTTGACAACGTGACAAATTTAAAAATTGTAACTACATGGACTAAAAAAGAATTTAAATGACCAGCTTTTAACTCTAAGGGTCTAAGTGCTGTTTCTGGATCCGTCACTCCTAATGAATTTCGACGAATAATGACGTGTACCATGTCAAAAGAGGCATGGGATTTTTTACAGCTTACCCATGAAGGAAATAATGCTATGAAAGAACCAAAATTGCAAAACTTAACAACTCAATTTGAAACTATAACCATGTTTGAATCAAAATGTTTTGATGAATTCTATGCTAGATTATCTGATATTGTAAATACTAGCTTAATCTTGGTGAACACCTAATGCTAGAGTTGTTAAAAATATTTTAAGATCACTACCTAAGTGTTTTATCCCTAAAGTCACTGTGCTAAATTCTATGGGTAATTTGAACATGCTTAAATTAGAGGAATTAGTAGGAGACTTACAAACGTATGAAATTGATATGTTTCCTAAATCTATCAAGTCTAAAGATAAGGGAATTACACTTAATGCCCAGGATAGGAAGAGTGAGGGGTCGACAAGAAAGAGAGTAGAGTCATCTAGAAAAAGGGATATATAAACATCAGATTCCGAGTGTAACCTTGATTTAGATGATTTGGCCTTGTTTGCAAAAAAATTCAAGAAAATTCTCAATTTCAAGAAAAATTGAAATTAAAAAAAAAAGAATTTTGAGAAAAATAAGTTTGAAAAGAAAAATGAAAAATATTTTAAAGACCCTCCTAAGAAAGACGGTGGGAGATGTTATGAGTGTGACGGTAAGGGTCATAGAGCTTTTAAGTGTGCTACTAGGCTGAACAGACTTGCCAAAGAAAAGGGCAAAGCTATCCTTAATGCTACCCTGTGACGACAGTGAGGTCGAGTCGGTGGACTCGGGAGACGAGTCATCGCATGAGTGTAACTTCACCGCACTCATGGCTAGTCATGTGAGTACCTCTTGTTCTCCTCACGACGATGAGGATGCTACTTCACAGGGACACCTCGACAATGAGAACGATGTGAGTGAGGGGGAGGATATCTCAAGTGAGAGCGAGAGTATTATTCAATGCGCCTACACTGAGTTGTATACTGAGTCATTTAAAACCAAAAGGCGTAACAAAGTGTTAGTTCTTAAGATCACCGCTTTAGAGGAAGATTTAGAAGAAGAAAGAGAGAGAGAGTCCTCCACCTTCACTACCTTGATAGAGAGAGAGTCTTCCTGTGTTGAGAGAGAAAGTCAGTTTAGAGAAAGAGATAGAATATTTGGAGAGAGAGAGAGTTGCTTTGAGAAAGAGAAAGGGGACTTGACTAATCAAGTGGATAGTCTTACAAGTGAGCTCCATTCCTCCCTGGAGACTCGGAAGAAACTTGAAGCCCTTGTAGCCCAGCTTACTCATGATCTTGAGATAGCAGGGGATGTCAAGGTTTAAATCAAGGACAGATCTGGAAAGATGGGAAAGATGCTCCTCGGATCGGCTTTAGGTTTTGGTGATAGGAAGGGAATAGGTTTTGATGGTGCCTCCACATCCCAAATAGCACCTGGACCAGTTCATGAGTTTACTACGACTCCATATGGCCATCATCAAAAACCACGAAGGAGAGTTCGACCAAGAAAAGCAGACCAAGTTCTGCTTAAGACTGTGTACGTTTGTACCTACTTCAAAAGAAGGGCCACCTCAGGGAGTTTTTCTATAGTTTGGATCGGACATAATGTACTACTGCTCCACCACATCGTACTGATGATTTTACCAGTCTGAGAGAGCGTGTTGAGTTTTTATCCGCCACATCACAGAGTTTGATGGAGGAATTTTGACGAATGTCTTTTTCGTTAGTGAATGCTTCCCGCATCCCGGCTAAAACCAGTAAAAACTAGGGTAAACAAAAGGTTACCAGTTCTTGGGTACCTAAGAAAGACGAAAAGGCCCTTGTTGTTCATGTCTCTCTCAAAGCACATAATACCTCACAGTCGTATTTCAATAGTGGGTGCTCCAGACATATGACCAGTGATGTCTTATTTTTTACCTACCTAGAGGATTATAAGGAAGGTAGAGTCACCTTTGGAGACGGGAGCAAGTCTAGCATCGTAGGATGAGGTACAGTAGAGTTACCAAGATTTCCTAAGCTAGAGAATGTTTTGTACGTCAAAGGTTTGAAAGAAAACCTTCTCAGCATTAGCCATCCGTGAGATGCTGACTTTGCCGTAAAGTTTGACCAAGACGCGTGTAATATCTATAATCAAGCCGATAAACTTTTAGTGCAAGGGGTGAGGACAGAGGATAGTTATTATGGGACTGTGACCAAGTCCTCACTTGTCTGCAACAGTTCCACGATTACTCCTATGGATCTGTGGCACTAATATCTAGGTCACGTGAACTTTAGATATTTGACACGATTAGCTAAAAAGGACTTAGTACGTGGCTTACCAACACTTAGAAAGCCAACTTTCATGGTTTGTGGACCCTGTTAGTTGGGAAAGCAAATTCGTAGCCCCCACAGGAAGTTGAATTCCATTACCACTTCATGAGTACTTGATTTGATACACATGGATCTCGCGGGTCCTACTCGTACAGAGAGTCTGGGTGGTAAGAGGTTCATCCTAGTGATGGTAGATAATTTCTCCAGATATTCAATTTTAGATTTTCTGAGAGAGAAATCCGATGATGTAGGGTTTTTAACGACCAAGTGTCGTGTCCTGCAAAACCAACACGGAGTCACTATTAATAGAATGCGTAGTGACAACGACACAGAATTTAGGGTGCAAAAATTGGATCTTTACTGTGATAGCCTAGGAATCAAACATGAGTTTTCTGATGTGAAGACTCCTTAATAAAATGGGATTATTGAGAGAAAGAACATGATGATTCAGGAAATGGTTGGATCTATGATCTTAGGTCGTAAAGTTGCTAGGAGATTTTTCACAGAGGCAGTGTCTACTGTATGCCATATGGTGAATAGGTTTTACCTTCATCCGCACACACTTAAAATGCCCTATGAATTGTGGACTCAAAAGAAGCCTAACCTTACATATTTCCGTATTTTGGGGAGTTAATGCTACATCCTATGGGATAGAGATCAATTAGGAAAGTTCGACTCCCGAAGAGACGAGGGAATATTGTTAGTATATTCATTAAATAGTAGAGTGTACCAGGTTTTTAACCTGAAGATCTCTAAAGTGATGGAGTTGATAAACGTTACTGTGCAAGATGACGAACCATCGACGTCTGTTGACTCCACCCATTTGAGTAAGGATGACACACTCCTTTTTTATGATCATACTGTGTCTCCCACATCCAGGGTAGACCCTACTCCTGTTTTAGGGGACACACCTACTTGGGTTCACAAGAGTCATGATCCTTTTCCATTGTAGGCTATCCCACCTTAGGGGTCAAGACTCGTGCTCACCTAGAGAACGTTGTTAATCATTTTTGCTACACGTCCACAGTCGACACCAAGAATCACAAAAAAGAAATCAAGGATGAACACTGGATATCTACTTTGCAGGATGAGTTGCTTCAGTTTAAAAAGAATAATGTCTGGGAACTTGTTCCCCAACCTAGTGAGATGAATGTGATAGGTACCAGGTGGATTTTCAAGAATAAAATGGATGAAAATGGTACCATAATCATAAATAAGTCTAGGTTGGTCGCTTAAGGATACACATAGATAGAGGGTGTAGACTTTGGGGAGACATTTTCTCCTGTTGCGAGGCTTGAGTCCGTCCGCTTACTACTCGCCATTGCATGTCATCTGCACTTCAAGATATATCAGATGGACGTCAATAGTGACTTTCTAAATAGCATTCTATAGGAGGAGGTTTACGTGGAATACCTAGAAGGGTTTGAAGACCCTAAGCACTCAGAGCACGCATACTATCTGAGGAAAGCCTTGTATGGTTTGAAGTAAGCACCCCGTGTTTAGTACGAGAGGCTTATTTCCTATCTCTTAGCTCGTGGCTTCAAGATAGGGGGAGTTGATATGACGTTGTTTGTTAGGAGAGATGACGGTGTTATTTTGGTTGCCCTGGTCTACGTGGGCGACATAGTCTTTGGATCCACGTGCTCCCAGCATGCTCACCACTTTGAGGAGGAGATGAAAAGTGAGTTTGAGATGAGCATGGTAGGTGAGCTTAATTTCTTCCTTAGTCTCCAGGTCTGTCAGCTAGAGGATGGTATGTTCATCTCCCAATCCAAGTATACTAGAGACCTAGTGAAGAAATTTGGTTTAAACTCCTTTAAGCATGCACGCACACCTATGAGTACTTCTATCAAGCTTAGTAAGGACACTTCTAGCAAGGACGTAGAGAAAACTTTGTATCAGAGTATAATAGGTAGTCTTCTCTACTTGATTGCCAGTCACCCCGACATAGCCTTTAGTGTTGGAGTCTGTGCGCGATATCAGGCGTCCACAAATGATTCACACTTAATCGCTCTAAAACGTATTATCAAATACGTGAGTGGGACTCTCTCCTACGATATTTGGTATTCCTTTGATACTGATGACCGTTTATTCTCCTATTCGGATGTCGATTGGGCCGGGGATGTAGATGGTTCTAGGATAACCTCTGGTGGGTGTTTCTACTTTGGTTCTTATCCTGTCTCCTGGCTGAGCAATAAGAAAAACTCTATCCCTTTGTCCACTGCGGAGGTTGAGTACATCATCGCCGGGAGTTGGTGCTCGCAACTCTTGTGGATGAAGCAAAAGTTACAGGATTTTGGGATTTCACAGGACACCATGACTATCTATTGTGATAACACGAGCATGATATACATATCCTGCAATCTGGTCCAACATTCGCACACAAAACACATCAGGATACGCGAGCACTTTATACGTCAGTTAGTTGAGGAGAAAGTCGTATCCCTGAGTTTCATTCCCACCGACCTCCAATTAGCCGATATTTTCACGAAACCTTTATATGCCCTTAGATTTGAGAGTCTTAGGAAGTATTTAGGGAGTTTCACAGTTGACTGAGGGATGGTCGTTGTCTAGGATAGGATGCATTGTCATGATCATATCATATTATTCCTATTGCTAGTTTGTATCATTTGTATTCTTATTTTTTCTTTTTATTTTTTTTTTAAAATCCAAAAAGATTTCCTGTTTATAAAAATTTTGGAAAAGCACAAAAAGATTTTTGTATTTTATTTACACCTTTTATGGATGAGGATTTAAGATAGACGAGTCACAACTTCCATTTCCATTTTTCACGTGACTGTTTTATAGTGACTTGGGATGCTAAATCATTGCATTTATATGCTTTACATTGTTTGGAATCTTTGAGATGTGATTAGTGATATCTTTCTACATGTTTGGCTCCTTATCTCCTTTATTGCACACATGCACGGCTTTATTTGATTATTGTACTTGTCTATCATATATTGGCTTAGTGTTTCCATCTCAATTATGTCTATACAACGAACCATATGCGATAAAACTTGATAAGATTGGAATGCATGTAAAAACTAGTTGGTGAGATTATGTGGTATTTTATCAACGGTGAAGGGCTATGAAAGGTACTCATTTATCCTTTGCGATTAAGCCGACGTTTAAATTGGACCTAAAAATTTGAGGAATTTTATTATCCGGGGTCCACATAGGTTAAAAGAGCCCGAAAAAATTTAAAGGCAATAAAAAGCAATACATGCCGAATATGGGCCATTAGGTTTCACCATCAATTCTCCAATGTTTGACAATTTAGATCACCTTTAAACAAAATATAACTCTGAGGGAGTTTGGTTGAATAATTTAAACGGGTTTGCACTTCCTTGAAAGTCCTGAAAAAGCATTAAATAGTTTTGGAAGTAATTTGTGTGGAAATCACTTTAAGCTTTGATTTTCTGATTTGATCGAGTCAATTTCTTATAATTCCATCTTTTTACACCTAAGGAAGATGTTATGTTCATTTGTTAGGAGTATCCGATATTCATCCTGCACATATGTTATGTTTCTATGCATTAATTTTCCTATCGAATTTGATCACACCCCTACATTTTTGCTACCATAGACTTCGTTGTTTTTGTGTTCTTTCATGGTGTGATTCTTTGTTGTATATTTTGTGTGAAAAATTTTGAAAAATTCAAAAGTAAAAAGTTTATTTCCTTGTGACATTCTCCATTTGCATTTATGTATGCTTCTCATACCTGTCTATTTGGGGACATCATAAAAAGGGGGAGAATGAATTATGGGATAGAGTTGTTTGATTGATTTATCAATGATTTTCTTAAGCTTAATTGATCTTTGATTTTTGCATATTATTACATTTCAAACGGTTGCGTGTCACGGGTATCTGCTTTTTCTCATGTGTGTAGGTACAAAATTGATGAGTACAGAATTGATGATTATTGGATTGCACACCCTGATGAGAAAAGTTGAAGATTTGAAGATGTTGAAGTTTGGTTGACGAAACGTTAGTTAGTATTCTCAGTTTGAGGGTTTAATAGGGATATTATCTTATATTCGGATTTTTTATGTATGTCCCGGCATAGACATAGGGGGAGACTTGTAAGGACATAATTTTATAAATGTTCGGGGTAGAATCTAGGAATTTTCTATTTGTCCTAAATCACATTATGTATCTCTGATACCGCTACATTCGGCATGTCAACACGATCATCCATGATGGCCTTGATCCGAATCCATGCATCCACCATCTTCACACATGCATCATGCTACGTGCGACGTGCTGCTAAATCGTTCCCACTACTCCACGATGCATTATTAGTAAAATGGTTTTGTGGAGTTGTTTATATTCGTATAAATATTTGGGAATGTTTTAAAAAAATATTTTTCGAAGTCTGATTTATTTTTAACACAAAAGCATAAATTTTTCTAAGTGTAGAAGCGAACTTTTCTTGGTCATCGAGCTCATTCGAACGACATCTCTCTGTCGTTCAAGAGACATGAGGATGTCGTACGATCTTGTTCGAGCGACACGTGGTCTCGTTCGAGCGACATGTCTATGTCGTTCGAGCGACGGTACAGCCTTAATTTTTGTATAAATATCTGTACACATTCTGCACGTTTTTCCAAGTCTTTATCGTACACATTTCTGCGATTTACAGCCCAAAAAATATTCTTCAAGTTTTTAAGGTTTCAAGCCTTTTTGATTCACAAAACCATTCCCATATATGTGTGTGAATGTTTAAACCTTCAAAGGATCGTTTTACTCATCTGGAGTAACTTGTGGAGAAGAAGACTCTTTTCCATTGCTGCCCATCTGGAGTTCTTGTGGGAGATTCCAACCGACGACATCGGAACCGACACCTGAGGGTATTTTGTATGTCACTTATGTTTTCATTATAATCCGTGTAAATCGTTCTTTACAAATTATAGTGAAAATAAAAAAGGTTTTGCCCCTTTGGGGGATTTTTACTCATTTGTGTGTTTGTGATTGACTATTCTTGCATGATCATATTGTCTTCAATCACACCTAGATGCATGTTTTAGGATTTAATTGACAAAATTGAGTTTAATAAAATAATTTCTTTATTTGAACAAAAGCGCACTCTCAGCAGATATGGTAAGAAGTCTGATGCACCTGTTGCCCCAGTTAATAAATCCACTGTGGGCTGCCCCATTCGAGAGGACTATGTTTTGAAGAAGAGGAAAGGACGAGTCAAAGATACTACTTCCCAACATCCATCGAAGTAGGGTCGTCCTGAGAAAGTGATCCCCATCTCTACAGATGAGGCTCTGGAAACTCATCTCTATCAATTAAAACTGGATGACGAGAGCATTATTATCCATGTGAAAAAGGCCATGGATGGTGTCAGCTCTCTCATCTCCCACGGTGATAAGCACTTCCTTTAGTCCATGGACATATCATTTCTTACTAACTTTACTCTTCATTGGGTTGTCCAGGTATTTACATAGACTTGTCAAGTGTAGTCTCCTTAGTCCTATCTCATTCTGATTTATCTGTAAACATTTTTAATTGTAGAGATTAGTTTCCCTCTATCGGATGGGGGATTAGATTCATAAGAAACTTCCCTTAATTCAGAAGGGAAGAGATGATAGGATAACCAAGAGTAACCTGAGGGACACACTTTAAAAGTCTAAGCCGACACTGCAGAAATTGGTCGACGAGGTTACCAATCTGAAGACTGAGCATACCAATACTTTGAAGAGCATAGTCCAAAAAAATAGGTCGAGATTGATGCTTTCATCAAGGCTTCCCTGGACGAGGCTAAGGTTCAATCTATAGCTAAGTTCAAGGAGTCTGATGAGTTCGAAGGCTATATTTTTGAGTATCTTGAAAGAGGCATAAAGATTGTCGGCCGATGGTCTGCACTCAAGCAAGCCGAGGTTGGGAACCTGACCCATGATGACTTCGTGAGCCTTGACTTTAGCGACCCCCTTCTCGAGATCGCTTTAGCCAATGTTAAAATTTCGAGCAACACTTTGGAGGTCAACCCAACAAGGTCACCGAGAATAATGATGCTGCAATCGAGATAAGGCGCTAATGATGATGGGGTTGAGACTACCCATGTTGGGGCCGGGACTATTCCTGTTAATGGGTCGCTCAGGCAGATGTTGAGGGAAATTTACAACTTTAAGCTTGTTTGTTGTTTTTATTTTTATTGGGACGACCGTTTGTGGCCTTATACTCCCTATCTTGTGTAGCTCTCGTACTAAACTGCTTTTGTAACCTTCATTATCAAATGACACTCTTTTCTTGTTCTTGTCTTTTTCTTATGTTATGCAAATATGTCTACCCTAAATTTTCATTAGTATCATAATTTTAATCCACTAAATTATAGTGTTAGATCGTTAATCCCCTCTCATCGTTTTGAGAGTGTATGGATGAGAATCGTCTCGTCCATGAACTGTCGCCTCAACTGAGAGTGAATATTCACTAAGTTCATGATGTTTAATAATGAACCACAACTAAGTGATTTCGAATTTGAATCCACCAAATTATGGTGTTAGATCGCCAGTCCCTTCTCGTCATTTTGAGAGTGTATGGATAAGAATCGTCTTGTTCTTGCACTGTCGTCTCGGTTGAGAGAGAATCTTCACCAAGTTAATGATGTTTAATAATAAACCACAACTAAGTGATTTTTAATTTAAATTCACAAAATTATGGTGTTAGATCGCCAGTCCCCTCTCGTCGTTTTGAGAGTGTATGGATGATAAACATCTCGGCCATGCACTATCGTCTCAGCCGAAGGAGAATCTTCACCAAGTTAATGATGTTTAATAATGAACCACAACTAAATGATACTTCATCATGTATTATGTTTTATGGCTTAAGATGGGTTGACGCATACAAGTAATAAATATTTAAACAAATAGATAAAGTATGAGGGAACACTTGAAATTTACTATTGAATTTCATTCATTATCTGATTCTAATGTATATGAACGAAAGTTACTCATACTGAATTGATAAGAGACAATCAAAACTAAGATCTTACTAGTAGTATTTATTGAGATGATCATCGTTCCATGGATTGGAGAATATCTCTCCTTCTAATTTTTCCAACCGATACATCCCTGGAACCACCTCATCAATCAACCTATAGGGACCATGCCAGTTAGGATAAAACTTGTTGGGCTTCTGCCATGCCTACTTTAAAACAAGGTCTCCTACTTCCAGTGGTCGGGCCTTCACCCTCTTATTATAAAACTTTGTTGTCCTTTCTTGATAGGCAGCTTGCCTAACCTCAACATCTTCTCTTCGCTCATCTACGAGATCCAAATATAGTCTCCTCTCTTCCACATTCTACTCTGGGTCATATGTTTGTACCCTATGGGTTAGGAGACCTATCTCTGTTAGAACTACAGCCTCTGAGCCATAGGATAACATGAACGGAGCTTACCTCATCGGTCCTCTCTCTTGTCTAATATTCCCATAGGACAGCATCCACTTCCTCAGTCCATCTCCCCTTAGCGTCTTCTAACTTTTTTTTTATTCTGTCGAGGATTATTCTGTTGGTGACCTCTATTTTCCCATAATCATGAGTTTGGTCCAAAGTCAAAAAGAACTGTTTGATGTCGACCCAGTCACATTATTTCTCAAGGGAGATGTTCTTGAATTGTGTCCCGTTATTAGAAATCAAGGTGTTAGGTCTGTATATACAAATATTTTTTTCCAGATAAACTGGAAGGCTTTTTTTCTGTGATTGTAATCATCAGCTCAGCCTCTACCCACTTTGAAACATAATCAATCGCCCCAATCAAATAGCGATAATTTTTCATAGCTATAGAAAATGTTCCTACTAAATTAGTCCCCCAGACCGTAAATGGCCAAGGAGAAGTAATAAAAGTAAGAGGTTTATGAGGTTAATGAGGTATGGTGGCAAACCTCTGTCACTTATCACACTTCTTAACATACGCAGATGCATCCTTTGAAAACACTGGCCAACAATAACCCTGATTGATAATCCTCTTAGATAATGACCTTCCTTCAATATGACTGGAGTAAGACCCCTCATGTACGTCCTTTAAAATATACTCTACCTCAGATGAATGACACATCTGAGCAGAGAAAGTAGGAACCCTTTTTTGTACAAAACGTCTCCTATGAGGGAGAACTTAGTTGCATTACACCTCGACTTCTTTCTCTTAGCTATAGATTTTAGAGACTCCCCATTTCTGATGTACCAGACGATAGGATCCATCCAAGAAGATCCCATATTCAAGTTGAAGTAAAATTCCATAGTATTTTCTTCTCCACCAATGATCGGTCGATGGAGGATCTCTACCGGGATCATTCTTCTAATTTCAGTTCTGGTGGATGAAGCTAACCTTGCCAAAGAATCAGCTCGGTCATTGTCTAATCGGGGTATCCTCTTCAGCTTCACCTCGCTAAAATGCTTTAGTGTTGTTTTTACTTTTCTCAAGAACTTGGACATTCTATCGTCCTTGGCCTCATATGCCCCAAAAATTTGATTCACAACTAACCTGAAATCACTATAAATAAGGAGCTGGATAACATTCACTGCCCAGGTGAGGTAAAGAACTGCTAAAAGGGATTCATACACTGGTTAATTATTGGAGGATTTAAAGTTTAACCTCAGTAATATCGGTCCCATTTGGGGACGACATAATTAAACCTTCTCCACTTCCACTCTCACACAAAGATCCATCAACGAACAATCTCCATATAGTACCTTCTTTGGAAAAATTTCCCTCTTCCAGGGTTATATTCTTGAAGAGGTATTGCTCTTCTTCGTTCTCAAACACCTTGCCTCTACATGGACTCATCTCAGCCTCGATCGTGGGAAGACACACCCTGCTCTCTTTCTAAGAAGTTGTAGCTTCAATCTCATCTGTATTGGCCTCATCCCACGTGAAATCAGCTACGAAGTCATCTAAGTCTGGCCCTTTAATAGTCGTTCTCGACTGGTAGATGACATTGAATTCCCCCAACTCAATTGCTTAGGCCATCATCCTTCCTGACTTCTCAGGCTTGTGAATGACTTGTCTGAGAGGTGAGTCTGTGAGGATCACCATGGTATGTGCCTAGAAATACGGCTTCATCTTTCTCGAAGCATGGATTAAAGCACAAGGTAACTTCTCCATTTTGGGATATCGCTACTCAGCCCCTTGGAAGGCCTTGCCATTAACATACACTGGCCTTTATACTCTATCTTCATCTTTGACTATAGTAGCACTTATGGCCGACTACGACACAGCCAGATATAATTACAACCTCTCTCCTTAGACTGGTCTTGATACTAAGAGTGAGGAGCCAAGGTAGGCCTTTAATTCTTGAAAGGCCCTATCGCACTCCTCATTCCACTCAAAAGCCTTTCTAAGTATTTTAAAAAAAGGAAGGCACTTGTTAGTAGCTCTGACACAAACCTATTTAATGTGACCACCCATCCAGTTAATATATGCATATCCTTTATTATTATGGGAGTCTTCATCTCCAACAAAGCTTTGATCAATTTAGGGTTGGCTTTAATCCCCTTCTGATTCACAATAAATCCTAAGAATTTTCATGCCCCTACTCCGAAGATCCATAGTGTCAAAAGTGCGCTTAAGGTCGGCCACATGAGTGTCGGCCTTAAGGTGCTTTGTTAACATGTCGTCGACATAAACTTCCACCGTCTTCCTAATCTGTTCTTTAAACATCTTGTTCACCAGCCTTTGATATGTTGCCTCGAATTTTTCAATCCGAATGGCATGACCTTGTAACAATAGGTCCCCTTATCAGTTATGAAAGTTGTCTTCACTACGTCAAATGGATCCCTGAATATTTGATTATAGCCTGAGTAGGCATCCATAAAGCTCATTAATTTATGGACAGCAGTAGCGTCAACCATCTGATCTATCCTGGGCAATGGGAAGTTGTCTTTGGGGTAGGATTAGTTCAGATTAGTAAAATCAACACACATCCCCCACTTGTCGTTGGCTTTGGGGATGATGACAACATTCACAAGCCATTCAGGGTAAATGACATCCCTAATTAAGTCGACCTTATCCAACTTCTTCACCTCTTCCCGGATGACATCATATGTTTCTTGCGAACAAACTCTTCCTCTCTGTCGGACCGATTTTGCATCCTCGTCCACATTTAACTTATGGCAAAGAATCTTCGGATCAATGCTTGGCATATCCTTATGACTCCAAGCAAAGATGCTTTGCCTCTTCTTTAACAACTTGATCAGCTCCTCTTTAACTTCCTTCTTTAGGACTTCGACGATCTAGATGGTTTTTTTCTGGCTCGCCCTCATTGAGGATGATGGATTTTACCTCCTTAGCGGCCCCGCCCATCTCTTGGATCCAGCGTATCAATGTTGTACGTTGTAGTAGCCCTTTTGTATGCATCTTTCTCCTCGACCGAATTGACACTACATAAAATGCTAATTTTATGACAGTCTTTTTGTGACTCCTAATGGGGGTGACAAACTTATCACTCCCAGGAGCAGTCACAAAATTATTTATAACTCCCATTACGAGTGATAAAACCAAGGGGTAATAAAAAAAATTAAGTCAATTAGTGTGTCACTCTTAATGAGAAGCGCAAATGTTGTCATTTAATTAATTTGTGACTCCTATAAGCAGTCATAAATTTATACGTGTCACAACCAGTCACAAATTTATCACTAGGCCTAAGTTATGACTCTTATAAGCAATCACAAAAATATAACTACAATGACGAGTCACAAATTTTTGCCTCATACTAAATTTGTGACTGCTATCGATAGTTATAAATTTGTAACTGCTCATAGCAGTCACAAATATTGGCACAAGACTTAATTTATAACTCCTATTGACAGTCATAAATAATTTTAAATTCATAACTGCTCGTAACAGTCACAAATTTTGACCTTACACATAATTTGTGACTGCTACAAGGGGCCATAGAATTTTTGGCCAACTTTAATTTCCCTCTTCCCTCTCCTCTCTCTCTCTCTCTCTCTCTCTCTTCTCACAACTCTCGCCCCTCGCTCTTTCATTTTGCTGTGAAGAACTCAATAACTCCCGTACATCTCTATTTCATTTTACTGTGAGTTTTTGATTTCGTTTATGTTTATTTTTATGTATAAGAGAAAAAAAAATCGATTTCATTTTGCTGTGAGTTTAGGTTTTGCATTTTTAGGTTTTTAGGTTTATGAATCAGCTCATACACAGATATATACATATTGATAGACACATAATTGTTATGACTGCATTTTTAGATTCATGTGCATCTATACATATTTATTATTTGATTTGTTTAAATAGCAAATTCACGTGTTTTTACATATATTCAAACGGTTTACATATATATAGACACATATATACATATTCATGCGTTTTAATTTTTTTCGTATGGTTCGCACACATCAGCTCATACACACACTTTTTAACTTTTTTTTTGTATGGATCGCACTACTCATACTCTAATTTTTATAGCAATTTTTTTTACATATTTGTTATTTGATTTGTTTAAAGATTAGCTTAGTTACAAACTTATTTACAAGTTAGTTTATTCACAAATTTATTTATATATTTGTCATTTTTATTGATGAAATGTATACTTTTATTCTCTTATTTGTTTTCTGATAGAATACATATCATATAAAATGTTTGGGGTGGATTCGGGGAGGGCACCTCCCACCCAAACCTGCCTCGTTGACATCCATATACATATATATACACATACATAGTTAATCAACTTTCATAAATGGAATTGGTGGATTTGGTGAAGATATATTCATAGTTTATGTTTATGAACATTTCGTTTATGTTTATTATGTAATTTGATTTCATTAGTTATGCTTTCATAAATGTTTGAACATTTAGGTATGCATTTTTGTAGGTTTGTTTGATTTTATAAATGTGAAGAAGGAGTGAATATTTTTTGAACATTTAGGTCTGCATTTTTTTTCCTTTTTGCAATATCACATAATTTCGTTATTTCCTTTATTTTTCGATGTTGTGAACATTTAAGTCTGCATTTTTTTTTCATTTTTGCAATAGGTCATCCTATGTTGAATAATATTTTTTTTATATGTTGCATATACCTATTTAAGGCTGACAATTATTTGTTCATTTGGGTACTGATTCAAATTTTATTTTGTAATTTGTTTTAATGTTTCAAAGTTTCAAGGTTTGATTCCAATCGATTTCAGCCTCAATCAGGTATGATGAAAGGAAATACTATTGATTATTGCTACTGCTTTTCTGCAATTTTCTTACTTTTTGGTTGTGATTCTGCCGAATAGTGATTATATTATTGTTTAGGGTTCTTGAATTGTTGTTGACTGGTGAATTTGAATATTTAAGTGTCCATTGAGTTGATTGGTCGTAGGCATTTATAGCATTTAGGGTTGTTTTCTGGGTTTATTTACCCAATTGCTTCAATTCCATCAAAAATATCTTATATTTCCTTTAATTGGTTTATTCATAAATGCTACTATTTGAGATATTTTATTATCTAGCTTTAAGTACCGTAGTGCCCTTTTGTATACACGTTTTATTTTCACTTCTTGAGACATAAATCTGATAAACATTGTGAAAATAAGTTTGAGACATAAGTTTGAGATGTAGGAGAATATGATAATTTAACCTTCATAAATAAAGGTCAGTGAAAATAAGCTTACCTTATTTACAATGTAAAATCAAACACAAAGCATATGAGGAAAATACATTGAAACTTTTAACATAAAAAAGCTTTTAGTGAAAAGAGTAAAACTCCAATTACTCAAAAAGTTGTTTTTAGAAGGTTGGTGGACCTGCTATAAAGTTAATAATGATCAATCAATTCTGAAATTTCTAAAACCTCAATACAGAGATACAAAGGGCTGTAGCCTCAATCAATGATCAATCAGATTGGGAGTTTTTTTTCTCACCATATTTTTTTACTCATTTTTCAACTTTTCATGAAAAGAATGAAAAGTTATTTCAAAATTTTTTCAACTTTGTAATTAAAGGAACGTAATGAATCAAAATTCTACAATTAAAATATGTTAACGTCTTCTCGCTATGGTGTCATGTTCCTACTAAAGTTTAGCCTTGCTAGGCTTTGAAGTTTTCTTGAAACCTGTTGTTGTTGCTTTCTTTTCTCTCCATTATTATTTTCCCCTGTGGGAGACTATGTTTTCATGTGTCTTTACCACCTCACTCACGTCTATAAACCCTTTTGTGATCTTCGCCTTCGAATCGTTCTCTCCACTTTTTTCTCTCTCAACACTTTCGTCATCGTCATCTCCAAAAATGTTCTTGTTCATCAAGTCTTACCTCGAGTACATTTTCATGACAGGTGCTCCTGGCATACCCTGCATGGATTTCAATATTTTTTCCATTTCAGACTCTTTCTCTGATTTAGGTACAAAAGGTTCTCGTGGAGTCCTACCCTTTATGTTCAAAGTTTTGAATGTTGTCACCTTAGGAAGTGGTGGTGTCTTGGTACTGCAAAATTCGGTAAGGTCATTACAGAAGAAATTGACCATTGAATCAATCTGAGGTTTTTTTCTTATACAAATATTCCACAACATCAGTATCGGAATACCCAATAACCCCACAACTTATCAAAGTATAAGATAACATTCTTGATGAATTTAAAGGAAACATGCATACACCGAATTTGTAAATCAGAAAAGCTGATTACGTAATGATTATCAATCATAAAAAATAACACAAGGCCCGATTTGGTTCTAGGTAAAATTTTATTTTTTATGCCTAGGTAAAAAGAAAGGTAAGAACTACTTTGAAAGGTACCAAATTAAGTTTGGTTCACTAGTTTGTCTGAAACTCAAACTATATACTCCAAGTTCAAGCTACATGATAAATTTGAATTGGAATAAATTTCCTTTATCAGATTGGCTGTAAAGGAACCATCTATGCCAGGAGTCCTAGGACTCGATGCCTAGGGAAGTATCATTTCGGACCCCAAGAGATTTCAAAGTTAATCTCATAGTCAGGTTTGGCAGCGGGTAGGAAGAACAGACCTCTCAAGGAACCACAACAAGCGATACAAACTCCTAGCTTGTACACACTAAGGAGAGACCTCTCGACCCCAGGAGATTTCATATATCATAGTTTCTATAGAACAGAATTCATTATTTTTTTGGCACAATGCCGGAAGTGCTGACCATGAAAGGAACCTTTATGTCTCAAAGGAGTACAAAAACTACCTACAAGTAATCTAATTGGAATTTATCAAAAAATAATAAATCGGGTAGACAAGGTATGATGTTGAATAAAAATATCTTTCATTGATAATATGAGATAACAAAGAGAGACAAAAGGTGGTTTCAAATACTCCTTATAACCTATATCTCCACATCATTTGAAAGAAAAGGGGACTTACAAGCTTAGTGTCCATAAAATGGAAACAACGCTACAAATGACATACAAATGGGAACATCCCCCTTCTCTACCTAACCTTATTATTTTCATCATGTATGACAAGGTTCTAAAAAACGCGGGGCGTGATCGAGGCGTGGAGGCCAAACCTTAAGCCTTAGAAGCTTAGGCAGGCCTTGGCGTAAAAAGGCGTGAAAAGGCGTTTAGCTCTTTTTAATATATTTTAATATTTTTAACCATAATAAGGCTATTAAAATACTAAAATTGTACATATCATAAAAATATGTCTGAATATTTGCAAATAAAAATACTATTTGATTATTTTGGATGAGATAATGGTCCGGTTTGCAAAAAAATATTTGAAAGGCGATATCGTTTCACTAAAGCATTGTTGTTTTTAGAGAAAAAGTATGCCTTAAGGGTTTTACCAAGCATAAGGCGTCAAAATCTTAAGGCGGGGCGTTTCTCTCAAGCCTCAAGCCTAGGCGTGCCTAGGCGGAGCCTAGGCGGGTTTTTTAGAACAGTGTGTATGTAATAAATGAGCCTTATGGATGAATTGCTGGAATCTAAATTTTATAGTCGATAGGATTATCGAACAATCTTGAAATTTTAGAATTATGTCCTAATCTAAAATTTCTAATTGGGAATAATGGTCAATTAGATATTAATAGTTTGTCTCAAAATGTTATCATTTCTAGCTTTGGTACCTGATTTGATACTTCTTCCAACATTTCATATAATATTATATGTTATCACATAACTGACATCTATTTTTGCAATTAAATTATGACGGGAAAAAGGTATCTCCACCTTTCAATTTCTCAACTCTTAAATGGACTACTGACACTCACCAAATTCTCAATAATGTGCAACTACCCAAAGGGATTTCTTTCTATAACATTTGTGGATGTCATTCGATACACCTTTTGATGTTTGGTACTTAAGTAATCTGCGTGTACATTATTATGATTGTAAGGCAGATTTATCTTTGGTTTTGATTTTTTTGTCCAAGTCTATGTTACGTACTTATTTACTGTTCTTTATGCTCAGAACTTGTCAAGTTGGTTTGGTTTTGAATTGCATATTGTAATAAAGCTTATTTCATACAAGCTAAATTAGGTTGTTATTCTTGGATTATTGATAAGCTATCTTGAATTAGGTTACTGATAAGCCTATAATAAATTACTTGATCTTGTCAGGTTGTTGTTCTTATATTACTGATAAGATGTCTTAAATTAGGTGAATCATAACTAATTTTCATTTTCAAGCCATTTAATCAAATTTCTGTATTGACTTATTATCAATGCATCTTGTCACGTTTCCTTCATTTGAGAGAATCACTACTATTTTGAGTTCTCGATTTTGACTACTGTCTTGGAGGCCTGCATCATAGTTTAATTTATTATAGGATAATTCTACATTCAAAGTAGAGTCTATTTGTTGTTCAGTTATGTGATCTATTTCAGTAGGCCTACGTTGCCGAGTCAGCGGATTAGGTATTTTGATAGGGATTTCTTAATGACATTTAAGACGATAATGTTATGTAAGTTCTTATTATTGTTACTTGCTTTGTCTCTAACCCTCTACTCAGTAGTTCGATTGGACGTTTCTCGGGCTATATTATGGGTTGTCTCGAGTGTCTCTGCCAAACATATGTTTGTGTGTCAATATGACCTTTCCACTTCATTATATCTTTTTTGAATAGAATTTTTCCCTTATTCTCACTTTAGAACATCGATATAACTGGATTCTCTTTCTATTGTGTTCATATTTTCTTGCTAAGTCTTTCATTCTTACTAGCATTTTACTTTTCCCCTTGTATGTATTATGAAAATAACATTGTGCCCCATCCTTATTATAATTAATATAGTTACAGTTTATTATTTTTAGGCATACACGTGGCATACCCGGCATACGTAGTATTCAAGGGCATAAATCCAGGTGTTTACACTTCGTGGCAAGCAACATATGCACAAGTCAATGGATACCAAGGCGTATTTTTGTTACATTTTTAAAATGTTTTGTTACATGTTCATGACATTTCATGTCATCGAAGTGTTGTGTCATTATTTTTTTAGTTTATTTTTTATTATATGTTCATTTTGTACTTGGCGCCTAATAAGTGGTTATTTGATATTAAATTAAATGTAAACAAGTTTTATGTGTATCTGAAATATAAATGAAATGTTGTCAAATTTTTTAGACTTCTTACATGTTCATGATATTTATTCTACTCTCATCATTTCATCATTCTGTAAAAATATAAAGATATTTATAACATCTCTTACCACATTTAACAATATCAACTTTTGTAACTGCTAATAGCAGTCATAAATTATCACTACTGTCAATTTTGTAACTGCTAATAGCAGTTACATATATAAGATTCATAACCGCTGACAACAATTACAAATATAAGATTCGTAACTTCTGTTAGTAGTTATACATATTAGATTCGTAACAGCTAATAATAGTTACAAATATCATATTTGTAACTGCTGACAGCAGTTACAAACAATAGTTACAAATTGGGGTCATCAGTTATAACCCCCATAGGGGTAATAAAATTTTGTGACTGTTGTTAGGAGTCATAATATTTCTTTTGTCACCCCCTAAATTATGATGGTAAACAGCAGTTATAAAGGTCATTTGTGACTACTAACAGCACTCACAAATCACCCATTTTGGTGGTGTGAAGTAGAATTCGTGTGCCTCAACCTGGTCACCCTGCACTTCACCTACCCAATACGGAGTCAGGAATTTAATCATTTGGTTAACCATTGAAGGTATGGACTCAAATTCCTTGAGGGGTACTCTTTCCAACATTATGTTGTAGGCCGAGTAGACATTATCATCCATGACGAAGAAACTAATCTTCTTCATGAGGCATTTTGGTCAGTAATTTCCCATTCTAACTTTCATTTCATAAATCCCCAAAAGGTGTACTTTCTCTCCACTGAACTCGATGAGAGGTTGATGATATGGTGCTAACCTCTTCTTACTCAGACCTAAGCCTTTGTATCAATTCCAAAACATAACATCGGTCGAGATCCCACCGTCCACCAAAATCCTAGGAACCTCATAACCATGCACTAGAGTGGTGATAACCAAAGGGTCATTATGAGGGGCTAGAATCCATTTGGAATATAGTCTAAAAACCCACAATCAGAGTATTCATATCAACTTTAGTTCTTTTTACCTTCTTCGGCTCCACCGCTGCTGAATGAACTTCTTTGGGTTTTAGAAGGAGAACCTTGGCCTCGGATACATAGGCCTTTCTATTGGTAACCTCTTTTTTGCCTCCATGTAACCCTCCACAGATCATTTTAACCCCAAGAGAGATCGTATGAAGCTGACCTTTAGGGTCAGTACTTGGGGGAGGCAAGTTCGGGTCTACTTCATCGTCGTCTAAGTCATTACCATCTCGACTTGCTAAAGCAATAGGCTTGTATTTATCGTTTCTCTTCTTTCGAGGGTCATCTCGATCCCCCTCGGAACTTCCCTTATTAACATATTTTCTCAGCCTACCATCTTTCAACATTCTCTCAATATCATCCTTGAAAGCAAAACACTTGTCGATCGTTTCGCCATGGTCTTAGTGAAATTCACACCACATGTTTCCATTCCTTTTGTGAGGAGGTGCCTTCATCTTCTCAGGACACTTTAGAGATCGATCATTCTTGATCTCATTCAAAATGTGGTCATAATTAACATTCAAAGGGGTGTAGTCTGAGAACTTTTCTTTCACCGACCTTTTCTTGTCATATTTGTTATTCTTCAAAAAATTACCCCCGCTGCTTGTCCCCTTCTCGTCTTCACCTTTGGAAGACATTCTTTCCTTCGCATTCATGACCTTCTCAACCATAGCTAGGAGTTCGCCCATAGATTTTGGAGGATCTTCTGCAAGCTTACAAAGTTGCTTTCCTTTCTGTAAACCCCCCATCAGGGTGGTCATGGATATACTCTCTTCATAATCCTCAACTTCCAGTTTCTCCTTTTTAAACCTTGCTATATATTATCTCAGACTTTCATTTTTCCATTACTTCACGTATAGCAGGTGGGTCTTCTTCTTCTAGGGCCTCACCCCGAAGCAAAAATTGTGTATAAACCTTTTTGAAAGTTGTTTAAAATTATCAATTGAATTTTTAGGGAGAGAAGTAAACCATATATGGGAAGCTCCAGTCAACGTGCTTGAGAAGGCCCGATACCTCATTTCATCTTAAACATCATATATATCATCATCCGACTGATACATCTCTACGTGGTGGATGGGGTTGGTGCTCTCATTGGGTGTGATGGTCGATGGCTTGAATTTTTTGGGGTTAGATAACTCATAATATTAGATACGAAGGGAGAGACTTCAGAATATTTCTTTTGCAAGGGATCTTAGGTCTTCAAGATGTCCCTAATCTTATCCTCCAATCTTTGAATTGAGTCATTCTAGGGCCTCTCGGTCTTAGCTATAACCTTGGCCTAAGCCACGTTATCTTCGCGCCCTTCTCTTTCTACTAGATGAATCGAGGGGTCCCTGTCCATTGTTCTCTGTTGGCTATTTACTTCTTATTATCCATCAGCTCGACCTCGCTGTGGCCGATGATCAAAATTTTTATCATTTTTGTGAGAAGCAATGATAATTCTGGATCTGGAAAGTCAGTTTTTAAGGTTGTCTACTATTGGGCCTAGCCTATCAAAGGCCGACCCTCTACTCAGTGTGTCAAATGCTGAGGCCCTAGGCCTACATTCTCGCCTCGACCTTCCACTGCGACCTTAGTTGGGCTGGATAGGTCTCACTGTGCCTTTAGATATTTCATAAGGCTCCCAATATTACCTATCATCCTCATCATACTGGTCATCCTCACTATACTATTCATCATCATCATCTAGGCATTCCTAACCCAGCCTCCCCAGGCATAAATGCCTAGGGTCAGCTACGTCTTTGCGCCTTTATTAAGGAAGGAGATCTTTGTGCGGTGCTTGGGGTGGTCCCCTGTCTACTTGATCCGGAGAACCTTCCCTAGCGACCAGAGTTATAAACTCCACTCCGACTTCGACAGGTCTAGCCACTATGTTCTGGCTAAATGCAGTAAGAGTTGTCTGCATCTGTCATTGACTATTCACAAAGGAGTGCAACACCGTCACCACCTCAATCATTTATGACTGAGGAGGGGCATGGCTGGTACTTGGACCACCTATAGTTGGTGGATCTATTGCCATTGAAGAATTTCAGTGACTAAAATTATCAAGGGAGTTATTGGTAGTAAGCTGGAAGAGAAAAAAATGCCGTAAAACTCAAACTAGAGCTCTTTCAATTATGGTTCAAGATCAACTAAGGATGAGGTTGGACCGCCACCAGATAATTTGGTAGAGTAGTTGTAGAGAAAATGGAAGATAATAACCATCTCGTTACCACAGACAGTGCCAGAATGATGATACTAGAATTGGTATCACCAAATATAAGGGATGAATAAGCTCACACCAGTTCAATAATGGATGAAATATAGGAATATAACAATAGAGAGAGATGAGTCAAAAAGGAAATAAACACCAAAATTAAGTGGTTCATCCTTTTAAAGGCCTACGTCCACTATTCAAGTGTGAGAAGTTCACTAATATAAGCTCTAATGGCCTTAACATTCATGCACTCAAGATTCTCTTTCTAACAACGAGTTTAACAGAATTTCAACATGGTTTTTAATATTTGATCTCTTTATAATGTAGAAGATGAAGTGTATTTCTAGTGCTTGGGGGGCGTAATGAACCACTAAGAATATAATCACCATGTTCATGAGGAGGCTCCCAATAACGAGTTGACACTTATCCCTCACACGTGTAGCTAATCACGATGTAATATTCCCTCGCATGAGGGGATAATCTTATTGTAACAGACTGATTTGCCATCCTGGAACTTTGTACTACTCGTACTGTAGATTACGTCTGAAGGGGTCACGGCCTGGCCGAGTACGAAACCCCAACATAGCCTTGTTTGATATTCTGATGGAAGTGTAGTCTTGGCTGAACACGCCAGGCTGAAATGTACCTTATGTGATCCTACCAGGTCACGATCAAAATAGCGAATGAGATATGTCTTTGCTGATGAGACGTTGCCCTGGAGTCTCGGCTCATGAGGGGGGCGAGAGCATGGATTCGTGATGCCGACCCTTTTCCGGACTAGCCCTGGGTACAACCTAGTTGGGATCCATTTAGAACTCGATTGTGGACACTGCTGATCCTCGTCTTTAGGATGAGGTCGCACTTGGTCATATCAATTCTGTTATTTAGTTGTACTTAAAAAGGATTAATTAAGTTGATGCGATACATAACTTATGAAGTAAAAGTACGACTTAATCGTGCTACAGTAGTGTGTCAGGAAGTTGTCAGAACTAGGTAAGTTGGACAGGGTAGTAAAACTAGGAGGGTTAGTAACAAAGCATTAGGTGTGCACTTTAGATGAGGGGTTATTAGTATCTCAAGGGAGTGCGACACTCGCTTAAATATGAAGAGCATTCATGCATTTTATTTGTTTTATTTTAATTCACTTGCAAAATAGTTTCAAAAGAATTTCGGCTCTCACCTGTACTTGCCAAATATTTTCAAAACCTTTTAGGTGTCCAGCCACGGGGATGCCAAACTTGACGATCTGTTCCAGGGATGCGTAGGTTCATCACGTGTGGATGCTTGTAGGATTTGGACTTAGTCGCTTCGGTTACTTCATTCCTAGAGTAGGATGAAGTTGAGTAATTTTAATTTGGGCATATCACCATTTCAATTATTTATTTTATTCACTATCGGACTTTGTATTTGTGGACTCAGTTGATTTCAGTAGATATTTAGATGGATTTTATTTTTGGAACCGAGAGTTTATTCGATACCATTTTATTACAGTCATTTATCTGGTGTTTAGTTCAGATTATTTTACTGCTTAGTTGGTTCGGTTATTGTTATTATCCTACTTATTGTTTTATTTAAATAAAAAGATAAAATTTGTCACCGAATTTTTGAATACTAGGTGTTTAGTAAGTTTTAAAATGTTTTCGACAGTGATGCTAAGAATGAACCAGAGGCGAAAACTCTCTTAACTTAATAAAGGACTGTTCACTCGGTATTTAATTAGGTGGAGTGTCACGAATGATATCAGAGCATCAAATTCTAAGTATCCTTAGGATATGTGCAGCATTTCTACGTTTTAGCCTAGCGTTCTTGGATGTAGAGCCTTATGATAGGATTGTTGTATTCTTTTACGTATACGAATTTACATTCTTCAGCTATTACAAATGTACGAAGTATGAAATCATACAACTCATTTTTAAAATTTTAGATGCCGCCTAAGAGAGGACGTCAGACTAGGGCATCAGTGAATGATGATGAGGCAAGGGAGTTGGTCAGAAACCAGAGGTAGCATTGCCATAGCCACACTCGGAGATGATCTCAACCGCACATGTGTCCGAAATTATGGCTCAGGCAGTTAATGTGATGATGACCGTAATGGCATGACACTTTCCACATAATTAACCACAATCGATAGTGGCACCTGACTTTTAGGCCCACCCGGGGTTTTCCAATTGGTAGAGAGCAAGAGAAGCATTTCAGAAAGGTCACCCACTAAAGTTTCAGGGTAACACGAATCCAGTATTGTCCAGTCAGTGGAAGGACATGCAGCGTCACCAGCGCATGATTGAGTGCAGTGACACTCAGAAATAGTTCTTGACAACGTTCAAGCTAGTAGGTGTAGCTTTGTAGTGGTGGGAGTTGGTGACCACCACAGAGGAGAGAGATGTGATGATCATTGGTGACTTCTAAGTGCGGTTTGACCACAAGTATTTTTCGTTCTCTATTCAGACAGAGATGCGACGGCAGTTTCTCAATGTGTCGTAAGGACATAGGACCGTGGAAGAATATAAAGAAGAATTTACAAGGTTAGAAAATATCATGAAAGATGAGGTGAATACTAAAGCGAAGAGAATGCGAAAATTCATGGATGGACTTGTTAGAGGATCCGAAAACACCTGTTAGGTAATCCGGAGTTAGATACATACACATAGGTTATCAATGCAGCGCTACTTCATTTCCAGGATCATAGGTTTCACATAAGGCATAGCAAAATAATAAATGGATCTAGTCAGACTGAGAAGTTAGGTGGGGATAGTGCCAGTGGGGCACAACGGTGGTAGGATAAGGATTCTCGACAGGGGAATATGGCTAAGAGGTTTAAATCCAGAATTCATTGATTTAATAGAGATTATTTCAGGCAGGGACAACAGAGCCCTCAGTAGTAGTAGCAACATTTTGGTCCTCAGGGTTGTCAGGGCCAAGGGAATAGCGTGGAGGCCAACAAGGACAAGATCAGTGGCATGAAGGATTTTCTGGGAAATATTTCTTTTGTGGAGAGATAGGCTATAGGAAGAGATATTTAACTAACCGAGATAGAGGGAAATTACAGGGCGAGGTTCTGGATGTACAGCCACTGCAATAGTTCATGGGTCAGTTCGGATGAGAGGATTTTGACCAGGAACCCAATAACCAGGAAAAACAGCTAGATTATGGAGGTAATTTGTCTTTATTATTCTATGAGTATGGCGTATGTTTTGAGTGGAATTGGAGGTGTCACAACGTAATATTATTATCACTAGGATTCACAAATGATTCGGATATAGTGGGTGCGTTGACCGTAATAGCCTCATTACACATTTAATTTCTTTGGGGTAGCGGGTCTCGTTAGTGTCACCTATGAGAGAGTAGTGTGTACACTAAGAGGATGTTTGCATTATAGGTGAGATTTCTACATTGGAGAGTTATGAGAATAGAGTAGACTACTTTCCAAGTTTCGATCGGTTAACAATAGTTTAGGGCTATAATGGATAGATATAGTAAGACTTTGTGTTCTCTATACTAGGGTATGAATTATTTTTTAGGTATCACCTAAAGGAGGGTCTAGCCTATATATATGTGTCTATGTTAAAGCGTGTTACATGATAGACTTATAAAGATATATTGTATTATTATACGTGACCCATGTGAGTAGGAACGGTTAGTGATGTTATTCAGGGTATATTGGCTTATTATCGAGCAGAGAGATATAACTCGTGATTTATTCACGCTAAAAAACTAGTTATAGTAAGGGCGTCATATTTTATGTTGTCTTTGATATCATGGGAGTAAATGAGTATACTTTTATGTCAAGAGACAGGTATTTGGGGGTATGTTCCATGAACTGAGGCCCTAACAAATCTCAACGACCGAAAATGCTAGGTAGTAATGTATCGGGGGGGCTTCCTTGTTTGGATTTTACATTGCAAGACATCCCACGCATGAAGCTTAACGCAACGTTGGAAGTGGGAGATGTTTAGTCATTAGTACAAGGGTTTGGGTACCTCAATTATTATACATGTATGTAGTCATAACTGCGAGTTAAAAGTTATATCACGATTAAAGGCTAGTAGATCCGGGTAACATTTGTGTGGATAAGCATGGGTATAGGGTGTATGGGCACCTTAGTTAATGAATTTAATTTTAATATAATTTGCAATTAGAAGTGGTAGCGATCAAGGGTATGTGATTAGGGAGATATTCAACTCTTGGAGTACTAGATCTATCTTAATTTCGAGGAAGAAATTTATTTGTAAGGGGGAAAGTATGTAACACCCCGTAATTCTGAGGATGTGGATTTTAATTATTTTGATGAAATAGAATTTTATTTAATTTGGGAAATTTATTTAATTTGGAGAATTACTTAAATTTGGTGACTTAGATTTAATTAATTTGGGATATTTTTAATTTTGCAGATGTGTCGTATTTTGAGGTCGAAATTGGAGAATTTAATGGAGTAACTCGAATGACGATTCTGAGTGCACAATTAATTCCTGATAGGCCAAGATAGTCGAAAAAGAGTACCCGGCAGTGGTGATTGGGTCTCGAAACATTTTTAGGGATAACCGTGGTCACACGGGGGTGTTTGGGCCATTTTAACTTGGCTCATAAGCTTAATTTCAGGATTCACATTATAAAACCTAAGTTAAGGAGTTTGTGGCAGACACAACTCAAATAAAAAATTATAGTTTTACATAGGAGAAAAGAGGGAGAACTTGGGGAACTTTGGGGAGTCAATTTGAAGAGGGATTTAGGTGCTTGTGACAAATCCATCATCTTCATCAAAGGAATCAAACACTACGAATCAGTATGGGCATGTGGTTAAATTTTTTCAATGTAAATTTTTGATAATCGATTTATATCATAGTGGCTGTAAATCAAATCTATTTTGGGGGGAGATTTCACATGAAAATGGGTGTTTAAGAATTTCATAAATTCTATATATTAGAGACTCGATTCATGTGGTATTTTGATTAGAAAATGTGAGAATCCAAGTTATAATTATAGACTATTAATCGAGGTTATTAATTAGGAATTTGAATACAAACTTTGAGGAAATCGTGTAGAAAAAAAATCGTGAAACCCCTAATGAGATGTTTACTGTTAGTATTGTAAATCGATGGTGGTTAGGGTTGAATACATGAATTGAATACGTTTGAAAGTAGGAAATAGGGTAGGGGCCGTTGAAATTGATTATGGGTTAAAAGAAAAGCATAGGAATGTTATTAATGGCGAAATAGTGAAGCGGGAAGATAAAGGGGACGAAGCCCAGACCGGTCGTTCGAGTGACATGCACCAGTCATTTGAACGACATGGAGAGTCATTCGAGCGATGTGGGGGAATCTATGGTAGTTCGACGTGTTTTACCCTTGGTTGTATTGGGACATAATTGTGGACCTAGGAGATTTAATTAGAGAGAATAATTAATGGAAGATCAATAACTATTATATTGAGAGTTAGGTATTAAGGTGTATTAAATTGGAAAAGTGTGTCAAAATTATTTATGGTAATTTGTGTGATAAATTATAAAAGGTTCAGATACAGGATAAGGGAGTGGGTTCGGTTATTTTAATTGAGTGACATCATTTTAATAAATTAAATAAATATCAAATTAATTAAATTAATAGTCTAGGAGTTTTGACTCGGTTATTAAGGGCTAGTGCCACAGGGGTTAGGCACAGGTTAGACGGTTCAATTAGCTTATATATATATATATATTCGTGTGCTTTATAAATATTGGTGTGAATAATATTTACAGGAATACAAACCCCTCTAGTGCTATCACAGGAGGTTGCGCGATGTGGGTGAATCACCTGGCTAGTGAATGGAGGGCGAGTATAATCTCCAGGTCATAGCGTCCAGTATATTATGTTGAACTTACTTTAGGAGTGAGACATCTTGGGTACGATTCAGTCTCACACTCGGGGAACTATGAGCACCTCCGCTACGCTTATTTTTATTTTTCTGATTCGGTGAGTTAACCGTCTCGGGATATCTGGGTGGATGAGTATACATAGGGTGATAGCATTTAAGAGAAAACAACTGGTGAGTCCTTACTCGAGAGGATGGATATATATATGGCATGTGTGTGAATGTTGTAGTATAATGGTACGTATATGATGGTGTAGATATTTATATACGGGTGGAATATATGATACGAAATTGTATTAGGTATGTACGTATATAATAGTGTAGATATTTATATACGATTAAATTAGATGAAGTAAAATGGTATTGCTTGTATATAACCAGTAAGACTGTAATATTGTGGCTTTTGAAAAGGATTAATTAAGTTGATGCGATAAATAACTTATGAAGTAAAAGTTCGACTTACTCGAACTAGAGTAGTGTGTCAAGAAGTTGTCAGAACTAGGATAGTTACACGGGGAAGTAAAACTAGGGGGTTAGGAAGCAAGCGTTAGGTGTGAAGTTTAGATGAGGGGTGAGTAGTATCTCAAGGGAGTAAGACACCAGCTTAATTATGAAGAGGATTCATGCATTTTAATTGTGGAACTTTAATTCACTTGCAATATATTTTCAAAAAGATTTCGGCTCTAACCCGTACTTGCAAAATATTTTTAAAACCTTTTAGGTGTCCAGCCACAGGATGCCAAACTTGATGATCTATTCCAGGGATGCGTAGCTGTAGCACATGTGGATGCTTGCAGGATTTGGATTTAGTCTCTTCGTTTACTTCATTCCTAGAGTAGGATGCAATTCAGTTATTTTCATTTGGGCATATCGTTGTTTCAGTTATTTATTTTACTCAGTATCAGACTTTGTATTCGTGGAATCAGTTGATTTCAGTAGATGTTTAAATGGGTTTTATTTTGGGAACCGAGAGTTTATTCGGTACCATTTTATTGCAGTCATTTATCTGGTGTTTAGTTCAAATTATTTTACTTCTTAGTTGATTTGGCTATTATTATTATTGCAGTTGTTGTTTTATTTAAATAAAAAGATAAAATTTGGCATGAACTTTTTGAATACTAGGTGGTTAGTATGTTTTAATAAGTTTTTGACAGTGATGCTATGACTGAACTCGATGAGGATCCCCTCTTAATTTAATAAAAGACTAATCACTCGGTATTTAATTGTGCGGGGTGTCACAGATAGGTAGTCTACTCTACTTGACCTCTAGTCTTCTTGACATGGCCTTTAGCTTTGGAGTTTATGTGTTATACCAAGCGTTACCGAAAGAGCCTCACTTGATCCCACTTAAATTTATTATCAAACACATGAGTGTCACTCTTTCCTATGGTATTTCGTATTCCTTTCATATCGATGACCATTTATCCGTCTATTCCGATGTCGATTGGGCTGGGGATATTGATGGCTGTAGGAGCACCTCAAGTGGATGTTTTTACTTTGGGAGTGCTCTTGTTTCTTTATAGAGCAAGAATCAAAACTCTATATATTTGTCCCTATGGAGGTCGAGTATATAGCCGTTGGGAGTTGTTGCACACAACTCTTATGGATGAAGAAAATGTTGGAGGATTTTGAGATCTCCTAAGGAACAATGACAGTTTTGTGTAATAATATAAGTACAATCCATATATCCCTTAATCTGGTCTAACATTCCCACACAAAGCGCATTAGGATATATGAGCATTTCATTCGTGGTCTAGTTGAGGAGAAGGTTGTGTCCTTGAGCTTTGTGATCACCGGATGTTAATTAACCTATATTTTCACTAAACCTTTAGATGCACTTAAATTCGACAATCTTAGGAAGTCATTGGGTATTTACTCCATTGATTAAGTTTGGGTACTTAATCAAGTATAGGGTGATTATCATGTTCATATCTTTTATCCTTATTGCTAGATTGTATTTATATACATATTTTTTCTTTTTGATATATTTTTTAAAAAAATCCAAAAATAATTTGGTTTTGAAGAAAAAGTGTGAAAAATTCCAAAAAGATTTTACTTTGATAAATTTTTTGAAAAGGATAAAATGGTTTTGTATTTTTCATTTTTTAACATATATGAATGTGAGTTTAATATATTCGGATCACCCCACATTCCATCCATTCATGTGACTTTTTCATGATATTTTGGCACATGGCTTCATTTTGTTAGTGTGTTTAATAATGTCACTACAAAAAAAGTTACATTTAAGACCCTACTTTTTGTGACAAATAAAATATAGTCTTTAAAACATACTTTTCGAGACGGGTATAATTAGCCGTCTTAAAAACTATTATTTATTAAGAAGAGGTCACTTTTTGAGACAGTGAATTATCTTCGTCTTATAAAGTAAACCAAATGAGACCGTAAAATATTTACTATCTCAAAAGATATACCAAAAAAGACTTGGGATAAAAATTTAAGTTTCCACCCTTAAAAAATTTCATCTCCCACTTCAAACACTTTAACCCCCCCAAAGAAACAAAAGATATGGAACTCATCCCTAACCACTTTACCCCCATCGACCAAACCCCATTGACCAAACCTACACAAAACCAATCGGCGACCAAATCCCTGACTGGTCGGTGCCTTAGGTACTCAACATCTCTCCCCCCCCCCCCCCCCCCACACACACACATGCACAAACACACAAACACATTTTGTATATTAATTATTTCTTTTTCAACGCTCTGCTTAAAGAAAAAAATCACATTGTTTATGGGTTTATTTATCTCAAGTTTTAATTTTTTTGGATAATTTATAGTTATTAAGTTGTTGGGAACTTCATGGGACCTTTGATAGTAGCTGTGGATATGAAAAACTCTTCAATTTCAATGATCTCACCAGGTAAATTAACTGCTTATCCTAATTTTAGATTTTCTTAAAGATAACATTTTTGAACTTTTTCCTTTTGTGGACTTGATTTATAATGTTGATATTGTGAAGGGTATGTAATTTTTGTACAAATTATGTTGTAGTGCGGATATTTTATGTGATTAAGATAAGCACATAAGAGGCATTTAGCATAAATGCCATTGTTTATTTTTATCTATCATTTTCTCAAAAAAATAGAAAATAGGATCCCCAAATAATTGGAAAAACTGCTCGTTTGTTGAGTTGAGTGTATGTTCAACAATTCTATTTAGTCCCTCATAGACTAGTGTCACTATGGGGACTATAAATTAATTTTTATAATTTATTGGACTAAACGTTAAATAAAAAAATTTAGTGGGGAAATTGTATGTGTGTGGGTGGGGTGGGGTGGGGTGTGGAGGATGCCACGCGACTCTATAAACGAATTGACACACTATTTTTAGTGATTTTTTGTCCTAATTTAACAAAAATGTGTTTATTCATAATCATTTTAAACTTTTTAATTTGTGGGTCTCATTAATAATGTTAAAACTATGAAGGGTATGTAAATTTGTTACTAATTCTGTTGTAGTCGACATATTTTCTGGGAGTTAGATAATAAGTTGGAAAATGTAGGTAACTCTGGTTGTATTGCTTCAGATTAATTGAATTTGTTGTGGTGTCCTTACACCAGTTTCTTGTACAAATTTCTATCAACCATGGCCCTGCGGATAATAATAATAATGTGTCACAATAAAGATCTAAAACAAGAGAGAATAAAAACTAGCACAAAAAGATATACTTGCTTCACCAAATGGCTACATCCACATAGAAACCCGATTCCACTATATATAAGCAAATTGCAAGTATAATAGCAAATCATTCCAAGACACATTCCCTTACATTCCACCAAAATTCCGAATAACCACTGTACACTAACTCTTTATTCAACTGATTAAAATTTATAAAGCTAGAACCCTCTCAATATCATACTTACAAGTGTTTTCCAAAGTGTTCTTTATGTACTCTTTATGTAACTCGGTGAGAAAACCCTCACACAATACATATAAAGAACACTATCAAGATATGAAACACTTGTACACTCACCCTACCTCCATGTTTTGAGAAATACCTATAGGTGAAAGGGAAAATGCCTCACTTATCACTCAAAACCCTCACCTTAGGAAGAAACTCTCATTATTTAAATAATATGCAACACTTGGGTTTAAAAGAGTCAAACTATATTTTACATGTGGGAGATATCATGTTGCGGAACCCCAAAACAGTCCCCAATTAACCTAACTACACATCCGTTCGCTGTTACATTTGATGCCACCTTCGCAATCTATTTTCTACAGCCAAGAGTCTTCGCTATTGCGAAACTTTCCTTCGCTTTCTGCCATTACAGATTCGTCGTACTGAAGGTCTTCGCTACTTGCCAACTCCAAAATCTTGGAATCCAAAAACTCTGCCTTAACTTTACGACCAACAAACACACAACGAGTGAGTGGATTTCAAGCCAAAAATCACAAATCTCTATCGTGGAGAGAAAACACCTCAAACCACTATCCCGATATTCGAGGTGATAATTATGATAACATTTACGCCAACCAAAAGGTCCACCATCATGGTTCAAAGTCTAGGCCGATACTGCGACGATACGGCCGATTGCTAAATACTTTATCTATCTCTCACACACACACAACCAGGTACCATGGGGAATATATATGCAGGGAAGGGTTGATTCATGTGTCACCCAACTCAGACCTATCTTCTTGTGATTCCCACACAAGGTCATCATCAAAAGTATCACTATTGTAAATCTCCCAGTTATTTAGCAGGTGTTGCAATAACTAGAGACTATGTCATACTTCTTTTCTGAGAGACAAATACAAAATGTACATAAAAAATGCATAGGAAGGACAAGTTATCATTTCCATATATAGAAGGCCTATAAAAGAATAAAAGGAACAAAGATAAGTAAGGGCAAACAATGACCATCAAAAAGTTCCCTGCAACCTATACAAGGAATCAAAGAAAATATCTATAACAAAGAATGTGTGCCAACTCTCATGGACAAAATATTGGATGTCAATATAGTATAATTTGAACCTACAACTAAACATCCTGCTCAGTCCATTTAACAATTCTACTTCCACATAATCAACACCATTTAAGAAGTATGTGGTATATATGTGTTTAATCAAGCAATCACACTAATTGTAAAAAACAAAGAGCTCGTAGAAAGTAACATACTACCAAAAATAATATGAATACAAAACTCATGTGCATTTACATAAAGCTACAAGACTTGTGTGCTTTTAAGAAGCAAAATAAGGGAATAAATAATGACATATGCCCAGTGAGGGAAAGAACGTAGAGGGTAGAGAAAGAAGGGAATAGATCGATTCTAGGAAAAAAAATCTTAAGAGAAATGGAAGGCATTAGTTTTCCAGTGCAAGAGAAACAGGTACTGGAAAACTGATTTCATATATACGTATATATAATAAACTATGAAAATGTGATAAACGTGAGAGGTTGGCAATTGAAAGAGAGACCGGTGAACATAAAGTCCGCGATCTGGATGAGAGAAGACCAAGTGAAGAAGAAGACTTACAATGTGATCAATATAACAATGGACATAAGATAGAGAAACATATGGATATATTGTCTCCAGAGAGGTCAACAATGGGGTAATTGGATTTTTTCAAGGCAAGGATAGAAATGTGGCAGAGAATGAGCTTATAGAGAGGATAGGAATACCAATAATAGGGAGAGGAAGAGGTGTTCACACTGATCTGAACTCTGGATAGTGAGGTAAACATACTATAGTACAACTGAGATAAAACTAAAGAAAGAGAGGGTAACACGCATATCGTAGCAATGATCATGCGTACTGCTACGTTCTAGAAAAATGAAGGGGAAGTAAACATAGGAAATAAGGGCAAAGCTTAAGCAGATGTGTATAGGTAGATATAAATTATCAATGGTTATCAGGAGAGCATTTTCACGCTTTGGTACCATGACCTGTACAAAGAATAAATAAAGAAGATGAAACACACAGGTAGTTGAATGAGACTTACGCTTCACTACATCAACTTCGACTTTCAATATAAACTTTGACTTTTACTAAATTCAAATTCTTTTCACTTATTTGGATATTATAGAAACCATAACAGTTGAAGGATGTTATTTAATAATTATATTTCCAAATAATCAACACCATTTAAGAAGTATGCGGTATAAATGTTGTGTTCAGAAAATATGCATGGGTAATGTCCATATTCACCTAGTAATAACCTATTTAGCTACCAAGACCCACTCGTACTAAATTCTTCACTATCTAATTAATAATCTTTCCATATATGGTTAGCACCATGTAACAACCCGTGACTTTGGGACTGAGAAATTAAATTTTGAGAGAAATAAAAATTTATTTAAATTGGAGAATTTTAGAATTTGGAAATTGAAGTCCCAAAATTGAGGACGTTTTAAAGTTTGTCGGATGAGGATTCTGATTGTACCATTAGTTCCAGATGGGTCGAGATAGTCAAAATGACTGCCATTGGGTTTTATTTTGGTTCTGAAATATTTTTGGGTATGTTTGACTTGAATTGGAGTAAACGAGTCATTTAAAGTGTGTATTGACATTTAAAACTGGGACTTATGTTTTAAGGGTTTTAAAGGCTTACGGATCAAGCCATCTCATTAGAGAGAAAGAGAGAAAAAGAAAGGAAGAAAGGAAAAAAGAAAGGAGAATAATGGAAGAGAGAGAGGGAGAAAACATGGAGATTTCTGGCCCAACCGTGATCAAGAGGACGATTCAACCTCTACAAATTTGAGGCAAGTGTTTAATCATGCTAAATATTTCATTTGTGTATTTTATTTCATAATATTAGGGTAAAAGAATTGGATTTTGGGTATTAATAGCAAAACCTAGATTTTGAAGATTAAATCTTGATATTGATGTTTAGATATGGGTTTGATGGTGTAGAAATGGTTGGGATTAACTTTGGGTTGATTTATTGGCTTAGAATCATGATATGATGAAGGTTTAGGGGTTAGAAGTGGAATTTTAGGGTTTAGAATTCGACGGTTTTTTGAAGAAGAAGAAGAAGAAGAAGAAGAGACCTTTAAGGTTCTGCAGACCCGAATCGATTCGCCCCTTAAGTGAATCGATTTGGCTTAGGCAAAAGTGGCAGGTCTGCATTGACCGAATCGATTCGTACCCAAGGCGAATCAATTCGTCTTGAGACAGAGTCTTGGGTCCTTTGGACCGAATCAATTTGCATTTCGAGCGAATCTATTCGCCCTTGAGGCCGAATCGATTCGGAAACAGGGCTATTTTGTGGAGTTTTTCTAGAATGATTTCTACCCCTTTTTTCTTGGGTTTATCGATATGGGACTTTCTTATATGATGTAAGAGATACGTTTTGGAGACTTATAAAGGGTTTCTCACATGTTATGATCATGGGGACTTCTTGAAATAGTTGGGAATATATATATATGTGTGTGTGCATTGGAGTTGTGTATAGAGATAGTGGGAAACCTCAACGGGGATGGGAATCCTAATTATAGATCAAAAGTGAGTTTAGATATGATGTGAGGTTAATAACTCTTCCAGAGAGTGCGAGGGTATGTTGTGAAACTTTAGGCTGACATTCATGTCGAATCCTTATAGAGATAGGATTCTATTAAGATACAATTTGGGGACCCATGAGAGAGAGTGGTCGCATATCCTTAGTAATGATAAATTCAAGGAATAAATCAAAAATACGTTAGATTAAGGGTTCATAAGAGTGATTGAACCGTAGTCAGAATTGAGAGCGATGGGATTATACTATCAACGATAATAGTGTGTGATTAATAAAGGGGATTCCAATAATTGATGGGATCATAAAATAAATTTAAGTTTAAGCTTGAGGTTTGTAGACTATTAGTTAGGTGCATACCAATAGTCGAAATTTGTACTGGAGATATTGATGTACTTTCGGATATAGATGTGATGTGTAGTGATTGTTACCTATACTAAACTTTGGGTGATAACCTTAATGATGGAGATATATCTATGTTGGAAGATTATTTGTATCATATTCATATAACGAATTAAGTGATATGATTGAAGTGATGGCTTGTATATTGAGGAATATGGATGCTAATAGTCGAGTTTATATGCTTCATACATTCAATGAGAGATAGTATGTATATAAATATATATGTATATATATTTGTATAGATATGGATATATGTGTATACTCATGTTGTGAATATCTAAATCATATGTGATGGTTTAATTATATGATGTAATCATATGGATGTATATATATTGTGCATGTGAATGATATATATACTAGTATGGTTAAGCATACCCCGCAAATGCTATCATTGGGAAGTTGCACGATAAGGGTGAGCACCCTGGCTCAAGGAGCAGAGTGTGGATATTCCCCAGGTCATAGCGTCCATTGTGTTATTATATGATTTACATTTTTTGGGGATGAGACGTGGTGGGTATGTTTCGTCTCATCACCGGTTAGGAACTATGACCGCTTCCCGGACGTCATGTGTGTGTGTGTTGGTCCCGATGTCTGTGATATTAAGTCCGACCGTGGTCCACAGGATGGTATATGAGTGATGCATTGGAAGATGATAGCATGGTGCAGTATATTGGCATTCTATAGCCGGTTATATTATGAGTACGAAAATTGTACATTATATGTGTTATGTACACGTGGCTATGAGAATGAATGGTTGTATATATATATATATATATTATATCCTATAGGTAAAAAGGATATGAAAGATTTATGGTGTACATCTTGGGAGATTATGGTGTACTTGATTGTTGGGGGTTAATGTATCACACTTAAGGAAAAATTCGATTATATCGACCCAAGGATTGAGTGGAGATTTTGGGGTTACTCTTAGTTAGTAATCCAAATAGTAGTAGTAGTAGATTTGTGTGGATGACATAATGGATCCCTACAATCAACACGGTCAAGGAGTAGTGTATCGGGGGGATTTCTTGTTTAGATTTCGCTTTGCGAGAAGCCCCACGCACGAAACGCAGTGCCATGTTGAGAGTAGAGAGAAGTTTTGTCCTTGGTACTTGTATGTATCAGTAGTATGATTGTGTAGATGACATGATGGATCCCTACAATCGACATTGTCAAGGAGTAGTGTATCGGGGGGTTCCTTGTTTGGATTTCATTTTGCGAGACGCCCCACGCACGAAACGCAGTGCAATTGTTGAGACTAGTGAGAAGTCTTGTCCTTTGTACTTATATGTAATTGTAGTAGTAGAATTGTGTGTATGAGATAATGGATCTCTAGGATCGACATTGTCAAGGAGTAGTGTATCAGGGGGGTTCCTTGTTTGGATTTCGCTTTGCGAGACGCCCCACGCACGAAACGCAGTGCAATGTTGAGAGTAGAGAGAAGTTTTGTCCTTATTAAATTGTGCATGTTACTTACAGAATAAATTCTTAAATTGAAGTTTAATATTAATATGTGAAGTAAAAATATGCATAACTGATTAAGTTATAAATTGGAATCAATAAAGCCTAATATGGCATAAATGTGTATATATATATAATTTAGTGTGATTAGAATGGGAAAGATTCTTGGGTTATGTTAGGATGGAAGGTCTTGGGGGTATAGTCCGTGCCTAATGGTAAGTTAGGTTGTCCTTATGGGCAGGGTAACTTAATTAAGATTTCAGGACGCAAATAGGTGCACGCTGTTAGATGAGAGGTGAGTTTGGGGTTTCACGAGAGTGCGACTCCACTTTAATTATGAGATAAGTTCATTGATATTTATTATGCATGGTTAACACACTTGCTAAACATTTTTACACATCGGGCTATGACCCATTTATATTTCTCTCCTGCATATATATCTGTATATATTAGTACAGGTGTCCTACCGCATGAATACCGGATGCTTTTCTATCCAGAGTCGTGGGAGACGTAACAGGTGCGGAATGTTTCAGGATTTAGATTGTATTAACTTCCTACTTCTCGTAAATCTAGGTAGGATTCATGTTGTATATCGAGTTTATACCCAAGGGATATTTATAATTGTTTATATTTCTTCCCATGATTATTGTACTGTTTGTAACCTGACAGCTTATTCGGGTTTATTTCTTTTGTATACTCATTTCCTTTTTATTTCGAGCAATTCATTTATCATGGTACTGGTGTGCATTTTACCTTTGTTAGTAGTTCTATAGTGTTGGTTTGTGATCTGTTGCATATTTTATTTAATTTTGGCATCTGCTTTTAATAGTTTCGAGTAGTTAGCCTTATATTATTTAGTATTGTCAGTTGATGTTGAGACTGAGCCATCTGAGATACCTGATTTTATGTAGTATAGGGTTGGCCGCCCGTTATTATTTGGAGCGGGTTATCACACACCAATGACAATACAGAGTACCTTACCATATCCTTCAACAACCTTTCCATCAATGTTTATAGCATTTGTATATTGTCAAAATTATATGAAGTTGGAACTTAATTTCATTGAATTTGGTGTTCTGCATTCAACTAAGAAGAAAACCTCCTTACTCTTCTTGAGAAAACATAGATATGTGGCCTGATATAAGCACAGTAGCATCATTTGTTTCAGGAAAAACAATTCTCAGAATTTTCCCACTATTCGGTATAGAGAAAAAATAAAGGATGATGACTTCCCAACATAAAATTACCCCTAATTATCAATGACTTGTCATTTGAAAATAAGCAGGTCCTTTCTCAAAGCCTCACAAGCGCATCACTTTCTCTTTCAACAAAATCCATTTCTGCTTTTTCTCTCTTTATTCTCTTCTCCTCTAACTTTTCAATCATTCGCTCTTTCATTTTCTCGTTCATATTGAACAAAGTTATTTTCTCGTTCATATTGAACAAAGTTATTTTCTCGTTCATATTGAACAAAGTTATCTCTGATAAAAAAGGATGTGATTTCATAGAAATTGGCATTTTTTACACCTTTATTAAGGATTCTTTTATAGATTAATTATTAAAAGGTTCTCGTTATCTGTTTGTTATTTCCCATGAACTGGAGGTGCCTCATTTTTGTTTTCCATAAATGATGTGTTCATTACTATAGACACATCATAGGAATCCAACTGCTTTGGATCGTAAAACACAATCCTAAACCTCCCCAAACTTTATCTAGTGAAACTTTTCTAATAAAAATGCTCATTCTCTAGGGAATCATACTAAATTCTGAAGAGGCGTTAATTACTGATTTAGTATACTATTGGTTTATGATGAGTAAGTTTTAATGCTATGTATTTTTCTTAGTTTATTGATTTATGCATGAATAGGTATGATAACAACTCTTTACATGCTTGCATGTCTTAGTTTTATCAATTTTACCTGGTCTGGTGTAAAGCATACACTTCAATAGTGTAAAATAATTATGCCAAATACACTCTCATAGTTGACTATCACATCCATTTCCCTCTCTTAACCAACTTTAACAGATCTCGACTTACAAATGAAGGGTAAATGTGTTATACTAAAAACATCTACATGACAGGTAAGCCAACATATATTGATACATCTACATTGGGATTTAATTTTATTTATAATTTGCTCCTTTTTGAAGAGTATGCATTAGATTTACCCATCATCCTTTTTCTCCTTTTTCCCCCCTTAAGGGAAAGCATAATGTACTTTCGATTTTAGTTTAGTTTCTTTTCTTATGTTTTAATTCTCCTGAGAAGGGTCGTGAATCTTTGAGTTTAATAGTTAATTTCTTGCATGCATAAATGTGTGTGTGTGTGTGTGTGTATTAAATGGAGTGTATTAAATGTGTGCGTGAATCTTCCAGTACATAAATGTTTGGCACTCATTTTATTTCTTATGTTTGGCCCGATTTGAGGTCCTGGTTTTCTATTTATAGACTTGATATGCTCAAAAAAGGGGATACTCTCTCGCAAACAAGGACATACTCTCCCGCACTAGATCAACATCATGTCTAAAAGTATATTCCAAAAATTTCCTTTTCGCCGAACCAAATGATTAAATGATCAGTTATGTTCTATCACGATTTCCCTTTCATTTAATGCAAGTTGAATCTAAGCAGTCTATACGTTTAAGTCTTCACTCCAACCCCAAGCCTCTATTTAAACATTCATTCTCAACATTTACTATACACAAACCACACATCTACCAAAGTAAGAATTAATTACAAGACTGAGGGTAAAATAATGTTTTTCACACTGTCTTCTTCATAATAACTTGAGATATGTACACTTTTTTATCCTTAAGAAGTACCTTGCATTGTGTGTGTTAGTGTTTGAGCATCCATTACTCACAGATCATACATACAATGGTGTTTAGTGCTTGTTCGCTCTCCCTATTATTTGCGTATTTAGTAAAGTATTGTTATTTGTACTTGTATTATTTCTATATATATTTTAATTGTTCACCATCCCATCTTTCAATGTGCAGTAATCTCTTTGGAAATTTGGAGTACAGTTTTAATTTGGTCTAGAATACTGACATACATGGTATTTGACATACTATTTCTACTGCATATGTTACATTAAAGAGGTAATTTAAATGTTCATCAAAACTAGAATTGATTTCTTCCATAGGTCGTGTTGAGGATGGTGACTTTTATATATATATAATATGCACTCGCGCAGTGGGTGCGAACGTACCATACTCTAACTGGACCTGTTGTGCAAATTTTCAACACCTTTGATTTCATATTTTCTTCAATGTGGCATACTTATTTTGACTGACCGAAAATTTCTTGAATTACAGTACATTTTACTCAAAAGCATAAGATCTGGCAGTTCTATGTTCGAAGTACAGTGAATATATATGAGATATATTATGCACCTATAATGAAGAGTAGCAATGAGTTCCTCTGCACTATTCATTGCGACATTACTTCTATAGAGGAAGAGTTACTCCACACAACTGATATTGAAGGAACTATTTGTTCCCCTTTGAAGGGGTTTGATGGAGAAGTAACATAAGATAAATTCACAAGTGAAATTAACATTGGCAATAATGAAGATGACTGGGTAGAGGTTAAAATCCCATATTAATCTCTACAGGCTAATGGGAATAATTCTTATCCAAAGAAGACTTGTACCAGTCCAAGAATAATTGAGGTATGGAAGTTAAATTTCAATATTTCTCATTTAATCAAATCTATTTCTATCCTCTTTTTGGTATTTATACTCTGCCAACTTAATAGTCATGTAATCTTTCTTCGTCCGTACATAAAAGTCCCATTCCTAAAAAAACTATATATAAAACTAGACGAGATTTTGAAGTTCCCAACCCAACAATACCCAAATGTCCCAATTGTCCATCGTATAATTAAGCTTCATGAACAAAAATTTACTGGAGAAGTTGATATCCTCACAAAATGGGATAACAATTATGACGATGGCATAGGTTTATGAGCTCGTGGTCAGCTCTGGCTTCACCAGCACCATATCATGGGCAGAGCTTCAGGGTTCTTACCATACGTAGGCTGTGTTACTATTGTCATGACTGAAAAGCCTATTTATGATAAAGTATATTTTTATTGGCGCTTTGGGATTGCTAGTCATCGCATCAAAGGATTAAGTAGGAAATTTAAGGTCTGAACAACTTCTTAAAATTATTAAGTCATTAGCAACATCTGCCATTCTTTGTTCACTTCATATATATATATATATATATATATATATATATATATATATAAGTAAGTTCATCACTTGTGAAATAATAGTTGATTTTAAAGCTGCAACTTATAGTTGTAATTATTATTTCTTCTAGCAAGTGACTATAAATGTTAATCAAGGTCAGTAATACCAGTTTAAATATTTGCTTGCTAAAAAAATAGTTTAGTTTGTGAGGGATAGCAGGGGATTCCCCTCGGTGAGGCTGCCACCCGTTGCATCGTGAAGGCTTTACTACTCATAGTAAAGTACATGAATAGTAGTTTGAAAAGGAAAACGATCATTCTGGGCTGCGAAAGAACATGAATCTCTCAATAGCTTTTGACAGTCCATTACACTAAAACCTTCTTATTCTCCCTCACTGATCAATGGTTTATTTGTATGGAGTCAACAAATCCATCAATCGCATTTTTAATTTCCAGTCACTCCCTATTATTGATATGTCTTTCATGTGCTTAGTTAAATGTATAATTAATTTGTTTATGTGTGTAAATGTTACATATCCCTCTATCTTTTTTATAATTCTCTATTTCCCTCATTAACTGATTATGGACTTTTTTTACAGAATTATTAAAATTTGTGTCTAAAATTACTCCCTAAATTGGTGCCTCTCATATCTACAACAAAAATACCTATGTTAATCTCTCTCTCTCCCCCCCCCCCCCCCCCCCTTTCTTGGCGCGTATTTTGTCATAAAACCAAAAAAGCTAACGGTGTTGTCCAGAATAACAGGGACACGAACTCAATTCCTCAAAAAAAATCCAAACCTAAAACTGTGTAACAAATTTTTAGAACTATACAGAATCCAACTGTTGATCCCTCAAATACTTTGGATTCTCATGTCACAAAAATTGATAATTCTTTGGATGTTACTGATATGGTTCACCATGTATATGACTTTGTATTTGATGTTAATAACAATATAATATGTGATAATGCTTTTGTTGTGATTAGTACATCCCCACATGTTGATAACATGATACACATACAAATATTATCAACTATATTAAGGTGATAGAAACACTTTGTCTTGATAAGATGGTGACTACTCATGTGACTAGTACTGCTTCCAGTTCTTCTTTTGGACAGACTGATCATATAGTGGTTATTGATCCTACTCGATTCACTACTCCTGCCCCCAATATCTCTTTTACTCGTTCTTTTCGCCATAATCCTTTAACAGTCTTTTCATAATGACATTATTAACAACATTAGTTCTCCATTGCCACCCATATTCTACACTCCACATTTGCTCATGTCTTGACCTAAGGTAGGATCTCATATGATATTTTCAATGTTTGAAATTCAAAACATCGATTAAAAGAGGACTATTTGTAGACTAATCATCTCACATGAATTCCAATCTTTAAAAATAAACACGAGAAAAATAACAAAATAAAACATTGAAATACCAATAGGAAAATATGATTGATTTTAGGAAACCTCTTGAATTCTCACTTTCAAACTTAAATATCCATAATGGATGGAAGGTTTGAGACTGAGAGTAATTCAGGAAACAAAAGTTCTGTCAAGGAGGTTTTTAAAAATTGATCCACCAAACATGGTTAGAGTCCCTGTTCAGATTTATATACCCTTTTGTATTGGTGGTTAGAGTCCCTGTTCAAATTATTTTGATTTGAATAAATTTTAATCAATCTTTTATGATTTTCTTGATTCAATTCCCAATAATGTTAGATTGGATTTTAATTCACTATTTCCTGTTTGTTTCACGATCTTATCATATGATCTTTTACCAAACATGGGCTATAGACATACACAGACACAACTAAAAATTGGTATTTAAAATCTTTGTTGTGATTATTACGATTTGTTTACTATTACGTATGTAATCAATATTCACTACACTAAAAACAGGAAACTAGCACGGTTTAAAACCGTGCCAGACGCAATCTGGCACGGTTCAAAACCGTGCCAGAATCAAGCGTGCCAGATTTTCTGGCACGATTTAAAACCGTGCTAGATTTTCCAAACTGGCACGCTTTTAAACTGTGCCAGTTTTTTAATCTGGCACGCTTTTGGCACACTTTTAAACCGTGCCAGATGTTAAATCTGGCATGCTTTTGGCACACGCCAAAACCGTGCCAAATTATCTATTTTCTGGCACGCTTTTGGCACGGTTATAAGGCATTCAAGATTGTTTTATAAGCGTTCTCATTTTTTATGCATTGTCACGGTATTGGCATGGTCTAAAACCGTGCCAGATTTTTCAGTTGATTAAAAAAAATAATAATAGGAACCAAATCTGGAAAATCTGCAAATTCCAAATTCGGTAGGAAAAATATTTATTATTTGCAAAAACAAAATCAAGAAAATTCACAAATTATGAATATCGCAAGTTGTTGATAAACTAATGTGCATACAAACTTCAAAAAATTACAAGAGATAATACCAATATAAAGCAACACATGACCATAAAAGACGACAATAACTTTAAAAAAATTACAAGAGTTAATAGTTCTCATATAAAAAAAAAATTGGGCAGAGTTTCCTCTATTTTTTGAGCATTCCAAAACCTGCTAACATAAAATCTGCCCATATAAAGCCCGCACGGCCATAAAAGTCAACAATAAAACTACTATAGCCAGCACGACCATAAAAATAAACCATAAAACTACGGAAGCTTGCTCGGCCATGACACAAAAAATAGAATCTTGAATATTAACGACACTAAATACACAATCCCCCAGTTGTAAAGCATTGACTTCTTCGTGCGTTCCAAGTGGATAAAAGCTAACGATTGAATGTCATCTACAAAAAAAAAATAAGACACAAAAAAGATACAATATTAGTAACCAAGTCATTTTTAAAAAAATCATATTCAAGGAAAAAACTTGCATATATAAGAAGAAAAATTGCATATACGACTACGCGGTCAGTTCCTACAAGTTACATTGGTCCCGTGCGAGGTGTTCGTGCCTCCAACGGGCTCGTTTGGGGGTTGGTTCGGGTTTTCACCCCTTAACGGCCTGTTTTCATGTCTAAGTGTGATTTTTGCAAATTATCATCATACTCTCAAACCGGGAGACCCGAGACTACGTGGTCAGTTCCTACTAGTTACATTGGTCCCGTACAAGGTGTTCGTGCCTCCAAGGGGGTCGCTTGGGGGTTGGTTTGGGTTTTCACCCCTTAACTTCCTGTTTTCAAGTCTAAGTGTGATTTTTGTGAATTATCATCATACTCTAAAACCCAGAGTCCTGGTACTACGCGGTCAGTTCCTACAAGTTACATCGGTCCCCACGAGGTGTTCGTGCCTCCTACGGGATCGTTTGGGGGCTGGTTTGAGTTTTCACCCCTTAACGGCCTGTTTTCAAGTCTAAGTGTGATTTTTGCCAATTATCGTCATACTCTTAAACCGGGAGTCCCGAGACTACGCGGTCAGTTCCTATAAGTTACATTGGTCCCGTGCAAGGCATTCGTGCCTCCTACCGGGTCGTTTGGGGGTTGGTTCGGGTTTTCACCCCTTAACTTCCAGTTTTCAAGTCTAAGTGTGATTTTTACAAATTATCATCATACTCTCAAACCGGGAGACCCGGGACTACGCGGTCAGTTCCTACAAGTTACATTGCTACCATGCAAGGTGTTAGTGCCTCCTACAGGATCGTTTCAGGGTTGGTTCGGGTTTTCACCCCTAACGGCCTGTTTTTAAGTCTAAGTGGGATTTTTTCAAATTATCATCATACTCTCAAACCAGGAGTCCCGGGACTACGCGGTCAGTTCCTACAAGTTACATTGGTCCCGTGCGAGGTGTCCGTGCCTCCTACGGGGTCGTTTGGGGGCTGGTTCTGATTTTCACTCCTTAACGGCCTGTTTTCAAGTCTAAGTGTGATTTTTGCAAATTATCGTCATACTCTCAAACCGGGAGTCCCGGGACTACGCGGTCAGTTCCTATAAGTTACATTGGTCCCATGCGAGGTGTTCATGCATCGTACGGGATCGTTTGGGGGCTGGTTCGGGTTTCACCCCTTAACGGCCTGTTTTCAAGTCTAAGTGTGATTTTTGCAAATTATCATCATTCTCTCAAACCGGGAAACCCGAGACTATGTGGTCAGTTCGTACAAGTTACATTGGTCCCGTGCGAGGTGTTTGTGCCTCCTATGGGGCCGTTTGGGAGCTGGTTTGAGTTTTCACCCTTTAACGGCCTGTTTTCAAGTCTAAGTGTGATTTTTGCAAATTATCGTCGTACTCTCAAACCGGGAGACCCGGGACCACGCGGTCAGTTCGTACAAGTTACATTGGTCCCGTGCGAGGTGTTCGTGCCTCCTACGGGGTCGTTTGGGGGCTGGTTTGAGTTTTCACCCTTTAACAGCCTGTTTTCAAGTCTAATTGTGATTTTTGCCAATTATCGACGTACTCTCAAACCGGGAGTCCCGGGACCACGCGGTCAGTTTCTACAAGTTACATTGGCCCCGTGCGACGTGTTCGTGCCTCCTACCGGGTCATTTGGGGGCTGGTTTGGGTTTTCACCCCTTCACGGCCTGTTTTCAAGTCTAAGTGTGATTTTTGCAAATTATCGTCATACTCTTAAACCGGGAGACCCGGGACTACGCAGTCAGTTCCTACAAGTTACATTGGTCCCGTACGAAGTGTTCGTGCCTCCTACGGGGTCGTTTGGGGGCTGGTTCGAGTTTTCACCCCTTAACGGCCTGTTTTCAAGTCTAAGTGTGATTTTTGCCAATTATCGTCATACTCTTAAACCGGGGGGTCCCGGGACTATGCGATCAGTTCCTACAAGTTACATTAGTCCCGTGCGAGGTGTTCGTGCCTCCTACGGGGTCGTTTGGGGCTGGTTCAGGTTTTCACCCCTTAACGGCCTGTTTTCAAGTCTAATTGTGATTTTTGCAAATTATCGTCATACTCTTAAACCGGGAGTCTCAGGACTTGCGGTCAGTTCCTACAAGTTACATTGGTCCCGTACGAGGTGTTCGTGCCTCTTATAGGTCCGTTTGGGGGCTGGTTTTGGTTTTTACCCTTTAACGGCTTGTTTTTAAGTCTAAGTGTTATTTTTGCAAATTATCATTGTATTCTCAAACCGAGAGACCCGCGACTACGTGGTCAGTTCGTACAAGTTACATTGGTTCCGTGCGAGGCGTTCGTGCCTCCTACAGGGTCGTTTGGGGGCTGGTTCGGATTTTCACCCCTTAACGGCCTGTTTTCAAGTCTAATTGTGATTTTTGCAAATTATTATCATACTCTTAAACTGGGAGTCTCGGGACTACGCGGTCAGTTCCTACAAGTTACATTGGTCCCGTGCGAGGTGTTCGTGCCTCTTACGAGTCCGTTTGGGGGCTGGTTTTGGTTTTCACCCTTTAACTGCTTGTTTTTAAGTCTAAGTGTTATTTTTGCAAATTATCGTTGTATTCTCAAACCGAGAGACCCGCGACTACGCGGTCAGTTCGTACAAGCTACATTAGTCTCATGCGAGGTGTTCGTGCCTCTTACGGGGTCGTTTGGGAGCTAGTTTGGGTTTTCACCCTTTATCGGCTTCTTTTTAAGTCTAAGTGTTATTTTTGCTTAATCTTGATATTTTCAAATTATCGTCATACCCTTTAACGGCTTGTTTTTTAGCCTAATCAAGATATTTTCAAATTGTCAATAAGAGGTACGCTTCTGTTAAGTCTTCTAAACATATTTAGAAGCATGTTCAAGCCCCAAGTGCAAAATCATTATTTAACTAAATAAAAAGTACTCATTATATGCATAGGATATGGAAATTAATATTTCATAATTACATTCTTTCATATGTTACCTTGATGAATTCTTTATCAAGTATAACCCCTGCCTCAAAATCTGGCACAGGATTTCCAACTAGTTGAAGTTCACCCTCTGCAAAATAATTAAAAAATTCAACATGAGCACCACAAGAACATACCAATAGTATCTACTAAATTAATCTTATGTAACTATATAAGGTTGAAGATTTGTATATAAAATGATATATTTATGAAACAAAAATTAGAATGAAACAAGTTAAAAAAGCAGATGATACAATAACTAACCTTCGAAAAGAACTGCAAAAAAAATGTAAAAGAGCAGGAAGCAGACATGCTACTGTCCAGTTGGTTAAAAATGCCAGCAGAAGCAACAATCGTGATATAACCTTATTAGTTGCATTTCTTCCACATAATAACCAATAAAAGCTTCAAGTAAATTAATGATATGTGGAAGAGGCCATAACATGCAACATGAGTGCAAAGAGATCTATATGACAACCATGACTATTTGTGTACATTAAGTGGACGATGTCAAAAGAGATATGGGTATGATTTTCCTGTGGGTAGCTCTCGAAAAACCTCCTTCAAAATATCATCAGGTCTCAGGACGACTGACAACATGACCTGGGAAAGTGGCCTCAGGCTCATGGGGAATGTGCAAAATATGGGCAATAGTGTCTAGGGTGACAATGACCTCAACCCTATGCATGTATGAATGTAAACTGGCAGAAGAACCTAGTGCCCTAAAGAAGAATTTCTGAACAATGTTGAGAAGAATAACATCATACATAAAAAATAGAGGGTCCCAACCTCTACACGCTAACCAACCCGGGACAAGGGACAAACCAAACTCCTCGACCATAACAAATTTCTCACTTTTAATGCTCATGAAAACACTTAGGTATATGGGGTCCCCAGAATAAAAATGTACCCCCAATATTATTATTAGGTCATACCTGTCTTTTATATATATATATATATAAACAACCTTTAAATGAAATATACTTTGATGTCAATTATTACTCAGGGATTTAAGTTTAATTAGGAAAATAAATGCCAAGGCTGTCCTGGAAACATAAAGTGACAACAAATTTAGAACCCATCTTGACACTGATAGAAAACAAACAGACACATCCCATTGTGAGGTAGGTCTACCTACCGTTATTTTTCAGCCACACATGATCATTCAGAATTCCAATTTAATAGCACCATTTTTATCTGGGACAACAACAATTTCATACATTCATAATAACAAAAATAGTTATAATAAGATTTAATCTTGAGATATCTGACAATCATCCTATCTAGTTGTAACTTATATTACTAACAAGAGAATCATCTGCCTGATATTGTACAAAAACCCAAACCCAAACATATTGCCCAAATTTCCTACATATAATTTCTTCTTACAAGCACAGATATATCAATAACACAACAACAGAGAAGAACAACATTCACATCATGTTACCTCCATACTATATAAAATCATATAAGGGAAATATATAATACACTACAATGCAAGATATCATACACTACCAAGGCCATTCATCGTCATTTTTGGTAAAAAAAAAAGAAGGCAAGTGAGATATTGAAATACCTGTGTTGTTCGATTTATTGGAGGCAGCAATGATGGAAGAGGAGATGAGAGCAGCGACGATGATTGCTGAGGATGATGGTTGCGGCGATGACAACTGATGATGGTGGCAGCGTGGAATCTCCTTTGGGCCCGCCGGTAGAGTAGAGGGAGGGGGAGAGCGAAGGCAGCTTGGAATCGCCTTTGGTCTCACCGGTAGAGTAGAGGGAGGGGGAGATCGAAGGCACCGTGGAATCGCCTTTGACCGTCAGTAGAGTAGATGGAGGGGGAGAGCATGAGCGAGAGCGAGAGAGAGAGAGAGGAAGACTTAGGTTAGAATTATTTGGGCTGAAATTTTAGTCCCGCTTGAAATTTTGGGGTGTTAGTTTTTTAATGAGGTGTACCCATATTTGGCACGGTTTTACACCATGCCAGAATCTGGCACTCATTTAAACCGTGCCAGTTTTTGCTAAAACCGTGCTAATTTCTGGCACGGTTTTAAACCGTGCCAGAATCTCCTTGCCACAGCGTGTCAGATTTGCATTTTTGGTGTAGTGATTGTTATTGATTTTATTTGTATATGGCTTTCTTATCGTGTATTCCAATTTTCGTTTTCTTCTTGAGCTCATCAATTGGGTAGCATACTGTTGCAGGGGTTTATAAGAACAATGGTTACCTTATGGTTTCTAGTAATGGAGGACTCAACCAAATAAGAGGAGCAGAAATTTCCAAGTGATTTTTATTTATTTTCCATTTTATTATCAATATCTTTTCATGAGTTCTGCTTTTTTTCACTTTGGATTTTATCCTCTTTGTTCTTGATGTGTTCAATTTCTACTCTATTCACTTCATTATGCTGCAGATATGTGATATGGTTGCTATTGTAAGATATCTTCACTCTTATTGTCCCAAAACTAAATAAAACTACCTTTGGGGTAGATCCTCGTGTTAGGTTTTCCATGGTCCCGTGAGAGTCATGAGTTTAGATCTTACATTCACTTCATGCTTCCATCACCTCAATAATTCAGACCGACTAGGTAATAATATATAGTTCATACATATAATTACTTATGCACATAAAGATATTTTCAGGTGAAAAATTCTCTCATTTAAAGTTAAATTTTCAATGGTGGTGGTGGTGAAAAGTTGTTATGATGGTGATCAAAAGTTTTTGTTGGTTGGTTTATATTCATAGAATCAATTTTAGTGTTTAAAACAGGTTGGCTACCTATGTTTTCATGACTAAACAAAGGAGACTCTGCCGAATTTTTTAAAAATTAAAATTAGTTAGATATTTATATTGTTTGTGATGTGAATACACTGCATTGATTCATTGCACATGGTGTTATTGCCGAGTGGGATGTTAATTTTGACATAATTGACACTAATTTTTTTTTATAGGTGATAATTTTTGTACAAGAAGCAATGATAATCAGTGATTTTGGAGGTCGTGCACTTTAAGACTGCAGGATTACTTTGATAAAAGCATTTCATGTTTTGGAGTATAAAAAATTAATGTATTTTGTTGTCAAGTCGAATATTTGAACTTAGTATTATCATTTTTGTTTTGATGAATACTGGAAGATGCTTGTAAGAACTCTAACTATTGTTAAATGAAAATTATTCGTTGTGTTGGTTAAAAATCATTTTACGTATTACATTTTATGATTATTCGTTGTGTTGTGTTGTGTTGTCTCAAATATAATTCAATTCTATATTAAACTTTAGTGTTATATTTTATTGTCCACAATATATTGGTGCAAAAATTTTAAAACCCTTTCACCTCTTTAGGGATGGTTAAAACTGTTCTAAAAATATATTAAAGACGGCTATGTTGTCGTCTCAAAACATCTTCTAAAACAGTAACCTTTTTAGACAAATTAATTCCCATCTCAAAAGCACTCTTTTGGGACAGCTTTCTTATCATCTCAAAAGGCTCATATAAAATGGTGAACTTTTGAGACAGATTTATTCCCGTCTCAAAAAAATCTTTTGAGATGGCTATGGTGTCACAAAAAGTATTTATAACCCCTATCAAAAAGACCCCTCCTAGCCGTCTCAATTAGCATCCCAAAAAGTATTTAAGACGGATAAATCATCTTTTGGGACTATTAGGCCACCATCTCAAAAGCATCTTTTTTTGTAGGGTGTGTGGATAGCATTTCGTTGATCATTGATGATTAATTTTTTCATACTAGACTCTTTATCACTTTTATTGAAAATGTGCACGAACTATTTGAACATTGTACTTACTTGTCATATGTTGAATACGTTTTTCTCATCTCAATCGTGCTTAATAACTAACTAAATATAAAAAGAGATAAGTTATGCTTATAACAACCATTACCTGGATTTCGTTTCTTGGAAAATTGTTATATGTTAAGCAATGGAAATGGGTTATGAAAGAGAAAAATTATTTTTGCACTAAAAACACCATTTGCAAAAAGAGCCTAAAAGATTAATGACACAAAAAAAAGCTCCAGTGCCATTTATCTTATATTCATTGATGCTTCGCTACATATGAGCATTATGATATCTTCAAAAGTATTTGAGAGTGAATTCAATACATATGTGAGTTTTTTACGGTGTTGTAATAGAAAATAAATGAGTTTGCACAACGGACTCTCTTGAAAAGCATTAAACAGTTTGGCGTTATTGATTTGAGAAGCATTTAAATTCATGGCATGTTTCATAAGTCGAATCAATTTCATTTAACTTCGACATTTTTATACCTAAGGTCAAAATTGAGTTCTTTCTTTAGAAGTATCTCATAACTTCATGCACCTATGCTATGGATGCTTATGTTGATTTACTTACGAAAAATATTCACACAATTATATTTCGCTTTCACGATTTGGATATTTTAGTGTTATTCCATGGTGTTGTGTATTTTGTACCTATATGTACTTGTTATACCTTATTTTTATACGTGAAAATTTTGAAAAAATAAAAAATAGTTGGTATGGCTTTTTAGATTTTATTGCATGTGCATTAATGATTATCTTTTTAATGATATGTTTTCTTCTTCGGGTGATGCTAACCTTTCATGTTTAGTTTCTAACCCTTTGCCTATTATGGAAAAAAGGAGGAGAATAGAGTGGGAGTAGTTTATTTATTTATTTAAACTCATATGTGTCATGATATTTCTTTTATCTCATGTGTGTAGGTCACTCTGCCTTTATGATAATTTCATGGACCACACAAGATGAAGACTTTTCATTTGAAGAATTTTATGCATTTTTGTTTCTTAATTTAGGAGGGAATTAACTGTATTAGTCTTCTGGGTAAATTTTGTCTTCGATTTGTGTTTTGTACGGGAATAGCCAAAGGGCCAGATTTGTAAGAGCAAGTTTTATAATTACTCATTTTATTTTTATTTTGTCTTATCCCATTACACCCCACTGCACCTTCATAACTACTTCCACGTATTAGAAGCGACGAAGTTGATGATATTTGGAAGATTGAAGATCGTTCGTCACAACATCATTCAGAAGGTGAAGACTTTAATCATCCAAGGGTTATTTTAAAAAGAGTTTGCATAAATAAAATTCAAAATATTTTTAAATGACTTTTATTTTTTTTTTCAAATTTCACTAACTCGTTAGAACGAGATGGATATGTCATTTGAACGAGATTAAGCATGTTGTTATAACAAGTTCCTACACGTTAGAACAAGATCTGGAACGTGCTTAAAAATAAATAATCAAATATTTATTTCATACATATATAATTAATTAGTTAAATACTCCACAAATAACTAAAAAAATAAATTTAATATTGAGCATCAAATTAGGTCACAAATAATTATATTAGCTTATTCATAAATTAAGGCAACACCATAAGTTAAGGAATGACAATGAAATAAGTAAAGCACATCGAAAATTATAGATAAAAGTTAGAAACTTTAGTGCATGTTTTGTTGTCAATTATTGTTGATACCAAAATTTACCACCTTACGTGGACCAATTATAAACCAACACCTGTCATCCGGTGTGGCTCAAATCCAAAGTTAGCATGATGCAAAAGCCTGACCAATAGGGCAAACCGACTAACAAAGAAGACCGTCCAACTGCGGGAAATCCAGCCTGTACAACCAACAAAGCGACATCAAGCATACAACATGTGTAACCAGTTAAGCGACAACAATAGTATATTTAATTCTCATTATGTATTGATGAAAAGTCCTAACAAATGAAGGCATTACATCCTTTCACATGACAACTATCAGTACCCCTCTTGGGCTATAAATACATTGTATCACCCTCATTGCAAGGGATCGAAAAACAAATCAAGGCAATCAATACATAACAGTGGACGTAGGCTTATCCGTTGAGCCAAACCACTTTAAAATTATCTTTGTCTCACTTGTTTTTATTTATTTTATCTATGATAAATCAATTAGGCCTAGTATAGTTTTTTTCATCAACAGATTGTCACCATCTGTGGGAACGTATTGCTAAACATTTTCACTCATTCATCATCCATGGCTGAAATTCCTGAATCAAGCAACATAAACGAGGGAATTCTGCCTAATCCCTTTGTACCCCCAAATAACAATGATTTAAATGGAATTTTAGCTAGTTTGGCCAAGGTTCAAGAGGCTATCCCGGATACTATACGATAGTTGGCCCAAATTTTGCAAGCTGGGATCCCTGCATAATTTAATCAAAGAAGTATGCCACTGCCTCTAATAAGGAGTGTTGGGCATAGCCATTCTCGAACTTCAAGGGATCCTTCGTACCTTCCTAAAGCAACTTCTTCGATCAGGATTACTATTTCCTCTGATGGACAGTCCCTCATCTCAAAAAGATTGAGTGCCTGAGAAAGGCTAAGTAGGGCATCTTCTTTCGATCGTTTGGGACCCTTAGGAAATTCCCTACGAGTTGCATCGAGAAATACTCTATGACCAAGAGATCTGAGGGAAGGTACTTCCTAATACAGATTGAACACCCGACAAACTGATCGGTCCAGTAAAAGATAAGGTTCGTAAGAAGAAAGCTCAGCATAATCAGTTGGTCGGCATAAAAAATTTACCACCCATAGATCTGGTGCTGGCAGTGATGCTTGGAAAGGTTCCATTCAGCGTTTGAAAGATAGGTTGGGAGAAATGGCCAAGGCCAAGAATCCTCTCGAGAGAAGTGTTATAAAGGGATCCCCCTTTGTGCAAACCATCGTAGATTTCCCTACACCAACCAATTTTAAAGCTCCAGTGGTCACTCTTAAGTATGATGGGAAGACTGATCCAGTCCTTTATATAGAACAATACCAATCATCGGCTGATATCTATGTCGTTCCTGATGAGATGAGGTGCAGGGCATTTTCAGGAACAATCACTAGATCTTCTCAAATCTGGTACAATAGTCTTCCTTGGGGGAAGATTTCTTCCTTCCAACAACTCGTCGAGCTATTCATTGGTAATTTTTGCTTTGGAGCAAAGCCAGTGAAGCGAGTATCTCATTTTCTTAGTGTGAGAGAGAAGGTGGGAGAAAGTACTAGGGATTACATCACTCATTTTACCAATGAGAAATTAGAAGTCATTGATTACGAAGATAAGAATGTAATTACTGCCCTCGTAAGTGGTTTGCTCCCCGATAAACTATATTATACTTTGGCAAAAGATCCCCTAAAGACAAAGACATAATATATGGCCAAAGCAACGAAGATTATGAATGCCGAGGAATCTATGGTTGCTAAAAAAGAATTCAGATGCAAAGGCAGAAGCGAAGATAGAAGGGAAGTCAGATAAGAAGGAGCATAAGAATCACAATGAGCGCAGGAACTCAAAAGTGAAAGAAAGCCTAGATCGGCTCAGAAAATTCACTAATTACACTCCCCTAACGGTGGATATACATCATGTGTTGGAGGAAATCAAGCACAACAATGATTTGAGTTGGCCTGAAAAATTAAGATCACCTACTGATAAGAGGGACAAGTCCAAGTATTGCAAATTTCATAAAGATTATAGTCATACGACCAGCCGGGGTATTGTTTTCCGGAACAAGATAAAGGCACTCATCCGAAGAGAAAAATTGGATAGATTTATTGATCGACGGGGAGGTGGAAGAAATGGAGGTAGAGGTCGACAGAGATATAAATCACCTGTTAAGCCTAAAGAGGATAAGAAGAGGAACCATGATGATAATCTAGAAGATGATACTGATCTCCCCAATAAACCTAGACAACCTGAGTGCGAGGTATTCACACTTAGTTTAGGATCCTTTTATTATTATATGATTACAGGTGGAGATGTAGGAGGAGGAGATCTTACAGGTGAAAGGAAGGCTTACCTCAATAAGGTTCGGGCATGTTCCTATATCCAGCGAATCAATCTCACCGAGGAAGATCGATCAAGGAAAGTTAATAAGGATAAGCTCGTGATTGGCTTTTCTAAAAATGATCTATCTATAGTATTGTATCCTCATGATGATACTTTAGTGATCAAAGTCAGGATGAAAGAATTACTGGTCATAAGAACACTAACGGATAACGAAAGTTCAACAGGCATTATGTTCTACCCCTATTTTGATAGTTTGGGCTTAAAACTCAGCCAACTGGAGCCTTATCACAAGCCACTCATTAGATTCTCTAGTGAGAAAGTATTTCCCTTGGGAACAATCAAGCTAGATGTGTCTATCGGGACATGGATGAAAAATAGAACAGAGAAAGTGAGATTCTTTGTAATGGAGAAAAATGTTCATTATGCCTATAACATGATCATGGAAAGAGTTGGTCTAAAGAAGTTCAAATTTGTACCTTCTATTGTTCATCAATGCCTGAAGTTCCCGAACAACTTTGGAGTAGGAGTAGTAAAAGGAGATCAAAAAGTAGCTCGAGAATGCTATCATTAATCTGCCGAGGAAGAAGATATGTTAAAAGTAAAAAAGAAAACCGGAATGAACTACTTAAATAGGAGTGTCATTGGAACCGATTCTTAAATAAGAGTTGGTGACCTTCTTTAGACAAAGAAAGCAAGTGTTCGCATGGAGCCATGAAGATATGCCCGGTATAGACCCAAATTTCCTGTGCCATGAGCTTAATGTTAATAAGGAGGTTAAACCTGTAAAGCAGCGAATAAGAGTTTTTAGCCCGAAGAAGAACCAGGCTATACAAGAAGAAGTGGAGAAGCTTCAAAAAGCTTCCTTTATTGAAGATGTGAAATACCCAGACTAGATGGCCAACACAGTTATGGCCAAGAAGAAAAATAATAAGTGGAGGATGTAGGTGGATTTTACTGACTTGAATAAAGCGTGCCCAAATGATCATTTTCCTTTGCCACGAATTGATCAAACGGTGGATGCTACTTCGGGGAACGAGATGCTAAGTTTTATGGATGCATATTCTGGTTATAATCAGATCAAAATGAATCCATAAGATAGAGAAACTACTTCCTTTATTACTCCCCGAGGAACTTATTGCTATAATGTTATGCCATTTGGCCTAAAAAATGCAGGTGCTACTTATCAAAGATTGGTTAACAAAGTATTTGAGAAGCAGATAGGCAAGAACATGGAGTTATATGTTGATGATATGGTGACTAAGAGTAAAAAACCTGTTGCTCATATTACCGACCTCAACCAAACATTTGATCAGTTAGAAAAGTAGCAGATGAAGTTGAACCCGACCAAATGCGTCTTCGAAGTTCAGGAGGGAATGTTCCTCGGGTATATAGTAAATCAAAAGGGCATTGAAGCTAATCCAGATAAGATTATATCCTTGATAAAAATTCAATCCCCGATTTATAAAAAGGATGTTCAAAGGCTAATAGGGCGCGTAGAAGCACTTAACAGATTTGTGTCCCGAGCAATAAACATATGTTTGCCATTAAGGTACTCAGAAAAACCTTGGAATAGAACGATGAATGTGAAAAAGACTTCTGGGAATTTAAGAAGTACTTGGGATCACCCCCATTACTCTCCCAACCAGTATTGGGAGAAAAGTTATATCTGTATCTGGCTGTGTCCGAATCAGTTGTTAGCTCTGCCTTGAACAGGGTGGAGAATGGAGTTCAAAAGCCAGTTTATTACACTAGAAAAGATTTTTGAGAAGCAAAAATCAGATATCCTAGACTGGAGAAGATAACATTGGCATTAATTGAGGCTAGTAGATGAATGAAATCATATTTTCAACCTCACATCATAGTGGTATAAACTGACATGCCACTGAGGAAATCTTTGCATAAACCGGAGAAATTCGGGAGATTGATGTCTTGGGCAGTGGAGCTGGGAGAATATGACCATGTATACGAACCAAGGTCTACTTTAAAGGCCAAGATGTGGCAGATTTTATTGTAGAATTCACTTACCCAGAGATTCTCGAGCAACAAGGGACTCTCGCTGAACAACATTTAGAAGTCAGCAGGTTTACTGGAAATATGCCCGACCAACTCTAAGCAAGGAAAATTACAGACGAAGTCACCACCAATCAACCAGAACCCGCCAGTGGAGTACAGGAGATGAAAAGGAAATATGAGGAGGTGAAGGACAAAATCTTCCATCAAGGGATTCTGACAAACCAAGCATTTAACAACAATATTTCTGATGTGGAGCTGGAATCATTCTTAATACTCCAGATGAAATAGATATAGAGTATGCTCCATGATTCCAATTCCAAGCCTCCAATAATGAAATAGAGTATAAAGCTGTGATTGTTGGGTTAAATCTAGCTAAATCACTGAATACCGTGCAAGTTGTGGTACATAATGCCTCACAGTTGGTGGTAAATCAGGTGTTGAACTTATATGCATCTAAAGGAGAACTGATGTCCTGATACATAGCTAAAGTTTTGGAGATAATTTCCACTTTGCTAGCTATCCAGTTGACCAGAATTCCAAGATTGAAAAATGCTCGAGCAAATGCACTTGCTCGACTAGCTTCTATAACCAGAACTGAGCTGTGAAGAACTATTCCTATTGAGCTACTAGATAATAGGCGAATTGATGAAATCTGATGGTGAATTTTATTGCAATTAATATGGGACCATCTTGGATGGATGCCATAAGAGCATATATTGAAAAAGGGATTCTTCCAGTCGACCTACTTGAAGCTAAGAAGCTGAAATACAAAGCCACGAGATATGTGATAGACAATGGTATGTTTTATAGAAGAGGATTAACTGCTTGTCTACAGCGGTGTGTGTATCCAGTTGAAGTAAAGGATTTGATTGAGGAAGTCCATGAAGGGTCCTGTAGAGCCCATATAGTAGGGAGAACGTTGTTACGAAGAATCCACACACAGGGGTACTACTGGTCATCTATGCGATCAGATTATGCAGCTTTTGCCAAGAACTATGGTAAGTGCCAGAGGTTTTCCAGCATATGCAAGACTCCATATAATCTCCTAGCACCAATCACCTCACCTTCCCCCTTTGTTATGTGGGGAATTGACTTGGTCGGGCCTCTGTCGACCACCCGAGAAAGGTTCAAGTACCTGGTTGTAGCTGTTGATTACTTTACTAAATGGGTGGAAGCTGAACCATTGATCTATATGTCTTATGACAGGGTTTATCAACTTATTTGGGAAAATATCATATGCAGGTATGGTTTGCCCTTCACCTTTATCTAATCATGGAACATAATTTGACAAAGATGAATTTGCTGACTATTGTGTTCAATCCAATGTCCAAAAAATCCATTTTTCTCCTGGCCATCCTCAAAGAATGGCCAAACATAAGTAACTAACAGAACTTTGTTGAATGGGTTGAAGAAAAGGCTAGAAAATTCTAAAGAGAACTGGATCAATGAACTGCATTCTGTCTTGTGGGCTTACCGAATAACCCCCAGAACAGCTACTGGAGAAACTCCCTACTCTTAGCATTTGGTACTGAAATCGTAATTCATATTGAGATAGGTTTACCTACGCACAGAGTTCTTAACTTCAATACCCAAGTCAGTGATTTGATGAGAAGGCTTGACTTAAACATGCTAAAGGAAGTACGTGAAGATGTAGCCTATCGATAACGGACTGCACGTTTCTACAACAAGAGGGTACGACCAAGCAACTTAAAAGAAGGTGATTATGTTTTGAAAAAGGTGATTCATAAGAGAAACAAGTTTGAAGCTAATTTTCATGGGACTTATCGTGTTATAGCAGTCATCCGACTAGGCACATATCAAATTGAGACTTTGAAAGGTGAAAAATTCAAGAATCCCTGGAATGCAGAACACCTGAGGAAGTTTTATCAGTGATGAAGTCATGTTGTACTTAGTTCATTTAAATATTAATGAGAATATGATTTCCCCAAAATTGTTATTTTCTTTCAGAGTATTAGTGTTATGCACTACATTGCAAACATTGCAAAGGCACCAACAAAGTTGGTTGTAAAAACAACATAAACCACCAATAATGTTGGTCGGTGTCAATAAATGCACTAATAATGTTGGTTGTCAACATAAACCACCAACAATGTTGGTTGGTATCAATAAAGGAACCAAAAAAGTTGGTTATCAAATACTTAAAACCACGCAAGGCAAAATTGTAAGTCCCAAATGCTTAGTGAACAAAGACCCGGATGAATAATTTTCATCTAAACTAGGCTAAAAGACGAACAAATGTTCCACTCATGCCTGGGAACCAAGGTAACTAATGCAATTACCTAAAATTTAAGGTAAATTAGTAGAACCATGGTGAAGCATTGGTAATTGGTAAGATACTTAGGATAGTCCTAAGGACATCAATAGAACCGGTGAAATACTAGAGATTAACTAAAATCTGATCCACTTATAGTCAAAGACTAAGGAGACATTCATAAATGCAGAGATTGACTAAAATTTGATTCATTCATAAAATAAACTTTGCATTAAATTAAATGATTACATATTGTTGCTTAAATATACAGAAACAAAATATAAAGCCTTATTCTACAGGACGTTGTCCTTCAGCCTTAGAAACAGGATCCATGCTAGTTGGAGGATCATCCAAAGTATAAGGAGAGTTTATGAAGTTAAAATTCTGGAGCATCCTAGTATTGTTGATACTAGGATGATCAAGCAGATGAGGTGTTTGGAAGATCTCTAGTTCATCATGCAGCTCGTAATCTCCTAAGTATTTTGAAATCAAATATTTAGGAATACAATGAATAGAAATCCAGTTAACATCTAACTTGAATAGAGGATCATAAAGTTCCATTAAGCCTAGGTCATACCCATCCCACAATGAATTGTTCCTATCCACCTTCATCACGATTAAAGCGTTCATCCAACCCCATTTATAAGACTCGTTCTTAGCCTGTTGAAGTCTATCATCAAGATGCCCCAGAGCTTCATTATAACCATCCATCCAAATATCTCTTGGATTCTTGTGGAAATGGAAGGTTAATTTATCAACCTGTGACTACAACTTCTTTAATACTCCATCATTAATCTGTAATTAGGAAGATTGAGTGGATAATTGTTCAGATAAGGTCTGCAGCTTCGGGGACATCTCAACAATAGCTCTTCTTTAGCTTTTAACTACGTAACTTGATTGGCAAGGGCCTGTTGAGTCCTAACTTCTTTTGTAGTTCCTCGTCCAGGCTTATTTCTTGCTCAGGAGGAAGATGCATGCTTAATCTTCTTTAAGGCTTCCAATTCATCCCTTAATGTTTCATTCTCAGCCTCTAAAAAGGAGTATCCCTCATTAGTAGTAGCAACAACATCTCCAGAGGAAGACTTTAAAAGATTCACTTCATCCCTCAAATTATTATTCTCCTCTTCTAGGAGTTTGGTAAAATTTCTGGTTTCTTCAACTTCAAGCTTAAGTAGAGCCTTGTTTTATTGTAAACAGAGACAAATTTATCAAAGCCCCGGCCTACACTTAAACTTCGATATTTCTTCTCGTAGCTCTAGTGCAACAGCGCAGTAGATTATTTATGTTGTTCTTGAAGTTATTCTATCCTCTCATAGTAGGCAACATTATTTTCTACTGCCACTTCAAATACTTGTAGGATTCTTTAGCCTGATCTGATTCATTATCACTGGGCAACTAAATCATTTCTTCTTCGTATAAGTCTGTATGACCTTCTTTAAAAAAAGTATTGCACTTCCTCAGTAGCTCAATATCATTGGATGACAGTTGTTCCATCTTCGCTATAAACTAGCAAGAAGAAATGACAACCAATTAACAACAATAATGGAGAACATGTATAATCAACAAGAGATAAAAAGGAACAAAATGTTCTTTTATTGATAACAAGGAGTCTAAGTACAATAAAAATAAAAATAAATAAACAAAAATGCAAAAGGGAGAATTCCAAATAACTTTACACCTTCTCCCTATCATTCTCAACCTTCTTATCCCACTCAGAAGAAGGAACCACATACTGGAGTTTCTCAGTTTGCTCAGATTCAATGATTTTAGGTTGATCAACAGCAGATTCAACCACTAGAGAAGACTTTGCAGAACCAGCTTCATCTTCAACCTCATCCTTAATGATTGGAGGAGGACCATGAATATATCTCTAAAACAATTCAGAGCCTTCAACTGTGTTCAATCCTGAAGGGCAGCAACCCAACCATCTCTGAAATGTTTTTGCTTTGCATACTCAATCTAAGCAAAGGCATCAAAAATGTCTTTGTTCCAACCCTTGTCCTAACCATCACTGAAGGACGAATTTACAGCAGACTTTCTCTTAGATCTGGCCGAGGATACAAGTGCTTCAGTAGTCTTAGCCCCGTGCTCAGTTTCCCTTGCCTTACACTCAGCCTCCTTTCCCTTGCGCTCAGCTTTAAGGGCATTCTCATCAGACGTCTGACGAGCAGCTTCAGTTGTCTTCAGTTTATTTTCCCAAGTACTCTTCTCAGACTCCAGGGCCTACTAAGATTCGAGTAGAGACTTCTTTAAGCCATCCAGGGATTCCTCTACATCGTTTGAAGAAAAATCCTTAATTGCATCATCCTTTTTCAGCATATTATTGAAGTGTACCAAGAACTGCAAGAGATGAAGATCAACATGAGTATATGAGAAATATAAAAGACAACCAAACCTAGAAAATGGAAACCACTTACTGATGAAAGGCTCTGAGTAGCGAATTCAAAAACCTTCGTGTAATAGCCCGTATTTTTACACATATTTATTTTATTAAGAAATTTTGGAAATTTGGATTAATTAATTTAAGAGAAAAAATTTAATTTGAAATTAATCCGACTTAATGGTAATAATTACTAGCGTGATGAGAGTTACTAGTTATCGAAAATGATTATGTTGAAATCATGTTAAGTAATAACTATGTTGAAGATTACGTAATGAGTAACGTAATATTGTTTCGAAAATAATAATATGGCCGATGATGAGATATAGGGCAGTTGAAATACAAATGTTTGGGACACGCATATGAGTCGTGTCAATATTATTTATTGGGATTTAAAAGATAAATTATTTTTAAATAACTTGTATGGCCGTTTTGAGTGTACCGAAATAGTCATAAAACATTACTCGGGGGTTCTATTCGGAGTCGAGGGCATTTTAGCCCAAAATGACACCCTGAAGGGGTATTTTGGTCTTTTGAGGTTTTTGAGAAATTAAATGGACAAAAATTAGGATTAAAATAAAAGCTACGTGGGTTAGAGGTTACTGTCAGTTTCAACCTACGAGAGAGAGAGAGAGAGAGAGAGAGAGAGAGAGAGAGAGAGAACTAAGGAGGAAGAAGACCCCATAGGAGAACTAAGCCAAGAAGTAAAGATTTGCCACCAAGAATTACACCAAAGTGTAAATCGCGACGAGAGGATCAACCACATACCAAATTCAACCCAAGAATCAGAAGTCCATTCCAAAGCAAGAGTTTATCTTGCTCCTCTTTTAGAATTATATTGTTGCTATTGATTTAGATTAGATGATATAAACTTGTTGCCATGAAAACTTAGGTTTAATTAGACTAAATCGTAAAGGAACCTTAGACTTTGGAGATGGCTTGCATGTTGTAGAATGTTAAATCGGAGATTTCATGTGCAAATCACGAATTAAATTTATGGTTTGAATAATTAAAGTGTTGGGTTCATTATATGGGAATTCTTGGAGATTTTAAAATTTTTTTGGATCCCCTTTTTAAAACATAAATATTTGAACTCTAATTTCTGTTAGAATGTTCCCATAATGATTAAGGATAGTTTAGAACCATCTAATTTGATGTTGTACGAAATTAGGGTATAGTTTGATCTTTAAAATGCTAGAAAAATCAAAGTTGAAAAAGAATTGGGCCTGTTCGGAATTCTCGTTCGAAGTCTGCCCAGGTCGTTCGAAGGACCTCATTCGAATGAGACTTCCAAAGAGAATTCCAACGACCCTTATAAAAAATATTTTGAGTTCGTTCGAAGTAAGAAACTCATTCGAATGACCTAGTCCGAATGAGAATCCTCTGACTTCTAACGAAATTCCAGAATACACTTTTAAGGCCCGATCAATTTAAGAATCATTCTAGGTTCATCCAAGTGAGAGAAATAACCTACGTAAAAAATGAGTGACTTCAATTCCGAGTTAGTATTGAGTTGGGAGCGTGATTATTTTCGGGACATAGAAAGTGTATAGAACCAAGGAGATATTTAGGTTCAAGAGAGAATATACATATATATGATATATGAAGAGGGTAGAAATGATAATATTCTACTTACGTACTATGAAAATCAGGGTGCATGAATGCCTATTAAGTTATATAAGTTGTGTGCATACTTATTTATTGGAATATTATGTGTATAATATACCAAGCTACTGGCTATCGAACGGAGGTTAGCGCATTGTGGATGATCATATCTTGTGTGCCTTCGATGGATTTTGAGTTGTACCACTAGAGCATGGAACCTAGGTACGAGCTATCTCTGAGAACGATAGTGATGACGGTCGTATGAGTGCGTAGGTATGTGCGTAGCCCAAAGGCTTGGAACTATGTTCTCCTCCAATATGTATATATGTTTTACTGGTTCCTGAGAGATTGAACCATTATCCTTCATGCGTGAGCGTTCTAATGGGACTATAGCACCAGGGGTTTCTTAACCATGGGTGCAGTATTGATATATATAATTATATGAATACATATTGAGATTTTATATGTGTATACATAGTTCCTATTCTGTGTTTCATATTGTCCGCTTTATTATAGTATATACTTATTGGGTCGCCAGTTGAGAATTAATAATGTTATGAGAATGAGTTAAAGCACCTTTAAACCTAGTCCTAAATAATATCAATATATTGTCTTCGGGTTATTTAGATATTTTATCCGCCATAGTGGTTATACTACATATAGTCAGGAAGTGTATCATGACTAGTATGGATAGTTAGGATCGTTAGGCATGCACATTAGATGAGAGGTGCGCATCTCAAGTCAGTACGCTAAGTTAACATGAATAATATTTGTGCTAATTAACCAATTTAAGCACTTATTATATTTAAACTATTTTCTACTCCAGCTCTGACCTGTTTTTCTGCAAAACTCTTTTCTTATTCCTTTATTTTAGGTGCTCAGCCACAGGGACACATGGCTTAGGAGATTCCATTCGGTTGCTGAGTTGTAGCTGATGTGGAAGCTACAGGACATTGCTAGTAGACTCTTCATAGTCTATTCTTCTTTATCAATCTTTTATTTACTTCAGTTGGACATATCGTCCCTTCCTATTTTACATTCATAGATTTAGATGTTTTATTCTGTTAGTAGACTTTTATTTCATGGCTTTGGATTATTGTATAGGATTTTGACTAGAAGTGTTTCCTCCAGTTCTCTATTTTAATCCAGCTAGTTCTTTGCTTATGTTTTTGGGATGAATGGTATTAGTTAATTATTTCCTTGCTTAATGATGGTTAATAACAAGATAAAATTTTGACATCAACCTTTTTAAATATTAGGTGGTTGGTTTTAATTAAATAAAATTGATGGTTTCGACAGTGATGCATTATCTGAACCAACTGGATATTCTGGATTTAATTAATAAAGGACTGATCACCCACTATTTAATTAGGCGGGCTGTCACAGGTGGTATCAGAGCATCAGGTTATAGTGTCCTTAGGATCTGCATGGATTATTATGTTTTCGCATAGCGTCCTTTGATATAGAGCCCTATATTTTAGGATTGTTGTACTCTTTATGCATTTTACGTTCTTCAGCTACTTTGAGATGATAACTGTACACTTATAAAACTTCTCTCTCCTTTCAGATGCCTCCTCGATGTGCACAGAGAGTTCCCAGGGATGCCGAGCCCGAGCCTCAGCCTGCACCAGGTCAGGGTGTGATGAATGCCACTGAAGTTACCGTCATTGTAGCTCAGTAGGTAAACGTGGCATTGGCAGTTGTGCAGCAGGCACCACCTCAGGCACCGGCGGTGGCTCCAGTTCAGGCCCAGGCCTTCTCGTCTTCTTGAGAACGTGGTAGGTACACCTTACAGAAGGCACATCCTCTGAATTTTACATGGAGCTCCGATGTGGTCGAAGAAGGATATTCAGTGGCATTTGAGGATGCATGTGTGTACGGAGGTGCAGAGTCAGATACTGGCCACGTTCAAGTTAGTGGGAGCAGCACTGCAGTGGTATGAGTCAATCACCACTGTTGAGGAGAGATACACACTCATGATTCGAGACTTTTTGGTACGATTCAAAAGCAAATATTTTTCCCCGGCCATCCAAACAGAGATGAGACAAAAGTTGGCGAACTTAAAGCAGGAGGGAAAGACCGTGGCGGAATATGAGGCAGAATTTATCAACCTTCTAAACGTTGTACCGAATGAGATCTCGACTGGGGAGAAGAAGATTCAACGTTTTATGGATGAGTTGACATGGAGGATCCGTCAGTATTTGATAGAAAATCTCTCTTTCTCCACCTACGCGGGCGTGGTTAATACAGCACTACTCCACTGCCAGGACCACCATTTTCATCTAACAGGGCAGGATAGGAAGAAATGGTGCCAGTCGGGCACAGGCAGTTCAGGGTCAGCATAAACATGGTGATCAGGGTTCCCAGTAGGGGGATCCTAAGTGGTTCAGGTTAGGAGGTTTTAGAGACTTTAGACATGGCCAGTAGGGTCAGCATGACCATTAAGGCTATAAGGGTTGGCAATAGGTTCAAAAGGGCCAACATGGCCAAGGGAGGGGTGGTAACGGGCATCGGGGCTGGGGACAGCAGGGACAGAGGGGAGGACCCTTCCCAGTGAGATGTTTTACTTATGGCAACACTGGCCACAAGCATCAGGACTGCCCTTAAAAGGGTAGAGGCTAGCAGCAACAGGGTGCTAGTCAGGAGCCCCAGAGAGCGTTATTTCCCGTAGCTCTCCCAATACACCCACAGATGCCAGTACTGCCACCCATTCTAGTCGTCCCAGTTCAGCACGGGCAACTTCAGTACAGACGATTCTACAATCTTCACCAGGACACAGTTTCGTAAGACCCACCCGCGATTGAGGGTATGTTTTCTATCCAGGGGACTTTAGGGCACATTTTATTTGACATGGGTCACACACTATTTTATTTCCATAGGGTTTGCACGTACTACGGAATTATTTGATACATCAGAGAGTATGGTTACTTGTGTGGATTCGTCGTTGAGTAGAGATTCCATAATTTCTTTTATTTATCGGGGAGTGATTATAGATATTGGGAGGTTTATCTTACTCGCTGACATGCTCGTGTTAGATATGCCCGAGTATGATGCAATTATAGGTATAGATTGTCTTGTCAGGTATAGGGCCATGATTGATTATTTTAGTAGGAGTATAGTTTTTTCCATACCCGATGAGGAGATGTTCCTGGTGGCGATGCCTCGCTCTGAGGGAGGATCGTCCACACATTTATACTATATAGAGGAGGAGACATCTAGGGAGGTGGTGGCACCACTTGACTCGATTTTTATTGTTCGATAGTTCGCCGATGTGTTTCAGGAGATTTTGGGGTTACCACCGAGTAGAGAGATAGATTTCGTCATTGATTTAGTACCGGGCACTCGGCCGATGCCCACCTTACCGTATGGCTCTAGCAGAGACGAGGGAGTTATGTGACCAGATTGAGCAGTTATTGGGGTAGGGATTTATCCATAGGAGTACTTTGTCGTGGGGTGATCCCATACTATTCGTTAAGAAGAGGGACGGATCGTTGAGGTTATATGTCGATTACCAAGAGTTGAATAAAGTCACGATACAGAACAAATATTCATTGCCTCTAATCGATGACTTATTTGACCAGTTGAGAGGAGCTTCCTTCTTCTCGAAGATTGACTTGAGATTGAGATACCATCAGTTGCGTATCAGGGAGTAGGATGTGTCGAAGACGGACTTCTTGTCAAGATATGGTTCCTATGAGTTCAGGGTTATGACTTTTGGGCTAACCAAGGCCCCAATCATGTTTATGGACTTGATGAACAGGGTGTTTAGACAGTTCCTGGACCAGTTCATCATCGTCTTCATAGATGACATTCGGTTTTACTCACAAACCGAGGAGAAGCATGTCGAGCACTTGAGGTAATTTTTACAAACATTGTGGCAACATGATTTTTACACAAAATACGAGAAATATGGGTTTTGGCTAAAGGAGTTCCAGTTTTTGGGGCACATCATCTCTAATAGAAGGATATATGTGGATTCGGGGAAGGTGTCAGTGGTGAGGGAGTGGGGACAACCAATGACACTGACCGAGATACGTAGTTTCTTGGGCCTAGCCGGATACTATAGGAGGTTCATTCAAGGGTTTTCAAATATAGTGGGTCCGTTGACACACCTGACTCGCAAAGGGGTGTCGTTTATATGGAGTGATGCCTGTCAGTTGGCCTTGGATGAGTTGAAAGACAAGTTAACCTGAGCACCAGTGTTAGTATTGCCCAGGCCAGGATTGGAGTATCTATTCTACACTGATGTGTCCTTATCAGGACTTGGGGGTGTACTTCAATAGGAGAATCAGGCTATAGCTTACGCCTCCCATAAGCTTAAGCCTCACTAGAGGAATTATCCCACCCACGACTTGGAGTTAGCAGCGATCGTGTTTGTACTTCGAATTTGAAGACATTACCACATGAGGGAGAAATTTATCTTATTCACGGACCATAAGTCACTACAGTACCTCTTCACGCAAAAGGAGTTAAATATGCTTCAGCGTCGGTGCCTGGAGTTTGTGAAGTATTATCAATTTGATATCCAATACCACCCGGGGAAGGCTAACGTGGTAGCAGACGCATTGAGCCGTAGGCTAGTAGGTGAGGTGGCCGAAGTATGGAAAGCAAAATGGAAGGAGTTAGGACACCAGGATACGGTGGATCGATCATTTATGTATGTCATGACAGTTAAGCCCCAGATTATTATGAGAGTAGTATAGGCTCAAGCAGCTGATCCTTTCTGCCAGAGTCAGATAGTGAGGATTCTAGCAGAGGGGGCCGAGTCTTATACCATGGGTTCAGATGGGGTTTACGTTTCAATGGAAGGTTGGTTATCCCTGAGGGAGAAGACTTGCGACACGAGGTGATGACAGATTCGCACGGTTCATAATTTTTGGTACATCCCACTGGGGATAAGATATATCAGGATATGAGAAGACAGTACTAGTGGAGCGGGATGAAGAAGGATATTGTCGAGTTCATCTTGAAATATGCCACTTGTGAGCTAGTAAAGGTGGACCATCAGAGACCGGCATGACTTCTATAACTATTAGAGGTACCTATGTGGAAATGGGAGGGCATTTCCATAGACTTCATCACGGGATTACCCACATCGCAGAAGGGTACGATTCAATATAGGTGATAGTGAATCAGCTGACCAAGGTAGCCCACTTTCTGTCAGCCCAGAGAGATTACACCACGGGATAGTACGCCCAGATATTCATAAAAGATATAGTGAGACTTCACGGGGTGCCTCTCAATATCGTGTTCGACAGAGATAAGGTGTTTGTGTCTCAATTTTGGGAGAGTTTCCAAGAGGCGATGGGTACGGAGTTGCGACTGCGTACAGCCTATCACTCGCAGATGGATGGACAGATCGAGTGGACAAATCAGATGTTAGAGGACATGTTGCGTATGTGCATCATTAATTTTGGTGGAGGCTGGGAGCAGTACCTTTCGCTGCTGGAGTTTTCCTATAACAACTCCTACCAGTTTACTATCGGTATGCCTCCATTCGAGGCATTATACGACAGACCTTGTCGTCCCCAGCATGTTGGTTGGAGGTGGGGGACAACAAGTTACATGGTTCGGAGGTGATTCAAGATACTTCGACAAGGATAGAGTTCATACGGAGTCGTATACGGGTTGCTCAGGATAGACAGAAGAGCAACACCGACGCCAAGCGGTATTTCTGAGAGTTTAATATTAGGGACCAGGTGTTACTTCGGGTGTCTCCTATGAAGGGAGTTATGCATTTCGGGAAGAAGGGAAAGTTGGCGCCTAGGTATGTAGGGCCATTCCCTATTAGTGAGAGGATTGGGCCAGTTGCTTATAGACTTGGATTACCGGAGCACTTGTATAAAATCCATGACGTGTTCCATATCTCTTCGCTAAGGAGATTTCTTCGAGATGATTTGGCCCACACTCACATTGTGTTAGAGGAGAAAAACTTACAGCCTGATAGCTCTTAAGAGGAGGAGTCAATTGCTATCCTAGATCGAAGCGAGAGGAAGTTGAGGCCCAAGATAGTACCACTAGTCCGTGTTCAGTGGTGGCACCATAATGTTGAGGAATCTACCTGGGAGCGCGAGGATGACATGTGTGAACGTTATCAAGAGTTATTCTTGCCATGTATATTTCCATTTCCGAATTTTGGGATGAAATTCTGTTATTACAAGGGAAGTATGTAATACCCCGTATTTCTACTCATATTTATTTTATTACGAAATTATGGAAATTTGGATTAATTAATTTAAGAGAGAATTTAATTTGCAATTAATCCGACTTAATGGTAATAATTACTAGCGTGACGAAAGTTAGTAGTTATAAAAAATGATTATGTTGAAATCATGTTGAGTAATAACTATGTTGAAAATTATGTAGTGAGTAACGTAATATTGTTTCGAAAATAATAATATGGTCGGGGATAAGATATATGGTAGTTGAAATACAATTGTTTAGGACACGCGTATGAGTCGTGTCAATATTATTTATTGGGGTTCAAACGATAAATTATTTTTAAATAACTTGTATGGTTATTTTGAGTGCGCCAGTGTGTCCGGAAGGGTCAAAATAGTCAAAAAAACACTACTTGGGGGTTATATTCGGAGTCTGGGGCATTTTACCCCAAAACTACACCCCAGAGGGGTATTTTAGTCTCTTGAGGTTTTGGGGAAATTAAATGGATGAAAATTAGGATCAAAATAAAAGCTACATGCGTTAGAGGTTATTGTCAGTTTCAACCTACGTGAAAGAGAGAGAGAGAGAGAGAGAGAGAGAGAGAGAGAACCAATGAGGAAGAAGACCCCGTAGAAGAACTAAGCCAAGAACTAAAGATTTACCACCAAGAATTACACCAAAATGTAGATCGTGACGAGAGGATCAACCACATAACCAATTCAACCCAAGAATTAGAAGTCCATTCCAAGGCAAGTGTTTATCTTGCTCCTCTTTTGGCATTATACTGTTCCTGTTGATTTAGATTAGATGATATAAACTTATTGCAATAAAAACTTAGGTTTAATTAGACTAAATCGTAAAGGAATCTTAGACTTTGGAGATGAGTTTCATGTAGAGGATTTACCCCATTTGTAAAATCTTAAATCTGGAGATTTCATGTGCAAATAATGAAATATATTTATGGTTTGAATAATTAAAGTGTTGGATTCATTATATGGGAATTCTTGGAGATTTTAGAAATTGTTGGATCCCCTTTTTAAAACATAAATATTTGAACTCTAATTTATGTTAGAATGTGCCTATAATGATTAGGGATAGTTTAGAACCATCTAATTTGATGTTGTACAAAATTAGGGTTGAGTTTGAGGTTTAAAATGCTAGAAAAATCGAAGTTGGGAAATAACTGGGCCTGTTCGGATTTCTCATTCGAAGTCTGCCCAGGTCGTTCGAACGTCCTCGTTCGAATGAGACTTTCAACAAGAATTCCAATGACCCTTCTAATGAAATTTTTGAGTTCGTTCGAAGTAAGAAACTCGTTCGAACGAGAATCCTCTGACTTCTAATAAGATTCCAGAATGCACTTTTAAGGCCTGGTCAATTTAAGAATCATTCTAGGTTCATCCAAGTGAGAGAAATAACCTACGTGAATAACGAGTGACTTAAATTCCAAGTTAGTATTGAGTTGGGAGCGTGATTATTTTCGAGACATAGAAAGTGTATAGAACCAAGGAGAAATTTAGGTTCAAGAGAGAATATACATACATATAATATACGAAGAGGGTAGAAATGATAATATTCTACTTATGTACTATGAAAATCAAGTTGCGTGAACGCCTATTAAGTTATATAAGTTGTGTGCATACTTATTGATTGGAGTATTATGTGTACGACATACCTAGCTACTGCCTATCAAACAGAGGTTAGCGCGTTATGGACGACCATATCTTGTGTGCCTTCGGGGGATTTTGAGTCGTATCACTAGAGCATGGAACCTAGGTATGGGTTATCTGTGAGAACGATAGTGATGACGGTCGTATGGGTGCGTAAGTATGTGCATACCCCATCAGCTTGGAACTATGTTCGCGTCTAATATATGTATATGTTTTACTGGTTCCTGAGAGATTTAACTATTGTCCTTCATATGTGAGCGTTGCAATGGGACTAGATAGCCGAGTATGCCTCGCACCCGGGGTTTCTTAACTGTGGGTGCGGTATTGATATATATATTTATATGAATACATATTGAGATTTTATGTGTATACGGAGTTCCTAATCTGTGTTTCATATTGGCCGCTTTATTATAGTATATACTTATTGGGTCACCAGTTGAGAATTAATAATGTTATGAGAATGAGTTAAATCACCTTTAATCCTAGTCCTAAATAATATCAATATATTATCTTCAGGTTATTTAGATATTTTACCTGGCATAGTGGTTATACTACGTATAGTCACGCAGAGTATATGACTAGTATGGGTAGTTAGGCTCGTTAGGCGTGCACATTAGATGAGAGGTGCGCGTCTCAAGTGAGTACGCTAAGTTAAAATGAATAATATTTTTACTAATTAACCAATTTAAGCACTTGATATATTTAAACTGTTTTCTACTCGGGCTCTGACCCGTTTTTCTGCAAAACTCTTTTTTGTTCATTTATTTTAGGCGCTCAGCCACAGGGACACCAAGCTTAGGAGATTCCATTCGGTTGTCAAGCTGTAGTTGTTGTGGAAGCCATAGTACATTGCTAGTAGATGCTTCATAGTCTATTCTTCTTTATCTATCAGTTATTTACTTTAGTTGGACATGTCGCCCCTTCCTATTTTGCATTCAGAGATTTAGATATTTTATTTTGCTAGTAGATTTTTATTTCATGGCTTTGGATTATTGTATGGGATTGTGACTGGAAGTGTTTGCTCCAGTTATCTATTTTAATTCAGCTAGTTCTTTCTTTATGTTTTTGGGATGAATGGTATTAGATAATTATTTCCTTACTTAATGATGGTTAATAATAAGATAAAATTTTGACATCAACCTTTTTAAATATTAGGTGGTTAGTTTTAATTAAATAAAATTGATGATTTTCGACAGTGATGTATTATCTGAACCAACTGGATATTCTCTATTTAATTAATAAAGGACTGATCACCAGTATTTAATTAGGAGGGGTGTCACACTTTGCATGGGGAATCATAGCGTCCACCCCCTTGTGGTTTGGAAGAGTACCAGACTTGATCAACTTCCTAGCCAAACCAGGAGTAATAACTGTCGGAGTAACAACATCAAAAGATGGTAACTTAGCCTAGGAAAGTTTATCAGTCACCTGGTCGACCTGCTTCTCTGCAAGCCCTCTCCTAAGTATCCTCAAAGGTATTTCAACATATTTGGGAACTGCATCCTTGGGAGATGGGTCTTTGGGGGATGGGCCTTTGGGGGATGGGTCTTTGGGAACTGGGGGATTCATAACATCCCCTATTTTCTTCTTGTCTCCTTCAGCATGTGCTTGGGAGCCAGAAGTGCTACCACTAAAAAGGTTAGGAAACTTTCTCTTCTTCATGATTTCAGATAGAGGAGTATCTGAATCAGCAGAAACCTCTTTATCAAGATCAATTACTATAATTGGAGAAGCAGCAGGTCTAGCAATAAAGAAAGAAATGGTGTTTCTGTATTGAAGCAAATAGGAAGCGGACCTAACGTGCTCCTCAGCAACTATCTTGTGAAGCCCTTAGATAAACTTCAATTCTTTTAAATTTACTTCACTCTCTTTGGGGGATTTTCTTTTTTGGTCAACTGCAATTCAATTTACAAAGCAATAGTCAGTATGATAGTTTATCAAATATAAACAGGGAAAAATTACTGAAACACAAAATAACATATTTCATGGCCAAAGTGGGGACATCTAGGTCCTTGATATTTAGCACCTCCAACTAAAGGAGTATGTTGCCAATTTTTTACAACTACCCCATGATAAAAATAATCCCTATTATAATTAGGGAGGTTAACTACTAAAGCTTTACTAACTGCCCTAGTTTTCAAATAATAACTGGTATCACTAGTTACCTATTTATAATAAGGCATTATTTATGGAATCCCTAGATGGGTTCCATAGATTTGATTTAACCTATATACTCCATTCACTACTCTCCATGTGTTAGGAGCTACTCTTCCAGGTACAACATCAAAATATTGACAAAACTCCAGACACATAGGATTCGGAGGAAATGTGAACCCACATTTGGTAATAAAGATGGAAGGACCAATGGCCCTTAGCAAGAGAGAAAAAATTAGAAGGAAAAGTGGGATGTTCTACTACACCCCAAGATGGAATGTTAAAGTCAATTCTAAACTGATCAAGCGACTCGATAGAATAAACCATGATAAAAAGAAAAGAAGAAAAATTCTTACAAAGGTTTAAGTATTCAGCAAGAACTCAAGAGAGAAAAGAAAAAGATTGCACGAAAGATCAAAGAACACAACGGCAGAATCAGAAATGAGAGGTAGTAAATGATCGAAGTTTTATCGCTCTTTTTATAATACGCATCTTAAACTGGGAAAAGTAATCATTAAAGTGAATGACGGTTGAGTTTACAGCGGCCAACAAAGTAATGATAGTTTGTAGTGTGCAGGAATTCTTTTAAATGGAAACTTTCATCGTCGGCAAAGATATTGATCCTTGGGTTTTGAGTCAAGCTATGTAATTTTATTTTGGGTGGGATATTTTTTAAGTCTAGTAGAGCTTGACGACCCTTTACGATTTTATTTTGGCTTTTGTCCCGGAATAGCCAAAGGGGGAGATTTGTAAGGACACAAGTCTCCGATTGAGTCTTAATGTAGTGTTGGCTCAATTCCGGACAAAAACATTTTGAGTCATAGGATAGTGTTCAAGTGTATCCATCCAAGCCTATGACGTGTTAGTTGAAGACGTAGCGACCAAGAGTATAAAGCTTCATCAAATGTCGAGTTTAGTGTGCCTCGTTTCTACGTCAACAACATTATTCCATGCTCCTAAGGTATGAATGCAATTTATACATATATATATATATATAGGAGCTTGGAAATTTATTTGGTGTAATTTATAAAAAATTTATAAATTGTTTTAACGACTTTGTTTTACTCAAAAAATATTTTTAGAACTTATCATAAAGAGTTTTGGACTTAGAATGAATATTTTATTATTTTTTAATTTTCTGACACGTCATCCGAATCACACTGGAATCTCATTCAAACGAGATTACCAGGTCGTTCGAACGAGACTTCTGACGATATTCATTTTTCTCCTATGGAACATTGTTAGTAAAGTCGTTCGAACGAGATTTGGCGGGAACAGGTTTTTTGGCAGTTTTTGACGGTTTTCCCACTTTTCCCACTTCTTTTCCCCACTATCTTTTTCCCGAATCATTAAGTGCGCGAACCAACATTTTGGAACTAACTTTTTCACATACTACAATCTCCAAGAGAGAGTTTGAGAGCAAAAATTCCAAAAAAGAAAGAGTTCATGTTTTAAGTGTTTGCTTTTCAAGAAAATTCCAAAAACACTTTTATTTCATCCAATTGTTTAGTTTATCCAAGTTCTTTAATATATATACCTTGCTTGGAGTTTTGGCACCGGTTTTATCTCTACCGATTAAATAGTATTGGGGTTTACTTCTACATCCCACAAAGAAGAAGACTTATTTGTTGCTGTGGCATTCTCATACGGTGAAAGGCACCGTGTGTGGTTGATGGGTTCCTAAAAGTACAATCGGTGGATTCTGAGACCACGGTGGACCTCCGTGGTTATTCTCTAGGCAGAGGTGTGTACAAGAAGAAGTGTCGGGGCTTGGACGGAGTCAAGTCGAGTGTTGTAAGTCTTACTGTCGTGTACTTATAAAACCATACTTAGTGGATTTGAGGCTAGGGTCATCCGAGATTTTTTCCCATTGTGGGTTTTTCCCCGTACATCGCGACGTAGTGGTTATTTGTTTATTTTATCTTTTGTAAAATTCACATTAAATGCACGCTTAGGTAAAAAGATAAAATTGGTTTAAATCACTACTCATGCTTAAGTTGGTGCTAAATTAATTTGGGTAAATATTAATTTAATTCAAGTCAACATTTAATTTGTTAAAATTGGTTTGGCCTAATTTGGTAATATTGAAAATATGGTTTAGGCAAATTTCTAGGACTTGGGTTAAATTGGTTTAAGTGAATATTCGTTGTTGTCTAATTTAATTTCACTTTGAACTTGGTTTAATGTTAATTTGAAAGAAATTAAAATTTATTGTGTGTGTTTGTTAATTGAACCATCTCGCTTCTGCATCTCCTTAAAAGAAAATTACTTTTTGTAAGATTTAAAAAATTGGGGATATATCTCGTTTTCAAATTGGTATCAGAGCGGGATCGCTAAATTATTGGGTTTAAGATCCTTTTAAATATTTTTGACTAAAATGGAATTTTCCCCATTTTGAAAATTTCCTATTTTCAATGGTTCCAACTACGCGTATTGGAAAGCGTGTATGGAATTGGCACTTAAATCTATCAACTAGAGGGTTTGGTTATCTGTTGTTAATGAGTGGTCCCCACCTACACATTTAGTAGATAATGAGCGTGTCCCCAAACCCACCGATAGATGGAGTGAGAATGAATTTAAACTTGCTAATTTTAATTCTCAAGGTTTAAATGCCTTGTTTAGCGCGGTCACACCGGATGAATTTCGTCGTATTATGATGTGTGAAACTGCTAAAGAAGGTTGGGATATTTTATAACTCACTCATGAAAGAACTTGTGTCGTTAAGGCTTCAAATATCCAAAACCTCACCACACAATTTGAGACCATCAAAATGAATGAAAAATAAACTTTTGACGAATTTTATGCTAGACTTTCCGATATAGTTGTAACAACCCAGTCTTTTGAGCTACTATTCTATATTATTTTGCCCGATGGGCTAATTTTATAAAATAGGGGATGTTGGAGTAAATATTATTTCCCGTGATATTAAGGGATAATATTTAATATGTTTTGTCTATTTACCGTATGAGAAGGTAAATAGCATTATATTGTGGTTTATTACGTCGTTATATGTTATACGACAGTTACGACTCATATTTAAATTGGAGTATAATTAATGAAATAAAATAAATTTGGAACATAAATATAGTTCACTTTATTCCGAATGCCAAAATAGGGGGTGCGATTATTTTTAGAATAGTCGAGATAGTCGAAATAAGTGCCAAGTTGTATTTTTTAGTTTCGGGCACTTTTGGGGTGTTATGACTCAATTATGTGGATACGAGTCATTTTAATGGTGTATTAGCAATTAAAAGAGGGGAATTGTGTTTTAAGGCCCATATAAGTCCCCTAACCCTTTTATTGTCTCATTCTTATGTTAGAAGCCAAAGGAGAGAGAGAGAGAGAGAGAGAGAGAGAGAGAAGAGAGAGTTTGGAGAAATGGAGAAAAAGAGAGAAAAATGGAGATTTCGGCTGAAATCCGTCGCTACCGGAGGAGAATCCAAGACTACGAACCCGAGGCAAGTTTCTTATTTTCTAGATGTTGATTTAATGTGATAAATTGCATGTATAGTTAGGTTTTTGGAGATTTAAACCATAAATGGGTTTTTGTTGATTTTGGTGGTTAAGCCCTTAAATCTTTGTTTTAATTTGATTTGAGGAGAAATTATTAGTTAGTAATTGTGTAGAAGTGATTTGGCAGAAATTTTTGTTGTTGATGTTGGGAGAGATCAAGGATTTTATGGTTTTTGGGATTTTAAGGTTCTACAACCCGTAACTAAAACTTGGGAATTCAGCAGGGCCAAATCGATTCGCCCCTAGCGAATTGACTCGGTAATGGGGAAGAGGTTAGGTCTAAGTTGACCGAATTGATTCGGACCATACGAATCGATTCAGGGTTATTCAAAATGTCAGGGTCTTCTTGACCGAATCGATTCGGCCTATCTGAATCGATTCACTTCCAAGACCGAATCGATTCGGCCAGGGCGAATCGATTCAGAATGCCTGCATTTTTAGAATGTTCTTCCAGCTTAGTTTTCAGCCCCTTTTCTTTTAGGTTCGAGGTTTAGGAACCTTCCTTTGGGAAGTAATGAGGAGTCCTAGAGGGTTGTTTTGGGTAGACAAGTGTCCTAGGCTAAAATAGGATAATTGGGCTTACCCCGAGGGCTAGTTTGGGTAGGTTAATATCCGAATTATATAGGAAGTTAACCTATAAATAAATTGGAGATAAAATGATAATGTTGGGGCTTTGGGGAGTCTATTATTGAGGGAGACTCATTTTGATGATTTATGGTTTTTTGTTGGACTCTTGGATACTAATGTGAGTCTACTTCCCTTCAGGTCTTAGGTCATTAAAATAATATGACCCTAAGAATAAGAAATATATATTCTAAAATTTGGCACTAATGGCTTAGTAAAAATGATTTGAGAAAGTAAAAATGGACGTTTTTAAATGGAAATAAAATGATTTTTATAAATGTTAAAATATGGATACACACCTCTCTAAATCGCTATCATAAGGGAAGTTCGCGAATGTGTGGTGAAGCCCCATGGCTAGTGAATGCAGGGTGGATATAGTCCCTAGTCCATATGAGAGTTTATTGTATGTTTCTGCGCTAGTTAGGTGATTCTATGTGTGGTCATGACTATTTCGCAGGCATATGGCCGCTTCCCGACGTTTCGGTAGGATCCCAGATTGTCTTGATGATAGGCCCTGGAAGATGATAGCCATTTAGGGGCGTGCATAGTGGGGAAACCTGGACGGGAGGTCTTAGATTGCGTTATATAATATGATATATAACTATGGATAATAATGTGGGACGTTATTGGGATTAAAGAATTTGATGATAATGAAATGGCTTTAATTTACATTTCCTGGATGGAATAAGGTAAATGGGATGTTAAATACATTTTTCGGATGGAAGAAGGAAAATGGATGATATGATATGAAAAGGTTAAAGCATTTTTATGATAATAAAACTTGCTTTAGAATGTATTTTTCTTGGATGGAAGAAAGGAAATAAAATTGGTAAAGAAAGTTTTGAAATGAGATTAATTGGTAAACATTTGATAAAATGTTGTACCATTTATATATATTCCTTAAGAAGAAATAGGAATTATTCTTTTAGATGGTGAATGGGTTTATTTATGTTTCCTTGAGTAGCTGTAGATGTGATTTCCCATACATATATGTATATATTAATTGTGTGCTGAGGGTCTAATGGATCTCGACGATTAACCTTGCCTAGTAGTAGTGTATCGGGGGAGTTCCTTGTTTGGATTTCGCTTCGCGAGACACCCCACGCACGAATAGGGCATAGTGTTGAGAATTGGGAGAAGTTAGCCCTTAGTACTTGGGTTAACTAGAGAATCATTTCATTGATATTGCACTAGGTTGTGCTTTTAGATTGAGAGATGAGAATTATTATTGTTAATTGCGAGAATTACGCACTTAACTGTCATGCATTTTAGTCACATGGGAATCATATCAAATCGGGCCCTGACCCGTCTATATTTCTATGTTTTTGCATATACTTCTTGTCATACATGTGCTCTACCGCATGGACACCCGTATTTACATTTCCATTCCGGTTTTCATGGAGCTATGGCATATTGCGAATGTTGTAGGTTATTTATATTAGACGCTTCTTTCCATTGTACTTTAGTTATGTTCAGTTTATTTATTCGGGCGTGTTGCACTCATTTATTATAATGTAATATTTAATGTGTAATAATCGGTGTAACTATTTGTATTAGTCTGTTCACCGGCATCTTATTCGGTGATTATTTATTATATTGTTATTATTTATTCATTGATTTTTGAGATCCATTGTTTTTGCAAATGGGATTGTCTAAGAGTTTGTATTCTACTTTGCTAAATTTTAAATTTGACAGTCCATTTTCTAAAATGATTGGTGGTTATCTCGTACTATTATTTTAATCGACAGTGATGCTGAGAATGTACCATCTATAATTCCTGCGATTATTTGAGTATAGGGATGGCCACCTATTATTTTAGTTGGCGAGTTGTCACAGATGGTATCAGAGAATTAGGTTCTAGAGTCCTTAGGAATCTGTGCGGATGTATTACGCCTTCTGCATTTCTTTTGAATTGATATAGAGCCTTAGGATTAAGATTGTTGATTTCTCTAGTGAGATTTCGTTATCCTGCTATGATAAGAAAACCCCAAAAATCTTTTGCGCGTTCGTGTGAGACTCGTAAGTCGGCAGATGAAGGGCATCAAGGAAGGCCGTTGTGAAGGCGTCACGAGATGGGATTACTAAGAACTGTGAGCTGTAGTCGGGGATGAGGGCCTCTTTAGAGGTCGCTCCCTTTGTAGCATTATCTTATGTTGCTATCGTGACTACTAAGTACAATAGGTATAGTTTTCCAAGTTCCGTTGCCATCAGAGAGTGGTACTAAGCTTGGGATTCCAAGTGACGTTAATTTTGAAGTTGAGATGTCCTCGAAGATAACTACCTGTTGAAGTTCAGTCGGATGGAGGAAGTGTAATCTCATTCGGTGGAAGTATAAGGCCCGAGAGTTTTGTCTTCTAATGGGGTATAGAAGTGCCCAGGTGTGAAGATTGGAGGAAAATCTTTCACCAATAGGAGTAAGGTTGAAGTGGAAGAAATGGTAGTCGCCCCACTTTGGTGGAGCAAGAATTTTTTCTCATAGATAAACCCGTTAAATGTTTTCAACAGCGAATTTCTCTAGGATGTTAGGAAGGATGAGAAAGTAGATTCTCAAGTATTCACACAAGGTTAGGTTAGAGGCCGACAGTGAATAAAGGGTGTTATGGTTAAGAGACTGTACACCGAAATAAGGATGTTATAAGGAAGATATAGAGCCCTTCAGTGAAATGATAGGCTCACAAGTAAGTGTTGCTAACACCTCTAGAGAATTAGTGTTCATGAGACCCCAACGGTGGACATACACCCGGGGAAGACTCATTGAACTAAGGCAAGGGAGGTCGATAGCGTGTCCTATTTTATTGAAGAATTTAAGGGAACTACGCATTTTAATCTTGTCATTTGAAGAACGAGGATAAGAATAGGGTGCCTAGTTGGGGCGTAGATGGAAGTAGATGGTTCGGATAAGACTGGAAAAATGTGTCTAGGAACCATTTGAGGTGGCCGGAGATTGTCAAGTATGTTGACGGAAATTTCCACCATGGTTGAGGGTGGAGCATTCCTTATTATAAGATGGAATAGTATTGTATTTACCCTAGATTCGGGTGTGTAAATCCAGCTTGTGGTAGTATCGATATTATTATAGTGAGTATACCTATATGACTTCCGTGGAAGGGAGGTTCTATATTTTCTTTCGCTTGTTATTAGGCGAGTGATGATATTTTAAAAGTATATGTGTGGTATGTGCTACTTGTATTATATGTAATATACGAGTAAATATACTCTTAGTTTTGTTGGTGCGATAGCAGGCGAATAAATCGCGAGGCTATCCTATTTCTAGTTCTATAGAGAACTAGTAGTTCTATAATATCTCTCCTGGATACAGGTTGAGACTTTATAGAGGTGGATTAAGGTAGGTAAGAGATTTTCATTACTTATTTTGTTTGCCTTGTTTGTTTTGTTTGATTGTTTGTTTGCCTTGCTTGTGTATGATGTTGCTTAATCTCCACGACCAACCAAGTTAAGTAGTATTGCATTGGAGGGGTTCCTTGTCTAGATTTTGCTTTTGCGAGACGCTCCACGTGTGAACCTTAACGAAGTTGAAAGTGGAGAGATGCTGTAATTCTTTTCTTTTTCCTTCTTTTCTTTCTTTATGTTGGTTGAGTGCTGGGTTGGAAGATTTAGCTGAGAATCACGAAATCGAGTGATTAAGGGGCTAATATAAAGTTAAAGTGCGAGATATGAGCACTGCGATAGTTTTCCCTCTGATCGATGTGGGGGAAGACTAAGATATTAAAGTCAAATAGAGACTTGTGGTTATGCCTTAATGAGAAGGCCATTTATAAAAATGTATACATGTGTATATTGGGATAAAGTATTTGTGGCATCTTACAGAAAGTACATGCCAGATTAGTAAAATTTTTAGTTGATTGAGATGGTAGGACTTAGGAGTAGAAGTTCATTAGTAGAGTTATAAGTTAGGATTTTAGCGATCCCAATCATGTGTCTTAGACCATTACATCTCGACGACCGACGATGCAAGATAGTAGTGTAATGGGAGGGTTCCTTGTTTGAATTTCGCTTCGGTGAGATGTCCCACGCATGAAACCGAGTGAATGTTGGAAGTTGTGAAAGGTCTTGGACACTAGGGATATAATTAGTATAATACTTATACGACTTGATTAGGATGTAGATCGACTTTAGGATTATTAGGATGTAAGGCCCTTAGGGCATGCGACATTATTGTAGGAAGGCGGTACGGGGTTGACCACAATAGGTTTGTGGGTTAACTCTAAGTAGGATTGGGTCCCTAGAATAGAGAAGTATGGGATCTCGAGTGATTCGGAATGTTAGGCCATAGAAGGTGGGGCCTTTCTTAGATAGAGCGTTACGTCGGTAACCTATCTTTCGGGGAGTTGAAGTATGAGTTGACTTTTACTCCTGCACTCGTGTTGTTGAGATCAAGAGTGGATTTAATGAACAAGTCTCTGCCAGGAACGGGAAGTAATAATATGGGAGCATGGACCCATTGTTTATGCGTCTCACAAACTTAAATTTTATGAGAAGTATTATTCCCCGCTTGATGTAGAGTTCGTAGAGGTAGTATTTGCCTTAAGGAAATAGAGGCACTACTTCCTGGGCAAGAAATTGGGTCATTTTACGAGCAACAGAGTGTTGTAATATGTGTCGGAGTGGCAGAGTTGGTGTGTAGAGTTCTTAAAGGACTATCAATGGGATATCCCCTTTCGCTAAGGAAATGAGGATGGGGTAGTAGATGCGCTGAGGAGAAAACCCATCAGAGAGATTAGTGAGGCATGGAATGCCAAGTGGAACGAGCCTCACCGAGGGAACACTATAGTAAGAGCGTTCATGTCCGTAATTGACCAATTCACCTACTAGTGTAAAGAGACTAGTGGTGGGACGAGGAAGGATTGGAGTAGTAGCTTTTATGGATCGAAATTTTCGTACAATAGTTTGGATCGTCCTCTATAAGTATGGTGTCGTGTGTGTGTGGCCTATTGTAATTGGCTTAGTGTTTTGCCTGCTCATTGGGATGGAACCAATGGATAATATATTCCTTGGGCTTAGAATGTTCCGGGAATATTTCTTTAAGGATTGGGCTCCTTGAGCCGCATACTTTCAAGGGCTACGCCAATGCTAATAGAAGAAAGTAGTGTTGAGGTGAGCGATTAATAGTTAGCATACTTATTCCTTGGCAAGGGTGTAACATAATTCGGGAAGAAAGACAATTTGTGCCGAGAGGTGTAGGTATCTCCTTTCGTAATAGAAAGGTAGGATCGATAGTTCATGAGGAACGTGTTGGTGCTATGTTAGAGCACGGAGATGTAGACTAAGATCGAATAGTGATTACCTTAGTCCGAGTCCAATGGGGACGCCGCACTGCCAAGGGGTTTGTTAAGAATGATAGAACAATAGTTTATTATAGTATACCTTCATATGGTTATAGGGTATGCCTGAATTTTGAGGGAAAAACTCCTTTCTAGGGGGGAGTATGTAACAACCCAGTCTTTTGAGCTACTATTTTATATTATTTTGCCTGATGGGCTAATTTTATAAAATAGGGGATGTTGGAGTAAATATTGTTTCCCGTGATATTAAGGGATAATATTTACTATGTTTTGTCTATTTACCGTATGAGAACGTAAATAGCATTATATTGTGGTTTATTGCGTCGGTATATGTTGTACGACGATTATGACTCATATTTAAATTGGAGTATAATTAATGAAATAAAATGAATTTGGAACATAAAAATAGTTCACTTTATTTCGAATGCCAAAATAGGGGGTGCAGTTATTTTTAGAATAGTCGAGATAGTCGGAATAAGTGCCAAGTTGTATTTTTGAGTTTCGGGCACTTTGGGGGTATTATCACTCAATTATGTGGATACGAGTCATTTTAATGGTGTATTAGAAATTAAAAGAGGGGAATTGTCTTTTAAGGTCCGTATAAGTCCCCTAACCCTTTTGTTGTCTCATTCTTATGTTAGAAGCCAAAGGAGAGAGAGAGGGAGAGAGAGAGAAGAGAGAGTTGGGAGAAATGGAGAAAAAGAGAGAAAATTGGAGATTTGGGCTGAAATTCGTCGCTACCGGAGGAGAATCCGAGACTACGAACCCGAGGCAAGTTTATTACTTGCTAGATGTTAATTTAATGTGATAAATTGTATGTATAGTTAGGTTTTTGGAGATTTAAACAATAAATGGGTTTTTGTTGATTTTGGTGGTTAAGCCCTTAAATCTTTGTTTTAATTTGATTTGAGGAGAAATTATTAGTTAGTAATTGTGTAGAAGTGATTTGGTAGAAATTTTTATTGTTGATGTTGGGAGAAATCAAGGATTTTAGGGGTTTTGGGATTCTAGGGTTCTACAACTCGTTGCCCAAACTTGGGAATTATGCAGGGCCGAATCGATTCTCCCCTAGCGAATCGATTCGGTAATGGGGAAAAGGTCAGGTCTGAGTTGACCGAATCGATTCGAACAATCCGAATTGATTCAGGGTTATGCAAAATGCCAGGGTCTTCTTGATCGAATCGATTTGGCCTATCCGAATCGATTCGCTTTCAAAACCGAATCGATTCGGCCAGGGAGAATCGATTCGAAATGCCTGCATTTTTAGAATGTTTTTCCAGCTTATTTTTTAGCCCCTTTTCTTTTAGGTTTAAGGTTCAGGAACCTTCCTTTGGGAAGTAATGAGGAGTCCTAGAGGGTTGTTTTGAATAGACTAATGTCCTAGGCTAAAATGGGATAATTGGTTTACCCCTAGGGCTAGTTTGGGTAGGTTAATATTCGAATGATATAGGAAGTTAACCTAAAAATAAATTGGAGATAAAATTTTAATGTTGAGACTTTTGGGAGTTTATTATTGAGGGAGACTCATTTTGATGATTTATGGTTTTGTGTTGGACTCTTGGAGACTAGTGTGAGCCTATTGGCACTTCGGGTCTTAGGTCATTAAAATAATATGACTCTAGGAATAAGAAATGTATATTCTAAAATTTGGCACTAATGGCTTAGTACAAATGATTTGAGAAAGTAAAAATGGATGTTTTCAAATGGAAAGAAAATGATTTTCATAAATGTTAAAATATGGACACACACCTCTCTAAATCGCTATCATAAGGGAAGTTCGCGCATGTGGTGAAGCCCCCTGGCTAGTGAATGCAGGGTGCATATAGTCCCTAGGACATATGAGCGTTTATTGTATGTTTATGCGCTGGTTAGGTGATTCTGGGTGTGGTCATGAGTATCTCGCAGTCATATAGCCGCTTCTCGACGTTTCGGTAGGATCCCATATTGTCTTGATGATAGGCCCTGGAAGATGATAGTCATTTAGGGTCGCGCACAGTGGGGAAACCCGGACGGGCGGTCTTAGATTGCGTTATATAATATGATATATAACTATGGATAATAATGTGGGACATTATTGGCATTAAAGCATTTTATGATAATGAAATGGCTTTAATTTACATTTCCTGGATGGAAGAAGGGAAATGGGATGTTAAATACATTTTTCGGATGGAAGAAGGAAAATGGATGATATGTTATGAAAAGGTTAAAGTATTTTTATGATAAAAATACTTGCTTTAAAATGGTATTTTTCCTGGATGGAAGAAAGGAAATAAAATTAGTAAAGAAAGTTTTGAAATGAGATTAATTGGTAAACATTTGATAAAATGTTACACCATTTATATATATTCCTTAAGAAGAAATAGGAATTTTGCTTTTAGATTGTGAATGGGTTTATTTATGTTTATTTGAGTAGCTGTAGATGTGATTTCCCATACATATATGTATATATTAATTGCTTGCTGAGGGTCTAATGGATCTCGACGATCAACCTTGCCTAGTAGTAGTGTATCGGGGGGGTTCCTTGTTTGGATTTCGCTTCGCGAGACACCCCAAGCACGAATAGGGCATAGTGTTGAGAATGGGGAGAAGTTAGCCCTTAGTACTTGGGTTAACTAGAGCATAATTTCATTGATATTGCGCTAGGTTGTGCTTTTAGATTAAGAGGTGAGAATTATTATTGTTAATTGCGAGAGAATTACGCACTTAACTGTCATGCATTTTAGTCACATGGAAATCATATCAAATCGGGCGCTGACCCGTCTATATTTCTATGTTTTTGCATATACTCCTTGCCGTACAGGTTCTCTACCGCATGGACACCCGTATTTACATTTCCATTCGGGTTGTCATGGAGCTACGGCATATTGCAAATGTTGTAGGTTATTTGTATTAGACGTTTCTTTCCATTGTACTCTAGTTATGTTCAGTTTATTTATTCGGGCGTGTTGCCCAAGTGTTGCACTCATTTATTATAATGTAATATTTAATGTGTAATACTCGGTGTAACTATTTGTATTGGTCTGTTCACCGACAGCTTATTCGGTGATTATTTATTATATTGTCATTCTTTATTCATTACTATTTGATATCCACCATTTTTGCAAATGGGATTGTCTAAGAGTTTTTCTTCTACTTTACTTAATTTTAAATTTGACAGACCGTTTTCTAAAATGATTGGTGGTTATCTCGTACTATTATTTTAATATCAACAGTGATGCGGAGAATGGACCATCTACGATTCTTGTGATTATTAGAGTATTGAGCTGGCCACCTATTATTTTAGTAGGCGGGTTGTCACAATAGTTAATTCATCTTTTAATTTGGGAGAGTAAAATACCCGACAACCGAGTAGTAAATAAAATTTTAAGGTCCCTACCCGATAGATTTATTCCTAAGGTGATCGTGTTAAATTCTTTACCCACTTTAGCCTCTATGAAATTAAAAGAGCTCGTAGGTGATTTACAAACCTATGAACTAGAAATGTTTTCCTCCAAAACTGAAAAGAAAATAGATAAGGCCGTTGCCTTGAAAGCTCAAAAGGAGGAAACACAAGTAGTAGAGAGTGAGAGTGAGAGTGAATTGGAAGATATGGTTATGTTTGCTAGGAAGTTTAGAAAATTTCTTAAATTTAATAAAGATAAATTTAAAAATGATTATAAGAAATTTGAAAATTCTAAGCATGACAAACCCGAGAAGATCCCTAAAACGTTTAATGAAAATTTAAATAGGAACGAGTCAAATAGGTGTTATGGTTGTGAAGGGCATGGCCATAGAGCAAAATAGTGCCCCACTAAATTAAGGATAGAGGGTAAGCAACCAATTTCTTTTAATGCAACCCTTAGTGATAGAGAAAATGAAGAGGGACCCGATTCCCCCACTAAGCCCAACTTTTTGGCTTTTATGGATAGTCATGTCAGTGATAGTGAGCACTCCTCTATTGATGAAATTTTAACACGTGACACTTCCAAGGTCAAAGTTTATGATTACCTTGTGTTTGATGGTTGTGAGAGTGGAGAATAAAGAGGGAGTGAAAGTAAAAATGAGGTTGATGTGAGTGAACTTCAAATTGCATTTCAAGAATTATTTGAAGAATCACTTCAATTAAAAAGAACAAATTTGAAGTTAAAAGCTAGTTTAAGAGAGAGTGTCAAGGTCATTGAGGATAGTATGTTGGTTTAAGACCTTAGGACACGTGAGAGAGCTCTTCGTGAGAAGCTTGAATATGTAGAAGGCGAGAGAGATAACCTTAAAGGTTTAATGAAATCCTTGAAAAATGAGCTTCTTGTGTTTGAAGAGAGGAATGTTGTATTAGAGTCTAACATTTTAGAATTAGAAAATAAATTAAAAGACTCTAGTAAAGTCAAATTTGATTTGGATTTTCGTTCGGAGAAATTAGATAAAATATTAGGAATGGTCCAAATTAAAAATGACACTTGTGGTTTAGGCTTCGATACTTGTCATGAGTCAACTCTTAAAGCCAAAGCCAATATTTTAGGAGAATCCTCTAGGAACAATGCTATAGATCATTCCTTAGGAAAATATTTTCGCCGAGTCTTTAGGTGCTCACATTGTGGTCGAAAAGGTCATCTTAAGAAATTTTGCTTCGATCTTAAATGCGATCCTAGAAAATCCCAACGCAAGGCAACCGAGGTAGCCAAGATTCCTACACCCCGTGGTCATCATTCATCATTAGTTTGGGTTAGGAGATCCGACTTGGTAGCTTTACAAGATAGGATTTTTTATTCTCATTTTCTTTCACATGCATCCTCACTTGCTAAATCTAAAGGTTGAATGTGTTTGTTGTTTGCATACTTTAGCTTTTGAGCCTCATGATATATCACCATGCTAATTGTATGCTTGTTTTAATCATTTTCTAGTCTATGCTCCATTCTTAATCACATGCTAGAATTATGATTCTTGTTTATCTTTGGTATTATATTTTCTTTCATTGTAGTTTTCATTAAATGAAAAATACAAAAAGATTTTATATATCATTTGTGTTTTACCTCTTTAGTAATTTAAGATTAATAAAAAATACAAATGACTTTTGTGTGTCTTTTGAGTAAATATTTTTATTTTTGGTTAAAGAAATTGTCAAAAATGTAATACCCCGTAATTTTAATGATTTTTAAAATGGATTATATTTTAAATTAATGGATTAATTGGATTTTATTATAAATTAATTCATTTGGGTTTTATCCGAATTGTGGATATTAAAATGAATGATTCTGGATATTACTTAAAGATATTTAGGTAATATATGAATGTGATGTTATTGATATTGCTGTGAGATATTAATTCGGTAATTTGAATGTTTAGTCAGACGCGGTATGGGACGTGTCGGGACTAATTTGTTAAATTAAAAAGGGAACTTATTTTTATATCGACCTTATAGTTATTTTGAGTGCGTTGTTGCATCCGTAAGGGTTGAAATAGTCAGAAAAGTCTATTTGGATGTTGATTTTGGGTCTCGGGTCATTTGGAAATTAAAAGACAACCCAAAAGGGCATTTTGGTTATTTTTACAAGGGGGATGAATAGTGATTTCGGATTTTGTCTTATTATAAGTATTTGGAGATTAGTTGTACGTGGGTTCATTCATCTCTTCTACAAAATATTGAGAGGTCATCTTAGGTCATCTTCTTAGAGAGAATGAAAGGTTGCTTGGAAGAAGAGAAGTTTACTTGGGAAGGAGGAGAACCAAAAGACCAAAGGTCACCACCACCAACCACCACCGAAAGTAGCCGGAGAAAGGGGAGAACCACCTGTGATATACAACCCCAAAGGATCAGACCTTCATTAGAGGCAAGTATTTGATAATTGCAATCTAAGTTTGTATATTGTCAATGTTAAGATAGTTATAAAAATGAGATTTTACATGTTTGGAAGATGAAAAGATAGCGTTGTTAATGGATTTCTGGAATCTTAAAATATATAGGAATCAAACTCATGTTGTAGGCACTTAGTAATCCAAGAAATATTCATCAATCTGTTGAAGAAATTCTGAAAATCATTGTTGTGTTCTTGAAGATATCATGTATATAATTTTCATGAAAAAGAGGATAAACATATGCTTTTAATTCAAACTCTTGATGATTCTAAGATGTTTAGAGCATTAAAAATCATTCACATATGTTGCTATATCATGTATTAAGGTTTATAAGGAATTTGGGTAGTTAATATGAATGTTTAAATGATCAAAAGTGATGAAACCCATAGTAGAAGAAATGCAGAAAACTGGGTTGTTATCTGGGCGATCGATCGATTGACCCCCTTCCTTCGATCAATCGACCTCCCCATAATTTGTGAAGTTGTTTCTTTTTAATGCTTGTTCGTATTCAAAACCTTTTCTAAATCTTTCGTGATTATTAATTGGATATAATGGGACTTAGGAAGGTTCAGTAAGTCCTAGTTAAGAATTTAATTGATTTGAATGGGATTTAATTGATTAGAATTATGATAATTATAGAAATTTCGGTTGCTAGATTCATGTGTTGGATTTTAATTTGTATGCATGAGGATTAAGGATAGGTCCAGTAGGGGAGATTTAATATAACACCTGGGTAGCCTTAGGGTTACAATTTGAGCATCAAGGATTGAGTTTAAGCTCATTATTGATTGCGCAAGGACTGAGTGTAGAACAAGCGCTTAGTGGTATGGCTCCTATATAGAGATGGGAGTTCAGACCATATTTGGTTGAAAGAGGGGATAAGATTATCCCGGTTGTGTATTTGAAGTTGATGGACCTCCACGACCGACAAAGTTAAGTAGTAGTGTATTGGAGGGGTTCCTTGTTTGGATTTCTCTTTGCGAGACGCTCCGCGCATGAACCTTAACGATGTCGTGATTGGAGAGATGTTATAGGATACGAGGATGTTGGTTTTGTTGATAAGTCATATAGTGTGAATGAAACACTATAGACTATGAGCCATGTGATGATGGTATTCAATCCTAGTTGATAGAAGATGTGTTTATAAGAGATTAGAAACAATCGATTTTAACCCTAATTAAGGGAGAGTTTAATTAGTAGTAATTCGGGAGATAAGATGAGGTGGACAAATAGGATATTAGTGATTTTCTTGATGAAGAAATATATTGAGGAAAAACCTATTTAAACCTTGGGTAATGAGTGAGACTCTGAGATAATAAAATTAAAGAAGTAAAGTCATAATATTTTAATACATAGGATTTGAGAGATATAATGCTACGTATGGGAATTATCGAAGGGTAGTGTGAGTACCTTGTTGATATTATATTATAGGTATGATAATGCCTATTTGATTGATTGATGATTTATGTGTATGACATACCTAGCTTACTTGCTATCGATGGGGAGGTTTGCGCGTGAGGGCAGTCATATCCTGATGAATCCATGGGATATTTGATTTGTCGCTCGAGAACATAGGTCTATGAAAGACTTATCGGTGAGTTGATAAGTTCGCTGACTATGGGAACGTAGGTATGTGCGTGGTCCGTGGGTATGAGAACTATGTTCGCCTCCAATTTGTATGTTGTTGTTTGTGGTTCGAGGAATCCTTACCGAACCTTTAGTCCCCTTATTCGACGACCAGCGATATTGGGACGTGATAGCAGAGTAATGCATTGCACCGCAGCTGTGACTCGGGGGTGCCGTATTATATATGTATATATATGATGAATTAAATGAATGAATGTATATAGTTGTTAAATCAATCTACTGTGTGATAATTGTAGATAACAGTAAATAGAGAAAGAGAATTGAATTAAGTTAATGAATGTTTATTCTTATAGATTTGAAAAGCTTAATTCATATAAATGAGAAACGATGCATGTTAATTGGAAATGTATATGAATGATTATACGACGTATGGTATGGGACATACGGGGTTATGATGTGGGATATAATCATATTAAGGAAACTAGTGAGGAAGAACCATTAACTAGGAGGTTAATAGGAAACGTTAAGTGTGCACTCTAGATGAGAGGTGAGAATAGCCAGTGAGAGTATCGATACTAACATGTACATAATAAATGCTTTATTGCACTTGTTAAATACTTGCTTTTTCAAAATCATTTTCACATCGGGCTCTGACCCGTTTCCTTGCATATTTTTTTTTCTATTGAATCTTCTATATCAGGTGTCTAGCATCAGGGACAACAACCTTAGTGGATTGTGACGAGCTATGGAGCTATGGAGTATTGCTTAGACTCCTATCTTTATTTGACTCACAGTATTCTTTTAGTTAGGGCATGTCGCCCAAAGGAATTCAGTTATATCTTTTCTAGCGGAGTCAAATACTCTTGTACTCATGTCATTTTAATACATTTATTATTGTTGGGATTAATGTATTGGTCAATTATTTGGGAATGTTTATTTCAATTGCATTTAAATTCTTTTGTATTAGTTGTTCGGTTATTAGTGTTGTAGAATAATATGTGTTGTTTTATTCGTAAACTAAAAATGGGTTTTTGTTGAAATTAAAATTTGGAAAGTTTTTAACACCAGTTAATTGAGTATTGGGTGATTTGTAAATGTTTCCGACAGTGATGCTAATAATGAGCCTACTGTATATTTTGTTTTAATTTGGTATGGGACTGGCCACCCGGTATTTAATTAGGCGGGGTGTTACAAAAAACTCAAAAAGATTTTATTTTGTGAGTATTTTAGTTTGACACACTTTATGTGGCATATACTTGTGTTTGAATCCCTTATTTTTCGCTCCCATTTGGTTAGAACTTTTGGTTAAGATTGTCAATCCTTTAAATGTTCTTTACCATGCTTACATGGAGTAGTTGGACTTCGTGTTTCTTAAATGGATTGTATTTTTATATGCCTCAATTCACACATGCACGAGCTCACTTGAAACTATAATTTCATTTGTATATTTGAGCCTTGTGAGGTGTTCTCCTACCAATCTTGTCATCTACATGTTATGTGACCTGGGAGGACTAGTGCATGTTAAAATGCGTTGCATGTGAGATTTGTGTGAGACATAAAAATGATATATATATATATATATATATATATGTATGTATGTATGTATATAAATGTTCATGGGGAAGGGCTCCGAAAGAAAATATCATCTTTTGCGAGTAAGCCACCGTTTGCTTGGACCTAAAAGAAATACGTGGTTCAAAGGCCTAAAAATATAATGGCATTAAAAGAAAAATAATTGCCAATTCCTTGTTTTAGTTGATTTATTCATTCAAAAGATTAAAATAATATGCTTAAATTGAGGGAGTTTGTATGGTATATCAACGGTTTGCACAATGTCCGTTTATCCTGGTTGTACTTTCAATGTCATGACTCTATTGGTTTGTAGAATCATCAAAATTCTAGATTGATATGCATTGTGTATGTTTGTTCATTGAGTTCAATCTATATTGTCACATGAGGTTATATTCAAATGTGATGAAGTTTGCAATCAAATGATAACTCTATGAACATATTTTAAGTGATTGGGTCTAAATTTAATTGTTGCTAGTTCACACCCTAACACTTCCGTTTCCATATGACACATTTTTGCCATATGAGTGTGAAAAGCTTATTGTATTTTGTGTCATGTGTGGTGTTTATACCGAGTATATGTACGTGTGCATTAATGATATTTATGATGTACTCATATATGAGGTATTCTATTTGTCTTTTCCTTGCTTTCTAGTCCATCTATACTTCTACTTCATAATTAGTATCTATCTTATTGCATTCTTTGTTGATATCACATGTTTAATACTTTATGTATCACATTGGTATCATTTTCTTGCATCTTAGTTCGTATCCTTTATTCTGTGTATGGATTAGTTATGCTTTTGTTGCTCATATGCTTTCATGTTCTTATCACTCTAAGCTTCATCGTGTTTAAAATTTCTTTTATCTTTTGTCTATTCCTGAACAAAAAGGGGGAGAATGATAGGGCGAGACATGGTATCTAATCCTATTGTAATCGTATCTTAGTTTGGGAGATTTCATTTAGGGAAGTCACGACCTTCGTAGGTAGATCACAGTTGATAAAGGGGAGAATTAATTTAGGGGGAGTATTTATTTATTTTACATGCATTTAATATTCTTGATATTCCCTATGCGTTTGATAGTTTGCCTAAGTGTGCAGGAATTCTTCTAAATGACAACCTTCATCGTCGACAAAGATATTGATCATTGGGTTTAGAGTCAAGCTATGTAATTTTATTTTGGGTGGGATATTTTTTAAGCCTAGTAGAGCTTGACGGGCCTTTAGGATTTTGTTTTGGCTTTTGTCCCAGAATAGCCAAAGGGGGAGATTTGTAAGGACACAAGTCTCCGATTGAGTCTTAATGTAATGTTGGCTCAATTCCAGACAAAAACATTTTGAGTCATAGGATAGTGTTCAAGTGTATCCATCCAAGCCTATGACGTGTTAGTTGAAGACGTAGCGACCAAGAGTATAAAGCTTCATCAAATGTCGAGTTTAGTGTGCCTCGTTTCTACGTCAACAACATTATTCCATGCTCCTAAGGTATGAATGCAATTTATACATATATATATATATAGGAGCTTGGAAATTTATTGGGTGTAATTTATAAAAAATTTATAAATTGTTTTAACGACTTTGTTTTACTCAGAAAATATTTTTAGAACTTATCATAAAGAGTTTTGGACTTAGAATGAATATTTTATTATTTTCTGATTTTCTGACACGTCGTTCGAATCACACTGGAATCTCATTCAAACGAGATTACCATGTCGTACGAACGAACTGGCATCTCGTTCGAACGAGATTCCAGGTCGTTTGAACGAGGCTTATGACGATATTCCTTTTTCTCCTCCGGAACATCGTTAGTAAAGTCGTTTGGACAAGAATGTCGTTCGAACTAGATTTGACGGGAACAGGTTTTTTGGCAGTTTTTGACGATTTTCCCACTTCTTTTCCCCATTATCTTTTGCCAAAATCATTAAGTGCAGGAACCAATATTTTGGAACTAATTTTTTCACATACTACAATCTCCAAGAGAGAGTTTGAGAGCAAAAATTCCAAAAAAGAAAGAGTTCATGTTTTTAGTGTTTGCATTTCAAGAAAATTCCAAAAACACTTTTGTTTCACCCAATTGTTTAGTTTATCCAAGTTCCTTAATATATATACCTTGCTTGGAGTTTTGGCACCAGTTTTATCTCTACCGATTAAATAGTGTTTGGGTTTACTTCCACATCCCATAAAGAAAAAGACTTGTTTGTTTCTACGGCATTCTCATATGGTGAAAGGCACCATGTGTGGTTGATGGGTTTCTAAAAGTCCGATCGGTGGATTATGAGACCGTGGTGGACCTCCGTGGTTATTCGCTAGGCAGAGGTGTGTACAAGAAGGACTGTCAGGGCTTGGACGGAGTCATGTCGAGTGTTGTAAGTCTTACTGTCTTATATTTGTAAAACCATACTTAGTGGATTTGAGGCTAGGGTCGTCCGAGGTTTTTTTTTTGTGGGTTTTTCCTCGTACATCGCGACATAGTGGTTATTTGTTTATTTTATGTTTTGCAAAATTCACATTAGATGCACGCTTAGGTAAAAAGATAAAATTGGTTTAAATCACTACTCATGCTTAAGTTGGTGCTAAATTAATTTGGGTAAATATTAATTTAATTCAAGTCAACATTTAATTTGTTAAAATTGGTTTGGCCTAATTTGGTAATATTGAAAATATGGTTTAGGTAAATTTCTAAGACTTGGGTTAAATTGGTTTAAATGAATATTTTGTGTTGTCTAATTTAATTTGACTTTGAACTTAGTTTAATGTTAATTTGAAAGAAATTAAAATTTGTTGTGTGTGTTTATTAATTGAACCATCTCACTTCCGCATCTCCTTAAAAGGAAATTACTTTTTGTAAGATTTAAAAAATTGGGGATATATCTCGTTTTCAAAACCCCATAAAAGTTCGCTAAAATTTGAAATATTTACAAAATTTCCATTCACACTCAAATATTGTCAATAAAGTGGATAAATTTCACAAGTCCAGAAGATCTGCAGCTGACCAAGCAGCCCAAACTACTGTTAAAGCATAATATTCCACACTGTCGCATCAGCTCCAAGTATGAAATATTGGGCTCTTGTGTTGATACCAAAATTTACTACCTTACATGGACCAATTATAAACCAACACCTGTCATCCAGTGTGGCTCAAATTCAAGTCAGGATGATGCAAAAGCCCGACCAACAAGGAAGATCGAACAACTGCCAAAAATCTAGCCTGTACAACCAACAAAGCGATAACAAGCATACAACTTATGTAACCAGTGAAGTGACAGCAATAGTATAATTAATTCTCATTATGTATTGATGAAAAGGCCTAACAAATGAAGGCATTCCATCCTTTCACACAACAACTATCATTACCCCTCTTGGGCTATAAATACATTGTATCACCCTCATTGAAAGGGATCGAAAAACAAATCAAGGCAGTCAATATATAATAGTGGACGTAGTCTTTTCCGTTGAGCCGAACCACTTTAAAAATCTCTTTGTCTTACTTGTTTTTTATTTATTTTATCTGTGACCAATCAATTAGGCATAGTCTAGTTTTTTGCATCAACAATTATAATTTGATTTCCTGTATTTAATTACAATTCTGATAAGAATTTATATTTGGCACACGTATTTTTAAATACTGATTATAATATTTTGTGTTATAATCAAGTTTCTTAGAAAATGGCAAAATGGTATTTTCTAAATTCTGTTTTTTATTTTTCAACTCATAATTATTCATTCTTAATATTTTTATGCATTTATACCTTAATATACAATATAAATACATAATACATCAATATGTATGTAATTATAATAAATAAAAAATATATATGTACTTATACACATAATTACATATATGTATATTTTATTAAATTATATAATATAGTAGGATCCATATGTTAATTAATAATATCAATACATACATGATACTTATATATAGTTTTATACATGTATTATCAATGAATGGAATAATATAAAATATATATATAATACATATATATTAAAATAATATTATCAATTCATGTTTGTATATAATTTTATTATGGATTATACATGCAATATCATAATATAGACACACACACACACACACATATATATATACTAAGGTATGCCCGTGCCTGAAGGCACGCTGATAATTTTGAAAAGCGTAAAGTCGTGTCTTGATGCAATAGCAAGTGCTCTCGCCAAAACTGCGGTTGGTCTCGAGTTCGCGCCAAAAAATGCATCCTCAAATAGGCACAACTTTCATCTCAAAAGCTGGTCGAGCTTGAAAAAATAAGGAGCATAAAAACGCCTAAGCTTAAGAATATTCGATCATGCAACTTTCCTTTAAATGTCAAAGTGAGAGAATACACCCCTGCTATGATGAAATATAGTCCAAGAAAAGTCATAATATCAGTTGTATAGTTATTGAATATTATTGAATATCAGTTATTGAATAATATCAACTATACAACTAATATTAAGGGTTATTGAATATCAATTGTATAGTTATTGAATAATATCAGTTATTGAATATCAACTATCAGATGTATCGTTATTGAATAATATCAATTCAAATTGAATATTATTGAATATCAGTTATAAACAACTGCAATTTGAACTATCAATTTGAAGTATCAGCTGATATAGTGATAATATCAATTTGAACTATGTAATGAAACAAAAAAATAAACAGCTGAACAGAGATGTATAAACTATTCAATAATGAAAGAACAAAGTTAGACAAGAAAAACAACCAACAGACCACACATCGATATGAGTAGAATTATGGCGAGACTCGAGTATTTCGGGTTCTCTGTACCACTGTGTCACCAGCCTTTGTGTTAACGTCTTGAAAGGATTACCAAATGCTCTGACCAATCCAAAGTCAGCAAGCTTTAGTTTTCACTGAAAATGAAAATTAAAAAACTTGACTCTTGAGTGTTCAGTGAATAGTAGATGTTCACTTATTTACCAGTGTTATCCAAGTTTGTTCACTTGTTTCTTAGAAGATGGTTGGAGGATGGTAAAGTTGAGTACTCTTGTAAGAAAATAAACAATTACACTTTCCATTCAGCTATTCTTGAGTTGTAATTCATCTGAACATATATAATGGAATAAATATACAATTAAAAAGGAATACATACAATGGGCCACAATATCTCCAAACAATACATTTGTAAGGTTATACATTATACTTGTAAGGTTATATAATATAGTGCAGGGAGATCCCAAGCAATATCTTCAAAAAATATCTTCTTTTGGACGAAAACTAAGATTATATACAAACTGAGCATAAAATTATGATTAAATTATACTTATTTATGTGCATGTAGACAAAATAACAAAGAAATCAACTATTAAAATTAGTAAAAACACCAAAAAATAACAACCACCGCCCCACAAAACATTAAAATTTACGAATACGAACACCACTAGGGAGCATTAATCCCGATGAAGGGACATGGGGTTGTTGTATAGTAGCACCAACTACAATAAGAACATAGAAGCACCAACTGCAATAAGTGTGTATCTCATTCTTTTTTTACCCAAGAAAAGGGGGAAAAGTCTTGAAAACTCAATGAATATATTTCTTACAATGTATGTTTGATATTTACCCATAATGGAAGTACACGGATCCTAATCATAGTCTCATCACATCTATGCCGAAATAATAGGATACACCTACCTCGAGAGAGTGACCATTTTAGTAAACTACAACATTTGTAATAAACCTTTGACTATCGCTCGTATTATCTTCACATTGTGGAATTGCATATCAGTGATATCTGTTTAAACTCTATCAAGTCGGTTGATGATTTCCATTCTCTGGATACTCCCCTAAATATTGTGTGTTTTTCATCTAGAGATTTTTTTGTGCCAGTGTAATAAGGAATTAGCTCCCATTTGTATATGGAACAGCATTTTCCATCGATATAGTACCAGCTCCAGTGTGCTTTTACTTTGGGTGTATCTCATCCTCAAACTTTGGACTATATATAGATTCCTCACCTCTTCCTGTTCAAGTGGGGTCCCCACCTTCCAATATAAATCCTTAATGAATCCGTGGAACTTGGCGTTGTCTTAATATCCCCTGCGAGCCAGCTTGATGAAGTTTTTGCAGGTTTTGGGGGAGTGCTTGTAGTACATATCAATAGTAAAAGAACCTGCGGAGGTTTCCAAAGTAACCTCCGGCGACGACCTTCCTTCTGCACCTGCCCCACATATATCTCCAGAGATCCACCACCAATGCTTGAGATAGTGGTGAGATATTTCGAGAGAGTCGCATTTGGATTGTTAGAGAAGCGTGAGATTGTCCTGAGATAAGCTTGGGATATCTGCAAAAATATGATTGAAGTTTGCTGAAATGATCCATCCTCTGCTTCCTGTCATTGTGTTTTAAAGTGATCATTAGTAACATAAGAAGAAATAATAAAATCTATAGACTAAGAAATAATTAGTTTCAAGTAAAATAATATTGCCTATATTTTTCATTGATCACTTTAATAAGAAGTAAACTCTAGTGTTGATGTGTTGACGTGTTCTTTACATATAGCCCCATTATAGTACTTAATCCCGAAGATGACCCACATATCCCCGTTGTTGTATTAAATGTCTGCAGCATTTCCAACATCCTCGAGTCAAAGTCCTACGCATGTTGGAATTGAGCACGCCACTGACACGCTGGAACAAGTGAAAAGGACAGTGCATATTTCTCTATTTAAAAACGGTGGACATATGGAGTCGCATGTGGACACAATGGTGGCCATCAACCTTAACTACTTATACTTCAATGTGTATGGTTCACACAATGACCATACTGATACTTACATGTAGGCTACAGATGGTGCTAGTATTCCCACAAACATGAATGATTGAAGTGCAATTGACAACAGGGACAAAGTCTGTTTCTTAAGCTCAAAAGAAATTTGTACATTAACAACTAACAAATACAGAAGCAGTACTGGCTTGAAATGTCACACTAAATGCTACAGATTTTTAAGTCAATAAAAACTTAAGAAATCAATAAACTTCAATAAGAGGAGGAGAGTGGTAGCCAAGATTAATCTTCATTCATAGCCTGGTAACTTGAAACATAAAAAATTAAAAATTAAAAACAAACATATATGAAACCTTGATATATCAGGACCTTCAGTTTCATTGCTTTTACTCTTTAAAATCAAACATATATGGGGCATGATTTAAACCATTAGATACAAACCCCTCCTACAAAAGCAAACTTATACGTGGCCTCAAACTTCCATATACTATATAACTTCCAACAAACAAAAATAATACAAAATAGTACAGAAAAAATAAAACTTAAATTCAATTATTTTGTTTTGAAAGAGGAAAAAAAAAAGAAAAACTGACCTGGATCCGTTGTTGAAGAACTTGCTTTGTCCCATGGACACCTGAAGAAGATATAAGCTAAGATGACACCTGAAAAAGATAAAGAGACACAAAACAATTACATTTGAGAAATATAAATAATGAAACCAAGTAAAATTTAAACAAAAGAGATGACATACTATATAGGATCCAGTTTAAAAATTAAACATAATAGTAAAGAAATTCCAAAATCAGGGGACAAAATTGAAAAATAAGCTTCATTTTTTTCCTAAAGCACAAACTGATGAAACTGATTAAGCTCATTTTTTTGCACATACTGGATTATTGCCTGATTATTGCAACAACGGATTAAAATGAAAGCATAAAGAAATCCAAATAATAAATTATTATATGATGAAAATCATTATGAACCTATTTTAATAGAACTTGGATCAACGAGGGAAGTTTCTCAGGCCAAAGTGGCTTTACATACTCTCATGTTCATTTCTCCATACAACTAAAATGCCTATAAGAATCACATGGGAAGATTGGCAGATATACAAATAAATAAATAAAATCATGAAAACTATTTGTAAAAAATGAAATTCAATAAAGAGGGGGAAAAGTATGTTCGCATACCATTAAGATTCTTATATTTTCACATGGATTTTGATGATCCAGAAGGTGTTGCAGGATATTAGTCATCATCAAAAGTCACTGAAGTCACCATGATAACATTTGTCAATTAAAATAGGGTTAAAATCCAACATTTGAAATGTCGAAACTAAAATAATTATTGAAGATGCCAAAACTAATAGAAGATGCATTATATATTGGGAAATATACACTTAAAAGGATATCTTCGCTACGTGAAGGAAGAAATTACATCTTTAAAGAACTGGATGGAAGTCCATTAAACACGACGGACAAAAAATCTTGGATGCTAAGTCAGTGAAAAGATGGACTTCCACTATCCACCTATTCAACATGTGACAAATTCATAAGTAAGCCCATCTGATTTAGAAGATCGCATTATTGTCATATCTGGTCCAGCGCACCTGGATGATAACATATCTGCTCCATAAGACACAGTTCTTCGTGTACAATCCAGAATAATTAGGGCGGTACTTGAGAGCATGGAAAATACCGTGACACCAAGACTTCTTGTCTCGTCCAATCAAATTGGATGTCTACTTGGCAAAGGTGGTGCTGTTATAGCTTAAATGAAGAAGTTCACGGGGGTTCATATCCGTGTGGGGAAAGATCAAATTCCAAATTATGCTTTAGAAAATGAAGAATTGGTTCAGATAAATGGAGAACTGGAAGCAGTTCAAGAGGCTCTTTTACAGACAACTGCTAGGTTACGCGATCATTTCTTCCATGATGCATTTCCTTCAAATTCTGACTTTCCAGATCAAGGACCTCCATTTCCTTCGTACATGGGAAGGAGGGAATTTTCGCCTCCAGGAATCCATTCTAAATTGGGCCCATCGTTTCACAATATTAATGTTATTGGTGGCCTCACTCCACTTGGTGGTTTTCATCCGCATGATGACCACCCCCCTTTTATGCACAATATTCACAGACCTGGCTTCCTGCCTCACGTTTCAGAAAGAATGCCATCTTCAGGTACATGGGGTCCTCAGGGAATAATTGAAGGTGGTGATTCTATAGGCTTGCAGGACTATGGAGGAGTTCCGCATAGAAGAATGGGTGGATTTGGAGGAGGTCATCAAGCTATTATCACAAACACCACTGTGGAAGTTGTTGTTCTCGGTTCTGTTATTCCTGTTATTTACAGAGAGGATGATGTCTGAGATAAATTCGTGACATATCAAACGCAAAAATTACAATTATTGAGCCAAAATTGGTAGCAATAGAAACTTTAATCATAATATCTAGGACACTACAGCAGACCCATGTTGCACAGTCACTTATTCAAGCATTTGTAATCAGCGAATAGGAAGCTACTTGATTACTCCTATTGAGCCAAAGATTGTGGTGAGTGAATAAGGCATCCCTTGTAACATGCAACTTACAGGGAAACACACCTGAAATTTACTGAGGAAAGATTCAGATAGTTTGTTGATAACTTTTTGACCGATATGGTGAAATGGCATGTTCACTACCATTCGCAGCGATGTTCGAGCTCAATTATATTTATCTTTTTTATTTGGACTGATAGATTTTTAAAAAGGGAAAACAGAGTTTTTGACTTGCATATTTGGATTAGTTCAAAGGATAAGAAGAATTAAGCTGGTGACTTGCTCGAATGGGCCCGCAGTTTGTATGAATATGTCACAACATATAAGATTGTGCCTGAAATGTTGTCCCATTTGCTTAAGTTGGACTAAAATGAATTTATGAAGAAAAAAAAGATAATTCTATAAAATTTGTCAGATTTACAATAACATACCTTAAGAGAACCAACTGTTGCAGTTTCTACAATCTCAATAAAAAGCTCTGAGACCTTGAAAGACTTGACCTTGAACCTCACTAAGTGAATGAAAAAACATCTTAGTATAAGAACCACATGAGCCTTATGAGACATTTCCAAATCGATAACACTAAAAGCAACTATAATATTAAAATTTTAGAAAACATAGTAACATATAAGAGAGCTCCAAGTCATTAACATGGAAATAATACTACTAAGGTTTATATCAAATGATCACAAAGCAATCACACTTTGAATGTATATCACAAAGAAAAATATGTATTCAGCATTCCCTAAATATTAATGGTATGCTGAATAAATATATACATGAATACTAATTGGGGTTGCAGGCCAAACGTTCGAATGTTGGAGTTCTCCACGTCTCCAACATGTTCCAAACACCATTTCTGCACATATGAAGATAACTATTGTCATTCGGTTATTTCATCGAACACTTAACTTCAAAGTATAATAGATGTTGAAAATGAATCCAAAAAAAGTAAAATCATCACTCAAGTATTAGGCAAAATAAACTACCATAAAAACTTCTTCAAATTAAAAAATAAAAAATACCATATTAAAGTAAAAGCATCACAAAATTAAAAAATACAAAACAAATACCTCAAATCCCCTAAAATATATCAAATCAAAGCACAAAACAAAATAAAATCTATAAATAGACACATAATAAAAATAAAAAGGAGTATACCTAACATCTATAAATAGACACAAAATAAAATCTATAAATACACAACAAAACACAAAAAACTATTAGATAAAAAAACATAAGGTACAAAGCCCTAAATTACAAATTCGAATATTACAAAGCCCTAAATTACAAATCCATTTATTACAAAGCCCTAAATTACAAAGGCCTATATTGCAAAGCCCTAAATATATACACAAAATCAAACATGTACACAAATCGCACATGACAGACCATGAATGTGGTATCTTTATTAGTAACAAACCACACACATGTAAATAAATTCAAACAATGCTATATTCGTCTTACTAACAGATTGTAAACTGAATAAACTCATTCAAATGTAAACCCATTCAAATCTAAATATTAAAACATGAATACAAAATTCAAATATAATGTAAACCCATGAAACAACGCAAATAAGTAAACCCATAAAACTTTGATAGAATATTCAGTAACCCATTGATAAATGACGAAAATGAAAAGGATTTCAAACCCTAAAAAATTCCAAATGAAAATTACCTGCTGGAGATTCGTAAAAACGGGGGGTGGATGGATGAAGAGAGAGAGAGGTGTTGTGTAGTAATCGATCGAGAGAAAGCGAGGGGGAAGTGTACTATGGTCAGATTAAAAGAGGTTCAAAGCGTGTATTTTACCATTTTACTCATTCTTTTGAATTTTAAGTAAATGGGGAAAGGACATCAGGTGATAAAAAAAAGGGGGGAAAACCAAGTAATAAAGGGGTAAAAAAGGGGGGAAGGAATCTTTAATCATAATCCTTTGTGTGTTTACCATAATAGTCTTGTGTTTGAACTAAAGTAAAAGAATGGGACTTAATTTGTGAGAAGAAAAAAAAGGGGGAAATCAAAGAATTGAGGACAAAAGAGGTAGTGTACGAAAAATTAATATAGATGACATCATCAACTAAGCTAATGACATATATAAGTTTTCTACTTTATTTTATATATATATATATACTAGGGTATGCCCGTGCCTGAAGGCACGATGCAAATTTTTGAAAGTCTAAGATGTTGATAGGATCATACGTCGTATTTAGTTCGTAACACAAATAATTTTTGAAATAACCTATGATAAAAACCTACTAGTTTGAATGTTTATGAGACAATTCACCCTCTTTAAGAGCAAAAATATCAACTATACTATTGTTAATGCTAAATTTTAGAATTTTAAAAATTTGGCCAAAATTTCTCTTGTTATAGAACCATTCTCCCTTTTTAGAACAAAAATATCAAATATACTATTATTAATACAAAACCTAATATCTAATACTTTTAAGGCGGAAAATATTTTTTACAACATTACTAATACATCAAAATCATTATGTCTATGGATAAAAAAATAAAAATAAAATTTCAGATGCAATCCATTAACCATAACAAACATAGGTTGTATTGTAATTTGATCAAACACAATCTACACATCAAAACAAAGACAACCATTAATAAGATGTCCAACATCTCGTGTTGATGAACTTAAAATGAATAGATTTTTTAAGTCACGTGTCAAATACAACAAAATAGGGAATCTAAGAATTAAAAAGTAGTTGCTACCCTCGTAACTCATCAAAGATTTAGTATCGGACTGGCTGCTACTACATTCCTCTTAGCAAATGCATTGGCAATGCTAATTGTGCTCTTACTGTGTGACACAGAGAACTATGCAAGTAACATTTTCTTCTCTTCCAATGTTAGATCACCATGCCCACCCAATCTAGAAGTCCTGTCACAAAAAGCATGGTTCATGAGAATGCCAGCAGCTTCCGAAACATTAAAGGAGATGACTCCATATCATAAACAGAAACTGCATTCTTTCCCACCTGTTGTTGCGATGCAATAACCATGTGACTTTAAGACTTCAAAGCACTCTTGGACGAAGTTCCAAAGTTCAATATCCAACCATTTCTCAGCCCCCATGCGGAAATGATGATTTTCTCTAAATCTCTCATTTCTTGACCACGTGAATGGACTGTATCCCAAGTGCATCTGCGGACCTAAACGTAGCAAAGACATTCCCAAAATTAGGTAAACCCTGAACCACAAAACAAACCGAAGAACTCATATTCTTGACCATATTCCTAAATCTCTCCTTTCTCACCTCTAATATATAAGGATCCATCGCTTCTAAAACTTCACCATTGTTCAGTCACACCTTTATAAGCCCATTCACATGCTGCTTTAATAATTTCATATGAATTTCTACAGGAAGTATAAAATCTATTATTATGCAGAGTACAAAGATAAACACCATAGTAATTAAGACATATAGGTATTGATTACTCTTATTATGCAGACCTGCTATTACTCTTATTATGCAGGCCCTCTGCTCTACTATTTTCTGGCTTGTCCCCACTTCCATTTCTATGTACATATACATGATCCTCAGTGTTTTAGTAATTATGTTATAGGTCTGCTCTCCCATTTTGAAGACTTCCCTCCTTAGATTGGCCTCTTGGTCTAAGTATGCTTGGACTTAACATGATAAAGTCTACACTTCTTGGATGCTATGTTATCCAAAACTGGTTGAAAAACTTTTTCGAAAAATGCTATGTAACCTCACTTTGCTATCCACATCATTCTTCATCCCACCTGTAAGCAAACACTATAAATAAGAAAACCGAAATCAGAACTATGAAGTAAAATTAAGGCCAACAAAGGATCTTATAGATCCGCATATTATAAAATAGAACAAAAAAAATTCCAACTAATAGAAGAGTAAGTCTTGACCATCATTGGTTTGTACTAAGAATTCTTAGTAAAAAACAATTGAATGTTTGAAGTAAATGATAATGATGTTAAATAAATAATCAATCTGGGTTGCAACCAACATCTAGACAGTAAAGAAAATAATACTGTGTGGTGTATGAATACATAAAAATTGAAATAAGTAAATGCGACTGATGTAGCTGCGTGAAATAGAATAAAACTAAAGAAAAAATAGGCTAATGAAAACTAAAATAACCCCCTCCACCCACACGTATTCTTTCAAGTGAAACATGAAACTTCCAGCAGTTAAAAGAGAGCATCAAAATATTCGTGTATGTTGTTCTTCTTGGAGAATTTTTTTTTACGAAAGCAACTTTTATTATGTATAAATTAAGATGCATCCATCCGCGGTTCTTCAAAAAGCTTAGAGACCACATCAAATAGTACCTAAGTGTTAATATTGAACATAAATACCACATCAAACAAACAAATGGTATCAACAGTAGTAAATGAAAAAAAATAAATCGACAAATACAAATGTAAAATTGGCAAGAAATTGTGCTTTACGGGTTCTAATATGGCTTGTAACTCAACGCAGGTCTGATAGGCCGACTTACAGAGGCACCGTGGAACTGTATCAACTTGGCATCATACATTTATTCAGCTGTTAGATTTCGTTGTACATGAATTGCAGTCAACAACGGCTTACAGATTGCAGTCAACAACCGTAAATGACACATTTGTTTAGTGACTTACAGATTTCGTTATACGTGGTCAAATTGATTGAAATGTAACTGCACATCAACAATTGTTGCCCCCGACGGAATTCGTCCTATAAAAAGTCTATTTGTCCAACTGCATCTTTCTAGTAGCCTAAAATAGCACAAAAAAGTAGCAGCAGATAATGATAACAACTACATATAAATACACCCACAAAGTAATGAGAACATATCCCTGTCTATTCAATTTTGGCTATGTTCTCATTTCATAGCCAAAAGTAATGCCAAACTTTGATGTGTTCTCGTTACATATAACTGGAATTACCAAAAGTAAACATATCCCTTCGTTTATAGAACATAGCCAAAAGTAAAGATAGATAGGGATATTTTGGCAATGTCTATTTGGCTATGTTCTCATTACATATAACAATTGGCAATATAACTGACAGGGATATTTAGCTATATAAATGACACGGATATAATTCCAAATTATGAATATATATTCAAATGGACATAGAACATAGAAAACATAGAACATAGCCAAATAGACAGGGATATAATGCCAAATAGCCAAAATATGAATATAAATGATAGGGATATAATGCCAAAATATAAATGTCAGTTATATGAATATAAATTGATATGAATATAAATGAGAGGGATACACAATGCCAAAATATACATATAGACATAGCCAAATAGACATTGCCAAATATACAATGCCAGATATTAATTGATGATATGAAGACAGAATATGAACATGAATAATGCCAATTGATATGAATATATAGGGATATGAACATAGCCAGAATATGAATATAGTAATGCCAATTGATATGAACATAGCTGATAATCATATAAATTATATTCATATCAAACACCAACAATCTTTGCGAGGGTCAATTATATTCATATCAATTAATGCCAATTGATATAATTGATATAAACATATGCCAATTGATATGAATATACAAATATAATTGATATGAACATAGCCAAATAGCCAAATATCAGCTATGTTCATATCCGTTGGCTATGTTCATATGAATATATTAATGCCAAATAGACATTGCCAAATATACAATGCCAAAATATGAATATATATCCAAATAGACATAGTCAAATAGCCAAAATATCCCTGTCAATTGGCTAAGTTCTCATTACATATAACTGACATTGCCAAAATTTCCTTCGTTTATAGAACATAGCAAAAAGTAATGATAGACAGGGATATGTTCTCATTACATATAACTAACATTGCCAAAATTGATAGGGATATATAATGAGAACATAGCCAAAATTTATAGAGATAACTGACATTGCTTTCGATGAAACAAAGCCAAACTTACCAAGAACCTAAAATTTCAATCTTAGTCATCTAATTGACATCCAGTTATGTCTGTAAAATGAAAAAACTTTGGTATTATAATGTGGTATCCCCAAAGCTCGATGTAGCCAACTTATTATAACAAATAGTCCACAAACAAAGGGTACACATAAAAATGTAAAAATTAGAAACACGTGCTAACCTCAATAGCTCACTTATCCATTTCATGCTCAATTTCATACCAAATGACTTATGTATAACATGTAGTATTCACATTCTTCTCCAGTTATGAGTTATGACAAAGAAAACCAACCTGAAAATACTAAAGAATCACAAATTAATTAAGAGAATACAAATATGAAAAGAACCACAAAATGAACACACATCGAAAGCGATTCGATCATATATTGGGCATAAACTAAACACCAAAATAAAGGAATTTAATTTCCAGTTGAAATCTAAAACTTAACCTCAAATATGGTAGATTGGGATATTAAAACATTAGAGAAAGAGAAATGTGTCTACTATGCATATGTAGTGTGTCAGATACACGCGCTCGCATTTGTCAGATACATTCGTATGTATTCTTTTCATCTTTTTTGTGTGTTATCTCGTATGGTCTCTCTAAGGCGTTGTTGATCGATGGAGTATACATTTAGTTTGTGGGGGATAGCAGAGGATTCCCCCACTGTGAGGTTGTCATCCATTGCCTCGCTAAGGCGTTGTTGCTCGTAGTAAATTACTTGAACAACGGTTTGAACAGGAAGACGATCGTTTTGAGTTGCGTGAGCATATGCCTCTCTCAATAGATTTTGACAGTTCATTATACTACAAACTTTCTTCTTCTCCATGTCACTTAACGCAGGATGAGCCTGTTCAATTCCATAAATAGAAATTCATGACTTTTGCTAAAGATACAGTTGGAAAACTATCAATATCAAGATTACAGTCACATTTTTATTAGATAAAAAAAGAGTAACCATTGGAAACAAAAGAAAATGAAGATTCCCATTTGCAAAAAACGTGAAAAAAATGCGTACCCAAATCAATAATCAATATATATATAAATAGAAGCCCAAAACAAAATGTGATTAATGAAATACCATATGAAATTTACCACTTTTGCACAATATGTGATTAATGCAATAATTCGTCAATTCAACTATTTAGTTCAACTTAGGAGAGAAACTATTAAATTAGATATTTGCATTAAGAAGGATTCTTTTTAAGAAAATAAGTAAATAACAATTAGAAATAAAACTTTAAAGTTTTAATATTTGGTTACTGATCATTAACAATCCAAAGTACATAAATACAGCGACAAAGTTCATTCTAAACATACATTAGGGTTTCAAAACCCACAACATTTAAAGTTTTAAACAAACGCAACATGCAAATAAAAAGGGGGTTACCTGAGATCGCACATGTAGAAATCTTGTATATAAGAAGATCACACCTAAAAAGAATGTACACATCCAGTTATAAAAATAGTGTACAATAAAAACATGACAATTCAAATGATATACAAATAATTTCTTAAATAATTATTAACCTATCAAACCCCCTAAAAAATGAAGTTCTAAGCAGTCGTTAAGGTAACTTCAATAACTTGAAAGGAACTAAAGAAACAAATCCCTAAAGTATGTTCACAAATCCCTCAATTAAGTGAACAAAACACATGATATTAGAGAAAATAAACAAAATCACATGAACAAATCTCTAAATCAGGTGAAAACCCAAAATTTCATAGCCCTATACCTGCTATTGAGAAAAATGATCAAGATGAAATAAAAATTAATTAGCTGGTCGAATGAAATCCTGTAACAAAAATAAACAAAGCAAAGTAAGTTTTTTTAAAGAGATTTAATGTTAATAGCTAAGCGAAAAACATAAATCTATTACCTGTAACTAAGACTCTCATTAACAGAAAGTGGACGATCTAAATAATCATCTCTAGACCATCAAAACCAAGGTTGATAAGAAAAAGGGTTTGTGGGTGTTTTCATCAGATCGTAGGTTGGGGAATGAGCATTTGGGTTTGGGTTAGGTTTGGAGAGGGAGAGAAAGAGAGGTCGGGTGATTTTCAGAATGAGGGGAGGGTTTAAAGAGAGTTTGATGTGTGTTTACCAAAATGACCTTGTGTTTGAATTAAAGTGAAAGAGGTAGAATCAATTAGTGAGAGGAAAAAGAGGGGGAATCCAAAATTTGTAAGGGCAAAATAGGAAGTGCAAAAAAAATGTATCTTAATGACATCATTCTCCTATCTTATGACATACATAAGAATGGTACTTTATTATTATATATATATATATATATATATATATATATAGTGAGAGAGAGAGAGATTCATAAGTGAACAAAAATAATAAACATTTTAATTAACCTAATAAGACATTAAAAAATAAGTTTACCATATGCACACTAATATTTATAAAGATGGAAAACTGAATTTTAAAAGTGTATTAAAAAACTGTGTTTAAATCGGATTTTCTGAATACATAACTAAATTACTCATATGTATTTAGTACCTAACTTTTTCACAACACATATAGGACAAGCCATATTTTTATTTCACTTTTGGTCACTAAAAAGTAAAAAATAGGGATGGCTCATTTCCACAAAATATCATATGATTGTGGTGAGGGGGCATTAAGGAAAAATAAAAATAAAGACCATTTCACAAAATAAATATTAAATGTTCTTAAAACATAATCACTAATATTAGAAGTATTAATTCAACAAAATATTTTAAAAAAACATGGTACAATGCAAAATTAGCGCTAGAGAGTATTATTTTGTTCATACAATTGAGTAATTTTGTTTTTATCAGTGTTCTAAAAAGGCGAGTTTAAGCTCCGCCTACGCTTGAGGGTTGGAAAAACGTCTCGCCTTGAGCTTCTATGCTTTAATCTTGGTAAAAAGTTTAAGGCGCATTTTTTTTAAAATAAAAATGCTTTAGTGAAATGATATCTTCTTTTAAATATTTTTTTATTAAAAAAATCGGACCAATATCCCATTCAAAATAATCAAAGGACAAAAGGTATCCCAAATCTTTTGTCCACAAAAACGCACGTTTTTGTTTTTGTTTTTTCTCTTAGTATTTTAAAAAAAATAGTATTTTAGTGTGCATATATTCCGACATATTTTAAGGTATGTGTCATTTTAGTATTTTTAATACCCTTGTTATAATTAAAAATATTAAAATATATTAAATAAAGGCCTAAACGCGACTTTCCTAAAATTATGGTGTAAATTTGCCTCCCTGCATTTCTTAAGACCTTGATTTTTATTCAAGGTTTTTGGTCTCATTGTATTGTATTGTATTGTATTTGTAGCTTCTAACTTTGTAAGAATGACAAATAGCTCCACCGTATGTTTTGTAAACTATATTACAACCTAAGTTTTGTAAAAGGATCAGGTGGGTTGGCAACCATATTAAATTCTCAAATGTCAAATCTTGCTACTTCAAGACAAAACAATTAGATCACCAGCGGCAACACTCAATAACAATATCTTTTGAAAGTTTATCATTGCCATTTTGTCAAGCATTCAAAGGGCATTAAAAATGAGGCACGTGTGCTGCTCTGCTACAACACCGTAAACTTGAATTTCATCATTATTATTTTTACCACGAAATCAGATAGAAACAAATAAAGAAATATTACACGTTAGTTAAACTGCATAGTATAAGTAATTTTATATTATTTAAATATTCACATGAACAGTGCCAACAACGGGGATGTAGCTCAGATGGTAGAGCGCTCGCTTAGCATGCGAGAGGTACGGGGATCGATACCCCGCATCTCCATTCATTTTTGTGGTTTTTCATTCAAACAACAAAGGTTTGCAATATTTGAGTTTTTTCAAGTAAATTTTGGTCCAGTGTGGGCAAAAGCTAAGTCAGACTGTCAGTCACTCTCAAGCTCTCAACTTAATATTAATATTATAATAAAATAACATTACTAATTACTATATTCAAAGAATTTTGGAGCATATATCAAATAGTCTCTCGAATTTTTTTTAATACATATTTGATCCAAGACTTTTTATTTTGCACAAAAAATTTTTTTACTATACCAAAAAGGTTTTACTATGGCGCTGACGTGGACCTTTAAAGTTAAAAGAATAAAGAATTTTTTGGTATAAAATAAAACGCTTGGACTAAATGTGTATTAAAAAATGTTTGAGGGACTTTTTGGTATTTGATCCAAGAATTTTCTCTCTCATTTAGTTAGACAAAGTAGTATTGCACCGCTCTGTCCAACTATAAAGAAACATATAAAGAAAACTCTAACAAGACTTTCATCTAGGGGTGGGCATGGTCCGGTCCGGGTTTTGCCTATTTTTTGGACCGGACCGAATGTTCAGTCCTCAATTTTTTTGGACCGAGACTGGACCGATTAATTCAGTTAACCTACTAATTCGGTCCAGGCTTTTTTCGGTCCGGTCCGGGGTAAAATTTGGTCCTGACCCTATTTTATATATATGTACATTTTATGAATGTTTTTATCTATTTTTCTCACAAATATATATACAAAAAAATAATACTCGAAACTCCAAGTGATATTTACATGTTTTTTTTTAACCCAAATAAAAAAATGTCTATACATAGGGGTGTGCAAAAAAACCGACCAAACCGACAAACCGACAAAACCGAGCCGAACCGAAAATTTTCGGGCCGGGTTTTTTTTAGGGTCGGTTCGGTTCGGTTTAATCAGGTATAAAACCGACAGGGTCGGTTCGGTTTTCGGTTTTGGCCTAAAAAAACCGATTTTGAACCGAACCGAACCGATTTAATTTTTATACTTTTTAATTTTATATTTTATATTATATTTATATTAGTCTTGACATATTATATTATATTTTTTAATTTTATATTTATATTAGGTATTAAAAAAATCTATTTTTTATTAAAATAAAGGAAAAAACCGAACCGGCCCTGTATAAAACCGGCCCTGTCAAAAATCGACGGGCAAACCGAACCGGCCCTGTCAAAAACCGACCCGATTCGGTTCGGTTCGGTTCGGTTTTTCAGCATTTTCGGTTCGGTTCGGTTCTCCTCCTCCAAAAACCGACATGGTCGGTTCGGCCCAAAAAACCCGGTCAAAACCGAACCGACCGCCCGTGAACACCCCTATCTATACATATATAAAATGTTCCAAATTAAATTCATAAGTTATATACATTAATTCAAAAATTATACATAAGAAACACAATAACATTATTTTTATTTTATATATATGGGAATCGGTCCGGTCTGGTCCAAATCGGTCTTTTAATATAGTGGACCGCGGACCGGACCGATTTATTCGATTTTTAGTTTTTGTGAACCAATTTTCGGACCGATTTTAAAATACCCTTAATTTTCGGTTCGCTCCAATCGGTCCATTCGGGTCGATCTTTTTTTTGTCCACCCCTACTTTCATCCCATGCTAACAGCCTACGATGATTGTGTATACTCGTCTTAATTTACAAGTTTGCTAAATGTATAATTTAGCGGTTGCCTTTTGCAATTGATTGCCTTTCGCATAAACTGTTTAATGTTCTCGACTCGAGTTACTAGCTGTGTTTCACAAACCTCAACAGAAGATTATCTTAGAAATAAAACAAGGTTGGCTAGGTCACCCAAAGACTAACTAGGGTTAGGGTGTTTGCAGTGGTGGATTCAGGAATTTATGTGAAGTGGGGCGAAAGTTTCGAGTGGTACTGGAGCTTTGGGGGCGGGAGTCACCGAGGTGATTTTTTTTTTGAGTTATTTCGAGTTTTATACCAAGTATAATTTTATAATACCCAAACAACTACTCTCAATCATTATTAACAATATCTAATTAATTTTAAGAAATAAATAATCCTTAATAAATATTCAAAATACTCAAATTTTAGTAGTGATAGCAATTGAATTTTGTTTAATATGAAGTACAAAAATGAGTTTAACTCACCTAGCACCATTAATTTTCAATCCAAGCACACTTGATGAAACATAAACAACTTGATGAAAACCCCATCTCCAAAACTTACCCTGAACTTTGTAGATGATCAATTGGACCAACCCTAATTTTTTTTTTAAATCTCAAGTGAGGCGGCCGCCACTGGGACCTATAATGGATCCGCCACTGGGTGTTTTGACATATATTCTATTAAAAATTGTAAATTGTAGGCCTTTTCTTTATTTTTCACAATTATGTAATTGAGTCAAATTTCATATTAAAAAAAAATGTCTCAAAATAACAAGCAATCCACAAACCACAATAGTCAAACCCTATACAACAATAAAAGAAATTTGTATAAAATATAAATTAGGCATATTGTCAATCCTCAAATAGTTGCGAAACCCTAAACATTTGAACTATTTTTCTCTTTCAAGGAAAAATAGTACAATCTATTTTTCTCTCTCGACTAAAACGTATTTTCTTAATGAAGATATTACAATCTATTTATAAATGAATTGTTCGAAATATTTAGTATATATTTTTATTTTGAATGAAATAAATAATTTAGGAAAAATGGGCTAGTGGTAACTTTGTCTAAACTTGTGCTTGACATCATGGGTTCAATCCCTAAGGAGGGAAACTAAACATTAATCATCATTGCCTTAATCTCATCATATAGGCCGGTCACATGGATTCTTCTTTTCCATTCTAATCTATTATATGAAATATTATCATTCAAGTTTAAATCCTTAGGATCTCTCCTAATAATTTCCTCCCACGATAATTTAGGGCGACCTTTTTCTCCTTTACCCTCTATTTTCAATAATCTTCCTCATGTTATAGGGGCATTTACTGATCTACACAACACATGTCCGTACCAGCTAAGTCTACTTTTCCTTAATTTATCGCTAATGGGAGCTACTCCGAACTTTTCTCTTACGTATTGGTTTTTAATTTTGTCCTTCCTAGTAATTCCGATCGTCCATTGGAGCATTCTATCTCACTAACATGGAGACTTTGTTCATGTTTTTTTTAACGCCCAACACTCCGCTCCATATAGGGTCGTTGTCATAATAACAGTTCTATAAAAAAAATCTTTTAATTGATTAGTTATCCTCTTATCGCATAACACCCCAGTCGCTTGTCTCCATTTCATCCAACCAGTTGATATTCTATTCGTAACATCCTCATCAATATCCCTATTACTTTGTAACATTGAACCTAGATAACGAAATTTATTAGTTTGGTTTATCACATTTTCTTCAATCTTTGACATTATGTTATCCGACGCCTCGTTATTAAATTTACATTCCATAAATTCCGTTTTATTTCTATTGATTTTTTGTCCCTTAGACTATAAGGCTTTTCTCCAAGTATCTCCTTTTATCGCCAAGCCCTCATTTGATGAGTCTACTAAAACTATATCATTCGCAAACAACATACACCATGGGGCATTTTCTTGTGTGTCCTTAGTAATCTCATCCAAAACTACGGCAAATAAATAAGGACTTGATGTAGACCCACTTTAATCGTAAAGTCATTAGTTTCACCATATATAGTTGTTATTCTAGTCTTTGTGTTATTATACATATCTTCAATAACTTTAATATAACTCATAGGAATTCTTTCCCTCCTTAAAGCCCACCAAATTATATCCTTAGGAACTTTATCATAAGCCTTTTTTAAATCTATAAGACCATATATAAATTTGTATTTTTACTTCTACATTTTTTCATTAACTCTCTTAATAAGTAAATAACTTCCGTGGTGGATCGCTCTATCAAAAATCCAAATTGATTGTCCGAAATAGTTGACTCATTCCATAATCTTTGTTTTATAACCTTTTTCCATAACTTCATAATGTGATTCATCAATTTGATTCCTCTATAATTACCACAATTTTGTACATCCCTTTATTTTTATACAAAAGTATTATAGTACTTTTCCTCCATTCATTTGACATGTTTCTTTCCCTTAAAATTTTATTAAATAAGCTTGCTAATCATTCTATCCCTAGACTTCCAAGGGTTTTCCACACCTCTATGAATATTTTATCCCGGACAACCGCTTTATTCTTTCTTATTTTTCTTATTAATATATCTACTTCTTGTTCAGTAATCGGGCTTACCAACCCTATATTCGCTTCAATGTTCTCGATATCTTTTTTCGGATATTCTTCATTCAATAATACTTGAAAATACTCTTTCCATCTATCTAGATTTTCTTTATCGTTACTTAATATATTTTGATTTTATGTCTTTAATACACTTAACGAATATCCCTTGTCAATCTATCTCTATTCTTTGCCAATTTATATATTTTTTTTACCTTCCTTGGTACCTAATTTATTATAAAGATGATCTAGTGCATTTTGTTCCACATTTCTAATAATATTTTTGCCTTCACTCTTTATCTTCTTATACATTTCTTAATCTTTTTTTTATTTTTACTTTTTTGCCATATTTTTCACTTCCTCATTGCACCACCAAGTCTTTTTTTTATGAATCTTTTTTCTTTAGTCTCTTCTAAAACTTGCTTACCTATTTTCTCAATATCATTCTTTGTTCTTGAGCAAATGTTGGTAACATCGCCATTCTAATTCCACTTCATGTTTAACAAGACTCCTTTTGAGTTGCCAAAATTTTTGTCCAATTCATATTTTATTTTTTAATTATATGTTTTAAACACGTTTTACAGTTTTGACCGAGTCTCTCAGTCTTTGTTTACTACCCGTTAAGCGGTCTATTAAACGTATTTTGCATGATTTACTCCCAACAGAAGTTAGTTTGCTAATTAAGTTAAGCGTCTAAAATTTCTAAAGTATCTTTCATTAATCCTACTACATGAAAGAATACTTGAATGACCAAATTACTATCTTATAGGTTAAGGAATTTACATCATTAAGTAAAAAAAAAAGACACGCACGTACACACACATATATCCTTAACTGAAAAGAGAGTATTAACAACTAAGAATGACACATGTAAAGAAAATCCCAAGTCTAAGAGGCCAACTCCATCATCACCACAAGTTGCAAAACTATAAACAACGGTTAGGATCAAACACGAGACAACAACTAAATTGAACCTCTAAAATCTAGGGCTGACAATTTTTTACACGATAACCCATTTATGGTAATGACCCGAACATGACACGATTAGCTTATATAGATTTAAGAGTACCCAAAACTTATACTCAAATAAAAATTAACGCGACCCGAAAATGACACGACTAACCCGAATTGCCACCCCTACTAAAATCTGAAAAGAAAATACCTCAAAAGTAGTAATATATTGGCGAAGTCGAAGAGAACTATCCCGTTCAGTAGCGGTCGTCGAGTGGGGTGGGGGGGGGGGGGGGAAGAGAGAGAGAGATTTGATGCTCGAGTGAGGCACTCAAGTGGTGAGAAGTTTCAAAAAAATGTGTAGATATTTACATAAGTTTAACCTCAAAATGATTTATAAATACAACATTACCGTTAAATTTTAAGGATGTAAAAAAAAGTAATCACAAACTTGGGTGGTGCACTTACCCACCCCAACAAAGTCATTGCTCTGCAACAAGTTTCAAACGGATCAATTAGAAAATATGCGTTGAAAAGAAAAATAAATTTTCGAAGTTTAAATTTTTTTTAAAGACAATTCCAATACTTTTTTAAAAACATCATTCGTTTCAAATAGGGTATTTTGATATTTTTAAACGGGCCATACAACAAAAAGTCACTTGACATTTTTTAAGGATTAATTATACTTGCCCCCCTTGAACTTCACTGCCTAAACTTTCAGTTTTTGTAATTAGTCCCCCTACTTCCACTGACACTACAAGTTGACGTCGTGATGTTTTTTTAATGAAGTAATTACCCACGTGAATCAACATGACTTTTAAGCAGGGCTTTTCTTGTCTTTTAACAAATAGTCAGGGTAAAATGATAAAATTCTAAAAACTAATCTCTCTCTCTCTCTCTCCATACCTCACCCTCACCTGCACACCCACCACCAGCCCCCGCCCACCATCCACAACCTCATACTCCATCTTCGACCACAATTCCCGCGCCACTCCGACCGAAAAAAAAGGGATCTTCCTATTAAGTGCTATTTACATTGGACATTTCCTAATAGGTCCTATCGCAATATTTTTTCCTTAATAGGTCCTATTTGTACATATAGTGAATATTCACTCTATGTTTACAAATAGGACCTATTGGAACAAAAATCTTTTTTCATGGGACCTGATCGAGCAAAAAAGAAATTTTAGGACCTATTGAACTGCATACTTAGTAAACGCGACTAATTGGTAAAAATCCCCCCCCAAAAAATCAGTATAACCCCCCCTCTTTTCCCAAAATCCAACCATTTATTTCTCTCTCTCTTCCTCTTTTCCATCTTCATCTCTCTCGTCTCTCTTCTCTCATAGATACACACGCACGCACACACACACATGGGCACACACAACACACACCAAATCTAAACACATGCACTAGTATAGATCTGAATGATCAGTTTGAGATTTGGAGGATGTGGATTCGATTCGAGATTTAGAGTATGTGAGTTTGAGATTTAGAGGATGTGGGTTCGGTTTGACATATGAATTTTTTTTTGTTTATCAAGGTTGGAATTTGTTGATCAAGGTTGGAGTACGTGGGTTTGAGATTTGAGATTTTTCTCTTCTTTTTTGTGGAAATATTTTTACTATTTTTTTATCAAGCTTGGAAAGTTTGTTTTGGTGAAAGTGTTTTTTTATGTATTTTTCATATTTTTTAAATGTTTTATTCAATATTAGTCTGACTTTTAAAATATAATTTCAGATTTTTAAATAGTTTTTTTTAAAAGATTTTCAACAATATTCGGTATTTTTAAATATATTATTCTTTAATGTTATAACGATTTTCTGTCATTTCATACCTTTATATATACACAATCCTGCTCTTGTGCAGACTAGTTCGCATTTTAAGAATGCGGACCGGACATGTGTCACCCAACGGTGAGCCCAAAAAAGAGAGAGAGTGTGCCTATAATTTAGGAAATAATTTCTCGCGGCACCGTTAGGTGACACATGTCCGGTCCGCATTCTTAAAATGCGGACTAGTCCGCACAAGAGCATTATTATTATTATATATATACATACATACACACACACACACACACACACACACACATATATATATATATACATATATATATATATACATATATATATATATATAATTTTTTTTAGTATTTTAAAAAAAATTACTGTAATTATCACTGTTTTTATATATATATTCTGATTTTGAAGATTTTTTTAGTATTTTTAAAATATTTTTTGGTAATTTTTAGAATTTTATTTAATTTTTTTGTAATTTCAAATGTTTTAAATATTTTTATTCTAATTTCCATATATTTTTAAAAGGTTTATAGTCTTTTCATTATTTAAAATATTTTTTTTGTATTTTTCCTAATTTCAAATGATTTTTGGCAATATTCAGTCTTTTTAAATATATTTTTCTTTTAAGTTATAATTGTTTTTTGTCATTTCATACTTTTAAAAGTAATTTTTAGAATCTTAATTAATGTTTTGGTAATTTTCAAATGTTTTAAATGTTTTCCTAATTTTTATATATTTTTATAGGAATGGATCAAAATGCCCTCATTTTCCCTCATCTGCTATGTACCTGGCCCACTTTTTCATTCAAAAAGTCAACGTTGTTAATGGTAGAGGGTTACTCAAAGTCATTTCGAAAATTTGAAGGGTTAAGTATAGAAATTGAAAGTTCTGGTGGTAAAATGAAAGAGAACAAAGTTCGGGGGCATAAGTGTAACTAACCCTTTTTTTAATTAAAGTTTAGGCCGAGCCTTTAAATTATATTCCAAATATTCTCTCAGCGTATAAAACAATGACTAACACTCTTTCTTCTCTGATCTTAAATCCTAAGAAAAAATTGTCAAAAAATAGAGAAGAAACTTTTTGAAACATTAAAAATTAAGCTCGATTAAATACAAAATGTACTTAGTTTCTATACACTAACATCAATTGTCCATTTTCATTTAAAATATAAAAAAAAAATTATTTTATATATTTATTACAAAAAAATTTAAAACTATTTAGGAAATATTCCAAAAAAATTTATAGAGCTAATGAGGGATCATCGCTGAGATACCAGATGAGAGATCATCGAGGAGAGCAAATGAGACGAGGGAAACTACTAAGGTTTGATTTAGCCTAAATCATTTAGGTGAGTGGTGAAGTGAGAGAATAGGTGTAGTGTAACATAAGTGAAATAAATTGTAAATTGGATAATTTAAAAAAATAAAAATAAAGATATAATGTGAAATATTATGATGGGCATGATTTATAAGTGGATAAAGATATGTGTACCCATTGCTATGGAACCCAATATTTTACCAAAAGTGTGGAGACCGAAATCAGTGTTAGCTTTTTATTGATTATTTTATAGGGTTCACGTTATTAAAATGAAAAAATCCTCCAAAAAAACGTTGTCATGCCACTTTTTTTCCAAAATTTCAGTCCAGTAGATTCGTCCTTTATAAGTAGGCCGGATTGAATTGTTGGCAATTTAATCATTTTATATTCTACTCCATTTTTTTTCGGAAACTTTAGAGATTGAAAACTAGAATCCAAAATTTGTATATGATGACAAGTTGAAGTTGACAACGCAAGGCCGCGTAGCGGATTGACGGGCCAGTGAGATCGCTGAACAACCTCTTAACCAGTCTAGCAAGATGCTATATTAACTAAGATTTAGCTTTTATTTCACATTTGACTAAGCAAATATATTCGTTTTAATTTCTTGCAGGCCTACACAGTTTGTCCTCAATATGCAACCATTTGTCCAAAACATTTGGAAACTTGTAATTCTTGACTTCTTGTGTCCAACCAACTCCTGTCTGGCTTTGAAGCTATATGACTAGATTCCACTGCCATGTGCCTTAGTTATACATATTTAGAAGTTTAATTATTAGTTCGCATCAATTGGTTACGTTCAAATAATGCAAAATGAAACAACTAATATAATTGTTCCCTTTTCTTTTCCTAGAGTGTTGAGTTGAAAGTAACTGAAGGATAGAGTAGTGCCAATTCAAAACAGATACTTATTTACAATGAAAAAATAATAATTACTAGCTAACTCATGGGTGGACCAGTGATGAGATATGACAAAATGAAACAACGAATTAAAAATAATTTTACTAATTAAGCTAAATCAATTAGAGTAATAAAACCCCGTGAAGCTAGGTATTTTACACTGGAAATAAACTTGCACAATCAACATGCATGCATTATTTCTTTTGCTTGTAACTGAATTAATTTCACCATATTGTCAACATTCAAGATAAGGACATGAGACCAACATTTCTATTTACACTAAAGCCTCTTAAATATAAAATGTGTATATATATTTGTCTGTCTATCTTGCAAAAAAAGTATCGAATGTAATCATATTGTATTAGCTATCAAAAGTTTAGAGTAAAAAGAATTTTTACACTACACAGTTTTCTATCCTAAAACCCAAGCTATTTATTCTGAAATTATTATCTGTTTCACCAAACCTTAATTTATTTCAAAGTTGGCCGGCACTGCATTAGCCAAAGATAATAAAAAGTTTGTCCGTAGCTATAGGTAGCTAAACTGTGAGGTCTTTGTATTATCTTTACGTTTGCATTAAATCAAATTCAAAACGACTCTCTAGAATGCTTGATAAGGAGGCAATAAGATTGAATGATTTTCTAGTATATTTTTGGAAAGCAATTAATAATCTTACGGTACCTCTCAACTGTCTCTCATCAGCCACTTTGCATTAATATATTAATGTATTTTTATTAGGTTACATAAACTAAGCTAATCCAGCCACGTCAAAGGTGTTTAGTTTCTATGTAAGAGTTTAACATCGATAAACCTCACTCACAAGATCCTAAGTAATTGATGTGTACCTGAAAAAGGAAAGCAGTAACCATCAACAGCTTTGACATTAATTAAGAAGTGTGGTATCTTTGTCTTATTAGGTACAGATGATTAAGCTGATTTTTAGTTGGAAAGGTATGGTACAGTGTTTGCAATGGAAGTGCTAATGCTACACGTTTGGCATAAAAGTGTGTGTGTGTGTGTGTGAACATGGCTATGAAAGAAGCCTCCAAAAAGGGTCACTTCACTAGAGGAAGAAAGGAAAACATAGGATTGAATGCTCCAAAGCACCAAGAAAGGAATAGAAAGATGAACCACTGCCACCACGTAAGATGGGTACTTTTACTCTCTACTGTGGTTATCACACACATCAAAGGGGAGAGTGGTGGAAAAGCTTTCCTGGAGAATTGGTGGAAAATACTTAACGCCCTTTGCACGCATGAGAAAATAATTGTTTATGGCATTATAACTGAGAAAGCTATGGAAATTCAGTAGTCTGTCAGAGAAACAAGAGGATGAAAGAGTGGAGAGAGAGAAAAATCAAGGACTATGTTTCATTTTAATTCTTAATATGTTGTGGCCAGAAAAAATAATTTCAATTCTAATGGATTTTTTCATTAATGTAAATTCTTGTATAAGAATTGTAAGAACATATTCCGAGTATGCCCCAATCTTTACTTGATCAAAAAATAATGGCAACTTGAGAACATTGTTTATATTGGGTGTTTGCGCGGAATTTCCAACGTCGTGGCAAGATCCATCGCGTAGAGCACAAATTGCACGAGAAAGCCCAATACAAATACCCCCATTAACTTTGATTTTTACATTGCATTGTAATTTCATTCTTATGTTTATAATTTTGTATTAATTCTTGCTAATATAAGATTTAATTATGATCCATGTTCAATTTGTGTGGTTGAGTACATTCAATTATAAATAATCATAAATTTGACTTTTTTTTTTTTACTTTAATATCTCCATAATTTTTTATTTTAGTATCTTTTACAATTTGACTTTGAGTTTGATACCTAAATTGTTAATTGTAAGTTACACTTCATGTCCACGTGACTAGCACGTGGAGCACAAATGACTATTGTTAACAAGGGCTACCCACTACCCAAAGGACTACCGTAATGAAAATATCCATACCTCATTGTATGTGTCATAACCCTACGACATTGGGGACATCAGGTTCAATAGCTTGAAATGTCACTAACTTTGTGGGATAGATAATGAGCAACTTAAATACTACTACAAGAACGTATCGCACTTAGAGAGAATATTTTTGAAGCAAATGATCATATAAACACTTTTTAAACTTTAATTCCATTTGATTTTTACATCTTTGAGGGAAAATCTTGAATCCATACTTGATTCATTAATTCAGAGATTTTATAGTGCTTTGAGTAAAAGAAAAATACAATCCTAGATTCATTCTAGCAATTTTAATCTTAATTTGAAGATTTATACTACAAATTTAAAAGGAGGCGAATTAGTTATTGTGGAGTTAATTCATTATGTTCTCTAAGGATTGAGAACATGACTTCCATGCTTAGTTGATGGAGTTTTGAGCAAATCACTCATTCAAACGAGGAGTTTCAGCGTCCATAAATAACTTCTTGTTCGATGAACAAGGGAGTGGTAACTTTTTTATATTTGTGTAAATTTTCTTTTCAAACTAAATGAGAGACTAGAATGCAACGAGGTTTCCACTCCTATTTAGAGTTTTTCCATGTAGATCTTATCTTCTGCCTATTGTGTGATTTTTTTTTTAATTATATACACAATGTATATCATACACACACACACACACACACCCTTATATCCAAGAATGGATCCAACATGATCTCAATTTAAATTGAACTTAGGGCTTGTATTTAGTTAATTCACATAATTGACTTAGACTTACTTCTAATATGTTAATAGACTTACTTCTAATTACTTAATTGGTACACATGTTCAATCACATATATCGAGTAGATCTCTCGCCTAGGATTAATCTAAAATGGGCAAAAGAATTCGAATTTGGTAATTTCTCATTAAAAGTTATTCGCCCCTATGTTTATTTGAGGTTAACACTTATATGAAAACAGACTCCTTAATCCTAAGTTCCCTTGTTTTCAAACTCATCATATTCCATTAAATACAATGTCACAGTTCAAGTGCTCGATCTTCTGACCAACTTTAATCTCTTTCTAGGATGATCCTGGATCCCTCTTGCAGAAGCTCTATCCTCGTCCCTACATATAAAAGTTAAGTTACCATTTGACATTAAGGTCATAAACATCAAAGAGGACGCTAACTAGCCTATAGTCCCCAACACTAGCATTATTTCTCGTGTTGCTACAACGTACGACAAAAGTGGCCTCCTAACACTATGCCAAAAACTAGAAATTATCACGACAATGTGGTCACGATCCAAAACCTTGACCATGCATTATTGATCATGATATAGTCTCTGACCCATTCTAGAGGGTGATCTATACTAAAAATTAGCCACAATCATGGACCGTGATCATATTTGTCACGTTCATGAACTTTGACATCACCGTAACCCTTTCGGGAGAAAAATAGCACCAAATTAGTCACGTTTCAAAACCACTGACTGGGGATACAACTATCTACTCTCTCTCTGTGCAAAATACTTTAGTCACTCTCTCTTGCTCTTTTTGTGCAAAATACTCATGTACGTATACATACATATATATATATATATATACAGTCCTGCTCTTGTGCAGACTAGTCCGCATTTTAAGAATGCGGACCGAACATGTGTCACCTGGCGGTGAGCCCAAAAAAGAGAGAGAGTGTGCCTATAATTTAGGCGATAATTTCTAGGTGCACCGTTAGGTGACACATGTCCGGTTCGCAATCTTAAAATGCGGACTAGTTCGCACAAGAGCATTATATATATATATATATATATATATATATATATATATATATATATATATATATATATATATATATATATATATATATATATATATATATATATATATATATATATATATATATATGTGTGTGTGTGTGTGTGTGTGTGTGTGTGTGTGTGTGTGTGTGTGTGTGTGTACCATTGTATGTGTGTATGTATATGTACACTAATATATGTATATTTATGTATATGTATGTATGTTTGTGTACATATATGTATACATATTTTGTGATTTGGAATGTTTTCAACTGCGGTTATGCAAACTTTTTTTAAGAATATCTAGAATGTGAAGGACCCAAGCTAGAGAGTTATATTATGAAAAGGAATAAAACAAAGAACAATATCAAGAGTTACACAAGATTAAAACTGTCCACATAGAGCAAGCTTTGAATGGGAAAAAGTGAAGAAAAACTACAAAAAGATGATATATCCAAGGATCCACTAGAGCTAACTTCTGAATCTGAAATGTGGATTTGGATCCAAATCTCAACCCACAAACTTATTCAATTCTTCAAAGGCAAACCACTACCATTTAAGATAGTTATAATTGATCCCCACGAGAAAACTAGATTCGTTATTATTGAGGATTTCACAATTTCATGAAGATTAGATGTGTAAAAACTAAAAAAAAATGTAGACATTTGATCACTTTTCAAGTTTTATGTTAGATTTTTCTCAAATTAGTAATATGGAGTGTCTTATGTTAGATTTTGTAATAAAGTTATGATTTTAATTTTAATAAAGTGAGTGATTGAGATATATGTAAAAATAAATGAATTAGTTTAAATAAGGCTTGGTGGAAAAAATACCTAGAAATTGAGGGAAAGCACATATTATACTAATACATTTTTATTCATATGTTTAACTTTCATGTATAAATACCTAATTCTTTTTGGTTAATCGGATATGCTAATTAAATAACTATAAATTTATATGTTATTATTTAATTAATTAAAACCCATATGATTTAGAAACTTAACGTATGAATTGAGATTACTGACATGTTCTTATATATTCTTATATGTTCTTATATGAATTCATATGTTATTGTTAACATTATTTCCTTATTGAAATTGTACTTTTGTTAACTTTTTTCATCTCTTTCTACATGTGCATGTAATTGGAGAATAATTATTGAAGCCCATCTGATTCTAGCAACTTTCTTTATTAAGGTAATTTTACTTATCTTTTCTTTTATGTAAAATAGTCTTATATATATTTATAACTTATTGGTTGACTAGTGTAGTTGTATTCACCCCATTCTTAAGTGTTTGACGCTTGGGTATTGGTGAAAGCACTTTGTCATTGGTGGATACATAGTAATTCTAGGATTAATTGAATTGAAATTGAACTAAAATTGGACTTGTTGTGTTTGATTGACTAATTGAAAAACCTTAATTACTTAATGTTTGTTGTGCGGATGAAGGATATCTTCACTTGAAGGATGGTCCTTCATTTCATCGAGACTTTGTGTATTATTTTATTTTTTATTAGTGCATACATCTTTATGGTTAACTGTTGTAGTCGTGGCCACCCTTTCTTAAGTGGTTGGTATTTGAGTGAACACAATTGGCGAAATGGCTTTGTCATTGGTGCACACACAGTAATTATATAATTAATTGAATTAATATTAAACTAAACATACTTGTTGTGTTTGATTGAGTAATTAAAAAGTATTTATTACTTGATATAAGCTTAATTGGAGGCTTTACTTATAGTATTTATATGTTGTCGCACATGAATTTTTTTATACCTTTTCTGTCTTCTCATTAACGCTATAAAACACTTGTCATGTTCACACTCCTTATTTTATGTATCTTCTCAGGAAAACTGAGTCGTGGTAATAATTACTTTCAATTGAAAATCGAGAGGTTACAATTGGCCTGAACAAAAACCGCTTTTACTAGTGCTCATTACATAAAGGGGAATCATATTTACCAATATGAAAATAGAGAAATTGAAGAGTTTAATTACCTTATAAATCGTGAAGTTGATCTCTCGCAACCGTACATGTTCGATTGTACACTATTTTCCATTGTCGGAATGTTGGGATAAGGTAATAGATTATATATTTCACACTCATAACCTCGACTAAGCATTATCTTTAGTGACATTATTAGAATAGGAAGAAAAAAATATTCATCCATTCTGGACAGAATTTTGTAAATATAACATTCACCCAAATTACGACGTGTCACAATACATGGATAATAAATATGATCTTGCAAAAAAAATTGAAGTATAAAGTATTTCAAGGTCATGTCACAAATGTTTATACGACAATCATAAATACGCTTCCGCCCAGTTGGCCACGTAAAACTTATCACCAATTAAAAAAATAATAATATCATGTGGATGGAAATCAGACATATTAAGAATGTATTAAAAGGTCTTGCGGAGGTGTGTATATGCGTTTGTGTGTGTGTGCGTGTGTGTGTGTGTGTGCATACATACATACATACATACATACATGCATGCATGCATACATACATACATACATACATACATACATACATACATACATACATACATACATACGTATGTGGGTGTGTGTAGGGTCACGCTTAAGTGCATACCAATTTGGTGTGCTCTTGGTGCAAACCAATTTTTCATTCAAAAACAGCAATAAAAACTAAGGTGATTTTTATGGGTTTTTAACATTTCAATTACCCCCCACCCCCACCCCCACCCCCCCAAAAAAACAACTCAAGCACCTTAAAAACTCACAGATCTTGACCTTTTTTTTATTAATAGCCAAAAAACTTCTTTTGAATTGATTTTTTTAGGGGAGGGGGTTCATTGAAATGTTTAAGCCCATAAAAAAATCACCTCACCTTTTTTTTGCTATTTTTTAAAAATTGATCCACACCCAATGTGCATCAAATTAGTCCGCACTTGAGCCTCTCCACACACACACACACACACACACACACATATATATATATATATATATATATATATATATAGTTAGATAGATAGATAAATAGGTAGAGAGAGAGAGAGAGAGAGAGAGAGGTTATCATGCATACCGCTAGCGCGGATAATTTTTGATAAAATAGTAAAAAAAATATTTTTGGGCTAATTTTTTTTTTGCATTTTAAACATTTCAGTATGACCATAAAAAAAAATTCAACTCAAAATGAAGTTTTTTGCTATTTTAAAAAAAATGGTCAAACTTTGTGAGTTAAAAACAACTTAAAAACTAACAAAGTTTGACCGATTTTTTTAAAATTACAAAACAATTCATTTTGAGCTAATTTTTTTTATGGTCCTATTGAAATGTTTAAAAACCATAAAAAAAATTATCCTAAAAATATTTTTTTTACTATTTAAAAAAAATGGTCTGCACGGAGGTTTGCAAACTGGGTATGCATGAGATCATTTATATATATATATATATATATGCATGAGAGAGAGAGAGAGAGAGAGAGATCTTAAACATGGTCATTATATATTCTTTGCTAAATTCATTGTATTTACTTATATGTAGGAAAATGTCGAAGAGGAATAAAGATAATCAACTAAATAAAGATACTCCTACTCCATCTCAATTCTCTTACAACATCCTACGTGAATTATCGATATCTACAAGTTATCAATACTCTATTCCACCGTAGGTTAATTCTGCTCCATTTACACTATCTCCAAGTCATTAAACTTCACAAAAAAGAAGAAACCCATTGAGTTCATCGTTCGCAAGAATCCTATCGGTGATAAAAATACTGTTTAAAATTTTTAAATCTCGTTGTGTGAAGCTAGGATAGATTACTATAGGCATCGGGGGAGAAGACAACTGGAAAAATGTTGATCGTTCCTTAAATGATGACCTGTGGGATCAAATCTGCAATTAATTTACATTCCCAGCGGGTTCAAAGATAATTGTTCTTTCCCCAATAGGTAGGCAATTGAAAACCTATTGGAAGGACCTCCAGAAGCATTACTTCCTAGTGAGGACATCAACTTTCGACATTTTGGCATTGAAAGACAAAGTTTTGCAAAATATTGAACTACCCGTTAGCCAGTCAAATGAATTCGTGGAGAAAGAGGACAGAGAGGAAAAACTAAAAAAAATAGAGAAAAATAGAGAGAACGTGGAAAAGAAAGTTAATGTCTATAACCTTGGGTCAAAATCATATGATGATTTGAATGATGAATGAGTAGAGATGACCAAGGGGACTCCCGAAGAGGGGAGATACGGGTCAACTTGTACTTACATGTTGACGGTATAAAAAATCAACACATTCTTAGACAAATTGGCACCGACTTTGATAAGTTTGAATTTAATGATCATACACACGCTATAATAAAATAATGTTGAAATTATTATCCTAAATATAGTACTATACTATCACATTGACTCATGTGACCTATTGAAGGTACATAGGAAGTATAGGAAGGGGAGGAAAAGAGGTATGGGCTCCAAGATGTTGAGGACTAAACTTATGCATATCACAGTTGTAATGGAATAGCTCAGCTCGATGAAGACTCACATGTCCAACCAGGTAACATAAATGAGGTATCTGTAGGAACAATTGTCGGGTCTTTAGAATGACATGAACTATGTTAACAATACCTCGGGATAGCAATTGAATGAATTCAATGGAATGTGCCAAATGTTTTGTCAGACGTAAAGTAAATATCAATTCAAGACTCAAGGTTTCCTCTCTCCTATGGATCAAGTTTTCCCATCCCAAATTCCTCCTCCAACATTACCCTCTCATGCACCTACACCTACTACACCCTCTTTCTGAGCATCATCATCTTCTCAACATGGTAACTATGCATAGGATTATTATATTAGGTACTTAACGAATACAAAGTTTATTAGACGATGCACGATCATTTCAACGATTTCAAAAATAAGTGTGGATAGTTACTTTTCGCAAAAAGGTAAAGCTAAGATATTGGTGGATGAAATCCACACGGGTTTTGAACATGAGGCTATGTTTGTTGACCATATGGGTGACTATGATCCATTTATTGATTTGCATAATTTGAAGAATCACTACTGTTTGTCAGGCTACATCATAACCGAAATTCTTAACTAGGAGAAAAACATTATCTCAAATGAGAACACATTACCAGATAATTGTCTGATCGTGAAGAAGATCTTAAAGGTTTTGGGTTTGAAGTAAAAATCTTCTCATGCATGCAAATATGATTGCACATTGTATTTTAATGAGCACGGACTACATTATAAGTGTCCTATATGTAATGAACCACGATTTACGCCTTGTGATAGTGGAAATGACAAATCCACTAAATTTTGCAAGTGCTCGTATCTTTCATAAAAGGTATTGAAATATTTTCCCCTTGGGCCATGGTTAAAAAGATTTTTCACTGAACCGTGGATAGCAGAGGCCATTCTATGTAACGTTCGAGCCAAGGTGCGTGGAATCTCATGCGTCATATCATTTATTCAATAATATGGAAAATTTCAAATACACGACACCCTAAATATTCGAAGGAACTACGCAATGTCCACATTGGATTATCAATCGACGGGTTTAAGCCTTTCGGTAATTTAAGCACTAATGAGAATTATTGTAATACTCCATATTTTTATACCCTTTTTAAAATTAACTAGTTTGAATAATTAATTAGGTAGATTATCTTGTTGAAATTTTAATTAAATTGAAAAGATGTATTAAATTTAATTCGGTGATTTTCGACGAATTTAGTGAATTTTTATGCATTTAATTAATAATTTAGTAAGTTAGTAACTTGTTTTAAACCTAAGGGTTAATTTGGTAATTTATAATTTCTTGGATCCCAAGTATTTATGTTTGAAAATTTAATCACGAATGGATTTTTGGTTGGTTTAGAGTTGTGGTTACTTTGGACTTAAAATGATTTTTCCTAATTAATTTGGAATAATAAAATAAAAGGGAGAGAAGTATGCCAATAGGGGGAGATGCGATCGCAGATATCTGGGCGGCCCCCACGAGGTCTAATCAACGATTTCGAGAGAATTGTGCCATAGCCACGGATCTGGGTGCATGGGCCAAGGTGGGCTCATGTAGTTTTTGTAATACACGTACTTTTACGAGTATTTAATTTTCACGTGTGCTTTTATTTATTAATTTAATTACGAAAATTAAATTAGTTTTAGTAAATATTAATTAGCAAGTTAAGGATATTATTATTATTATTATTATTATTATTATTATTATTATTACTACTACTACTATTACAATTATTGTTGTTGTTGTTGTTGTTGTTGTTGCTGTTAGTAGTAGTAGTAGTAGTAGTAGTAGTAGTAGTAGTATTAGTAGTATTATTATTATTATTATTATTATTATTATTATTATTATTATTATTATTATTATTATTATTATTATTATTATTATTATTATTATTAGATACTTACATGTGATAAGTAAATATAGATATGATTTATTATATATCGTGTATGAATGAAAAGCGACGATTTATTATATTATATCGATTGAGAGTTACAATAATGGATTCATATAATTTACGGGCGATGCGCACTGTACTCACGTGTCGGGTCCGATTAATGAGATGTCGGTATACCATTATTAGGGTGACTCTGATGATCTTTTTGGGTGCATCGGTGATCCGAAAATGGGTCTAAATAGTCTAGAATAGTTACTCAGATATTATAGTTGAGTTTCGGGGGCTTTTTAGACATAGTAGGGCCCGTATGGGGGTATAGTGGTCTTTGCACACCTAGGGTTTAATTTAAAAACGGGATTAAGGTGTGATTAAGGGGTATTTGAGGTCTAGAGAGTTGGATGATAGCCTCACTTTTTACCTTTGCATAAATGTAATTAAGGAAGAGATTAAGAGAAGAGATTAAGAGAGAGAGAGAACCTTGGAGAAGAGAAGGAAAAGCCAATCTCCGGATTCAGATCATTTCAAAGAGTTGAGACTTAGGATTCAAATCCACAATGCAAGTATCTACCTTCTTTAGATTACAAATTCTGGAGTTAATTACATTCATAATTGATTAGGAAAAAATCGGAGATTAAAAGATTGAAACTTTGAGCATTAAATGAAGAGATTTAAGTTGTGCTTAACCTATGATCGTAATTGATATTGAATGATGATGAATATATAAGAATTTCATGAATTAATTATGGGTTTATGAGTAAGAACATGTTGAACAATGATAGGGTGTTAGAATCAATAAAATTTCAAAGTTTGATTAATTCTAAGTTGATTGAATTGATTAATGATTAGAATTCTAGCATTTTGATTATGGATTTGGGTATATTTTAGAGTTATAATGCTTCTAGATTAGTTATATAATGATGTGGGAAATCAATTTGATGCTCTGGGAGGCATGGGACCTCCATTAGAGGGTTTTAGAGGAGAAAACTCGAGGAAGAAGATGATTGGCAGCCCAACAAACCAAACCGGTTCGCTGGGGGAGAAGATCGGTTTAGTTGACCAAACCGATTGGGTCTTCCATGCAAATCAATTCGGTTTAGTAGACTTCCTAGATTTTTGTTATGCATTATTTTGACCCGTTAGAGGTTGGGAAATGGATGTATGGATTTCCTAGGTAGAGTGGGACTATTAGAGAATATTTACAGGGTGTGGTTTGTGTGTTAGGCCAATGGTGAGATGGGTTTGGGTGAGATGAACCAAAAATTCAAGTGAGTGAACACATAATTATATAATCGAGAAGTCGGTTAGGACTTCGGGATTTATTAGACTAGTATGTTATGTGATTTTCGTATCTAGTCATTACTTTATATATATATATATATATATTTGCTTGAATATACTTACTCTGTAGTGTTATCGTTAGGAGGTTGTGTGTAGTGAGAAGTCCAACCTGGCATTGGTCATCAGGTGTTAGATTAATTCCCCAGGTCATAGTACTGTTGCATGGGCACTATCCTTATGTGATGATAAGTGTTGGTTTGGAGGCTGGTTGGGTGCGATATGGTATGGTTACGACCCCCGCAAGTATGTTTCTGTTCCCTTACATTGTTTGTATTTATATTTGGGTTCGATGGTGAGATTATGACTAGGTGGCTCTGTGTGATGCGTGATAGTCCTAGAGCCTGATAGCACACGAGGGATGCTTTCGCGAGGTTTAGGCTCTGGGGATGCGGTTATACGTATATAGCAAGTGATATATATGTATGTATCGGGTATATATCTATTTATAGCACGGGTGTAGATACGTTATTATTATTGTGTGAGTACCTCTTTATAGCACGTGTGTATCTATGTTATTATTTATGAATGTACACCTAGTGAAGGTCATATATAATTAACTAATCGTGGTTATTAGCGGGATGGGCTTTCATAGCGGTTATTATACTAGTTAGACTGGGTAGTATAATTAGGATAATAAAAATGAATGCGTTATGTCCTCACTATAAATGAGAGGTGAGGATAAGTCTCATGTGAGTGCGACTGGTGAATTAGTTATGGAAGTAATACACTAAGTGTTTTTATTTAAAGCACTTAAAAGCTTGCGAAATATTTTCAACCATTTTCAGGCTTTGACCAGCTGGAAAATCTATTTTCTTATTTTTAAAATCCCCGATGTGCTGCGGCAACATGGACAACAGAGTTATATTTTTCATGTTATTGCGAGCAATAGCTGTGGACACTACTAAATTGTTTCATTGCCTGAGCCTTTTTCTATTTAGATAGGATTCTATTTCATTTCGAGTATTTTCCTTTTGGGCATAATGACCGTAGTAGGATAGACTTTCTTTTATATCATAGATATTCAGTATTTATGAGTTTTCATTTATGTCGGATGGTCATTTATAGTGACCGATGGTTTATTCAATTCACGTTGTTTATTTATGCATATCAATTATTCTATCATTTTTGTATGTATAGTTTTATTCATTTTATATTTATATTTCTTGTTGCGACATTGATTCTGGGAATGTAATCATACTGGATTCCTATTTTATTTTAATAAAATATTGGCCACTCAGAATTAGAATAGGAGGGGTGTCACAGTTGGTATCAAAGCATCAAATTCTAGTGTCCTTAGGATTTGTACGATCTTGCTACATTATCAGTGTTGCATTTCTTTAATATAGATCCACATTCTTAGGATTGTTGTTTCATATTACGCATTTATGTTCTCATACATTTTTGGTTTGGTTTTAGATGCCAAACGCTAAGAGAGGTAGACCAACATGTGCAGCGAGGAGGGCCGCAAAGGGAGAGGCTCAGCCGGAGCCACAAACCGCTTAGGAGACTGCAGCCATAGTAGCACGAGCAGTTAATGCTGTTAGATCGCCATGGTACAACACTTGTTATAGGGATAGCCACAGACACCAGTTACAACATTAGTATAGACTCGCCCATGTGGGAAAGAGTAAGGGAGGACTTTTAGAAGGGCCGTTCGCTAGAATTTTAGGGCAGTGCAGATGATATAGTAGCTTGCCAATAGAATAAGGACATCCAGAGACATCTACGCATGGTTGAGTGCATTGACACTCAAAATAAGGTACTAGCTACGTTCAAGCTAGTTAGAGCAGCTCTGTAGTAGTGGGAGTTAGTGACCATATCAGAGGAGAGATATGTTATGACGATTCAGGATTTTTGGGTATAATTTGATAAAAAAGTTCTTTCCATAGGCTGTGCATACATAAATGAAGAGGAGGTTTTTAGATCTCACACAGGAGGACCAGACACTGGTCGAGTATGAGGATGAGTTCACTCGTCTGACGAACTTTGTGCCAGATGAGGTAAACAAGAGGAGAAGAAGATTCTCAAGTTTATAAATGGGATAACTTGGAGGATCCGCCAGTATTTATGGGGGAACCTGTCATTGATAATTTACACTGATGTCGCTAACACCGCGTTACTTCATTACTAGGACCGTCGCTTACATCTGAGGGGAGAAAAGAGGATAGGATAGTTGAGCCAGTAGGGCAAGATTGGGGGCAGCAGTTCCAGCGGGGTGTTGCAGCGGTTCCAACGGGGTTCCTAGTAGGGGACTTGGTTAAAACATTCAGGACGAGTAATGGCAGTTTCAAACAGGGCCATTCGGTCCAACAATATTTTCCTCAAGACCAACAGAACCAGGAGAACCAGACTGGAGGCGAGCAGGGCCACAATTATCAGGGCCAACAGGGGCCGCCTCTCCAGAGCCACCAGGACTAGAGGCCGAAAGATTTTATAGGGAGATGTTTTGTATGTGGGAGAAGGTCCACATATAACGTGCATTTCTGAATAGGGCTATGCAATACCTCGTGTTTTCTAAATTAATTATTGAGATATAAATTAATTAAATAAATTCCAGAATAAAATAAATCGATGAGATTTAAATTAAATTGTTAGAATTTATATTGAGAATAAATACTTATTCATGATTACATATTAATTTGACTCAATTGGGCATGATGGTTTCACTCGTGGAAAATAAATCGAATGGTAATTCACTAATGGTTTTGTTTTGTTTAAACAAAATTAAAATGTGTATGTTGAGTAAAAATAATTCGGGCACGTTCTGGGATATTTTAGGAACTCGTTTAGGTGTTTTAGACCTACAAAAATGGGCTTGAGGTATAGGTATTCCATTTGGGGAGTTATTGGTTCATTCCGATTATGGGTTCGGGTTCATATAGGGACCCAAATATATGGTTCAAGGCTTAACTCGGGATTATCGGATGATATAAGTTAATTAGGGAGTTAGAGAGTCTCATTCATTCATCTAAAGTTAACCCTATCAACCCCCATCCCTAGAGAGAAGATATTAAGAGCCAAATAGAGGAGGAGAATAAGGATTCAAGGGAGGAAACACACATTCATCCGTAAAAAGCAAGAATTTTTTTGCTTAAATTAACGTTTAATGTATTTTTTTAATTCATCGTAGTAATTACTCATGTAATTTCTTGGTTATAATGTGGAATTTATGATGGGATATTAGGATTTAATCTTATGCATGTAGAGGATTTAAAATCTGAATTTTTTGTTTAAATATTTAATGATTGGAGCCAGAAATTTAGAATGAAAGTAAGCTTGAATTGGACTGTAGAATTCATATTTTAGGATCTTGAATTAATAATAACCGTGATCTATTTGTAGAACCAAAATTTGATTTGAATTGAAGAGGATTATGGGATAAAAATCTAAGTTTGATAGTCTATGGTATTAGATATAAAATTCTAGGTTTAGGAAGGAATTATATGTTAATTTGTGTAATTAATCAATCTAAATGATATACTAAGTCACGGGGAAACTAATCTTATAGAAATCTAAATGTATGAACCATTAGAATGGTAATTGGAGTTGAAAAAATGATTTGTGTATTGAAGAACCATAACAGATCTGGGCTTCTGCACAGATCCGAATAGATTTGGCCTCCTAAGGCGACTTGATTCGGCCAAGCGAATCGATTCGGACCCAAAAGGTTAATCGATTCGTCTCCTATGGTAGGTCAAGTTATGGCCAGGGATTTACTCGAGGGATTCTTAGGAACTTATGTGAGTGGGTGGGAGGTCATCCAAGTGAGCAGATATTTCATTAAAAATGAATTTGTGGCACTATTAGTAAATAGGAACCTGTTAATTAACTAGATGGTTTATTCATAAATGTGGATTATACAGGAAAATTAATTGGGAAACTCAAAAATTATTAATAGGCGATTAATGGGATATCTCGGGGATGATTAGGGAATTTATTACCTAAGCATATTGTGTGATAAAAATAGGTTTGCGTCACTATTTTTTTACATGGGAAAATGAACAATTACCTAGATGGTTAATTTTAAAGTAAGAATATTACTTGAGGATTATGGATACTGCTTGTGGGGTAATTATAGAGTTAATTGTCTATACATATTATGTGATAAATATATGTATTTATACATTTGTATGAACATATCCATGTTCGTTGTAAGGACATTCTTGTCCAACATAGTTATATATGTCATTAGCCGTAACACCGTTGAAGAAATTCAAGTTCATATCGTCATCAACGGAATCCGAGTATCGAATCAAGAAAGAAGAATTCAGAAATCCAGAATACCGGACCGGTCCGCCCCAAAATAAAACGAACCGATCCGCATCGGACCAATCCGCACAGGCCCGGACCGGTCCGCCTTGCATAAGTCCAGAGAGCCCCGGATCGAATGAGAACCGAATCTGCTTCAAATAAAAAGAACCGATCCGCCTAAGGCCCGGACCGGTCCGCCCTGGATAACCACGAACAGATCGTGCATCAGATTTTGTAGGGTTTCGACCCCTTATTTAAACCACGATCATTAGTTGGTTTCATTAAGACTTATACACGATTTTCTGAGTTCCATAACTCTTAAGTCTTCATGGTATTTGAGTCCATTGATTCATACCCTTGATTCACACAAATTCCATACATTTGTGAGTCATTTTTGGTAACCCAAGAACACCATTGTTGTTCAACCCTTTGTGAAGTGGACCGTTTCTTCCTCTTCATTGCAGCCCTACTGGACAGGGATAGTTCCAGCCGCCAGCCCTACTGGAAAGGGTTTCTTCCAGCCGCGACTACAGAATCCGATACCCGAGGGTAATTCTTAGTCAAACTGTATTTCATTGTAATCCGATTGTAAACCGTCTTTTACAAATTATAGTGATATACAAATGGTTTTGCCCCTGTGGGGGATTTTTCCTTAACTTTGTGTGTTGAATAATTCGTGCATGATTTTATATTGTTTCAATCACACCTAGTTGCATGCTTAGGGTTAATTTGGGTTAAAAATGGCAGTTATTGTATTATTTCTTAATTGAACGCAAGCGCCTACTCTTTCATTCGTGGACGGTCTTTATGTTGGGGTTGTGTACGTCTCGGGATCGTATCACGCGTCGGTACGAGTGGACTAGGTTTTGTGTAGGTCATTATTATAGGTACTATCTAGCAGCGTCACTTACGAGGAGGTAGGTATAGATGTTAAGATCCATTGTCACCATCAAACATATGGATCGTCCAATGGTGTATAACGTTAGGACCGCCACACTTGTATGTATTTTGTGATGTCCATATAGATGAGGGACTCTTATGGACTTACCAATAGAATATGAATGTGGCACTAGAGGCAGATGTGTTCATGTGTCGTATATATGTAAGGACATATATGCGTATAACCCTATATATTAATTGAGATTAATTAGTTAGTTTAACGATATGGAGAATCAATTATGAACCCAATGCTACGTGAATTCATGATAGATGGTTATGATATTTTTGGGTAGTATATCTAGGGTATTATGGGAAATGAGAATACATGTATAAATAATTAATTGTGGTATATAAGTTATGTTCGCTTGCATCATGTGTTAATTACTATTATAGTTATTAATTTTTCACAAAGGGGGGCTTGGGTTGATATACATTTAGTATTGCACTTAAGTGAGGGGTGATGTACTTAATGCATGTGAGTGACGATGGGGATTACATACTTAGAATTAATTGTTTTATTGCATTTTAATTTATGTAAGTTAATTCTTGCAACTCTATGGCGCTGACCCAAACTATAAAATGTCCCCCCCCCCCCCCCCCCCCCGGTTTAGATAGACAGGGACAATATGACTGAAAAGAGATCAGACTTGCGACCATATTTTCACAACGACTACTTTCGTTAATTTGATTCTAGCATAGGTTGCTACTTCACTCCAGTCTTTTATTTTGAATATTGTATGGACATAAGTCCGGAGTTTCTTTTTAAGCACTCAGTTGGGACAGTCATATTTGTATTAGTATTTTATTTTATTCGGATGTTGATATGGAACTTATTATTTCTTGGTTATTAATTTAAATCAGTTTTATTATGCACGCGGTTTCAAAATACAAAGGTTTTATTATGGTTTGATAACAAGGATAACATAAATTGATAGGCAAGCCGTATCTTCGTCGTATCATGTCTAGCCAACATTTACATGTAAAATAAGGGTTGTTATAGGCTAAGTATGGGTCAGTAATAGGATGCCCAGTAGGGGCAGTAGTTATAGTAGCTTCTAGCCCCACCCAGTACCAGCATTTTTGCCTCCGCAGAGGCAGTTACAATTTGGGCATTTGTATGACATTTGTGGGCCAGTTTTGCCACCAGTACCTCCAGTAGTTGAGGGTACATTTCCTATCCATGGACACATGGTGAGGGTATTATTTATCACGGGATCATCACATTCTTTTTTTAGTACTAGATTTGAGCGAGAGACGGTTTTAGTGGATATAGCGTCTGATATCATTATGATCGTAGATTCGCCATTATGTAGCGGGGCTCTCATTTGTTCCAGCTGCAAGGGAGTAGGTGTGGACAATGGGAATTTATGCTTACTAGCGGATCTGCTCATTTTAGAGATTACGAGTATGTTGTTATTATGGGTATGTACTGGTTAGCGATGTATAGAGCAATGGTGGAATATTATAGTAGGACTATTGTATTATCTATTATAGGGAAGGATATATTTTTTGTGGCGATGCCTCGTCCAGAGGGAGGGTCGATCACGCATTTTTATTATATCAGGGAGGAGACTTCAGAGGGTATATCCATCCTATTAGATTATATCCCTGCGGTTATGGACTATGCTGATGTGTTTAGGGAGATATCGAGGTTACCACCGAGTCGGGAGATTGAGTTTGTGATCGATTTAGCCCCGGGGACTATGCCGATAGCACAAGCACTATATCGTATGGCTCGATTAGAGATGATGGAATTGAGAGATCAAATTCAGAATCTTTTGGGGAAGGATTTTATCCACAGGAGTACATCACCTTTGTGTGCATCACTTTTGTTTGTGAAAAATAAAGATAGGTCGCTGAGGTTGTGTATCGACTACCGGGAGCTGAACAAGTTCATGATACGGAACAAGTATCTATTGTTGCGTATCGATGACTTTTTCGATCTGCTGAGAAGATAAGCTTACTTCTCTAAGATTGAATTGAGATCAGGGCATTGTCGGTTATGTTTCGGGATGCAGGATGTCCCTAAGATCGCATTTTTGACAAGAGATGGGTCTTATGAGTTATGGGTTATGTCGTTTGAGCTAACCAATGCACTTGAAGTTTTCATGGATTTCATTAATAGGGTGCTTATGAATTTCTTGGATCAGTTGTCATTGTCTTCACAGATGACATCTTGGTTTATTCTCGAACAGAGGGTGAGAACACGAAGCAATTAGGTATGGTTCTTTAGACTTTATGGAACCATCAGTTGTATGCCAAGTTCGAGAAATATGGATTCTGGTTGTGGGAGGTGCAGTTCTTAGGTCACATATCTCTGATAGATGGATTTAGGTGGATCCGATTAAGGTGTCAATGGTGAGGGAGTGGGTCCATCCCACTACACTGATAGAGGTTCATAGTTTTCTAAGGTTAATAGGTAACTACCACCAGTTTATTAGATGATTTTCAAAAATTGCAGGTCCCTTGATGAATTTGACTTGTAAGGGTATAACTTTTTTTTGCGGTGATCTATAATTGTGACCACTTATCACGATCCATGACCATAACCATGGCCTAAATTTTATGCTAGATATGCGGCTGTGGCTTACAGAAATGGTCACGGTTCATGACCGTGACCCCAGAAATATTCACCTTAGAAATTTTCATTGTCCATAATCGTGACCATTATTGTTTGTTATGGTCATTGATAGTGAAAATTTTTGCAATCTTGTGGTATGTAAGAGGTTTCAGTGTAGTCCCAAGGGTACAATTCATTGAGGAGGAATAAGCCATCCACAACATCCTTGCCCACATAACCCATGAGATAGGCTTATGCCACATGTATAATTGGGAAAAGATTAGTAGGGTGATCCCAATGTCTACATACTTTTAGTGAATAAATAAATTATCGACATAGGAGATCCCTTTGGAACAAGCACTGGTTAGAACGACCACTTCCACCTAAGGGCGAAATATTTCCTATACTACGCCCTTCCTGGACCTTGGTGGGATGAATAAATTTTTTAATATAAATCAGAGTGGTTATATTCTATAAAGGAGGAGGTTTTCTTCGAATATTGGAATGTCCACAAGATTAATATCAATAAGCTTAACATATAATGGGTCACCCAAACCCTCTCCCCTTGAAAAGCCTTGTCATAAACCTGAACCCTCTAGATCAAGACAATAAATATACATTAAACTCAATATTCCACAAACTACTAATATTCCCTCCACCTCAAGCCCCCCCCCCCCCCCCCCCCCAAGACTCCCCCAGTCCCTTTTTTTTGCCTAAATAAGAAAGCCCTTGAGAAAATGTGTTAACTGCACAAAAAAGACTATTAGATACGAAGAAGTTGACTTCTCAATCCCACCGGCCACTAGCAATCTGAATACTATTATAAAAAAAAATTTACTACATGATAAAAGATATAGGGATAATTATTAGTATTCCATTAATTAAATGAAATCGATAACTAGGACTACACAATCCCACCGTCATCATCATAAAACCTATAATAAGTAATTATGAGACATTAAATCATACTGAAAAAGTTCCTTCGATAGAAATATATAAATGGACCCTACCCAGTTGAACTAATGAAAACCAAAATCACTCCATAAATATGATTTTCTAAATTCTTATCTTAGTTAAATGTGTTACACCCAAAATATGTTATCCAATGATCAAGAGACACTTAGCATGGAAGCCCATGCTAACATAATGAAGATATTCTCAATTACTAGAAAAAGGCCTCGACCTGTGAAGATGGTCACGACTTGGTACCTTGCTATACTCAAGACTATGACTTGTGCGTAAATCGATCATGGACCCTAAGCACCAGACTACCTTGAAGGCCACGACTAAGTGCTTTACAAGCTATGGCCCCTCAGTATCATAACAACTCCAAATGTATAGGCAACGAACCCTTATAATTCAATGTTTAATCGCCATTTGTCCACCTTCTAAAAAGATTCCTTCACATCATCCTTATCCAGAAGTCATGTGCACAGTACATGTGAGGCTCCTAACCAACTACTATAAAAAGAGGTTATCATCTACTTATTTAACAAGCAATATCTAGTAAATCTCTTATGAACTCTCTCTAGCTTTTATCTACACTATAGTCCCACTCCGTTCACCTAATCTAACAAACCAAAATCAAATGTGGTCACAACCTCCTACATGTTTACATTATAAGGGCATGACCTAAACTACGCTGCTATAAGTATGTGTAAGGACATTTTTGTCCATTGTTAATATGTATGTCGTACGCCGTTACACCGTTGAAGAAATTCAAGATCACATCTACATCAACGGATCCGAATATCAAAGCGTCTTCAACATGATAACCTCTGCGAAAATGAACTTGGTAAAGTTTTATTTTTAAGTCCCTTAAAGTTTCATACTTAGTATTGGGAAACTTTTATAAAATGATTTTATAAAAAGAAGTAAGTTTTTTCAAGCAAAATGAGGTTTTTTTTTTTTTTTTAAAAATAGAATTTTTTTTGGTAAACCGGACCGGTCCGCCTATTTTAAAAAAGAACCGATCCGCCTCCGGACCGATCCGCTTTGCTCCAGAAACAGTGAACCCCGGATCGAATGCAAACCAAAGAGGCCCTGTTAAAAAATGAATCGATCCGAGGTCGGACCGATCCGCCTCCAAAACGGACCAATCCGCTTCTGATAAAATCGAACAGATCCGTGAGATTTTTTACCACCAATTCAAGTTTCCTATAAATATACCTATTTCGGTAGTGTATTTTTCTAAGTCTTTGAGAAAACGTTTCTAAGAGTTCAAACACAACAAGACTTCGATTTTTGATGTGCCAAACATCTTTTTGATTCACACACAAAATTCCAATTACTTTTGTGAATCTTTTGGAACCCTAGAACACAAGCTTTGCTATTGTTCAACCTTTGTGGGGAGATCTTTGCAACCGAGGGTTGCGTGTCATTGCTGAGGGAGTCTCTAGAAAGTGTTATGGCTGCGTGTCATTGAAGAGAGTTGCGGTTCTTCCTTTGTTGTTTGGGCTGCGAGTCCTTAGAGGGTGATGCGTGTATTCTCTTGCTGAGTTCAAGACTGCGTGTCTTTGTGGGTTGGCTGCATGTTGATCCATTGCAGATTTCTCTATGTAATTGTAAGTTGCGATTTATATATTCATAGTGAAATAAAGGTTTTACCCGAAAGTTTTTTTTTCCTGAAATCTGTGTCTCAGCATATTTACTGTGTTGCATGCTTTATTTGTGATGGGTTGATTTAGATGCATGTTTAGGGGATGCATTTATTTTATTTAAAAGTAGACTCTAATTAAATAAGGGTTACTTGGAAACTTGCGAATTTAATTTTAATCAATTATCACACGTCACGTCTTTTCAGTATGTCATTGTATTTAGCCTACTTATCTCTTCTTTTATGACTCTAAGGCTCCCAACATTTACAAAATGTATATATATATATATATATATATATATAAAATCAGAATCAGGATCCAAAGTGGGCCTGGGCTTGTTTTAATGGTCGAACCACTCTAAATCTCATGTTATCTCTCTTTTACTCTTTATTCTATACTTGATTATCGTGTATAAATTTGACAGTATGATTTACTCTGGAAGATCCAACTTTTAATAACAACAGTTTGGCGCCGTCTGTGGAGAAATGAGGTGTTCTACCAAATTTCTCACAAATCGGGTTGATTATGCTATATTTTGCCCATAGGGATCTCCATATCTACATCATACGGGTGAGATTTTAGTTCTTAGGCCCATATTTTCTTATAAACCTTGCTTAGGGTATCTTCAACTTTTTATATCTATTTTCCCAAGTCTATTTGGGATTTTATGGGCAGATAAGTTCTCCTCAATGATGCTCTCATGTCCAAATCTACCTATACTGTTAAAGTGGCCATGATCTTAAAAGTACTGGGAACGAGGGATCAACATATTTGCATCTTTCTATATATTTTATGGGGATTCGTCTATGTTTTGACATATATATTAGGTATTTGTTGTCAAACCTATGTTTATTTGCATGTAAGAACTCATTATGCCTGAGCTTAACACCCCAAAGGCTTTTTAGTCTAATTCTTGGGGGTAGAAAATCGCTTTTGGGGAAAAAATAGAATAAAATATTCACTCTATCCCATAGTCCTATGACCATTCATGTTGTTATGTTACAGGTCGCGACCTCCTGGTAACAGATTATGCTAAATTCCTATTTTTGGCATATTTATTGTTTCTTATTATAGAATTATTTTTCCTTAAACCAAAGACGCTACAAAATACTTACCCCCCCCCCCCCCCCAAACATGATTTATAGTTTTGGGGTTGGGTTAACTTGCATAATGTTAGGTTGTAGAATTGAAAATCGATAATTTTGTGGGCAAAATCTGACGGGGTTATTGCCTTTAGGATTGATAAATCGACTATTTTTACTAACTTTTCAGTCATCACATTATCATCCCGTCCAAGGGCATTTACTCTATAAATTGTTCATCATATGGAATCACCCCTGGAGAAAACTATTCTTGATCATAATAATCGCGATGGAAAAGCTACTTTTAAAGGAAAATAGCCACGGCTTCATCTCATTTTAGGCTTGACAGGCCGTGACCTTAGTGGAACAGGCCTCATCCAATTATTATTATGTGCTCAATATATCATCTTGAACTTTCTCTATGACCCTTCTATTTGTCACTATGTTTAGTTCATCTCAAAAGAAAGAAAGATTTTCTAAAGAACCTATTAATTAGAGAGAACTCAACATGAAAGGCATCTCATAATCAAAATACCAGCATACTGAAGATGTATCTCACTTGATGAGGGCCATGAACCATATCAATGAATTTTAAGCCTCACTCCAAGGACAAATCAATATCCTCAACCAAAGTATCCTAATACTAGAGTTTGTTGCCTTCACCAACATATGGAAGGCCGATGATATTGAACTGAAGGCGGAGGCCGTGTCCTATAAAAGGAAGTTTATGGTAGTTTTGGCAGAGGGGAAGAAAATAAAGCATGAGGCTCATCTAGAGGGATCGTGTGAAGAGTTTAGTCCTCTCAATAGAGACCTAAAAACTATTTTAGCCATCATCAAATAAGAAAACTGCCTTAAGCAACCAGATAATCGCAAAAGTGATGCTAGAAGAAGGTACAAAAATAAAGGGTGTGAGTTCCAAAATGGCCAAAAATATATAACCAACAAGTGCCAAAGATTAAAGCATGAAGTTGAGAGACTTATAAGGCAATGGGATGCTAGAAAAGTTCGTAAAAATCGCAACCTTTAATTAAGCAGCAAGGAGATTGTGACCTAAGAGATATTTTGAGGGAGTTTTGCTAATTTTATATTTTGTAATTATTACAAGGCCATCGTTAGGCCAGAAAAGCAACTTATGTATCCCTTAAATACTTATTAATGAAAAGCTTATCTTAATTCCTTTACAATTTTCGTTCAATATGTTTACTTAAAAAACTAACAAGAATTACACCTCAAGACAACTTCAAAAGTTATGGATCATCAGTTCACAAGAGAAAATGACAGTTGTAAATAACACGTGCCTATGAACGGTCGTGGAAGCGGATATGCCCATAAACCCAGAACCAAAAAGATTGCGACTGTTGATCGAGCGCGAAAAGTAGCATTGCGTCAGAATGCTAATCGTTGTTTTCATTTTGCCTACTCAATACAAAAACCTAAATTACGACTGCACTTGCGAGGCAGGTATAGCGGTAAGTCGGGTGTCGTAAAAAATCCACAGGGAGTGATTAAATTTTAGATTTTAATTTCTTTAAAACTTCAACAATAAAAGTGTAAAATAAATAAAATAAAAGGTGATGGTTGGGAATGGTGACAAAAGAAAAGAATAATTTACGCTACACAAAAGTGAAGCGAGGATCATGATCGCATTCCACCACACGAGCTAAATAACTAATCATCAGAATTTCGACTCGAAAACTATTTAACCGAGCATTTTTAATTAAGCATAAACTTCACGCAAGAAGGAATTTAACCCAAAGTTGCTTGAATAAACATTTAATCAAAAATAGTCACACGCGGATTAAATTCGGATTGTCGCTATAAATACTAAAGTTACGTGACAAATAAAGTTAAACGCATAAAAATCCAACTTTAATACACGCGATTTCAATTAAACGCAATTTTATACAAAATCTAATTTTCGGAGCTCAAACCCATTAATGGCAGAAACACAACCCCGACCCTATTTATCTAAGGGCAATACATTAATTAAACTAATTAAACTACGATAAAATAACAAAAATAAGAAATGACAAGAAATAAACTAATTACAAAGCATGAAAATAAGGTAAAACAACTAATATATTATGGAAGACAAAGGAATAGTAAACTTACATACATAAAAATGGGCAAAACACCCAAAATGGTGGAGTAGGGATAATCTCCCTTACAAACCCTAAAAACTAGACAAAAATAGAAGATATTTCTTTCTCAAATGAGAGGAAGGAGTATTTATTTAAAAAATATCACAATGGAAAACTTGTGAATAAAAGAAAAACAAAAGTCTTCAGGACCGAATCAATTCGGAATGAAAATCTGGTGTTCTGGTGCATTCCGAAATGATTCGGATTTTGGCCGAATCGATTCCCACCTATAGGTCTGCAATCTGCATCTTTGTCCAACTTTACGGAAAATACCGTAACTTCTTCGTTATAACTCGGAATTAGGCACAGTCGGAGGCTACGCAAAAATAACTCAGAGGGATACAATATCCAAGAAGACATTAGGCCAAAAAACCAAAATAGAAAATGATTAAAATGCCCTTGAATATGACATTGAGTGTGCTTTTTAAGTCAAAATCATCCTAAAAATGCCATAACCTCTTCATTACAACACGGATTCATGCACCATCGGTGGACACGCGAAGAGAAATCAAAGGGAATCAACTTTTGTGGAGCTCGGGATCAAAATTTGAATGCTAGAATTACTAAAATGCCCCCGAAGCTGCAAAAGTCGACGAAACTTTTCCGAAAAGTGTTTGAACTTCATACTAAGCATCCAAATACCTATAAAAGCTCAATTAACCCCTGTAAATCATGTATATATACAAATCCGAGGTTGTATGGTTAACGAGCATAAGTATAGGAATTAAGATACCCGAGGGAGATAATAACCCGTAGGTTAACTGGTGAAATACGTAATATTTGCGTCGTATCAATTGTAGATGGAGCATGCCTACGAATAGCCACGGAGGTAGATGTGCCCATAAACCTAAGAACTGCAAAGGAAAATCCAAAATCAGCTCCTATAATAAAACCTAAGTCATAAGAAACACAGACTTTAGTAAGAGCAATAAGACTTAGTCCACAAGAAATCGATGGCATTAGAAACACAGACTTCAGTAAAAAAATCAAACTTAGTCAGCACAAAGATCCCACCGGGTAAGAATTTTATGGTAGTGATTCTGGTCAGATCCTCTAAAAATGCATTAGCCTGCTCGGAATGAGTCTCTTTTACTATAGACTCTGGGCCCACTCTGGAATAGCACATCAAGCCAAGGGGGGCTTGTAAAATATAGCCTCATAAGCCTAGACTACATATGATATTGTCCCTGTTTTGTTGGTCTCAATTTTGAGACTTATTTTTTTTGTAACAATATTTTGTGATTTTTAGGTCTCTTATTTATTAAGGCATTCTATTTGGTTTAAATCATTTTATGTTTTTTAATTCATTTTATTTGAGTTCCGTTTCTTAAAATTTTTTATATTGTCATTTATGTATTTTAAAATACTTCATTATTTTTTTATATTTTTATGTATTTATTTTTTATTTGTTTAAACATCTATTTAATTAAACAAAAATCAATTTTGTTTATTTATAATGTTTAAACTAAATCTAGAGGCTGGGGTTTGTTATTTCCTTTTGATGGCTGAGATTGAGAAATTGTGTGTTTATTTGCCCAATCCTTGTGATGCCTCTTTTGTACAACGGGAGGACTGCGTGGTGTCCACGCGATTTGACCACGCTTGGACTGTCCATCTGTCTATTTATTTGACCGTTTTATCCCCCTATTTTTTTTACTGATATACCCCTTCTCTATTGTTATCCTTTTACGCATGTACCCCTATTTTATGTATCTAATTTTTACCCCTTTACAGTCCTGGTGAAAGTCGTGACTACCCTTGTTATTTGTGGGTATTACCATTTTCCCAGCCATTCTTCTCGATCCTTCCATCTCCTCTATAATTAGGAGTGTTGGGGTATTTCGAAAATTAGAGATTTTATTGGCAAAACTCAGCCGAAATTCTGTCAAATTTTCATCTCATTTGCTCTCTCTTACATTTACGAACAACTTACTCTACTTTGAGATATTTGTTAGATCTTTACCTCTTTATACCATCTTATACACTCATACAGTTTGTTAAGGGGTTGGTGTTGGTATCATTTCTGATTTTGAGACTCAAAGAACCTGTTGAGTCTTGTGGGATTGGAGTTGGTTCTTAAAGATCTGGAACCTTCTGAGCTTGAATGACGTTGGGTTTGGTGATCGTTATAAGGAGTCTCTTAAAATATCATATTTGGATTTCTCTGTGAGATCCCTTACTCCACTTACATATACAACTATACATACATAAGTATTCATATTTATATATAATTCTTATTATATAAAATTTGTTACACTTATAAATATACGATCATATATATATTTGTAGTTCTTACTAAATCTATCTACTGATTTTTTTTTTCGTTTAAAACTTTGGTTACTTAAAGTTTTTTTCTTAAATATGCCTATAGGTTTGCATGTTGTTCAGATCTATTTTTTCTTTGTGAGGTCTAATTTTGATCTAAAATATAAAGTTTTTGAGTCTTGGTATTTATACAAAAGTGTACACGGTCTTGATTTAATTTTGTTTAGTTTGTGTAAAATTACACTTTTGGTATACTCTTTGTGTTTAGTGTGTGGACATTTACATAACTGTCTTTGAACTTAACCTTAATCACTACTATTGATTATTTTTATTACTAAAAGGAAAAACCTTGTGTATGTTTAATCTTTTTGTAACCTATAGTCTTTTCATGTTTTGATTAAAACAAATCTCATTATATTAATTTTGTTGTCTATCATTGCATGGATTCTCTTGTGTTGAGTGTGTAGTGTGCGTGTGTTCTAAGTGTTCACTGTCTTGGTGTGATTACTACTGTATTTCAGTTAGATTGTGGGGTTGTTTGACTTAATCATGGTGTACTGGTTGTATTGATTAAGTTGGTTCTTTTACACTTATGTTTCTGTAATTTGTAACTAATCATTGGTAATAGTGGACTTGGGTGTGTGAGTGGTCATGGATCTAAGGGGCCCGAGGTTTTCCATTTCGGTGGTTTCCTCGTGATCAAATATTGTGTTACAATCTGCTTTTCCTCACCCCATTCTAAATCTTTTTATTCGGGGAACATCATCACAAATCTATTTTTACTTATGTGTGTGTACAACAGTTTCAATAAAACTTTTAAAACTGATTTGAAAAATGGTTAGAGTTTATTTAATAACTAATACATGTTAGGTTGGCTTGGTTATTTCAACATGCACCTTAGTAGTATGGGGAGGATCCTAAATAACACCTTAGCATATATTTTAAGATTTTAAGAGTTAGAAGACCACGGTGGCAAGGGAAGACCATAAAATTTGAAAACACCACTCTATTTTCCACAACCACCAAAGGTTAATAAGTTATACCCAAAGCCTTTAGGGCCACTAGTACCCCAGATGCAGTGTACTATAATCTAAAGCCTTTGGTTATAACACATCACTGAGGATTCAAACACAATTGAGTTTAACAAGATTATATTGGGAAGCAAAGAGCTTTTTGTCCACAAGGTCACGAAAACCATAAGCCAATATCCATTATGGAAGATGCTAAGGTCACGAATGTGCAAGACTTAGGGATTATTAGTACCCTAGGGGTTATTAGTACCCCATAGGCCATGGAATGTAAACTAAAGATGCTAAAATAAAGTCTAGCAGTAAAAATAAGTGAATAAGTTAATAATAGACAACAATTAGAAGTAATAAAGATGTGATATTTGATAATGCTACAAAGTGAAGATAGTAATGCATCCAAAACAAAGACAAAAATAAAAATATGAGGCTGCGGAAGATAAATGAACATTTTATTGCATCAAAATATTATCCATGATAAAATAGTTTAAACAAATACAATTTTAATATAAGAAAAAGGGAGATACAAGCCTCAGATAGGAATTTAAGAATCCGTATACTCCTTTTCATCCTCCTCCTCCTCCTCCTCAATACGAGTTTGGGTCTCTTAAGCTTCCAAAGCAGCATCAGCCATGACCTCTTTATTCTCTTTCAGGCATCGCTCTTTATCATCCTTAATCTCAACATCACATTGAGTGTGCTCATCATCAGTAAAATTAAAAAACGATGCCCTTGGCCTCAGGGAAATTTTTGGCAATTATGTGCATCATCTCTTAGTAGTCATGGATGTATGCCTTATTTTGGCCAATCCATAAGTCTTTTGAACTCATGAGTACTTACACGGTCTCTACAACAACCATCTTCAAAGACACAACATGTTCTTCAACCATCTTTTGCAAGGTTGGGACATTATCATTAGCTGATTTTTGCGTGGGAAAGATGTGACTTTGAGACATGGAGGTAAGCTGGACCTCAAGACTTTTAACTTTATCGTAGAATATTGTGGTGTGGCTGACGGCCTTCAAATATTTGACATAAGACACCTTTAGTGACTTTAAGACCTATTTAAAATAATTTTCGACATCGATTTTGGATTTTTCAGTGGCCTCCACCTTAGCTGCTGGCTCAAGTTGGGTAGCTTTCAATAATGCTTCCTCGGAATTTTTGTTTGCCTCAAAGGAGAAGGATTTGACCTTCTCCACCTAGCCATGTGTTTAGATTATGTGGCCTTATGTTGGGCATAAATGGACTCATACTTTGCCCGTTGTCTCATAGTAGCCTCAACAACTTGAAAAAAAGGAGAATTTAGTAAAATTAAACATGAAAAAATTTATAGATATATACACGCTTACCCAGAGAAGGTCATGGAGTTGATAGTCGTCCAAGCCCTTGGCATCCTCTTCAAACGTTTGAAGTCTGAGGAGTTAACAACCCTTTTCATCAAATAGACTATGGTGGCCTCAGCGTCCCAAGGAGAACTTAGGTCCTTTGGCCTTATTTGAGGCCATTACCGAGAGACAAAATCCTACTTTAGGGAGTTAGTGCGTCTACATCAACGCTAACTGATGCCTATAAAGGGGTCTCGGTGATAAAAATATGACTAGAGTTTAGTGGTCCTTCGTTTTTCTCCCCAGCGATGGGGCAAGATACGCCTGCACTAGATGTGTTAGCCGTGACATCCTAAGAAGTTGGTGGTTTTGAACCACCAATAGCGGCTACATTTTGGGTTTAAGTGGAGACCTCAACCACTGGGGTGGCATATTTTTCTACAACCCTCTTCCTCTTCTTTCCTTTGGCTTTGGCTTTCTAGGGGGTGCTTTATGGCTTGGGTGTTTTCCTCCCGTTCATTGACATGGGAAAGGAGTAGCTTTATATCAATTTCTATAGTTTATTCTCCATCCGCTAATGTACCTGCACATCGAGAGAATGTCAGCATTGCAATTCAATAGATTAAGTTAAAGATATACTATACCACGACCTAAAGACTTATTTTACCCCTTGACGGTCTGAGAGGATCAATGTACGTAGTGTAGTAACCAAGCCTGTATAAGGCTCTCAAATTGACCACAATGAGGAAGTCCTTCTTGCTGTCAGATATATCGATCGCGGTCTTAATCTTCTTCCTTTAACATTATAAAGGAGTCAAACCTGCACGGACTGCAACAGAACAAAACAAAGAAGTTAGAAAAGATTTATAATAAGTAATAAAGGCTACGACCCAATTAGAAGAGATGTTACTACCTTTCAAGAGGGTAATACCATAGGACTGCGAAAGCTTATGGAAAATTTTCGTCTCAGACTCCATGGAGTTTATATCCCAATTTTCTCAGAAGATTAAAAAATATTTTTCTTTTCGGTTTTTGGTACTCGAAGGCCTCCCCTTATGAGATGTTTGCTATACTACACCAAAACAATTGACTTGTCAAGGTCTAAAATCGTGACAAGTCAAACTTGTCAAGGTCTTTGACCATGACAAGTCTGGGGGTGACAACTTCTTTATCAAGGACTTATCACGGTTAAAGACCATGACAAGTTCATTAGACTTGTCACGGTCCTGTCACGGTCTTTGACTTCGATAAGATTGATCACGATCAAAGACTGTGACAAGCCCAAAAAAATTATCACGGTAAAAGATTGTGATAAGTCCGTGAGATCGTGACAATTCTGGGCGTAATTTTAAAAAAAACTGCTGGGTAGTATCGCCACTGCCACTGCCCAGTAGTAAATTTGTACTTGTTATAGAAAATTTTACCTTTCCAAACAACATATATCCAAATAAAATAGAAATAATGTACCAAATCATGGCATATATAATCCATATCCAAATAAAATAGAAATATAAATATCAATATCCAAACCAACAAGTACCAAAATTAAAAAAATACAAAAACAATCCAATATCCAAATAAAAATATAGAAATAATGTCATTGGAAAGGGTCTTCAGCAAGTCGGAGGAGTAGGTAAGGTCACGCGACATATGAATTGACACACCCCTCAATGTGCTGAACGCCGCATTGTACGCGCAACCACAAAGGCGAGTCCTCATTTACGGACTCCACATGTGTGATGAGCACTCTTGCCTCAATATCTTGGAGGGGATGTCCATGAACTATCATACCCAGGAGGAAGCTAGAATCCCTCAACCCCCTCGCTATCGGCTCCCCACAATATATGTCAAGTAGAAACACGCTTGACCAACTAATTATTGACATGGGCTGCTCAACGGGGGTTACGATGGGAAATAGATCATCAAATGGCGACGAGTCTGTGCGTATCGATGATGAAGCAGTGACGTCCTCGTATGCCTCTGCCTCTACTTCATTCTCCTTCTCCTTCTCCTTATCCTTCTCCTTCCCCTTCCCCCTCCCCTTGGACCCCAATCGACACTTCATAAAGGTGTACATATCTAGGACCGCCACCTCCAACCTTGATATCTTATCGTCATGGGCATCAACTTTATGAGCTAACCCGGTGTTGCTCGTCTCCATTCCGATGATCCTCAACTTCCCTATTCGCGAGCCCACCCCTAGTCCTCCCCTTGTGATCTGCCCCGAGCACTTAGCTGAGTGCGTCCGTAGTCAAAGATGCTTTATCGGCATTAGACTACGACTCATGCACTTTCTTAAGCTTTGCCTGAAATGACAAAAGGTACACGATTAGTTAATTAAGTAAATAAAAAAAATTATAACGCAATTAAAAATATTAAATATGTATAACTTACAATAATGGCTGCGACGCTCGGGGCCACCTCTTTGTCCTTGCCCTTTTTCATTTGTATTGCCACATAGGCATCGAGCCTATGTGGCCTACCCCAAGGGCCACTCACCGTCTCATGAAAATAAAATAATGCAGAAATAGTAAGTAAACGCAAAGTAATGCTAGAGTAGAATAACATAAAACTAAAATTCAAAAAATATAAAAACTTGCCATTATGTGCTCCACCGCGGCGTAAGACGTTCGCTCGGAGTAGTGCACGTTCAACTTTTTTGCCCGGTTTTTCCTCCCCAATTGGCTAGATGCCAATTGTCGCTTAGAGATCTCATTGTCGATAAACTTTTGCCACTGTGCCAATAAGATCATCTCCTTTGGGGGGATGGTGTCACGTACGCTCAGAACGGACTCTCGGGTCTTCCCAAAGTATCGTGCCCGCATATTCTTCTTCCACGTCTTATATTGATCCCTCAATTATTCCAATGTGGAGTCGTGGAGATGTGGGGGCAGGCCAAATTGTTCGTGTTAAATAAATACAAACCAAAAAGAAAGTAGATGTGGGGGCATGTCGAATTGATCCTGTTAAACAAATACAAACCAAAAAGAAAGTAAGTGTTAGTTGCTTATAAATATAAATTTAAATGTAAATATAAATACACTACCTATAGTGCCACCCAGAGGCCCATCTTGAGCTCATTAGGCACGAACTTCCAATTAGTGTACGTCAGGCCAACGATCGCCTTCAGCAACTCTAGCGATCTAGCCAATAAATGTCGTCTTATTCTCGACGATGGACCCCAATTTGCCCCATTTTGGGGGCCTACTAGCTGAGGAGCCCTCGTCGCCTCCGCTACCGCTCTGGGATGAAGTCATTTTCTACAAAAATTATTATTATTAGTACAAACATGTATATGGGCTTTGAATTAATGCTCAAATTCGATAATAACAATACATACCAATACCAATATCAATTTATATCAATTTCAATTCATACCAATACCAATACCAATACCCAATACCCAATACCAAATTCAATTTACACACAGGCACACTCCCCCCCTCCCGGGTCATGGACTTTGAATTAATGCTTAAATTGATTAAAATCCCAATTAACATATTCACTTGGTTATTACAAGCATAAAATGATCAAGTACAAATGAATAAAAAACATTAAATTATCGCCCGATATTAATAAAGCACTACAATAATACACTCAATGGTCATTACAAATAATTTGAATACTTATACAAATCTAAAAGTTATTTTATATTCGGGTTATCATAAAAAATGGATTGATATTCGATAGGAGCAGCCAAGTCATCCATACTACTATTTAAACGCTTTGGCGCATGTAGCACAATTGACACGGCTCGTTGTTGATAAACTCCGAGTAAAACACTTGCTTGACCATTTGAAAAGCACGAACAAAAGGCTCATTGCTCATGTGTTCGTTTCTCTTCAACTTGGACAAGTCAACCATGATCAAATTGGTGCCAGGATCAACTTTATAAGCTTTTTTATCCTCAACTCTTACCCAATCATAGTAAAATACAACCTCGTTGAAGCTTACATTGTTCAATTCAAATATATTTCGAATTACACCATAGTAAGTCATTTCATCTTCAAGAAGGTTTTTATCTTTCGCGCTCACTAAAAAGAAAGTAAGAGCCTTGTATGAAATGCCTGAGTTCTGTATATTTGTATTTTCCTCGTACACCCTGGCACCGAATACATAATCGCTCATGTACATTGTTCCAATTTGAGAAAAATTTAGCAGCATATCCCCATAGTTCTCCAAGCACATGACATAGATTTGCAAGTGTGAGTGTTATTTCAATTTATCAATTGAAATAACACTTAACATCACATCATCTAATATGTACCAGAGAATATTAAGATACGGCTGCAGAACTCTCCCCAAAAGTAACAAGTGTAAGCCACTAAGAATATTATTATGCAGAAACTATGCAGTCCCAAACTATCCAAACGGGACAATTCAATAGATATCATTACAGGGGTAATGACTCTCAAAAGGGTCTAAGGGCTAATGAATGCGTACGCATAAGAACTATAAGGCTAGTATCTATGTGCATTATATGTAGTTTAAAGTATGTTTCATTTAATTATTTCTTATCACAATTCGAGAGATTTCATTTAATCGTGTAATTTAAAGTATGCTTCATTTAATTTAAAGTACGCATAAGAACTAAAAATTATACCCAGTTTATACCAATTTATACCAATTTACACCAATATCAATATCAATACCAATTCAAATTTAATTTCAGTTTATACCAATTTTTACCAAATTCAATTTAATTGTAATTGAATTTCAATTTCAATTTCAATTTTGTTCAATTTGAATTCAACTCAATTCAAATTCAATATCTATACAAATGCAATTCATGTTATAATGTCAGGGCACATCGAATCGTCTAATTCAAATTCAATATCACACACACTAATTCACACACACACACACACACTGCCCCCTCCCCCCACACCTACACACACACACCCCACCCCCACTGTCCACCCCCACTGCCCACCCCTACTGCCCCCACCCCACACACCTACACATAACATACCCACCTACATTCACACACTTACACATACACACACACATGCAATACTACACACACATACACAAAGGAAAGAGAAGGAGAGAGAGAAAAAAATGACCTGAAAGTAGAGAGAGGGGGAGAACCATCGAGCAGAGAAGAGAGAGAAAATAGAGGGAAAGGAAACAGTGGGAAAAAAGAGGCGCTAGGGTTATTTGTCAAAAGTGTTATCACGAACCTGTCAAGGTCTTTGATCGTGATAACTTTTAAGGTTGTCACGGTCGATGATCGTGATAAAAAAATGCGTATTTTTTTGTCACTGTCATTGATGGTGACAAGGCTAGCCCTCTCAAAGGTGACAATTTAGCCCTTTAGTGTAGTACTATAACTCAGCGAAGCTATATAGTAATACTAAGGATTATCTACATTTTTCTCCTTCAGCCTATAGAACTCAAACTACTCCATGGCTATGATGTATTTGTCAAACTTCTTCTTCCATGCCACTAAGGAAGCTAATATGAACCTCCATCCATTGGGATCAACCTTGACCAGATCTATGTTTACCATCTTAAGGATTTTTCTAACAAGTATTGGAACTGGAATCCTGAGTTCAAGGAGGAAAGAATGGAAAGGAAAACAAACTCCATCATCAGGGATCGCGAGACACACTCATTGGTTCGGAGAGGGAACACTACATATGATCCCCTTAGGAAATTCATATACTTCATCCAGGAAACTCAACCATTATTCGGGCATGATACAAATATAATTTAAGGCCAACGAGTCCTTTTCTCCATAAATGTCGTGACTTGAAGGCCCGACTTCAGTATTTCTCGTTGATGCTATTTTTTGAACTTCTCCACTTAGTGTCGTGGCCTTGTCCCTTGTTCTCTCCACTGGAACTTGGTTGTTCGGTGATTCAGTGTCCTCTATTAACCCTATAGAATCCTTAGGGTCAACAGATTCTGCAGAATTAGTGTCAGCGCATACACATGTCGGGTAATTTAAAAGCTTACAAGGTCCATAAATCTTTAATGATTTTATATTCAACATCACAAGAGGAGAAAGTCCAAAGTGTCTTATCCATAAATATTCCAAGTGCTCCTAGGTATTCAGATGCATAAGGTCGAGGCAAGGATTTGTAAAAGCAAAAAAAGCTCCATAGTTAGAGATCCACGATCATTATGACCAAAATACAAAGGAGATTAATCATAAATTTCATAGATCACTGGCTCAAACAAAAATTCAGTGGCAGCAGACACAAGTATATATCATAAAGCCAAGGGTAACATAGTCTTAAGTCCGCGAATACATACAAAAAAGCCGCAGCTAAATACCAATTAAGTCTACGAACTCCTATATTAAAGGTCCATTATCTGAGAGTGCAAGCCAAGTATAAGTACAAAGTCACGGTTTGTTATGTCAAACCTTGAATTTTGATCCAAAGCGACATCCAATTAAACAAGGCCTCAACCATCGGTTCAAGTTTGCGTTCAGAATGGATAAGCTCGATGACTTATTTGGCAGATTAAGAAAATGGATCAAACTTTAAAAGCCTAGGGTTTTATCCAAAAATATAACAAGAATAACAATTCATGTTTTTGGCCAAAATTGACCTTAAACCCTAAATATATTCCAATTTAAACCTAAAAACGAAACTCAAACACACCACCAATTTTTGCAAATCCTTATTAAACCCCAAATATACGGACGGAACAATCAACAAAAACTCTTGGGTCCCTAGAAAACTAATAGGTTTTTGCAAAAACACAAACATAGGAAAAATTAAACCCAATTTGATAGATTTTAATGATTTTAATGGGTTATTTATAAGATTAAAGCGTGTAAATGAAAGCAGAAATAAATGCAAAGTATATATATTGAAATTGCATTAAGAAAAAGGAAGAACTCTAAACTAACATAAAGAAAAGTCTAATCAGAATTGTCGTCGAAATTCGCCTAACTCGTTAAAAATTGCTTAAGATTATTTCTTCAAGTATTGAAAAAGGTAATGAGTCCACAAATTTAGTCCATTTATATAAGTGGTCACAGAAGTTGAAACATCGCAGAATTTAAAACGTCTTAACAACTTGATGCGACATCAATAAGGCCTCATCCTCTCAACGATGGGCTTTGACACTTACAAAAATTCAGCCTTCAAAAGGCCTCAGACTTAACGCTCTCCATCTAAAGAAAGGTCGTGGCCCAAAGATAACGATTTGTGTACATGAACAATGCCCCATCACTAAATCGTTTACTTCTTAGAACTAAGGCCTGGGGGCTTCTCATATACCTAAAATATATCGTCCAATAATCAATAGACACATAGGAAGTAAGACCATGATAACACAATGAAGATATGCTCAAGTAATGGAAAAAGGCCTCGGTCTATAAATATGGTAATTACTTGGTACCTAATCAGGCCGTTGATTGTTCTCCATCTGTTCCTTTATACACTCAAGACTATGACTTGTGCATGAACCTACTGCGAAACCTAAGCACCAGACTACCTCAAAAGTCCATGACCAAATGACTCATAGGCCATGGCCCCTCATCCTCAACATAATTCCATATGTATATGCCACGAACCCTTGCACTTCAGCATTGGATCGCCAACTATCCACCTTCTAAAAATATTCCTTCATATCATCCTTATCCACAAGTCACGTGCACAATGCATGTGAGGCTCATAACCAACTATTTTAAATAGAGGTGATCACCTCTTCATTTTAACATCTTGGTAGCGAAGCTCTGCCCAACTCTCTCTAGATTATCTATATACCAGAGTCCCACTCCAGTCACATGATTTGGAAACCTTAAATCAAACATGGGCGTGACCTCCTACCCATTTACGCTTTAAGTCGACGGTTTCGACTGCACTATTATAATTATATTATTGTATTTATCCTACTTATCACTTATTGTATGCCTCTAAGGCTCCCAACATGTGCATAATGTATATATAATGAGAATCAGACTCCAAAGTGGACTTATATGCTTATTTTAACGGTTTAACTACTCTAAATCTCGTGTTGTCTCTTTTTTACTCTATATATTTCTATACTTTGACTGTTGTGTGTATATATTGATGGTATGATTTACTCTAGTAGATCCAATTTTATACAACAACAATATGGTTCCTCAAAATTTACTTTTGGAATCAACGAGGAGTTCCAGTCTCCTAGACGATTCCACGGTCACAATTATGTACAAAGTTTCCAAGAATCTATATCACGAGTCAAATTTTTGCCAAACTGAGATATCACATCCAAAAGAAATATAAGATAAATCTACGATTTGAGAATCAATAAGAAGGGGTACCATTATGTTACTTCATTTATCCCCGATTAAACTAAGCTTACAAACAAAACTCCTATTATGATTTGAACACTTCATCTCGCTCCACCAAGAGATTAGGTGCATATCATATGAAAGCCTCGCTTTCATAGAACCAAGTTCATTAACAATAATCATACACCTAAGGATATCATTATTCTCATGATATAAAAAAACTAATAAAATTGATAAGAAAATACATATTGTGAAAACTTAATTTTAACCAAGCATACATTTTCTAAAAGAATCTGTGCATTGGAATATTATGAACTCTTTGTGATTCAAATTTAAAACTCGAGATAGTCTTCACATTTTATACAGAGGGAAAAACACCCCCCCCCCCCCCCCCCCCCCAAAAAAAAAAAAAATCAAGCCTTATTCATATTTTTTTCTATAAATATATAATTCAATCATACCAATGGAGGAATTCTATACCAATAGAGGACTCCAAGTAACAGAAGGATTTCATATTATATCCATTTAGTTTCCAGGCTCCTTAACAACGTGGCCTTTGATCTCGTATGCACATAAGCACGTAGGCACAATATCAAGTCACTCCTCGTGAGCACATGGCCCCACCCCAAAGACTCATAGAGAAATCCTTTATCTCCAACATGACTTTTTCACCTAATCAACCATATCAATTTCATTTCGTAAGTACACAATTATTATGTGTAATATTGAGTATCCACTCATAATAACAAGCTTACCACATGGCATGTAAACACACACACACACACAAACACATGCCCACTAGATCACGCCTAGAGACACAACGATATCAATCCATAAGCTTCACATTATTTCCCACTCATATACACAAGCCCCAAAATGCACACATGGTAACACACTGATATCCACCTACAAGATACATATTTTTGTCCACTCAAACATACACGCCCAAATGCTCACACCTAAAGACACGTGGTTTCCCACCCCTATTTTTTCATTTTCACTTGAGTTTATGTTTATTGATCCTATAGGCTAAGGTTTTTACATGTATTTAGTGGTAAGTGAGTATACTTCATCAAAGGTATCTCTCACTCGTATTTTTTAGGCTAAGAAATTTTGAAAAATGTAATTTAGACACATATATATTAATAAAGAGTGGGTGGGGTACCTAACACCTTACCTTATCATAACACAATCTTCTAACCCGAACATTTAAGTCTTTATTTTCTAAACCAACGCATTGTTATGGATGAGTCCTAATGATTCCCCCCATTTTATTTGTTGTTATATGAATTAAACTGACGATTTCTATCAAACCTCCATGCACACCCCAAATATAGACTGGTAACGAAGAATACAAAGACTCTGATTTAACAAACACGCGATTTTAAAGTTTGCAATAACAAAAGAGGAAAATTGTAGGTTTTAGTGTTTGATATTATGAAAACTCAGAGTCGCCAACTTATTTGATTAAAATAGTAAATAAATAAATAAATGACCATGTAAGTTCATCAAGAAATGATCAAACTAGAGTGAATGGGCTAGTTACTTTCTCCCCCCTTTCAGTCTCCAGTGGGTATGAAAAAATATACTCATTCTCTCATGTACACAATTGAGTGAATAAAAGTGTGTTTATTCATAAGTGTGAAAATAACTTGAACGTATCGGGGGGGAGAGGAGGTCAGAAGTAGGGGTGGCCATGGGCTGGGCCTGGGTAGGCCCGATCGGGCCGGACTTATAAAATTATTAGTTATCCAAGCCCTCTCGGGCCTGGATCAAGCCTTATTATGTAATCCCAAGCCCGCCCAGATTTGAAAGCTCTTTACCCAGGTCCGTTGGCCAAGCCCGATTACTGTTTTTTTTAAATAAAAAAATCTATTTTTTCTTAATCAAAGACCTATTTTTTTTAATTAAAAACATGTTTTAAACTTTATATATTACAGAGTTTATATATAAAGTTCTCCACTCTACATAAAAGACTTAGTATATGATTTTATATTTATAAAAGTTACCCACTTTATATATTTATTTATAACTTTGTAGTCTTAAACTTTAATAATAAATTAATACACACACACACACATACACACACACACACACACACACACACATATATATATATATATATAATTCTTGGGCCTAGGGTCGGGCCGGGCCTCATCGGGCTTAAGAATTCATGCCCAAGCCCAACCAAAAAAAAAATCGGGCCTATCAAATTTTGCCAAGCCCACTTTGCGGGCCTATTCATCTTACCCAAGCCCTATTTTTTTTATTGGGCGGGTTGAGCGGGCTTGGTGGGACTCGGGCCTATAGCCACCCCTAGTCAAAAGTAATCTTTGATATGTCAAAAGCTTCTTTTGGATCGAATGGGATTTTTTGGACTAACATGCAAGGTGTGCATATATATATGTGTAAGGACATAATTTATAAATGTCCGGGGTAGAATCTAGGAATTTTTTATTTATCCTCGATCACAGTGTGTATGTCTGATACCGCTACATTCTGCACGTCAACATGATCATCCACGACGGTCTTGATTCGAATCCATGCATCCACCATCTTCACACGTGCATCATGCTTCATGCGACGTGCTGCTCAACCATTCCCAGTACTCCACTTCGCGTTATTGGTAAAATGGTTTATTTGAGTTTTTAATATTTGCATAAATATTTGGAAATGTTTTAGAAAATATTTTTTGAAGTCTGATTTGTTTTTAACACAAAAGTTAAAATTTTTCCAAGTGTAGAAGCGGACTTTTTTTTGTCGTCGAGCTCGTTCGAACGACATCGCTTTGTCATTCAAGTGATACAAGCATGTCGCGCGATCTCGTTTGAGCAACACGTGGCTTGTTCGAGTGGCATGCCTATGTCATTCGAACGACGGCGCTGCCTCGATTTTTGTATAAATATTTGTGCCCATTCTTCACATTTTTTCAAGTCTTTTTCGTACACGTTTCTGTAATTTACAACCCAGAAAACAGACTTCAAGTTTTTAAGGTTTCATGCCTTTTATATTCACAAAACCATTCCTATATATGCGTGTGAATCTTTAAACCTTCAAAGGGTCGCTTTTAGTCATCTGGAGTAACTTGTGGATAAGCCGACTCTTTTCCATTGCTGCCCATCTGGATTTCTTGTGGGAAATTCTAGTCGACGACATTGGAACAGACACCTGAGGGTATTTCTTATGTCACTCTTGTTTTCAGTATAATCCGTGTAAATCGTTCTTTACAAATTATAGTGAAAATAAAAGGTTTTGCCCCTTTGGGGGATTTTTCCTCATTTGTGTGTTTGTTTGTAATTAAATGCTCTTGCATGATTATATTGTCTTCAATCACACCTAGATGCATGTTTTAGAATTTAATTGAAAAAATTGAGTTTAATTAAATAATTTCTTTAATTGAACAAAAACGCACTCTCAAATTGGTATCAGAGCCAATTACACAATTATACCGTGTAATTTTCTGCAAATATTTTCTAAAGATATCAATTTTCTGAAAAAATTGATTTTTGAAAAAGGGCGTGTTCAAAATGGAGAAATTATATAATAAAATGCCAGTTTTTTATGGAACAAATTATGCTTACTGGAAAGCCCATATGAAATCTGCTCTAAAAGCCATAGATGAAAGAGTTTGGATTTTGGTTGAAAGAGAGTGGACACCTCCCTCCATCACTATTGATAACATAACAAATTTAAAATCTGTGACTGCATGGACTGAAGATGAATTTAAATGGTCATCTTTTAACTCTAAGGGTCATAGTGCTATTCCCGGATCCATCACACTTGACGAGTTCCGGCGGATAATGATGTGTACCATGTCAAAGGAGGCATGGGATGTTTTACAACTTACCCATGAAGGAACTAATGCCGTGAAAGAATTAAAATTGCAAAACTTAACAATTCAATTTGAAACTATCACCATGCTTGAGTCTGAATGTTTTGATGAATTTTATGCTAGATTATCTGATATTGTAAACACTAGCTTTAATCTTGGTGAACACATTCCTAATGCTAGAGTTGTTAAAAAGATTCTAAGATCACAACCTAAGCGTTTTATCCCTAAAGTCACTGTGCTAAATTCTATGCATAATTTAAACACGTTTAAATTAAAGGAATTGGTTGGAGACTTACAAACCTTTGAAATTGACATGTTTCCTAAGTCTGTTAAACCAAAAGATAAGGGAATTTCACTTAATGCCCAGGATAGGAAGAGTGAGGGTCGACAAGAAAGATAGTAGAGTCATCTAGAAAAAGGGAGAAAGAAACGTCAGATTCTGAGTGTGACCTTGATTTAGATGATTTGGCCTTGTTTGCAAAAGATTTCAAGAAAATTCTCAAATTCAAGAAAAATGTAAATTTCAAAGATAAAAAGAATTTTTAGAAAAATAAGCTTGAAAAGAAAAATGAAAAAGATTTTAAAGACCCTACTAAGAAAGACGGTGAGAGATGTTATGAGTTTGATGGTAAGGGTCATAGAGCTTTTGAGTGTGCTACTAGGCTGAACAGACTTGCCAAAGAAAGGGGCAAAGCTTTCATTAACACTACCCTTAGTGATGACAGTGAGGTCGAGTCAGTGGACTCTAGAGACGAGTCATCGCATGAGTGTAACTTCACCTCATTCATGGATAGTCATGTGAGTAACTCTAGTGCTCCTCATGAAGATGAGGATGCTACTTCACAGGGACACCTCGACAGTGAGAACGAAGTGAGTGAGGGGAGGATGCTGCAAGTGAGAGCGAGAGTAATCTTCAACGCGCCTACGCTGAGTTATACATTGAGTCATTTAAAAGCAAAAAGCGTAACAAAGTGTTAGTTCTTAGGATCACGACTTTAGAGGAAGATTTAGGAGAAGCGAGAGAGAGAGAGTCCTCCACCAGCACTACCTTGAGAGAAAGAGAGAGTCTGGATATATTGAGAGAGAAAGTCAGTTTAGAGAAAGAGAGAGAATGTTTGGAGAGAGAGAGTTGCTTTGAGAAAGAGAAAGGGGACTTGACTAATCAAGTGGCTAGTTTTAAGAGTGAGCTCCATTCCTCCCTAGAGACTCGAAATAAACTTGAAGCCCTTGTAGCCCATCTTCCTCATGATCTTGAGAGAGCGCAGGAAGCCAAGGTTCAAATCGAGGACATATCTGGAAATATGGGAAAGATGCTCCTCGGTCATGCTTTAGGTTTTGGTGATAGGCAGGGAATAGGTTTTGATGGTTCCTCCACGTCCCAAATTGCACCTGGACCAGTTCCTAAGTTTAATACAACTCCATATGGCCATCATAAAAAATTACGAAGGAGAGTTCGACCAAGAAAAGCAAACCATGGTCTACCTAAGACTGTGTACCTACTGCAAAAGAAAGGGCCACCTCAAGGAGTTTTGCTATAGTTTGGTTCGGACACGACGTACATATGCTCCACCACATCGTACTGATGATTTTACCAGTCTGAGAGAGCATGTTGAGTTTTTAGCTGCCACATCACAGAGTTTAATGGAGGAATTCTGACAGATGTCTTTGTCGTCAATGAATGCTTCTCGCATCCCGGCTAAAACCAATAACAACAAGGGTAAACAAAAGGTTACCACTTCTTGGGTACCTAAGAAAAATGAAAAGGCCCTCATTTTTCATGTCGCTATCAAAGCACATAATACCTCACAGTGGTATTTTGATAGTGGGTGCTCCAGACATATGATCGGTGATGTCTCATTTTTTACCTACCTAGAGGATCATAAGGAAGGTAAAGTCACCTTTGGAGACGGGAGCAAGTCTAGCATCGTAGGATGAGGTACATTAGAGTTACCAGGATTTCCTAAGCTAGAGAATGTTTTGTACGTCAAAGGTTTGAAACAAACCTTCTTAGCATTAGCCAGCTGTGCGACGCTGACTTTGCCGTAAAGTTTGACCGGGATGCGTGTAATGTCAGTAATCAAGCCGGTAAACTTTTAGTACAAGGGGTGAGGATAGAGGATAATTTCTATGGGACTTTGCCCAAGTCCTCACTTGTCTGCAACAGTGCCATGATCACTCTTATGGATCTATGGCACCAACGTCTAGGTCACGTGAACTTTAGAGATTTGATGTGATTAGGTAAAAAGGACCTAGTACGTGGCTTACCAACACATGGAAATCCAACTTCCATGGTTTGTGGACCCTGTCAGTTGGGAAAGCAAATCCGTAGCCCACACAGGAAGTTGAATTCCATTACCACTTCACGAGTACTTGAATTGATACACATGGGTCCTACTCGTACAGAGAGTCTGGGTGGTAAGAGGTACATCCTAGTGATGGTAAATGATTTCTCCAGATATTCTATCGTGGGATTTCTGAGAGAAAAATCAGATGCTATTGAGTTTCTGACAACCAAGTGTCGTGTCCTATAAAACCAACACGGTGTCACTATCAACAGAATGCGTAGTGACAATGACACTGAATTTACGGAGCAAAAATTATATCTTTACTGTGATAGCCTCGGAATCAACATGAGTTTTCTGCTGTGAAGACTCCTCCACAAAATGGGATTGTTGAGAGATAGAACAGGACAATTCAGGAAATGGCTAGATCTATGCTTCTAAGTCGTAAAGTAGCAAGGGGATTTTGGGCAGAGGCAGTGTCTACTGCATGCCATACGGTGAATAGGGTTAACCTTCGTCCAATCACACTTAAAATGCGATATGAATTGTGGACTGGAAAGAAGCCTAACCTTGCATATTTTCGTGTTTTTAGGAGTAAATTCTACATCCTACGGGATAGAGAGCAATTAGGAAAGTTCGACTCCCGAAGCGACGACGGAATATTGCTAGGATATTCATCAACTAGTATAGCGTAACGGGTGTTTAACCTAAAGATATCTAAAGTGATGGAGTCGATAAACGTTACTCTGCAAGATGACAAACCATCGACGTCTGTTGACTTCACCCATTTGAGTGAGGATGACACATTCCTTTTTGATGATCCCACTGTGTCCACTACACCAAAATGGCTAAATTGTCACCTTTTAGTCGGTCACCCTTGTCAAGGTCATTGATCGTGACAAAAAACACGCGTTTTATGTCACAGTCATTGACCTTGACACGACCGTGATGAAGAATTGTCACGTCATTGACCGTGACAAGGCCGTGACGAATTTACTTGTCACGGACTTGTCACGGTCAATGACCGTGACAATTCTTTAAATACTTGTCACGGTCAATGACCTTGACACGACCGTGACAATGTTTGCAGCAAAAACCCTTTCCCCCTTCTTTTCTCCCTACCGTCGTTCCCTCCCTCTCTCTCTCTCGACGCTGCTCTCTCTCTCTCTCTCTACTTTCAGGTCGATTTTCTCTCTCTCTCTCTCTCTCTCTCTCTCTCTCTCTCTCTTCCATTTATATATATGTTTGTGTGTATATATATGTGTGTATGTGTGTATATATATGTAAATTAGAAAAGAAAATTATACTTGCAATGTGGTATTAATGATGTGAAGTTTGTGTGTGATAGTGCAAAAAGAATTGATATGTTTTCACAAATGATGTGAAGTTTGTGTGTGATAGTGCAAAAATTGAAGCCATTGACTTATGTCTTACAAGATTGGGACACATCAACTATAGATATTTGGATAGATTATCTAGAAAGGAACGAGTTAGAGGTTTTACCTAAGTTACGAAAACCAGATACCAAGTTTTGTGGAATATGTTAAAAAGGAAAAAAATGAAAAGTCCCCACAAGAAACTAAATAAGATAAATTCTTCTAAGACTTTAGAGTTAGTACATATTGATCTTAAGGGTCCCTATAAACTAAGAGTTTAAGAGGCAAGTGATATTGTTTTGTGATTGTGGATGATTTCTTTAGGTTCACTTTTCTTGGAGTTTTGAGGGAGAAGAATGACTCCTATGGTGTGATTGTTTAAATATGAAAGGAAATCCAAAATAAACAATCGCTCCCAAAAATATTAGATAACAATTTATTTTCATTCAAAATAAATAATTGATAATAGTTGGATAATAATTGGATAATAATTGATATTTTCATTCAAAATAAATATTTCATTCAAAAATGTTGCCAATTGGATAATTTTTTAACAGAATTTGATAATATTATATAAAGTTTAGTAAATTCACAAAATGTTGCCAATTGTATGTTTTTAGGAATATCATTAGTTACTTTCGTGCCCAACTATGTAGAATCCATACACATGCATGTTGTTAGAAAGTCTTAAATTTAATTCTCACTTTAATTTGTAGAATCTCTGTACTTGGTTGGATTTATCCCTTTATGATATGATGGGGGTGGGGTGGGGTGGTGGGGGTGGGGTGTGTGTGTGTGTGCGTGTGCGTAGGTGTGTGCGTGGCGGGGGGAGGGGGGGGGAGGGGGAGGGGGTGGGGTATGTGTATATGTGTGTGTATGGTGGTGTGTGGTGGGGGACGGGGGTAGTGGGGGTGGGGGTGGAATTTTCTAACTAAAAATATGATAATATTTTGTTATAATTTGTTAAAACTATGTAAACCTTAGTATGAATGCAAGGTTGGTGATAGTATTGGTGGGTGTGTGTGTTGGTGCGTAGGTGTGTGCGTGGCGGGGGGAGGGGGCAAGGGGTGTGGTGGGGGTGGGGGTGGGGTGTGGGGGGTGTGGAGGGGCAATTTTAACAATTGTATATCTTTAATTGTAATTTTAATTGTAAAATTTTAGATGAAAGTAAATTAGTAATTAGTGCCCATTTCATATGAAACTAGGATTGTCCCTCATTGTAAATTAGTAAATTAATAATTGTATACTTTAATTGTTAGTTTAATTGATGAAATGTTGGGTTGGTTAGTTTTAAAAGTGGCATGACGTGTGTGTGTGTGTGTGGTGGGGGTGGGGTAGGGGTGTGTGTATGTGTACTATTAACATTTTTTTTATCTGTACTAATAACATTTTTTTACAGCAAAAATGTCTCCTTCAGATATTAAGGCGAAGATGATGATGCTGTTTATGATGATGTCGTCTGGGCTCGGTGGTAGCGGAGGCGACGAAGGTTCCTCCGCCCCTAGGCTCCCCAAATATGGAAAATTTGGGATTACCGTCGAGAACAAGTCGGAGCTATTAGCGAGATCCCTCGAGCTGCTAAAGACGGTCATCGGCCCGGGGTTTATGAGTTGGAAGGAGGTGCCATATGAGCTCAAGTTAGCTGTTTGGGCGGCACTACAGGTAATATATTTATATTTATATTTATATGAATATTTCAATTTCAATTTCAATTTCAATTTCAATTTCAATTTCATATTTATATTTATATTTATATTTATTCGCAACTAACATTGTATTTGTTAGACAGGAACAATTCAACTTGGATCCAAAGCTACGCGATTTCGTCTTGGAGCAGTTGAGGGAGCAACACAAGACGTGGAAGAAAAATATGCGGACATGGTACTTTGGGAAAACACGAGAGTCCATTATACAATGGCGCGGATCCGTCCCGCCCAAGGAGCCGATCTCATTGGCACAATGGCAAAAGTTCATTGACAATGAGATCGAGGATCGACAATTGGCATCTCGCCAATCGGGGAGGGAAAATCGGGCAAAAAAGACGGACGTGCACTACTCCGGCCGGACCTCTTACGCCGAGATGGAGCATAGGATGCAGGTAAGATTTAATTTATCTATAACTACAAAAATATATTATTCTTCATTATTTTACTTTGCGGGGCCGATACTAATTTTACTTTACTTTATTTTATTTCAGGGGGTAAGGAGTGGGCCAGGGGGTAAGCCACATAGGCTCGATACTTATGTGGCTCTTCGGACGAAGAAGGGGAAGGACAAGGAGGTGTCCCCGAGCGTCGCGGCCACGATTGTAAGTAATCCGACAGTTTAATTTTTGTTAATTACGTTATAATTTTTTAGTTTACTTATTTTACTAATCATGTGCTTTTTGTCGTTTCAGGCAAAGCTTAAGGAAGTGCATGAGTCGCAGTCTGATGCCGACAAGGCATCTTTGTCCACAGACGCACTCAGCCAAGTGCTTGGCTCTGATCGCAATGGGAGGACAAGGGGAGTGAGCTCGCGGGTGGCCAAATCTAGGATCATCGGATTAGAGACGAGTGACACCGGGTTGGCTCGAACGGTGGATTCACACGACGTGAAGCTGTCCCGTTTGGAGGCGACGGTCCAAGATATGTACGCATTCATGAAGCGTACGTTGGGCGAAGACCGTAGAGGGAAAGGGAAAGGGAAGGAGAAGGTGGTGGAGGATGAGGTGCGGGAGGACGAGGCGCATGATGACGAGGATGTGGACCTCGCTGCTTCATCACCGACACGTTCGTACTTCGATGATCCACTTCCCTATTTGGCGCCCTTCAACAGACCATTGTCGACACTTGGTTGGCCGAGCGTGTTCATATTGAACGTATTTGATGGCCAGCGGATAGGGCGGGGGTTGAGGGACCCGAATATCGTCGAGGGTGGAATAGTCCATGGACGTGTGCTTCAAGAGATGGAGTCCAGGGTGCTCGTCACGCATGTCATACCCGGGAAGGAGAACTCCCTATTGTGGTTGCGCGAACAATGCGGCACGACGTATATTAGTGGGTGCGTCAATCCGTATGTCGTGTGGCCTACTCACCTCCTCAGTTTTACCCAAGACATGTAGTAACATTATTTTTAAGTTTGTCCATTTTAATTATATTTGGATTATATCGTCATGTATATTATTTCTATTTTGAATATTTGGATTATATCGTCATGAATATATTGCATTATCTTTAGTTTGTTTGGATATATGATGTTTGGAACAGGTACAACGTTACTATAACAAGTACAAATATACTGCTGGGCAGTGGCAGTGGCCATACTGCCCAGCAGATTTTTTTTAAATTCTGCCCAAAATTGTCACGGTCATTGACCGTGACAATTTTTTTAAAAAGGGTCACGACTTTATCACGGTTATAAACCGTGAGAAACGTGTCACGATCATTGACCGTGACACGACCGTGACAAAAAAAGTTGTCTCGCCTCGAAATGTCACGATCATTGACCTTGACAAGTTGGATTTGTCAAGGTCAATGACCTTGACAAATGGGCAGATTTGGTGTAGTGGTCTCCCAAATCCAGGGTGGACCCTACTCCTGTTCTAGGGGACACACCTGCTTGGGTTCGCAAGAGTCATGAACCTACTTCTATCCTAGGAGATCCCACCCTAGGGGTCAAGACTCGTGCTCAGCTAGATAATGTTGTTAACCATGTCTGCTACACATCTAAAGTCGAGCCCAAGAACTATAAATAAGCACTCCATGATGAACATTGGATCTCTGCGATGCAGGAAGAGTTGCTTCAATTTAGAAAGAATAATGTCTCGAAATTAGTCCCCCGACCTAATGAGACTAATGTGATAGGTACCAAGTGGATTTTCAAAAATAAAATGGATGAGACTGGTACTATTATCAGAAATAAGGCTAGGTTGGTTGCTCAAGGCTACAAACAGATAGAGGGTGTAGACTTTGATGAGACATTCGCTCCTGTTGTGAGGCTTGAGTCCGTCCGCTTACTACTCACCATCGCATGTCATCTGCACTTCAAGCTAAATCAGATGGATGTCAAGAGTACCTTTCTAAATGGCATTCTATAGGAGGAGGTTTACGTGGAAAAACAAAAATGGTTTGAAGACCCTAAGCACCCGGAGCACGTCTACTATCTTAGGAAAGCCTTATATGGTTTGAAGCAAGCACCTCATGCTTGTTATGCGAGGTTTACTTCCTATCTCTTAGCCTGTGGCTTCAAGAGAGGGGGAGTTGATATGACGCTGTTTGTCAAGAGAGATGACAGTGCTATTTTGGTTACCCACATCTATGTGGAAGATATATTTTTGGACCCACGTGCTCCCAGCATGCTCACCACTTTGAGGAGGAGATGAAAAGTGAGTTTGAGATGAGCATGGTCAGTGAGCTTACTTTCTTCCTTGGTCTCCAGGTTCGTCAGCTAGAGGATGGGATGTTCATCTCCCAATCCAAGTATGCTAGAGACCTAGTGAAGAAATTTGGTTTAGACTCCGCTAAGCATGAACGTACACATATGAGTACTTCTACCAGTCGTAGTAAGGACACTTCACGCAAACCTTGTATCGGAGTATGATAGGTAGTCTTCTTTACTTGACTGCCAGTCACCCTGACATAGCCTTTAGTGTTGGAGTCTGTGCGTGATATCAGGTGTCCCCGAAAGAGTCACACTTACTCGCTCTAAAACGTATTATCAAATACATGAGTGGGACTCTCTCCTACGATATTTGGTATTCCTTTGATACCGATGGCGATCTGTCCGCCTATTCGGATGTCGATTGGGCTTGGGATGTATATGGTTATAAGAGAACTTTTGGTGGGTGTTTCCACTTTGATTCTGCTCTTGTCTCCTAGCTGATAAAGAAGCAAAACTCCATCTCTTTGCCCACCGCGAAGGCTAAGTACATCGTCTTCTGGAGTTATTGCACGCAAATCTTGTGGATGAAGAAAATGTTGGAGGATTATAGGATTTCACAGGACAATATGATCATCTCATGTGTACATGAGCTCGATACACATATCTCGTAATCCGGTCATATATTCGCGCACAAAGCACATCAGGATACGCGAGCACTTTATACGTCAGTTAGTTGAGGAAAAAGTCGTATCCCTGAGTTTCATACCCACTGACCTTCAGTTAGCCAATATTTTCACGAAATTTTTAGATGCCCTTAGATTCGAGAGTCTTAGGAAGTCTTTAGGGATTTGCATAGTTGACTGAGGGGATTGTCCGTGTCTAGGATAGGATGCATTGTCATGTTCATATCATATGATTCCTATTGCTAGTTTGTATCATTTGTATTATCATTTTTTTCTTTGTATATTTTTTTTCGAAAAATCCAAAAAGATTTTCTTTTTATAAAATTTTTAGAAAAGCACAAAAAGATTTTTGTATTTTGTTTACACCTCTTATGAATGAGCATATAAGATAGCCGAGTCACAACTTCCATTTCCATTTTTCACGTGACTGTTTGATAGTGGTTTGAGCCGCTACATTATTTCATCCATGTTCTTTACATTGTTTAGAGTCTTTGAGATGTGATATATTTCTACATGTTTGGCTCCTTATCTCCTTTATTGCACACATGCACGAATTTATTTGATTATTGTAATTGTCTATCACATAGTGGCTTGAGTGTTTCCATCTCAATTATGTCTATATAACGAACCATATGCGATAAAACTTGACAAGATTTGAATGCATGTAAAAACCGTTTGGTGAGATTGTGTGGTATTTTAAAACGGGGAAGGGCTGCGAAAGGTTCTCATTTGGTCTTTGATAAATCTAAGCCATCGTTAAATCGGACCTAAAAAATTGAGGTATTTAAATTATTCGGGGTCCAAAGAGGTTAAAAGAACCCGAAAAAATTTAAAGGCAATAAAAAGCAATACATGCCAAATATGGGACATTAGGTTTCCCCATCAATTCTCCAATGTTTGAGAATTTAGATCACTTCTAAACAAAATACAAATCTGAGGGAGTTTGGTTGGAGAATTTAAACGGGTTTTCACTTCCTTGAAAGTCCTGAAAAAGCATTAACTAGTTTTGGACATTATTGGTGTGGAAATCACTTTGAGCTTTGATTTGCTGATTTAATTGAGTCAATTTCTTATAATTCCATCTTTTTACACCTAAGGAAGATGTTGAGTTCATTCGTTAGGAGTATCCGATATTCATCGTGCACATATGTTATGTTTGTATGCATTGATTTTCCTATCGAATTTGCTCACACCTCTACATTTCCGCTATCATTGACTTGGTTGTTTTTGTGTTCTTTCATGGTGCGATTCTTTGTTGTATATCTTGTGTGAAAAATTTTGAAAAATTCAAAAATAGAAAGTTTATTACCTTGTGACATTATCCATTTGCATTTATTTGTGCTTCTCATATCTGTCTATTTTGGGAGATCATAAAAAGGGGGAGAATGAATTATGGGGGAGAATTGTTTGGTATTGTTTGGGTGATTTATCAATGATTTGCTTAAGCTTAATTGATTTGATTTTTGCATGTCATTATATTTCAAACTGTTGCGTGTCACGAGTATCTGGTTTATCTCATGTGTGTAGGTACAAAATTGATGATTATTGAATTGCACACCCTGATGAGAAAAAGCTCTTAGAGTTTCTGAAAAGCTGAACATTTGAAGATGTTGAAGTTTGATTGACGACATGTCAATTAGTATTCTCAGTTTGAGGGTTTGATGGGGATATTATCTTATACGTCATTTGTTTTATGGATATAACATAATTTGAATTTTTTTATGTATGTACCGGCATAGACATAGGGAGAGATTTGTAAGGACATAATTTTATAAATGTCCGGGGTAGAATCTAGGAATTTTTTATTTATCCTAGATCACAGTATGTATGTCTGATACCGCTACATTCTGCACGTCAACATGATCATCCACGACGGCCTTGATTCGAATTCATGCATCCACCATCTTCACACGTGCGTCATGCTTCATGCGACGTGCTGCTCAACCATTCCCACTACTCCACTTCGCGTTATTGGTAAAATGGTTTATTTGAGTTTTTAATATTTAGATAAATATTTGGGAATGTTTTAGAAAATGTTTTTCGAAGTCTGATTTGTTTTTAACACAAGCGCATAAATTTTTCCAAGTGTAGAAGTGGAGTTTTTTTTGGTCGTCGAGCTTGTTCGAACGACATCGCTCTGTCGTTCAAGCAACATGAGAATGTCCCGCGATCTCGTTCAAGCGACACGTGGCTCGTTCGAGCGATATACCTATATCGTTCGAACGCCGCCGCCGCCTCGATTTTCGTATAAATATATGTGCCCATTCTGCAAGTTTTTCCAAGTCTTTTTCATACACGTTTCTGCGATATACAACCTAGAAAATAGACTTCAAGTTTTTAAGATTTCATGCCTTTTATATTCACAAAACCATTCCTATATATGTGTGTGAATCTTTAAACCTTCAAAGGATCGTTTTTACTCATCTGGAGTAACTTGTGGAGAAGCCGACTCTTTTCTATTGCTGCCCATCTGGAGTTCTTGCGAAAAATTTCAGCTGACGACAACGGAACCGACACTTGAGGGTATTTCGTATGTCACTCTTGTTTTCAGTATAATCCGTGTAAACCGTTCTTTACAAATTATAGTGAAAATAAAAGGTTTTGCCCCTTTGCGGGATTTTTCCTCATTTGTGTGTTTGTTTGTGATTGCATGTTATTGCATGATTATATTGTCTTCAATCACACCTAGATGCATATTTTAGGATTTAATTGAAAAAACTGAGTTTAATTAAATAATTTCTTTGTTTGAATAAAAGCGCACTCTCAATATGTGTGTGGGGAGGGAGGGGGGAGTGAGAACTAGTCATGATATCACCATGAAGAGGTGATAATAAACAGTCAAAGTGCAAAATAAAAGATGTCGAACTAATAATTATGATAAGATTACCAATTAATGGACGAGTCTGAATGATGAGATGCTAATTTGCGAAATGAAAATAAAGTGAAGAAAAGAGACAATAAGAAATATTTATGAAATTTGACTTTAATTTTGGGAAATAGGTAAAACACCTACATACCCTCACTAACAAAGATTAAATTTGAAGAGGATTTAAAAGGTGAGTTTACATTTTGTTTTCAAATTATCGAAACTTTGAAATAAATTAGAGTAATGTGAGCCTGAAATGCCTTTTGCATGGAAAAAGAAAAATTAAGCTTGTAGCATTACTATGTTACAAAATAAATATAAAATTTTCTTGTCAATGAAAATTAAGTTTGAAATTAAATATGCAAAATGAAAGGCTAATTAATAACTAGTATCACATCAAAATAGTACTAATGAATAAGGGTTAAATGAGAAATAAAGAAGAGATGTAAATGAGATGAAGAGAAATTTGAAATAAATATAATTAAAAGTAAGAATAGTTTCAACCTTCAAACGGTCGACAACGGCATTTCACATGGTTGATGATTGTCACCCTAGTTACTTTAAGAAGAGGAAGATGTCAAATGGTGCCAATTAGTCGGGTTACACTGCACTAGGATGTCGATTGGTAAGCAGGCCCATATCGAAATTCTAATTTTTTCGAATTAGTATTACAATCCAATCCTAGTTTTTAATCAGAATGCTTGTTTGCCACATATTTTTCAACATTACAAAATGTAGTCGCCCCAATTACTCACCCCTAGTTCATTAACACCACCTTAAAGCCTTGTGAATCCCGAAACTCAAACCCTTAACACACTAAACAAACCCTCAGACCCTAAACATACTCTAAACCTAACCAAAATTCCCTCAACCACTAATTGAGAAGGGCAAAGACGACTCTTTGTGTTGTGAGGTAAAATGGCATATGTCATAAGGTAAATATTCACTTCCACCAGCAAGGCATTCATCTCCACATACCTTTTGGTGTATGAAAAAATGATCCATCCTCCTTTATAGAAGAAGGTTCACCTCTCAAAAATTAAATTAGAGACCACCCCAAGTGATTCTAGGCACCACAACATTATAAGCTATAAGTTTTATAAAAACCATCTTTAAGAAGACCAATATTGTTTTGGATTACTTCTCTCGATTGATATTAATCTTGTTCCTTAAAATTTACTTCGAAGATCAAGAAAAATATACTTTATCTTCGAGGAAAGCGAGAAGCCTCAAGTTGATGTTATGCTCTACTAAAAACCCTAGGTGTAAACCCTCCTATTCAAAGTTATAACACCCCCTATTTTCCAGGTATCGGGTGGCCAAACCTCTACATCAAAGATAGGATGCATTAATATAATTTATATCATTCTCATCATCAAGACAACAACAATAATAATAATAATAATAATAATAATAATAATAATAATAATAATAATAATAATAATAATAAAGGTTTTTCTAAATTTAATCCATCTATAACATGCGATGAACTAAAATGTAATAATTGAATAAACTAAATGTCTCATGATCCATATTAAATAAATAATATCATCTCAAATCCTCTAAATAATCTAAACCGTAATAAATAAAATTAGATCAACATGGTCCATACAATATTTGAATCAAAAGAGTTTGAATTGAGATAACTGAATTAAAATAGCAACCTAAACTAGGAATAGAAAATTACTAGAATGTGAAAGTGGCAAGCCTGACTGCTCAGCCCTACTGGTCCTGCTTATGAACACCTGGAAAAGTTTTTATAATATTCTGGGATCCCCAAAAGTTGAACGGAATATCTTGCGATATCGATGCAACAATAATAATGCGAGTCATTTATGTAAGCATGCCAACCCGTCGACACTCACATGCAAGAGATAGCTCACCCCTAATCATAAGTGGAAATAAACTATACGAGTGTGTCAACCCAATGTATAACCAATACTGATAAGTCTCAACTACTAGATTGACATATGAACTATCACATGCTCTTGTAACTACATTAGAATGTAACCAATTACATACGTGAAAAATACAATCAATAGAATCCCCATTCATGTCACTCGAATATTAAGATAAAGACGATCTCTTAATATACACAATAATGTTACCCAATGTATTCTATATAGAATGTACATCACTAGAATATACCATATATTTATAAGTCTCATAAAATCACAAGAAGGCATCAATCTTTGGGTAATTTCCTGTGCATCTATCGATAAACTTGTACGCGATGGATTTAAAAATTCACATATAAAAGAATAAGAGATTGTCACGCAATCAGACCATTGGCTATCCACATACCAAACCATCCGATAGATCAAGTCATTTACGTCTCCACGTCATGAGACGATGACCAACTAAATGCATGATCAAATACATCGACCTCCATACAACCCGCTACATGAGCCAAAGGTGTGCTAACCGGTCCCAAATCCCTTTAAATACACACCCAACTGATAAATTCCCCACGAGACATATGTTTACATCCACACACAATTTATATATATGTGGATGGACACACACACACACACACACGACATCATATCATGCTTGCGTACCTAATTCCCATCCAAATCCCATAACCATATTTTTCAAATTAATTATAGGTCCATTAATCTTAAACCCTAATACATAATTTCCTAGGATTTCCAAATCCTAATTACACCTCTAAATATAAATTTTTGTCGATGTCATAATTATTTGATTTATAATTGTCCAGAACAATTCCCACTAAACTAAACCAAGGAAAGAAAACAAAATACAAAAAAATATAAAACCCCTTATGTTTTCCCCTTCCCCCGTTTACCTACCACTATAGAGGTTAGGCAAGGACACTATAGGGGGTAAACTCCGTTATGGTGGGGGTCTTCCCCGTTGCCAATATCTCATATTTTTTTCATCTTCCATTAACGCTCATCAACCTTTCAATACGAATTTAGTTCTTAGTAGTGATATAATCTTATGTGTGGTAATTAAGGTCAATCTTCCTTATCTGTCATTATTTTTGGGTCTTTACTAAATTTGAAAATGTGTTGGATCAAACAGTTAGAGCCTTTCTGATAGAAAAGTGAGAAAATGCATACTTTTTCTAGCCAAAATTTGGCCTGACAAAGCTTCCATGGCAAAGCAAAAAAATTTTCACTTTTTTCTATTTGATAGAAGTTGGAAAATCATCAATTTTCCACATTTTTTTCTCAAACACCAAAAATGGAAAATAGAGTTAATTGTCGAAAAATTTATTATTTTGGGCTTTTAATTTACATTTAATTTCTAAATATATATACATTATATTTTTAGAAATTTATTATTTTGGAATGAAATTAATTAATTTTGTAAGATGGTGATCTTTGGAAAATATCTTTTTTTTGGAAAATATTTTAATTTCTGAAATGTTAATGTTAGTGGATTTTTTATTGGTTAATGTGTGGAACGTTAATAATTAGTGAAACGTTAATATTAAAAAATGTTAATATTTTAGTGACACGTTAATATTAATAATAACGTTCAGATTTTTATAAAGAAGTTGTATTAAAAAATCTGGAATTTTTTATTATTATTTATTAGAACATTAATAAAAATGATAAGTATTTATTAACTTTAATAACAACCTTAATTAGTTACTAACTAAATAGCATTACTATTAGCGTTAATTCTATAAGATTATTAATATTAATTAGCTAGTGCCATCGAAAGGCTTAATTAGATCATGATAACTTATCATTAGGGTTAATTAGTTCCATTGTAAGGCCCAATTTCGCCTGGAAAATGATTAATAACGTTATTATGATTTATAGTGACACTAATAATAATGTTTATAACATTAATAATGGTATTTTTTGAAATGTTAATTAGTTAATTTACAGAACATTAATAATTAGTGGAACGTTAATATTAATAATAACATTGATATTTTAATGGACCGTTAATATTTTTATTAAGGCGTTAATAAATAAAGTTAATAACAACGTTAATAAATAATTAACATTCCATAAAGTGTTCCATTAGAATTAATAATATTTTTTAATTTTTTTAAAATATGATACATATACATATATAAAGAGAATTATCAAAAAAATTCCAAAAAAGGCAACTCATATTTTCCGCCAAAAGTTAAAAAAAAACAATTCCTCACCAAAGAAAATGAAGAATGGCAAATGTGCTTTAGGGGCACTGTATATTCTATAGAGGTAGCAAAAAAATTCAAGTCAAATTAGTGTATCAAATGGAAAAAAGTAGGCAAAATTAAATTTGTCACCATTTTCGAGGCCTTTCAAATAAACCCTTAAGGCATGTTTGATAAAAAAAATGGAAAAAGTCAAAATTTTCCAAGTCAAAAAGTTTAGAGGTCAATTTTTTCACGAATTGTTTTTTCCAAGTCAAAATTTCATATTTTATGTGTTTGATTGTAATTGGGTAGAACATATGCTAAATAGTGAGTTTTTTTAAGCCTAAACAATATTAATTTGCATTGACAAATGAAAGTTAGAAAAAATAAATTTTCATACTTTAAATCGTTGCACATTTTTGTTGGGTTGATTTTTTTTTTTCAAAAATTATGTGCAATCATATGCTTCCAAAACTGAAAATTATGACATTTTTCACATTTGACACGATAAATACGGACACTAATCTCAGAGTTTTTTAATTAAAAAATACGCTTTTATTATATATTTACAAAAATAATGCACTTTTGAACATAGTTACAAAAATAATGCAATCCTTAAACTTGTGGCTACTAACATAATATTTACCCCGAATTCGCGGTTGAGAATCACGAATTGAAGTTGATTTAAGACGATTATTAATTTTTTGAGACCATCTCTAATTAAATTGAATTTGTTGTTGTTAAGAGTGAATTCCATAAATATCGTTGTTTCTAACAACAAATTAAGTTAATTAATTTATTACTTGAATTAATTATTGTTAATCCCAAATTCAGTCAAATTATTTTTAATATGAATTCACTTTAGTAATAATGAATTTTCAATGCCTATAAATAAGATGTAGTGCCCACGTTAATGATACAAGGTTTAAGCATTTTCATATACCTCTACATATTTCCATACAAACTCTCTCCATTTTCCCAATCTTCTAATAGAAAATTTATAAGGGTGAAAACTCAAACAATCAGGTAAAGCATTCAAAGAAAGAACCACTTCAAAATGATACCTTCCAGAATTATAATGACGAGGATAGAGAAATAAGCCCTTCATTGTATTATTCTCGAAGCTACAGGAAATGTGCAGAAGATGTTGAAAAAGAAGGAGATCGGGAAAGCAGTAGGTTCCCCCCTCCCAACGTAGGAGTTCATTCGAGAACGCTTCGCATAGATCAAGTACGAAGAAAACTTCTTCAAAGAACCTTGGACAATGGTCGTAAACTATGGGTACTTGGAGTTCGACTACACATTCCTTTTGGAGTTACGCAATCTCCCGCTTGGTTCGTCGTAAGGGTTTATTTGTAATTATTTTATATATTATCACTATAGTTTCTTGGGATTAGTATATATTATAACATTAACTTTCCTTGAAATAAGAAATAGCCACACTCATGTTAATCCGCCCAAATGGGCTGGTTGACTTAACCATAGAGTGAAGGATCCAACGGGTACCCTCGACGACACCATCCATAACAATATCATTCTTTATAATTGCGAGTGAGTGAGTCACATTGCTATTGAAAATGTCTTGATTATCCAAAATGATTCTATGTTCATGCTAAGACGGAACGCCCAGTACATGAATATTGTCATACCTAACATCGCCAATGTTCTCGGGGCGAAAACGAGGGTTGTCCAGGAATCAAATTTCAAATATCATTGTTTATCTAATTATATATTATTATTTTTGTGTTATTTTTAAGGTTTATCATTATTCAACGAAGTTTAAGAAGTTCTGGAATTAAAATATGTTTCCGATTTTGAGTTTAAACAATGTGAAGAAATGAACAAGTCAGGAACAAAAATATTAACATAACATGTAACTTAAAGGGAGCAATGTCAAATGATGTGAGGTGTATTCTCGCTAAATGTAAGGCAAAAAAATCCGAGCACTTGGGTGATTTATTTTGTGTTCAATCAAGTGGATGTAATTATTTTGACCGAACAACACACAGTTGTATTATTTTTTCAAGGCCACACAAGCACCTATGTATTTCCTCAGACTAAGTATGGGTGATGAGGCTTTTCCATGGCAGGAGGCCATGTGGCATGTATTGTTGCAGCCTGCCAAGCAGTGCTCCCTGAAAAGAGAACACTGTCACCCTATGTGTGTTATAGTGGTATTTTGACCGAACACCATAAAGTTGTGTTATTTTTTTCAAGGCCACACAATGACATAGGTAGTGAGACTAAGCATGAGTGAAGAGTATTTTCCATGGCAGGAGGCCAACAGGGATGAATGTTGGTCGAAAAAGTCAGATTGCCGGAACTGGGATTTATATTTTTTTTAACAAACACGAGTAATGTGGAAGAGACGACTGTGTGTAAGGACATATTTTCATAGGTCCGTTATCAATTTATTATGTCATATACCGCTACACCGTCGAAGAGCATTCAAGAGTAATCTACATCAAAGACGAATCCGAATTATTCAAGTTCTTCTTCATTCAAGGCTCCGCGAAGTTTACTTTGGTAAGGTTATGTTTTAAATACCTTAACTTTTCACTTAGAGCTTTTGGGAGATTTTTACAAAATATTTTCTAAGTGTTGGAATGGAAATTTTCGTCAAAAATTGAGATTGAGTATTTTTTCTAAGTTTTGAAGCGGACCTCGATTTTGATGCCCAGGTCGTTCGCGCGAGATCAGCATCTCGTTCAAATGAGATTGAAAGTCGCGCGATGTCGTTTGAACGACATGCGTACTTCGTTCGAGCGACATATTCTTCTCGTTCGAACGAGCTCGAATTTCGAGAAGGTGTGTTTTTGTATAAATACTCATTAAATGGTAACGTTTTCATTAAGAAGTCCATACGTTTTCCAGAACAGAAACACTGCCAAAGCAGTAATCTTTAGGCTTCTTCTTTTAGGGTTTTAATCCCTTTTTGATTTACAATTCACAAAACTCCCATCTTGCTTTAGTGAATTTCTTTGGTGTTCAAGAACACATCTTTGCCTTTGTTCATCTTTTATGGAGTGCGTCTCTACACCGTATGACTGCGTGTCATTAAGGATCTTACTGCGTGAAGATTCTTTGCTGAAGATAGGACTGAGAATTCTTGGAGGGTACTACGGGTATTCTCTTGCTGAGTTCAAGACTGCGAGTCTTTGTGGGTTGGCTGCGCGTTGATCCATTGCAGATTTCTCTATGTAATTGTAAGTTGCGATTTATAGATTCATAGTGAAATAAAGGTTTTACCCGAAAGGGATTTTTTTCTGAAATCTGTGTCTCAGCATATTTGTTGTGTCGCATGCTTTATTTGTTTATGGTCTGACGCACGCACCATAGATGGATGTTTAGGGGCTGAATTAATAGACTCTAATTAAATAAGTGTGCCAAATTAGATATTTGCGAATTTAATCAATTATCACACAGTCACACTCTTTTCAAATTGGTATCAGAGCAGGTTGCGCTAATTTATTGCGTATTCCTATTTTCCGCAAAATTGTGTGATATTGATTTTTTTTTAAATCAAGTTTGTGAAAAATCGCAATTTTTTCAATGGAACGCCCGTTTAATGAGGAGCCTATTTTTGAAAAAGTTCACGACCATGCTGAAAATTTAAAAAGTTTGAATTTGAAACTTTGCAAAAGAATTAAAGTTTTGGAAAAAGAAAATTCTCGTTTTAAATCCGCGATGGATCTTTTGCAAACGGTTCAAAATCAAAGAGATTTTATTGTGAAAAACTTGTTTCCTTGGACCACGACTTTGTTTCTTTAAAATTGTCCAAGAAGGGGAGTGGTGATAGGGTCCTAGTTTTAGAAAACGAATTAAAGGACTTAAAAAATTCTAGGATTCCCGTTTGTGCCGTCGAGGATAAAAAATTAATCGATGATTTTACGGCACGTGAAAAGACTCTTAGGGATAAGTTTGTTTTAATTGAGGGGGAGCGTGATAAACTGTTAAGTTTAATTGAAAATTTGAAAAAGAAATCCCTGTCTTTGGAAGAGTCTAATTCTTTGCTTGAGTAAAAAATTTTGAAGTTAAAAAATGATTTGACTGACTCAAGTAGGTTTGATAGTGATGGTAATGGCTTATCTTGTTCTCATGCTTCTAGTGCTAAAGCCAAAACCATTATTTGTTTTAGAGGGTCGACCGTTCCAAAGGATGTTAAAAAAGATCACACTTTAGGTGTCGTTCCACCCGTTTACACATGTTCATATTGTGGTAGTAAAGGTCACATTAGGAGATTTTGTTTTGATCTTGAAAGAGATCCCAGGAATTCGAAGTCTAGTGTTTTGTTGGTTCCCAAAATCTCGTGTCGACGTGTTACATCCGTTTGGGTTAGGAAATCACTTTTGGATACACTAGATTTTAGAATAGTTGATTCCCACTTGCTTGCACACGATTCTTCTCTTGCCATATCATATAGATGATTGTGTTTGCATGTTTGTCATACGCTAGTTATGCTTTTTGATATATTTTTGCTAGCGTTGTGACATGTACTTTTTGTATAGATTTTTATTTTTGAAAAATTTTGAAAAATACAAAAAAGATTTTATTTTGATAAAAAATTTAGAAAAATCCAAAAAGTTTTTTGTATTTTGTTTGCACCGTTTATGGATGAAGACTTAGGATGACCGAGTCACAACATCATTCCATTTTACATGTGACTATTTGATAGTGTTTTGAGACAATAAGTCAATTCATCCTTGTGCTTTATAATGTTTGGAGTCATTAAGATGTAATTAAGTGTTACTTCCTACATGTTTGACTCATGTTTCCTTTATTGCACACATGCACGGATTTGTTTGATTATTGTGCTTGTCATATCACATGTTGGTTGGGTGTTTTCACTTCAATCCTGTCCTTAAAACGAACCAAGCGCGATAAATTTTAATAAGGAAATTGTGCATATAAAAACTGTTTTGTGAGTTTGTGTGTTTTGTTTGAAAACGGGGAAGGGATGCGAAAGGTTCATTTTGCCTTTGCGAATACTAAGCCACCGTTAAATTGGACCTAAAAAATGGAGGAATTTTATTATCCGGGGTCCAAAGAGGTTTAAAAGAGCCCGAAAAAATTTAAAGGCAATAAAAAGAAATTCATGCCAATTATGGGCCATTTAGGTTTTTGCACCAATTCTCCAAAGTTTGAGAATTTAGTTTATTCACCTCTAAAAGAAAATATATATGAGGGAGTTTGGTTGGAGAATTAAAACGGGTTTTCACGTCCTTGAAATTCTTGAAAATGCGCTAAAAAAAGTTTTGGACGTTATTGGTGTGGAAATCATTTGACTTTAATTTGTTGATTTGCATAAGACGATGTCATCTAAATTCAACAAATTTTTACACCTAAGGATTCTTTTGATGTTCATTCGTTAGGGGTACACGTATTCATCGTGCACATATGATTGATTGACTTAATTTACCTATCGAATGTGTTCACACCCATTCATTTCATTTCCACGACTTGGTTGTTTGAGTTTAAATCCATGGTGTGATTTTTGTATCACATTTTTCAAAGTGGTATCTTATTTTTGTATGAAAAATTGAAAAATCCAAAAATAGTTTGTGAGATTTTTTGAGATATCCCTTTGCATGTGCGTAGCTTGATCTTTGTTTGCTATGCATTTTATCGTAACACTCCATCTTTTTGATTTTTTTCTTCTTATCTGTCTATTTTGGGACATCATAAAAAGGGGGAGAAAGAATTATCATGTTATGGGGGAGTTTTTGCATTATGAGGGAGATTTGATTATTAATGCTTTATTCTTATATCATTTCAAACTCGATGCGTCACAAAGGTTTTTTCTTTATCTCATGTGTGTAGGTACAAAATTAAAGATTGATATGTTGCACACCCTGATGAGAAAAGCTTTGAGATTTGACGAAGATGATTGAAGAACAGATTTGAAGTCTTGCAAATTTATTCATGGGAGGGTAGATTTGTATAGGCAATTTGGTATTTGATAATTCGGATTTTTTATGTATGTACCGGCATAGACATAGGGGGAGATTTGTAAGGACATATTTTCCTAGGTCTGTTATCAATTTATTATGTCATATACCGCTACACCGTCGAAGAGAATTCAAGAGTAATCTACATCAAAGACAGATCCGAATTATTCAAGTTCTTCTTCATTCAAGGCTCCGCGAAGTTTACTTTGGTAAGGTTAAGTTTTAAATACCTTAACTTTTCACTTAGAGCTTTTGGGAGATTTTTACAAAATATTTTCCAAGTGTTGGAGCGAAATTTTTCGTCAAAAATTGAGAATGAGTATTTTTTCTAAGTTTTGAAGCGGACCTCGATTTTGACGCCCAGGTCGTTCGTGCGAGATCAGCATCTCGTTCGAACGAGATTGGAAGTCGCGCGATGTCGTTTGAACGACATGCGTACTTCGTTCGAGCGACATATGCTTCTCGTTCGAACAAGCTCGAATTTCGAGGCGGTGCGTTTTTGTATAAATACTCATTAAATGGTAATGTTTTCATTAAGAAGTCCATACGTTTTCCAGAACAGAAACACTGCCAAAGCAGTAATCTTTAGGCTTATTCTTTTAGGGTTTTAATCCCTTTTTGATTTACAATTCACAAAACTCCCATCTTGCTTTAGTGAATTGTTTTGGTGTTCAAGAACACATCTTTGCCTTTGTTCATCTTTTGTGGAGTGCGTCTTTACACCGTATGGCTGCTTGTCATTAAGGATCTTGCTGCGTAAAAATTCTTTGCTGAAGATAGGACTGAGAGTACTTGGAGGGTGCTGCGGGTATTCTCTTGCTGAGTTCAAGACTGCGAGTCTTTGTGGGTTGACTGCGCGTTGATCCATTGTAGATTTCTCTATGGAATTGTAAGTTGCGATTTATAGATTCATAGTGAAATAAAAGTTTTACCCAAAAGGTTTTTTTTCCTGAAATCTGTGTCTCAGCATATTTGTTGTGTCGCATGCTTTATTTGTTTATGGTTTGACGCACGCACCATAGATGGATGTTTAGGGGCTGAATTAATAGACTCTAATTAAATAAGTGTGCCAAATTAGATATTTGCGAATTTAATCAATTATCACACAGTCGCACTCTTTTCACTGTGCATCTTTATTCAATTGAATCCGCGGTTATCAACTGTGTATTCAATATAAAATGTTAAATGAATACACCGTTGCCAACCTCGTATTTATTTAACATTTTTATATTGAATACTAATCACAGTTTCACCTGTAATTAATTACTAAGTGTTTAATCAATGATCGTCTTAGTCTAACTTGAATTCGCAGTTCTCAACCCCGAATTCAGTGTAAATACTCTGCTGATAACTGTGAATTTAAGAAATACATTATTTTTGTAAATACGTTTAAAAATGTATTATTTTTATAAATATATAATAGACGTGCATTTTTTTTATAATAAAGATTGCAAACTCACCCTAAATGTACCGTTTTCTTAGGACTAAACATTCATGACATTTTTAACCGTACACTTCATTTATGTCGAATAAAGAAAAAATCACTATTTTTTTTTATTTTTTTAACTTTAGTCTCATCTTTAAAAATTTATGATACTCCACTCCTTATTATTTTAAAATTGTAATAAATTACATAACATCCAAAGTCCCGCAAAACCATCCTATTTCTTTAGGCATAGAATGACATTTGTTTTATATTTAAAAAAGAGCCTATATACTTATCTCGACAAAAATTCGAAAATGTGATCCACACGAATGGGCATAATGGTCATGATATTTCCAACGAATCTCTTCTTCCTACCGCGAGGTTCCATTTCAAAAAAATTCGAAAAAGTCTTCGACAACGGCTCTACACCGATCCCCCCTCACCCACTCGTTCCCTAAACTCACAACTATGTCCCTCAAATTTACCCCCTCTTACAATATTTTGATTAGTTTTTAACTTTTAAAAGATTAAAGAAGTGATTTCGTTAATCTAGTGCCCCATCCGTTCCTGCAAACCAAAGCAACGGCTGTGATACGGTGGGTAACTTTGATTACAATTCACGACCCCACCAAAAACTCAACATCCCTAAAACAAACGCTCTCTCTCTCTCTCTCCACTCTTCAAATGGCTTCCAAAAACCAGAACAAGCCCCCACTATCCAACACTTCCACACCCACAAGTCCTTCCAACGTAAGATTATTTTACAAACACACATAATTTCTATCTCCATTTGTTTTAATCTTCACCTTTGTTTTCTCTTTTTAGACCAACTTTATTGATGAGATAGATAAGAGGCAAAAGATTACAGCTGCAAAAATGGTGGGGGCTGTTAATGGTAGAACAAGGTTAGCTTTTTCAGTTGTAAATGGTGGTCAAGATCTGGCCTTGACAGCTGGTCCGGCTAGTAATTCTGGTTCTGATTGTGGGGGAATGGATTTCACGAAAGAGGATGTTGAGGCATTACTCAACGAGAAAATGAGAACTAAGAATAAATTTAATCTCAAGGTTAGTGGGTTTTTAGTTTCTAAGCTACATTTGTTAAAATTTGAATGTTTATTTATGTTGACATTTTTGGTTCAGGAAAAATGTGACCAAATGATGGAGTATGTAAAAAGGCTTAGGCTTTGCATTAAATGGTTTCAAGAACTTGAAGGGAACTACCATTTAGAGCAAGAGAAGCTGAAAAATTTGTTGGAAATAGCTCAGAGGAAATGCAATGATATGGGTATAATTAGTTTATTTATTTTTGCTGGATTTTTAAGGGTGAAATTGTTCATTTATCAAGGCTAACCAAATCTATCACTAATTTTAGAGATGCTAATGAAGGCAAAGGAAGAAGAATTGAATTCGATTATCATGGAGTTGCGAAAGAATTACGCGTCTTTACAAGACAAATTTGCAAAGGAAGAATCTGATAAGTTGGTATGAATGGAATAACAATAAAATTTGATAATTATGAAAATTACTTCCTTTAATGTTAGTTTTTGAGTTTGTTTAATTTGATAATTAGGCTGCAGTGGAATCTTTTACAAAAGAGAAAGAGGCTAGAGTTGAAGCTCAGAGGTCTCAATCTTCTCTCACGGAAGAGCTTGGAAGAGCCCAACGAGACTGCTCAAGTGCTACTCAAAAGGTAATATATTTTGGATTTGACATAATTATATTTCACTCTAATAAACTTCCTAACCCTGGTTTGTGGGATTATGCAGATATCCTCACTTAATGATATGTATAAGAGATTGCAAGAGTATAACACAAGTTTACAGCAATACAATAGTAAACTTCAGTCAGAGTTGGCTTCCACTAATGAGACTCTGAAGCGTGTGGAGAAAGAGAAAGCAGCTGTAGTGGAGAACCTTAGCACCTTAAGGGGTCACTATACTTCAATACAAGATCAACTTACTACTTCTAGAGTTAGTTACACTCTTCCTCTATTAAATTTATATTTGTAAATACAACATCTTGAATATTCTTTTCTGTGTTTATTCATATGTGCATTTTGTAACATGTCCAATTGTCTTGAACAAGTAATATGTAAGTATTTGTTTCGAGATTTGTGCCGTGCATTATATCAGGATAGATTGGTAACTAGCGAGGCATTGGAGAAGTAATTAAAATGTAATTAACAAAATAAAACATGATTTTGTTTCACTTTGTGAATTTTATAGCTCTAATCTTGTTCTGAGGATTGGTTATGCTTTGCTCTGATCTATTTTTGTAGATTCTTATCTGTGGGGACACCTATCTATCAATAGAAAACCAAGTCACAATTGATAAGAACAATTTGATTGCATTTAGCAGGATTTCTTTATGATATAAATATACTAATTTCCTCCAGGAATATGCAGATCATCAATGTCCAATATATGCCATTGAAATCTGTGGTTAGTTTGTAAAATTAATCATGACAACATTCACATTAATTTTCTTGATTTTCTTAAAACATTTATTAATTTTTAGGGGGTTTTGGAAAAAGGTCCTTATAATGCTCAAAGTGTATAAAATTAGGACACTATATATAATTTTATAAATTTAGTCCCTGTACTAAAAATTCTATGAAAAATTGTGAAAAATAGTGCTGCTGGCGCGGACCAAAAATATAAAGGGTATTGTACTACAGGGACTAGATTTATAAATGCTATTGTACCACAGAGACTAGATTTATAAACTTGAAAAGCATGGTCCTAAAAATCCAAATATAGGGAGGAACATGACCTTTACCTTAATTCTCTATAATTTTTATTCAAAAAATAAATGTCCCATATATCATCATCATTCCATCTCTTTTCATGTAATGTTTTCTACTACAAGTATAAATAAACAAAACTTAAATTGATGCTCGGATTCAAATTTCGAAAAATACAAACAGAATTTCCCTAGTAAACTTCCCTTTGCACAATATACTTAAAGAAATGCTTTTTCCTGTTTTTTAAAAGAGTTCCTTGATATTATGAGGGGCTTGGCTACATTATATTGGAAATTGAATGCAGATGCCTCAGTTTAAGGATAAAAGGCAGCAAGATACGTTCTATGATGATGGGTTTCATAACTGTGTGGATAATGTATACATATGCAACAAAAATTAATTTCATCCCAAGTCTCAAGTATTTTATTTAATATACCAACCACTATTAATAGTATAAAATTGACCTTGGTCCAACTTTGAAGATTTGAGGGGTCATATTTGAAAAACTACCATAATTGCTATATATATATTTTTTAAGCTGACCAACCTTTCTTTTTAAGACATAAGTGGGGTCAACTGACTGACCCCATGGGAGCCCTTGTTGGCTTTGCACATGGTTGGGTTGTAAAACATCATTTAACCTCTATGATATGTTAGATTCAATTTTTTGTGGTTCTTTTCTTTCTTTCTTTCTTTCTTTTTTAACTTTTAACAACATATCATTGTTTGTGCACGTATCTATATTTCAATTTTTGCGATTGTGAATCACTTGACAATATGCGACAAGACACAATACAACATGAAATTATCAGTAAATGGATCGAGCCTTGATTGGCTCTGATTCTTATTGCGTGGAACCACTAATGCACGGTACTTGACGATACAGATTAGTTAGAATTCTTTAACCCGTAATCCACCCATGAAGGCCCGTTAACAATTACGTGCAATAGTGTATATGACACTAAGTTGTCGTACCTTTGTGTGATGGCAAATGCCCTCGCCCAAGCTTACGGTTGGTCTTGTGTTCGAAACATGGGAGCAGCCTCTCCATATATGGGAGTAAGGTCAGCCGACATCCGCCTCTCCCATACCTACAGTTAAGCGGGAGCCTTGTGCACTGGGTACGACCTTTAGTGTATACGACACTAAAATGTGTTAGTTACACAATATCCTGGTATTAAAGGTCGTACCTAGTGCACAAGACTCTTGCTTAATTGGTCTGGGAGAGGCGGGTGTGGACGCCTTGTATATAGAAACTAAATCTTTTGCCTAACAATTGACTTCCATATTAATTTCTCCTAAAATAGTTAAATTTTTTTAACACATGTTTTTTCCTTACCATTTCACGTACATGCCATTACCGCAAGTTATACGCGCGTAAGTGAGACCTGTGTATAGAAACTAAATCGTTTGCTTTCCATATTAATTTCTCCTAAAATAGTTAAATTTTGTTTATTAACACATGTTTTGTCCGTACCATTTGACTCTAATGCGTCCGCACGTACATGCCACTACCGCAAGTTATACGCGTAAGTGAGACCGATAGGTGTTGGATCTGTCAAAGTTTTTTTTCAAATTAAGCTCTGTGATCAGCCTTAGTGTTCGATCTGGTGAACGGGTTACGCAACTCGAAATGACCTGAACTATTCGTTTTCTCACCAGTTTATAAAGGGTAAATAAATTGTGTATGAGTTTGCATTGTGAACCGAATAAGAAAAGATTGATTTTTACACGAATCCGATAAGACGCTAACACGATAAGACCTGACACAAACATGACCCAAAAGGACACATTTCTAGGTCTTAACGGCATATATTTATTATCCTTCATAGGTTGAACTTGATTATATGGGTTGTGTAATGCAGGATTATGGGCTACTAATCTCTATATTGCTTTAATATTATTTCTTTCCACAAGTTAATTGTGAACAGGTGTTCATTCGTGTATTTGTTTTACTAGGCTTCTCAAAATGAGGCCATGATACATAAAGAAGCCTTAGCCAATGAAGTTGGATGCTTAAGAGGGGATTTGCAACAAGTGAGAGATGATCGTGATCGCCAGTTGCTACAAGTGCAAACTTTAACGGTTGAAGTTGAGAAATATAAAGAGTGCAGTGGAAAATCCTATGCTGAGTTGGATAGCCTGACAGTAAAGTCCAATGAGCTTGAGGCGAAATGTTCCATTCAAACAGAACAAATTAAAAGATTGCAGGAGAATCTTAATGTTGCAGAGAATAAATTGCAGGTATGATGATTTAGAATTTTGAACCGCAGCGATGCTGAATTACCATTGAATGAACCATATCTTAACTGAAAATGTACCTTTTTTTTGGTTATTACTTTTACTAGATGTCTGATTTATCAGTTCTGGAGACAAGAACTGGATATGAAGAGCAAAAGAAACTTATTTGTGAGTTACAAAGCCGTCTTTCCGATGCAGAATTGAAAATAATTGAAGGAGAAAAACTGCGTAAAAAGTTGCATAATACCATATTGGTAATTTCTTGTGTTACTTTTTATTTATTTATTTATTTTTGTCTCTACAAAATATCAAAGTTAATGAACTATCTGCCATTACAGGAACTTAAAGGGAACATTCGGGTATTCTGCAGAGTGCGACCTCTGTTGTCTGATGATGGTGTTGGAACGGAGGCAAAAGTTGTTTCTTATCCAACAACCACCGAAACACTTGGCCGTAGCATTGACTTGTTACAACATGGTATATATTATAAAAAAATCACAATTTTTTCCTCTTTAGAATGCATGCTAATTTAGATTGCGTTTGACTATTATCTCACACCATGTTTGTATTCTCACAAGGGCAAAAACATTCTTTCACCTTCGACAAAGTATTCATTCCCGATGCCTCACAAGAAGAAGTTTTTGTCGAAATATCACAACTCGTACAAAGTGCTCTCGATGGATATAAGGTAGATATACCCAAATGCACTCCATTATTTGTTGTTCGCTCTTAATAATTTGGTTTGTTTTAGGCTAGCTAATTTTAGAAGTTGAGATTGATATTTTGCAAGAAAAACTTCAGATTGGTTTAAATACTTAAGGTTAGATATTATAAATGCTTCCCAGTTTCAATCTTTCGCAAGAATTGTGTAATCAGTTATCTTCTCAACCCGAGCTCATGCATAACCATCTTATTTATAATGCATTGTTCTTCATGTTTCATTGAATCTGTGATAAGTCATAATAATTTAAATTGCACATCGGTAATTAAATGGAGTTAAACAAATGTACACATCTTCTGGTAATTTATATTTCTCTGTATACCACTAGAACTACTAACACCAATCAAGCTCAAGGATAATGATTAAGGTATTAATTTTCTATTGTTTTTTTAGGTTTGTATCTTCGCTTATGGTCAAACTGGATCTGGTAAAACCCATACAATGATGGGCAAGCCAGGAAGCCTCGATCAGAAAGGGTTGATACCCCGTTCTTTAGAACAGATATTTGAGACTAGGCAAGCCCTTCAATCCCAGGGATGGAAATACGAAATGCAGGTGGGCAATGGAATTCTTATTCCTTTTCGTTTCTCAGAATGAATTTGCTGCTTATTACTGCCCTTTCTGAACATTTATTTTGCTTACACTTTTAGGTGTCGATGTTGGAAATATACAACGAAACAATACGTGATTTGCTATCTACAAATCGATCATGTTCTGATGGGTCTCGAACAGAGAACGGTGTTGCAGGAAAGCAGTATGCAATTAAGCATGACGCAAATGGCAACACTCATGTCTCTGATCTGACGGTTGTGGATGTTCGCAGTAGTAAAGAGGTTTCGTTTCTTTTAGAACGGGCAGCACACAGCAGGTAGGTATCCAATCATATATTGCTCCTGTTTGGGGTGGTTAGACTTGATGAGTATCAAACAATTGTCCCATACGAAAAGATGTAGAGTTCATGTGGATCAAGCAATTGTCCCATATGAAAGATGTAGAGTCCAACATAGTGTACTTAATTGGGCTGCCTACCCTGTGGTTAAGACTGGTTAATTTGGGGACAATTTCTCCGGTTTGTTGGATCTTTAGGCTGAAAAAGTATATGCTTCCTGCATCTCATGTGCGTATATATTTCAAAGCTATATTTTTTTTCCCGAGGATACTCAAATTGTGCATGTTTAAACAGGCATTGTTGAGAAAACTTGACTTTTAATTTGTTTTTAATCCATAATTTCAATGAAACAAATATTGCAAATATTTTTGTTAAGGTTCACTTATGAATGGATAAAGAGTTGTTCGAATTCTATATGTGAAATACAGCAAGCATATATTGCAAATTGTTTTGTTAAGGTTCACTTATGAATGGATAAAGAGTTGTCCGAATTCTATATGTGAAATACAGCAAGCAAATATACATATCTTTGGGCTGAAAAAGAAAATATATTGTTGAGAAAACTTGACTTGTCATTTGTTTTTTAAATCCATTATTTCAATGAAACAAATATTGCAATTTTTTTGTAAGGTTCAATTATGAATGGATAAAGAGTTGTTCAAATTCTATACGTGAAATACAGCAAGCATAGATACATAGCTTTAGTTAGGCTGAAAAAGAAGATATATGCTTCCTGTAATGCATGTCCATGCTAAGTAAATGTGTGCTTTCAAAGCTTTTTTCTTTTTGTCTGAGGATACTCAAACTGTGCATGTCTAAACAGGCATTGTTGAGAAAACTTGACTTGTAATTTGTTCTTAATTCCATCATTTCAATGAAGCAAATATTGTAAAAAAAATTAGTAAGAAGGTTCACCTTTGAATGGATAGAGAGTTGTTCGAATTCTATATATGAAATGCAGCAAGCATATATAAATATTCTGTAACAGATGCGACATGTTAACTCCCCCCCCCCCCCCCCCCCCCCCCCCCCCTCTTTTGTGTTTTTGGAGCAATTTTGTTTCAAATATTCAGAGAGATGACAGTGTGTTTTATTTTCCCATTTCTGTAGGTCTGTAGGCAAGACGCAAATGAATGAGCAATCTTCAAGAAGTCATTTTGTCTTCACTCTTCGAATATTTGGGGTTGACGAGGTACTTATTATACTGCTTGCGCTAGACAACTTTTTAATGTGTTAAATTTTGGTCATTCGTCTCTCCCCTTCATGGTACCTATTTTATTTTAATTCTTCAGAGCACTGAGCGACAAGTACATGGTGTCCTCAATCTTATTGACCTTGCTGGTAGTGAGCGTCTCTCCAAGAGTGGTTCTACCGGGGACCGACTGAAAGAAACTCAAGTATATATATATATATATATATATAAAACCCTTATGATTTCTTTTTTAAAATCTTGTTAGTCATATTGGATTTCTTCATTAAACATATCGTTTCCAACTATAATCAGGCCATCAACAAGAGTTTATCATCTTTAAGCGATGTTATATTTGCGTTGGGAAAGAAGGACGAGCATGTACCATTTAGGAACTCAAAGCTTACATATCTTCTCCAGGTAAATGCATTGAATGAATCTTCTCCAGGTAAATGTTTTGAATGAATGAAAAGATTGTAAATTCATTATTATCTGTGGAAGACTTGCCCAAAAAATTGAAAGAAAATAAAGTGTGTAAGATGTGTGAGTTTCCCTTTCATATCTCTGTATTTTAGGGGAAAGAAAATAAACGATTAATAGGTTGTTTTAAATAGAAAAGGGAAAGAATGAAGAAATAGAAAATTGCTTGTTCTACCTTTTATTTTAGCATTATGTAGGACGATCCCTAATGCGAACATATTTTAGTGAAAAATTCATGTTTTTTGCACTTCAGTGTGCAGTTGGATGTCTTAAAAGGAAAAAGCACACTAAAGTAACACAAATTTCAAAAACACTGAATCACGGATTTCCTAAATATCTATATATATATTACTGTTTACTTATCGGAGTTCTGACCAATACATGTTTAAACAGCCTTGCCTAGGTGGGGACTCAAAGACCTTGATGTTTGTAAATGTTTCTCCCGATCCATCCTCCGTTCCTGAGTCGCTTTGTTCACTTCGGTTTGCTGCAAGAGTTAATGCATGCGAGATTGGGATTCCCCGGCGTCAAACAGCTATGCGCTCTTCAGATTCTCGCTTGAGCTATGGCTGAGTTTTGATAGAATTATGGCTCTAGTTTTATTTGAGAAAATCGTGTGATTTGTATCCGCGTGGCATTTATTTATCACCTTCTAACATAATCTGCCTGTAATTTGTATAGTGGGCATGTAACAGTGAGAAAAATAGGGTTTGCACTTGCAAATCATGAGATTGTGTTCATAAAGATAATGATGTAGTTGAGCCTATTATCGAACCCATCCACTATTGAACTTGCCTTTGTATCTTATACTTGATGAAGCTAAATAATATATATATATTCATCGACTCTTTTAATTTGAGGACAAGTGGAAGTCTTTTTGCTCAATGGGGAATTCAAAAGTGAGTTGTGTCTACATTTCAGTGTACACAAGCAGATTCTGCAGATTTATGCCATTCGATCCATGACCTCTTGGAGAACCACCGTGGTGTCTTGATAATAAGATTGCGTCAGAGGGAGGTCGTGCTTTTTTACTGCATCTTCAAGCTGTTGAAACATTGAAAATACATAAAAATAAATGACCTTGTGCTGGAAACGCCATTATCATGCTTTCAAAAGCTATTCAATAAAAGAACATGATCAACTTTAGCCGCCACTTTTAGGAGTATTTCTAGAGGCTTAAAAATTTGACATTTTTATCTGACCAATGTGCATGATCTACATTGGGACTAGTGACCACTGAAAACACAGACTAATGCAGTATTGACAATTTAGTGAGAGATAAAAATATCATATTTCATTCTCTAGAATTACTCTATTTTCATAAAAAACTAATATTCACCTTTTCGAAATTGTCAAATAATCTATTAGCCAGATCAGTGAGAGGCTGCTTATCGGTCACCGCTGCTGCTGTGATTACTTTGTCGAAATCATAATACATGAAGGTGGATTTTAGTCGCAAATACTTCCTAACGTAGCTCCACGCGTCCTGTCCTATCAAATCCCCCAATGCCAGTAGATCAAACGCGTATTTCTTTAACCTGTACGTTCTTCCCTTTATACCGATATCTGCCATATACACTCCATTCTTGATGAAAGAACGAGTCCCTGTTTGCTCATTCACAATCTCTATAATAACAAAGAACATTGGAAGGAGTATCAATCTACTAAAATTCAATATCTCATATAAATGAATTGATTTCCAAATTTGTTTCCAACTTTGCATTCAAACCCACCCTTAACAAAGGATAATCAACTGTTGAATATATAGTCCTCTAGGTGAGTTGGCTGATGCTCATTTTTTCTCCTAGTCTTGTAATTTTCTTTACTTTATTTGTTCTTCTTTTCCTTGTATTTTTATTTTTCCTAATCTAAAGAAATAACCCTCTTGCAGACACAACACACACAATAAAAAGAATAGTATATATGAAAGAGCTTACTGTTGGCGACAGATGGTAAAGGTATAGGACCAGTGAGCCAAAAACCATTGTCCTCTGCAAGAGAGTTTCCAACTCCACAATTCCCAAAGAGTGCAATTGAGGCAAGGCCTAATGCGGCTGCTCTTCTTGTAGTGTTTACTGGCTGTTCTTCAATTTCCTCTGACCTTTGGCTATGAAAACTAACGATTGTGGCTCTCTTTCGGGTCTTTTCTGCACAGTGAAGCTTGGGAATGGTGGGCAGGACTTCTAAAATTCCATTTAAATTTGCTGTGCGAGCCATTGATGATGGTAATGTGTAAGGTAAGTGAATCTGATAGAGTAAGTTTGTGTTGTTGTTTCTGTCTTATCCCGCTTGGAGAATTGCTATTGACCACCAGAAGGATATCCTATGTTGAGGACAGGTGGGTCATTTCCCAGTTGTTTAGACTGCAGCTATATAAAGCAGTAATAAATTAAGGAGCGAAATTAAATGCAGTAATAAATTAAATGCAGTAATAAATTAAGGAACGAAATTACTCAATTAGGAACAGAGACAATCTAGAAATATGGCTGCGTTGCGGATAATATCGCTCTCTTTAAGGTGTTTTGTGGCTCTGTCCAAAGTGTGCTGACAGTCTTAATTTTGCTTCGTCACCCTCAGGATAAAAACGCCTTCAAGAAAATACAAATTGGTAGCACAATCCAATCTCGTTCAATCAACACCCATTCAGTTATATCACTGTTCTAAAAAACCCGCCTAGGCTTGAGGCTTGGGAGAAACGCCCCGCCTTAAGATTTTGACGCCTTATGCTTGGTAAAATCCTCAAGGCGTACTTTTTCTCTAAAAAAAATAATGCTTTAGTGAAACGATATCGCCTTTTATAGATTTTTTTGCAAACCGGATCATTATCTCATCCAAAATAATCAAATATTGTTTTTATTTGCAAATATTCAGACATATTTTTATGATATGTACAATTTTAGTATTTTAATAGCCTTGTTATGGTTAAAAATATTAAAATATATTAAAAAGACCTAAACGCCTTTTCACGCCTTTTTACGCCAAGGCCCGCCTAGGCTTCTAAGGCTTGGCTTCCACGCCCCGTGTTTTTTAGAACCTTGAGTTATATATATTGCTCGAATCTGAAACTATAATTAATCTGGGGTACGATTAATCATTTATATGATGTGATAATTATCCAATGGAAGAATAATTATTTCCGTTTCTGTGTGGAGAGAATTTTTTTTTTGATAGCAGGAGGTTTTTTGTTTTCTGAGAACTGTCTAAAAAACGGAGGTGTTAACCTCCTTTTATTGCGAAAAATTATTAACGTTAATGGGCCAAAATGTGGGTCAAGTGGAAGAGAAAATTTCGAAAAACGTTTTTGAGTTGGAGGAATTTTTCAACTGGTAATAACCATGTTTTCATTCCAGAAAAAAATTACCGTTAATAATTAATTTTAAGTCCAAAAACCGTCAATTTATTTGTCCAAAAAATTAATTCTTAATGAGCCCAAGCCCAGAACCAGGCCCCGGACCCGGACCCGGACCCGGGCACGGGCCGGACGGCGGCGCGTTTGCGTGTGTGGCTTGGCTCAATAAGTCTCCCACCCATACACACAAAGCATCTAATGCCCAAAGGACTTGCCCATTAGTCCCAAATAAATTGTAAATATACAACACCAAAAACTTTCACCTAACCGATGTGGGACTCTCTTCAAGTGGGACTTAAGCCTTTCAAGGCTTTGCACCTTACAATTGTAAAGCTGTTCCAATAATCCCACACTTGCAAAACTTGAAAATATTTTTATCGAGTAATAATCGATAGAATTGTGCATAAGCAAAGGCGTCTTTCGACTTGAACCTTTACGTAGTAAAGATGATTCAGAATATACCAGAGTAACCGTAGTTTTGAACTCTATCTCTGACAACATCCCACACACAACCCTACTTGGGTGTAGTTCTAATAGTTAGCACGTTACAACCATGTGGTTCTATCTCAGTATAGTGAACGCTTTAGGAATTTGCCCAAAATATTCATAGGAAGCGGCCACACTTCCACATTCACATAGGTGAGTCTATCAAGAATACTCCTGTAGCTAGGTACCCCACTCAAAATAGAGCTATATATCTCATTAAGAGTTATAATAACTCATCCTTTATTCACTTCAGGATATCATGCTCCATAGGGATGGACTCGGAGTAAAACCTCGTTCTATATGAATTAATAATCGCATGATTCAACTCATATCACTTGTGAGTTGTTATTACCCTTTGACCATATTTCTTGGGATCTCCAGTCTATATGTTGGGTTACCATCACAAGTGACTCATGTATCCAAGGGCTTTAGTCCCATCCCTTTCGAGGTGTTCCACATCTTCTCCCTAGTTAGTCCTTTCATCAAAGGATCAGCTAAGTTCTGTTCAGACCGTATATGATCCACCCTCACAGCACCCGTAAAAATGAATTCTCTAACAGTGCTATGTTTACGACGTATTTGTCGTTTCTTACCGTTATAATAACGGTTCTCTACTTTTACAATAGCCGCGGTACTATCACAATGAATCAAAACGGCTGGTATCGGTCTTTCCCATAATGGGATATCTGACAGGAGGTTTCTTAACCAATATGCCTCTTCACTAGCAGTAGCTAGCGCTATCATCTCAGACTCCATAGTGGATTGAGCCAAAAAAGTTTGTTTCTTAGATTTCCAAGAAACTGCACCACCAGTGATGTTAAATATATATCCACTAGTAGCCTTAGAATCATCAGATAGGGTGTTCCAATCAACATCACTAAATCCTTCAAGGACAGCGGGATGCTTATTATAGTGTAATTCGAGGTTCATCATCCTTTTAAGGTACCACATGACCCTCTCAATAGCATGCCAATGCTCCATACTAGGTCTATTGGTAAATCTACATAGTACTCCCACATCATAAGCTATGTCAGGTCTAGTACAATCTGTAGCATAACGTAAGCTACCAATTATTTTGGTTTACAGTATCGACAGTGTTCTTAAATAACTTTACACTAGGATCAAATGGAGTACTAACAGGTTTACAGTCAAAGTAATTGTATTTCTTTAGAACTTTCTCAATGTAATGAGATTGATCCAAAGAAAGTCCCTTTTCTGACTTAGTAATATTAATTCCTAATATTACACTAGCTTCACCCAAATCCTTCATATCAAAATTGGCACACAATAATGATTTAACATTTTCTACGGCATGAATATTAGAACCAAATATAAGCAAGTCATCAACATAAAGACATATGATAGTGCAAATTATCTTTACATATTTATAATAAATGCATTTGTCACTTTCATTTATTATAAACCCATTGGAGATAACTAGGCTATCAAATATATAATGCCATTATTTAGGTGCCTGTTTGAGTCCATAAAGAGATTTATCTAATTTACATACTTTATTTTCTTGACCGTGTACAATAAAACCTTCAGGTTGATCCATATAAATCTCTTCTTCTAATTCTCCATTTAAAAATACAGTTTTAACATCCATTTGGGGTACAATTAAATCATTTAAGGAAGCTATAGCATATAGTACACATATAGACATTATTCTAGTCACTAGTGAAAATGTATCAAAAAAGTCTACGTTTTCTATTTGTCTAAAACCTTTAGCAACAAGACGTGCCTTATATTTTTCAACAGTGCCATCAGGTTTTAATTTCTTTTTAAGAATCCATTTACACCCAATTGTTTTACACTCAGGAGGAAGGTCCACTAAATGCCAAGTTTTATTTGTTTCCAAAGAATTCATTTCATCATTAATAGTCTCTTGCCATAAATCGGCATCTAAAGAAGATAAAGCTTCTTGAATAGTGTTAGGATCCTCCTTTAAAGTGTAAGCATAAAAGTCGGGACTAAAATCTTTTTTCTATATGAGCCCTTTACTTTTTCAAATTTCTAAATTAGATTCATTATTTTCTTTATTTTTATTTAAAGAAATATTAGTGGATGACTCGCCCCCACTATTTCTCAATTTAAAAGAAAATTTATCTTCATAAAAATCGACGTCATTTGACTCAATAATTACTTGATTTTTCAAGTCATAAAATCGGTATGCTTTGCTATTAATAGCATAGCCTATAAAACGCACTCATATGCCCTACTTGTCAATTTAGATCTTTTAGGGTCGGGAATACGTACATAAGCTAAGCACCCCCACGTTCTAAAGTACGACACGTTGGGCTTAATATTTTTCCGAATTTCATAAGAAACTATTTTCATTTTAGTCTTAGGAATTCTATTAAGTACGTGACACACAGTCAAAATAATTTCACCCCACCAATGTGAGGCAGCCGCTGAATTTAATAAAATCGCAACAACTAATTCAGTTAATGTCCTATTTTTTCTTTCTGCTTTACCGTTCATTTCGGGCGAATAAGGGGCAGTTTTTTCATGAATAATGCCATGGGTTTTATAAAATTCAATAAATGATCCAGAATCATATTCAGTGCCTCTATCACTACGTAACCTTTTAATTTTCCGATTAAATTGATTTTCAATTTCATTTAGGAAAATTTTAAACATGTCAAACGCTTCACTTTTATTTTTCATTAAATACAGAAATGAATAATCAGAACAGTCATCAATAAAAGTTATAAAATAACGTTTGCCATTTCTAGTTGTAACACCATCCAATTCACAAATATCCAAATGAATTAAATCAAGTGGTTCAGATTCTCTAAAAACAGATTTATGTGGTGTCTTAGTGATTTTTGCTTGACTACACCATTCACATTTTTCAAAATCATTTAATGATAATTCTGGAATTAATCGTAAAGTGCTCATATTTTTAACAAGTCGTTTATTAACATGACAAAACCTAGCATGCTAAACATTAAATGAACAAGTAATATAAGCAGAAGGAGAAATTTTATTCATTGCATCAACATTCAACTTAAACATCCCATCAGTGGCATAACCTTTGCCTACAAAAATTCCATTTTTGGTCAAAGTAAATAAATCAGCACCAATAGTTTGAGTCAAGCCAACTTTGTTGAGAAGATAACCCGAAGTCAAATTTTTCCTTATCTCGGGAGTGTGAAGAACATCTTTGAGGATAACAGTCTTTTCCGAAGTGAACTTTAATTCCACATTTCCAGTACCAGCAACCTCAGTGGAGTGAGAATCACCCCAAAACACCTTCTTATCTGCAATCTCATAATAAATCTTAAACAGAGTACGGTTATAACAGATTTGGCGGGAAGCGCCAATATCCAACCACCACCCTTTAGCACCTCTAACCATGTTGATTGCTGAAATCATAGCATATAGGTCCTCTTCGGTCAAATTCGCTTGTGCTTATGGCACATTGCGACATTTGCGAGCCATATGGCCAGGCTTGCCACACTTGAAACAGAGAAAATGTCTCGAGTTGCTAAACTGTCCATTTTCAAGGTTCTTATTCTTATTCTGAGTCTGAGTCTGATTTTTAAAATTCTGGTTATGGCTCTTTTTCTAATTTGTCATATTTTTTCTGTTTGCCTTTAAAACAACTGGAGTGTGGTTCTTTTTCTGATTTTTGTTGTTAGACACAACAAGAGTTTCATCTTTATAGTCCTGTTTTCGGGATTCCTCCTCAATTCTCAATTTAGTAATGAGTGACTCTAGCAAAAATTCTTTAGACTTATACCTCAAAATATTTTTAAACTCTTTAAACAGTGGAGGCAATTTATCAATAATTACAGCCACCTGAAATTGCTCATCTAAAGCCATGCCCTTGGAAATAATTGCATGGGCAATCATTTGTAAATCATGGGTTTGAGCAACAACAGATTTGTCATCCGTCATTTAAAATTTCGAATAACCGCTGATGACATATTTTTTAGCACCCGCCTCCTCCGTGTCATATTTTTTAAAAATTGCATCCCAATCATCTTTTGTAGTTTTATAATTAGCATAATAGTCATAAAGTTCGTCACTTAGAGCATTCAAAATATAGTTCTTGCACAGAAAATTATTTTCCTCCCAAGTTCTAATAGTTTTGCTTTCCTCAACAGTAGGTCGATTATTTACTATGGGTTTGTCAAATTGAACACATGATGCGACTTTTTTCGTAGTTAAATAAAATAACAATTTTTTGCTCCAACGTTTAAAATGGCTGCCTTCATATTTGAAAGGCTTATTAAGGTTGCTAGAGTTAATTTCGTCAATTGCAGAATATGAAGCACGTTAAAATTTGTTGTTGAAGTAATAAATTAAATGCAGAAATTAAGGAAAGAAATGACCCAATTAGGAGCAGATACACCGAGGCTAAGAAATATAAGAAACCCGGAACTGGACAGTCTAGAAATATGGATGAGTCGTGGACAATGTCGCTTTCTTTAAGGTATTTCGCGGCTCTGCCCAAAGTGTGCTGACAGTCTTAATTTTGCCTCGTCACCCCCAGGATAAAACAACCTCTAAGAAAATACGAATTGGTAGCACAATCCAATCTCGTTCAATCAACACCCATTCAGTTATATATATTGCTCAAATTTGAAACTATAATTAATCTGAGGTACGATTAATCATTTTTGTGATGTGATAATTATCCAATGGAAGAATAATTATTTCCGTTTATGTGTGGAGAGAATTTTTTTTAATAGCAGGAGGTTTTTTGTTTTTTGAGAACTGTCTAAGAAACGGAGGTGTTAACCTCCTTTTATTACAAAAAATTATTAACGTTAATGGGCGAAAACATGGGTTAAGTGGAAGAGAAAGTTTCGAAAAAAGTTTTTGAGTTGGAGGAATTTTTCAAGTGGTAATAACCACATTTTTATTCCAGAAAAAAATTACCGTTAATAATTAATTTCAAGCCCAAAAAACCGTTAAATTTATTTGTCCTAAAAATTAATTCTTAATGAGCCCAAGCCCAAGACCAAGACCTAGGACCCGGATACGGGCACGGGCCGACCGGATGGCGCGCGCGCGTGTGGCTTGTCCCAATAAGTCTCCAACCTATACACACAAAAACATCTAATGCCCAAAGGGCTTGCCCATTAGTCCCAAATAAGTTGTAAATATACAACACCAAAAACTTTCACCTAACCGATGTGGGACTCTCTTCCAGTGGGACTTATGCCTTTCAAGGCTTTGCACCTTATAGCTGTAAAGTTGTTCCAATAAAAAAAGGAAAGAAAAAGTCTTGGTGGACGAGGGAGACCAAGAGAGATTTTAATGTAGCTTCTTGTTAGGCTCAACAAATTGAGTTTACTTGGTTAATGTCTAAATGGTTAATTATAGGGGATTTGTAAATTTATGTTCTATTATAATATGTATTTTGAAAATAGGACAATAAATATTTTATTTATAATTTTAGTCCTTATTTTTTAATAAGGTCATTGGTACGGCCCACATACACAAAACGTCAATCAATTACAGCATGCCAATGCCACGTTAATTGATAATTTGAAAATTGGGACTAAAAATGAAAACCAAATGTTTGTTGTCCTATATCCATAATTGATATTATTTTAGGCCCTAAAAATATATAAACTATTAATTATTTCACAGCGTAAAAAAATTATATTTAAATTCAATGAGTTATTTTAATGTGTTGTGTCGTTTTCACTAGTCATTAACTATCAATAAATGAATAATATTGAATTGTTAGGAGTGGTGATAGCCCAAAATTATTCCAATGAGTCTTTCTATGGTGAATAAAAAAATAAACAATAATATCCACTATTAAACATAATTATACCTACTTATTCATTAACATTATTAAGAGGAACTTTTATAGGCAGTTCAAATAAGTATATAAACTCTACCACTCAATGTTATGGTACTCCAAACTGACAATAATAAATATTCCTAGGGAAAAGATTACAAAGTATGGAAACAAGATAGCAGTCGACCAACTTTGTGGGGCGGAACAAGATATTCCGCACGAAAGAAAACTGAAGTCCAACTTCTCCCACAATATCATTTACCGCCCCAAGTGGGGCTAGCTTTTTAACACCCTTTCCGAAACTGTTCCAAATGCCATGTCGATTATAGTATTTTATGCAAAATACCCCATGCTCTAAAACTCTCATTTAGTAAAATTTACTATAATGTAAGTAACATAATTATATAAACTCTTTAAAAGGCCTAATAATATTTCTTAATTACTTAAACTAATATATCTTCACTAGGATTTGACTCCTCTAGAGTGTTAACACCAAACACGATCCGTTAGCTATTTTGTCTAATCAGGTTGACACTGATATAATCCAAAATTATTAAAGATACACTCACTAACCAATAACTTCAAGTCACTTATATCACATCCCATTTTCTAAGTTTACTTATTATTTAGCATAAAAAGAATCAAGCTTAGGCTATTTTAAATATTACCTTCTATCTTTACAAATTCATATGTAAAACATAAAAAATCTCTTCAGTGTATCGTTTTATTGTTATATGTATATAACGTGGTGGAAAGGGACAATTTTTTTAGTGAAATTTTTTAATATATAATTTTTTATATAATCCAGAGGGATACACGACTAAACCTTTGTTTCTAGACTAATTAGTTTTGTTTGATTTATGACATGTTAGAATAAAAGCCGCCTTAGCCAAGTGACGAAAAGTAACCAATGAGGTCTTATGAGATATTAAAGAGTTTTGGTTTGGAGGCTGAGATGTAAGACTTGTTGAGAAAACTAAAACTTAACCACTTTAATAACATAAGAAATACAGGGTATTAGTGAGAGACCCCATGGGTCACTCATACAGACACAGAGACACACACACACACAAAGTGGTCATTTGGGTCACTCGAATAAGGAATAAACAAACTAGCGAGAAACCACATAAGCCCTTTATATTGACGAAGTTAGTGAAATCGCATAAGTTAGAAGTAACAAGTAGCATACGTAGCTATTCACAAGATTCCACCTACACAAGTCTACAATACCGAGTGACCATTCAGTCACTCATAAGAATTCATACTTCCACAACAAATTTTATATGAATCTTTATATTTGTGCACAATCTTTGTATATTATTAAAGTGTAAGGTACAAAAGGCACTTTTTCAGATTACGGGACGATAAGATACCATTTTTATTACCATTACACCATTGTCTTGTAATACCCCGTAATTTTATTGATTTTATTTATTGGGAATAATTAAATTAAATGGGATAACTAATTAGAAGTTAATCCGGATTTAAATACTAGCGAGATGAGAGTTGGTATTTGATTGTGATAATAATGTTGAATATTACTGAGTGAATATGGTAATATATGATTATTGAATTTATTAATATTGTCGCAAGTTATAAATACGACAATTCGGAAATTAAGTTGGGATGCGCGTGTCAGTCGTGTCAGGAATCATTTAAATGGATTTAAAAGTAAATTATATGTGTATCATCCATATGGTCGTTTAGAGTGCGCCAACGCGTCCGGAAGGGTCGAGATAGTCAGAAAATACTACCCGGGGGTTTAGTTTGGGTCCCGGGGTACTTTTAGGCCAAACTGGCAACCCGGGAGGGTATTTTAGTCATTTTGATTTTTAGGGAATATTAACCCACGAAATTTAGGCTTTATTTATCATCCAACATTAGGGCTATTAGGGACATTATGTGTGAAAACCAAGTAGTGGGCAACGTGAGAAGAGAGGAGAAGTTCCAAGGGGTTTTCTAAGGCCATAACCACCACACAACCACTATCGTCGGATTTGTGATCGGAAAGAGAAAGAGAAACAACCTTTGTCATCATCAAAGGATCAGAACATCGAATTTCTAGGCAAGTGATTTAATCCATTAAGATTCAACAAATAATTTATCCATGATAGTGTAGGATTTGATGATAGCCATGAAAATATTGAAACTCGTGAAATTTGGAGATGAAACCTTAATTCTGGGTAGGATTTATATATAGTTTTGATTCTGGAAGTATCTCATTAACGAAATCATAAACCACACATAGTTAATTATGAATTTATGAGGAGATGTATGACGATTCTTGAAGAAAATAGAAAAATAGGATTTTTTTTCTTGATAATATGATGATTTGATCCCAGAAAAGTCTAATTGATGATGATTTAAGAATTTTGGAATGTTATTTAGGTTGTATGATTACCCAAAATATTTACTTTAGGATTTAACATCTTGTAATGGAGAATTGGGACAAAACTAGGACTGAAAACGTAAAAATCCGAGACATGCACCTGCTTGATCGATCGATCGACATTCATAGGTCGATCGATCGACCTCCCCAGAAACTGTGATCTTTTCCCCTTTTTGGATTTAAGCTTGTTAAAAGTTATGGGTGGGGACTATATGAATACGTTAGGACTTTAGGGAGACCAGTAGGGATGTAATTGAAGCCGAAACATATTAGAATTTGTTTGGAACATAGTATTGAACTTACGAGTGTCCAACGAGTAAATTACTATTATAAGTTACAAGAACATGGCTTAAATTCAGATGAGTGATAAGTTAGGATTAAAGACAGAAATATGGACCTCGAAGTACTGAATTGACATGTGGGATATGCAGAAGAGTTAGTAACCTTTTCGGGATAGGTTTAAGTACTCGAAACTATACGACGTGAGTTTTATCGGTAAAACATATTATACATAAGTTGGGATGATAATAGCATACGAATAAGACTGATGGTATAAGGATGAAAATATACCTTTAATAATATAATAATTACCTAAGTTTTGTGAATGCTTAGTTTATGGACTATTGTGTGTATGACATACCTACCATACTTGCTATCAAGGGAGATTGGCTTTCGAAAAAGGACCATCTGATCTTTGTGTGCCTTCGGGGGAATTTAGATTGGTACATTAAGGACATAGGACTGTGAATAACTTATTTGTGAGTGGATAAGTTAGCTGACCATGGGAGGATAGGTATGTGCGTGAGCCATGGGTATGTGAACTATGTTCGCCTCCAATATGTGTGATTTTGTTAATTGAAAACAGTTCCTGAGCAATTCGAAACGCGTAGTCCTTATCTACGTGATGTACCGTGATTCGATAGCAGATTATACGTGCACCACAACTTAGCCTAGGGGTGTCATATTTGTATATTTATGCTGAGAATGATATACTTGTACTTACAACTGGCTCATTGTTAAATTGTAAACACGAATAATTGAGATATTTGAATGGGATTAAAAATGTGGGAATTCATATCGTAATTGATGTAATAATTCTGATTAATGTAAAGGCGAGTTTCACGCAGAATATATTAGAATGATATGAATAGACCCCTATATTATAATGTGAAGACAGTAAGTGGTACAGATTAGTTAGTTAGCGGCATAAATAGGATGGGTTAAGGGTATACGTTAGGCGTTCACGCTAGTTGAGGGGTGAGGAACTCATGTGAGAGCACGTAACTAACATGTATATATTATTTACTATTTAATGCAATTAAATACTTGCTATATTTTTAAACTGTTTTCACCTCGGGCTCTGACCCGTTTGCTTCCAAATCTATTTTTTCTCGTAAAACATTTTTAGGTGCCCAACTAAAGGGACGCCAAGCTTAGGAGTTCCATTACATTGACGTGTTGTAGTTGCTGTGGAAGTTACAGGATCTCGATATTAGACGCCTCCATATTCTACACTTGATTCTATTCAGGGTTATTAATCTGTTAAGGCATGTAGCCCATTTTCATTTAGAGATAGCATTCTCAGACCTTCAGTTTTATTTCAGTTTTGGATTTATCTATTTATTCAGACTTTTATATTGGAATTTATTCAGTATTTGGTTTATTCAGGGGAGTGTTACTCCAGACTCATTTTATTTATTCCATTATTATTCTGTAGTGGTTTTGTTGTGGATTTGGTATGGTTAGCTTAATTTAATTGGTCGCATATTAATTTAATTTAATAAAATTTAGCAACTCACTTTTTAAATATTTGGTGGCTAGTAATTGTTTAAAATATTTTCGGTAGTGATGCTAGATCTGAACCAACTTGATATTTTGTATTAATGAGATAAAGGAGTAGCTACTCAGTATTTAATTAGTCGGGGTGTCACCTGTCTCACCTCTCAAAAGTAAGAGTGGTCTGTTATGTGGGGGACAAAGTATTCCCAAACATTTATTGCATCAAATACAGTACAAGGTAATTTGAGTGCACATGAGGACATGTAAGACCTTGGATATGCCTATAATAAGGAAATCACTTGCATAGTAAAAGACATTGCATATGTCAGAGTTATTATACTGCACAAATCTCACTACACAAGAACAAGAATAATCTCTCCTTAGTTCCCTCTCATAGTTATTAATGTGCTTACTTCTCCTCTCTCAAAAAAATATAACTCTCAGATATCCTGATTGGCTTTTATAGTAATTTGTCTTCAGTTATATTCAAAGCATTGTATTTACTTGGCAACAACTGTTGTTTCTTTATTGAAAAGAAGCTCAAGTTATTGTAATAAAAAGTATGTTTCATTTATTCAGTGATGGTTTATTATTACATTAGAAAATTAGTTCATAAACACGGGTCACATCTATCCATTCATCATAATTTATAGACGCTAGTTTCATTGCCCTCCTACATTTGACGGCTCTGCTGAGGAGGTAATCCCATAACTATTGAAAAATAAGGTAATAATATCTCTAAGCAACTTATTTTTTAAGATACGCCACTGGGTAACCAAGAACCCATTAATAAAACTTCTAATGAGAAAGTAGTCATCACTGTTAATTGAGAATCTGGTCCATTTAGTGGCCAAATGATCAATTCGAATGCAAATCCACAACTGACGTGATTAAATATTATAGGATTTTTTTTTAGTTTTTGAAGCATCATATTGTCAATGTGTCTTTGTTTAGGGTAAGCCAATGCAATGCCTTTGTGGTCATCGCTAGGTGAAAAAGGTGCTGGCTGAGCAACTATTTACTCATTTGCCATCCCTTACTCTAGCCAACAAAACTGATGTATAAGAACCCCCAAAAAATAGTCACTCTTGAATAAGTAAAGAAACTTCTCTCACTGCAACTGACAAATTCTCCCTCTCTTTATGAGGAGTTGAGGAACCTATTTCCTGAAAGTTTTAACGATTTACCATATCTTGAGAGGTATGTACCACCAAAGATCATCAAATTCAATGGCAAAGGCAAAAAACCTAAAGATAATGTTAAAAGGTTCGTGGAGTATCTTGGAGTTCATTGTAAGGACAAGAACTTAAGGCTGAGAGAATTTTGAAGACTCTTTCAAGAAAAGATTGCTCATGGTAATCCCACCTTTGCCAAATAATATCCTTATGCAGGAAGAGATACATGAGAAGTTTCTCCAAAAGTTCTTTATGACAGACTACGAGTTTACTCTAAGGAATTTATACCAAGAAATCGAAAACCTCGATGAGGATTTAATGCAGTACATCAAATGCTACATGAAAAAAGGTCTCTAGATGTGCACGGAGAGGAAAAAATAACAAGCTTATTACAAATTTATGTAGAAGGGTTGCTCGATGAATATAAGATTCACTTGATAAATGAGATATGACAAGTCACGTTTAAAGAATTCACTCAAATAATAAGAAATATTGTAATGAAAACAAAGTCAAAAACACAAAAATGGAGAGCTCAAGTACTCCCCCAATAAGAAAGATTGCAAGTTGCTCAAACGTAGGCTATTTATTATGTATACAATAGTCTTAAAAGGAAGAAGAGTGGAAACAAAACATCCAAGAATGACGGACATGGCAAAAAGAAAGTTTAAGAATGATACCCCCACCTTTGCCTTGTAACATCGAAGCTGTAATGGACTATTACCAGATACTTGTGCGAGAAGGAGTGGAGGGGCCATCTAACCTGGTCAACAAGTGACCTATGACAGCGGATATAGGTAATGCAAAATTTTGCAATTTGCATAAAAGAGTTCAACATTTAATAAAATGTTGTTATTATTTGTGCAAGATCATTCGCGAGCAGTTGGCTCAAGGTACTCTTTAAATTCATCCTTTAAATGTAAATAAGAACCCATTGCCAGCCCATCAATATGGAATATAAAATATGGTAGTTTCTCATGATCCTAATGGAGTATTTGACTCTGAATAGTGGAAAGAAAATTACAAGCTATGTGATAATATCTTACAAGATTTAGCAAGCACGAATTATAGATGTGAATGGAACAAAGATCTAGATATTGATAAAGGTAAAATGAGTCGAGTTATAGTACTTGAGAAGAGATTAACATAATAAAAAAAAATGTGTTTGCAATGTTTAAACTTATGAAATGGAGTTGGATTCTGAGTGCGCAATAATTTTTAAAAGCCCAAAGTTCAAATGGTTTATAACCAAATAGGGTTCAAGAAGGAACACGAGTAGAGGTTACCAGGAGGGTTTCAAAAGTTATCCGAGATAAAGAAGACCCCACGATGAATTAGCTATTAGAGTTTTATTTAGCATTGAGGGTATTTTAGTATTTTCCCTTCTCCTATTATTATTAGGTGGTTGTAGTAGGTTATATATATTCTCTCTTCTTCCTTTTATTGTATGACATTCTAGTGTATGGCAATATGAAACCCTAGCCCCTATTTTTCTCTCTTTCCATTTGATTGTAGATCTTTGATATATTATCATGGTATCAGAGCGGGATCAAAGCTTAATCTCATCAACACAGTCGACTGTTTTGAAGGTAATTATGGTCGTTTTCCTCCTGTTTGTTCGATTAATTGTTTAGTTTGTTTGATTTGGTTCCGTTTGGGTACTGTTTGATTGTTTATTTTCGCAATGGCTGGTGAAAGAGATGATTCGCTGCAATCAATTAGTGTCAGATTAGATGGAAAAAATTATACGTATTGGAGTTATGTTATGAAGAATTTTTTGAAAGGGAAGAAGCTTTGGGGTTACATTAATGGCGATTTGAGTAAGCCTAATGATAAGACGAACGTTGAAAAATATGCAGAGTTGTTGGATGTTTGGGAGGCAAACAACTCGAAAATCATCACTTGGATCAACAACTCCGTTGCACATTCTATAGGTATGCAGTTGGCTAAGTATGATTATGTAAAGGATGTTTGGGATCATTTGGGCAGATTGTATACCCAATCTAATTTCGAAAAAAAGTACCAATTGGAGTGCGATATTCGGGCTCTTGAGCAAAAAAATTTGAGTATTCAGGAGTTTTATTCTGCTATGACGGATCTCTGGGATCAGTTGGCTCTCACAGAGTCGGCTGAATTGCGGGCCTTTGCACCATATGTTGCCAATAGGGAGGAACAACGTCTGGTTCAGTTTCTGATGGCATTGCGTGATGATTTTGAGGGTCTTCGTGGGTCGATTCTTCATCATAGTCCACTTCCAACTGTTGATTCCGTTGTTCACGAGTTGTTAGCCGAGGAGATTCGTCTCAAGACTCAGTCAGGGAAGGTAATTTCTTCGGACCCTAATCCATCTGTTTTCGCAGCCTCCTCTCGGCCTCTTTCCAGTAATCAGAACAAGCCTTATTCGAGAGTTGGCAGTGATGAATGTAGCTACTGTAAGGAGAAGGGTCATTGGAAGTCTCAGTGCCCTAAGTTGCGAGCACAACAACAACAATCAAATAGTCGACCATCTCAGCAGTAGTTTTCTGGTTGGAAATCCAATAACCAATCTCAGTAGCGTTCATATAGGCCTTCACAGCCTAATACTGCAGCAGTTGTACCGCCATCAGACTCATTTGCATCAGGTTCTTCATCATTAACTCCATCCATGTCTTCTCTTGCTGAGCAGTTTCAAAAGTTTCTTACCACACAACCTCACGCCATGTCCATCTCTTCACCAGGTAAGTCCTCAGGTATTTGGATTCTAGACTCCGGCGCTTCTAATCACATGTCACCAAATTTGTCCTCTTTTGGTTCTTTTTGTCCCACTTCTTCGTTGCCCGTTATGACTGCTGATGGTACTCCTATGCCCTCAACAGGTGTTGGGACTATTGACTCATCAAACTTATCTCTCTCTAATGTTTACCACATTCCTAAGCTTACAATGAATCTTATCTCTGTTGGTCAACTATGTGATGCCGGTTACTCAGTTTTCTTCTCTTCTACCTTTTGTCATATGCAGGATCCACAGTCTCAGAAGGTGATTGGGACAGGCCGTAGGCAGGGGGGATTGTACATCATGGAGAAACTTAATGTACCAATGGTTGCAGCTTCCAGTGTTGACTTGTCATCCTTTCGTTTGAGTTCAGATTCGTCTAGCTTTTATTTATGGCACTCTCGTCTTGGTCATGTCTCAGGTTCACGATTAAAATATTTGGCTTCTACAGGAAAATTAGGAAATTTGCATTGCCATGATATCTCTGATTGTAGCGGTTGTAAACTTGCAAAATTTTCAGCTTTACCGTTTAATAGAAGTATTTCCTCTACTTTTGCACCCTTTGATCTTATTCATTCTGATGTGTGGGGACTGTCTCCTATTATTACAAGAGGAGGGTCTCGATATTATGTCTCCTTTATTGATGATTATACGCGTTACTGTTGGGTTTTTCTCATGAAACGACGTTCGGATTTTTTTGATATTTATAATAAATTTCGTGCCTTTGTCAAAACTCAACATTCTACTATTATAAAATGCTTTAGATGCGATTTGGGTGGGGAATATACTTCTCAAAATTTTGGTGAGTTGCTTGATTTAGATGGAACTATTCACCAATCATCTTGTACTGACACTCCTCAGCAAAATGGTGTTGCTGAAAGGAAACATCGGCACATTGTTGAAACTGCTCGCTCTCTTTTATTATCTGCATATGTCCCTAGTGAGTTTTGGGGAGAGGCTATCCTTACTGCTGTTAATCTGATTAATAAGATTCCGACCTCTCATTGCTCAGGTTTGTCACCTTTTGAAAAGTTGTATGGGTGTGCCCCTGATTATTCTTCCTTAAAGGTGTTTGGTTGTACTTGTTTTGTTCTTCGACCTCGTGTGGAACGTACCAAATTATCTCCAAAGTCAGCTATTTGTGTCTTTCTTGGTTATGGTGAGGGTCAAAAGGGATATCGTTGTTATGATCCAGTTACAAAAAAATTATATGTCTCTCTCCATGTTGTGTTTCTTGAGCATATTCCTTTCTTTTCTATTCCTGATAGCCCTCATGAACTCACTAAATCTGATCTCTTCAATATTGATCCATTCTCTGATAATGATGAGAGTGTACCATCTGAAGTACCTTGCACCACCGATAGTGTGCCACCCCATGTTGCTCCTGTTCCTATTATTTCTACTGATGTAGGTACTTTGCCATCCGATGTTCCTGATGCTCCCCCTTCTCGTGTGGCCACCCAAGCACCTGCTGAAACGGTGGAACCTCCTTCTCGCTATCCAAAACGTCCACGTAAGTCCACTCAGTCACCAGATTTTATTTATTCTTGTTATTCTGATTCTTTTGCTTCATTTTTATCCTCTGTTCACTGCCTCTCTGAGCCTTCGTCTTATAAAGAGGCAGTTCTTGATCCTCTTTGGCAACAGGCTATGGTTGAGGAACTCTCTGCTTTGCATCAGACAGATACTTGGAGTTTGGTCCCCTTACCTGCTGGTAAGCGGGCAATTGGATCTCATTGGGTATATAAAATCAAAACCAGGTCAGATGGGTCAATTGAGCGGTACAAAGCAAGATTGGTTGCTCAGGGTTTTTCTCAGCAATATGGTATGGATTATGACGAAACCTTTGCTCCTGTTGCGAAATTGACTACTATTCGTACTCTTATTGCTGTTGCATCTGTTCGTCAGTGGCATATATCGCAAATGGATGTTAAAAATGCGTTCTTGAATGGTGATCTTCATGAGGAGGTTTATATGACTCCTCCTCCGGGTGTTCCACATGGTCCTGGTGAAGTTTTTAGGCTTAAGAAAGCCTTATATGGTCTCAAACAGGCACCACGGTCTTGGTTTGAGAAGTTTACTGCCGTGATTACCTCTCTTGGGTTCATTCCAAGTGAGAATGATTCAGCTCTCTTTATCAGGTGCACCTCCGGTGGTCGTATTCTAGTCTCTTTGTATGTTGATGATATGATTATTACTGGGGATGATGTTGGTGGAATTACAACGTTGAAGTCTGAATTATCTCGTTGTTTTGAGATGAAGGATTTGGGGCCCCTACGTTACTTTTTGGGTATTGAGGTTGATCATTCTACAAAGGGTTCTCTTCTCTCACAATCTAAGTACATCGGGAACATTCTTGAGCGTGCTCGCCTCACTGGTACTAAGATTGTTGATACCCCTTTGGAGCTTAATGTTCATCTTTCCCCGTATGATGGTGTTCTTTTGCCTGATCCCACCTTATATCGCACTATTGTGGGCAACTTGGTTTATCTCACTATTACTCGTCCAGATATAGCTCATGATGTCCATGTTGTTAGTCAGTTTGTTACTGCTCCTACTACAGTTCATTGGGCAGCTGTTCATCGTATATTGCGATACTTGAGAGGCACTCGATTTCAGAGTCTTTTACTTCCTTCATCTTCTTCTTTGGAGCTGCGTGCATACTCTGATCCTGATTGGGCCGGTGATCCTGCAGATCGCAAATCAGTTACTGGATTTTGTGTGTTTCTGGGTGATTCTCTTGTTTCTTGGAAGAGCAAAAAGCAAGTTGTTGTTTCTGTGTCTTCCACGGAAGCCGAGTACCGTGCTATGGCTTCTACCACTCGCGAAGTTGTTTGGCTACATCGGTTACTTGCAGATATGGGTGTCTCTCTTTCTCAGCCCACTCCTATGTACTGTGATAATAAGAGTGCTATTCAGATTGCTCACAATTCAGTTTTTCATGAGAGGACTAAGCACATTGAGATTGATTGTCATATTACTCGTCATCATCTTACGCATGGCGCCATCACTTTGCCTTTTGTTTCTTCTTCCGCACAGATAGCTGATTTGTTTACGAAGTCTCATCCAGTTCAGCGTTTTCGTTTTTTGGTTGGCAAACTCTCAATGCTTCTCGCTGCAGCATCGTGAGTTTGAGGGGGGGGGGGGTATTAGAGTTTTATTTAGCATTGAGGGTATTTTAGTATTTTCCCTTCTCCTATTATTATTAGGTGGTTGTAGTAGGTTATATATATTCTCTCTTCTTCCTTTTATTGTATGACATTCTAGTGTATGGCAATATGAAACCCTAGCCCCTCTTTTTCTCTCTTTCCATTTGATTGTAGATCTTTGATATATTATCATTAGCATGGGATAATTAAAAGGCTTATCAAAAGGTATACATTATAGGTGGTGTGAGTAGTGGATAGGAAAGTACAGTTTTGTTTTAAAAAAAAGGCTTTTGTACGTGACTGTACAAGTAAGTGAGAGTAACTTTCCACGAGCACTGTTGGATAAAGGAACATCCGTCAACATCATTCCCATAAAAACGCTTTATGAAACTAGAATAGCTGAAGGGAAGATGATGCCCATTCCTTTAGTAATCTCTAAATTTGATAACGCAGGGTTGCAATCCAGTGGATATGTGAATGTGGGAATAAAATTGGTAAATCTTACTTTCTACATCAAATTACATGTCATTAATGCTGCAACGAGTTACCAATTATTGATTGGAAGGGTGTGTATACACATGTGACACCCCGTCTATTCTAATCATTTTCTATCATTCCATTATTAAATTTAACAGGAATCATTAATGGTTTCATTCTTAGCATCACTGTCGAAATCGAATTGTTTTACTAATACCCTAATGGCTCGGTGTCAAAATTTTAAATCTTTTTATTAGCGTGCAATCGACTTAACTAATAAACCATATTCACATTCCAATAAACAACATAGGCCCAGTTTGGTTGCGCAAATTGTTTGATTATGTAAATTGGTTCATTGTGAATTATTGAATTGTAAATGAGTGAATTTGAAATAAGTTAAATACAATTTTACACAATGTTTGGTAATTTGAAATTGATGTTAAGGTTCTATGAAAAAATGATAAAAACAAATCAAGAGAGAGATAGGGGAGGGAAAGAGAGGGAGAAGATGAGGGAGAGAGGGAGATGGGACATGTACTTTATGTGACTCCTATTTCAAATGGATTCATTTCAACTTTTTTATGGAATGATCCAATTTCAGATTTTGTACATGAGCTAAAATGGGGCAATTAATGAATCATTTCATTAATGAAACCAAACATTAATGGATCAATTTGTAAATGAATCAATTTATTAATGATCCAATCTACAATTTTGGGATAACCAAACGGGGCCATAATAAATGATAGAGCAATGAGATAAATAATTGTGCCTCGAATAAACACTCCAGACTGAAATCCAAGTACAATAGTTCATAATATGAAACCAAACCCAACACTGGAAGTACAGTATATCTGAAACAACCACTAGTTAAAGATGGGCGACATGCCTAATTGAGATATATAAATGAAGAAAGGGAACTGATAGAATTGGAAGCGTCTACTACCGAGGTCCTTCAACGTCCACAACAGCTGCAGCACGTCAAATATGAATGAACTCGTAAACATGGCATCCCTATGGATGGGCACCTAAAAGGGTTTTACAAAAATGGATTTGAAACGGGTGAGAGCCCAAGTAAAACAGTTTGAAAATATTTTACAAGTATTTAAATTGCATTAAGAGTAGATATCGTATACATGTTGACGTTATGTGATCTCACTTATGATCCTCACCTCTCAACTATTGTACACACCTAATGCATCCTTCTAAACCAACTTATTTATGCTATCCGGCCTAACTAGTCCCACTAAGTCTCTATCTGTATACTAATTTGTTGAGCCCACCCGTATGGCCCATATAATATGTTATCGAATTTCCAAACCCGTTTAGCCGGTAAAATCACCAATTGAATGTTAAGTTCCCACATACTACAACTACTATAGTTATCACTACCCATCTTATCCATAAATACACATGTAGTAGAATAAATCACACGCATATACATTTACATCACTCTTATAATATATATAAGAATACAATATCCCTAGGTGGAGACCTGCGATGTGGGCATACTCTGCTATCAAGTCCTGGTACATCACGTACTAAGTAAAGGACTTATGGTTTGGAATCATTCTCGAACCATACATTCATAATTCACACCAATTTGGAGGTGAACATAGTTCTAAGCCTTTGGGCTACGCACACACCTAACGCTCCCAAATGATTGGTCACACCACAAGTAGTGCTCAATCCTTAAGTTTTATGTTCAGAGGTATAAGTCAAAATCCCCCCAATGGGCTCATCAGGCTAAGACTGTCCACAATGCAGAACCTCTCGTGATAACAGGTATGTTCACATATGAGAGTATTCACACAACATATGCATACACATATAACATTAGTATAGATATACACTCAACCTATAATATATGTCCCGTATATAGTATATATAACTCTGGAATATCATACGTATTATTAAATTTCGATTATACTTCTCATCGCATATTACCGAGCATCCCCCACTCGAAGTGTGCCAATTATTCTTTAAAGTATTTCAGTAAGTAATTCACCCACACTCTACTGGTCTAAGTCATAGGCTCACTCACCTTTACCGTGCCTCATTTTCTTTCCCCGATTTCATTATCTCACCAAATACACCGATTAATTTTAACCTTAATTCATCTCACTTACGACTGCCTCAATCCGACCATTAGCCTACTAGTAACCAAAATATATCTCACAATGTTTTAAAGGTATCTCAAAAGTTCCCCCGTTCATCGATTTGAAGTTCAAGGCTAAACAAAGAAAAAAAAGGCCAAAATCTAGGAAACCGAATCGATTCACCCAAAGGCCGAATGGATTCCCCCCACCAAATCGACTCACCCTTTGGCCGAATCGATTCGAAATTTAGGTCTTCTTCTTCCTCTACGCAGTTGCGTTTTTCTCAAATTTTCTCATTCAAAACTTCATGGTTCTTCACCAAACTTATAACCAATATTCCCAAACATTATATACACATATAAAAGTTATTTCTAACGTAAATATATCATCAAGAATTCTATCTAAGAAACGTTTTCTCATAATCATCCATAAAACCTTAGTTTTATTATACTTCATGCCTATACATCATCAAATCCATATTTTTCCCATTTAAATTATCACATATCTACTAATTTCGTTTTCAAATCACATAGGACTTTAATCTACATGCAAATCCTACCCAAGATCATGAATTAATCTTCCAATTTAGAGACAAAATCATTTATTCATGCATATAATCTATCCTACACTAGCATGGATCATATATGCACTTAAATTTAGCAAGATAAACACTTACCTAGAATGGTAGGTCTGATTTTCTGCAAAAAGGTGTTGGGATTGCCTTCCTCTCCTCTCGATTTACGCTCCGGTGGTGGTAGTGGTGTAAAAATGGTGTTGAAAAGCCCTGGGAACTCATATCCTTTGTCCTCTAGTGGCCTCTCTGTATTTTATAACTTCTAACCCTATCACTCTCAGCCTACCATGGGATATAACTCCATTAAACTCGTAGGTCCTTCTACCTTAAAAGTTTGAAAGATCGAAATACCCTCCCGGGGTGCTGGTTTGGCTTAAAAATGCATCGGGACCAAACCAAACCCCCGAGTACACTTTTGTGACTTTCTCGCGCACTTGAAATGACCATTTGCATTATCCATGATTAAATCACACTTTATCTCATAAATTTAAGTCTTGACATAACTAACACGCACATCCCGACTAAATTAGTGTAGCTGTCGTATTTCTCACTCACGACTATCATAGTCCATTCTTATTAATTTATTACTAGCTAAATAAGCAATACTCAATGTAATTCATGCAAATAAATATTAATCCCTGTATCGCTAATTAATATTTATTTTAACCTAGATTAATTTCCAAATAATTTCTCATTTTAATCAATCCTAATTGAAAAATCATAAAAAAATACGGGGTGTTACATACTTCCCCCTAATAACAGAATTTCGTCCTGAAATTTGGAAAAGAATTAACTAGTGTAAATAACTCAGGATATTTATCATGCATCTCATCTTCGCGCTCCCCAATAGACTCCTCAGCATTATGATGCCCCCATTAAACACGTACAAGTAGAACAACCTTCAACATAAGTCTCCTCCCAATATGGTCTAGAATCGTAACTGGCCTCTCCTTGTATGAAATATCGGGCTGTAAATCAATCTCCTCTAATGCAATGTGAGTGTGAACTAACTCATCCCGAAAATATTTCCTCAGTGAAGAAATGTGGAATACACCATGAATCCGATGCAAATGCTCTAGCAACCTGAGTCTATATGTAACTGGCCCAATATGCTCGATGATAGGTAATGGCCCCACATACCTTGGTGCCAACTTCCCCTTCTTCTCGAACCTTATTATCCCCTTCATAGGAGATACACGTAGCAATACCTGGTCCCCCACATTAAACTCTAGGAAGGACAACTTGGCATCGGCATAACTTTTTTGTCTATCCTAAGCTATCCATATATGAATCTGAATAAGCTCAATCCTGGCCGAAGTATCCTGAATCAACTCTGGTTCAAGAAGCTTGTTGTCCCCCACCTCCAACCAATAAGTGAACGAATGACAAGGTTTACCATACAACGCCTCAAATGGCGCCATACCAATCATAAACTGATAGGAGTTATTATACGCAAACTCCACCAGTGGAAGATACTACTCCCACCCCCCTAAAAATAAAGATACACATCCGTAGCATATTTTCTAACATCTGATTCATCCTCTCTGTATGCTCGTTCTTTTGCGGGTGATAGGTCGTACTCAATCAAAACTTGGAGCCCATGGCCTCCTAAAAACTCTCCTAAAATTGAGACACAAAAATCTTGTCCTTGTCCGACACAATATCTAGTGGCACCCCATGCAATCTCACTATCTTAGCGATAAAAATATGGGCATACTATCCCGTAGTATAATTCATCTGAACTGGTAAAAAATGAGCTACCTTGGTCAATTGATCCATTATCACCCAAATGGAATCATGACCCGTCTGTGAAGTAGGCAACCCAGTAATGAAATCCATGGAAATGCTCTCCTATTTCCGCATTGGAATCTCTAACGACTGCAGAACCCCTATTGGCTTCTGATGATCTACCTTCATCAACTGATAAGTCCTACACCTTGAGACAAACTCGACAATGTCTCCCTTCATCCCACTACACCAATACTGCCGTCTCATATCTTGGTACATCTTATCCCCTCCAAGATGTACTGCAAACCACGACCCGTGTGACTCTTCCATCACTGCATGTGGTAAATCCTCCCCCTCTGTTACTATCAACCTCCCGTTGAAGCGTAAACCTCCCTCAAAACTCATGGAATATGACTCGGCTCCCTCAGTTAAAAGATGTCTGATCCGATTCTGATAGAACAAATCTACTGCCTGAGCTTGTACCACTCTCCCGACAATCTAGGGGGTGATGGTCATAACTGACATAAATGATCTAAAAACTGTGTCCTGATGTCGTAACTCCTTTCATTTTGCTTTCCAAACTTCAGCTACATCTCCCACTGGACTGCGGCTCAACGCGTCTACCACCACATTAGACTTTCCTGTGTGAAACTAGATGTCAAATTAATAATCTATCATAAATTTAAGCCACCTACAATGATGCATATTCAGCTCTATTTGAGTGAACAGGTATTGTAGTGACTTATGATCTGTGAACAGGAGAAATCTCTCCCCCAACAGATAATATCTCCAAATCCGCAACGCAAACACTATTGCCACTAACTCCAAGTTATGGATGGGGTAATTCCTCTCATGAGGATTAAGCTTACTGGAATCATAAGCTATAGCCTGATCCTCCTACTGTAGCACACCCCCAAGTCCCTGTACGGACGTGTTGATAAAAATAAGATACTCCACTCTCTCCCCTGGCAGTGAGAGTACGAGTGCTGAAGTCAACTTGTCCTTCAACTCATTAAAAGCCAACTGACAAGCGTAATCCCAGATAAACGGTGCGCCTTTGTGAGTCAAATTAGTCAATATACCCGCAATCTTAAAAAATCTCTGAAAATAAACCGTCTGTAGTTCCCGACTAACCATAAGAAACTGTGCACCTCTGTCGGCATCATGGGTTGTCCCCACTCCTTCACCGTTGAAACTTTACTAGAATTCACTACTATCCCCTTAGCAGATACGATATGACCCAAAAATTAAACTGCACGGAGCCAAAACCCACATTTCTCCATTTTAGCGTACAACTGGTGTAGACACCCCATTCTGTTACCCCTAACTCTTCTTAGGTACCCTAGTATCTCCCCTCATCACTGCAAACCCAGGTCGTACCCCGAGTACCGACCTAGAATCCATCAGGCACTCCTCGGCTCCGTTTGACCAAAAAGTCAAACTCTTCGTCTCGACCGAGACTCAATGAATATTCAAAGGGCGCTGAATCCCCTTTCCAATGGACCGCCCCGTGAACCATTCTGACTTACCATGCGGACGAATGATCTGTTTGCATCCGAAACTTAACCTAGAGGCCACTTGGCGCTCCTGGGCTCTATTTGACCTATGTCAACTCTTCGGCTTGACCGAGGATGAATGAATCTTCGAAGGGCACTGAATCCCCTTTCCAAATGGTCCATCCCGTGCGCGATTCCGACTTTCCATGCGAACGAACGATCCATTTGACTCCAAGAGGTCACCGAATGCTTCCCGGGCCCGATAGACAAAAGCTAACTCTCCAAACTGGGTCAAACTCTTTCGAATGTCGAAGTATATATCCTAACCTTTCCAACGGTCTGCCCCGTGTGTGATTCAGACTTGCCATGCGGACGAACGATCCGTTTGCGTCCGAACGATTCCCCGTCCAATGGACCAACAAACGCTTCTGAGCCATATTTGACCCAAAGTCAACTCCCGAACCCGGGAGCGTTCCAAAGGACTTTCAAAGGTCTCTGAATTAACTTTCCAATGGTATACCCCGTGCGCGATTCTGACCAACGATTTGCCCTCGACAGTCGATTTTCTGAAAAAGCCTGAAACGCATTACCAAATGGCAGGTTCCAGACCCTGCCTATCGGCAGGTGCCGATATGCAGGAACAGGTATATGCCGATCGGCAGTTACCTAGGCCTATAAAAGGAGGCCTTCACCTCATTTTCAAAGGAGCCCAGATGTGATCAAAATCGCTCTCAGCGAATCCCAAAAACCTCTCTCGAAGGCAGCACGATTTCAACATCCAAATCCTTTTATTACTTCCACTTTTCATCATTCTTTTCATCAAACTTGGTGAATTAACCACTCTCCATCATCATCCAAGTGCAAGGGTTACTTTTCAACATTCAAGATCAAGCTCAAAGTCTCCAAGAAGGTCTATCTTTCTCACATTTCTCTTCAAATCCTCTTAAATTTGCAATAACTGGTTTTATTACTTAGCATTTTTATTATCTCATTTCACATATCCTAATATATTTTTTTATCTAGTATTATTGCACATCTCTTATTTTCATATAAATAAAACCCAAAAAAACAAGAAAAATAGGGTTTTCTCATAAATTCCAAATAGGGAGTCTCATACTTTTCTCACACTTTTCTCACAACTAAAACACTTTTTCCTACACACACACACACACACACATACTCACAAATAAGAGATCCCCCATTTGGATTTATGGGATAAACCCCACCCCTCATTTGGTATGCGAACTACGTGGACTTTGATGCCTTTATAGGCTACGTAGGCGTCTCGGGGTAAAACCCGAAACTCGAGTCCTTTTTCCCATTTTTTTCTCTCATTTTTTATCTTATCTAAATCCAATCTTCTTATATTCTATATACTTGTTCTTAGTGACGTATTACTCCATATGGGTTCTCGTTCCATCATAACGATCAACGTAAGGGTAATCGCGTAAATTTTACTTTCTAATATTATTCTTATACCTTCCTACGGATGACTCACTTTATCTCTTCTATGATACAAGTCGAGGATTCCTATCTCCACTATATATATACACATACACACATATCACGGGGAAAAATAAAGGAAAATAGCAAATATCCATGAAAGACCGAAAGGGCGAAATGGGTGCCTAACACCTTCCCATTTCGTAACTAAGCCTCCGAACCCTTCTCGAATCATTTTGGTTTCGCGCACCAGTATGTCTTTGGATGCCATCCTTCGGGGTGGCTTCCCTTTTTTCTTTTGTTTGTTTTGAGTAAAATAGACTGGCGACTCTAAATCTCTCTATATTTTTTACACCACATCTGAAACGACGCCGGCCGAAGCGCTCTCGAGAGGGACGTACGGGACCCAAGGATCCTTCCTCCAAGCGCCCTCTTGCATGGCAAAGATCAAGGATGGCCACAACTGGTGTTAGCTCAATGTCTGCAAAACATGATGTAGATGTTCGGCCTGCTCCTCCTCAGTTTGAGAATAAACCAGGATGTCATTAATAAAAATAATGACAAACTGATCCAAGAACTCTCTGAACACCCTATTCATCAAGTTCATAAACACAGCTGACAAATTGGTTAGCCCGAATGGCAAAACTAGAAGCTCGTAAGGCCTATATCTCATCAGAAAGGTAATATTAGACACATTTTTCTCCTGGATGCGCAACTCTCGACCTCAGGTGTATCGTAGATAAGTAGTCGGTTCTTCTCAACTGGTGAAATAAGTCATCGATTTTGGGCAACGGATACTTATTTCATATCATGAATTTATTCAACTCCTGATAATCCACACATAATTATAAAGAACTATCCCTTTTCTTCACAAATAGCACCGGGGCACCCCAAGGTGAAGTACTTCGACAGATAAAGCCTTGCCCCAACAGCTGCTCAATCTGATCCTGTAGCTCCCTCATCCCTATAGGAGCCATACAATAAGGCGCACGAGCTATCGACCGAGTGACCGAAGCTAAATCAATAACAAACTTTGTCTCTCTACTAGGTGATAATCCCAATATTTCCTGAAATACATCGACAAACTCACACACAACTAGGATCGAATCTAGGGAAATAGCTACTCCTTGAGAGGTATCTTCCTCTATATAATACAAATGAGTCAACGATCCTCCTTCGGGATGAGGCATCGCCACTAAGAACATCTCCCGAACAGGAATCGCAAACACTATGCTCCTATTGTAACAGTCATTCATGGCCATATACGCTGCTAGCAAATCTATGCCAATAATGGCATCATACTTCGACATATCTAACACCAACATATCGGTGGGCAAAACTAGTATCCCAATATCTATACTCACACCTCGAAAGATAAAGAAAATAAGTGTCCTATTACCTAATAGCGAGCCAACACACATGATTGTACTATCAGTCGTGTCTAAGAACCCTGTGGCTCGGGCAAATCTAGTGGCTATAAATGAGTGTGATGACCCAGTGTTAAATAAAATGCGCCCTAAATTCCCATGTATAAGAAACATACCCTCAATTATGGGTGGTTCTTATAGAACTGCAGCCTGGTGGACATTGTATAAATTCCCGTACTGTAACTTCCCCTGCTGAGGTGGGGCTGCTGGGACGATTGGTATGGAAGGGAATGCTAGCAATGGTGTTAGTGATGGAAGGGTAGCGGGAAAATAGGCCTCTGGGGCTCCTGGGGAGCGCCCTGCTATTGTGGAATTAGGCCTTTATCAGGGTAATTCTATCCCTTGTTACCATTCTTGCCACATATGAAACATCTACTAGTGAAATTTCCCCCTCTCTGGTCCTGCTGACCTCAACCCTACTGGCCGTTACCACCCGTCTTTGGGCCCTGATGAAAAAGTTATTGACCCTGCTGACCCTAATGGCCATGCCTGAATTCACCCTGCCCCTGCCTGAAGTCTCTTGATCTGAACTACTTAGCAGAATCCCCTTACTGGGAATCATGCTCACCATGTCTCGCTTGAGTATGAGTCACTTATGCCCCACAGGCACTGTCACCCCCTATCCTATCATGCTGTCTAGAATCTCTTGTGCATTTGCTTCCTTTCATATGGAAGCGGTGATCCTGACAGTGTAGTAAAATGATATTTCAAACCTCCGTATACGTATTTAGAGTGGGATTACCCAACAAATGCTATCGGATTCTCTAGGTAAGGCGATCAACAAGGAGTTGTACCCTCTTCTCCTCTATGCTCACCTACCCTGGTATTAAATTAGCCAACCGAGTAAATTCTTCCACATATTCAGCCACTGCCCTCCCCTCTTGGGGGAGGTATAAGAACTTTCACCTCATCTCTGTCTGAATGGAGGATGGAAAGTACTTGCGGTCGAATCGCTCCCAGAACTCCTGAATGGTCATGATATTCCTCTCCTGTGCGGTGGTAACAGACTCTCACCACTGCAGTACTACCCCATACTATCTTAAAAGTAGCTAGTATTTATCTTTCTGTATCTGCGCACTTATACATCCGTAAATGTCGATGGATGTCCTTCTTCCATTGGCAAGCAACGACAACATCAGAACTCCCATCTTGAGAGGGTGAGCCTTCTATAAGGCATCTTCGACTTTCTTCCAGGTAGAAGGATATGCTCGTGTCTCGTCTGGTGCCACAACCTGCGACTAAGGTGGCACTTGTGGTGCTTGCTGAGCATAAGTAGTCAAGGTTGCATTAATCGCCTGTGCAACAATAATGGAAATCTCAATAGCATTCGTAGTCCCCTGTGCCTGAGCTGACTACAGCTCGGGTTGTGCATCTCTGGGGGCCCGTGGTGCACGTCTTCGAGGCATCTGAAACAAAAAATAATTTCTATAAGTCCATAGTTCAATATATCTTAAAATTTCTTAAGACGTAAATGCATAATCATGAATGCAACCATCCTAATAGTAAGGCCCTATATCAAAGAACGCTATGCTGGAAACATGACAAGTCTGTACAGATTCAAAGGACACAAGAAACTGATGCTCTGATACCATCTTTGACACCCCACCTATTCTAATCCTGGGTGATCAGTCCATTATTAAATTAAACATGAAACATTAATGGTTTCATTCTTAGCATCACTTTCAAAATGAAATTATTTTACTAATACCTTAATGGCATGGGGTCAAAATTTTAAATCTTTTTTATTAGCGTGCAATCGACTTAAACTAATAAACCACATTCACATTCCAATAAACAACATAATAAATGATAAAGCAACGAGATAAATAAATGTGCTTGGAATAAACACTCCTGACTGAAATCCAAGTACAATAGTCCATAATACAAAAACAAATCCAATACTGAAAATAAAATGGAAGTATAGTATCTCTGAAATAACCACTAGCTATAGATGGGCAGCATGCCCGATTGAGATAATTAAATGAAAAAATAGACTTGATAGAAGTGGAAGCGTCTACTACCGAGGCCCTGAACCTTCATAGCAGTTGCAACACGTCAAATATAAACGAATTCCTAAGCCCGTCGTCTCTGTGGTTGGGCACCTAAAAGGTTTTTATAAAAATGGATTTGAAATGGGTCAGAGCCCAAGTAAAATAGTTTGAAAATATTTCGCAAGTATTTAAATTGGATTACAAGCAGATATTGTATACATGTTAATGTTACGTGCTCTCACTTGAGATCCTAACCTCTCAACTATTGTGCACGCCTAAAGTATCCTTCTAAACTAGCCTAGTTTTGCTACCCCTCCTAACTAGTCCCACTAAGTCTCTATCTGTATATTAATTTGTTGAGCCCGCTCATATTGCCCATACAATACGTTACTGAATTTCCAAACTCGTTTAATTAGTAAAATCACCAATTAAATATTAAGTTCCTACATACTTAAACTACTTTAGTTATCACTATCCATCTTATCCACTAATAGACATGTAGTAGAATAAATCACACGCATATATATATATATATATATATATATATATATACACACACACACACACACATACATACAGACACACACACATCACTCCTATAATATATATACGAATACAGCATCCCTAGGTGGAGACCTACGATGCGGGCATACTATGCTATCAAGTCCTCGTACATCATGTACTAAGTAGAGGACTTCTGGTTCGGAATCACTCTGAAACCATACATTCACAATAGGTATTCACACAACCTCTCTCTCTCTCTCTCTCTCTCTATATATATATATATATATATATATATATATATATATATATATATATATAGCGTTAGTATAAGTATACATGCAACATATAATATATGTCCCGTACGTAGTATATATAACTCCCGAATATCCTACGTATTATTAAATTTCGATTATACTTCTCATCGCATATTTCTGAGCATCCCCCACTTGAAGTGCGCCAATTATTCTTTAAAGTATTTTAGTAAGTAATTCACCCATACTTTATTGGTCTAAGTCATAGGTTCACTCACTTTTACCATGCCACATTTTCTTTCACAGATTTCATTATCTCACCAATTACATCGATTAATCTTAGCCTTAATTCATCTCACTTATGGCTACGTCTCAATTCGACCATTCGCCTACTGGTAACCAAAATATCTCTCACAATGTTTTAAAAGTATCTCAAAAGTTCCCCCGTTCATCGATTTCAAGTTCAAGGCTAAAATTGGAAAAATGGCCAAAATTGGGGAAACCGAGTCGATTCACCCGACTGAATTGATTCGTCCTGGGGCCGAAACGATTCGAAATTTGTTCGGTCTTCTTCTTCCTTTACGCAATTACATTTTTCTCAAATTATCTCATTCAAGACGTCCTGGTTCTTCACCAAACTTACAACCAATATTCTCAAACATTATATACACATATAAAAGTGATTTCTAATGTAAATATATCATCTAATCATCCAGAATTCTATCCAAGAACCGATTTTCTCATAATCATCCATAAAACCCTAGTTTTATTATTCTTCATGCCTATACATCATCAAATCCAATTTTTTCCCATTTAAATCACCACATATCCATTGATTTCGTTTTCAAATCATATAGGACCTTAATCTACATGCAAATCCTACCCAAGATCATGAATTAATCTTCCAATTTAGAGTTAAAATCATTTATTCATGCCTATAATCTATCCTACACTAACATGGATAATATATGCACTCAAATTTAGCAAGATAAACACTTACTTGGAATGGTGGGTCTGATTTGCTGCAAAAAGGTGTTAGGATTGCCTTCTTCTCCTCCCGATCTACGGTCCGGTGGTAGTGGTGCAAAAATGGTGTGGGAAAGCCTTGGGAACTCCTCTCCTTCCTCCTCTAGTGGCCTCTCTATATTTTGTAACTTCTAACCCTAGCAGTCTCAACCTACCAGGTGATATAAGTCCAATAAATTCGTAGGTACTTCTATTTTAAAAATTCGAAAGACCAAAATACCCTCTCGGGATGCCGGTTTGGCCTAAAAATGCCTCGGGACCCAAACTAAACTCCGAGTACACTTTTCGAACTTTCTCGACCCTTCCAGACACAATGGCGCACTCAAATGACCATTAGGATTACCCATAATTATATTACATTTTATCTCATAAATTTAAGTCCCGACATGACTGACATACGCGTCCCAACTAAATTATTGTAGCCGTCATATTTCTCACTCACGATTATCATATTGGACCTTCATTAATTTATTACTCGTTCATTAAGAAAATACTCAATGTAATTCTTGCATATAAATATCAACCCTTGTCTTGCTAATTAATATTTATTTTAACCCGGATTAATTTCCAATTAATTTCCTATTTTAATTTAATTAATCCCAATGTAAAAATCATAAAACAATACGAGGTATTACCACACACTCATGGAATTATTCCCTCCACTTTCCATCAGTGCTTAAAGGTCAACATCCGAGGAACCGACATACTTATTAAGGTGATAAAAAAGCTTTTTTCCATATAATATGATCATATAGTTAATTAAAATTTTTACACCGAGTGGGACAAGGAAAGAAAATGTCTAATAAAAGACAAAAGAACCGCGAACATAGGAGTGAAGTGAGGAAGTTTGTCCACGATAGGCTTGGATCAAGTGTAATGACAACGAAAAGAGAAAATAAGGGCAAAAGCAAGGTCTAAGAAAGATTAGACCCGGTCGTACATGCACGAGAATCGTCTTTACCAATGGAAAAGTGATCTACTGTTTGTAATAGTGCGATTAGGGAAATGTTTTGGACAAGGATGCTGACTCGACTCCAGAAAGCTATGTGGTTGATGATTACCATATAGTGGATAATAATAAAGAAACAAAAGATTTTCTAGAGTGAATGCAGGATAGACTGAGTGTGCAGTTACAAGAGTTGGAAGAACTAAATTTTGGAGAAGAAGGTGGAGACGAGAGACCCATTTTTAGATCTAAAGGACTTGATTCGAAGAGAAAGTTAGAAACTGTGAATTTGTCAAAAGATTTCATTGACACATTGGTGTAAAAATATACATATATTTTGAGAATTGACCTTGAGGTAAGTTCTCAAAAGTTAAATATATTACGTAATTATTTATATGGTACTCAAAGTTACAAAACTGAGTCAGATTTGAAGATAAAATCAAGGATGGAGAAGTTTATCGCGATAGGGTTCACTAAACCTATCCAACATCTCGTGTGGATATTAAGTATTACGCCATTAGAAAAGAAAGATAAGACTCAATTTTTGAATTTGCATGGATTTTAGGGATTTAAATCGAGCATGCCCAAAAGACGAATTGCCTCTCCAAAATATAAATAGCCTAGTAGATGCAGCCACTGGGCACCAAATATATAGTTTCATGGATGATTATATTAGTAATATTAAATTTAAGATGGGACCAAAAGATGCAGAATAGATGACTTTTAGAACACCTCTAGAAATGTTTTACTATAGCATTACGCCTTTCGGTTTGAAAAACTCTAGTGCAACCTACCAACAAACTGTGATGGCCACATTCCATGATTTATTTCATGAAGTGTTGTAGTTTTATGTGTATGATTTGGTGGTAATGTCTAAGAAAGAATACAAACACATAAAAGGACTTGAGAAGAGTCTTCGAAAAGTGTAGAAAATAAAAAATGAGACCGAACCCCTCCAAATATGCTTGGTGTCACAATATGCAAGTTTTTCAATATTTTTATAATTAGGCAACGTGTCCAAATGGACGCAGAAAATAGAAAGTGATTTTAACGATGTCACCTCGAAAGAGATAAAAAGAACTTAAAATTTTCTTACTTGCGAAGATTTATACCCTCTCTGGTAGACATTACTTATCCCTTTTCTCCACTGATGAAATAGAAAGTGAAATGGTGTTGGGGAGATGATAAATAAAAGGCATTCGATAGGATACAAATCTTGACATCCCCTCTAACCATGATCCCTCCAGGGGTAGGGAAACCATTGCTCTTGTATTTGACTTCCACATTAATGTCTATTGGAGCTTTGTTCGCGTAAGAAAAGGAAAGCCAAGAAAGGCCAATATATTATCAATTTAGAGTCATATCTTGGGCTGAATCCAGGTATAAAAGAGTGAAAAGTGTTATATGGTTTTAGTTTTTGTGGCTCAGAAACTAAGGCACTACCTGATCACGTTTACAGTACACATTGTTAACAAATGTGATTTTATTAAGCATTTTTTAGCTAGCACCATTTTGATTGGACGAGTGGCTAAATGGTTACTTATCTTGCATAAATATGATTTAAAGTGCCTTACCATAAAGGCCATCAAGAGCCAAGCTTTGGCAAATTTATTAGCTAACTTCCCTAGTTAGTTATTCGAACCTACTAATTAGGAATCTCCAAGAGATGATTTTCAAGCTTGTGTTTTATGAAGAAACAGAAGAATGGAAGATGGAATTCGATGGATATTCCATGTAAGGAACTGTGGGATAAAGAATTATCATCTCGAGCACAAAGGAGAAAATCATGCTATCATACAAGTTAGACTTCAAATGCTCGAATAATGAAGTTGAGTATGAGGATTTCATATTGGGATTGCATGAAGGGTTGAGTAGGGGAGTAAACGGTCTTTAGGTATGAGGAGCCTCCAACTTCGTAGACAAATAAGTCAATGGTGAATTTTCTTTAAAACACTAAAATTTGGCTCCTTATCGCATGATAATTCAACGATTATTGAAAAATAATTTGTATGTAAAAATTGAGAGGAATCCTAGCATGATGAATAGGGATACAAATGCATTGGAAACAATCACACAAAAATTAGAAATGAAAGCGACTATTTTTATAATTACTATCTACAGGAGAACAATGCCTACCACAACCAAGTCCACGTTTCCTACCGAGGAACCCAAATATGGGAAATACCCAATTGCTTAATAGTTAGACACACGAGAATGGCTAATGAAGATATTAGACAAGGTAAATTTCTTCATAATACATGGTACTTTGTACTTCAAAAATCTTGAAGGTCATTTAGCGAGATGCATGGGTGACTAAGAAGCTAAAGAAAAATTACGAGCAATGCAAGAGGCTCATTTTGGGGATACTCACACCCCCATATATAGGCGTTTGAAATAAGGAGGTTACTTATTAGCCTAACATGAGCTAGGATGATTCTAAGTTACAATAAACCTTTTTGAAATTCCACACCCAATTCGATCAACTTATATAGGTTAACGTCATGGAAGTTTTAGGTGATTGGAGAAAACCATATATAGCCTATTTAAAAAAATGAAGAGTTTTCCATTGAGAGAGTAGATGCAATTTACTTTAACAAATGTGTTGATCAATTCTACTTGGTATATGGGGAGCTGTACAAGAAGGGTTACAATGAGAAGGCGCTATGATGAATAGCTAAGGAAAAAATTGAGGTCTTCTTAAATAAAGCTCTCGAACTATCACATATGGGAGGAGCCAAATTGTATAACCAATTAATGACACTAGGATAATATTAGCCCACCATGGAAGTCGATTCCATTAATTTTGTTAAATGATGTAGATCATGATAAGTACATGGCGACTTAGTGCATGCACTGTTAGTAAGTCTTTAAAGCTTGGATACTCCTTACCATTTCCATATACGGGCCTTCGATCTAGTGGGGAAGATAACAACAGTTTTAAAAGGAAAAACTTTTTTCTTAGTGACCATGGATTTATACATTATATAGGAAGAGGAAATTCCTTTAAGAAGGAAAACCGCTCAAATATTGGTCTGATTCGAGAATATATTATTCACAGGTTTGGCATCCACAAAGTCATTCTCAAAAAACATAGAAAGAAGTTCGTGTGAAAATAAATGGGTTTGTTAATTGATAAATATAATATCATACACAATAGTTCTGCCATTTCTTACCCAAATGGGAATCGACAAGCAAAAGTGACCAATATAACTCTAATAATTATTCTAAAATAGATGTTGGAAGATCTCTTAGGGACTTGGGATGATAAGTTAACAATGGTACTATGAGATCATATCATTTCAAAGATGAATCCTACTTGATTTACTTCTTTCTCGCATGTATATGGAACAAAGTTCATCCTATAGTTGAATTGGTAGTACCTTCAGTAAGAATGTTGTTGAACTGTGATTTATTACCAAACTCCAGCCACGTGCAACTGAAAACATTAGAAGAACATAGGAATAAATCAAAGAGAAATTTCAGGATATACACTCAACAACTCTCGTAGGCTTATGATAACTTAGTCAAACTAAGGGATTTCCAAGTGGGTAATCTGGTACTTTGTGCATCAACTCATTGTAGGAGGAGCATGTATGCTTCCAAATTCAAGCCAATAGGGAAGGGTCATTTGTGGTTAGAGGAGTAGGTAAACAAGGATTCTTTTAACTATTGAAAACATAAAGTGATTGCCTCCAGTCGATCATTTGTAAGTGACTAAATAAATACTATACTTGCTATCATCTAAAATTAGTTTTAAGATTTTTTCTTAGAATGTTTAGATCCAATTTGAGATAACAAATAAAAAATAAGCAGTAAAATGCATATATGTAACGATAGAGGTGAGAATAAGAAGAATTACACCAAGAGTTGCGTGGTTCAACTATCAAGAATGAGCCTATGTCTATAGGGTAGCTTTTAATACTAGGTTTTAGTTCACCAGAGCTCTAAGAACAATACACATCACTCAATCTTTATTAACTCTGTGATTTCACAGTTATTCACTCTGTGATTTGACAGCTAGAATGTAAGAATGTCTCTCTTTTGTTCTAGAATCCAATGGGGGATATCTCTTTTTATAATGAATGATAATGATGGCATGTTTGTAAGAACCTAAGCATGGGTTTGATAGGAGTATCTTCTTAATGGATCACAACCAAGATTTGTAATTATTTAATGTTTTAACCATGAAGGAATGTTCCTACACATGCTGGCTATCAATGGTGCCACTCATGTGGTACTCACCAACATTTAACAACTTTATTAATGTTGTATTTGATAGTTAGCCTAGATGTAGTTGATTTCATCAGCCTAGATGGAAAGGAGGCCGACCTTATTACTGAACCGAGGTCATTCCTTGGTATCTGTTCAGTCGGGAATGAGCTCTTTTACTTTTTATTAAAGGGTTTTAATCAGTTCTCTTTGGGTCATGAGATGATCTATAAATATGGTGTAAGAAATGCCCATAATACTTTGCTCATGAATGCAAAGAAGTGGGTGAAGTTTTTTGTAACAACCCGCCTAATAAGATACCGGGCGATCACTCCAATATTAAATTAAAACAGGAGTCACAAATGGATCATCCTTAACATCACTGTCGAAAATCCATTTAATTACTAATATCCTATTAGGTGGCCGTTAAAAACTTTTATCTAACTACTCTTTTTAGCGCACAAATTAAAACATTCACAATTAAATGCGTAATTAACTGAAATGGAAATGAAAGGAACTAAAATAACCGAACACTCGGTCCAAATATACAACCATATCGAATGTTGTACAGAAAGAATAAATAAATGCAATTGGGCCATTGGCTCGAGTGTTTATACAATAACTCCTATCTAGAGTACAAGGAAAGAAACGTCTACCGATAACCTGCAAGCATCCACAGCTGCTGCAGCAGACGTCTGACTCGAAAGAGTTTCCATCCAGGCGTCCCTGTGTCTGGACACCTATATATATATATAGTAGAGAGAAAGAAAGGAGAGTAGACAAACGGGTCAGGGCCCGAATGTTTAGAAAATATTTTGCAAGTGCATAAATGCTTTATTTTTAGAAAAATAGTTTTATATCATATTTAAATTGGTATCGCACTCTCATGAGATACCCCTCACCTCTCCTCTAACAGTGCACACCTAGCGCATCCCGAAAAACATCCTAGTCAAGCTACCCTGCTAAACTAGTCTAATACCCAACCACTATCTAACCTAGATAGTCAAATAGATGTACTAAGGGCTAACTTCACTTTAATCTCGACGCTATGCCATGTTCGTGCGTGGGGTGTCTCGCGAAGCGAAATCCAAACAAGGAACCCCCCCCCCCCGATACACTACTATGCAGCAAGGTCGATCTTTGAGATCCGCCAGTCCCTCAGTACAGAAAGATATATAATATATATATACCATAAACATTTAATGATATAAGAGCACTAAGGATTAAACTTCTCCCCAGTCTCAACACAGTGCCATATTCGTGCGTGGGGTGTCTCGCGAAGCGAAATCCAAACAGGGAACCCCCCCGATACACTACTATGCGGCACGGTCGATCGTCGGGATTCATTAGACCCTCGGCACCCAATTTATACATATACATACATCTACAATATACTTCCGGATAATATAAATATCTCCCGGACTGAGGATTACTTGATATATAAAGTATTTATAAATACTTATCCTTTTCATTTCAAAAACTTCCATTTCCCTTCTCATATCCAGGAAATGTATTTATAAAAGCCAATTCATTATCATGAATTTCTTTAACAAACCATATACTTTTTGAAAGCCAATTTTATTAACATAAAAAGCTTTTCCTTTATCAATTATCCCATTTCCCTTTTTATACTCAGGAAATGTATTCAAAGACATTTTCATTATCATAAAAATGCTTTGATCAAAACATATGCTTCCACATCCCTTCTTCCATCCGGGAAGTGTTACCGAATCCAATTTATATATAACCCATTTCCCTTCCTATATCCAGGAAATGTAATTTAAAGCAAATCCATTATTATGAACTGCTTAATATAAACGCGTTCTAAGACCGCCCGTCCGGATTTCTCCACTGTGCGCGCCCCTAAATGGCTATCATCTTCTAGGGCCTCCAAGACAACCTGGGATCCTATAACGAAAGACGTCGGGAAGCGACCATGTGCCTGCGGGATAGTCAAAACCACACCCGGAATCTCCTAACCAGCGCAGAAAATATAACAACAAACACTCACATGGCCTATAGTACTATATCCACCCTGCATCATTAGCCAGGGGGCTTCACCATACGAACGCAACTTCCCTTATGATAGCGATTTAGAGAGGTGTGTAATCCATATTTTATTAATTATGAAAAACATTTATTTTTCCATTTTGAAAATATTCATTTATATTTTCAAAATCATTTCGATCATCATATATATATACCTAAAACACACAGTATATACATATCCTATATTTTCTTCCTAGAATATATATAACCGGCCTTAGTGGCCTATAGCATCTAGCGATGACTAAATATCCCAAAGATTCCCTCCAGGAATCGTAATCATGCTTTCATGGTTGCATGATTCTAAATCCAAAGTATTTCTTACTTTAATAATCACTATATACTTCAATCCTATTCTAAGGATTTTATTGGATATCTCCAATGATACTATTCTCCTTTAAGTGAAGCATATATATATATACCCCCAAATTATCCTAATTGGTAATTCAACTCCCCATACTCTTAAAGGGAGAAAACTAGAAATTCTGACCTAAGCGAATCGATTCGCCCCTTTAGCGAATCGATTCGGGTGGGCGAATTGATTCGGTTCCCAATCCGAATCGATTCGGAAAGTATTCTGCAAACAGGTCTGTAAATGGCGAATCGATTCGGTCTGTACCCGAATCGATTTGGCCCATTGCAGAGACCCAATTCCCCTTAGGCGAATCGATTTGGCCTGTACCCGAATCGATTCGGCCTGTTCGAGGGTCACAGTTTGGGCGATTTTTCAAACTCCAAAATACCCAAAAATCAATCCAAATTCATTTTCATGGTTTCTACTCTACACCAAAAATCATCCCAAACATCTACACAATAATTTCTAGCCTTTATTTTTCCAATTCCCGATTTGATTTCCGAGTTGGTACTTTCAACCCGGAGCTGTCATCTTGTAAAAATCATATCAAATCGTAGAAAATTCACAAAAATACGCAGTCGGCTTCCACGCGACCGTATCGAAAATATCTACAACTTTCGTGTTTTGGACGAAAGCTAAATCAATTATCTGCTTGGCCGAAAATGACCCCAAAGGCTACGGGTTCACTATTCATTATCTTCCCCAAACTCCCAAACTCCATTTTTCTCCATTTTTGTTGTTTCTAACCTCATCCAACAACTCAACAAACATCTAATATATGTTTTACAACTAACACATCAATTATTTTGGGGTATTAAATCATTTCTCTTAGTTTTAAACCCTAAAACCATAAAAACCCCAACTTAACATTTCAACCCATTTTTTTAACACTAAATATCATTAAGAGTTTAAACTACATCAATATGTAGACTCAAAATCAACTTTTACCCAATTTATTTTAAGGGTTCTAACCCTAAAATGATATTTATACCAAATGTGATATGAGATTAATGCACAAAAGTAAATAAAGCAAGTAAACACTTGCCTCGTGGATGAAATCCGACGACCTCGAGTCGAATCCGGCGGAGTTTGGCCCGAATCTCCCTTTTTCTCTCCACTTTCTTCCTTCCTCTCTCTTTTCTCTCTTCTCTTTTCTTTTCTTTCCCTTTCTCTCTCTTTATAAAGAAAGAAAAAGGGTTTAAACCCTTAAAACCCAAAAACGACTCGTTTACCCAATTACGAGTTACTTTTACCTCTAAAAGTATCCGAAACTCATTTTCGACAATCGGACACTCTTTTCCGACTATCTCGGACATTCCGAGAATTATGGCGCAGTCGAAATTCCCATCCGAGGTATTTGACCGCAAATCACTATTCCAACCCAAAATAAATAAATGCGGGTTTTCTACTCAAAATCTTACCTCTTTTGTCGCAATACTCCACGGCGACATATAATTAAATTATTTCGACCTATATAGTCCTCGAAAATCCCAAAAATCACTATTTTGAGAAATTCTCCAAATTGCCAATTTATTCAATTAGGGAATTTAATTGTCTCTAAAAAGAACGGGTTGTTACATTTTTACAAATGGTTCTAGGCTAACATTTCTTGCTTTTGAGGTTGGCAGTCATTCAGCTCGACCTAGTAGAATGACTTGTAAGTTTTCTTGATGAAATTTTCAACTGACTTAAGTTTTTCACATGTCGCAATCCACTGGGTCTTAATATAGGAGCTTTGACAAATGCATTTCGTCCTTATAAAAGAGGAGTGAAGCATCTTTTAGTCTTTTCAAATTAGGTGTTCAAGATTTCAAAATAGAGGGAGATTGATCGTTAGCCAAATATTTTGAAGATTTCTGTAAATCAACTTCCAATTCGTTTCTAACATCAGGTATTCTTTGTGATTTATTTCTCTAGTCTTTTAATGTTATTTCATTTTGGGTTTTGTTGAGTTGAGGGATTTTCTCTTAAGGTTTTCCATTTCTAGGGTTCAGTGAGGATTATTTTGGGCATAAGTGTGCCCTATATGAGTGAAGCTTAGAGAATGTGAAAACACACTATTGACCTAAACAAGATTTTTTCCGGAGCTTTTACTGAGAGGTTTTCCATTCCACTTTAGGTTCTTAATCTCGAGGATAATTTTGTGAACCAAAATTTCATCCTAAATTTTGACTCTTATCAGCTCCCAAGCCCCCCTGTGTTAAATATGGCACATCAGAATACCATACTTTGGAGAGTTTTGAGAGCATAAACTATGGAGGGGGGGGGGGGGGGGGGAGGGGAGGAATTATGGTGACATAAGCAACATAACTTCGTCTCATCATCTAAACTTTAAAGATATAACTTTGATTACTAATCGTTCACCTTCCACCTCGCCTGTTGAGGCTCCTTTAACTGCGAAGGAGGTAGACACCAGAGAGATTCCTACGACCTATTATGATCCTTCTACCTCTAATTCTAGATGGTACCGAAGTGATATCGGAGCTGAGGATTTGGATGACCTTAGAATTTTGTACTCCATACCAGGCGATGTACCCATTAGAATTCCTAACCTAAAGGAGAGGTCCTATGATAAGATAAATGCCAATGAGGTTTGCTTCCCTATTTAGGAATTGCAAATTGGAGTTCTTCTTCCCCTCCGTCCCTCAATAAAATCAATCTTAAAGGGGTATGGAGTGGCCCTTACCCAGCTTCTTCTAAATGCCTATAGGTCTATAGTATGATCTATGATCAACAAGAAAAAATATGTGGGGTTTGATATTGAGCGGGACATATTTAGGTTTCTGTATGATTTAAAGGACAACATAAAAAACCCTGGATATTACTATTTTTCTCCTCAGAAGTCCAACACCAAAATAGTCCAAGTCACCCAAAGTAGCAACCACAACTAGAAAACCAAATTCTTTTATATTTTTCGTGCATGGGAGTTCTTTCCCAACGATCCAGAGAGATGAATGAATAATACCAGGGACTACTGTTCCTCAGACTTCATCATCAAGAAATTCCCATCATTGGACAAAAGGCTGGTGAAGCTGAGTATGCAAGTTTGCACCTCGGACCTTAAGTATTTTGAGGATGTATACTCCCCTAAGAAATTTAAGGCCATGACGAACTATCTAAGCATCAGTAACACTTATAGGCCACCAAATCCATCTGGTGATGATGAGAATAATTTTGATGAAGGGGAGGAAAATGAGATGGAATTGGGCCAGGTTGAAGTGAATTATGAAGAGACCAATCAAATGGTCGATAAATGTGAGTAAGTTTATCGAGTCTTAGGTTGTCCTTATATTCATATGTTTATGTATATCATACCAACTTACTTATTTAACTGGCTTTGTTCTTGTTTTTTGTGTAGCTTCAACTCCAAATTCAAGCTAATTTGAACGTTTCTTGGGATAAATGGTAGTAAATCTAAGCTAAACAACTCGAAGAACTTACCCAGCGAGAATCTGCAAAAAAGGCTAAGAAGGAGGCTCATCAAAAAAGATATATGATGATAGAACTCGGATTACAAACGTTGAGGAAATAAATTTAGTAGCTTAATAGGCCAAGAAGATGAAGGTTACAGACAAAGGAGAAATCAAAGTTTCTGAGGAGAGGCCAACCAAAAAGAAGAGGTGTAAGGACATAATTTTATAAATATCCGGGGTAGAATCTAGGAATTTTCTATTTTCCCTAGATCACAGTTTGTATGTCTGATACCGCTACATTCGGCATGTCAATATGATCATCCACGATGGCCTTTATCTGAATCCAATACTTCCATCATCTTCATGTGCATCATGCTACATGCGACATGCTGCTCAGCTCATTCCCACTACTCCACTACGCAATATTGGTAAAATGGTTTTATTGGAGTTATTTATATTTGCATAAATATATGGGAAATTTTTCAGAAAATGTTTTTTCGAAGTCTGACATATTTTTATCAAAAGTAGATTTTTTTTAAGTCTAGAAGTGGAGTGCCTCGGTCGAAGAGCTTGTTCAAATGCGAAGTTGTTCGAAGGACATGTGTCCCTCGTTTGAGCGAGATGCCTATCACGTTCAAGCGTCGCCGCCTCGATTTTCATATAAATACCACTGTACCTTCTACACATTTTCCAAGTCTTTCTGCAAACATGAATTCTGCAAAAACAACCCAGAATTAGACTTCACCTTTTAAGGTTTTCTTAAGCCTTTTTATTCACATAATCACTCCCATTTATATATGTGGATTGTTAAACCTTCAAGAAGATCATTTACTCTTCTGGAGTACTTTGTGGAGGAACCGTCTTCTTCTCTACTGCTGCCCACCTAGAGTTCCTACGGGAGATTCCATCCGACGACATCAGAACCGACACATGCGGGTATTTCTGTATCACACTTATTTTCATTGTAATCCGTGTAACCGTGTCTTACAATATTATAGTGAAAATAAAAGGTTTTGCCCCTTTGGGGGATTTTTCCTCACATGTGTGTGTTTGAATGTTCTTGCTTGATTTTATCATCTTCAATCAAACCTAGATGCATGTTTAGGACTTATTTGATAAAAACTAAGTTTAATTAAATAATTTCTTTATTTGAACACAAGCGCACTCTTTCAAATTGGTATCAGAGCCAATTATACAATTATACCGTGTAATTTTTTGTAAATTTTTTCTAAGATATCAATTTTCTGAAAAATTGATTTTTAAAAAAGAGCGTGTTCTAATGGAGAAGTTATATAATAAAATACAAGTTTTTGACGGGGCAAACTATGCAATATGGAAAGCCCGCATGAAATCTACTTTAAAAGCCATTGATGAATGTGTCTGGATTTTGGTTGAAAGAGGGTGGACACCTCCCTCCGTCGAACGTGACTAGTTTACAACCTGACACTACATGGACTGAAGGAGAATTTGAATTGTCATCTTTTATTTCTAAGGGGTTTAGTGCTATTTCTGTATCCGTCACACCTGATGAGTTCAAACGGATAATGACGTGAACCACATCAAAAGAGGCATGTGATGTTTTGTAACTTACCCATGAAGGAACTAATGCTGTGAAAGAGTCTAAACTTCAAAATTTAACAACTCAATTTGAAACAATCACCATGCTTGAGTCTAAATATTTTGATGAATTTTATGCTAGACTGTATGATATTGTTAACACTAGCTTTAATCTTCATGAACACATTCCTAATGCTAGAGTTGTTAAAAAGATTCTTAGATTACTGCCTAAGCATTTTATCCCTAAAGTCATTGTGTTAAATTCTATGGGTAATTTAAATACTCTTAAATTGGACGAACTTGTAGGAGACTTGCAAACGTATGAAATTGATATGTTTCCTAAATCTGTCAAGTCTAAAGATAAGGGAATTGCACTTAATGCCTTGGAGAGAAAGAGTGAGGGGTCGGAAAGAAAGAGGGGAGAGTCATATAGAAAAAGAGAGATAGATACGTCAGATTCTGACTATGAATTTGATTTAGATGATTTGGACCTGTTTGCTAAAAATTTCAAGAAAATTCTCAAATTCAAGAAAAATGGTAATTTCAAAGATAAAAAGAAGTTTGAGAAAAATAAGTTTGAAAAGAAAAATGAAAAAGATTTTAAAGATCCTCCTAAGAAAGAGAGTGAGAGATGATATGAGTGCGATGGTAAGGGTCATAGAGATTTTGAGTGTACTACTAGACTGAATAGAGAAAAGGGCAAAGCTGTCCTTAATGCTACCCTCAGTGACGATAGTGAGGTCAAGTCGGTGGACTCTAGAGAGGAGTTACCGCATGAGTTTAATTTCACCGCATTCATGGCTAGTTATGTGAGTACTTCTAGTTCTCCTCACGACGATGAGGAAAATGCTTCACAGGGACACCTCGAAAGTGAGAGCGATGTTAGTGAGGGGGAGGATGATGCAAGTAAGAGCGAGAGTAATCTTCAACGCGCCTGCGCTGAGTTATATAATGAATCATTTAAAACCAAAAAGCATAACAAAGCGTTAGTTCTTAGGATCACCGCGTTAGAGGAAGATTTAGAAGAAGCGAGAGAGAGAGTCCTCCACCTGCACTATCGAGAGAGAGAGAGTCTGCCTGTGTCGAGAAAGAAAGTTTATTTAGAGAGAGAGAATGGTTTTGAGAAAGAGAAAGGGGACTTGACTAAACAAGTGGCTAGTCTTACGAGTGAGCTCCATTCCTCCCTAGAGACTCGGAAGAAACTTGAAGCCCTTATTTCCCAACTTACTCATGATCTTGAGAGAGCACGGGAAGTCAAGGTTCAAATCAAGGACAAATCAGGAAAGATGGGAAAGATGCTCCTCGACCCCGCTTTCGGTTTTGGTGATAGGCAGGGAATAGGTTATAATGGTGCCTCCACATCCAAAATTTCACCTGGACCAGTTCCTGAGTTTACTAAGACTCCATATGGCCATCGTCAAAAACCGTGAAGGAGAGTTCGACCAAGAAAAGAAAACCTAGGTCCGCCTAAGACTGAGTTCTTATGTACGTACTGCAAAAGCAAAGGCCACCTCAGGGAGTTTTACTACAGTTTGGGTCGGACACGACGTACTACTTATCCACCACATCATACTGATGATTTTTTCAGTCTGAGAGAGCGTGTTGAGTTTTTATCCGCCACATCACAGAGTTCGATGGAGGAATTTCGACAGATGTCTTTGCTGTCTGTGAATGCTTCTCGCATCACGGCTAAAACCAACAACAACAAGGGTAAACAAAAGGTTACCACGTCTTGGGTGCCTAAGAAAGATAAAAAGTCTCTTGTTGTTCATATCTCTCTCAAAGCACATAATACCTCACAGTGGTATTTTGATAGTGGGTGCTACAGACATATGACAGGCGATGTTTCATTTTTTACCTACCTAGAGGAGTATAAGGAAGGTAGAGTCACCTTTGGAGAAGGGAGAAAGTCTAGCATTGTAGGACGGGGTACAGTAGAGTTACCAGGATTTCCTAAGCTAGAGAATGTTTTGTACATCAAAGGTTTGAAAACAAACCTTCTCATCATTAGCTAGCTGTGCGACGCTGAATTCACCGTAAAGTTTGACCGGGACGCATGTAATGTCTATAATCAAGCCGGTAAACTTTTAGTGCGAGGGGTGAGGACCGAGGATAATTGTTATGGGACTGTGCCCACATCCTCACTTGTTTGCAACAGCGCCACGATCACTCCTATGGATCTGTGGCACCAACGTCTAGGTCATGTAAACGTTAGAGATTTGAATCACTTAGCTAAAAAGGACCTAGTACACTACACCAAAATGACAAAATTGTCACCTTTCAGCCGGCCACCTTTGTCAAGGTCATTGACCATGACACAAATCTCGCATTTTGTGTCACGGTCATTGACCTTGACACGACCGTGACAAAGAATTATCACGATCAATGACCTTGACACGACCGTGACAACTTCGTCAGCAAAAGCCCTTACCCCTTATTTTTTTCCCTCGCGTCGTTCCCTCCCTCTCTCTCTATACGCTTCGCGCCGTTCCCTCCCTCTCTCTCTCTCTCTCTCTCTCTCTCTCTCTCTCTCTCTTCCATTTATATATATGTTTGTATGTATATATATGTGTGTGTATGTATATATGTGCGTGTGTGTGTGCGCGTGGGGCAGGGTGGGGGTAGGGGTGGGGCAGGGTGTGTGTGTGTGTGTGAGTGGGGGGGTATGTGGAGGGAGGTAGGGGTGGGGGTGGGGGTGTATTTGAATTAACCCATGAATTTGTATTTTTGTATTTGAATTAACCCATGAATTTGTATTTTTGTATTTGAATTAACCAATGAATTGACCCATGAATTTATTTTTGTATTTGAATTAACCCATGAATTAACCCATAAATTTATTTTTGTATTTTAATTAACCCATGAATTTGTCAATTTGTTTGTGGGGGGTGGGGGTGGGGGTGGGGGTGGGGAGGCGGGGTAAGTCAAGGTACCATTGTAATTCTCTTAATATCGTGCAAGTACCATATGAAAGTAGGATTGCCCCTCAGTGTAAATTAGTAAATTAATAATTCTATACGTTAATTGTTAGTTTAATTGATGAAATGAATTAATTGAGTAGATGAATTAGAAGGAGTACGGGATACACATTTGTTGTTGGATTATTTTGTTTAGTAAGTGTTTGGTTGGTTAGTTTTAAAAGTGGCTTGACCACTGGATTATTGTACATATGGGGGTGGAAATTTTCAACTTTTTTTGAAAATTACTCTGTATATCGAACAATATATATATATATAGTATGATAATTAAATGAAACATACTTGAAATTAAATATAGTGCGCATAGATACTAGCCTTCTAGTTCTTATGCGTACGAATAGTCCTTAGACCCATTCGAGAGTCATTTCCCCTGTAATGAGATCTCTCGAATTGTCCCGTTTGGACAGTTTGAGACTGTATAATTTCTGTATAATATTCTTATTAGCTTAGAGTTGTTACTTTTGGAGGAAGTTCTGCAGTCGTATCATAATGTTCTCTAGGTACATACTAGATTGACAAGTGTGACTGTTATTTCAATTGATCAATTGAAATAACACTCACACCTGCCAATCTACGTCGTGTACTTGGAGAACTACGTGGATATGCTGTCGAATTTTTTTCAAATCGTAACAATGTGCATGAGCTGTTAAGTATATTACAGAAAAATGCAGTCTTGAATGGGATAGGACCACTCACCCTTTAATAGGATAATTAAATGATGAGATAATTAAATAAAACATATTATAAATCTAAGTTTTGTTTACCTTTAATAGGTGTTTAGTTGTGGTAGCTGTGATGGGATATCCAAAATACAAAGAGTGGATGGGTGAAACTAATAGAATGGGGGATGTGTTTCGCAGAGGTGGTAACGAATTTGTGAAATATTCAAAGAGATGTCATAATGATGAAGAGTTTCCGTGTCCGTGTGCTAGGTGTAAGAATGGTAAGGTGTTTGAGTGGAAAACAATTGAACTACATTTGTTAAGATCAAGTATGCAAGATAGTTATCGATTTTGGAGTTTTCACAGTGAATTGAAAGTTCCTTTTGTCCCCGACCAACCTTCACAACAAACTTCAACAAGTAGAATAGATGTAGAAGGGGACGACGTAGATCATAATATGTTAGAGGATTTAGTTGATGATGCGTACGGAGTTTATGAATTAGAGGAGAATGGGGTTACTGATGATGTAGAAGATTCAAGTGCTCGTGAAGATAGCACGATAAAACTTGACGACGACTACCAAAGTTTAAAATTTAAGGCGACCCCAATCGTTATACTCTGGCTGTGAGAAAGATCAAACAACTTTACATGCCATGGTTGGTTTGCACAGTTTGAAGACGCAGTACGGTTTGTCTGGCAATAGCGTGGCGAGAATTCTGAAATAGGTGAAGGGCTTATTACCCAAGGTGAATACACTTCCAAATAGCTACCTTGTTATGAAGAACAATTTGAAAGGTTTGGGAATGAAGTATATATCGATTCATACTTGTGTGTATGACTGCATACTATACCGAAAGGAGTATGAAAATCTCGATCATTGTCCGGTATGCGATGAACTTAGATATGTACAATCTACTAGTAAGGAATGCACAAGCTCAAAAGTGCCTCAAAAAGTATTAAAATATTTTCCCGTTGGGCCTAGATTAAAGCGATTTTTCACAGTACCATGGATTGCAGAGGCGATGACTTGGCATGCTAGGGCAGAAGTAGGGTGTAATATCATGCATCATCCTATTGATTCTACTGCTTGGCGGAGGATGAATTTTGAGTATCCCGATTTTGCTCGAGAACAACGCAACATTCGTTTGGCTATATCAACAGACGGTTTCAATCCATTTGGAAATCTAAGCACCAATCAGAGTGTATGGCCAGTGATCCTAGCCCCACTCAACCTCCCTCCTTCACAGTGTATGAGACCTGAATTTTCGATGATGGCTTTGTTGATACCTGGGCCAAAGGCACTAAGTGATGACATTGACGTCTAGCCACTAGACCCTTGTTCGGGGTACAAGAGTACAAAAAGTATCGATTCAACGGTTACATTTTCGGGGCTAAAGTGTACGAGGAAAGTACAAATGTACAGAACTCGGGAATTTCATACAAAGCTCTTACTATCTTTCGAGCAAGCGCAAAAGATAAAAACCTCGTTGAAGCTGAAATGACTTACTATGGTGTAATCCAAAATATATTTGAATTGGATTATATAAGCTTCAAAGAGGTTGTATTTTACTGTGACTGGGTAAGAGTTGAGGATAAAAATGCTTGTAAAGTTGATCCTGCCACCAATTTAATCATGGTTGACTTGTCCAAGTTGAAAAGCAACGACCACGTGAGCGATGAGCCGTTTGTTTGTGCATTTCAAAAAGTTAAGCAGTGTTTTATTCGGAGTATATCAACAACGAACCATGGTCAATTGTCCAACACGCTCCAAGGCGTCTAAATAGTAGTGTGGATGACTTGGCTACTCCTACCGAATATCAATCCATTTTTTATGATAACCCGAATTTGAAACAATTTTTCAATTTGTAATAAATATTTCAATTTGTAATAAATATTTCAATTTGTACTGAAACATCCATTTTTAATGCTTTTAATTGATTTGCACTTTATCGTTTTCACTCTTGTGTGGTGTGCGTGTGTGGAGAGGAGATTTATACATAAATATTCCAACTACATCTAAGTTTTCTTTATACTAATCCATGGATATACGCTTCTTACCTTTAATAGGTGATTAGTACATAGTTATTTGGGGTGTCCTATTTGTGGAGAGGAGACTGAATCTCTTCATCTATCCGAACACTAAGAAATGCCATAATCCTATGGAGTATGTTCTGTAAATTCCTCCCAACCATTATGTAGCCAAACATAACCGGTTGAAGTTGTCAATTCCACTTTCCATACCCCACCACTTGGAACCTCTAGCAAAACATGGGAGACCATTGAAAGGTGGAATTGACAACTTCAACTGCTGATTTTTGGCTACACAACGGATGGAAGGAATTTGCAGCGCATAACTCCATAGGATTATGGCATTTCTTAGTGTTTAGATATGAAGAGAATTATTTTTGACACGATTGCCCGGGGTACATTATTGGGAAGGAGGTTCTAGATGAGCTCAAGTTAGATGTTTGGGTGACACTACAGGTAATGTATTTATATTTATATGTCAATTTCGATTTCGATTTCAATTTCGATTTATATTTATCTATATTTGAGGGACGGATACTAATTTTGCTTTATTTCAATTCAGAGGACATGGAGTGGCCCTGAGGGTAGGCCACATATGCTCGATAGTTATGTGGCTATTCGGACGAGAAGGGAAGGATAAGGAGGTGTCCCCGAGCGTCGCGGTACAAAATCTCTTTTCCAGCTAAATAGTTTGAGATAATTGATGGTGATGTTGTTTCTTCTTAAATAGTTTCTATTTTGAATATATACTGGCATTATCTTTAGTTTATTTGGATATATGATGTTTGAACCGGTACAACGTTGCTATAACAGGTACAAATATACTGCTGGGCAGTGGCAGTGGCAGTGGCCATACTGCCCAGCATATTTTTTTTAAATTCTGCCCAGAATTATCACTGTCATTGACCGTGATAAGCTCGTGACAAAGGTTGTCACGGACTTGTCACGGTCATTGACCGTGAATTTTTTTTAAAAGGTGACAAGATTTTGTCACGGTTATTAACCGTGATAAAACGTGTCACGGTTATGGCCCGTGACACGACCGTGGCAATTATAACAAACTTGTCAAGGTCACTGACCATGACACGTCCGTGAGAAAAAAAGTTATCTCGCCCAGTATTATCATGGTCATTGACCTTGACAAGTACAACTTGTCAAGGTCAATGACCGTGATAATATAACAGATTTGGTGTAGTGGTACGTGGCTTACCATCTCTTGGAAAGCCGACTTCCATGGTTTGTGGACCCTGTTAGTCGGGAAGAAAATCTGTAGCCCCCATAGGAAGTTGCATTCCATTACCACCTCCCGTGTACTTGAGTTAATTCACATGGATCTTATGGGTCCTACTCGTACTGAGAGTCTGGGTGGTAAGAGGTATATCCTCGTGATGGTGGATAATTTCTCCAGATATTCAATTGTAGGTTTTTTGAGAGAAAAATATGATGCTGTAGAGTTTTTAATGACTAAGTATCGTGCCCTGCAAAATCAACACAAAGTCACTATTAATAAGATACGTAGTGACAACGGCACAGAATTTAAGGAAGCAAAGGTAGATCTTTACTGTGATAACCTTCGGATCAAACATGAGTTTTCTGCTGTGAAGACTCCTTAGCAAAATGGGATTGTTGAGAGAAAGAATAGGACGATCCAGGAAATGGCTAGATCTATGCTTCTAGGTCATAAGGTTGTCAGGAGATTTTAGGTAGAGGCAGTGTCTACTGCATGCCACACGGTGAACAGGGTTTACCTGCGTCCACACACACTTAAGACACCTTATGAATTGTGGACTGGAAAGAAACCCAACCTTGCATATTTTTGTGTCTTTGGGAGAAAATTCTACATACTAAGGGATAGAGAGCAATTAGAAAAGTTTGACTTCCGTAGCGATGAGGGAATATTGCTAGGATATTCATCAAATAGTAGAGTGTACCAAGTTTTTAACCTGAAGATCTCTAAGGTTATGGAGTCAATAAACGTCACCGTACAAGATGATAACCCTTCGACATTTATTGATTCTAGCCTTCAGTGTGGGATGAGGACTTTTCAGGCAGCGATTTATTAGTCCCTCACCCACAGCCTGTGGACCCTACTCCCATGTTAGGGGACACACCTGCTTGGGTTCGCAAGTGTCATGAACCCTCTGCCATTATTGGCGATCCCACTTTATGGGTCAAGACTCGTTCTCAGCTAGAAAATGTTGCTAGCTATCTTTAGTACGCGTCCAAAGTCGCGCCCCAGAATCACAAAGAAGCACTCAAGGATGAACACTGGATATCTGCTATGCAAGATGATTTGCTTCAGTTTAAAATGAATAATGTTTGGAAACTTGTCCCCTGACCTAGTGAGACTAATGTGATAGGTAGCATGTGGATTTTTAAGAATAAAATGGACGAAAATGGTACCATAATCCGAAATAAGGATAGGTTGGTCGCTCAAGTCTAAACACAGATAGAGGGTGCAGACTTTGTGGAGACATTTGCTCCTATTGCGAGGCTTGAGTCTGTCCTCTTACTACTCACCATCGCATGTCAACTGCGCTTTAAGTTATATCAGATGGATGTCAAGAGTGCCTTTCTAAATGGTATTCTTCAGGAGGAGGTTTACATGGAACAACCAAAAGGGTTTGAAGACCCTAAGCACCCGGGGTGCGTCTACTATCTGAGAAAAGCCTTGTATTGTTTGAAGCAAGCACCCTCTGCTTGGTACGAGAGGCTAACTTCCTATCTCTTAGCCCATGGCTTCAAGAGAGGGGGAGTTAATATGACGTTGTTCGTCAGGAGAGATGATATTGCTACTTTGGTTGCCTAAGTCTATGTGGGCGACATAGTTTTTGGATCCACGTGCTCCCAGCATGCTCACCACTTTGAGGAGGAGATGAAAAGTAAGTTTAAGATGATCATGGTAGGTGAGCTTACTTTCTTCCTTGGTCTCTAGGTTTGTCAGCTAGAGGATGGGATGTTCATCTCCCAATCCAAGTATGCTAGAGACCTAATGAAGAAATTTGGTTTAGGCTTCGCGATGTATGAACGTACACTTATGAGTACTTCTATCAAGCTTAGTAAGGACACTTCAGGAAAGGATGTAGAGCAAACCTTGTATCGAAGTATGATAGGTAGTCTTCTCTACTTGACTGCTAGTCGCCTTGACATACACTTTAGTGTTGGAGTCTGTGCGCGATATACGGCATCCTCGAAAGAGTCACACTTACGCGCTCCAAAACGTATTATCAAATACGTGAGTGGGACTCTCACATACGGTATTTGGTATTCCTTTGATACCGATGACCGTTTGTCCGCCTATTCGGATGCCGATTGGGCCGGTGATGTGGATGGTTGTAGGAGCACTTCTGGTGGGTGTTTCTATTTTGGTTCTGCGCTTGTCTCCTAGTTGAGGAAGAAACAAAACTCCATCTCTTTGTCCACTACGGAGGCTGAGTACATCACCGCCGAAAGTTGTTGCACTCAAATCTTGTGGATGAAGTAGATATTGGAAGATTATGGGATTTCACAGGACACCATGACCATTTCCTGTGATAACACGAGCGCGATACACATATCCCGCAATCCAGTCCATCATTCGCTCATAAAGAACATCAGGATACCCGAGCACTTTATACGTCAGTTAGTTGAGGTGAAAGTCGTATCCCTGAGTTTCGTACCCACTGACCTTAAGTTAACCGATATATTCACGAAGCCTTTACATGCCCTTAGACTTGAGAGTCTTAGGAAGTCTTTGAGGATTTTCACAGTTGACTGAGGGGTTGGTTCATGTCTAGGATATGATGCATTGTCATATTCATATCATATGATTACTATTCCTAGGTTGTATCATTTGTACTATTTTTTTTTCTTTTTCTATTTTTTTGAAAAATCCAAAAAGATTTTATTTTTATAAAAATTTTGAAAAATCACAAAAAGATTTTTGTATTTTATTTGCACCTTTATGGATGAGCATTTAAGATAGCCGAGTCACAAATTTCATTCCATTTATCCATGTGACTGTTTGATAGTGATTTGAGACACTACATCATTGCATCCATGTGATTTACATTGTTTAGAGTCTTTGAGATGTGCTTAGTGATATCTTTCTACATGTTTGGCTCCTTATCTCCTTTATTGCACACATGCACGGGTTTATTTTATTATTGTACTTGTCTATCATATATTGGCTTAAGTGTTTCCATCTCAATTCTGTCTATACAACGAACCATATGCGATAAAACTTGACAAGATTGGAATGCATGTAAAAATCGTTTAGTGATATTGTGTTTTTTTTAAAACGGTGAAGGGCTACGAAAGGTTCTTATCTAGCCTTTGCGATTAAGACACCGTTAAATCGGACCTAAAAAATTAAGGAATTTTATTATCCGGGGTCCAAGAGGTTAAAAGAGCCCGAAAAAATTTAAATGCAATAAAAAGCAATACATGCCAAATATGGTCCATTAGGTTTCACCATCAATTATCCAAAGTTTGAGAATTTACATCTCCTCTATTCAAAGTATATATCTGAGGGAGTTTAATTGGAGAATTTAAACGGGTTTGCACTTCCTTGAAAGTCCCGAAAAAGCATTAAATCGTTCTGGACGTTATTGGTGTGGAAATCATTTTGAGCTTTGATTTGTTGATTTGATTAAGTCAATGTCTTATATTTTCATCTTTTACACCAAAGGGAGAGGCTGAGTTTATTCGTTAGGAGTATCCGATATTCATCGTGCACATATGTCTTGTTGTATGCATTGATTTTCTATCGAATTTGATCACACCCTTACATTTACGCTATCATCGACTTGGTTGTTTTTGTGTTTGTTCATGGTGTGATTCTTTGTTATATATTTTGTCTGAAAAATTTTGAAAAATTCAAAAATAGATTGTTTTTACCATGTGACATTTTCCATAGTTATGCTTCTCATATCTGTCTATTTGGGGACAACATAAAAAGGGGGAGAATTAATTATGGGGGAGATTTGTTTGGTTGATTTATCAATGATTTGCTTAAGCTTAATTGATCTTTGATTTTAGCATATCATTATATTTCAACGGTTGCTTGTCAGGGGTATCTGCTTTATCTCATGTGTGTAGGTACAAAGTTGATTTATTAGATTGCACACCCTGATGAGAAAATCGTTGTGAGTTTCTGAAGAGCAGAAGATTTGAAGATGCTGAAGTGTTATTGAAGACATGTCATGTAGTATTCTCAGTTTGAGGGTTTAATGGGGATATTATATTGTATGTCATTTGTTTTAGGGATATTGCATAATTCAGATTTTTTATGTATGTACCGGCATAGACATAGGGGGAGATTTATAAGGACATAATTTTATAACTGTCCGGGGTAGAATCTAGGAATTTTATATTTTTTCCAGATCACAGTTTGTACGTCTAATACCGCTACATTCGACACGTCAACACGATCATCCACGACGACCTTTATTCGAATCTAATGCATCCATCATCTTCACGTGCATCATGCTACATGCGAAGTGCTGCTCAGCTCATTCCCACTACTACACTACACAATATTGGTAAAATGGTTTTATTGGAGTTGTTTATATTTGCATAAATATATGGGAAATTTTTCAGAAAATATTTTTTCGAGGTCTGATATATTTTTATCAAAAGAATTTTTTTTAAGTGTAGAAGAGAAGTGCCTCGGTCGAAGGGCTCGTTCAAACGATTTGGCACTGTCATTCGAGCGAAGTCGTTTGAACATCATGTGTATTTCGTTCGAGCGAGATGCCTATCTCGTTCGAGCGACGCTGCCGCCATGATTTTCATATAAATACTAGTGTACCTTCTACATGTTTTCTAAGACTTTTTGCAAACACGAATTCTGCAAAAAACAGCCTAGAATTAGACTTCACCTTTTAAGGTTTTCTTAAAGCTTTTTATTCACATAATCACTCCCATTTATATATATGAATTGTTAAACCTTTAAGAAGATCATTTACTCTTCTAGAGTACTTTGTGAAGGAGTCGTCTTCTTCTCTACTGCTGTGCACCTGCAGTTCCTGCGGGAGATTCCAATCAACGACATCAGAATCGACACCTGCGGGTATTTCTATGTCACGCTTATTTTCATTGTAATCCGTGTAACCGTGTCTTACAATATTATAGTGAAAACAAAAGGTTTTTCCCCTTTGGGGGATTTTTCCTCACATGTGTGTGTTTGAACGTTCTTGCTTGATTTTATCATCTTCAATCATACCTAGATGCATGTTTAGGACTTATTTGATAAAAACTAAGTTTAATTAAACAATTTCTTTATTTGAAGACAAGCGCACTCTTTCAAGAGGCATTTGGATGATCCGTCTCTTAAGGATCCCAAATTTCGCAAGTTTAATTCCAAAGAAAGGATTTTCATTTATGTTAGACCTACCCAAAGGTTGCACAATGGGGAGGGGGACTCTTTATCTACATATGGTCGCATTGATCCCTATGAGATTGACCCTCTAATGATCAGGGAGAAACTCCTTCCAGACCAAAATTATATTCTTCTACATGTTGCTAACACACTTGAAATTTTAGGCTATGTGGACTATACCCCTGACTTTCGGTTCATGCGGACTTTGGATATGGATAATCTTTGGAATTTTGCTTCTTACAAGTCATTTGTGAGATGTTTAATCGAATTACGTTCCATTATTCTCGTCAAAGATGATTTATTTTCCTTGAGCTAATTTTCTTCATCTCTTCTTATACAGGGTAATATGGCCACAACTATTCTGAAGGACAAAGCTCTATCTGCCATGAACTCTTGTGATGAGCTGAAGAATTCCAAGGAGGGGATTGGAAATAAAATATAAGTTCTTGAGTTTGACCTATCTAAGGTTCATACCAAGGTTCAAGAGGATAATAACTAGATGGTGACAAAGGTTGAAGACCTTAGTAATGTTAAGGATAATATCAAGCCTCTATAATAAGATCTCAATACTGCCAAAGATAAAATTGATGATTTGAAAGTTTAACTTGCTACTAGCTTGGGTACTGCTTCCATGGCAGGAGAAAAGGTAGTCAAGGCCATCAAATCTTTTTAAGAATATTTCATTGACACCACCATGGCCTTTCTCATGGGCTACGACGAAATTATAAAAAGGTAGCTAAATACTACCTCGATATTGCTAAGGTTGTCATGTTTTGGGAGGGAGATGACGATGATGTTGCCAAGGATATAGATGAAGAAGAGGAGGACGCCAGAGGATCTGAGGTAGGGTCATCATATAAGGATGAGATCCAGGTTAATAAAGTGAAACAGGTCGTGGTCGAGAATGGCCATATTGAAGTTAAGAAGCTTTCTGCATCTGAAAACACTGAGTTAGCTCCCAAGAATGTTGTTGCTTAAGTTTTTTCTATTTATCTTTCTTTTGGGTAAATATTTTTGTAAACACTACCCTTGTACCCATATGTGATCTATTTGTGGAATGGGAAAAGTCTATGCTCTTTTAAGCTTTCTTTCTTTGGAAAATTTCATAAGTATCAATGAAAAAAAGTTATGTTATTCACCGTATACTATTTTTTATTTTCCAAGTATTTTTGCTTATGGATTTTCATGATTGGATCTAGTTAACTTGCAGTCTAATCCATATTTTTTTGGGTCTTGCCAGTATTTCTTCGCCTTTTGCTTGTGTTATCAGATCTTATCGTCATAGGCTAGGCTTACTAGCTTTCTAGGGATCAAGTTTTAGTTATCCAAGTACGAAAATTATGTTTGCGAGTTTCTAGAACTTTTGTGCACGCTCTTCCAAAGATTTTAGGCAGTAAAAGACGTGTTTTTGTCAATTGGATTGGCCATAGCTGACTTGACCATAATATTTTGTGTTGTTAAATATGTTCTTTATTCAATTGGGTTAGACTTTTCCGTCTTGGCCTTGTTATTTTTATGCCACTACAAGAAAATAAATGCTTTTATGACGCTTTAAAAAATGACTTTATGACATTTATTATGAAAATGTTATTGAAAGTGTAGTATTGCTACTATTTTGACAAATTTATAAAAAAAGTCATTTTATAGTTATTAATATTATTTTATATGACACTTTTAAAATAACAATCATTTTTAATTCGACCCATTATGACATTTTTTGGCCTCGTTTAGGTATACCAATATTTTTATGACATTTTTTTTAATTTCCTCCCATTTTTTAGGCACGTTCTCTTCCCTCCCACTTAAAAGTTTCATGACTGTTTTTGGTTCCAATATAAAACCCTCCTCTCTCTCTCTCTCTCTCTCTCAGCTCCTCACTTCTATTCCCCCCCCCCCCATTCTCCCTCTGTGACTCATCCCTCTCACTCACTCTCGGATCTTTCATCTCACTTGCTCTCGGCTCACCGTATCCGATATCTCTTCTCAGGTTTGCCCTTGGATTTAATTTTCTCCTAATCTGTATAAGGCACTTCCCTTTCTCTCTCAATCTAGAAATATTATATAGTGTAGGATAATTTCATACACTTATAAATGGATATAAACCCCTACATAAAAACTAAAACTTCATTTGGGAGCATTTTGTTTGAGATTCAATTCTTTTTCGGGTCAGGTGGGTTTCTAAGATTGTGGGTGTTCAAATGGGTATAGTCTTTTTTATTTTCATTTTCATCTTTATTAAATTATATTTTAGACACTTACATTGTGTTCAAATGTGTTCAGTTCTTTCATTTTTAGTTCACTAATGTTATGGTCTGGTTTGACTTTCATTGTTATCGTTGTTAATTTTCTGCACTATTCTTCTAAGAGTTTTAGATTTCATTGGAATCAATAGTTTTCTTATTAGAATTAACTCTTCAAACTTTCATATTGTTAGCATATACTCATATTTAAATAGTATAAATCTTAGTATTACTTAGAAACTTGGATTTATATTGGGTTAAGTCCATGGGTTGAACAATTTAGGTATTACATTCACAGATTCCCCAAATAATGCCCAAATCAAAGGCATTAGCTTAGTTAATGACCTTAATTCTTTGTAGGGTTTACTTCAAATTGCACTGTGTAGTTGGAATTTTCTGAAGAAATTAGTAAAAATCGTTCCTATCCACTTCTATTAGTCTATCCTCATCAGAGAAATTGAATTGAGTTGTTTAATTTAATACCATGGTCATTACACCATTGAAATATCATTTCCCGGATCATGATATTGGGCGTAAGTATAGTATAGGAGAGAACTTGTTCCATCTGTGGGCAAGTTCTATTCCCAGATTTTAGTCATTTTTGTATAAATGTTCTATTATAAGTCTGTAATAAATAGTGGAAATATGTTAGCAAACAAATCAAACTAAGTGTATAGATAACAACATATAAAACTCCAAGGTTAATAATTTTCACTAAATGCTTACAATTTAGAGAAAGGGCTTCCATATATGGTTGTCCACTAATCTATGTATATGGGAAATAACTCTTTTTTATTACTAACTAAAATTTCACTGGGAAAACATTACTAGTCTTTAAAAAACTACACTGACAACTAAATAAATAGTGTGTAAAGTGAAATTGTTAGATACAAGAAAAGATTAGGAACCCGGACAATTGATATAATAACATAATCTTTCATGATTTCTTTGGATAGATGCAAAGAAATTATGACGGAAAAGAGGGTAAAGGATGCCTGGTTTTAAGTCTTTTAATGCACGTATAGTTTGATTAGCTCGATCGAAGATTTCAATGGTAATATGATATAGTGCATTTGGGTAACAATAGTTTGAAAACACTTAAGAAATAGTCCGACAATCAATAAGAACTTCATAAAAAATAATTAATATTTTTAAAACGTCGTTTGATGAAATAACTTCACCAAAAATGAAAACACTTTAGAAAGTTAATGTAATAACTTCACCAAAAGTTGGGGAAAAAATGGTAGTTCAAACATATTAACACATAATTTAGGTATTGCATAAACTGCATACTCATGATTTTGCTTCATAATCTATGATCCTCTATTTTTTATATTTATATCCTCTCTCTCTCTCTTTCTCTCAAGCACACGCGCACATACTGCCCATATTTTATAGACTAAAGTTGTTGATATGAAATTTACTTCATTAATATTATCGTGTTGAAATGGGTTGAACTTAATTAGAGTAATGCACCACTATGGTATGATTAAGAATTTTTTCTTTTTTTTACAGAGTGCAGACACCATTGGCAATGGCCGTGACAGGTTTAGACATCATATACATAATAGAACGAATGGTCAACACAATGTAAGTGTGATTATGTTTTTATGGTTGTGATATTTGCACGCACTTGCAGAAGTATATCATAAAAAAAGGCATAACCTTAAGATCAAAGTGGTTGTTGTTTGAAAAGTAGTCTTACATGTGTCTTCTTTCTTCATTATGACCTGGTGATATCCATACCAAAGGTCCAGTTTAGATAATACTTTGGCCCAATACAATTCACCTAATAGCCAGATCTCAGGGAGATACAATTTCACCTTAGGGAGCTACAAATTCACATAATTTTGGCAACACTACACTGACTAATTGTTTCTCAAACAAGTTTTGATCAACTGACCTCCCATAAAATTTACTGTTAAAGTCATTGTTTTTCTTTTCTTTAGTTTCTTTTTCTTTTTTTATCTTGGGAGTGTGTGGTCTGTGCGTGTGTGTGTGTGTGTGTGTGTGTGTGTGTGTGTGTGTGTGTGTGCGTGTGTTGGGGGGGGGGGGTTCCAAACATAAAAAATATCTAGTATGTATGGATATTCTTTGGGAATAATAAGAGGACTAAATGCTTATGGAGATGTTTTATCTTGGCTTTGGCATAGGTTGTGTGTATGGAAAGAATTAGAAGGCTTTTTATGAGAAAGAAGAGGATAACAAAATGATTAGAGATAGATAATAGAATTTTATAAAGTATGTTTTGCATGTTCGTTCATTCTACATCACATATACATTATTTATGTTGATATAATATTCTCCGTGGTTAGGATAGGTGTACACAACTCAAAAGGTCTTTTAGTTCTTTCAAAATAGTTTCGAGGAAATTCTTTCCAAAATTGCATGGTTCAATTCATTATTTGAATTTCATTCATTGATTTATAATGGTCTTCTTCTACTGCAATTGAAAATTTAAAAAATCTTTTCGATTTACATTATACACGATGTAATACTTTGAAAAAACCGAAATTCATATGTTTTGTTTTACGTTGTATTAGAGATTTATATATGTTGTTTTGAACTTATCCAGGAGCATTTAATTAGAGGCATGTGAAAGGCATATCATTCCTAGATTAGAGGCATGTGGCTAATTATTGTATTATTTGTAGAGTATACAACCATAATCAATTCATTGTGGGGGTTTTGTGTTGTGCCCTTAATTTCTTATATTTTATTTTATAATTGGGACAAAAGACGATACATGGAGATGCATTTGATGAGTATGATAGGACTCTAATTTAAATTATCGCCCGATAATCGAGAAATAGAGAATATCAAGAAAATGCGACCAAGGAAGTTGGTGAAAAAATTATGAGTTTCTTTCAAAAGTTAAGAAAACATATTTTTTTATATAATCTTTATAAATTTTGACATACTACATAAGAAGATTGAAAAGAATATGATTTAATAACACTCTTGATAATTTTCTTTATTGTAGGACGCTTTGAAGAAGCAAGTCCATGATGGGATCTTATTCAGGCCTATATTATATGATTTGGAGCTTTTAGAGGTGTCGACACAGTTTCACGAAAGCCAAAGGAAGACTGGTGCATTTATGCATAATTTTTGGATGTAAATTTTTTTGGATACATTTTTGTAATGATGTACATAGTGGCTATATCTAGTTATTATACATGTAGTAGGCCATTATTTTTTGTGATTAATGCAAATGGTGGGTATATATATTTGTGTCCCTCTACTTTTTTTATATAGACAAATGGCTTGGTTTGGTGCATTTTAGATGTACATGACTTCCAATACAAAAAATTTCAAGGTTGTTTTTATATTGCTATGAATTTTGATTTGTCTTTAGATTTATCTGTCAACTATGACATTAATATTAGTTATTGTTTCTTATTATATGATTAGTTTAAAACTATTTATATTAAACCCTCATGTGATGAAATATATTATATCACCTTTTTAAATATTTGAAAACTGTTTATTATGATGCTTTTTAAATTAAATATGACATCTTATAGAGTATATTATGACCTTTTTTTGTAGCAGATATGACAATTTTGACAAAAAAGTTATATATAATCATTACCTAATATGACACTTTTTATGGGTATCATTTATGACACCCCAACTGATGACTTTTTTTTATTAAAAAATAAAGCGTCATAAAATGAATTTTATAACACTTAAAAAAGTCATAAAAACGATTTTTTTCTTATAGTGTGCAGTAAAAAATGTGCTTTGGTCAATTGGGTTGGCCTTAGCTGACCTGACCTTGATATTTTTGTGCAGTAAAAGACATGTTTTGGTCAATTGGGTTAGCCTTAGTCAACCTGACCTTGCTATTTTTGTGTAGTCAAAGACGTGTTGTAGTCAATTTGGTTGGCCTTAGCTGACCTAACCTTGTTCTGAACTCAAGATATCTTCGGCTATAGACTCTTGAACGTCTATTTGAAAGAACTTTGAATGAATCCAAAAAGAATTTGATAATTATGAAGCTAAAATTTGGATAATAGGTATTCTCATTTAATGACTTCTGTTTGTACAAGATTTGTAACTTACCACTGCATCCATTTTTCTTAGTAACTTAATTTTTTTTAATGATAATAGTCCTTGAGATGCTGTGAATTGTAATCGCAGCTTTCCGTCTAGAGTTTTAATCTTATAAGTACCTGGTCGTACGACTTTAACCACGCTATAGTGATGATGCCAATTAGCCTCTGACTTGTTGGATTTTTGCGTGACCTTATTCAGGTTTTTGTCACCTTTCTTGAGGGTACATAAATTGACTCTTTTATAATAAAAATTTTCTATGCGCTACTGATATGCTGCCACCCTATACGCCACAACCTCCCCGACTTCATCTATCAGGTCTAAATCCAACCTTCTCACAAAATCATTCTTGGGGGAATACAATTTGAGGACCCTATGTCCTGAGAGGACCTCAAATAGGACCATGGCTTCACTGCCAAAAGACAACATATTGTGTGCTTCTCCTGCTGTTATTGATGGTGTTGTCCTATATACCCACAACACGCTTTGTAGTTCATTCCATTACCACCTCCCGTGTACTTGACTTGATTCACATGGATATTATGGGTCCTACTCGTACTGAGAGTCTGGGTGGTAAGAAATATATCCTCGTGATGGTGGATGATTTCTCCAGATATTCGATTGTAGGTTTTCTGAGAGAAAAATATGATGCTGTAGAGTTTTTAACGACCAAGTGTCGTGTCCTACAAAATCAACACGGAGTTACTATTAATCGGATACGTACTGATAACGGCACAAAATTTAAGGAAGCAAAGGTAGATCTTTACTGTGATAGCCTTCAGATCAAACATGAGTTTTCTATTGTGAAGACTCCTTAGCAAAATGTGATTGTTGAGAGAAAGAATAGGACGATCCAGGAAATGGCTAGATCTATGCTTCTAGGTCGTAAGGTTGCCAGGAGATTTTGGGCAGAGGCAAAGTCTACTGCATGCCACACGGTGAATAGGATTTACCTGCGTCCACACACACTTGAGATGCCTTATGAATTGTGGACTGGAAAGAAACCCAACCTTGCATGTTTTTGTATCTTTGGGAGTAAATGCTACATCCTGAGGGATATAGAGCAATTAGGAACGTTTGACTCCCGGAGCGACGAGGGAATATTGCTAGGATATTCATCAAATAGTAGAGCGTACCAGGTTTTTAACCTGAAGAGCTCTAAGGTTATGGAGTCAATAAACATCACCGTTCAAGATGACGACCCTTCGACGTTTATTGATTCTAGACTTCAGTGTGGGATGAGGACTTTTCTGGCAGCGATTTACTTGTCCCTCACCCACACCCTGTGGACCCTACTCCTGTGTTAGGGGACAAACCTGCTTGGGTTCGCAAGAGTCATGATCCCTCTGCCATTATTGGCGATCCCACTTTAGGGGTGAAGACTCGTGCTCAGCTAGAAAACGTTATTGGCCATCTTTTATACACGTCCAAAGTCGAGCCCAAGAATCACAAAGAAGCACTCAAGGATGAACATTGGACATCTGCTATGAAAGATGAGTTGCTTCAGTTTAAAAAGAACAATGTCTGGGAACTTGTCCTCTAACCTAGTGAGACTAATGTGATAGGTACCATGTGGATTTTCAAGAATAAAATGGATGAAAATGGTACCATAATCCGAAATAAGGCTTGGTTGGTCGCTCAAGGCTACACACAGATAGAGGGTGTAGACTTTGGGGAGACATTTGCTCCTGTTGCGAGGCTTAAGTCCGTCTGCTTACTACTCGCCATCGCATGTCATCTGCGCTTTAAGTTATATGAGATGGATGTCAAGAGTTCCTTTCTAAATGGTATTCTTAAGGAGGAGGTTTACGTGGAACAACCAAAAGGGTTTGAAGAACCTAAGAACCTGGAGCACGTCTACTATCTGAGAAAAGCCTTGTATGGTTTGAATCAAGCACCCCGTGCTTGGTACGAGAGGCTTACTTCCTATCTCTTAGCTCGTGGCTTCAGGAGAGGGGGAGTTGATATGATGTTGTTCGTCAGGAGAGATGACGGTGCTATTTTGGTTGCCCAGGTCTATGTGGACGACATAGTCTTTGGATCCACGTGCTCCCATCATGCTCACCACTTTGAGGAGGAGATGAAAAGTGAGTTTGAGATGAGCATGGTAGGTGAGCTTAATTTCTTCCTTGGTCTTCAGGTTCATCAGTTAAAGGATGGGATGTTCATCTCCCAATCCAAGTATGCTAGAGACCTACTGAAGAAATTTGGTTTAGACTTCGCTAAGCATGCACGTGGACCTATGAGTACTTCTATCAAGCTTAGTAAGGACACTTCAGGGAAGGACGTAGATCAAACCTTGTATCAAAGTATGATAGGTAGTCTTCTCTACTTGACTGCCAATCGCCCCGACATAGCCTTTAGTGTTGAAGTCTGTGCGCGATATCAGGCATCCTCAAAAGAGTCACACTTACTCTCTCTTAAAAGTATTATCAAGTACGTGAGTGGGACTCTCACATACGGTATTTGGTATTCCTTTGTTACCGATGATCGTTTGTCCGCCTATTCAGATGTCGATTGGGTCGGGGATGTATATGGTTATAGGAGAACTTCTGGTGGGTGTTTCTATGTTGGTTCTACTCTTATCTCCTGGTTGAGCAAGAAATAAAACTCTGTCTCTTTATCCACTGCGGAGGCTGAGTACCTCGCCACCAAAAGTTGTTGCAATCAACTCTTGTGGATAAAGCAGATGACGGAGGATTATGGGATTTCACAGGACATCATGACCATTTCCCGTGATAACATGAGCGCGATACACATATCCTGCAATCCAGTCCAGCATTCGCGCACAATGCAGATCAGGATACGCGAGTCGTATCCCTGAGTTTCGTACCCACTGACCTTCAGTTAGCCGATATATTCACGAAACCTTTAGATGACGTTAGATTTGAGAGTCTTAAGAAGTCTTTGGGGATTTTCGCAGTTGACTGAGGGGTTGGTTCATGTCTAGGATAGGATGCATTGTCATATTCATATCATATGTTTCCTATTCCTAGGTTGTATCATTTGTACTATTTTTTTTTGCTTTTTCTATTTTTTTTTTGAAAAAACCAAAAAGATTTTATTTTTTATAAAAATTTTGAAAAAGCACAAAAAGATTTTTGTATTTTATTTGCACCTTTATGGATGAGCATTTAAGATAGCCGAGTCACAAATTTCATTTCATTTATCCATGTGACTGTTTGATAGTGATTTGAGACGCTAAATCATTGAATCCATGTGCTCTACATTGTTTAGAGTCTTTGAGATGTGATTAGTGATATCTTTCTACATGTTTGGCTACTTATCTCCTTTATTTCACACATGCATGGGTTTATTTTATTATTGTACTTGTCTATCACATATTGGCTTGAGTGTTTTCATCTCAATTTTGTCTATACAACAAACCATATGTGATAAAACTTGACAAGATTGGAATGTATGTAAAAATCGTTTGGTGAGATTGTGTTTTTTTTTAAATGGTGAAGGTCTACGAAAGGTTCTTATCTAGCCTTTGCGATTAAGCCACCGTTAAATCGGACCTAAAAAATTGAGGAATTTTATTATTCGGGGTCCAAGAGGTTAAAAGAGCCCGAAAAAATTTGAAGGCAATAAAAAGCAATACATGCCAAATATGGGCCATTAGGTTTCACCATCAATTCTCCGAAGTTTGAGAATTTCCATCACCTCTATTCAAAATATATATCTGAGGGAGTTTGGTTGGAGAATTTAAACAGGTTTGCACTTCCTTGAAAGTCCTGAAAAAGCATTAAATCGTTCTGGACGTTATTGGTGTGGAAATCATTTGGAGCTTTGATTTGTTGATTTGATTGAGTCAATGTCTCATATTTCATCCTTTTACACCTAAGGAAGATGCTGATTTTATTCGTTAGGAGTATCCGATATTCATCGTTCGCATATGTCATGTTTGTATGCATTGATTTTCCTATCGAATTTTATCACACCCCTACATTTACGCTATCATCGACTTTGTTATTTTTGTTTTTGTGTTTGTTCATGGTGTGATTCTTTGTTGTATATTTTGTATGAAAAATTTTGAAAAATTCAAAAATAGATTGTTTTTACCATGTGACATTTTCCATTGTTATGCTTCTCATATCTGTCTATTTGGGGACAACATAAAAAGGGGGAGAATGAATTATGGGGGAGATTTGTTTGGTTGATTTATCAATGATTTTCTTAAGCTTAATTGATCTTTGACTTTAGCATATCATTATATTTCAACAGTTGCTTGTCAAGGGTATCTGCTTTATCTCATAGGCGTAGGTACAAAGTTAATTTATTGGATTGCACACCCTGATGAGAAAAGCTTTGGGAGTTTCTGAAGAGCTGAAGATTTGAAGATGCTGAAGTTTGATTGAAGACATGTCATGTAGTATTATTAGTTTGAGGGTTTAATGGGGATATTATATTGTATGTGATTTGTTTTAGGGAGATTTCATAATTCGGATTTTTTATGTATGTACCGGCATAGACATAGGGGGAGATTTGTAAGGACATAATTTTATAAATGTTCGAGGTAGAATCTTGGAATTTTCTATTTTCCCGAGATCACAGTTTGTATGTTTGATACCGCTACATTCGGCACATCAACACGATCATCCACGACGGCCTTTATTCGAATCCAATGCATCCATCATCTTCACGTGCATCATGCTACATGCGACGTGCTGCTCAGCTCATTCCCACTACTCCACTACGCAATATTGGTAAAATGGTTTTATTAGAGTTGTTTATATTTGCATAAATATACGGAAAATTTTTCAGAAAATGTTTTTTCGAAGTCTGACATATTTTTATCAAAAGCAGAATTTTTTTAAGTGTAGAAGCAGAGTGCCTTGGTCAAAGAGCTCGTTCAAATGAGCTGGCACTGTCGTTCGAGCCAGATCAGCATCTTGCGCGAAGTCATTCGAATGACACGTGTCCTTTGTTCAAGCGAGATGCCTATCTCGTTCGAGCGATGCCGCCCCCTCAATTTTTGTATAAATACCAGTATACCTTCTACACATTTTCCAAGTCTTTCAGTAAACATGAATTCTGCGAAAATAACCAAGAATCAGACTTCACCATTTAAGGTTTTCTTAAGCATTTTTATTCACATAATCACTCCCATTTAGATATGTGAGTTGTTAAACCTTCAAGAAGATCATTTACTCTTCTGGAGTACTTTGTGGAGGAGCCGTCTTCTTCTCTACTTCTTCCCACCTGGAATTCTCGCGGTAGATTCCAGTCGACGACATCAGAACCGACACTTGTGGGTATTTCTGTGTCACACTTATTTTCATTGTAATCCATGTAACTGTGTCTTATAATATGATAGTGAAAATAAAAGGTTTTGCCCCTTTGGGTGATTTTTCCTCAAATGTGTGTGTTTGAACGTTCTTGCTTGATTTTATCATCTTCAATCACACCTAGATGCATGTTTAGGACTTATTGATAAAAACTGAGTTTAATTAAATAATTTTTTTATTTGAACACAAGCGCACTATTTCAAGAGGCCTTTGGATGATCCATCCCTTAAGGATCCCAAATTTCCCAAGTTTAATGCCAAAAAAAGGATTTTCATTTATATTAGACCTGCCCAAAGGTTTCCCAATGGGGAGGGGGTCTCTTTATCTCCCTATGGTCGCGTTGATCCTTATGAGATTGATCCTCTAATGATCAGGGAGAAACTCCTTCCAGACCAAAATTATATTCTTCTACATGTTGCTAACACACTTGAAATTTTAGGCTATATGGACTATACCCCTGACTTTCGGTTCATGTGGACTTTAGATATGGATAATCTTTGGAATTTTTCTTCTTAGAAGTCATTTGTGATATGTTTAATTGAATTACGTTCCATTATTCTCGTCCAAGATGATTTATTTTCCTTGAGCTAATTTTCTTCATCTCTTCTTATGCAGGTTAATATGGCCAAAACTATTCTGAAGGAGAAAGCTCTGTCTGCCATGAACTCTTGTGATGAGCTGAAGAATTCCAAGGAGGGGCTTGGAGATAAAATATAAGTTCTTGAGGTTGACCTATCTAAGGTTCATACCAAGGTTCAAGAGGCTAATAACTAGATGCTGACAAAGTTTGAAGACCTTAGTAAAGTTAAGGATAATATCAAGCCTCTGTAATAAGATCTCAATACTGCCAAAGATAAACTTGATGATTTGAAAGTTTAACTAGCTACTAGCTTGGGTACTGCTTCCATGGCTGGAGAAAAGGTAGTCAAGGCCATCCAATCTTTTTAAGAATATGTCATTGACACCACCATGGCCTTTCTCAAGGGCTACAGTAAAATTACAAAAAGGTAGCTAAATATTTCCCCGATATTGCCAAGGTTGTCATGTTTTGGGAGGGAGATGACGATGATGATGCCAAGGCTATAGATGAAGAAGAGGAGGATGCCAGAGGATCTAAGGCAGGGTCACTATATAAGGATGAGATCCAGGTTAATAAAGGGAAACAGGTCATGGTCGAGAATGGCCATATTGAAATTAAGAAGCTTTCTGCATCTGAAAACACTAAGTTAGCTCCCAAGAATGTTGTTGCTTAAGTTTTTGCTATTTATCTCTCTTTTTGGTAAATATTTTTGTAAACACTACCCTTGTACCCATATGTGATCTATTTGTGGAATGGGAAAAGTCTATGCTCTTTTAAGCTTTCTTTCTTTGGAAAATTTCATAAGTATCAATGAAAAAAATTTATTTTATTCACCGTGTACTATTTTTTATTTTCCAAGTATTTTTGCTCATGGATTTTCATGATTGGATTTAGTTAACTTACAGTCTAATCCATATTTTTTTGGGTCTTGCCAATATTTCTTCACCTTTTTCTTGTGTTATCAGATCTTATCGTCATAGGCTAGGCTTACTAGCTTTCTAGGGATCAACTTTTAGTTATCCAAGTACGAGAAGTGCGTTTGCTAGTTTCTAGAACTTTTGAGCCCGCTCTTCCAAAGATTTTAGGCAGTAAAAGACGTGTTTTTGTCAATTGAATTGGCCATAGCTGACTTGACCTTAATATTTTATGTTGTTAAATATGTTCTTTATTCAATTGGGTTAGACTTAGTCGTCTTGGCCTTGATATTTTTATGCGACTACAAGAAAATAAATGCTTTTATGATGCTTTAAAAAATGTCTTTATGATATTTATTAAGAAAATGTTATTAAAAGTGTAGTATTGCTACTATTTTGACAAATTTATAAAAAAAGTCATTTTATAGTTATTAATATTATTTTATATGACACTTTTAAAATAACAATCATTTTTAATTCGACCTATTATGACATTTTTTGGCCTCATTTATGTATACCAATATTTTTATGACATTTTTTTTTAATTTCCTCCCATTTTTTAGGCACGTTCTCTTCCCTCCCACTCAAAAGTTTCATGACTATTTTTGGTTCCAATATGAAACCCTCCTCTCTCTCTCTCTCTCTCAACTCCTCACTTCTATTTCCCCCCCGTTCTCTCTCTGTAACTCATCCCTCTCACTCACTCTCGGATCTTTCATCTCACTTGCTCTCGGCTCACCGTATCCGATATCTCTTCTCAGGTTTGCCCTAGGATTTAATTTTCTCTCAATCTGTATAAGGCACTTCTCTTTCTCTTTCAATCTAGAAATATTATATAGTGTAGGATAATTTCATACACTTATACATGGATATAAACCCCTACATAAAAACTAAAACTTCATTTGGGAGCATTTCGTTTGGGATTCAATTCTTTTTTGGGTCAGGTGGGTTTCCTAGGTTGTGGGTGTTCAAATGGGTATAGTCTTTTTTATTTTCATTTTCATCTTTATTAAATTATATTTTAGACACTTACATTGTGTTCAAATGTGTTAAACAATTTGTAGAATCAGTTCTTTCATTTTTAGCTCACTAATGTTATGGTCTGGTTTGACTTTCATTGTTATCGTCGTTAATTTTCTGCACTATTCTTCTAAGAGTTTTAGATTTCATTGGATAATTGAATTGTCTAATTTAATACTATGGTCATTACACCATTGAAATATCATTTCCCGAATCATGATATTGGGCGTAAGTATAGTATTGGAGAGAACTTGTTCCATCTGTGGGCAAGTTCTGTTCCCAGCTTTTAGCCATTTTTGTATAAATGTTTTATTATAAGTCTGCAATAAATAGTGGAAATATGTTAACAAACAGATCAAACAAATCAAACTAAGTGTATAGATAACAACATATAAAACTCCAAGGTCAATAATTTTCACTAATTGCTTACAATTTAGAGAAAGGGCTTCCATATATGGTTGTCCACTAATCTATGTATATGGGAAATAACTCTTTTTTATTACTAACTAAAATTTCACTAGGAAAACATTACTAGTCTTTAAAAAACTACACTGACAACTAAATAAACAGTGTGTAAAGTGAAATTGTTAGAAACTAGAGAAGATTAGGAACCTGGGCAGTAGATATAATAACAGAATCTTTCATGATTTCTTTGCATAGATGCAAAGAAAGTATGAAGAAAAAGAGGGTAATGGATGCCTGGCTTTAAGTCTTTTAATGCACGTAGATTTTGATTAGCTTTATCGAAGATTTAAATGGTAATATGATATAGTGCATTTGGGTAGCAATAGTTTGAAAGCACTTTAGAAATAGTCCGACAATCAATAAGAACTTCATAAAAAATAGTTAATATTTTTAAAAAATAGTTTGATGAAATAACTTCACCAAAAATGAAAACACTTTAGAAAGTTAATGTAATAACTTCACCAAAAGTTGGGTGAGTAATCATTGAACTTAACAATGTTGCACTACCATTACATGTTTAAGTTGCAATGCGCAATTAGGCCTTAATTGCCTTTGCTTTGACATCTATAAAGTAATAATTGATCAAGCGTTGGACATGATATGTAATTAGAGTTGGCATTCTTTGGATTATTAAGAAGTCATTATCCTTCTACTAGTAGACTTATTGAAATTATTAAAACTAGGAAATTCCTTTACTTTTGTGCTATTGTTTATGTTCTGATGTACTTGACACAGTTTGACGAAAACGTTTGAAAATGATTGAAAATAAGAAATAACTTTCCCTTTTCATTATTTCATTTTGTTTACGAGGCACGCATTTTGTAGTTTCAGTCCATTATTTATTGTTAAAAAACACGTCTACTTCCAAATATGAGGATCATTATAGAAAAAATGGTAGTTCAAACATATTAACACATAATTTAGGTATTGCAAAAACTTCATTCTCATGATTTTGCTTCATAAGTGATGATCCTCTTTTTTTTTCTATTTATATCCTCTCTCTCTCTCTCTCTCTCTCTCTCTCTCTCTCTCTCTCCCTCTCAAGCACACGCACACATACTGCCCATACTTTATAAACTAAAGTTGTTGATATGAAGTTTACTTCATTAATATTATCGTGTTGAAATGGGTTGAACTTAACTAGAGTAATGCACCACCATAGTATGATTAAGATTTTTTTCTTTTTTTTTACAAAGTGCAGACACCATTGGCAATGGCCGTGACAGGTTTAGACATCATATGCATAATTTAACGAGTAGTCAACACAATGTAAGTGTGATTATGTTTTATGGCTGTGATATTTGCATGCACTTGCATAAGTATATCATAAAAAGGGCATAACCTTAAGATCAAAGTGGTTGTTGTTTGAAAAGTAGTCTTACATGTGTCTTCTTTCTTCATTCTGACTTGGTGATATCCAGACCAAAGGTCCAGTTTAGATAATACATTGGCCCAATACAATTCACCTAATAGCCAGATCTTAGGGAGCTACAATTTCACCTTAGGGAACTACAAATTCACATAATTTTGGCAACACTACACTGACTAATTGTTTCTCAAACAAGTTTTGATCAACTGACCCCCATAAAATTTACTGTCAAAGTCATTGTTTTTCTTCTCTTTACTTTCTTTTTGTTTTTTTCTCTGGGAGTGGGTGGTGTGTGTGTGTGTGTTGGGGGGGTCCAAACATAACAAAATATCTAGTATGTATGGATATTCTTTGGGAATAAGAAGAGGACTGAATGCTTATGGAGATGTTTTATCTTGGCTTTGGCATAGGTTGTGTGTATGGAAAGAATTAGAAGAATTTTTATGAGAAAGAAGAGGATAACAAAAGGATTAGAGATAGATAACAAAATTTTATAAAGTATGTTTTGCATGTTTGTTCATTCTACATCACATCTACATTGTTTATGTTGATATAATATTCTCCGTGGTTAGGATAGGCGTACACAACTCAAAAGGTGTTTTTGTTCTTTCAAAATAGTTTCGAGGAAATTCTTTCCAAAATTGCATGGTTCAATTCATTATTTGAATTTTATTCATTAATTTATAATGGTCTTCTTCTACTGCAATTGAAAATTTAAAAAATCTTTTCGATTTACATTATACACGACGTTATATATGGAAAAAACTGGAATTCAGATATTTTGTTTTACGTTGCATTAGAGATTTATATATGTTGTTTTGAACTTATGCAGGAGCATTTAATTAGAGGCATGTGAAAGGCGTATCATTGCTAGATTAGAGGCATGTGGCTAATTATTGTATTATTTGTAGAGTATACAACCATAATCAATTAATTGTGGGGGTTTTGTGTTGTGTGCTTAATTTCTTATATTTTATTTTATAATTCGGACAAAAGACGATACATGGAGATGCTTTTGATGCGGATGATAGGACTCTAATATAAATTATCGCCCGACAATCGAGAAATAGAGAATATCAAGAAAATGCGACTAAGGAAGTTGGTGAAAAAATTATGAGTTTCTTTCAAAAGTTAAGAAAACATAATTTTTTTTATATAATCTTTATAAATTTGGACATACTACATAAGAGGATTGAAAAGAATATGATTTAACAACACTCTTGATAATTTTCTTTATTCTAGGACACTTTGAAGAAGCAAGTCCATGATGGGATCTTATTCAGGCCTATATTTTATGATTTGGAGCTTTTAGAGGTGTCGACACAATTTCACGAAAGCCAAAGGAAGACTGATGCATTTATGCATAATATTTGGATGTAAATTTTTTTGGAGACATTTTTTTTAATGATGTACATAGTGGCTATATCTAGTTATTATACATGTAGTAGGCCATTATGTTTTTGTGATTAATGCAGATGGTGGGTATATATATTTGTGTCCCGCTACTTTTTTTTATATAGACAAATGGCTTGGTTTGGTTCATTTTAGATGTACACGACTTCGAATACAAAAAAATTCAAGATTGTTTTTATACTGCTATGAATTTTGATTTGTGTTTAGATTTATTTGTCAACTATGACATTAATATTAGTTATTGTTTTTTTATTATATGTTTAATTTAAAACTATTTATATTAAACCCTCATGTGATGAAATATATTATATCACCTTTTTAAATATTTGAAAACTGTTTATTATGACGCTTTTTAAATCGAATATGACATCTTATAGAGTATATTATGGCCTTTTTTTTGTAGCAGATATGACACTTTTGACAAAAAAGTTAAATATAATCATTACCTAATATGACACTTTTTATGGATATCATTTATGACGACCAAACTTATGACATTTTTTTATTAAATTATAAAGCGTCATAAAATGCATTTTATAACACTTAAAAACGTCATAAAAAGGCTTTTTTTCTTATAGTGTGCAGTCAAAGATGTGCTTTGGTCAATTGGGTTGGCCTTAGCTGACCTGACCTTGATATTTTTGTGCAGTAAAAGACGTGTTTTGGTCAATTGGGTTAGCCTTAGTCGACCTGACCTTGATATTTTTGTGTAGTCAAAGACGTGCTTTAGTCAATTTGGTTGGCCTTAGCTGACCTAACATTTTTCTGAACTCAAGATATCTTCGGCTATAGACTCTTGAAGGTCTCTTTGATCGAACTTTGAATGAATCCAAAAAGAATTTAATAATCATGAAACTGAAATTGGGGTAATAGGTATTCTCATTTAATAGCTTCTGTTTGTACAAGCTTTGTAACTTACCACTGCATCCATTTTTCTAAGTAACTTAATTTTTTTAATGATAAAAGTCCTTGAGATGCTCAGAATTCTAATCGCAGCTTTCCGTTCAGAGTTTTAATCTTATAAGCACCTGGTCGTACGACTTTAACCTCGTTATAGTGACAATGCCATTTAGCCTATGACTTGTTGGATTTTTGCGTGACCTTATTCAGGTTTTAGTCACCTTTCTTGGGGGTACATAAATTGACTCTCTTATAATAAAATTTTGCTATGCGCTACTGATAGGATACCACCCTATGCGCTACAGCCTCCCTGACTTCATCTATCAGGTCTAGATCCAACCTTCTCGCAAAATCATTCTTGGGGGCATACAAGTTGAGGACCCTATGTCCTGAGAGGTCGACCTCAAATAGGACCGTGTCTTGAGTGCCAATATCCAACATATAGTGTGTTTCTCCTATTGTTATTGGTGGTGTTGTTCTATAGACCCACAACACACTTTGTAGATCATTTATCCAATTCCTTTTGACCGAATCCAATCTTTACTTTATTCCTCCAAGTAATGTTTTGTTCGTGACCTTTGTCTTCCCATTGCATTATGGATGAGTGAAAATTTATGATTTTGTCATTATCGTAAAAAAAATTAAGCTCATAATTGTCAAACTATGTGTTGTGGTCAGCAATGAAGACATGGGCAATACCATATCAGCATTCATATTTATTAATATAAAATGGAAAAGCTTTGCATAGGTTATTTATTTGAGTGGTTTGACCTTCACCCATTTTGTGAAATAAGCTACCACCACTACCAGATACCTGAATCTTCCTTTTGTCTTTTGTAGTGGGCTAACCAGATCCATACCCCAAATGACAAAGGAGTAAGGTGATGTGATTGGCACCAACTCGACTCCCAATCTCTTGTGTATCACTCCGAATCTATGTCACTTGTCTCACTTTGTGTGTATTCTTCATAGTCTTTCCTTATCGTGGGTCAGTAATATCCTTGGATTGATATTCTTTTTACTAGTGTCTAACCTAGTGTGTAGGCACCACATGATCCTTCATGTATTTCTTTAACTAGGTTTGGCACCTCCATGGGGTGAATACATCTCATCATTGAGATAGTAAAACCTCTGTTGTATAAGACTCCATTTTCTATGACAAACTTAACCGATTTGCGATGAAGTATTGTCGCTTCTTTTTAAAAAAACACATAGGCAAAGAATGATTAACAAAGTTAAGCAACTGTGTTTTTTGTAAACTGTTGTGCCAAGTGGGTATACTTTTTCACTTGAAAGTATGATTAGTAAACGATGGTAAGCTTGCCATTTTGTTTCGAACAACTTCAACTTCTTGAAACAACCATAGAGAAATATAACCATTAAACTCCCATTTATTACTATAATTCTATTTACACTCCTTTCATGGACTATCATGGTTATTACCAGTGGGTTATTATGAGGATATAATAACCCTGAGAGGTTATAAGTGGAAGTTTTATAATTTCTCATTTTTATATTTATTTGGGCCTATCCCATTGCACCTTGATGACTACTTCCACATATTAGAAGAGAAGAAGCTGATGATATTTAAAAGATTAAGATCGTTCATCAAAACAACATTAAAAAGTGTTATGAAGTTATTTGGTAAAGACTTTAATTATCCAGGGTTAATTTGAAAAATATTTTGCAATAAAAAGTTTTTAAAATGTTTTAAAAGATTTTTTAAAATATCGCCAACTCATTTGAATGAGATGGATTTGTCATTTGAATGAGTTTAGCCTTGTCATTAGAACGAGTTTCCACCTTCAAACGGAATCTGGAACGTCGTCTTCTCGGTACGCTCTGCAATATTATTCAAAATTTCATTATAAGAGGAGGTATCACATTCAAATGAGTGCGAGTTTTTAATCTTTAAAACAAGTTTTTATAAATCTCTAATGCATATCTCTTTAAAACAACTTTACCTATAAATAAAGATACATGATTAGAATTTTTTCCAATCCTTTTCAGAATTCCTTTTATGATCAAACTCTATTCTTTTTCCATCCAGACTCCTTGGATGTTTGAAGATCACTTTTCCAAATTAAGAAGAACATATTACAAGTTAAAAAACCCTTGTAGATGTAGATATTTTCTCTATTAAAAAATTATGAAATAAAGGATCTACTGCTGAAGAAGAAAATAATTAAATATTCCTGAGGCAGATTGGTGGATACCGAGACAAGAGCTACTTGTTGTGGACAGTACTAGACTGTGCCATATCTGTTGAACATTTGAATACATTTACGCATTATACTTAGTGGATATCCAAGTAGTTTGTAAGTCATCTTTTGTCTGTCAAATTCTTTCATAATGCTGAAATTAAAGGTTTTGCCTGAAAGAAATGTTTCCTCAAATTCTTCTTCTTGCTATTTGGTTTGGACTTTGACTTCATAAATTTTGTTACCTGTTCACTAAATTAAATCAAGATAAAATTCAGTAAAAAATGAATTTATGTGTTTGGCCTAAGATACGAGTAATCCGTATAACCCTGATTTCTTACATTGGCCTCAAAGCAGGTTACACTTAGTTTTTATGTGATCTTTAAATTAGGTTTTATGGATAATTTATATAATAGGCTACCTATTTTCGATGGGTCTAATTATACTTATTGTAAAACTCAAATGAGGTTGGTTTTGAAAGAGATTGAAGAGCGTGTCTGGCTTGTTTATGAAATAGGGTGGACATCACCCACTATGACTAATGGAGACGTTATAAGTCCTAAACCCGAAACCAATTGGACAAAGGATGAACTAAAATAGAGTAGTTTTAACTCATGCGGTTTAGTGCAATTTCTAGAGCCGTCACCCCTGATGAGTTTTGTCCCATCATGATGTACACCACGTCTAAGGAAGCATAGGATATCCTCCAACTCACTCACGAGGGTACTAACAGTGTGAAAGCTTCTAAGCTTTAAAATCCCACCACACAATTTCAGACTATTACTATGCTAGAGATTGAGTCATTTGATGAATTTTATGCACAATTGTCTGATATCGTTAACTCTAGTTTCAATTTGGGTGAGAGAATTTCTAGGACGCACATTATGAAAAATATTTTGAGTTCCCTTCCCTCAAGATTTATTCCTAAGGTCACTGTCCTTAATTAATTTGGAATTATAGATACGTTTAAGTTAGAAGAACTCGTAGGAGACCTTCAAACTTATGAAATCGATATGTTTTCCAAAACTGTTAAACCAAAGGAAAAAGGGAATTTCTTTGAAAGTACAATCTCGAAAGGAAGAGGAGGTTTTTTCTGACTCCGAGTATGATTTTGATCTAGATGATCTTTCCCTTTTTGCAAAAAAAAATCAAAAAATTTCTCAAGCTAAGAAAAGAAAATACTTCCAAAGAAAACAAAAGTGTTGAGAAAGATAAAAAGTTTGAATCGGGCAAGAAAAGTTCTGAAAAGCAAGAGGAGAGTGCCCTAAGAAAAATGAGGCTATGAGTGAGAGGGTTAGGGTAATAAAGCTAACAAGTGTTATACGAGGTTAAAGAGACAAGACAAAGGCAAAAGAACCTTCAATGACATGCTTAATGATGGAGATGTCAAGTCGGTGGGCTTCGAGAACAAATCGCCTTATGGCTTGTCACCACATTCATGGCTTGTCATGTTGGTACATCGAGTACACGTCCCGATGATGAGTAAGTTTATAAACATGATGATATCTACGGTGAGTCTAGTCATCCCGGAGAGAGTGGGGGAGATGATTTATTGAGCGAGGGAGAAAGTGATTTTCAATGAACTTACGCCGAGTCATTTAAAATGAAAAGGACAAAAAAAATTTTGCTACTAGGATATAAGATTTAGAGAAGGAATTGAGAGAGTTGAGAGAGAGCAAGTCCTTGGTGAGTGTGTCTTTGGGATAGAGAGTAGTTTTGGTAGAGAGGTAAAATGGTGAGTTGACCAACAAAGTAGCTAGTCTTACGAGAGATCTTCAAGATTTATTCGAGACTTGTGAGAAACTTGAAGCCCTTATATCCCATCTCGAGAAAGATCTCAAATGTTAACGAGAGGTAAAGATCACTACAGAGGATACATCGCAGAGGGTTGAAAAGATGTTCCTCGGTACCGCTTTAGGTTTTAGGGATAGGCAAGGAATAGGTTAGGACGGTGCATCCAGTTCGCATGCTATACTAAATTAGGTTCCTCAATTTATGGTAGATACATATGAGCCTCGACCTAAACCACAAAATAAAGTCCAACCTAAATGAGAAAACCAATGCAGACCTAAACAAGTCTATGTTTATGCCTATTGAAAAAGAAGAGGTCACTCTAGGGAATTTTTATACAAGTTGTGGAGAACTAAAAGTATACATACTTCGCACACCGCTATAGTGACATTGCTAGTCTAAAAGAGAAAATTGAGTTGCTAGTAGAGACTTCTCAAATCTTAAGGAATAATTTTAAATGATGTTTATGCCTTTTGAGAATGCTTACAATGCTACAACTAGAGCCAATAACGATAAGAGGAAATAAAAGGTTACTTCCACTCGGGTGCCTAACAAGATGACAAAGCTCTTGTTATTCACGTTGCTCTTAAGGTTCAAAATACTTCCCAATGGTATTTTGATAATGGGTTCTTTAGACACACGACTGGCGACAAGTCATATTTTACCGACCTTGTGGTTTGTAAGGATGACAAAGTCACCTTTGGAGATAGGAGTAGGTGTTGTATTTTAGGACGTGCTTATGTTGACATACCCAGATTTCCTAAACTAGACTGTATGTTGTAAGTTAAAGGGTTGAAAGAAAATTCCATTCACATAAGATAACTTTACATCACAAACTTTGTGATAAAGTTTGACTAGTTTGAGTGTAACGTATATAATCAATCCGCTGAAATATTAATTCAATGTGTGAGGATCGATGATAATTTCTATGGGATCATTCCCAAGTTCTCCTATCTATGCAATAATGCCATGATCTCCTCTATGGACCTTTGGCATCAATGACTGGGTCAAGTGAACTTTAGAGACATTGAGATATTGGTGAATAAAGACCTAGTTAATGGCTTACCATCTCTTAGGAAACCAACTTCCTCGGTTTGTGGTCCTTATCAACAAGGAAAACAAATTCGAAGTCCCCATCAAAAGTTGAATACCACTATCACTTCTCGTGTATTGGAGTTGATACATGTAGATCTTATGGGTCCTACTCATACAGAGCATATAGGTGGTAAGAGATACATTATCATGACGGTCGATGAATTTTCGAGATACTCAATTGTCGAGTTTCTTAGAGAAAAGTCCAATGCGGTTGGGTTCCTAATAACCAAGTGTTGTGCTCTAAAAAACAAATATTATGTCACTATTATTCAGATGCGTAGTCACAATGACACTAAATTTAAAAAACACAGAGTGGATAGCTATTATGATGGAGTGGGCATCAAATACGAGTTTTTGCTTGCTCGTACTCCTAAACAAATTGGAATTGCTGAGAGGAAGAACCGAGCGATTAAAGAAATGTCTAGATCCTAGTTTCTTGGGAGAAATGTACCTAGACGTTTTTGGCAGAGGTAGTTAATACCGCATGGCATATGGTGAATCGGTTATATTTCTATCCATAGACGTTACACACGCCATATGAGTTGTGGACATGGAAGAAACCCAACTTGTTGTATTTTCATGTCTTTCGGAGTCCTTGCTGCATTTTGATAGATAGATATAACTTAGGAAAGTTTGACGCTCGGAGCAATGAGGGGATATTTTTAGGTTATTCGTCGTTGAGTACGGATTATAGGGTGTTTAACCTTGAAAGTTCTAATGTTATGGAGTCAATCGCCATCATGATTAGAGAGGATGAGCCATCGGTGTCTATTAAACCTAGCCCTAAGTGTGAACATGATGCACCCCTCGGTGATGGTCCCATCGTTCCTCGTACTACCCTAGTGGACCCCATTATTGATTTAAAGGATCCACCCTCTTGGGTTCAAAAGTGTCATGACGCTTTTACTATACTTGGTGATCCCACACTAGGTGTTAATACTCAATCTCAACTTGATAATATGGTTAGATACTTTTACTACACCTCCTTGGTCGATCCCAAGAATGTGAAATAAAAACTCAAGTACGGGCATTAGATATCCATTATGCAAGAAGAGTTACTTCAGTTTTGAAAAAATGATGTCTGGGAGTTAGTCCCCCTACCTAGAAAGACTAATGTGATAGGTACAAAGTGGATTTAAAAGAATAAGATGAATAAGAATGGAACCATAGTTCCTAATAAGGCAATGTTTGTCACTCAAGGGTACACACAAATTGAGGGTGTATACTTTGACGAGAGATTCGAATACTAGCCATAGCATGTCATCTATGCTTTAAGTTATATCAAATGGATGTTAAGAGTGATTTCCTTAATGGAATTATATATAAGGAAGTGTACGTGGAATAGCCAAAGAGGTTCGAAGACCCAAAGCACCCGAGACACGTCTTTTATATTAAGTTTACCTTGTACTATTTGAAGCAAGCACCACGTGATCGATATGAGAGGCTCACTTCCTATCTCTTAGCTCGTGGCTTTAAGATAGGGGGAGTGGATAAGACATTGTTTATGAGGAAAGAGAGTGGAGATATATTGGTTGCCCAAGTGTATGTGGACAACATCATATATGGATCCACGTGTTCCCAACATGCTCACACTTTTGAGGAGGAAATAAATAGTGAGTTTGAGATGAGAACGGTTTGTGAGCTTACATTCTTCTTATGTTTCCATGTACGTCCACTTAAGGATGTAATATTCATATCTCAATCCAAATATGCTAGAGACCTAGTGAAGAAATTTGGTGTAGACTCCGCTAAGCACTCACGTACACCTATGAGTACATCGACTAGTCTTAGAAAATACACTTTAGTCAAGGGCGTAGAGCAAAACATTTATAGGAGCATAATAGGTGTGACACCATGCCTATTTTAATCACTGGTGATCAATCCTTTATCAAAATAACCAAGAATCTCATTTGGTTCATTCTTCGCATCACCGTCGAAAACTTTCTAAATTACTAATCACCCATGTCAAATTAAGCCGGTGCTAAATTTATCTTTCATTAATATAAAAACATGCGGAATATGAATATTATATGATGTGGGTTCTTGGAATACGGTTAGTATCAAGAGAGGCGTAATCCCTTATTAAGACAGGGATTACTGCTCAAGATACTATTTAATAATTGCAGTAAATGAGGGAAAGAGAGACGATAACATTCAATGCTCAAGCCAGTATTAAATGATATTTGCACACCATAAATGCACTATAAACACAATAAATAGATGGGGAGCAAGTAACTTAGTCGGAGGGAGAAAGAACAAGCACTCTAGGCATAATAAAGAAAAGGCATGAACTCCAAGCTCGGTTAATTCTCAATGATATGGGTATTAATGGGTGTAAGGAGAATGTTTCGACAATAAATGTTTTCATAGAAGCTCTCGTGTATGACGAAAATCCAACAGCAATTCAGGATCAAGATTATCGTCCTTGTAAACTGTTTGGTTAGTCTATTTATATGGAGGAAAGGTTACTCGAGTAACCTCGTTGGTATAATGTGATTAACTGGCATTAAATACTAAAGTATCATAGCATTAATGTTGAAGATACTGCATTAAATGCATATGATATTATATTTTGGCGAGAAACTCCCTAACCAGTTAAAAGCATGGTGGAATTAATAAGGGACGTGACATGGTTGCTCAAAGGCTTACCTTAGAACGACTATGAAATCAGATTTGGTGGCCTAGGCCTGCTATCCTAAGGATAAACTCACTTGAGTGCGGTAACTTTAAATTCCTCAATGCCAAACGTTATGACGTCAACAATGGCCCCACTAGACGTGTGGTCACATCAATCCAAATGGATAGTGTATATATTGAGGTTGCTCGATTGGAAGGTAGCTCGAGTATTTGGTATGTTATTTGTTGGTTGGCCAATAACTATCTCTAGTCCAAAGATAAAAGATTGGGTTACCTCGAGGAGTTTTCCCCCAATAGGTTGAAGTCATGGTAGCTCGGCTGAAAGTGGCTCGGGCAACCATTTGTACTTAATGAAGTTTTGCCAAAGTGTGACAAGAGGGTTGATTATTGTATTCCCAATGTTCCCTTGCTCCTAATCCTCCAAACCATAACCCTGCGAAGTTCCCAAGAGGAGGTCATTCGATAGAGCATGAGAGCTCTCACATGCCCTGCCAAGCATGGTCCCTCAAGGTTACCGAACAACCTCTCCCATATTATAAAGTCTTGTTCAATAAATAAAGTACATGATCAAATACATTATGCTTTATATTAAAAAATATCATTATTCGAATAACGTTGGCCTTCGAATGAGGTCCTTTGAGGATCATCTGTGGAGGGTCTTCGTGGTAAGTCCCTTGAGCGATTATTGTCTTCCTTATTTATTTTCTAAGATTAACTTAGCTAATCAATCTTTTGTGGGGACTTCCCTTACATTTTCCCCTTTGTAGAGATATTTGTTTATTGCATGAAGAAATATCTGTACGAAATACTTGGTTAATTTTCAAATCTTTTATGTGAAAAATAGGTAGTATACATAGGCAAATTATCGTATCACAGTAAATATCAATTTATTCATTAAAGAGAAGTATGTGCGAGGAGATTATCTAGTCCTACTTTCAAACTACTTCGTCTTTTAAATGCCTTATGATATTTTTGATATTGACATTCCTTGATGGGACGTGATGATTGCGTGTGACAATTGCCTTGGTCGAAGTGAAGAATTTTCTTTAAATTTCCCCAAAAGCACTTCATCTCCCCCAAGTTGGAGAAACTCTAAGCGTGCCCAATTTATTACTCTGGTCGTATCTCATTTAATGAGGTTATCATTTGTACTTTTATGCTCTACACATGGTGGCTTTAGGGATAGCGCCTTTTCCTCACGCAATGGTATTCGCGCATTGCTCCTTAAAGCGCCATCATTACAGTCATTGAATTATTGCCCCTACGCGCACGTGCATGCCACGCGAGATAACTTGATCATCGCTACGTTTCCTAAAGGGATGTCATTTATTGCTTGTTGGGGTTTGTGATGCCCCTATAAAAGGGCATACTTGCATTTTCAAACTTTCACCCTTGGGTTTATTTGAAATTGTGTTCTTTTGAGAGAGAATATCGAGTGTTTGCCTTCAGCCTTCATTCCAAACCCTATCCATTCACCTTCTCTTTCCTTTCTCACTTTTCTGTATATATGTCACCCAAAGTGAAGAGAACTCCTTTTACAAGGGGTGTTTCCCCCAACACCCAAGCATGCCAACACCAGTGAGTACGCTATCATTACGCACCATATTTTGGTAAGTTAGACCGCTTTTGGACACAAGCTGAGCATTTTCCCGATGACCTTGTGCTGGTGGAGCAGACAAATCTGCTGATGGAGGAGAGTGATAACGCTGAGGATTTTGCCTACATCCCAACTGCCACCGTCACTTAATTTCATATTGAGCGAGGGGATTACCTTTTTTCCAAGGTGGAGTTTGAGTCTACTTTCGGTACCTATGAAGGTCTAGGTCCTTGAATCGATTATATCCATGCCAAGTATCCGCTATAATTGGCTTTTATTGGTTTATTGTCTACTAGTTAGTTGGGTGATCTCACCCTTGCGAAGAACAATAATACTCCCTAGTTACTTGTATCTCGATGGAGTAATAAGTCCCACACATTGTTTGCTTCTTAGGGTGAATTCACAATTACTCTCAAGGATGTATGCATGTTATTATGTTTGGAAATAGCAGGTTTTGACACCTTATTTAAGGAGGTTGTCTCACGTACTGAGAAGACCACTCAAGTAGAACTAGAGGCGATAGTGAAGGACTGTATGGTGACATATAATAAGTGTACTTACTCAGAGTTGATCCAGTATTTCTACTTCATCGAAGATAAGGCTATTATTAAGGCCCGTGAAGCGGCCAAAGAGAATCCAAAAGAGAAACAAGTATTTCAGTATCCCCAACTGGTAAGGGATTTGATTTGAAGATCGAGCTTATGGGTTACATTTGGGTCATCCTATCAAAGATATTTCTTCTCGGTAAACTCCATGACTGCCCCAAGAAGGATTTGATTAACATGCCTGTTCTCATGGCCAGTAGGATTAAGCTTCCTCTAGCTGCTATCACTCTTCGTTAATTATACACTTGGCTAGATCATGTGCAAGATGATTTGGCTTGGAGCATCGACGGGTTTGATGTCTTTAACTATGTTAATCACGTGTTGTTGACCGCCTTTCTGTATGCCCACTTTTCAGAGTATGCCCCAGCTGGCAGTTAATCTAGCTCTCATCCCATTAAGGTCCCTCGAATCTATTGCTGGAACCATAATAGTTCCAAAAAGCCCTTTGTATCTTTAATCGGTGAGGTTGAGAAGTTTGTCCCCCGTCTTTATGTTGGGTGGATCATTTTTTTATGAACCAATTTTTTACGGATGAGGAGCATCCCCTTATCCCCATCAAGGAAGCATTATCTAGGAACTTTTAGGCAAATAATGTTCCTCTCTTATTGATTCCCTCTTATCTGACTTCATACACAGAATGGTCCTCATTTTATTCCATCTATAGACCGAATCGTGTGGCCATGAAATCTGGTTATGATAAAGGTAATCATACGTTAAGTCATTTCAATTGAGAGAAGCCTTCAAACTTTTCTTTTGCATGCAGTAACTTTCTCACTTCCACCATTGTCAATCTTTGTTTGAATTACCCTTCTAACTCTATTATCCCGAGCAAAGGAGCTCAAGGGGGAAGGTCTCCTATGTACCTGACGGTATTTTGGCCGAATCAACTTGGTCGTTTCTAAAGTAATCTTCTCAAGGAGCCCCGGTTACCTGATGTTGAAAGGTTTTTGCCGATAGAGTTGGGGTTGAGAAATTTCACTACATCCATATTTTCGTTCTCTCTTAGCACCATCAACAGTTATATTACCTCTGAGTTATCTCCTTTGTCCCCCGTGGATGAAGTTGTGGTAAAGAAGGAGAAAGCTTCTCAATCCTCACTTCTAATCGAAGTGGCTGCTATTGCCCTTAGTCCCTCAAGGCCAATCGATGGAGGTGACACTCCCCATGATTTTTTTCATTGGGGGAGCTGTGAGGGCCACCATAAAGGCCCCAAAGAATAAGATTAAGGTTACCCAAGAGGTCTCACCAAATCTGACTCCTGATTCTAAGGTTATCCATAAGGTTAACCTAAATGTTTGAGCAACTTCAAATTACATGGGAGGACCATTCTGAGGAGCATAGGGATCTTATGTTGACTCAGATGGCCTCTCGAGTCCTCCTGTAACTGGAGGTAGCAAGAAGAGGAAGTTGGCTAACCTTGTCAAAATTACGTTGGAGGAGACAGGTGAGATGAGCGAGGAGGAGCATTCTGAAGAGGAGGTAGCTATTAGTGAAGAGGTTATGGATGAAGATGATGATGAAGATGAGGAAGGAGAAGAAGGGGAAGAAACGGAGGAAGAGGAAGAGGAAGAGGAAGAGGAAGAAGAGTATCCTCTTATTCGAAGACGTAGGTTACGAAGAATGGTTTCTTCTTCCAATCCTGCTTCACCTCCTCAAGATTATGAAGTTTTAGAGGCTGTTTTGGAGGAAGAGGTATGTCCACCACTCTCCTTCTTAAGTTTCTAACTTTTTATCTTTTCCCTTATAATATTGACTCATGTTTCTCTTTTTTAGGTTGACATTCGAGGTGATTTATGCGATAATGTTAAAGTTGGTGGCCCGTTGGAGGAGGCAACTGAAGTTTAACCTTCCTCGAAGGAAGTTTCACCAAAGGGGATAACTTCCCAATAGCCTCACAGGTAAATACAAATTTTCCCTAAGGGGAAGATATATCTCTTTGTTATATTAAATCCAGCAATGTCTATTCGTCTGACTCCACCTTCTTGTGCGAGAAGGCTGGTCTCGAGGCAGGTGCTCATGATGTAGGTGTTATTGAGTTTGTTGTTGGAAAGTCCCTCGTTATTCTTGTACCATCAATTATGGTAAATTGTTTCTTTCTCTTTTTCAACTCCTTTTTACTTTCTCATATTGTTCCCAATTTTTTTTCTTTTATGCTACGTAAGTTTCGCTTACTGAACAAGCTGCCCTACTATCACCTCCCCCCTCCAATGACTAGGTCTTAATTACTCTCTTTGGGCCCTTAATCCTCAATCTAAAGGGAATCGCGGTTGTTGCTGTGGGCCAGGTAGGAGGTGGGCAGGAGGAAGTTTCTGAAGTGGGAGGTAGTATTGTTGTTCCCTTAGAGCATCGTCTTTTGGTGGCGCCTAGAGATTTACATGAGGAGGAAGAATTGATACAAATGTCCACTTGACAGTTCGCTGATGATCTGCAGTCAGAGGTATTATCTTCTTTTCTGTAACTCCTTCATTTAAATATTGTTAGCAATGCCTAGTAAATAGTACTTTGAATCTCCCATAACCGAGGCTCAGGCGGGTTAAGTCATATTGGTTTTAAAATCTCCTATAACCGAGGGTCAGGTGGGCCAAGTTGTAATACCCCGTACTTTTATGGACAATTAAATCACATGAGTGGATGTAATTTAATAATTTGAGCATTTAAAGTAAACGAGTTGGACTAATTTTATTTCATGTCGCATGTGAAGAAAAGCGACATGTGATGTTATTTTATGTGGAAAACACGTGTGGAGCTGTGTTGGGTTTAAGACGTGACTTTTTTATAAGTGACTCAGATGGAGATTTCAAGTGCATGGTTGGTCTCGAAAGGTCCGAGATAGTCAGAATAGAGTACCCGGGGGTAGTGTTTGGGTTCCGGGGACTTTTTGGACTAGTAGGGTCTTGCATTTGTGTATACAAGTCAATTTTGGATTTAATAAGAGATAACCCTTATTTCTTCTCTTATAAACCACGAGAGAAAGAGAGAAAGAGAAAGGAAAAAAAGAAAGAAGAAAGAAGAGAAAGAAGGAAGAAAAGGGAGAAAAAGAGGAGACTTGGGCCAAGCTCCAACGGATTTCGGCACGAGATCGTAGGATTTATCTAGCCAGGCAAGTGTTTATCTTGATTTAAACATTTAAGTGTGTTTATTCTTCATATTATAGTTGGTGTGAAAATTATAATATTTTGGGTTTGGTATTCTTGCACAAAAATGGGTTTTGGGGAGATGACCTCACATGATTTTTTTGTGATAATAATCCCGTATTAAATCTAAGTTAAACTCCATGTTAATGGTCTAAATTATGGTGAGAAATTAGAAGAAATGAAAATGGTGGGTTTAATGGAATTAGGGTTTAATTCCAAGATAAGTTGATGAATCCCAAGAATAACTTGGTATGTTGGGTAAATCATAGTGTGTAAATGTTATTAATGAGGTTGGGTAATGTTAGAATCCATAAAATTTGGGTTGCATGAGTGTTGGAGTGAATTTCGTTGAAAGCAAAAATCTGGACAGACCGGGCCGGTCCGACTTTAGGTTATCGGATCGGTTCGTTTATTATCGAAAATATTCGTTTTTCTTAGAAACCGGATCGGTCCGATTTTAACAGAAAAATTAGAGAAGTTTTCTTGGTCTAAATGGATTGGAGAATAATTTCCTTTTTGGAGATAGATAGTAGGGGATCCTAAATAGAGTACGAGGACCTCTGAAAGAGAAGATGGGTGATATATAAGTCTGAGGTTAGTGGGAAAGATCCGGGGTTTAAATTTAGTAATGTTTAGGACGAACGACATTCGAGTAATTATTCAGCGAGTTCGTACGTATATATTTATGCGTGTATAATATATATGCTGATTATTTATGGGTAGAATATATATATATATATATACCGAATACGTATGAGTAAATCCTAAGGTGTGAGTAGGATGCTATAAGAATACTAGATAGACGTGATAGGCTACTATTCAAAAATAAGAAATGTGAAAATTTTATTATAAGTGAGCAAATATTTATGGGATTAAAATAAGATGAGTGTATACTTATAAATTTATTACGAATTGGTATATTCAGGATTATAGGCTAGTGCCAAGTGAGATAGGTAGAAATAGTCGGATTCGATGATTTATATATACACAGGTATAGAGATAGCATATATACGATGTGATTATAAATATATTTGTGTGTGATTGATATATTTATGTGGAACATACCCCGTTAGTGCTATCATGGGAAGTTGTACAATGTGGGTGAATCCCCTGGCTTGAGGAGCAGGGTGAGTATAGCCCCAGGTCATAGTCTTCCATATATTATAGAATGTGATTATTTATTCTGGATGAGACGTCTTCGGTATGATTCGGTCTCACTTTTAGGTGAATAACTATGAACGTTTCCCCTTCGTTTGTGATTGATTTAGGGTGTCGGTATGAGATTCTGACCTGGCTACCCGGGAGAATGTGTGAGAAATTCCTTGGAGGATGATAACTTTTTAGAGACTACATCCATTTAGTTATAGCTCTAAGTGATGGCTGTTATACTTATATAGTGTGTGATATATAAGTATAGATATACTTAATGTGTATAGTATATCATATATATATATATATATGTGTGTGTGTGTGTGTGTGTTAATTTCTGGTTTATCTGGGAGTACAAAATTTGGAATAAAACATACATGATATACGTGTATAAGGTGAGAATATTATATATGAGATTGATAACACTAAAACGTAAATGGTGTAGTAACTAGCGAAAGTTATTTGTAAGAAAATAGTAAATGATAAGCCAGAGGTTAATGCATAAGCTCGAGAAAAAGCTTAGGATGTTATATACGCGGGACTTGAGATAGCGTATTATGATTTAGTTGTTGTGAGAGATTTGTTAGGTAGGGTAGCTTAACTATGCTAATTTAAAATACATGCTTTTGGTGCGCACTGTTAGAGGAGAGGTAAAGGGTATCTCATGTGAGTGCACCCAGACATAGGGATGCCTGGATGTCTATTTTCTTCGAATTAGACGTTTCAGCCGCAACTGTGGATGTTGGCAGGAAATTATTTAGACGCTTTTATCATTGTGATCTAGTTTGGAGGTACTGTCGTAATATTCGGGCATATTGCCCAACTGTTGTCTTTTGTTTTATTTCGTGCATTTTCATTTATGCCTATTCGATACGGCTGTATAAATGTTTTACCGAGAGTTATCGATTATGTATTTATTCGTTCTATTTGTTGATTATTTTCCCATGTGAATGTTTATACTTGTGCACTTAATTTAAAAAGATTAGAAAGTTGAAAATTTGACGCCAATCCTAATAGGTTGTTAGTAATTAATTCGTTTTTGACAGAGATGCTGAGAATGAAACCATTTGAGATTTTGGTTTAATTTGATATAGGACTGATCACCCGGTATTTTATTAGGCTGGGTGTCACAGGTGGTATCAGAGCATTAAGTTCTAGTGTCCTTAGGAAACTATGCGGATGGGCTCCGTTTCCAGCATTGCTTTCTATTTGATGTAGAGCCCTATGCTTAGTATTGTTGATTCCTATCGTGAGATTTCGTTCTCCTACTATAGTATTATTATAGTGATTCTTATATGAGTTCGAGTGTGCTCCGTTTACAGAAAAATGAAAGACGTCCATTGAGGGAAGTTAGGAGAATAGAAGGAGGTGAGCATCAGTTGGAGTTGAAGAAGATTTTAGGGATGATGGCCGTAGTCGAGGTCACCCCTATTGTTGCTTGGGAAATGGGGCTATAAGGACTGTTAGAGTGCAACATATGATTTTTAAGTACTACTATAGAAAAAAGTGGTGCCAAACTAGACTCACCCAGTGTGGTTGAAATGGGAAAGAGTCAGAAGGGTCTTTGAAGAGGACCGCACATTGGAATTTTAGAAAATACGGAGATTGTGAGTGCTAGTCAATTGAGGTAAGATACCAATAGGCTTTGGCATATAGCATAATATAGTATACCCAGAAGTGAAAATTTGGGGTAAAAAAAATTCTTATCTCATAGGAGTAGAGTTGTAATGGTGGGAGTAGATCACCACATTTGAAAAGTGAAATGTTATGCCAATGGAAGGATCTTAGGTACGGTTTGACCGTAAGTTCCTTCATCTTTAGTTCAGAAGAAGACATGAATGTAATTCTGAACTTATCACAGGAGGGATAGATGGAGACCTTGCCTAGCAAACTTTGTACCCAAGAAAGTAGGTACAATGGAGAAAGTAGTCCTTAAGTGGGTGATGGACTCATGAGAATAGTCTCCAGCACTTGTGGGAAATTCTGCTTGGATGATTGATGCAGAGGGTGACAATGTTGTGTTTTGTTAATGAGGATATTAATGCTTCTATGTGAAGGGAGCTACAAGATTTAAAGGATTTCGTTAGAGAATAAGACAGGATGCAATGGTGCTAGTGAAACACCACAGGGGAAACCCATTAGGGGACCCATCTAAATGATTTAGATAGCTGGATCTCTACTGAGTGACAGTGGATTCAGTCGGGACTAATAAAGCCAGTAGTGTGTTCCTTAGGGTCAGCGGAGCTAAGGGAACAACAGGGGTAGCCATTAGGGTTGAGGATACGAGGGTCCGAGAGAAGGACAACCCTAGCACGGTTAGTGTGGCTAAGAATAGATGATTATAAGGAGATATTTTATGTGGAGAGTAAGACCACATGCATTTATTTTGCCCTAAGTGAATAAAGGGATAAAATTATGGTGCCTAGTAGGGGCAATGATTAAGATAGTTTTTGGTTCAGTATGGACAGACGTGTTAGGTCTGGGAACCATTGGAGTAGCCAGGGCCTTTGACAAGGTAACTGAGATGAATTTTATTTTTCAGGTGAATGAGGTATGCTCTATGTGATACGAACGAGTCATGGTATTTTGATTAGCACTAGATTTGCGTGTGAGAAGAGTTTAATGCGTATATCAATAACATTATTATGTTTATATGTTTTCCTTTGTATGGCGGGGTTATATTTTTGGTGTCATCCGCGGAAGATGAGTGGGTGTATTGATAGTGGTATATATCTTTATTGTGATTAATTGTTTTAGTGTTGTGTTACACGAGTATGAAATTATCATGAGTATAGACTAGTTGGAACGATAATGGTCTGATATTGCAAGGCTATCGTGTTTGTTGTTCCAGGGTAGGATGGGTTATTTTGGCGATGTCTCACCTGGAAGAGGGTCAAGCTCATAATTATATTGCATTATGATAGAGACTTTGGAGAGTACGGTTGTCTTTAGATATTTGATCCTGGTGTGTAGAGACTTTATTTATTTGATTTGAGATATATTGGATTTGTTGTTGAGCGGAAGGATTTAGATCATTATTATATTTCATGCTCAGGACTTGGTGATAGGAAAAGCGCAATGCTATATCACTCCTTTAGAGACGTGGGAGTTGAGATTGATGATTATATGTTCGGGGATAGGAATTTGAGTCCCATTTGTGTATTTAAGGTTTGTGGAATGTGATAACCACCAATGTTGAGTGATAGTGAATTTGAGGGGAAAGATCCTTGTTTAAATCCGATTGCGGGATAAGATACGCATGGATCTTTGTAAATGTCGTGAGTAGAGAGAAACGGTAACTTAGGGTTACCTGCTATGGACTTAGGACCTAATGGATTTTGATGACCGATAATGTTAGGTATTAGTGTATCAGGAGGGTTCTTTGTTTGGATTTCTCTTTGTGAGACGTCCCACGCACGAAACTTAGCGAATCATCGGGAGTGGGGAGATGTTTGGTCATTAGTCCATGAGCCTGGTACCTCGGTTATTATATAAGTAAGTAGTTATAAATATGAATTGAAATTTATATTACAATTTAAGGCCAGTGGAGCTATTGTGCTGTGAGAGAGCACTGAAAATCTTTGTTTTCACCACGAGTTGAAGGGTGGAATGAAGTCGAGGAGAATTAAATTTTGATCTATGGGGTGATTGAGAATACCCATGTGTTATATCCACGTCGAGAATGCGAGGCCAGCTTTAAGGAAAGTGTGTGATTTTTCCAGTGACTGTGCTGATATGCATGGATTATAGGGTGTATGGACGCCTTAGTTAACTAATTTCAGAATTGTCCGAGCTAAAAGGACGTGCGAATAGATGTGTGGAATGTATGCCTATGGGGAAGTTATAGCAAAGTTGAAATGGTAAGATGGATTAAGCATCGTGTGATAATGATGAGGATTCAAGTATATGTGTGCAATGAGAGTAGCACACCCTAGATGGATTGGAAGGTTGTGAGAAGCCATTTACAAGGATATCTATTGAGAAGAGGAAAGTACAACTATTGAGGGAAAGTAGAGCGACGTCCTACTTATATGAATGTTGAGAGTGGCTTACGCATAAATAGAAGCTTGATACCTGTAAGGAAAAAGGACCCAAAAGTGAGCATGTAGCAAGAGTGCACGAGCTGAAACTTTGGTGCCCTAGAGGAAGAAGGGGAGTATAAAGTACAACTTAATGTAAGTCATTATAAGTGGGAATTTGTGTTAGGTGAGACACAATGAGATTGTCTCCAGGTGCACCACTCGTAGATGGAAATAGGATTATTTGATATGATCAACCATAAAATTTTATATCAAGCCGATAATTCCAGTGTTGGAACGGGCAGACGTGATAGTAAAGAAGGAGTGCACCAGTGTGAGGTGCCGCCCAGTATTGTTGTGAATTAGGATGGAATCCCTAAACCCCTCCTTGATAGGTATTTTTGAGAAGCAGTGGGGATGATGTTTTGTTTTGGGCAAGTCATGTCACCTATGGCCCAATGAGTAGACGTGAGGTGATTGATGACTAGTAAAGTGGTGTAAATGTGATTCTAGAGTCACTGTGGTTAGCTTACTTCCGCAACTGACTTAACTTGTAATTGAAGTAAAGCATAATACGGTAATTGAGAGAAGAAATTATCGATTGGTAGAGTTGTGTGTAATCACTCATACGTGTTTAATGTGAAAAAGGTTCATATTAAGGTTTGTGTGGGAAAGCCCGGTCATTCTCCCTCTGGTTGTTTAGAGGTGAGAAAATAAATAGACTTTTAGATCAGACGCAATTTAGAGTCCATTGTCGAGAAGGGCATTAACCACAAACTATTTTTGGAATGACTTTTGAGCATTGTAAGAGTTACGTCGCCATAAATCGAGATTTGGAGGACTGTCAGGAGTGGTCCTATGTTCTTGTGGCTTCTCTCAGGATGGGAGATTTGTGTTGGGGTGGACACGGGAAGCTGGCACTTAGTGATGTGTGGCCTTCCAATATAAGTGAGGCAATAGATCCAGTGATGTATAGGCTCATCTTATTTGTATGCCATTGGTAGAGGCACAATATGTAATGTGCCATTATTGAGGTAAGAGTTTATGACTGATGGAGTGTATCAGTATGAAGAGAATTGAAAAAGCTTGTTGTAAAGTTGGGGCTATAGTGGTTAAGCCTTTAAACAACAACATACTACTAGCGGGCATATAGTGTAGTGACCCTTATGTTAGTATGATATGATATGACTTTGGGTACTAGAGCAGGTGGAGTGGTTGTGGTCCAAAGTTTTGGTATTGGTTTCATCCGAATTTCAAGCACAGAATTCTCTTGTAGGGGGGGGGGCAGAATGTAATACCCCGTACTTTTATGGATAATTAAATTACATGAGTGTGTGTAATTTAATAATTTGAGAATTTGAAGTAAATGATATGGGCTAATTATATTTCAGTTCGCATGTGAATAAAAGCGACAGACGATGTTATTTTATGTGTAAAATACGTGTGGAGATGTGTTGGGTTTAAGACGTGAATTTCTAATGAGTGACTCGAATGGAGATTTCGAGCACACAGTTGATATTGCAAGGGCCGATATATCCAAAATATAGTAACCAGGGGGTAGTGTTTTGTAATTATCTCATTTTCTTATGCCAGTATATAATTGTCTTCTTTCAATTTCGTCACACTTACTATCTAATAATGATATATTATTACATATATGATATATCGAGTTCTTAATATGACAAAGCCCGTTTTTAAATTTGAAGAATCAACGGTAAAATGGGTCAAATTGAGATTTTATGGTATATTATAATCTAAGTGGTTTTGGGGTAGAAAATGTAATTTTATGAAACTTTAGGGACTTAGTTTTAATAAAGAAAGTTTTAGGGACCAAAATAAAAAATAAAATGGGCCTTTTTATAAATAAAATATTTTTAGGGACCTAAAAGAAATATTAAAAATATATGGTGTGAAATTACCAAAATGCCCTTCAGGTGCAAAATGACCCTTATACCCTTAAGGCCTTTACACCTCGTGCTCGGTTTTGACACCTCCACTGTACACGTGTCATCATTAGAGGAGAAGCCAAAACACATGTCGTCCTTAGAGACAAAGCTAAAACACATGCCGTCGTTGGGTGAATTAAGACTGCAAGACGCCTTTCTTACGCGACACTTCAACGCTAACTCGCCGTTGTAAAGTCTTGGTCAGCTAGACACGTGTCAACACCGTGGGATCTTTGGAAAACTATAAATAGGGCCTTAGGGTTCATTTGAAACTCACACCAATTCCTGGAGAATTATAGAAAGAAATAGTGAGAGAAAGTTTAAGAAGAAGTTCTTAGGGATATTCATCTTAAGGTAATCTTAATGGTATAATGCATCTTTATAGTTTTAATTTATTATTTTATAGCTTTACCTAGTAGTTATGCTAGTAAAATGCACTAAAGGATTTACTAATCAAAACTTAAAATCTAGAAGAAATCCAAGTTGATTTTATTTTCAATATATGTAAACTTGTTTGAAATTATACGCTTTTAAAAATGATTCTTTCTAAAGAAATTGCTCGTTATTATGGAATCCCATTTAAGTAATTCCAAAGTTAGGCCCGGTGAAGTTCTGTCTAGATGATATGGTATTTAAGTGGTGCCCCTGTGACCCTCCATCTCTACTGGGAACCGACTGATGAGGAAGGACTATCAATTGAATTCATCAATTATGATCAATGAGTTTTAAAAGTTAACAAATAGGGATTCAGTATTCCTTTAAAAGAAGAGGTTATTATAGCATAAACTGAACCTTAGAACGTGTACTTAAATCTTTATCAGATTAACGTGTGATCGAAGACCAATACCAGTAAATTCGACCTCTATTTTGGGTGAGTACTCTGACATTCCTTGTGTATTTTGATTATATGATATTATGCAAACTATATATATTTTGTGAACTGCTTTTATTCTCAAAATTCATGTGATACCGATGACTGATTCAATTGTGATATGTTTATATTTGTCCATATAAACATACCGATTAAAATGATTATTGAAAAGGATATTGAATATTGAAAATATGATTCGGCCTAAGGGACCTCCTTACTGACTGACCTTCCCAGCTGAGTTATCGCTGGTGTGCCGTAAATAAGGCGTTGTGACGAACTAGTTAGATTGACCCTCAACTAACGGGGTATAATATGGTAGAAGAATACGGTACTAGACTGTAGTTGGCCATTAAAATGATATGATTTAAAGAAAAAAAAAGATATCACATTTGATTTGTTGCATTCGTCTTATTCTGAGCTATCCAATTGTGATATATATACTTTCATTTCAAAAAATATATCTATTTACTACAAGTTCATATCCATATATGTATATGCCTTGTCTTTTGAGTTGAATAGGTATCTATTTTCTAAAAACCCTGGAATGTCTGGAGATTGAACCTCATTCGGCTTTTAGCTGATGTTGTATAAATAATCATTTTTCACGAAACATTTAGGCTCACGGACGGAACGCAAATGGACTATATTGAAGATTTAGCTTTTAGAGCTCTTTTTGTAAAATGTTTATTTAGAACATGTCTGGCTCTCTTATAATAAGGTTTAAATTTTCTCTTAAGTTGTAACTCGTTGTTACTTTTAATATATATGAAGTTTCCTTTAGAAAGCTCAGATGACGTAATTCCTTTACTTTCAGTATTTTACGATTCATAACCATGTGATATATTTCCGTTGCATTTATTTAAGGAAACAATTAAATAAGAATATTTGTTGCCTTGGTGGCATGTCAAGACACTCGTTCCCTAATACTATTTTGGGTCGGGGTCGTGACAGAGGTGGTATCAGAGCATAGTTTATGAACCCGTAGACTACTGAACATAAGTTTCGAACGTTATAGATTTTAAGTTTCCATACATAGGATATATGATTAAATATCCGACTTATGTGATAACCCTCCACATGTATTACAATATATATAATTATTTATATATCATTGTTCTTCTAAATTGCAATCTTGGGCAAGTATAATACATCTTACGTTTGGCCATGACTGTAGAAAATGACCAAGTCAAGATCAACTCCAAGAACTAGTGGTTCGAGTATGGAAGGACTGGAAGGTGCATACAAGGCAATTGAAAGTCTAGCAAGAATTATGGAGCATCAGGTGAATAATGGAGCACCAAGAAATCTTGAACTAAGTAGTTGTACTATTGAACACTTCAAGAAGTTGAATCTGTCGTCTTTTAAAGGTACTCCTAACCCCACTGAAGCAGAAAATTGGGTGATGCAAATGGAAAAGATGTTCGATGTTCTTAAGTGTACAGATGAATAACGGGTTTTATTTGGAACATTCATATTAGAAGGTGAAGCCGAACATTGGTGGAGAATGACTAAGAGAATGCATAGCGAAAGGAATAATCCCATAGGTTGGAATGACTTCTTAGTGATCTTATACGAGAAATACTTGCCGGAAACAGTGCAAGACCAAAAAGCAATTGACTTCATGAGTTTGGTTCAAGGAAATATGACGGTTAGTCAATACGAGGCAAAGTTTACTGAGTTATCCCGTTTTGCACCTCATGTTGTGATAACCGATGTTTTAAGAGCCAAGAAGTTTGAACGTGGGTTAAGGTTGAATATTCGTAGCCGAATTTCCATCATAAAGTTGACATCATATAATGACGTGGTGGCTAGGGCAACAATAGCTGAGAAGGATAGTGAAGAATATAATCAGGTTAGAGAGGGGAAGAGGAAGTTTGGAGAACAAAGAGGAAGGAACCCCAATAATAAACCCATTAGGACTATACCTAATATAGGATAACCTTTAGTAAACAAACCCTTTAATGTTGATAAATGCCAACGTTGTGGTAATATTCATAGAGGGCGACCGTGTTACTTGGAGACGGGGAGTTGCTTTAAGTGTGTCCAAAAGGGACATAAAATGCGAGATTGTCCTAACAAAGGAAAGGTGGCAACAAAGACTTCTAATGACAATAAGGATCAGGGCAAACAAGGTAGAGTCTTTAATCTTTCCGATGCAAAAGCTTCTAATGCAGTAGTGTCAGGTACACTTTCTATATGTACCCAACCTTTTCAAGTTTTAATTGATCCTAGTTCTACCCATTCATTTGTGTTTGTGCATTTTGTTAATTGCTTTCCTAATATTCCTGAATCCTTGAATCATATCATACACGTTTCTACTCCTTCGGGTAAGTTATTGACGGGAACATTAGTATATAAGTCTTGCCCTATAAATGTCAGTAGTCATAAACTATTCGCTGATTTGATAGTTTTAGACATAAGAGATTTTAAAGTCATTTTGGGGATGGATTGGTTAGCATCATATCATGCTAGGGTGGATTGTTTTGAGAAGAGAATTATTTTCCAAATTCCTAACCAACCAGAATTCAGTTTTGAAGGAACTAGCATCTTATCTCCCATGCGTATTATCTCTGCAATGCAAGATTGTAGTTTTCTTAAGAAGGTATGTCAAGGATTTTTTGCCAGTGTTATTGATTTACAAACAAAAGAGCCTAGTTTAGAAGATATTCCTATAGCTAAGCTTTTTCTAGATGATTTGCCCAGTCTACCTCCTAGTAGAGAAGTAGAATTTACCATTGACCTTGTTCCTGGAACTACACCAATCTCAAAACCACCTTATCGCATGGCACCTTTAGAATTAAGGGAATTAAAAGTTCAATTACAAGATCTCTTAGACAAGGGTTTTATTAGACCTAGTATATCCCCTTGGGGTGCTCCAGTGTTATTTATTAAAAAGAAGGATGGGACAATGAGGTTATGTATAGATTATCGTGAACTAAATAAGGTGACCATTAAGAATAAATACCCCTTAGCTCATATAGATGATTTGTTTGACCAACTGCAAGGTGCGCAAGTATTTTTGAAGATTGACCTTAGGTGAGGCTATCACCAATTGAAGATTAAGGAAAAGGATATTTTGAAATCAGCTTTTTGTACTAGATATGGTCACTATGAATTTCTTGTGATGCCATTTGGATTAACTAATGCACCAACCTCTTTTATGTATATGATGAATAGAGTGTTTAGGAAATATCTGGATCAGTGTGTGGTTGTTTTCATTGATGACATCCTTATTTATTCCAAAGGTATTGAAGAACACGAGAAGCATTTGGAGATAGTATTACAAATCCTTAGGAAAGAGAAATTATATGCGAAATTAAAAAAGTGTGAATTTTGGTTGCCTAGTGTTTCTTTTCTAGGATATGTTATATCTAAGGAGGGAGTGTCGGGTGATCCTCAAAAAATCGAGGCTATACTAGATTGGCCAAGACCAAATAATGTGACGGAGATTCGTAGTTTCCTAGGATTAGAAGGTTATTATCGAAGATTTGTTGAAGGATTTTCTAGTATTGTCAAACCTCTGTCTAGGTTAACGCAAAAGAAGGTGAAATATGAATGGTCTAAGGAAGTTGAGAATAGTTTTCAAGAACTTAAGAATCGATTAGTAACTGCCCCAATTTTGACTATTCCTTCCGGTACAGGAGGATTTGTGATTTATAGTGATGCTTCTAAAAATGGTTTGGGATGTGTGATAATGCAAAATGAAAAAGTAGTAGCTTATGCCTCGAGACAGTTAAAACCACATGAGCAAAATTATCCAACCCATGACTTAGAATTAGCAGCGGTAATTTTTGCTCTTAAGATTTGGAGACATTATTTGTATGGTGAGACTTGTGAGATTTATACCGATCATAAGAGTTTGAAATATATATTTACTCAGAAGGAATTGAATATGAGACAAAGGAGGTGGTTAGAATTGATGAAGGATTATGATGTAAATATTCACTATCACCCGGGGAAAGCTATTGTAGTTGCCGACGCTTTGAGTAGAAAGTCTACACCAAATTTAGCATGTCTTATTACCAACCAGGAAGATCTATTGAAAGATTTGATAAGTAATTGCAAACTTACAAATACAACCCACGTTGATGGAAAGAATTAAAGTTGCACAAGTAAATGACCCACAACTGAAGAAGTTAAAAGAAGAGGTTATTGAAGGAAAGAGAATTAAATTTGCGATAAGAAATGATATAAGGTTTGGAAATAGAGTGTGTATACCGGGTGATGCTTAACTAAGGAGGCAGATTTTGGAGGAAGGTCATTACTCGAGATTCACAGTTCATCCCGAAAATACCAAGATGTATAGAGATCTTCGAGAAGTGTTTTGGTGGAATAACATGAAAAGGGAGATAGCAGAGTTTGTATCTCGGTGTTTGATATGTCAACAAGTAAAAGCAAAACATCAGAAACCATCAAGATTATTATAACCTTTACCTATCCCTGAGTGGAAATGGAAACATATTACCATGGATTTTGTGACAGGGCTTACAAGGAGTTCCAATGGTAATGGTTCCATTTGGGTAATTATTGATAGGTTAACTAAATTTGCTCATTTTCTTGCCATTAAGATTACCCATTCCTTAGAAAAGTTAGCTAAATTGTATATACAGGAAATTATTAAGCTTCATGGAACCCCAGTTTCAATTATTTCTGATCGTGACCTTAGATTCGTTCCTCGCTTTTGAAAAAGTCTACAAGTAGCCATGGGAACAAAATTGAATTTCAGCACCGCTTTTCATCCTCAAACAGACAGACAATCTGAGAAAAATATCCAAACCTTAGAGGATATACTTAGGGCATGTGTACTTGATTTGAAGGGGAATTGGGACAATAATTTACCATTTGTGGAATTTGCATATAATAATAGCTATCAAGCAAGTATTCAAATGGCTCCGTATGAGGCAATCTATGGTAGAAGGTGTCGTTCTCCCGCATGTTGTGTAGAAGTTGGAGAAAGAAAATTATTTGGACCAGAATTGATTCAAGTCACAACAGTGAAAGTGAAATTGATACAAGACCGATTCCAAATCGCTCAAAGCCGTCAAAAGAGTTATGTTGACAATCGACACTAACCGTTAGAATTCTAAAGAGGAGACTATGTTTTCTTACGAGTATCACCGACAAAGGGAGTAATCCGATTTGGGAAGAAAGGAAAGTTAAGTCCAACATACATAGGGCCTTTTGAAATCCTTGAAAGGGTAGGTGTTGTTACATATAGAATAGCCTTACCCCCTGAACTCTCTAGTGTGCATAATGTCTTTCATGTTTCAATGATGAAGAAATACATCCCTGATCCAGCACATATCTTTAGTCACGAGCCTCTTCAAGTTAGAGAAGATTTGACATACATTGAGCATCTAGTGTAAATCTTGGACCATAAAGATCAAATATTACGAACTAAGGTTATTCCACTAGTCAAAGTATTATGGAGGAATCATTCTGTTGAAGAAGCAACATGGGAGCGGGAAGATGAAATAAAAGGGCGATATCCATACCTTTTTGGAAATTAATGTAAGTAAAGTTTGGGGACCAAACTTGTTATAAGGAGGGTAGGATGTAATGATCCCATTTTCTTATGCCAGTATATAATTGTCTTCTTTCAATTTCGCCACACTTACTATCTAATAATGATATATTATTACATATATGATATATTGAGTTCTTAATATGACAAAGACCATTTTTAAATTTGAAGAATCAATGGTAAAATGGGTCAAATTGAGATTTTATGGCACATTCTAAGCTAAGTGATAAGTTTTGGGGTAGAAAATATAATTTTATGAAACTTTAGGAACTTGGTTTTAATAAAGAAAGTTTCAGGGACAAAAATGAAAAATAAAATGGGCCTTTTTGTAAATAAAATATGTTTAGGGACCTAAAAGAAATATTGAAAATATATTGTGTGAAATTATCAAAATGCCCTTCAGGTGCAAAATGACCCTTATACCCTTAATACCTTTACACCTCGTGCTCGACACCTCGTGCTCGGTTTTGACACCTCCACTGTACACGTGTCGTCATTAGAGGAGAAGCCAAAACACGTGTCGTCCTTAGAGACAAAGCTAAAACACGTGTCGTCGTTGGGTGAGTTAAGACTGCAAGACGCCTTCGTTACGCGACACTTCAACGCTGACTCGCCGTTGTAAAGGCTTGGTCAGCTAGACATGTGTCCACACCGTGGGATATTTGGAAAACTATAAATAGGGCCTTAGGGTTCATTTAAAACTCACACCAATTCCTTGAGAATTATAGAAAGAAATAGCGAGAGAAAGTGTGAGAAAGTTTAAGAAGAAGTTCTTAGGGATATTCATCTTAAGGTAATCTTAATGTTATAATGCATCTTTATAGTTTTAATTTATTGTTTTGTAGCTTTACTTAGTAGTTATGCTTGTAAAATGCACTAAAGGATTCACAAATCAAAACTTAAAATCTAAAAGAAATCCAAGTTGATTTTATTTTCAATATATGTAAACTTGTTTGAAATTATACGCTTTTAAAAATGATTCTTTTTAAAGAAATTGCTCGTTATTATGGAATCCCATTTAAGTAATTTCAAAGTCAGGCTCGGTGAAGTTGTGTCTACATGAGATGGTATTTAATTGGTGCCCCTGTGACCCTCTATCTCTACTAGGAACCGAATGATGAGGAAGGACTATGAATTGAATTCTTCAATTATGATCAATGAGTTTTAAAAGTTAACAAATAGGGATTCAGTAATCCTTTAAAATAAGAGGTTATTATAGTATAAAATGAACCTTAGAACGTGTACTTAAATCTTTATCAGATTAACGTGTGATCGAAGACCAATACCAGTAAATTCGACCTCTATTTTGGGTGAGTACTCTGACATTCCTTGTGTATTTTGATTATATGATATTATGCAAACTATATATATTTTGTGAACTGCTTTTATTCTCAAAATTCATTTGATACCGATGACTGATTCAATTGTGATATGTTTATATTTTTCCATATAAACATACCAATTAAAATGATTATTGAAAAGGATATTGAATATTGAAAATATGATTCGGCCTAAGGGACCTCTTTACTGACTGACCTTCCCAACTGGGTTATCGCTGGTGTGCCCTAAATAAGGCGTTGTGACGAACTAGTTCGATTGGCCCTCAACTACCGGGTTATAATATGGTAGAAGAATACGGTACTAGAGTGTACTTGTCCATCAAAATGATATGATTTAAAGAAAAAAAAAAAGATATCACATTTGATTTGTTGCATTCGTCTTATTCTGAGTTATCCAATTGTGATATATGTACTTTTATTTCAAAATATATATTTATTTACTGCAAGTTCCTATCCATATATGTATATGCCTTCTCTTTTGACTTGAATAGGTATCTATTTTCTAAAAACCCTGGAATGTCTGGAGATTGGACCTCGTTCGGCTTTTAGCTGATGTTGTATAAATAACCATTTTTCAGGAAACGTTTAGGCTCACGGACGGAATGCAAATGTACTATATTAAAGATTTAGCTTTTAGATCTCTGTTTGTAAAATGTTTATTTAGAGCATGTATGGCTCTCTTGTAATAAGTGTTAAATTTTCTCTTAAGTTGTAACTCGTTGTTACTTTTAATATATATGAAGTTTCCTTTAGAAAGCTGTGATGACGTAATTCCTTTACTTTCAGTATTTTAACATTCATAACCATGTGATATATTTCCGTTGCATTTATTTAAGGAAACAATTAAATCAGAATATTTGTTGCCTTGGTGGCATGTCAAGACACTCGTTCCCTAATACTATTTTGGGTTGGGGTCGTGACATGTTTGGGTTCCGGGGACTTTTTGGACCAGTAGGGACTCGTATTTGTGTATACGGGTCAATTTTGGGTTTAATAAGGGTAAGCCTTATTTCTTCTCTTATAAGACACAAGAGAAAGAGATAAAGGAAAGAAAGAAAGAAAGAAAGAAAGAAAGAAAGAAAGAAAGAAGAAAAAAGAGAAAGAAGTAAGAAAAGGGAGAAAAAGAGGAGACCCAGGCCAAACTCCAACGGATTTCGACACATGATCGTCGGTTTTATCCAACCTGCACTACAAAAAAAGTTGTTTTTAAGACAGAGGCCTTTGAGATGGCTAAAATTTGGGTCTCTAAAAGTTACCTTTTGAGACGGGTAAAATTAGCCGTCTTAAAACTTATAGTTTTTAAGACAGCTAATTTTACCCGTCTAAAAAAATATACCTTATGAGACGGCATATTAATAGCCGTCTCAAAAAGTATACTTTTTGAGACGGTTAAAACAAATTTGGTTTCCCCCTTTACCGATTTTAACCAATTTGGTTTTCCCCCTCTTTCTATTAGCCAAATAAAATATAAAAAAGAAAGGAAAAAGAGACAAACAAAAACAACTCAAGCGTGGCTGATTCCATCTCCTTCTTCTCCACGCAGCTCTCTCTCTTCATTCAGCCCCCATGTTGATTTCCATCGAAGTTCTACTTATCTAGGTTAAGTAATTTAGGATCTACAAATGTATTTCTTTATTTATGCGTTTAAGATTTGTAGTAGATGAGTATGAGAGTCGATTAGCTTTTTGATTTAAAGTTGTGGTTGATTTGGATCTGAGAATCTGAACAATGGACCCTTTCATTTCAAGATCTAATTAGGTATATTTAGTTTTGATTTAGTTTTGTGTCTTAGCATTTAGATTTGGTTTGTTGATTTTTTTAAGGTATTAGGTGAAGTGTCTGTTTTGAATCTGACTCTATTGTATTTATTTTCTTACAAACAGTCACATTAGGTTTTACAACAATTTGTAAATTGTTTGTTTTCTCTTATAGGTTGATTTTACATAGTTGAGCATATATCACCCATGATAATGTGTTGGTTATATTTTTCTTTTGTATTCACCTCTGTAGATGCTATTGATTGTATTTGTATTTTGTAATTGAAAAATAGAAAATAATGAAATCATTGTAGTATTGGTGAATAGTTTTATTATACGATCATTCATTATCTTCTTACTATGCAAATATTATCTAAAAGAAGTATAATACACAAATTAGAAGTAAAAGTTTCATATTGAACAATATATTCAACTTTATTCCGTGAGTTATAGTTCGAGCATGTAGATTGTGGTAGTTTGTGGAAAAACACATTTGTTTTTCATATTTGGCTCAATCCCTAATACACATGTTTTTTATTTATGGGTATTTGATAGGGAGATACTGTTTGCATTACCGTTTTTCATTCATTTTGAAACATATTATCGAAGCCCGAGCATTTAAGTTACGACATTGAATTGATACGGATGCGAGGTAATTTTAGTTCTTAATTATTGATCTATATCATTATTTTTGGACAAAAACGTTTTGTACATACGATTTATAGTGATGATATGAAGTTGATGGTGAGCCAATTGAAAACTTGGATTGATTTGTAGTGGTGATAGGAGGTTGAGGGTGAGCTAATTGAAAACTCGGATTGCCAATTGGTTGTTGTAGTATGTTTTTATATCAATATAAGATAATATTTGTTTACTAGTTTGTATGAATTTTAGTTAGATTATTGATATGTTTGTTTATAATTAATAGTCTAATTCAACTGGGCGGGTTTTGGTGGGGACCCACCACGCACCAGCCCCTAATGGGGGGATTTTGGGTAAATAAACGGGTGATCGGGTCGGGTTTGAAATAAAAAAAAACGTCAAGTTCGAGGCATGGTGGGTTTTGTATAGAAAAAGTCTTGTTTAAGGGTATTATTACAAGTATTCTAGTTAAATCTATACACCTTAGTTAGTTTGGCACATACTCTTAGTTAGAGGACTTCAATATTTTACTAGTTTAACGTTAAAAAACCTTAAAATCCGATAAAATACTTGAATAAAATAAGTTATAAAATATCATAAAAATGTTTTAGGGTGGGTTCGGGTTCCTCACGAGATTTTTAAACGGGTTTGGGGTGGGGGTGGGGTCAAAGGTTTGGGGCGGGGTAACGGGGTCACATTTGGCCAAATCCTCCTCATTTCCATCCCTAAGTGTTACACTTGCCAGTCAATTAAAGCGCACCACTCCCAATGCTGGACTTTATACGCCCCTTCTAGTCCACCGCCAACAGGATGAAATGGGAGTCGTTGCAAGTTCTTAACAATTCTATATATCAGATGTGCTTAGGGCGATAATAAAATAGGATTTTGAATTATGTGTTCTAACCTATTGCTTAATATGCCAGGATGAACATTGTATTCCTTAGCAAAGACAAAAGGAACAATTCCTTATGGAAGGATTGTCTGTAAATACATAGATTTAAGAATCTATGTATTGCCGAAATCTGTTGAAAAAAGAAGAAGAATATGCCTACTATTGACTTCTAAGGCATAGATTCAATTTTATGTAAACTTTACTGAGCTAAGACCATCTCTAGAGGATTATGAAAAATGATAAAATAATCGCTCCATGTAATATTGTATTTTACAAAAAATGCAAAAATTTAGCATAACGGTTGGTTTTTCGCCAACCAATATGCCAAAGGTCCATTTAGGTGGCACTCTGAAGATGTCCAATACATATGATATACAAAAACGCTCCTATGCAAACTTACTCAAGGACTCGGTTCAAAATGACATCATTTTGCACCAAAATGTGCATTCATTTTCTAAAGACAATAAATAAATAAAAGAGAAATGCTGATTTTGGTTTAAAACTAAGCCGCTTTAGCCTAAGTCTGTAAGTAAGTCCTCACTTCATAAGATATATTCCAAACAAAGCTAAACTTGAAAAAATTTAGTGTTTACCTTTCGACCAAAAAGAACACACGCAAGATTTGATCAAATCAACACCGATACTCGAGTTAGAGCGTTGATCACCATTTTCTCCTATGAGCAATGTTAATTTGTTGACCCTCTTATGAGAGTTAACATATGAGAAATCCTCTGAGAAATCTTAATTTGTTGACCCCCATGTGATAGTTAAGAAGCCTTGAGAGCATGGTAGTATATAGCCTCAAATATGTCTTTGTTCAGATATTCAGCCTACAATTCAAAAAAAAAAATAGTACACTCATATGATCCTATTCGGATTTTTCAACAGATAAGGTAAATCACTGTATATGGGATTAAAGTTATTAGAAACTAAGTGCGTAAGATTTTTCAACAGATAATGTAGATCAAATTGCTTTCGATTAAAGTGAATATGATTCCTGATTATAAATGTAAATCACTGTATAGGGGAGAATAAAGAAACCGACCTGGGGACCCATCGTAGGATTCAGGTCCCGGATCGACCCGGGGAGAGGGGATCCAGAGTTGGTCAGGTGTATGAGAGAAAAAACAAACCCTACGCCTACTATATCAAACAACAGTTTGGGCTTATCCTTCCATGTAATAGTGACAACAGAGTGTGGGTGGACCCATGGGAGACTATAGTCTTGGCCTCCCTAGATTTGGTGCTTCCATTTAGCACATTGCATAGTAATTTCTTAATCATAGAGAGCCTCCTCGGGCCTTTAATTGCAGCACCAGTTTCCTCATCGGTTACCTCCATAACAGCTGCGGCCCGCGTGTTGTGGGTCCACACCTCAACATTAAGCATATTGCATTTGAGGTGGATGAGACCGCACTCACCTCCAAGAGTAACCCTGGCCGGTCGCTGCCAATTAACTCGAACGACGTGTAGTCCGTGGACGATTTTACCCCGATGGATCTTCTTATGGAGGAGGTAAAATTTGAATCTGGTCCAAGAGCCTGAAGATAAACCAAATGGTTAAGTCCATAGATTGAAACTTTTCAAATAAAAAATGACATAATTATTTATACCATACATGTAAATTCAATCTAGAAAAGTTTCCAACAATGTTTCATCGATATGTGACTAGTGAATTATGGGAAATTTTTCTTTTTCTTGTTTTTGTAAGTCTTCTTTTTTGGGTGTAAAAAAAAAATTGTACCTCAAAATTTATGATGAAAAGTAAGAATTTCCCATGAATTGCTAATGTTACATCTTACCGTATTCAGGAAATATAATATTGAGTACTCAACTCAAATAAACAAAGACAAAATGTGAAAATGAATACTTGATAACTTCTTACATTCAGAATCACAGTGGTGATTTCTCTCCACAGCAAGATCAAAAAGCGTGTCAAAAATAGGATCAAGCCATGACTGGACAGCAACACGAGCAATCTCTTTAGCTGCCTCTGTAATTCCCCTACCCCCACCTCGACCAGCGTGGGCAAGTAATATATTAAGTGTTTTTAAAAGTAAATAATATGAAGATGATTTAGAGAGGAATGAATCGATATTTCAATTACAAATTCATGTTTGTTTCATATACCATTAACGTGATTAATCCCTCTCTCAATTTTATTATTGTATAATTAATTTGATTATGAATGTTATATGTACGTACACAGATTCATGGTACGGAAATGTCGGCTTTGTTTGAATATGTGCGATATCATTGTCAAGGAATATCACTTGAGAAACAACCATTCATAACACGAGTGGAAGACGATTTAGAGACACATATATTAATATCCCACCGGAGTGAGGTGTTACAACCCCAACCAACGACCCTAGTGGCACCCAATAAGAGACGTTAATGACCCATATCAACTAGGTAATAACACATCTTTATTCTATTTTTTTATATGTATGTGATGGTGTGTTAGGTAAGATATATATTGTGGATATTCTGCTCTTAGTTTTTTTTATAATGTTGTGGCTATTTCTTTCATTTTTGAGTTAATTTTTATGTTTAAACAGGTTGGTTTTCATAAATAAACAAAGGAGACTCTATCGAATTTTTTTAGAAATATTAAGTGTTTAAAAGTTAATATGAAGATTTACAAATTTGAGGTACTATTAAAAAAGATTACTTCCTTGTTTAAGGTAACTGACACTAATAAATTTTATTGCAGGTCGAAATTTTTTGTGGACAAGGCAAGTCATTGAAGTCATTTTGATGGAGGTTGTATGGTTCAAGATTGCGAGTTTACTTTGCTTACATTATTTTATTTTAGGAATAGACGGGATTTTATGTATTTGTTTCTAATGAGACAAGTGAAATTTTGTAGAGATATTTAGTTTGGTGGGCACAGTGTTGAAATTGTTTATTTTATCTTTGTATGAACTCTAATTTTAGTTGAATGGAAAATTGTGTGTTATATTTGTTGAAATGAGATGTCAAATATGTCATATATTATTTTTAAGAGTTTTCGTTTAAAAGTATATTGAGCATATTATGGAATGGATGAAATTTTAATTGTGGCTCAAAAATTATTAAAGACGGCGTCTTTGCCGTCTCAAAAAGGTTCCATAAACGAGGACCTTTTAAAACGGCAAAGTTAGCGTCTAAAAAAACTCTTTTGGGACGGTTGTTTCCGTCTCTAAAAATAACTTTAAAAGACGGTTTTTAGCCGTCTCAAAAGGGTCCTATAAGCAATGACCTTTTGAGACAGTGTATTTACCGTCTTAAAAATACTTTTTGAGACGGCATTTGCCGTCTCCAAAATCTCTTAATATGGGGGTTTAATACTACGCCCATTTGTCGTCTCAAATGGCATCACAAAAGGCTTTTGAGATGGCCAGAGGAATTTTTGAGACGGCTGGAGCACCGTAGTAAAAAACAGTTTTGTTTGTAGTGCATGCAAGTGTTTAACTTGATTTAATAATTTAAGTGTGTTTATTGTTCATATTATAGTTGTTGTGAAAACAATAAGATATTGGGTTTTGGATTCTTACACAAAATGGGTTTTTGGAAGATGACGTCACATGATTTTGATGTGATAATAATCCCACATGAAATCTAAGTTAAAATCCATGTTAATTGTATATAATATGGTGAGAAATTGGAAGAAACGAAAATGGTGGATTTAATGGAATTAGGGTTTAATTCTTAGATAAATTGATGAATCCCAAGAATAACTTGGCATGTTGGGTAAATCATAGTGTGTAAATGTTATTAATGAGGTTGGGTGATGTTAGAATCCATAAAATTTTGGTTGGATGAGTGTTAGAGTGAATTTCGTAGAAAGCAAAAATCTGGACAGACTCGACCAGTCTGAATTTAGGTTACCAGATCGGTCCATTTATGACCGAACCGGTTCGTTTTTCTTGGGAATCGAATCGGTCTGATTTTGACAGAAAAACTGGAGAAGTTTTCTTAGACTAAAAGGATTCACTACAACAAAATGGTCAAATTGGCACCCTTTAAGTGCTTAGCCTTATCACGGTCATTGACCATGACAAAAAAATACGCGTTTTTTATCACCGTCATTAGCCGTGACAAGGCCGTGACAAAGGTTTATCACGATCATTGACCGTGGCAAGTCCGTGACAGGTACAATTGCCACGGACTTGTCACGGTCATTGACTGTGACAAGCCTATAAAGTTCTCACGGTCAATGACTGTGACATGTCCGTGACAATTATATCAGTAAAAAACCCTCCCTCTTATTTTTTTCCCACCGATTTTGTTCCCTCCATTTCTCTCTCTCTCTCTCTCTCTAGCGGTTGCTCTCTCTCTCTCTCTTTCTACAACTTTGGTATGTTTTCTCTCTCTATTTCTCCTCCATTTATGTATATGTGTATGTATATGTGCGTGTGTGTATATATGTGTGTGAAAATGTGCATGTATGTGTGTGTGTGTGGTGTATATATACGTGTGTGTGTGTGTTGGGGGGGGGGGGGGGGGAGGCAGCAGGGCTGGGGGAGGGGAGGGGGGTGTATGTGCGTGTGTGTGTTTGCGTGTATATATATATATATATATATATATATATATGTGTGTGTGTGTGTGTGTGTGTGTGTGTGTGTGGTGGGCAGGGGCGGGGGAGAGTGGGAAAGGGCAGCCGGGGGGGAGGGGGAGGGCAGGGCGGGGGGTGTGGGGGCAGGGGGTGTATATGTGCATGTGTGTATTTTTTTAATTAAATTTTTATTGGTTTATTAGATATTACCCCTCATATTGTAGTGTCCCTTGTAAAATAATTGATTGTATTAATATTGATTGGTTGTTAATTTTTTTTGTAAATTAATAATTGGTGCCCCTTTCATATGCAAGTAGGATTTCCCCTCATTGTAAATTAGTAAATTAATAATTGTATACTTTAATTGTTAGTTTAGTTGATGAAAAGAATTAATTGAGTAGATGAATTAGAAGGAGTACGGGATACACATTTGTTGTTGCCATTGCGGTTAGATTATAGTGGATCGATGTTGGGTTGGTTAATTTTAAAAGTGGCATGACCACTGGATTATTGTCCATATGGGGGTGGAATTTTTCAACTTTTTTTAAAAATTACTTTGTATAATGAACAATATATATATATAACATGATAATTAAATGAAACATACTTGAAATTACATATAGTGCGCATAGATACTAGCCTTCTAGTTCTTATGCGTACGCATTCAATAGCCTTTAGACCCGTTCGAGAGTCATTATCCCTGTAATGAGATCTCTCGAATTGTCCCGTTTGGACAGTTTGGGACTGCATAATTTATGTATAATAATATTCTTTGTGGCTTAAAGGTGTTACTTTTGGAGGAAGTTCTGCAGTCGTATCCTAATGTTCTCTGGGTACATACTAGTTTAACAACTGTGACTGTTATTTCAATTGATCAATTGAAATAACACTCACACTTGCCAATCTACGTCGTGTACTTGGAGAACTACGGGGATATGCTGTCAAATTTTTCTCAAATTGTAACAATAAGCATGAGCTGTTAAGTATATTATAGAAAAATGCGATCTTGAATGGGATAGGACCACTCACCCTTTAGAGGAGATGGAGGAAATAGAAATTTCTATTATAAATTGTAATTTAAAAATCGAATATAAATAAGACATAATTAAATGAAACATACTATAAATCTATGCTTCTTACCTTTATAAATCTACGTTTATAAATCGAATATAAACATACTATACTAATCCATAAATATACGCTTCTTACCTTTAATAGGTAATTAGTTGTGGTAGCTGTGATGGGATATCCAAAATACAAAGAGTGTATGGGTGAGACAAATAGAATGGGGGATGTGTTTCACAGAGGTGCTAATGAATTTTTGAAATACGCAAAGAGATGTCATAATGATGAAGAGTTTCCATGTTCGTGTGCTAGGTGTAAGAATGGTAAGGTGTTTGAGTGGAAAATAGTTGAACTACAGTTGCTAAAACAGGTTCAATTCTGCCCAGAATTGTCACGGTCATTGACCGTGATAATTTTTTATTAAATGTCATGGGTTTGTTACGGTCCTTAATCGTGTCAAAACTTGTCAAGGACCGTGACATGGCCGTGATAAGTCTGATGAACTTGTCACGATCATTGACCGTGACAAGTCCATGGCAATAAAAGTTGTCACCCCCAGAATTGTCACGATCATTGCCCTTGACAAGTCCAACTTGTCAAGGTCAATGATCGTGACAATTCAACAGATTTGGTGTAGTGATTGGAGAAGAATTTCCTTTTTGTAGATACGTAGGGGATCTTAAATAGAGTGCGAGGACCTCTAAAAGAGTAAATGGGTGATAAATAAGTCTCTTAGTGGGAAAGATCCGAGGTTTAAATTTAGGAATGTTTAGGACAATCGACATTCGAGTAATTATTCGGCGGGTTTGTATGTATATATTTATGCGTGTAGAATATATATATATATATATATATATATATATATATATATATATATATATATATATATATATATATATATATATATGCGGAATATGTATGAGTAACTCCTATGGTGGGAGTAGGATGATTTAAGAATACTAGCTAGACGTGATACGCTATTATTCGGAAATAAGAAATGTGAAAATTATATCATAAGTGAGTAAATATTTATGGGATTAAAGTAAGCTGTGTGTATACTTATAAATTTATTACGAATTGGTATATTCGAGATTATAGGCTAATGCCAAGTGTGATAGGCAGAAATAGTTTGATTCAATGATATATATATATATATATATATATATATATATATATATATACACTAGGGTATGCCCGTGCCTGAAGGCACGCTGATAATCGCAAAACGACGAAAATTTTCAAAGTGCGTAATTGTACAAAGGAAAAAATTTCATTCCCTAACAAAGCAAAATTTAGTTTTAAAACAATGGTCATATTCTCCTTTGTTTATAGGGCTATTCACTGCTTAACTAATAATAAATAGTCCAACAACATTCATCCAGTCTAAATTTATCAAATGAACTTGCAATGTGAATCAAATTAAAATAGTGTCAATTTTAAAAAAAAGGACACAGTCTCCTTTGTTTAATAACCAATCGTACAATATTCAAAAACTCCAAATAGTTCATCCAAAGTACATAATCATAAAATGACAAAAATTTCTGAAATACGTACTCGAAAAACGGAAAATTTATGTTTTTATGGGTGTTTACTTCCTTTCATGGGTGATTAATTCTTACTTATTTTTCTTAAATTTAGGGGTTCTATATAAATAAAATAAAATAAATGTGTGACTATTAAAAGAACTCACATTCAGAAATTATTCTTTAACTTTCTATTATATAATGAAAAATCTTGAACTTGAAGAAACATTCAAGTTAATATGAAGATTAATGAATTTAACTCAAATAATAATTAATTATGCCAAAATCTAAAGGACAAAATCATACCTGACAAAATTGAAGCAACCATAAATAATTGAAAAACAATGACCTCCTTTAATACAGGTTTAGAAAAGAAAATAATGGATTTAAAATACCCAACTATTTATTTGTCAACAAAAGAAGCTCAAGCATTCTCATGCTACATAATTCTTCACTTAATATTATTGGCTCTACAACAAAAGGATCTCTCACATTCAATAAGAAGCTTTTGGCTACATCTCAAAATCAGGAACATTGAGAAACATTATATATATCCATCTTAGGTGCATAGTAAAAATTAACTCTTAGAAAAGTGAGCTAAAAAATTAGCGATAAACATCTAGAATAAAAAATATCAAATCCCCCTTTATCGGACCAAACCAAGACCAAGCATCTCTTCTCTCTCTCTCTCTCTCTCTCTCTCTCAGCGTACCCGAATCGTAGCTGAGTCCAATCATAACCCACCTTAAACCAACCATAGTTTGACCCATGCACATCTCAATCCCCATGCCATAACCATTTTATTTAATTTTGCAACAAAATGAAACTTAGGGAGGAGAGACCCAAAATTTTGTTTCGGAAATTTTAAAACAAATGATGAAAGTTTTTTTCTTATGAAACTCTTAAATTTTGGGCCTTCAACACAGGTGGTCTCCTCTCAGAACCGTGCAACCTAAGGGAATAAAAAGATGGATGCTTAAATAAGGTGGAATTAATATTGGGTCAAATTTTCTCTATACCCATACCCATGGGAATAAAACAAAACACAACAATTTTAATTGGAAAATTATGGCCCAGACCAAACTCCTCTTCTTTAAATGCATTAAAGTTTCAAAGAAACTGTAGCTGCAGCTAAGAGACAACCTTCACCGACAAACATCTCAACCCCAACAAACCATTAGTGTCCTATTTGCCAAGAAACTCGAAGTAACTGTCCAAACTATTTGTGCATGGACCGATAATTGAATCGTCGGAGCTTCTGCCAGCAAGGAAGAGACCACCTCCCAAGCCCACCATACCTGAAGAAAAACCTCACAACATAAATGAAACTTGATCAGATATGAAACAAAACCTCGCAACAAAAATGAAACATAAAAGCCACAAATTCTCGAGGAGAGAGAAACTTGAAAAGCCACAAATTCAAACAACACTTCCTGCAATGATAAGGAAAACAACAATAGTTTAGTCATTAGAATGTATAACAAAGCAAAGAGAAGAAATGGGTCAAACTAGTGGACACGAAACCAAGAAATAAATGAAAACAAAACTATAATCTCCCCAAACAATCCCTACAAGACAAAAAACTAATAAACATCAGATCTGAAATGGATAGAAAGAAAGGATACCTCCAGCAGTGCTTGAAATGGACAAAATTATAAGCACAATACAACATTTGATCAAATGGTCAAAATTATAATCTTCGAAATGGAAAAATTACAAACTATTCAAAAATAAAAGATAAACACCATGGGTGAGAAACCCATCTCCCCAACTTAAAGCATTTTCCTGATACAGTAAACAAAAATGAAAAGGGGAACCTCAAACGACCGAGAAAAATATGTTGGGTATTAAGTGTTGAGAAAGAGATATTATTACTGGAGGTACATATAACTTTCGGTCGAGATAAATCACCTGCTCTGTTCTGCTCTGTTTTGCTCAAATATTATTGATTTATATTTCGGGTATTGTTGATGTTGAAAACACCAGGGAAAATTTTGCACACCAAATGTCTTTTGGTCCTAGATAAAGACATCCACGGCTTGTGTTTCTTTGGCGTACTTTCTATTTCATGAACCTTTTTTGGTCTTAGAAGATCCCTTTTCGACATTGGACTTATCACAAACGACAATGATTTCTCCTTTTTTCTACAGCCCTAAATCATTAAAACCTGGCCATTTCCTAATCCTAAATGAACAATGCATGTGTTCTCTTCCAATGAAAATAGGGCTGGAGTTACATTAGCGACATCAGGTTTTTCTCTACCTCAGCTCTAGCTACAAATCCAAATAAAGAGGTTTAAGGAGATAGAGAAGCTTGAGGATGGAGAATCTTGAAATCAAGTTTATAAAGAGAGAAAAATGTCTGGCTTGATATTTTCAAGATAAGTGCGTCAAAGATATCCCTCTCGAGCCTTGTTCCCTATCAAGGAATTAATTAGCTCGATCCTTAGCGTGTAAGGTGCAAATGATCTTTTTGTCCAAAAAATCCTTTTAATGTCAAAGCATTTACAATCGTTAGATTCAAATTCGTAAGAATCAATCCTTGCCTTTAATTAGTATAACTATTCAAAAGTACATATGATGACATCATGAGCCAAACTTGTGATATACATAAATTTTATACTTTATTATATATAAATATATATATAGCATAAAGTCGTGCCTTGGTGTGACGGAAAGTGCCCTCACTAAATCTACGACTGATCTCGGGATCGAAAACGTTAATAAAACAATCACATAATTACATCATTTTCAGCAGGATACATTCTTGATTGAACAATACATCATTTTGTTGGCATCAGATAATCAATTTTTGAAGTAATCTATTGTACGAACCTATCAGTTTACAAAAATTGTAATTTATTTTACATATATACACACACCATGTTTATGTACGTAGACCGTAGTACGAACCTATCATATCAAAAAGTTCGTTTACAACACATAAGTGTAAAAAAAAAAGGGAAATTTTCATATGTTAATATAACTATTCATCGTGTTTAATCCATCATTCATTTATAACGTATTAACTATTATATAACACAAATTAAAAATATTGGACAAAGTTATTTATATAACGATTCATTCTATTTAAGAAATAAAAAATATTCATAACAATACTAATAATTCATTTTGGAGCTCATATAAATACCATAATATCTGTAAAAAAATCTAATTTAAGTCCTAAATTTTTTTTACAACACTATTTAATGATTTTTGAATTTTTTTTACAACACTATTTATAGTCTTTTCAGCTGCCTTAGGCAGATCTTTGGAGGAGACGGCCAGATATTTCACTATATTTTTTAGCCACGCAAACAAACACAAAAGACAAAATCTATTGGCCAGGCACGTTTTTTACTGCCTTAGTGGAGTTCTTGAGCCTTATTTATATCAGATTTTTTTTAAAATCCTCTCGAGCCACGTGCCATCCTTTATAAAAATCTCAAGATCAAAATAACCCTGAAATCTGGAAGCAATTTTATTGTCAGTTTATATTGACAAATTTGATTTTCACCATGAGTATTATGCAAAATATTCAAAAGGAAAATTAAAACCACTAATTAAAAAATCATAAGCATGTAAATAAAAGTTATAATTTTTTCATTTTTTGAAAAGAATAATTTATCTGGAATAGAAAAAATTGCATAGAAAAAAATGAATATTGAATACAAGTAATATTTAGAGGATACTAACGTGTTTTTGAAAAAAAATACCAATTAGAGGAACCTCTTCATTCAAAGATGAACTGATGCTAGGTGTTGTGTTTAATAACACCAGAATGTGAAATGGAATCGTTGCTATAGTTAGAATATAGAGATTTTGAATAAGATGAGATGGAGTCCAAATCGGGAAGATAAACTTAGCTCTCACTTGTGGATTACAGATCAACGTATTAATCCTGGCAGGGGAAAATGGGTTTATTCTCAGGTCTGTGTACTTCAAGACGAACACAAACTATTTGGATATCATTTTCCTGCTCAGAAACAAAAAAACATAGTTAGTCCTGAAAATCATTATGTTAGACGGATGAGTGAGATATGGGTCTTATACACTTCGTCACCAAAACTCCGATCTGAAAAACTCAAAAACAAATATATTTATCATAAATGGTAATAAAAACTTAAATAAGAAAAAAAAACTTTAATGATTCACATGAAACTAAAAAAAATACAGGAAGCGACTATAGTAGAAAAGAATGAAAATTTATATGAAAAAAATTGTAGAAAACAAACACTGACTTGGGCCCTTTTCATTATTTCGGTTTGAGCAAGAAAACCCAATATAAAGTGATAGAGGATTGAGCAAGAAAATGCAAGCCAATTTTAGAACGGAGCAAATGCTTTACTGAACAAATATGAAAAATAAAGCAAACATAACAATAACAGAGGACAAAAAATCAAATACATAAGTAATTTCTATGAGAGAAGAAACAAATTGGAAGTGTTGGGGGTTGTTCATTTCCACAGTCATGTTCTTTGTACTCGTTTTTCTCAAAACCTGAAATTAGCAAACAAAACTAAGTTTTTGTACCAACTGTCTTTAACAACTAAACATATTACCTCAAATGAATAAAATTAGTTTAGATTTAGAATGAACAAAATCGTGTTGAGGGTATTGAAGTATAATCATGTCACGGATCTTTAGTGAAACAAAACGAACAGATCTTTACATCCCAAAACATAAGCAAACTGACAAATGAACATACGTATAAACAAATCTAAAACATAAACAGATCTGTATAGGGGTGCAACTGGTACGAGTTTTTACCATACCGTACCGTTTTGGTCCGAAAAAAATGGTTTTGGTTTCATATTATGAAATACCGAAAACTGATTTTATCGAAATCGAAAATACCGTAAAAATTTTGGTTGGCTTAGGATTTTAGATACAAAAAACCGATTTATCGAATTTACTGTACCGATATCGTACCAAAATTATCGTACCGAAATAACGTACCAAACTTACTGTATATTACCGTACCAATTACAAAATAAAAATTGTATTTTGAAACCCATGCACGCATCATTTTGAAACCCAACACAACAACATAACCTTAAGTTAGGCATTCTTGTTTTCTCTTCTCTCTCTCTATGGCCGACCGCTCACTCTCCTCCCTTCCCTCACTCTCCTCCGACTCACTCTTCCCTCCCCACGTCTCAGCTCCGGCAACAAACCCACCCTTTCGCTTTCGCTATTTTGATTTTTGTTTGGATATGAGTCTATTGATCAAGGAGGCTCATCATCTCGGCTAACTCTCCTTCGGTACTGGCTCCCTCATCTCATAACACTCGACTTCGGCTTCGGTAGAGGACAACCGATTAGTTTGATCTCATCTCACTATCATCCATCTCCAACAGAGGTAAACCGGTCATTTTGGTCTCGTCTCACTCTCCTCCGGCTCCGACAAAGGCAAACCGGTTAGTTTGGTCTCGTATCTATTTAAATCTATTGTTCCAAATGCTACAAATGCTAGAAATTGTACCTGTTTGTGTATGTTTCTAATTGTTCCAAATAACTATAACAGCTAGAAATGATAGAAATTATAACAGGTAGAAATGAGTATATCGAAATATATACCAAATTTACCGAATGCATTAACCGATTTGAAATTCTGGTATATACCGGGAAAAAACCGAATTGAAACCAAAATTACCGAAACCAAAAAAAAAATGAAAAAATCGAAAAATCGGTCGGTTTGGTTTTGGTTTTGGTTTTTATTTTGATGTACCGATCGGTAAATTGGTACGGTACAGTTTTACCATATAGAATGTGGTTTTGCTATTGGTAAGGGGTCGTTACCGATCATACCGTATCGGTTGCACCCCTAGATCTGTACAATGGCAGAAGTAAGGAGCTCGGAGGGGTTATGCGGCAGTGAGGTAGTGCGGAGTAGAGGCGGTTGGTGGTTAGGGAGGCAACGCGGAGTAGATCAAACTTCCGATTGGTGGTTAGGGTGGCAGTGAGGAGGGGTAGGGGTTGGGCGCCTTTGAGATAAGCCCTGATCCAAAAAAAAATGATTGATATGAGAAGTTACCAAAGCTCAGTAAGTGAGCATTTATACCTAGGCATTTTTTCAACAGTATATACCTGAGATTCAAGCAAGAGATGCTGGTGGTGTTTGGTTTTTCCCCCAAAACGACTAGGTATGATTTCGTGTTGATTTTCCCCCCAAAACGATTGATTTGAGACATCACATATGATTTCGTGTTGAAAAACTGGGTGGGTTTGATACACAAAAGATTGCAATTGGTGTTGGGTTTCAGCCATGGAAGTGCTGGTGGTGTTTGGTTTCAACCGCTGGTGGTGTTAGATGCCTCAAGAATTGGCAAACTCAGACACCCCATGTCCCTCTGTACTTGGTAACTGTGATACTGAAAACCAACATGTTAGTCCGGCATAAAAAAAAGTTCTTATCATTGAGGTGGGGCTGGAGAGTGATTAAATCACAGGCAACCTCCATACCTCAACATCTTCGTATTATTAAGGGGAGGAGATACGAAGATAGAAGCATTTTTGAAACTTGATTTGTCTGGTGGAATGGGGCTGGAGGATTTGGAATGGGTGGATGAGTTTTTTCCATTGATGCATTTGGGAGAGAAGAAGATATAGGGATTGAGGTAACTGAGGTGGGGCCGAAACAAGGTAGGCAGCGTGTGTTTGGGGAGATATGATTAAAATTTCTATTATAGTCTTCTTTTTTTAATTTTGAAAAAAAAGGGGGAAAGAGGTGGAATTCAAAATTTCAAGGGTAAAATAGGGAAAATGGGAAAAACTCATTAAGATGACATCATGTTTTGATCTTATGACATATATAAATTTTCTACTTTATTATATAGATATGGGTATAGAGACAATAAATATATGATGTGATTATAAATATATTTGTGTGTGATTGATATATTTATGTGGAACATACCCCTCTAGTGCTAGCATGGCAAGTTAGGCGATGTGGGTGAATCCCCTGGCTTGAAGAGCGGGGTGAGTATAGCCCTAGGTTATAGTCTTTCAGGTATTATATAGTGTGATTATTTATTATGGGTGAGACATCTTCAGTATGATTCGGTCTCACTCTCAGGTGAGGAACTATGACCGCTTCCCCTTCTTTTGTGATTGATTTGGGTTCGGTACGAGATTCCGACCTGGCTGGCCGTGAGAATGTATGAGAAATTCCCTGGAGGATGATAGCATTTTAGAGACTACATCCATTGAGTTATAGCTCCGGGGGATGGTTGTTATACTTAAATAATGTGTGATATATAAGTATAAATATGCTTGATGTGTATAGTATATATATATATATATATATATATATATATATATATATATATATGTGCTAAAATAAGGAAAGATATGTGAGTTAATTTCTCGTCTATCTGGGAGTATAAAACATACTTGATATACGGGTATAAGGTGAGAATATTATATACGAGATTGATAACACTAAAATGTGAATAGTTTAGTAACTAGCGAAAGTTATTTGTAAGAAACTAGTAAATGATAAGCCAGAGGAAAATGCACAAGCTCAGGCAAAAGCTTAGGATGTTATATACATGGGACTTGAGATAGTGTATGATGATTTAGTTGTTGTGATAGATTTGTTAGGAGGGGTAGCTTAACTAGGGTATTTTAAAATACATGTATTAGGTGTGCACTAATAGAGGAGAGGAGAGGGGTATCTCATGTAAGTGCGACACCAGTTTAAATATGAATAGTATCATATTTTAATTATTAAAGTATGTTAAGCACTTGCTAAAAATGTTTTTTCAAAACCCAGGCTCTAACCCGTATCTATTTCTCTTTTCTTCCCCCTTTTGTTATACTTTTTAGGTGTCCAGACACAGGGATGCCCGGATGTCTATTTCCTTCGAGTCAGACGTTGTTGCCGTAGCTGTGGATGTTGGCAGGAAATTGTTTAGACGCTTTTATCCTTGTGATCTAGATAGGAAGTACTGTTGTAATATTTAGGTGTATTGCCCAACTATTGTCTTTTATTTTATTTTGCGCATTTTTGTTTACGCCTATTCGATATGGTTGTATAAATGTTTTAGTGAGAGTTATCGGTTATTTATTTATTCATTCTATTTGTTGATAATTTTCCTGTGTGAATGGTTATACTTGTGCGGTTAATTTAAAAATATTAGAAAGTTTAAAATTTGACGCTAGTTCTAATAGGTTATTAGTAATTAATTGGTTTTCGATACTGATGTTGAGAATGAAACCATTTGAGATTCCTATTTAATTTAATATAGGACCAATCACCCGGTATTTTATTAGGCAGGGTGTCACATAAATCATATTGGTCATTGAAAGATGTAAGTGAAAATTTGAGGAGGCACAACGTCGAGCGTGTTTTAGACATGAGCAGCGTTGTTGCACCTACGTATCTGTCTCTGTGGAATCAAAGTCTGCATAGTTCGCGGGTCCATACGTTACACCAGAGAGAGCTCGATTTTGGGTGGTTTTGGTGCGTGGGGGTGCCAAATCTAACTAGCCGCCTCTCAAATGCCCATATACCGTTATGAAACTATGAAAATTCACTCATCACTATTGAACTCATGACGGAGCTCAAAAGGTGCATAGGGGAGGAGAGTTAGATTTCCTCTCCTTTTTTTGCCCCCAAGACCATCCTCCATCAAATGAGGGGGAATCTTCTTTTTATCACAAAAGTGCCTCAAGTGGGCTTGACACATGTCATCTTCTCTATGGAACCAAGTGTCTAATATTTATGGTGCCACTTGTCATAATATATGTGGTGGTATAATAAATGAATAAATTAAATCATTATTAGAGTATTGTCTAGTGTAATTTATCGAACGCGGAGTATACGCAATATATTAAATCGTGCATAATAATATATTAGCCCTTATAGGGTCTGGATTGTAATAAAACTTGATAAATCATAGATAAATATTTTATCAAATCTGTGGGGTTAATTACTAGAGGGTTGGTGGTTAATTCATTTAACACCACTCTACATTTTCCCCCTCGTAGACATAATTGGTGTGTTGATGCTTCGGCTAGACATATCAACTGTGTGTACGAAATAAATTGTTTAGCCTCTTTCGACTTGAAATTCATCATATAACCATGTTCAGTTTGTTTATCATGCGTGTATATGTGCATATCATTTGTAAGTAGTTTTCAAGGCTATGTTTATTGCCTCTGCTTTTCTTTTTGGAGGAGTATTTTGGGGTTACCCCTATTCCTCTTGAATGAGCATGTCTTCACAATTTTATTGTGGTTTCAAATATTTTGAACATCAAATCTTCCAGATGTATTGGCCCGAGCAAACAATTGGTGGTTATATAAGTATAGTGGATCTTTTGCAATCAAAAGATCGAAACCTTTCGAGAGTGTTCGGTCGAGCAACCATTCGTGGTTCGTATGAACTCGGTCCTTTTAGGAATTTAAGTGTGCCCGAAAATTAGGGTCTTCAAGTGTGCCTAGTAATATAGGACTTTAGTCTCCCCTAAATTAGGCTAATGCCTAGTAATGTAGGGCTTTAAGTCTGCCTTAAAAGAGTCATGTGTGCCAAGTTATATTGGACGTTAAATCTCCCATAACCGAGGGTGGAGGCGGGCCAAGTCCAATTGGTCTTAAATCTCCCATATTCGAGGGTCAGGCGGGCCTAGTAATGTAGGCTTCAAATCTCCCATATCCGAGGGTCAGGCAGGCCTAGTAATGTAGGACTTAAGTCTCCCATATCTTAGGGTCAGGCGGCCCTAGTAATGTAGGCTATAAATCTCCCATATCCATGGGTCAGGCAGGCCAAGTCATATTGGTCTTTAAATCTCCCATGACCGAGGGTGGAGGCGATCCTAGTAATGTAGGAATTTATGAGAACTGTAATGTACCTATGTGGGCGACTTGCCACAATATTGGCAAGGTTTGTGTGAAATATAATGCACCTCGATGGGTGACTTACTACAATACTGGTAAGGTTTGTATGAACTATAATGCACCTATGTGGGCAACTTACCACAATATTGGTAAGGTTTGTGTGAAATATAATGCACCTCGGTGGGTGAGTTACTACAATACTGGTAAGGTTTGTATGAACTATTACGCACCTGATAGTACAAGTATAGCACCCTGCCGTGGCAGTACTTCTACAATCGCGTTCAGGCCATACAGGCCGCAACCGGTACCTCACTCAAGGCGCTGCCAGAACACCTATAGGGCGAGGTCAGAACTCCTATAGGGTGCGGCCCTCTCCATCAGAGGCCGCGACACCCCAGCTTAGGGTCCGCGGTCCCCCTCCAACAGCTCAGCGCTGCTACTCTGTGGGCCGCACGCCCTCATCCACATCTACTGCAGACTTGGTATACGCCATGTGCTCAGGGCACGTGACTCAACTCACTTCCTCATAAATAGAGGACCACACCTGGAAAAGAAGGGGGGGAGGTTTTCCAGACACACCTGAGGCGCTACAACACGGATTCTCTCTACATCACCCTAACATAAGCTTTGGAGGCCTAGAATCTGCATCACAGCCACCTCACGGGTTCATCGGAATCTCCAATACTGTCATGTACTCTCCTTTATTCTCATACTTGTACGCCTCTATAGGCACGATCTTATTGTACAATGCAATGCACATAATGAGAACGGAGCAACACAGTGGATGTAGGCCTATTTTAAAGGCTGAACCACTCTATATCTTGTCTTCTCTCTATTTACTTGCCTTACTTGTTCATTACGTATTTGACACTTTGACTTGCTGATATGAGAACAAAATGTGGGCGATTTCTAGTATCATCAGTTTGGCGCCGTCTGTGGGAACGAGATATTTCAACCTTGTTTCTCTGCATATATGAGTTCTTCAAACACCTTATTCGATCCCCGGGGGTCCTTTAGATCATCTCCTCACGGGTCAGTTACTGGTTATTGGACTCCGCATCATATTCACACCCTTAAGTGGGTATTTCTTATATCCAGATATACTCCATCTTATGGCTTTAGATCTATTTTGCATACCCCTGTGATATCATTCTATCTAGCTAGTATTGAAAAGCATGACGGGCTTTTGCCTCAAAAAGATGAATGATTAGGGAGGGATTGTATCTACTCCTTTTTTGTTATTCTTGGCATATGATCTAGGGTTTATCATTGAAACTGTGCCGTGTTGTGCACCGAGAGTTTATTTACTCATGGATAAACCCTAGTAGGTTTTCTCTCCATAAGTTTCGGGAGAGAAACTCAGTTCCCGAGCTTCAGGTTTGGGATTGCTCCTTGCTGCGTAGGAGGGGATGCGTCCAGACAGTAAATATATCTTATGGTCGTGGCCTCCACTAGGGTAGCTGTTACAAAAGCTTCAAACGTTGAGGAGCGTAATCAGTTGGGCTCTAGCTCTGCCATGGTGTATCATATGAGGCCGCGGCAGTGCATCTTACTACGTGCCTTATGGCCGCGGTGCCCCGTAGCAGTGAAAATGCTGCATCCCCATTTCCTACTTGATTACTTCAGTATCTCTGAGATTGCTCACTTCTGTTAGTTTGTTCTCAGATTATATATATACTTTGTAAAGACTAACAAAAGCAGAGATGGAAGGAGAATCCAGCCGGAGTGCAGAAGTCAAGGATGAGATTGTGCAACTATACAATCACCTTAATCACCTCTATGACAGCCATGCCTCACTTCAGACCCAGGTCAATTTTATCACTCAGAGGGTGCTAATGCTGGAGGTCGCGGCATCTAAAAACATAGGCGCGAAAGTGGAGGAAATAGCAAAGTCAGCCATGCCTGCCGCGGCAGTAAATGAAATCGCGGAATCAACCGTCAGAGGTCAAAAAAGGCAGAAAAAGTCGAGTGTCTATACTCAGTTGAGCCTCCCGATTGAAGGGATCTTGGAATTCATCAAAGGGGACAAGATTTTGAGGTGGCCAAAAAAATTGAGAGCTCCACCCCATAAGAGGAACAAAGCTACCTGGTGCAAATTCCATCAGGACCATGGCCATGACACAGAGCAATGCTATGCTCTGAAGGATGAAGTTGAAAGGCTAATTGGGCAAGGGATGCTGCAGCGATTCCTGAAGAATGCATAAGAGATTCAGCCAGACCTGGCAAAGGCTGCATGACGCATCTCATCCTTAGTCTTTCTAATTTCAACTATTTCTGTTTATGTTTTATGAAGCTCACTGTAGCCTTAATACTCAAGACTTTATGTTTTGCTAACAAAGTCATTAGCTGCAGCATACATATATAAATATATGAACTAGCAAGTTTAGCTATATCTGATATTTCTCTTGGTATCATAACCTGCTATCTCACAAAAAGACTTTTTGTCTCAAACAGATTTCAGAGGAAATATAACAAAATTATCTCGAAGGATTATTCTACTTCGGGATGCACTTATGGATGGGTTACGACCTTCATTAGCTCAGAAGTTCCCCTCGCAATGTGCAACTACATCTTATCATATGATGACCATATTCGCAAAAGCATCTGAGGATTCAAGGAGCTTTTATTAGCCACCAGGGCCTACAACGCCAATTCTCTGCTCTCGGAGTGCGACATTAGCCACGGGGGCTTATAATGCCCGTTCTTAGCTTTTGGGACGCGTCATCGAGCCGGGAGGCTTACAATATCTAGCCAGGGATGGCTTTATATATATCATTAGCTGTGGGTGGCTTAATAACATAACCCAGCCTGGAGAGGCTTGATAGTGTCTCGCATGTTAGCTGTGGGTGGCTTAATAACATAACCCAGCCTGGAGAGGCTTGATAGTGTCTCGCATGTTAGCTGTGGGTGGCTTAATAATATAACCCAGCCTAGAGAGGCTTGATAGTGTCTCGCATGTTAGCTGTGGGTGGACTAATAACATAACCCAGCCTGGAGAGGCTTGATAGTGTCTCGCATATTAGCTGTGGGTGGCTTAATAACATAACCCAGCCTGGAGAGCCTTGATAGCGTCTCGCATATTAGGGCTTAGTGACACGACCCAGTTCGAGAAGACTTGGAAACACCAATATATGTCTACGGAAGAACCTTGTTCAGGAACCCGAAGTGCGCCGCAGACCACCGATACGGTTACAGAGCTCCGGGAGCCATTCATTCATGAAAGTGCTACGGCACTAATATCTTAAAGCTCGCTACACGTTCCATGTGGGTTATGGGATGACAAAAGATAAACGGTACAAAAAATCGGGTGCGATGAAGGCAGCCTGACCCCATGCAATCAGGAAGTCCCAGCCTTGAAATCAAGGTCGCGGCAATCAAGTGAAGATATTTGCACGACGCGGCATAATGAAGGGTCGCGGCTTGTACGCAGCTGCCTTGATGATTCAACACAATTTGTGTGGGCACAGACATTGACAAAAAATCAAACGACGAAGTCAACCTCTCTCCGCGGACTTGAAATGTGATGTCCATCGAGACGCGAGCGCATCTTCAATAATGAGGCAGTAACGTGCAACCATTCATTATAGCAGGCAATGTAAAACATGCAATATAGAAAAGCAAGGAATATTAAGCAGTCAGTGATAAAAATATGGCCGCAGCCTTTGTATTAATAGCCATAGATTACAGAATGGAGGCCGCAGCCACAACAGAAGTTTAAGATTACAAAAAGGAGGGACGCAGCCCTATATTAATGCAATAGAAATTAAGAATTTAGGAGGCTGCGTCATCATCATCATCAACCTCTTCTCCGCCCGCGGTAGTATCTGTCTCTCCGTCCTCAGCCGCTGCCTCTGCCTCTGCCCTAAGCCTTTCTCTCTCTTCTGCCACGGCCTTAAGCTCAGCAATGCTCTCTTGATGCTCGGTATCACTTAACTTCTAGGCAAGGACCTCCTCCTTGGCCTCAGGTAACCTCCTGATAAACCTTTGTCGCAACTCCTGGTAGCCGCGGAGGTATGCCCTGTTGTTAATGAGGAAGAAATCCTTGGAGCCTTTGAATGACTCCACGGCATGATATATGGCTAGCTGGAGGGCGTCGCCATGATCAACTTCCAACTTTTGTATTGCCGCGGCGTGAGCTTCATCCTTCTGAGCAGACTTGGCTTCTAACTCTTAATATTTCTGCTGGAGGAGGGCGAGCTTGGTATTTGCAATCTCTGCAACACGGGCGGCTTCGGCTGTCTGGGCCTGTGAGGATTTCAGAGATTCTGCGGCTTGATTAAAATTCTCCTCCGCTTCCTCTCTCGCCTTGTTGGCCTTCTCCAAGTCCATATGGGCTGCCTGGAGGGCCGCGGCAGCGGACTCTTTACCTGCCTCAAAAGAAGAGGTCCGTGCAGACTGCAAGTCCGCGGCATGAGCACTCTTCTCGGCCTCTTTCATCCTGTACAAAGCCTCATACTTCCTCTTCTGGACCACAATCACATCAGCGGCCTGTATGAAATAAAAGGCGTTAGCAAAAGTACATAAAAATATGAGATGCAAAGTTAAATGACTAGTACGTACCCTCAGAAGGCTGTGGAGGCCACAGTCCTCCAGATCTTCATGATCTTCTCCAACCAGCCTGTCAAGGTCCGCGGCATCCAAGGCTCGCTTCATTCTCCGCGTAGCCTTCGCAGTAGTGTCCCAGGAAGAATTGGGGTCAGGCTGCCTTAATTGAGGCCTTGGTCTACCGTTTGGCCCGGACTCTCCTCGGAATTGGGGAGGTGGCAAGTTCGCGTTAACCGCCACTACAGTTGGCGGTGGAGGAGAGGACGATCGAAGGGGGACTTCATCTGACATCAGGCCAGCCGCGGCCAAATTTTCCCCTATGTCATCATCGAAGTGCTCATGCTGCGCAGGGTTTTCATCATTAACCACCTGATCCGCGGCAGGATCAGTGGCCTTATCTCCAGAGGGGGCCGCGGCAGATCCCTTGGCTTTGGACCTCTTCCTCTTTCTGCTTCGCGCAGTATTATTCAGGACGACCGCGTCCTCATCCAAATCTGCAAGCTGCGCAGCCAGCAGCTCCCTATCAACTTCCTCACCTAAAAAAGAGAAACAACTGTAAACACAAGTACTTGAACAAAAATTGCAGAAACATTTTATACTCCGCGGAATATTAGTGTTACCTTCCGCGGCCATTTGCTGGGGAATTGACTTATTGGGGAAGAAACCTGCTTCGAATATGCTCGCTGATGTAACTAGTGTGCTGAACTTCTTGTGTTCAGCAGGTACCGTCGATGCCTCAGCAACCCTCTTTTCTTGCCTTTTGTTTAAAGTCAAGTTATCAAGGACTAAAGAAGAATAAATCCAAAGGTTAGCAGATATTTAACAAAATATGCGGAAGGGACGCGGACATTTAAAAATTACCTAGTTTGGAGGGAGTTCCCCATTGCCGCGGCATTTGAAACGACTTTTCCCTCTCATTCTCTTCAGGGTGTAACTCCCACCCTTCTCCAGAAATATATAAGTACTTTCCTTTCCAATTTTTTACACTGGTCGGCCTCCCAGTGTAAAGGGTTTCATTCCTGTCGCGGAGTGAAAAGTAGTAGTATCCTGCGAACTTTACTGAGTTCTCTTTTGGGCGGTAGAAATGAAAGAACTCCACGGGAGTACTGTCCTTTTTTAACAAGTTCTCCCAAAGCACGACCGCGGCAAGAACAACTCTCCAACCGTTGGGATCTAACTCGGCTGGGGCCAGTTTCATTGTCTGGAAAAGACGACGGATAGGAACTGGGACAGGTAGTCGCAGCCCGTAAATGAACGCGTGCAGGGGGAAGCAAATTCCGTCATCAGATAGAACCGTGCACGGTCTTTGGTTCGCGGCAGGGGATGAACACGTCAAATCTTCTGGAAATTCAAAGGCCTCAGCCACCTGCTCAACCCAATTTTGGGTCATTAAGCTGCGGATACCAAACGCGACCAAGGGTCTCTCAGCCCTCCCTGATGTACCTCCAGGATTATTTCTAGCAGCCGCGGCAATATCTCCTTCACCCATGGGATGGGTACTTGAGTTGGCTTCCTCTTCCATCAGCGGAGATTGGAAGGCCTTCCCAGATGCGGAGTCCGCGGAGTCTGAGTCGAGTCTGATGCATTTCGGGCAATCTTTTAATTTGCAAGGGCCTATTGACCTTAGAGGATGCACGGAAGAAATTTTAGGAGGAGAGGCCCCAATATGCTTCGCCCAAAAGCCTCTCAAAAACTCGTCTGGGTCAAAGTTCATATGGCTGCAGCGGTACCTGAAAAGCAGAGTCCGCAGTTAGGTGCCGCAGCCATGATGGTTTGGAAAATACCAAGAAGCCGCGGAAATATTATTTACATGAATTGCCAACTATTGATTGAACCTAAAAGGGTGACCATCTAACCCTCCATATCAAAGGGAGCAGCCCTCATCTAACCAAGGAGGATAAATCAGCCTAAAGGTCCTAAGCCAGCCTACTAAACGCCGCGATTTGGTTCCAGAACGGGGTTCAACATTACTGGTATTTTTTATAAATCCGCGGCCTCTCCGTCCAACAAATAAATGTCCACTGTTGTTTTTAAGATGTCTGCAGTTATCTACTCTTATTTTGAAAAGGGAAATCTCAGATTTTAAGAGACCGCGGTATGCCACAAGGACCAAAATGGGAATAGATTAAAGTTGGGGCATCATGTCGTGGCTTTACTCTTAAAACAGTTGATGTATATAACGTTTAATCGTTTTAAAGATCAAAATTCGCAAAATATGAAGAACTTGGTGAAAAGCATCAAGAACAGCAAGAACAGTTATATGATTTTCATGGCATCTCGAGGATCCTAACAATTATCAAACTTAGGTCTCAGTTCAGCATATGAAGATTTATCCTAGCAATTATTGAGGTACTCAGCATTCATGTGTTCAATTCTGAGGGAATAAGCAGATTTTAAATTGAAGCCCTAGATTCCTATCAAACAACTAGAGTTTGTTCATGAAGATTATAAATAGGTCTGGTGTACGATTCAGATGTTCTATTATTAAAAAACTGGAAAGAAATGCAAACTACGAAGTCTATTGATCGAAAGATTACTTGGAAATGAAGAAATCTGCGATGCTCAGCCTCACACCACCTTGGAAACAACACACGCAGCTTCAAACCACCTTGGAAGGCTGCCGAAAAATGCTTGAGAAAGGAAGAACAAGATTTTCCCTCAATTTGCTCTCAAAAGTTTTAGAAACGTAATGAATTCCACGGCCAGAAACAATTTATATAAGGGGGCGCGGAAGACGAATCATCGCTTTGGAAGCACCGCGGCACCTAGGCTACTTAGACGCAGTCCTAATATATATCCCTTGGCACTACGGCTTAGGGGCTTATTGATAGTACAAGTATAGCACCCTGCCGTGGCAGTACTTTTACAATCGCGTTCAGGCCATACAGGCCGCGACCGGTACCTCACTCAAGGCGCTGCCAGAACACCTATAGGGCGCGGTCATAACTCCTATAGGGTGCGGCCCTCTCCATCAGAGGTCGCGGCACGCCAGCTTAGGGTCCGCGATCCCCCTCCAACAGCTCAGCGCTGCTACTCTGTGGGCCGCACACCCTCATCCACATCTACTGCAGACTTGGTATACACCATGTGCTCAGGGCACATGACTCAACTCACTTCCTCATAAATAGAGGACCACACATGGAAAAGAAGGGGGGGAGGTTTTCCGGACACACCTGAGGCGCTACAACACGGATTCTCTATACATCACCCCAACATAAGCTTTAGAGGCCTAGAATCTGCATCACAGCCACCTCACGGGCTCATCGAAATCTCCAATACTGTCATGTACTCTCCTTTATTCTCATACTTGTACGCCTCTATAGGCACGATCTTATTGTACAATGCAATGCACATAATGAGAACGAAGCAACACAGTGGATGTAGGCCTATTTTAAAGGCTGAACCACTCTATATCTTGTCTTCTCTCTATTTACTTGCTTTACTTGTTCATTACGTATTTGACACTTTGACTTGCTGATATGAGAACGAAATGTGGGTGATTTCTCGTATCATCAGCACCTATTTGGGTGACTTACCACAATACTGGTAAGGTTTGTGAGAACTATAATGCACCTCGGTGGGTGATTTACCGCAATACTGGCAAGGTTAGTATGAACTATAATGCACATCGGTGGGCGATTTACCGCAATACTGGTAAGGTTAGTATCAACTATAATGCACCTCTGTGGGCGACCTACCACGAAACTGGTAAGGTTTTGTGAGACTATAATTCACCTCTGTAGGCGACTTACATCGAAACTGGTGAGGTTTTATGAGAACTATAATGCACCTCTGTGGGCAACTTACCTCAAAATTGTTAAGGTTTTGTGATAATTATAGTGCACCTCTGTGGACGACTTAACTCAAAACTGGTAAGGTTTGTGTGAACTATAATGCACCTCTGTGGGTGACTTACCTCGAAACTGGTAAGGTTTGTATGCAAACTTTGTATCCATGCTCCAGGTTTTGCGAAAAATTTTGCTTTCCCCCTGTCACTATGTTGGAAATAATGTCATATAGTCAATGTGATGTGTGAGCCATCCGGTGTCTATGATGAACAACTCTGATATTTCTCTTGGCGATGTTTCATCAATGATGGTCATTCTGGGACCGAATCCGAGAATGCTTGTCACCTATGTTTATGCTTAACTACAAGTGGTACACTATACAGTACTTTCCCCCCCTCTTCACCTTGGTTTCTCTTTTATCTCAAGATAAAGTAAAGTAAAGAAAAAATATAGCTACTATTTACAACACCATCTAAGATTTGAAAGCATTTAAATACATTTCACGGGGTGTTTACCCCCATTAAAATAAAATCTCTTGAGCGTTTGGCTTTAACATCTATAAGACCTCATGTAATTGCTCAAGCTTGTTTCGATCATGTGCATACAAAATCTATAAGTATAAGAAATCATATCAAATTCTGGCACAAAGATCATTAGTAACTTGTGAGGCATATTATAATGACATATATAATCATGTGGGGTATATCTTTTCTCCTTTATTTTATTTTATGCCAAATTTGAATAAAATAAACTCGAAATCATGCATCGAGGGATCGTAAACATACTGTTCGGTGCAACTTCATGATGAGAATTTAATATGCCACAATATGTTGTTGATATATGCGTGATAATGATGGAGTGCGAATATATCATGCGGTAAGCTATTTATCTCATTCGTCGCTATTTTTCCAAAGCCGAGAAAACTTAGAAGCAGTTTTAAATCATATATAGAAAAATTCAGCCAGTAAGCATAATGAGTCACCTCGAGGTGAATAATAAATATCAGACTTGAATTTTCATGTAACTAGCATATCAATGTGAATAAATCATAGTTTAGTATAAATCAATACAAGGTAGCTCCAACAGTTGTTTCGGGCGACCATTGATGAGGTTGCTTTAAGCAACCGTGAATGAGGTAGCTAGAGCTACGATGAATGAGGCAGCTTGAGCAACTAAGACGAGGTTTCTCAAGTTACTGGACGAGGATGCTCGAGGCGCCTCGAGTCGCTAGGACAAGGTCGCTCGAGGCACTAAGACGAGGTTGTGCGAGGCACTAGGACGAGGTTGTGCGAGGCACTAGGACGAGACTGCTAGAGTCACTAGGACGAGGCAAGCTCGAGTCACTAAGACAAGGTTGCTCGAGGTACCATGACTTGAGAAAAATGCTAATTTTTTCAGCAAAAATATTATTTTCCAAGGTCATTCTAAAAAATATCATTTTGATCTAGTTGTTCAAAGGATGTCATTGTTGACACGGTTGCTCGAGTACATGCTCGTACTAAGTATTTAAATGGTCTTCGTGGGATAACATAAAATATTCACAATTTCAAGGGGTATATGATTTTTTTAGAAATAAATATTTTCAACTCGAGCAATTTAAATCCATGCGAGGCTACAAATATTTTTAAACCTTGAAGAGTATTTTCACGGGGTGTAAATAAAACACGTAAAATCAAATATCATAATGCCTTAAAAGTGACGAAGCAGGTGGTATATTAATTTTCCACGCATAAAAACCCTAAGGCTGCATTTGTTTGTCAGGAAAGGAAAGGAAAAGTGAAGAAAAATAACTTTCCTGCACTTTTTGTTGAGTTTGGTTAGCAAGAAAGTTGCGGAAAAATTATCCTAAAATTTTCCTGCATGAAAAACTTTCCCACAAAACACATCCTACCAAAGACCTAGGATTTTGCAGGAAAGTTCAAGGAAAATTGGTATATTACCATGTAGATTATTATTACTACTATTTTTACATTTATTATTATTATTGTTGTTGTTGTTGTTGTTGTTGTTGTTGTTGTTGTTGTTAGTACTAAAATATTTACCAATAAATATTCACAATAAAGTTCAAGGAAAGTTGGTATATTATCGTGTAAATTATTACTATTATTATTTTTACTTTTATTATTATTATTATTATTGTTGTTGTTGTTGTTGTTGTTGTTGTTGTTGTTGTTATTGTTGTTGTTGTTGTTGTTTTTGTTGTTCTTGTTATTATTACAACTAGTACTAAATTATTTATCAATAAATATAATAATACCCAATATATGGATATTTTTTACAATTTCAATGTTCAATTTTTTTATCCAGATTTACTAATGTTTGAGTAAATGGAAGCTTATTATATAAATCATATTTTCTGGTGATTGAAATAATAAATATATAATACTTATATTTATCGTAAAATTATAACTATATATATATATATATATATATAGTTTTTATTTTTTGTTTATAATTTTCTTGCAGTTTTCTTCATGTAAATCAAACGCACACAAAAAAATAATTTTTTTTTCTTTACTTCACTTCACTTCACTTTACTTTACTTTTTCCGGAAATCATTTTCCCACTTTAACTTTCCTTGACAAACAAAGGGAGCTAAGAAAAGAAAACAGGTCCAATGTTGGATCTTGGAACCCCAAAACACGGTTTCAAATTCAACCTGCCAACAAAACTCCGACGTCGATCGGAGGTCCAAGTCAATCGGAGATCAACTGGATCAGAGGTCGGTGGTCAAGCCTCCTCGAAGGTAGCTATTCCGAAGTTTAAATGGTTCGAAGGTGAAGGATCATCGGAGGTCGGAGGCAGTTGTTCGGTTTTCCTCAAGGGTGTTTAGAGATACCCGTTCGGAGGTCAGATGGTATTTGGTAGATCTATTCGAAATTGGTTTAGTTTTTCGGAGGTTTTAAATCACTGACATAAAAGTAGAGGTCACCCTCCCATTTAGTTTGTGGAGATTGCTCATAAAGCCAATTCTTTTGGCGATGGCTCGAGTTTCAACCCCCAGACGCAGGTTAGTTCTTTATAGCCATGGTGTCTTGGCAATCAAAGATGCTCGTAGTCGTAGATCAATTGGATCAGAATTTAGTCTGTTTTCAAGCGATTTGGACTTACGTGGATCAAAGGGATTTTTGCACTGGCCGAACTCAAGTGGATCAGAGGGATTTTTTGCACTGGGTATGAAATTCTCATTCTCTTATGTTGGCTCAATTTTGAGACAAATATTTTTTGTTGCTCCTGCATTTTTTATTTATTAATATCTATTTTTTTTATAACATAAATCATATTTTCCTTTATTGATATAATTTATAAATTATTTTTGATAAAAATAATTTTTTGTGTATTATACAATTGTCTTTGGTAAAATACAATTTTATTTGTATTTCTTTACATAGTTTATACTTTTATATATGAGTGTTACCTCTATATATTTAAAATACATGTTGTGTGTATTTTAAGCTTGAATATTTTTTTCATAGATTTTTTACTTTAAATAAATTTCATATTTGAATTTATTGGTTTATTACATTTTTTAAATTATTTTTTATGAGGTTTAAACATTATTTGGTGTTAATTAAATCTTGGTAATTAAAGCTTAATTGTTGTTTAATTGTTTATCATTTAACACAACATTAATTCGGCTCATTTTTTGTGCCGTGGATTGTTTCAAAACCATTTAGGGTTTCGAGGACTTGTGTTGCTGGAGGTCTGGTGTGGTGTGTGTTTGTCATTATCCTTGACTAATTGGTCTTGTCCAATTCTTTTATCCGTTCATTTTTTTAAAAGAGCAAAAGGGGGCTTCATTATATTTTGGGATATATTTTGAGAAAGATCCCAAGGGTTTGCTCTCTCTCTCTGCAATATTGGTTTTAAACTACCAAAAAGTAACTTTATTTTAACAAATCTAAAACATACGTTTTAGAACGAGGTTCTCAAAAATTTGTGTTTAACAAAAACAGCAAACAATTCTATATAACAAGCAACTTGATTTTTCGAATCTTATCAACCAAACTAAACAGCATATATATATATAACAAGAGATTACCTCAACCAAAAAAAAAAAACAAGATCCGGAAATGGCAATACCGGAAACAGTACCACCGGAAAATGCCGACGGAATCAGACAGCCACCGAAAACAAAACGTCACTGGAAAAACCGTACCAAACCCATGATCCAAAGCGAAACCGTGTTCAACCCAAACCGGAACAAATTCTCAACAACCCCGAATCGCCAAAGCAAACCGAAAAACCCACAAACACCAGATCGCCCCCCCAAAAAAAATTCAACCTCACATAGAGATGTATATGAACGATGTTTAAACAGGTAAAACAAAAACTAAAAAAATCTCCCAAGAGTATGAGAACTTATGAAGCCTTAGATAGAGAAAGAAAATGAGGGAAAAAAATCATGTATAACAACTTAATATTGCTTGCTGTTTGATTTGGAGTTTGAGATCCGTAGGTTCGTTATTTGTTTACGGGGTGTTGGGTTCTATCTCGGTTTTGACAGCTTAGTTGTGTTGATTGGTTGCTATCTTTCCTTGAGATTTTGGGGACTCATTTTTTGGTTCGACAAGATAATTTTTCTTAATTCATTTTGCTCATTTTATCTTTCTTTTAAGTCCTAATTTTTATGCGCTAAGTGCCATTTTACTTGGACTTAATATTTTAACATAACACCTCTTTAAATTGATCCGTATTCTATTTGGTGATCAATTAATTTTTATTTTAGTTGCTCAACACAATTGTTGAAATTTTATTTTCAATTTTATTCGTGGTCATTTGTGCCAACTAAATTGTTTTAGGATTAATCTTTTCTTGAATATTAATTATTGAGGAAGACCTTGCATGTGTCTTGTGACTTAATATTTAATCATTCTTTTAGTATCGATTAATTCAATTTCATCTTATTTCTATTTATTTGTGTTTGTGTGGAATTAAACATCAGTCCGTGTTTATTCTTTATCACAAACTATTTATTATTCTTGTTAACTAAATTTGACATAACCTGGTGTGTGTTTAGCCCCATTTTGTTAACTAAGGTATTTCTTTTGTTTTGAGTAAAACAAACTTTTCAAATTAAATCTGTGTGTTGCATAACTTCACGGAGTCTCAAGTTTGAGTATGTGGTTGTGCGTGTGTTGTAGTCTCTATTAGTTAGGTGTTATTGGGTTGACTGATTGTCAGTTAATTTGGGTTGTATTAGATTAGGTTGGGTGTACGGGGTTGTATTTGCTTAGTTTAAATCATTGTAAACCGGTGGACTGTAATCTGTAACTTATAATTGGTAATAGTGGACTTGGGTGTGTGAGTTGTCATGGGACTAGGGACACAGGGTTTACTACCACGGTGGGTTCCTCTAGAATAAATATTGTGTCGCATTCCACTTTTTTTCATCTCATTCTTAAAGGGAATTATTTTTATATCTAGTGTCACCACTTTTACTTACTAGTGTGCGTGAGTGTATTTTAATTTATAATTTATAATAGATTTTATATCAAAGAGTATAAAAGAGTTTTTTAAATAACCTAATTCACATTTTCAAGTAACCCTTAGATTGTTTCAAGTTGTATCAGAGCTTCAGGAGTCACTTTATAAACATTTTTATTCCGCAAAGATCCTAAACTCCTTTTAAATTCTATTTTTTTTTATATATTTAAAATCTATTTTTTAAATATGGAAAACTTATATGGTGATGGGAATTTTTTTTTCTAGAAAATTCCTTTATGAATATTTTAAAGAGGCAAACCTTTATTCATAAGATGACACTAAAAGCGATAATGCTTTTTGCGAAGCGATTGGTGCAACCGAACATAGAGATATTTCATAACACTATTGAGTACGAATTTAGAAGAATGTGTGAGTAATAAATCTTTTGATAACACTATTGAGGACTACACTGATTTAGGCCAAATTAATTGTAGGCTGATGGCTAAAAATGATGTTTTGAACAATCAAATCAAGTTAATATCTGAAGAATCTAATTTTCATATAAATGAACTTAAAAATGATGTTTTTTTTTAGAGAAAATAATTATTATGTTAACGGAGCTTAACCATTCTCTTGAAACTAAAAATAAGGAATTTTTCTTTAAATTTGATGACTCTCAAGTTGAACTTAAGGGTGATTTAGATAAGTATGATGAATGCCAAAGAGAACTTAAGATTGCATCTAAAAAGGTTGATTGTTTTTCTAATTCTCGTTTAATTGTGGAAACCTAGAATAAGTATGTTGACGAATTTGTTCCTTTAAGAGCAATTGGGTTCAAAGGTGAAACATTTGATGAAACTAATTTTGTTAGTTGTAGTGAACGATGTCCTGATTCGACTGAAATTAAACTAAGTTATAAACATGCTGAATTTAAGGATTGTTCTATCGCATTTGTTAAGCCAGTATTTTTATGTAGCTTTTGCCATAAATATGGACATTTAGAAAAAAAATTGTTTTAAGAAGTTAGGAAAAAATAAATCTGATTTAGGCAAATTTGGGCAAACTCAAACTTTTGGGAATGTACATCAAATTAGTTTTCTTATATATTAATTGTCAATTTTCTTGTTTGGTTGTTATTAAAATGAAAGTAAAAGTAATGGAAAAGTAATTTGATGTCTTGTTGATGTAATTAGTTGGTTATTGGTATAGTGGAGGTTTTGTTATAGTAGAAATTGCTTATAATATTAGAATAGTAATTTTTTCTGCATTATATCATAATTATGATTTTTCAATGGTAATCGTATGTTTTTCATTGATGGGTATTTGACAGAGGAATTACTGATTGTGTTACATATGTTTATTGACATTTAAATATTTGATCTGATCCCAGGAATTCAAGTAATAGTATCCTCGATACGACGAAAAGGTAAAGTAAATCTTGATTATTGGTTAATATTATTGATTTTTTATTGGATTGATTTGTAGTGGTGATAGGAGGTTGAGGGTGAGCCAATTGAAAACCCGAATTGTCAATTGGTTGTTGTAGTATAGTTTTAACATTAATATATGATAATATTTATATACTTGTTTGTATGAATTTTAGTTAGAATTATTGATATGTTTGTTTGTGTTAATTAATTCATGTCCTTTGGAAGTAGTTTATGCCATTAATTTGATTTACTATGTGATATGAATTTATTTTGTGATATATGTGATGGACCTAATTACTTCAAGTACGCATCACCACTGAAAAAATTGTCAATGTTATCCAAGTATTTCATAGGAATATGAAGCACGGACTTGGATACAGGTGTCGTGTCCGACGTGACATGGACACACCGACACAACAAGCCTTTAAAAAAATAGGACACGACACATCGACATAAATATATTTTTATACTTGTGTGTGTGTGTGTGTGTGTGTGTGTGTGTGTACTTTCATCTACTCTGCATTTCAAAAACAAAAAATAGTTGTGAAACTAATTTATTAAAATCAGCATGGTTCAGTATTTCATAATGACAGTAAAATCGTAAGTCAAAGATATGCATTTAAATTAAGCGAGATGATAACTTCATTCTTTTAACTTTTCTTCTTATTATTAATACACCCTTAAACGATTTAAGTTTACAAGATGACATTATAATTTCTTAGTGTTCTTTAATTTTGTCACCCCGTTGTGTCCACGAAATGACTGGGCCATGTTCGTCAAGTGTCTGGCTTTTTTTTTAAATGCCAAACAAGTCTGACAATCCACGCGGAGTGTCGTACGAGTAGCGGGGTGTCCGACACGGGTACGCCACCTTCGGAGAAGTGTTTGTGCTTCTTAGGTGGGAAATGTCTTTTTTCTCATTGGACTCGATTTTTAAATTTACTAGTAAACGTTCGTTTTGGGTGGGGACAAACATAAATGAAGTGGCATGGAAATAGTCACGTTTAACTCCAAAGGTATCAAAGTTACCTGAGGGAAGGATCGTGTCCTCACTGGGTTTCTGGTTGCTGAAGTTAACCAGTATACACTTTTTATAGGGTTGAAAATGAGATTTATGGGTCAAAACTCAAAATAAGAACGTGGAGGCTTAATAAAAGACACAAACACCTTCAAAGGTATTAACGTATCCTGTGGAAGAGACGGTTTTGTCATTGGACACCTGGTTTTAGAAATTGATTAGTAAATGTTCTTTTGCGTATTAAAATGGACTTTTGGAGGCGAAAACTCAAAACATTAATCGAGTATCCTTAAAAGAGGCACATACACCCCAAGACTCACAAAGGAAATATGTGGGAAGTGTCTGCTTCCTAATTGAACTCTAGTTTCCGAAATTGACATGTATATGCTCGTTTTGTTGTATAAAATGGACTTTAGGGAGTGAATTGACTAGTACTGATCAGAACTTTGTTCAAGTCTGCTTTGGTTTCACTCATTTTGGAAATGTTCTATTTTTTATTATCAGTTGTAGCAGAAGTTATTCTCGCCCTAAAATTCCACGGCGTCGCTGACCCCAACACGTCACTTTATAAGTTGTTATCACTTTCTCTAACTATTTTCATTCCCACAAATTACATTTTTTTTTGGAAGAGGGACAGTACCCCCACAAATATTATTAAAACAAGCCTTAAAAGGCAATAGCTCAAACAAAATGAAAACTAGAGGCTGAGCCCAATGCTCTAGCTTGAAAGCAATAAATAAGGGGATTAATAAACATCCCCTTTACAAGAAGCTAAAGAACGCAAAAAATTTGGGATTATGTAAATAAACCCATTACAATTTCACTTTTCTAATTTAAGAAATGCCTATTCTACCATTCTTCTTATGCACATAAGTCTAATCCAGACATTGATCATAACCAAAATATTTGATTGTTTAATCAAATAGGATGTTCTAATATCTTAACTCATGCATAAGTCCATAAAGAGATCTCTTAATCTTTCACACTTGTGAATGTTAAAATCATAAGTGACTTTAGATCGATAGGGTTCCCCTTTGGACCTTTGACGAGTAAGAGGATAGACGTGTCAAAGTAAGAGACACAAGTTTAAAGTGGTTCAAAACTCAGTCGGGGGTCCTACGTCCACTGTTAAAGGTGTTCCACTCGTATATTAGAAAGTAAATGAAGTGTTACAGTCTAAGAGACCTTAATCTTTGATCAATAGAGTCTAAGGCTTGGTGGACTTTTTTAATAGCGGAGATGACATTAGGAAATAACTAAAAGACTTCTCTAAGGGTACCAAGGTGTTGTTTTAGGGCTCTAAAAGGTGTACAAAGTGTATAAGTAATGTAATAGGCCCAATTTACAAATATATGCTCATAAAAATGGGTTATGAATATGGAGCGAAGTGTGAAACACTTGTAAAATGCGAGACCTCATATGAGTTTGATTGTTTGGATGCCTTAATATTTTTGAATGTTTGAGATCAATCCCCCCCTCAACGTCCACCAGATTCCTATTTATAAGGAAACTCTTGGAAAGAGAACGAGTGAACTATCACGGTATGGATTTGACAGTGCTAAGGTCTGAAGGTGCCAGAGGAAGTTGGAGTGGTGGACAAAGTATTCATAGGTGGTGCCTGAGGAAATATCTGACACAAAGCCTCTTTCTACTTTAGGCCTTAATATTTCCCTTACTTCGATCGAAGAGGATGGCACTGGAACCCTTGAGAGGGCGTACTTGTGGATGAATGACCCAAACTTCACTGTGGGGTCCCACTTCACTATCGAATTATTGACCAGGATGCCTCAATTGCATTTATTTTCGTAAAGGGGGAGGACTTGAAGAGGGGTATTAAAACCCTTAGCCATTCTGAAGGGATGATTGCGATTGAAAATTATTTTCGACCTCCATCTAGTGAGGAGCTTAACTCGTATGCTTATTTGGTAAATTCCCTCCATTCAATGGCCAAGACGAAATGTTTTGATGTTGTGGACAAACTGAGTACACGGGAGACCTCGGTTAATGCAGAAGAGCTGGTCCACTTATTGGGCAATGTACCTTTACAGTTATTCTAATTTTCTCATGATCACTTTTTAGCTTTTGTTCTTTGATCTTTCCTCTACTTGTCCTTTTGTAGCTTTAGCACTTGACATAGGTTGTTCTGGCTAACACCCTTGTTGGTAGTAGATGATTGAACAAGGCTATTGGGATGGCGAGATTGATGGACCCTTATTCAGATGCAATTGGATTGAACGATCGATGACCTGAGTGTGAAGAAAAATTTCCTTAGGAAGGATAAAGAGGCATTGAGGTCTTGAGTCATTGTTATTAAGAAAGATAAACTTCTAGATACCAAGAATATGAGGGATAGTGCCTTTTCAATGGCTGTTGTGAGGGAATTCCCAAAAAAGTTAGTGAAACTTCACACCCTGGCAAAGACTCTTCGAGGTTAGAAAGTTAACGTACAAGGCTTGCAGGATAAACTCCTTCATGTCAACGATGAGGTGGGACTACTAAAGCAGTCTCTGAGTGAGCTCACTACTGTGAAAGGGGACCTGGCCTCTAGGGGTCAGGAACTTTAGAAAGAGCATGATAGGGTCTCCTTACTTCATTCCACTCTTCAAGGGGAGATTCATTTTGCTATTAAAAAGAATGTGGATGCCTATACCAGGTCTAAGACATTTCAAAGGTACCTCTTTTAGAATTATAGCTCTAGATTCCATGCTTGCAAAGCAAAGGTCCAAAGGTTATTCCTTGAAGTGGAAGCCATTAACCTATTTGTTGAGGCCCTTGAATATGGTGTAGAGAGTTCAAATGATGAGGGTGACCATGTTGGGGAAACCTTGATTCAGATTTTATATAATTCATTATTTTGAATTCTTGATTGGCCGTGGGTCGTTGATATAATTTCTCATCCTTTCATATTTAATGAGAGTAATATTTTGAATGGAAATGTGTTGTTCTTTCATCTTTACTTTGTACTTTATTTTTTGCTTTGCTAAGTAATAGTTTACACTGCTTGAGGGAGGTCTTCCTAAGGCATTCCGAGCATGTAGTAAGCTCTTATCCCCCAAGATTACTTGGTAAATCAAGATAACATGCAAACTTATTGAAGTAGAATTAAAGGCCCTGAGACCTCTGCTTTATACTTATGAAGTTTGCTGAAGTCAAGACCGAGGTTCTGAAGTTTAGCGTTAAGCTTTGGAACCTTAGCATGCATGATGCTCGTGCTTTTGTGAGACTGGAAGCCTATAGTTTTTATTTTAAACACATAGCCTCCCAATAAAATTTTGGGATTAAAGACTTAAGATTAAGTCTGTAAAGGATACTAAGACCTTAGATTTAATAAATGAATTTGAAAATCCTTAAAAGGGTCTTGAGACCTCCGGACCTAGTAAAATTATAACCTAAAGTCCCACAAAGGGTCCTAAGACCTGTGAACTTAGGTAAAATTAAATATGAAGTCCCACAAAGTGTCATAAGAAAACTAAACTTGGAAAGTTTAAAATTTTAAAGTCCTTATGAGAATCTAAGGGTCATAAGATGTCTGAACTTTGATAAATTTGAAATTTTAAAATCCTTATAAGGTTATAAGACCTCGAACTGCAAAATTTGTAACCTAAAGTCCCACAAAGGGACATAAGACCTCTGGACTTTGGTAAATTTGAAAATTTTAAAGATCTTATAAGGGTTTAAAGATCTTAGGGAGATTAGAGAAAATGAAATTTTGGTGATCTCTATTAGGCATGAGCAGCGACCATGACATAAGAAGATTTCTACAAAATTGAAACTTCAAGGAAATACTAAGTCTAGTCCCAAAAAACTTCCACACTTCTTGAGCTATAACACATTTACAAAGCAGGTGATCTATAGTTTCAATATCATCTTCACAATTCCTGCATCTAGAGGCCAGTCTTATGCCCATGGATTGGATATTCTCATCAGTTGGAATGACATTATGCATAACTTTCCAACTGAATATACAGATTTTATTAGGACAGTGCTTACTCCATATGTATTTCCAGCTCTGAGCTGATAGTCTAACTTTTCTGATGCAGTTGTAAGCAGACTTGATATTAAATTCTCCTGAAGATGTAGGCTTCCATATTTATCTATCTTCATCAATAATCTCAGATGCTTCTTCTTTAACAGCAGCTATCCTCTTAAAGGCTTGGGAGCCTTTCGGACTACCTGAAATATCCCCAAATTTGTTTCTCATAAAGTTCCCCCATTATCAAATTTCCACTTCCAATAAAGTTTAAGACTTGAAGCTTTAATAATATCTGCCATATTTCTGATATTAAGACCCCCTTCCTCTGTGGGAAAACATACCTTATCCCATCTTAACCAATGGTGGTGCTTTTCAGAGGAGCAGCCGCCCCACCAAAATTTATTTAGCTTAGCTTTGATCCTTTTTAAAACAGCTTTGGGAGTTTGATCCCATCTTGAGTAGCATTAAATTCAGGTTAATTCCCCCCAACTTTTTCTTCTTCATGAGCCACCACATCAAAATCCCCTATCACCAATAGAGGAATAGAATTGAACTAGATAGCAATATCTTCAAGCATATCCCAAAGAATTTTCCTTTCTACTGTGGTGCACTTAGCATACACTATAACAATGATTTGGATATAATTAAAGGAAGACCCTTGAACTTTCATTACTAAAATCTTCTCTTCATCTCTGATCACAGTGACCAAAATATCAACAGACCACAAAAACCATATTTTGTTTGAACAATTATGAACACTATTAGAGAATCCCCATTTTCTTTGGAATTTGGTGATTTTACTTGAGTCCACTTTGGGTTCTAAAAGGGCAATAGAAGGCATAAGGTAGTTTCTTTTAAGTCTCTTAACTCTTCTCTAAACTCTTTGGAATCTGCTCTTCAGCTGTGAGGGATCTTTAAATATACATTTAATTTCTTCAAGACCTTGTTTCTTGCAATATTCACAATACGATGGGATCTTTTCATAACTGATTTGTTGCTAGAAACCTTGTGAACCACAACCAATCCACATGCGATGGGGTCTGTCCTGCTGAAGATTTAGTTCAACACAGATCTATTTATAGGATTGGCTTTTTTATATGATGGGGTGGCTAACCCACTGATTCAGGTGGAGCATGGTTCTCTCATTTGAATTTTGATATTGGCCTTTTTATTCTTCTTTTTGCAAATTTAGCATGACTTTAGTGAAATCCATATCATTATTCTCGTCCCTTACTGAATTAATGATGTTAATATCATGTTGGATAGGATTAATTTTCTCACTAATAGCATTAAAGTCAGCAACCATCCAGTTGGCATATCTAGTTTCATTACTATTTTGAGGATGAGTAATATTAATCACATAGTCATGATTGAAAACTTCTTTCCAGGATTTGGGGGTAGTCTGTCTCCCCATTTTAAGTGACTTTTTTTGTAGCCAATAACTTCCTCCCTTTGATAGGAAATATTGAGTTTTGCACTAGTTTCAAATAAGTCTTTTCTTGAGTTTTCATTAGGATCAATTTTGAATTGTGTTCTTTTATAAGGATAATATCTTATAAATCTTTTGTGGATTGAAATATGTTTTTGAAACTTTATTTATTCCATGTTCTCAATTTAGTTTTTAGTTTTTTGAGCTTAAGACCAAAAGCTACCATAGGAGGAGAATTGAACGATTAGATGATGCTAAACACCCCGTGCGTGACGCCGCTAGGTTTCTTTTCTTAACTCTTATGGAGGTACTCAAACATCACTGTCACTTTATACGTGAATCCATGTAATCATTCTACTTTTCCCCTCCTTCTTTTGGAGAATCAACTGTCAACATGCAAAGCTATAAAGGATAGGTTAACTGTGTGCTAGTTTCATTATGTAGTTGTAAATCAGTTGTAGCTGTGACTGATTAGTGTAAATCAGTTAGTGTAAATTTAATACAATGAGTTGTTAAATTTGTAATGGGGTGAAAGGATAAAAAGAATTAATTTAATTTATTTATGTATTTAATTGGCATAAATCAGTTAGTGTAAACTTTGTTCACTTGCTCAGCTTCAACAGGTACCTGATTGAGTATTAGACAAAGAAAGTGAATACAAGAGCTCTGCAATCAGGATTCACTTGTACAAGTTGTACTTGGTTGAGTATTTAATTATGTTTGATGTGATTTTATCTCATATAATGATTTTTTTGCAATTAGTCCTCCCAAAGTATCAAGTGAAACCAGTCCTAGCACCTGCCATTTTATTTAGGCACAACCCTTGTTTTGAATGTCTCTAGATTTTCATTTTGTAAGAATATGTTGGTTCTTAATTTGTTTGGTTTCACCGTTTCAATAATGAGGCTGTCAATTAATGGAGATAACATATTTAGTTTCGAATCTGCCATTTTGTTTAGGACCTGCCATTTTAACACTACCTATTTACTGCATAAACAGTTCAAATGGAGCTAACACTAAAATGGAGTAGACTTTGCTACATAAACACTAGTGATATGTATTGAACATTGATTCCATGAAATAGGTTTAATATAATTTATTCAATATAATTTATGCTTGCAAATTTTATGATAATGACAAGTAGAGAAAAATGTAAATATTCAGTTTCACCATCATATACTAATAGTTCTAATCATATACTAATTATTTCAGTCTTTATGTCAGGTTATTAGTTCAGTTTGTAATTAGTCCGTTAAGTGTTAAATAGTTAAATTAGTTAGGTTTTTAATGTTTGTTCTTATTTTATATTTATATAATCATGACTACTTTGGAGCTTGTTTTTGTATTGGGTTTTAAACAAGTATTGTCCAAGTATCTAAATCAAGTTAATGTTTCTTGACTTTTTCAGAACCATAGCTAATTGCGTTTTGTATCCCATTTGTTGCAGGAAGTTTACTATCCCACGAGGACGTGTTATACATATACTTGAGCCTTTTATCGTTGGAGCTTTTGCATCTATTCTCTCGAACAAAGACCTTGTCGCTTAAGTCTTCTTTAGCCTTGCTCTCAACCACAAGCAGGGGTGAGACATATTCAAGTTAAATTTTGTTCATTATGTTGTCCAACGGTAAAAAGAATTGTAATGTGTATTTTTATTTATATTAGATGTTTCGAAAGTTGTGGCTATTTCTGTCGTTGTTTTTTAGTTAATTTTTCTGTTTAAACGGGTTGGTTTTCATGAATAAATAAAGGAGACTCTGTCGAATTTTTAAAAAAATATTAAGTATTTTTAAAAGTAAATAATACGAAGATATTCAAACTTGATAAGTTTTTTAGAGATTGTCATCTATAGGAACTGTGGGTACCCAAAATTTAGAACCATGGGCCTGGACGAGTAGCCCAGTCCTGGCGGCCCAAAGTCCAGGCCCTTTATCTTTTATATTGATCCAGTCTCCTCCCACGATCCCATAAAGGGAAGTTATAGGGGGGATGGGAAACGTAGAGGAACCCATCACCTCCACTCGCCTACATGTACATGTATATATTAAACCCTAGGTCCGGGACAAAGGGACAAGTTGTATTCTCTGTAATCACTCTCCGGAGTATATAGAAATAACATCGACTGCACCACCGTGGACGTAGGCACATTTTGGCTGAACCACGTACATCATTTGTTGTGTGATTGGCTTCTTCTATTCCTTGTTCTCTTCTTGATAATCTTTCTCTCATCTTTATTTGTGTTGCATAACAATTGCTTCTACAATTGGCGCCGTCTGTGGGAAACGTTCATCTTTCCCTGAGAAGAGCCCACATCAAGAAAAGAGTTTAGGATGTCTGGTTACAGCAGCAATGCCCCCCCAAGCGGGAGATATCCAAGAGCCACCTGCTCCTCGCAGGATTAGGTCTGAAGTCCGGCATTCAGATCAGAGAGCTCGCCTGGAAAGACCAGCCTCAGAAGAAAGTCAGGGATCAACGAGGTCCACGCAGATATCCAGGTTGATTGATGCGTACGAGGCAAGGCTCTATGAGCAGAGAGAGTCTTCTCGCAGGTACGAGGCTGAGAATGCTCATTTGAAAAGAAGGCTGGAAAGACTAGAAAGGGAACTTCGTCCTGATAACCGGAGACGCCCATAACTCCTAGCCCTCAGGCGAGCAAGTCTTGCAGCCGAGGAAGGAGCCCTAGGAGAGAATCTCAAAGGGACGTAAGAGGCGAGTCAGACGATGACCTCCACGAACAACTACGAAGAGCTCGCCGCCACCAGAGCCCTGCTTGCAGCGACGAGCTCATACGAAACATGGTCCGAAGGGAGATGGACCAGCATCCTGCTCACCACGGGACAAGATCAACTAGAGAACTCACGAGGCGAGCTCTCAAAACCCAGATGAAGTCACCTTTCACGAAAGAAATCGAAGAGGAGGAAGATCCCAAGAAATTTGCCATTCCAAGGTTCAAGGTTTATGACGGAAAGACAGATCCCATCGATCACGTCAGGCAATATCGACAGGCAATGGCCCTCTGGAGTCACCGTGATGCCCTGATGTGCCGTATTTTCCCCTCAAGCCTTCATGATGTAGCACAGAAGTGGTTCGAAAGGCTCTCCCACCGGTCGATTAAGAATTTCAAATCCCTAGCCGAACTCTTTACGGCCCGATTCATTACCAGTAGCTCCCATCCCAAAAGAATGGATGCTCTACTGACAATGAAGAAAACGCCTCAAGAAACCCTCCGAGAATACGCGAAGAGTTACTGGGAGTTATTCAATGAGATCGAAGACTGCGCGGAGGAGGTGGCAGTGGCCTCCTTCAAAATTGGGCTCCCTAATTCTTCCCTCCTCTACCAATCCCTGACAAAGAAGGAAGCTATGACCATTGACGACTTTATGGCCCGAATCGAGAAATACGCAAAGGTGGAAGATGTCACCCTCTCTAATACAGGAGAAAACGGTCGAGCTAAGCTCACTACCAAGGTAGGTGAGAAAGCTGAGAACCAGAAGAAAGGAGGAAAGAATGGGGGCAAGAATGTCTCCAAAAACGGAGGAAACCAGGACGCATCGAAAGCATTCCAGTCGGTCAACACCGTCTTCAAAGAACCAATTTACAAGGTTCTCGCGAAGATCAAGGATGAGCCATTCATCAAGTGGCCCAGAAAGATGGGGGGAGATCCCTCGAAGAGAAACAATGCATTGAGATGCGCTTTTCACAAAGAGGGAGGGCACAAGACCGATCACTGCAAAGCTCTTAAGTCTCACCTTGAAGAGTTGGCCCAGTCCGGGCATTTGAACGATTTTGTGAAAACAAGGGCAGAGAAAGTGACTGCCAACAGAGAGATGAGACCCGAAAATGTGCTGGAGGATGATGCTGGACACGAGTTCGCCGTAATTCATGGAGTATCTGACGTCAAACAGATACAAGGGAACTCAGCTCGGATGGAGCTGAAAAAACTTACAGCGGTAATGCAGGCCTTTCAAATCGATCCAGCAAAATCACAGTCGGGAAAACATCGACGAGCAGAGGACATCAACTATAACAAGCATATTGTTTTCACGGATGAAGATTTGATGGGAGTAAGGATCCCACATCATGATGCTCTGGTCATTACCCTCAGGATAGCCAACTTTGACATCGACAAGCTGCTCGTCGATCAAGGAAGCTCATCCGAAGTAATGTACCTCGACCTGTTCAGAAAATTGAAGTTGAGCGTCTCCGACCTAGAGGAAGCTACTGTTCCTTTGGTCGGCTTCGTCGAGAAAATGACCATGCCTCTAGGCAAGATAGTGCTGCCAGTTCATGCTGGGAACGTCTCCAAAATGATTGAGTTTTTGGTAGTTGACATCGAATCGCCATACCAGGCCATCCTCGACAGAGGATGGCTTCATGCAATGAAGGCGGTCTCCTCGACCTACCATCAGAAGCTCAAGTATGTAACCGAGCGAGGAGTAATGGAGATCCACGGCGACCAAGCAATGGCAAGGAAGTGCTTCATAGCAGCCATCCGACCAAAGCCAGAGAAGAAGGCCGGTCAACCCAGCGAGAAAGTTGAAGAGGTGTGATACCTTCTAAATAGCAACTAAAGTATGGAAGACCAGGAGTAGAGGAGACTAGGCTCCTCCCCTCCGAGCGTGTCATCGAGGACCTGGTAGAAGTTGTAGCCGAAGTTTGTAACAGTAGCAGAGTATTCCTGATTGGAGCATCTCTCACCGATCGAGAACAGAAGGAGTTGATGACCTTGCTGAGACACAATGTAGATGTCTTCGCATGGGAACCATACGAGCTGCCTGGCATTGATCCTGGTATGGTCTGTCATCAGCTGCACGTCGACCCCACATTCAAGCCAGTCACGCAGAAAGCACGAAGAGCTGCACCTGAGAAGGCTAAAGCGGTCGAAAAGGAGGTCGAAAAACTACTGGATGCAGGATCCATACGGGAAGTACAATTCCCCAAGTGGTTGTCCAACCCAGTAGTGATTCCGAAGAATAACGGGAAGTGGAGAGTTTGCATCGACTTCACTGACCTCAATAGAGCGTGCCCAAAGGATAGTTTCCCTCTCGCAAAGATAGACCAACTAGTAGATGCCACTGCAACTCACGAGCGGATGAGTTTCATGGACGCATACTCTGGGTATCACCAGATCCCCTTGTATGCCCCAGACCAAGACAAAACGGCGTTCATCACGACGGTTAGGTTGTATTGCTACAAAGTCATGCCATTTGGGCTCAAGAATGCAGGGGCAACCTACCAGCGGCTGGTCACAAAAATGTTCAAAGATCAAATGGGAGATACCATGGAGGTCTACATCGATGATATGCTCGTTAAGAGCAAGAAGAAGGAAAATCACCTCTCAGACCTGTCAAAGACCTTCGAAATCCTCAGAAAATACCGAATGAAGCTTAATGCGAGCAAGTGTTCCTTCGGTGTCCAGTCAGGAAAATTTCTTGGATACTTAGTCAGCAAGAGAGGCATTGAAGCTAATCCGGACTAGATCGATGAAATAAATAAGGTACAACCACCTCGAACAGTTCGGGACGTGCAAAAGCTCACTGGAATGCTCGCTGCCTTGAATCACTTCATCTCCAAATCCTCCGAGAAGTGCCAGCCTTTTTTCCGACTTCTAAAAGGGAATAAACCAATAGAATGGAGCCCGGACTGCTCGCGAGCATTGGACGAGATCAAGTCTTACTTAAGCTCTCCACCGCTGCTTGTCATACCACAACCAATGGAGTCTTTGTACCTATACCTCTCGGTATCCAGTCACACTGCCAGCTCGGCGTTAATAAGCGAGGTCGAAGGAATCCAGCACCCCGTTTACTACGCGAGCAAGACCTTACTAGATGATGAGCAAAGGTAACTGCCATTAGAAAAGCTCGCCTTTGCACTAGTGATAGCCTCGAGAAAACTGAAGCATTATTTTGAAGCCCATACTATAATCGTCCTTACTTCGCACCCCCTTAAAGCGATCCTGAGGAAAGCGGATTTATCGGGAAGATTGTCTAAGTGGTCAGTCGAGCTCGGTCGGTTCGACATCCAATTTCAACCAAGGACCGCTATCAAGGGTCAGATCCTCACTGATTTCATAGCCGAATTCAGTGGTGAAGAACTCCCCAACCAACCTCAACCAACAAAGCAAGAACAGAACCCAGTAACAGTGGAAACCTGGAAACTATTCGTTGATGGAGCCTCCAACTCAAAGGGGGAAGGCGTGGGCATCGTCCTCATCACCCCAGAAAACACCATCCTTGAGAAAGGGATCAGGCTTGGATTTTCAGCCTCCAACAACGAAGCAGAGTACGAAGCTCTGATAGCCGGTCTCCAAAAGGCGCAAATTCTGGGAGCAAAACATTTACAGGTGTTCGGCGATTCTCAACTAGTCTCCAATCAGATAAGTGGAGATTACAACGCGAAGGATGAAAGGATGGCAACATACCTCGCCCTGGTAAGGAAACTAATGACGAGCTTTGAGGAGATCAACATCCAGCAGTTTCCCAGAGGGAAAAACAGTCATGTCGACGCCCTAGCAGCCCTAAGCTCGGCAGTTGATTCTAGTCTTAAAAGGCTCACTCCCATCGATTTCCTCATTCGTCCAAGAATTAACCACAACAGCAAGCTGCCAAACGTGGAACAAATACTCCAGGTGGGATCAGCCCCCAGCTGGATGGACCCCTTAAGAGACTACTTAAGGGAGGGAACGCTCCCCGAGAAAAAGAAAATCGCCCACCAGATAAGAGTCAAAGCTGCTCGCTTTCACTTATCTACAGGAGGCGACTTGTACAAGAAGTCCTTCTTCGGTCCCTACCTTAGATGTGTCCACCGAGGCGATGTCGAGAAGGTGCTGCGCGAGCTTCACGAAGGAGTCTATGGAAGTCATGTCGGGGGAAGGTCTCTAGCCTTTCGAGCAATGAAGGAAGGCTATTGGTGGCCATATATGCAAAAGGACTCCGCAGTATATGTCCGCAAATGCCCCAAATGCCAGCTTCACGCTCCAATGATCCACCAACCAGCCAGCGACCTAAAATCCCTGACCAGCCCGTGGCCCTTCGCCCAATGGGGAATGGACATCATAGGACCACTACCCACTGCTACCGGCAATCGCAAATACTTATTGGTTGCAACTGACTACTTCACAAAATGGATCGAGGCAGAACCATTGGCAAACATTCGAGATGCTGACATGATAAGATTCATATGGAGGAATATAATCACTCGATTCGGAATCCCCAGAACCATCATCACTGATAATGGGACTCAATTCGAGAGTGGCCCCTTTCAGGACTTCTGTAACGAGCACGGGATCAGGCATAACTTTAGTTCGGTGGCCTACCCACAGAGCAATGGGCAAGCAGAAGCTTCCAACAAAATTGTGATTGATGGATTGAAGAAGAGACTGGAGCGAGCCAAGGGGGCATGGGCAACCGAGCTGTCCCATGTTCTGTGGGCATACCGAATAACTCCTCGGCGAGCAACAGAAGAAACCCCATTTTCGCTAACATATGGCATGGAAGCAGTCATTCCACTAGAAGCGGGCTTGCCTACAATGAGGTCCGACCTTGTCGACCAAGGCCAGAATGATGGTGCGTTGCTCGCTGAACTCGACCTCGCCGACGAGCGTAGAGAACTAGCCCTGGTGAAGCTTGTGAACTATCAGCAACAGCTCGCAAGGCATTACCACCAAAGGGTTAAGCCAAGAAAATTCTAAGTTAGAGACTATGTTCTAAGGAAGGTCCTGGGCAGCTCAGTAAGGTCATCAGACGACAAGCTAGGCCCAAACTGGGAAGGACCATTTAAAGTAACAAGGGATGACCTGTAAGGTGCATATCATTTGGAAACAATGGAGGGCAGAGAGATACCACGAGCATGGAATGCAGCCAATCTCAAGAAATTCTATTTTTAGATTCTCAAGGAATTCTATTGTTGAATCTTTTTCTTGTATTTGTTATGTGAAAGGAACAGTTCATTCCCCTTATTACTAATGAAATCAATAGCTGCATTTTATCACACATCTTTTTCCAAATCACAGGCACGATGGTCGATATAGCAGGGGGATACCCCTCCTCAGGTCATCATCATGAAACACGAGAGACCTCTTAGCATTTCCCTTGGCAATATATAAAGCCCTACAGAGGATTCTTAGGCAATGCGACCAGATTTCGTACTAGTCATCAAACCTACTTTGGTTGAGCAAAATCCTGACCGGATGAAGACATCCAATACCAGGTGTGTCCTCGCCAATTGCCCTACTTAGGCCTAAGGGAGTGTGACGACACAACCTAAAAGGTAAAATGGGGCACAATGGTATTTTGGTATTATACTGGACTGGGGGGACACTTGTGTAACACCCCGCCTAATTAAATACCGGGTGGCCAGTCCCATACCAAATTAAAACAGAATATACAGTTGGCTCATTCTTAGCATCACTGTCGAAAACATATACAACTCACCCAAAACCCAATTAAGCTGGTGTTAAAAACTTTCCAAATTTTAAATTTCAACAAAACCTTTTTCCATTTTTAAGAATAACACAACACACTTTATTCTACCAAACTGATAACACAATAAATAACTCAAAAGAATTTAAATGCAATTGGAATAAACATTCCCAAATAATATAAATCCTTTACAATAATCCCAACAATGTTAAATGTATTAAAAAATCAGAATACAACAATATTTTACTCCAATAGAAAATGATAACTGAATCCTTTTGGGCGACATGCCCTAACTAAGAATACTGTGAATCAAAAAGATGATAAGCGTCTAAGAAAAATTTCCATAGCTCCATAGCTCGTCAAAATCAACTATGGTTGGCGTCCCTGTTGCTGGACACCTGATATAGAGATACAATAGAAGAGAAAAATATGCAAGGAAACGGGTCAGAGCCCGAATGTGTAGAGTATTTTTAAAACAGCAAGTATTTAACAAGTGCAATAAAGCATTTATTATGTACATGTTAGATCCCATTCTCACTTGCATTTCTCACCTCTCAACTAGAGTGCACACTTAACGTTTCCTACTAACCTCCTAGTTAATGGTTCCTCTTTTCTAATCTTCATATTACAGTTCCATTCCCATAACATAATCCCCGTATGTCCCATACCATACGTCCCATTATTATCCATTTACATTTCTCCTTTATTAGTTTCTCATTAACATGAATCATTACTCATTAATATGAGTTAAGCTTTTCAATTCTTAAAGAATAAACATCTATTAACTTAATTCCATTATCTTTCTCTATTCACCGTTATCTACAATTATCACCGTAGATAGATTTAAACATAATAAATAATTATGTAACCATTTAATCCATTATATATATATATTCATATATAATACAGCACCCCGAGTCACAGATGTGGTGCAATGCATTACTCTGCTATCATGTCCCGTCATCGCATGTCGCTGAATAGGGGACTACATGTTCGGTAAGATTCCACGAACCACAAATAACAAACAAATTGGAGGCGAACATAGTTCTCGTATCCATGGGTCACGCACATACCTACGTACCCACAGTCAGCGGACTTATCAACTCCCCGATAAGCCTTTCATAGACCTATGTTCTCGAGCGACAAATCAAAGATCCCATGGATTCATCAGGATATGACTGCCCTCACGCGTAAACCTCCCACCGATAGCAAGTAAGCTAGGTATGTCATACACATAAATCATTAATCAATCAAATAGGTATTATCATACCTATAATATAATATCAATAAGGTAATTATTACTACCCTAAGATATTTCTCATACGTAGCATTAAATCTCTTTTAAAATATCAAATCTTTACTTCATAAATTAATTATCCTCGCATCCTATAACATCTCTCCGCTACCGACGTCGTTAAGGTTCATGCGCGGAACGTCTCGCAAAGCGAAATCCAAACAAGTAACTCCTCCAATACACTACTACTTAACTTTGTCGATCGAGGAGGTCCGAAAACTTAAACTATGCGATCGGGATAATCTCATAACCTCTTTCAACCAAATGAGTTCTAAACTCCCATCTCACAAGATTTAATTAGGATTTCCCTCATCTTATATTAAGTAAGAAATTACTAATATCCTACTGGTCCATAACATTATTTCTCCCGAACTACTACGAGTTTAGTTCTCCTTTTAATTAAGGTTAAAACCGATAGTTTCAATTCTCTTATAAACACCTATTTTTCCACTTAGGATTAAACTCTCTTGTAAACTTAAGGATATCCAGGTGTTATAATAAATCACCCCTACTGGTCCTATCTTAAATCCTCATACATCACCATTCAGAAATTAACAAACGAATCTAGAAACCGAAATTCCATTCGATATAATTTTCATCATTTAAATCATTTGAATCTAAATCCAGTTAATTCAAATCTTAACAAGGGTTTACTAATACTTTCTAAGTCCCAAAATATTCAAATAATAATTACCAAAGATCCATAAAAGTTTCGGGATAAGAATCAACATTTAAAAATAAACTCCTTTACTTAAACAGGGGAGGTCGATCGATCGAAGGTGGGGGTCGATCGATCGATACCTCAGGTCCAGGCCTGCATTTTCTGCATTTTCTGCAACTACGGGTTTAACAACTTTTGATCATTTAAACCTTCATCTAAACATCCCAAATGACTTATAAACTTTAGTACATGATATATCAACATATATGAACGATTTCCAATACTCTAAACATCCTAGAATCATCAAAGGATTGGATTAAAAAGCATGTTTATCTCCTTATTCCCAGAAATTTATTAACATAACCTCTTCAAGAACACATCAATGGTTTCCATCATTTCTTCATCAGATTCATGACTATTCGTGGATTATTAATATACTAACACATGAGTTAAATTCCTATATCATTTTAGTTTTCCAGAAATCCATTTAATGATCCATTATCTCTTCCAAACATGAAAAATCTTCTCTTTTCATACTATTCTAACATGGACAATATACAAACTTAAATTGCTATTATTAAACACTTGCCTTTAGTGTAGGTCTGATCCTTTGGTGTAGTTTATCTCAGTTGGTTGTTCCTTCTCCGGTCAAACTCCGGTGGTGGTTGGTGGTGGTGAACCTTGGTTCTTGTTCTTCTCCTTCCCAAGTGACTTTTCCCTTCCCAAGCACTCTCACACTCTCTCTAGGAAAATGGCTGCTCTTATTTGTGAAGAGGAGATGAATAACTCCCATTCACTTAATCTACCTATTCTTATAATAGTGCCAAATCCGAAACACTATTCATCCCCCCTAGAAAAATGACCAAAATGCCCTTTCGGGTTGTCTATTCATTCCCAAATGACCCGAGACTCAAAATTGACATCCAAATAGACTTTTCTGACTATTTCGAACCTTTCGGACGCAACTACGCAGTCGAAATGACTATTAGATCGATAGAAAATAAAATTCCCTTTTTAATTTACTAAACTAGTCCCGACACGTCCCATAACGCGTCTGACTAAAAAATATAAATTACCGAATTTATATCATACGGTCATCTCAATGACATCACATTCATATATTACCTAAATATCTTTAAGTAATATTCCGAATCATCTATATCAATATCCACAGTCCGGATAAAACCCAAATGAATTAATAAATAATAAAATTCAATTAATCCATTAATTTAAAAATATAACCCATTTTAAAAGTCATTAAAATTACGGGGTATTACATACTTCCCCCCTTATAACAGAATTTCGTCCCGAAATTCAGGAATATAAGTTATAACGGTAAGGTCAACTCCGAGTATAAATCTCACATCGCAAGAAATCCAAGATGTACCGCCCATACAATACATTAACAAAGTCCCTATCGATGTTATACGCCAAGCCTCACCATATAGTCTCAACTGAATCAAATTTAGACTTTTCCTAATCTTCCCTATACCGTCCTCGTGACAAACTTTGGGAAAAACGATCCTCTCGTAGTGAACAAATAAATCCTGAAGTCTCAATTACTTACCTTTTCACAATTTTGAAAATTACTCCCATACACTCATCCAGGGCGCCCATACACCCTGTCGTACCACTTTCAATATTAAAAGTTTCGCAAATGTTATAAACTCATATACTAAAGACCTAACTTATTTCGACTCCCAACGGTTATTAGTTTCGTGCGTGGGATGTCTCGCAAGCGAAATCCAAACAAGGAACCACCCCGATACACTACTTCCTAAAGTAGTCGGTCATCGAAACTCCTAAGGTCCTTAGTCAATAATATATAAAAATTTTGGTTTTAAAAAAAATATCAGGTTTATCAAATTTAATTTTTTTTTTTTTTGTTTTTATCGATTTCAAATAGGGTCTACGCATCTACTCTCTTATAGAAGACAAGATGCAGACATATGCTCTCATATACCACAAGTCAATGCACGCCGATAGTCGAATCGCACTCGGACATGCTCTAGGTAAGTAATCCCATGATACAAATCAAACCCACGTGATAACATGCAATATAAAGGTGTCCCACACCCCTCAGTGAGTCTACATAAATCACAGTGCTATAGGCTAAGTTTAGCAACCCTATTTCCCACACAACATTAATTGTAACAAAATCACTATACGCTTCATAATTCCTTAGATATAAGACATACCCTCATTCGCGGGTGGTGGTTGTTGATTCACTGCCTGATGAATGTTGTATACACGCCCGTACTGACCCTGCTGCGCGGGTGCTGCTGGAATGGGAGGTAGTGCTAGCACCTGAGCTGGAGCTGGAAGAGCAGCTGGTGGAAACGCTGGTACCTGTGGCTCCTGTCGAGCATGTTGTTGCTGAGGGAATTTGTCTTTCTCAGGACAATCTTGACGTTTATGGCCATACTTGCCACACACGAAACATTTTCCCGCAAACTTTCCACCACCTTGCCCTTATTGACCCCGAACTTGCTGGCCATTACCTCCCTTCCCTTGGCCCTGATGAGCCTGTCTCTGGCCCTGATGGCCCTGTTATCCTTGCCCAATACCTTTATCCTCAAATCGAGAATCTCCAGATCGCAAACGCTTAGCATAGTCCCCTGTCTGGGAACCCTGCTCACTCTGACGCTGATGACTCTGCCCTGACTGAGTCCCACTAGAACTGCCCCCAATAGTCTTGCCCTGCTGGCCTGACCCAAACCCCCACTTGACACCCTGATTATGGAAGCGGTTATCTTGACAGTGGAGCATTGCAGCATTAAGAACATCTGCATACGTACGTAGTGAAAGATTTCCCAATAAATGTTGGCGAATTTTATAGTTCAACCCATCAGTGAACATTAGGACTCTCCTCTCCTCAGTAGGTACTTCAGCTGGTACCAAATTAGTTAATCGCGTAAACTATTCCTCATATTCCGCCACAGTTTTCTCACCCTGCCTTAAATCAAGTATCTTCCGTCTCATCTCTGTCTGGATGGCGGAAGGAAAATACTTCCCATCAAACCGTATCCAAAAGTCTTGGATAGTCATTGTGTCCCTCTCCTCCATAGTGGTCGTAGCTTCCCACCATTGCAAAGCTGCCCCTACTAGCTTGAATGTGGCTAGTATCTGACGTTGAACCTCAGTGCATTCGATCATCCTCAAGTGCCGTTGGATATCTTTCTTCCATTGGCTAGCAGTCACAACATCTGATCCTCCCTGAAACTCGGGTGGGTGCGCTTTCTGAAAGGCATCCCTCGCTCGTTCCCATGCAGTAGGAAACACTTGCCCTTGCACGGGTGGAACAACCGATGCAAGTACGGGAGCCTGCTGAATAGCAGCTACAGCAGCATTGACTGCCTGAGCAACAATTGCAGCGACTTCGGCTGCAGTCATTGTACCCTGAGCTGGGGCAGGCTGAGGTGCACGTCGAGGAGGCATCTGAAACGAGAGAACACTATCCGTATTTGATATCTCAAAATAGCTAAAGATTGTAAGCGTAAATAGAAAAGCAATAATCCTACTCATAGGGCTCTACATCAAAGAACGCTAAGCTGAAGACACAATAAGCCGTACAGATCCTAAAGGACACTAGAACCTGATGCTCTGATACCACCTGTAACACCCCGCCTAATTAAATACCGGGTGGCCAGTCCCATACAAAATTAAAACAGAATATACAGTTGGCTCATTCTTAGCATCACTGTCAAAAACATATATAACTCACCCAAAACCCAATTAAGCTGGTGTTAAAAACTTTCCAAATTTTAAATTTCAACAAAACCTTTTTCCATTTTTAAGAATAACACAACACACTTTATTCTACCAAACTGATAACACAATAAATAACTCAAAAGAATTTAAAGGCAATTGGAATAAACATTCCCAAATAATATAAATCCTTTACAATAATCCCAACAATGTTAAATGTATTAAAAAATCAGAATACAACAATATTTTACTCCAATAGAAAATGATAACTGAATCCTTTTGGGCGACATGCCCTAACTAAGAATACTATGAATAAAAAAGATGATAAGCGTCTAAGAAAAATTTCCATAGCTCCATAGCTCGTCAAAATCAACTATGGTTGGCGTCCCTGTTTCTGGACACCTGATATAGAGATACAATAGAAGAGAAAAATATGCAAGGAAACGGGTCAGAGCCCGAATGTGTAGAGTATTTTTAAAACAGCAAGTATTTAACAAGTGCAATAAAGCATTTATTATGTACATGTTAGATCCCATTCTCACTTGCATTTCTCACCTCTCAACTAGAGTGCACACTTAACGTTTCCTACTAACCTCCTAGTTAAGGGTTCCTCTTTTCTAATCTTCATATTACAGTTCCATTCCCATAACATAATCCCCGTATGTCACATACCATACGTCCCATTATTATCCATTTACATTTCTCCTTTATTAGTTTCTCATTAACATGAATCATTACTCATTAATATGAGTTAAGCTTTTCAATTCTTAAAGAATAAACATCTATTAACTTAATTCCATTATCTTTCTCTATTCACCGTTATCTACAATTATCACCGTAGATAGATTTAAACATAATAAATAATTATGTAACCATTTAATCCATTATATATATATATATTCATATATAATACAGCACCCCGAGTCACAGATGTGGTGCAATGCATTACTCTGCTATCATGTCCCGTCATCGCATGTCGCTGAATAGGGGACTACATGTTCGGTAAGATTCCACGAACCACAAATAACAAACAAATTGGAGGCGAACATAGTTCTCGTATCCATGGGTCACGCACATACCTACGTACCCACAGTCAGCGGACTTATCAACTCCCCGATAAGTCTTTCATAGACCTATGTTCTCGAGCGACAAATCAAAGATCCCATGGATTCATCAGGATATGACTGCCCTCACGCGTAAACCTCCCACCGATAGCAAGTAAGCTAGGTATGTCATACACATAAATCATTAATCAATCAAATAGGTATTATCATACCTATAATATAATATCAATAAGGTAATTATTACTACCCTAAGATATTTCTCATACGTAGCATTAAATCTCTTTTAAAATATCAAATCTTTACTTCATAAATTAATTATCCTCGCATCCTATAACATCTCTCCGCTACCGACGTCGTTAAGGTTCATGCGCGGAACGTCTCGCAAAGCGAAATCCAAACAAGTAACTCCTCCAATACACTACTACTTAACTTTGTCGATCGAGGAGGTCCGAAAACTTAAACTATGCGATCGGGATAATCTCATAACCTCTTTCAACCAAATGAGTTCTAAACTCCCATCTCACAAGATTTAATTAGGATTTCCCTCATCTTATATTCAGTAAGAAATTACTAATATCCTACTGGTCCATAACATTATTTCTCCCGAACTACTACGAGTTTAGTTCTCCTTTTAATTAAGGTTAAAACCGATAGTTTCAATTCTCTTATAAACACCTATTTTTCCACTTAGGATTAAACTCTCTTGTAAACTTAAGGATATCCAGGTGTTATAATAAATCACCCCTACTGGTCCTATCTTAAATCCTCATACATCACCATTCGGAAATTAACAAACGAATCTAGAAACCGAAATTCCATTCGATATAATTTTCATCATTTAAATCATTTGAATCTAAATCCAGTTAATTCAAATCTTAACAAGGGTTTACTGATACTTTCTAAGTCCCAAAATATTCAAATAATAATTACCAAAGATCCATAAAAGTTCCGGGATAAGAATCAACATTTAAAAATAAACTACTTTACTTAAACAGGGGAGGTCGATCGATCGAAGGTGGGGGTCGATCGATCGATACCTCAGGTCCAGGCCTGTATTTTCTGCATTTTCTGCAACTACGGGTTTAACAACTTTTGATCATTTAAACCTTCATCTAAACATCCCGAATGACTTATAAACTTTAGTACATGATATATCAACATATATGAACGATTTCCAATACTCTAAACATCCTAGAATCATCAAAGGATTGGATTAAAAAGCATGTTTATCTCCTTATTCCCAGAAACTTATTAACATAACCTCTTCAAGAACACATCAATGGTTTCCATCATTTCTTCATCAGATTCATGACTATTCGTGGATTATTAATATACTAACACATGAGTTAAATTCCTATATCATTTTAGTTTTCCAGAAATCCATTTAATGATCCATTATCTCTTCCAAACATGAAAAATCTTCTCTTTTCATACTATTCTAACATGGACAATATACAAACTTAAATTGCTATTATTAAACACTTGCCTTTAGTGTAGGTCTGATCCTTTGGTGTAGTTTATCTTAGTTGGTTGTTCCTTCTCCGGTCAAACTCCGGTGGTGGTTGGTGGTGGTGAACCTTGGTTCTTGTTCTTCTCCTTCCCAAGTGACTTTTCCCTTCCCAAGCACTCTCACACTCTCTCTGGGAAAATGGCTGCTCTTATTTGTGAAGAGGAGATGAATAACTCCCATTCACTTAATCTACCTATTCTTATAATAGTGCCAAATCCGAAACACTATTCATCCCCCCTAGAAAAATGACCAAAATGCCCTTTCGGGTTGTCTATTCATTCCCAAATGACCCGAGACTCAAAATTGACATCCAAATAGACTTTTCTGACTATTTCGAACCTTCCGGACGCAACTACGCAGTCGAAATGACTATTAGATCGATAGAAAATAAAATTCCCTTTTTAATTTACCAAACTAGTCCCGACACGTCCCATAACGCGTCTGACTAAAAAATATAAATTACCGAATTTATATCATACGGTCATCTCAATGACATCACATTCATATATTACCTAAATATCTTTAAGTAATATTCCGAATCATCTATATCCATATCCACAGTCCGGATAAAACCCAAATGAATTAATAAATAATAAAATTCAATTAATCCATTAATTTAAAAATATAACCCATTTTAAAAGTCATTAAAATTACGGGGTATTACAACTTGCATGGCAAAACAAAAAGAATTATGAAGCAGCAAGAATATAAAAAGATAGGATGAACACGTTTAGTCGGCAAAGCTGACCAAAACACAAACTTCTCATTAATCTCTTATATTTACAACAGTGATAATACATGTTTAGTCGGCGAAGCTCGCCCAAAGCATTTACATTATCAAAAAAGACAAAAGAGTAACAAAATATCAAGGAGACGGAAGCCTCCGAGCAAGATAATCAGCAACTTTAGCTCTCATTCCATCGTCAGGAGCGGGGGCTAGCTCTTCCACGACCTCATTTGCATCCAACTCCAACAGTTACTGGGGAATAGCATCAATGGGGATCCATCGATCATCCCTCCTAAATGGATTGGGCATCAGAGTGGAGGAGGACATCTCGTGTCGATACCATAACACTGAATTCCTCGGGACCTGCAGCTCTTTCAGGGCACTCAACCACCCTCTGATGAAGAAAAGTTCCTCGAACTCTGATAGTCTCGTTGGAGCATCCAGCCAACCTTGATCGTAGCCATCAGACCACACTTGTCGAGGACCCTTCTTGAACAGATGCCGCAGTCGGGTGACGTCCCTCTGGAGCCCAGCAGCAGTTACATAAGCTCGCCAAACATCGTCACGCAGCTCCTCCATCTCCCTCTCATGCTATTCCTCGGCTTCCCTGTTCCTGCCCCTAGCACCCCTACCAGCACGCGAAAGGGGAGGACGAGATCCAGCTCGCGACGATGAGGAACCTTGCAGGACTGCCGAAATGGTGCTCGGCGAATGCTCCTTAAGCTTTAAGACCTCCTTCCTCAAGTCTTTATTCTCCTGCTGCAGGAACTCCCCAACCTGGTTAATCTCGGTGGCCTCTAGTAACCTTACTCTCAGTGCACTGACTTCTTCTTGTACTGAGGCACCTATTTCTTCCATTTCCTGGAGCCTGTCCTTTAGCTTGGCCACCAGCTCGGACAGATCCTTATATTTTTGGTTCCTTGACTTAGCAAACTTGCAAAGTCTAACAAAGGCTTGGCGAACTTCAGGGCTTGCATTAGGACCAAGGATCCTGCCCAGTTGGGAAGTGACAGGAATATAGTCATCAACATCAACCAACTACAAGTAAAATAAAGATAGAGGAAAGGAAGAGATCAGCACAAACAAAAGAAGAATCTTCTTATTTCATTAATCAAAGTCAAGTACATTGAGCAGAAACTTAAAAAATTACAAGCGAAAAGTACAGAATTAAATCCTAAGAGAAGATTAACTGGCAACCTCAGGCGGCCCAGTAGTGTCTGGCTGCTTCCCCTTGTCAGCAGCAGCAGCAGAGGCATCCCCCTCTGCAGGAACGCCCTCAGCCGCCTGAGTAGGGAAAACACCGGCAAGAACTATATCATAGGGAAAATCAGCACCCTCGATGGCTGGGGTAGGAGCTTCCTCGTCCATAGTTGGCTTGGGACCCGGGTCATGCTCATCGAACAGAGGAAACTCAACATCAACCCCAGCAGCTAGAAGAGCTTTGTTCCATCCCTTCTTGAAGTTCAGACGGCTGATATAGCCTATCTGAACCTCGACATCGTCATAAGCATCAGCCCACCCAGAGTTGTATGAGTCCTCCTTAATGGTGGCTGCCTGGGCCTTTTCCGCCTCTAGCTGCTCGGACAGAACCCTGTTCTTCTCCGCGAGGTCCCGCTTGCTCGAGCATACTAGATCATAAGACTTCCTCAGCTCGCCCAGCTCCTTAACCGCATCATCCCTCTCGCGAGTAGAGTTGACGAGGTCCAGATCAGACGAAACTCGGGCTGCATCAGCAGCCTTTAGGTCAGCCTCCAGCTGAGAGCCCCTGGCTTCCAGAGCAGACTTCTGCTGCTCCAACTCACCGTTCCTCCTCACCAACTCGTCGCGAGAATGGTAGAACACAGCAAAGTCAGTCACAAACTGCAAGGAATAAAGAAGAAATCAAGAAGAAGAAAACATCTAGAACTTGTCAAAAGATTGAAAGTTGAAAGAGTATTTTACCAGGGATAGCCTCTGACTAGCTTGCAGAGCCAATTGATTAGACCCCAGCGCCTTCTGGCGATCTGCAGGGAGAACTGCCCTCTCAAGCAGCGCAGGAGCTAGCTGAGGAGAGATGGCAACCGAGGCCCCCTCGGGCAAAGCAGATACCGGGACTAAGGCTTGCCCTGCCTTTGTCCTGGACTCCATCCTTCTTCTCTCCTCCTTCTCTTTCTCCATACTCCTCATCTCATCCAGTCTCTTCTTCTCCTTCTCCTTCTCCTTCTTTCTCTCCCTCTCTTTCACCTGCTCTTCTTCTCTCCTCTTCCTCTCTTGCTCCTGAGAGGAAGGCCAAGAACCTGAAGCCACGGCCCCAAATGCAGACTTCTATTTCTTTGACCTTTGTGCAATGAGCACATGGTCATCATCATCATCATTTCTGGTCAGGTTCTTCCTTTGAGGCATATCTTCACCAGAACTGCTGGAAGTGCTCGACGATCCCCGAGCTTCAAAATTCTCCTCAGAATCAGAAGAGCTGCTACTGTCAGAGCTCCCTTCACCTAGATTACCTGCAGGCTCACTTTCAGAGCTGCTCTCTTCTTCGTCCAACTGGATCGGCTCAGCAGTAGTCTCTCCCAAAGAATTAAACTCTGGTACACTGTCCACAGGCCGTGCTATGAAGTTGGAGCCTACGTTCTTGTACTCTAACAAGAAGGCAGCAGACCTGGGATGCTCACCGTCACCCAAAGGCTCTCTGATGTTCCAAGCTTTCACCAACTCCGAGATTCGGACCTCGCTAAGGGAAGGCTCCAAGTTCTTCGACCTTGCTGTAGAAGAAAAAGCAAAGAGGAGTTAGAAAAGTCATAAATTAGTAGAGATTGAGACAACAGTACAAATGTCTACCTATATATTCTTCCCCATAAAAAGGGACAGTAAACCTCTCAGACCTCGACCCTTCGAACAGGGGAGAAAATTGCCAATTTCTAACAAGAAAGCCCTCTTGCCAATAGTCCTTGTGGGAATCAGGTAGATTAACTACCAATACCCTATCAGGACTCCTGGCTTTGAGGTAGAGGACACCTGAGCTAGTTCGAGAAAAGGAATAATAGAAATAGACCTCGGAAAGTCCTAATCTAGTAGCATACAACTGATTTATTCTATGTACACCATTTACTATTTTCCACACATTTGGCGAGCATTGTGCGGGGACGATATTGAAATAACCAAAGAAATGCAAAAATAGATCATTAGGGGGAAAAGTAAGTCCCCCCCTGAGAAAGCAGCAAAACATGGATCCAGTGGGCATCCTCTATATCCCTAACATTCTTAGGAGGCGAGGAACAACACTCAATCTCTACCCACTCAGGGATGTTGTAGAACTTTCTAAACTCAGAGATCGATCTATTTCCAATCTTCGCCATTGGAAAGCACAAAGAAAAGCTACAAACCAAAGAGAAAATGCAAAGGAAGGGCACGAAAAACTTACAAAACAGAAGATCGATTCAAGTACTGAAGAAGAACGGGCTCAAAATAACTAAAAAGCAATGAGAATGGGGACTGAGAGCAAAGGGAATGATGCGTTAGAATTCTCAGAAGACGGAAGAGTGCTGGAAAGTCTGAAACGACGAAAAAGATGTGGTTATCCCGACGAGCCTTCAAATTCTAATCATAGTGCACAGTAAGAGAAGCGGCTGCCGCCAAAATCAACTCCACAGCTCCCGAGGAATTACAACACGGCCATTATGGCTAATCATTTAAATCTGTTGGGCCCATATACATGGCACAAAAAATTTAGGGGCAATTGTGGGTACCAAGAATTTAGAACCATGGGCCTGGACGAGTAGCCCAGTCCTGGCGGCCCAAAGTCCAGGCCCTTTATCTTTTATATTGATCCAGTCTCCTCCCACGATCCCATAAAGGGAAGTTATAGGGGAGATGGGAAACGTGGAGGAACCCATCACCTCCACTCGCCTACATGTACATGTATATATTAAACCCTAGGTCCGGGGCAAAGGGACAAGTTGTATTCTCTGTAATCATTCTCCGGAGTATATAGAAATAACATCGACTGCACCACCGTGGACGTAGGCACATTTTGGCTGAACCACGTACATCATTTGTTGTGTGATTGGCTTCTTCTATTCCTTGTTCTCTTCTTGATAATCTTTCTCTCATCTTTATTTGTGTTGCATAACAATTGCTTCTACAGGAACTATTAAAAAAAATTACTTCTTTGTTTAAGGTAACTGACACTTAATAAATTTATTGCAGGTGAAAACCTTTTGTGGACAAGGCAAGATATTGGAGTCATTTTGCTGGAGGTCGTATGCTTGAAGATTGAGAGTTTACTTTGCGTAACATCATTTTATGTTAGGGATAGATGGTTTTTTATGTATTTTTTCTAATGAGATGAGTGCAATTGTATAGAGAGATCTATGTTGGACACAATGTTTAAATTGTGTATTTTTTCTTCGTATGAATTTTAATTACAATTGAATGGAAAATTATATGTTATATGTTGAAATGGGACGCAAAATATGTCAAACTGTTTTTAAGAGGTTTTGTTTATAATTATATAGCGTATATTAAGGAATGGATGAAATTTTAATTTTGGTTCCAAAATTATTAAAGACGGCTTCTTTGTCGTCTCAAAAGGGTTCCATAAATGAAGAATTTTTGAGACGGATAAGTTATCATCTCAAAAAACTCTTTGGGAACGTATGTTGGCGTCTCTAAAAAAACTTTAAAAGACGGAATTTTTGCCGTCTCAAAAGGGTCCTGTAAACAATGACCTTTTGAGACGGCGTATTTCCCGTCTCAAAAGAACTTTTTGAGACGGCTTCTGCCGTCTCAAAAAGCTTTTAAAACGGGGGTCTAATACTACGCTCCTTTGCCGTCTCAAATGGCGTCACAAAAGGCTTTTGAGACGGCTATAGGACTTTTTAAGATGGTTGGAGCACCGTAGTAAAATGCAATTTTTTTTGTTGTGAGTTCAATTTTAATAACACGTGACACATTTACACAAAGAGAGCGATAGGCCAGTCTAGGGGTATGCCGATCGACAACCCCCTTATTTTGGAAATTTTCATCTTTCCTCCTTTATCAAAATCAATTTCCATAAGAAAATCCTCATTTTTAAAAATTACCACCAGGTTATTCCTTTTAAATTTTCTCATTTTCTCTGTTTTTAACAAACATTCCCCAAAAAAAACATTTACCGAGAATACTAAAGGAGATTCAATTTTAATAACGCATGACACATTTACACAAAGAGACGGCATCTTTAATATTTATATTAGATTGACTCGTGATTGTTTTCATTACTAGATATTGTTTGCCAACATGGAAATTACTTATCACGTCACACATATCAACCCCTAAACTATAAAAGCACAAATGGGTCCAATAAAACAAAGAAAACAATAATTTTTTATTGGGTCTTTTTACTCGATCCCTTGAGATAATGATGTAATTAGGCATAACCTCTTGCTTTATAAAAAAAAAATTAGACTTAACCCTCACATGTCTCCTAATTGTACTTTATGCATTGACTCACTTGTATCTTATAAAGCAAAAGGTTATCTGAGAACGTGTGTGCTTGCGTTCAAATGACCAAATTATATATTAAACACCTTTTAACCCAAACAAACCCTAAACATGCAACACTATGTGATTGAATACGATGATAATCTAATCAAGAACATTCAAACACATGCAATTGAGGAAAAATCCCCCAAAGGGTACCATTTATTTTCATTATAATATTGTAGCTATACAATTTCGGATTACAATGAAAATACAAGTGACTAAGAATTAACCTCAGGTGTCGGATTCTGTAGTCGCGGCTGGAACTATCCCTTTCCAGTAGGGCTGCAATGGAGAAGAAGAACGACTTCTTCACAAGGGTGTGAACAACAAAAAATTGCGTTCTTGGGTTACCAAAAAGATTCACAAATTATGATTGGCAATTGTGTGAATCAAAAACCTAGAGTCTAGATACTCAATAGGTGAAGACTTCGGGCTTTCTGTATTCTGGAAATCGTGTGAATAAGTCTTAGAAAACCACTTCCCGTAGTGGGATTAAATAAGAAGTCTCGGGCCTTAAAAATCTGAACACGATCTGAACACGATCTGTTTGAGTTTATCCCAGGCGGACCGGTCCGGATCTGAGGCGGATCGGTCCGATTGATCGGATCGGTTCTTTTATTCTGAAGCGGATGTGATACCCCGACTAATTAAATACCGGGTAGCTACTCCTTTATTAAATTAAACCAAAATGCCAAGTTGGCTCAGTTAATAGCATCACTGTCGAAAACATTTTATTATTACTAACCACCTAGTATTTAAAAAGTAAGTTGCCAAATTTTAATTAAAGTCTGATTAACATGCAACAAGTGTAATGAAGAATAATAACACCTGTTGATGTAAAAAATTAGATCGCTCTAATTATTCAATCACAGATAAATAAAATAAGACAAAGATTTTTAAAGTGGTTCAGCCTTATATGAATGGCCTACGTCCACTGTTATGTTATTTCTGAGTGTTTGGGAATTCTCGATGTTAAGTTCAATCAAGAAATTCCGGTCCCTTTGAATGAGGACGATACAAGGTATTTATAGCCCTTAGGCTGTACAGGCAAGGGTCGATACATTAAATGATATACATATGAAAGGGTAATACATTTAATGCAGCGTGTGCGTCAAGATGATGAACATTCAATGAATAATTGAACTGTTGATTATCTGGCAATTAATGTTATGGCCGAGATGCATCTCGGACCGCCTTAGTTGCTCGTTGCTCAGGAGTTCCTCGGAGCGCTAGAGTACCTCGGAGTGCTGAAGTTCCTCGGTGTATCCTCATTGCTCGGAGAGACCATGAGTTGGTCGGGAAAATGAACTTCCTCGTTGCTATTGTGCCAAGTAGATTGACACGTGTTCTCATATTATTCGTCCATATCAGCATATTAATTTTGGTATCAACAGAAGCCCCCAATGTTTCATATTTCGAACTTTGAGTAGTATGGAACATTCTTTCTCGGTATATGGCGATATTAAATGACTTTCCTGGGTTTTAGGAGCCTTTTCTTCATATTTGAATTTCCTTCTAAATTCGCAGAATCCGCCTTTTCGAATTTTTATGAGTGCTTCGATCTTCGTGCATTTTTGTCCTTTTAGCCGCCGGTGGCGTATTAGTTTCTTTTGTGTAATCATTTCCTTCGCAGCTTCCCAAGGTAAAGTATTTAAACTTCTTAGGTAACCATACCGACTTCTACCTTTTCCCATTTTCTGCATTCAAGCTTTATGTTCTCTCTCTCTCTTGTGCGTTCATCTTTTCCTTCGCTAGTTGTCAGCTCTTCCTTTTTCCCCGTAAGATTCTCTTCTTTTCTTCTGTATTTCTTTTATTCACTATGGTTTATCTTGTGGAATCTGTTGAGAAATTTCGTTCCGATTTTTCCACTCCTTCCTGGGTAACTCTGAAGGTTCTTTCTGAGCCTTTAGATTACTTTCGATTGGCTGAGGGACATTGGTTCCCCAGTCTATTCATTGCTGAATGTGGATTTTCTTTTCCACCAAACCCCTTATGCTTAGAGTTCTGTCAGTACTTTGACGTTGTTCCTGCAAAAATAGCCCCCAATTCATGGAGAATAATTAATGGGGTGTATAAATTAAATCTGACTCATGGGACTCGTATAGGGATTCCTGAGATTATGTATTGCTATAGATGGGCTATTTTAGATAATGTTTATTACTTAAAAACTAGGTTTTTAAATAGGGCTCTTGTAGTTAACCTCCCTGATGCAAATAGAGATTATTTTGAACATGGAGTGGTTATTAAAAATTGGCAATATGCCCCCTTGGTTGGAGATGCAGTATACCAGGGTCCTAAATGCCCCCCATATGGCAATGGGATAGGTTTATTCTCATTTTCCTTTACTTATGAAATTATGCTTTTATCATATTTGACAAAATGTATGACTGATATTTCATTATGTATTTATTTGCAGTGGATAGTAAAAGAAAAGCTCCAAAAGAATCAGAGGTTAATATTAAGCATCTGAAACTTATTTGGGGTTTGCATAAGAACTTTGCAGACGAGCACATCAGGTCTGCATCATATTTGCTGCAGTATAGGAGCTATACAACTTCTTATACTCCTCGTCATGTGATTAGATCTGTTGAGCCAGCCTCAACTCCAGAGGATTCTTCTTCAGATTCTCACATCCCTTTAAGTCAGAGAATGGGCAGGAAAAGAGCTCCTCCTGCTCTATTTGATGACACTACTTCTGCTGCTGAGGCCAAGAAAAGCAAAATTGATGTCCCAGAGGGGACTAAGAAGGTCGATGTTGCGCCTTCCAAAGCTACCGAGAAGCCCCCTGTGGCTCCGAGCAAGAAGGTTACTCCTGTGGAGATGACTGCTATCTCTCCGACCAAGAGCTCTTCCTTGGTTGAAATTGCTGAAGTCCCTTTGAGGAGATTGAGGAAATCGTCCTCAGTCAATTTGGCTGAAACTGTCAATGTGGATGAAACCATCTCCTCTCTACCAACTGGTGGTGTTGGTGTTCCAACCATCATTCCTCTGAGCTCTGCCATGAGCTCGGTAAAAACTTGGATCATACTCGAGGTCCAAGGAACTGATGAAAAGATTTCTAGGGATATGCTGACATCCCTAGCTACCCGTCACCTGACTTCAATAAATCTCTCACACTCTGAATTTCCTCTCTTTCTTTGAATACTTGTATTTTTGTACTGATTTGTCACTTTTTCCCTTGTTTAGCTGGTGAATTGTTTTAACAACATCGTGAAGAAAGATGAAGCAATTAAAGCTTCCAGCTCCTCGTCGGGGGTAGAGGATGCTCTGCTGGGTTTGACCCAATCCTTGAAGGATTCTCGTCAGCAGTATAATGAGGACAAAGCTATCTGGGAGAAAAAGTTGTCTATAGTTGAAGCTGAGAAAGTGAAGCTGGCTGAGATCTCCAAGAGTTTGGAGAATAAGGTGAAAAGTTTAGAGGTCGAACATCAAAAATATGACGACAAGCTCAAGAACTTTGGAGAGCTTGAAGATAAGCTGAGAAAGGCAGAGGAAGAGTTGTCCGTCCTGCGAGATGTAAAGCGCCAAAAAGAAGAATTGGATGTGAAGTTAAAGACTGCCGAGTATCTTCTATCCGAGAAGCTCTCCTCGGAGAAACTGAAAAGAAAGATCGCAGTTAAAAAATCCTTTAGCGCTGGCTGGGATAAAGGATGGGACAAAGGGATTGCTGCGATGACATCCCAAGTACAATACGGGAAGTTGAAATACTTCAGAGATGGCTGGGTAGCTGCCCTGCAGGAATTGAAGATCAAAGACGACTCTGAGCTATTTCAGCTACACCTCCCTGGTCCTCCCCCACCAATTGTAGAAGAAGAAGAAGATGAGCCTATCTCTGATGAATCTTCCATAGCCATGGGTGATCAAGTCCCTGCCTCTCTACCTTCTGCCAACGAGGACATTTCTTCCATGCTTCCTCCTCCTGAGAAAATTTCAACTCCTGCTGATCAAGCTGCTGTTACCACCGAGCAACCAAGCTCCTCGTCCCAACCTCCCGAGAAAGTCTTGGGAGACAAGGAAAAGGTGTGAAGTTGTTCGGTATCATTTCTATCTTTCGTTATTTGTAATCAAACAATGTAATCTTTTTGTGATCTAATAAAATACATCTTTGTTCATCTCTGTTGTTGATGATTTGTTTTTGTTGACTGTTGTCTTCTTTTCATTATTAGTTTGTGGCTAGAATGGAACTGATATCTGCACATGATACAAAGTTGATGCAGAAATGCCATGAATATTATAAAGATGGTCATACAAATTTGAGTGTATCAGAAATTGCTGACATCCTTGGCCATGATGCTTCAGAACAAGCAATTGAGGCTTATCGGTACTTGAAGGATTTACTTGACCGAGCTGTGGCCAAAAACGTGGACTACTATGACTTGATTGAGGAGCTTCATTATTCCTTAGAAGATCTCCAGAGTCAGCACAATGAATCAACTACTTTGTTGCACAAGGAATATGAGAATAGGCATCAACAGCTTTCTTCTGAGACAGGTCACAAAAAGATCATTGCTGGGTACGATGTTAGGGAGAGAACCCTAAAAGGTGAAGTTGAGGCCTGCAGATAGATCGCCGAGCTGCTGGAACAAGAGAACAACAATTTGCAGAAAAAGTTGGCGCAATACGAGTCTGCAGCTTCATCCTCTGCTGCCTTGGTACCGGTCACTGATGAAGGTGTCTCCTTCTTAGAGGTTGAAAATGCCAAATTAAGGCAAGAATTGGATACTTTAAGAAAGTCTGGTGTTTCTGCTACTTCTCGGGGACGAGGAAGAGGTTCTCGTGGGCGAGGAAGAGCTATTCAAAATATTGTCGAGGAGCAAAGTTCTCCCCCTGCTCGGAGTCGATCAAGAGTTTTCAGCCATAATGTTGAAGAAGCTCGCACTCAGTCTACTTTGGAAACTCAAGCATTTCAATTGAACGCAAAAGATCATGCTCTGTCTGAAATGTCCAAGAAAAATCTGACCTTGGAAGATCAACTTACTGCGACGAAGTCTGCTTTACATACCAAGGACCTTTTCGCTAAAAACCTTCTTGAACAATTGGATAGATTAACCTTCCAATTCCATAAGCAGCCCAGGGAATTTTAGAATGCAGGCTATAATGAGGCCCTTTATCACTTGGATGCTCGTATTGAAAATGCCAATAATGAAGGTTATAAACAAGGATGGTTGAATGCACTGGGTGTGTTAAAGCTAGAGCAGGGCCATTATTTATGGGATTATCATGCTCCTGGGCTACTAGACTTGCCTGTACCGCCTTATAAACTGGACATGAAATGGATCGCAGCTCGTGCTATTCCTCGGAGCTTAATTTCAAAATATCTTGGTGACTATAGTCTTCATTCTCAGGTTGAATTATCTCGTCCCGAGCATCTCTTGGATACTCCTTCAGTAATGAATGTCAGGATGTTGAAGGATTTGAATTTTATCAATTCTCTTCAGACATTAAATGATCCTCTTGCTGGCGAGGAACCTGTGTCGAAGGCTGAAGGGAAAAAACCAATAGAATAGGATTTTCAATGTAATGGTTAGCATATATATATGTAACTTGTAATTTATTTTGATTTTTAATGAAAGACTTTCATTTTCTGTTTGTAAACCTGTATTGATATTCTTCTGTGCTAAACACTATATATGTATCTACTAAAAAGATAACAATTTTGTGCTGTTCATCAACCAACTTAGTAATAAACAGTTACAAGTATCAAAAATGTTGTTCGATCACTTAATAATAAAGTAATGAGTATAAAAATGTTTAAAAAAATTTCCAACCAACCAAGGTTGTTAAATTGTACTCGTCGACCAAATATAATTAGCAAGAGTTTTCATAAAAATGTGTCCGACCAACCAGGTTGATGGACCCTCCTCGTCGATAAATTCTCCTCGTTGACCAACTACAGTTAATGGGTTTTTATCCCCGACCAACTATACTTGGCTCAGTTTGGAATATTTTGTATTTTCTGGAAAAGTTTTACCTTCCGACCAACTTGTTGGCATATTTTGTTTCTTAACCAGCCAAAATTGGCATTTTTAAGAATGTTATTCGTGCCCTTTTACCATCCAAAGTTGGTTGTGGGTTTGAACTATCAGGTTCTTTCGAACTATCTTGTCCACAAGCTCTTTTACCAACCGAAGTTGATCACGCAAGTGTACGCCTACTAACCAAAGGAGTATAATTTGTTCTCGCTATTTTACCAACCGAAGTTGATCACGCTCGAACTATCAGGTTCTTTCGAACTATCTGGTTCTTTCGAACTATCTTGCCCACAAGCTCTTTTACCAATCGAAGTTGATCACGCAAGTGTACGCCTCCTAACCAAAGGAGTATAATTTGTTCTCGCTATTTTACCAACCGAAGTTGATCACGCTCGAACTATCAGGTTCTTTCGAACTATCTGGTTCTTTCGAACTATCTTGTCCACAAGCTCTTTTACCAACCGAAGTTGATCACGCAAGTGTACGCCTCCAAACCAAAGGAGTATAATTTGTTCTCGCTATTTTACCAACCGAAGTTGATCACGCTCGAACTATCAGGTTCTTTCGAACTATCTGGTTCTTTCGAACTATCTTGTCCACAAGCTCTTTTACCAACCGAAGTTGATCACGTAAGTGTACGCCTCCAAACCAAAGGAGTATAATTTGTTCTCGCTATTTTACCAACCGAAGTTGATCACGCTCGAACTATCAGGTTCTTTCGAACTATCTGGTTCTTTCGAACTATCTTGTCCACAAGCTCTTTTACCAACCGAAGTTGATCACGCAAGTGTACATCTCCTAGCGTTAGTGTACAACACTAATATTCCCCGAAAAACTTTCAAACAAAGGAGAGAAAAATGGTGAAACATCATCGTTGTATTCATATTAATGGACATGCTGTACATTTTACATTACTGATAATACTTGCGTAGGTTTTCAGCATTCCATGCATTCTTAAATTTCTCTCCTTCTAGAGTTGTTATTCGGTAAGTTCCTGGTCGGACAACTTCTGTAACTCGGTAAGGTCCATGCCAGTTGGCTTTAAGTTTATTGTGCTTCTGAATGACCTTCTTTAGCACATAATCCCCTTCTTTTAAGTCGCATTTCTTCACCCTTTTGTTGTAGAATAGAGCTGTGCGTTGTTGGTAAGCAGCATTCCTAAGGGCTGCCTCTTCTCTAACCTCCTCGAGCATGTCCAAATCTAATCTTCTCATCAAGTCACTGACTGGGGAATTGAAATTTAGCACTCTGTGTGTTGGGAGACCCAACTCAGCAGGTATTACAGCCTCACTTCCAAATGCCAGCATGTATGGTGATTCTCCAGTTGCTGCTCGGGGAGTTGTTCGGTAAGCCCACAATACTGACTGTAGCTCATTAATCCAATTAGCTTTAGCCTCACTTAGCCTCTTCTTCAAACCATTTAGCAGTGTTCTGTTCGTTACCTCAGTCTGCCCATTGCTTTGAGGATGACCTGGTGTTGAATGGGTCTTCAGGATGTTTGATTGTTGACAATAGGCAGCAAACTCCTCGTTGTCGAATTGTGTTCCATGGTCTGTGATGAAGGCATGAGGGAGACCATATCTACAGATGATATTCTTCCAAACAAACTGGTATACCTTCTCGTACGTCATATCGATAAGGGGTTCAGCTTTTACCCACTTAGTAAAATAATCTACTGCGACGACGAGGTACTTGAATCTTCCTCGGGTGGTCGGTAATGGTCCAGCCAAATCAATTCCCTACATGATAAATGTCCAAGGGGAAGTTATGGGTGTCAACAATGCCTGTGGAGTTCGTCGGATGGAGGAAAAACGTTGGCACTTGTCACATTTCTTAGCATAGGCTATACAATCAGCTCTCATCGTCGGCCAGTAGTATCCTTGAGTCATCACCCTCTGCAAAAGTGTTCGACCTGCTACGTGAGCTCCACAGGACCCTTCATGGATCTCTTCAATAAATTCTTTTACCTCGGAAGGATGTACACATCTCTACAAACCTACCATAATTCCTCGTCTGTACAAAACACCATTAGTTAGTACATACCGGGCAGCTTTAAACTTCAATTTCTTTGTCGCGAGCTTGTCCTCTGGCAATCCTCCTTCTTCAATATATGCCCTGATGGGATCCATCCAAGATGGTACTAGATCAAGGTTAATAACATTCATCGTCAGGTCTTCATCTATGCTCCGACTTTCCAGTACTTCCATTGGTATCGTTCTTCGCATCTCGGTACGAGTAGCTGATGCTAGTCGGGCTAGTGCGTCTGCTTGTGCATTTTCTATTCTGGGTATTCTGATCAACTGAATGGCGTCAAATTCTGCCAACAATTCCATCACCTTTGCATGATACTTGACCATTAATTCCTCTTTAACCGCATATGTTCCCATCATCTCATTCACAATTAATTGAGAATCACTGAATACCATCACTTGTTGTGCTTCCATGATCTTTGCTAAATTAAGACATGCTATCATGGCCTCATACTCAGCCTCATTATTGGAGGTTTTGAATTGAAATCGCAAGGCATATTCTATATCAATCTCGTCTGGGGTTTTCAAAACAATCCCCGCTCCACAACCTGCTGTGCAAGATGACCCATCTACATACAATTTCCATGTAGGTAATTCGTGTTCAAATTTCTTATCCAATAGAGCTCCTCAGTGAAATATCTGTTGTTCTCTTCCATTCTCCTCTGTTAATTTTCGTTCCTCGTCAACCATTTCTTCTCGCCCTTTTACCAACCGGAGTTGGTCTGGGTTTGAATTTGATGATCTTTCTACATCCACAAGCCTTTTTACCAACCGGAGTTGGTCTGGACTTATGTCTGGTGATCCTGTAACATCCACAGGTTGGTCAGTGAGCAACTTTTGTTCCTCGGGGGTATCAGGATATGTAAACTCTGCTATAAAATCTGCTACAGCTTGCCCTTTCAATGATGACCTGAGTTCATACACAATATCATATTCACCGAGCTCTATTTCCCAGTACATCAGTCTCCCTGAATTTTCTGGTTTATGAAGGGCTTGTCTTAATGGCATGTAGGTATACACGATGATGGTATGGGCCTAGAAATATGGCCTCATTCTTCTACTTGCTTCAATTAATGCCAATGCTAATTTTTCTAACTTTGGGTACCTGATCTCTACACCTCGAAAAGCCTTACTTGTGTAATAAATTGGCTTCTGGACTCCATTCTCCAATCTGATCAATGCCGAGCTGACTGCATGTTCTGATACTGCCAGGTATAAGTACAACTTTTCTCCCGTTATTGGACTTGACAACAACGGAGGTGTTTCCATATATTTCTTCAAGTCTTGAAAGGCTTTTTCACATTCATCATTCCACTCGAAAGTTTTTCGAAGTGTTTTGAAGAATGGTAAGCATCTATCTGTTGCTCGAGATACAAATCTGTTGATCGCTGCAACTCGTCCTGTAAGACTCTGCACCTCTTTCTTCGTCGTTGGCGATCGCAACCCTAAAAGAGCTTTGATCTTTTCTGGATTTTCTTCAATGCCTCTTTGGTTGACGATGTACCCGAGGAACATTCCTTCTCGTACTCCAAATGTGCACTTCGTTGGGTTGAGTTTCATCTGGTATTTATCCAGTTGATCAAAAGTCTGACTTAAATCAACTAGATGATCAGCAGCTTTCTTGCTTTTTGTCAGCATATCATCGACATAGACTTTCATATTGCAACTGATTTGCTCGGAAAAAACCTTGTTCATCAGCCGCTGGTATGTCGCTCCTGCATTTTTTAAACCAAAAGGCATAACATTATAACAATAAGTTCCCCTAGGGGTAATAAAAGAAGTACTCTCACTGTCTTCAGGTTTCATCTTGATCTGGTTGTAGCCTGAATAAGCGTCCATGAAGCTAAGCAGCTCGTGCCCAGAAGTAGCATCCACTAACTGATCAATTCTGGGTAATGGAAAGTGGTCCTTTGGGCAGGCCTTGTTGAGATCAGTGAAATCAACACACATTCTCCATTTGTTGTTTTTCTTCTTTACCATCACCACATTCGCCAACCAGTCCGGGTATTTCACATCTTCAATGAATTGAGCCTTCTGGATCTTGTCGACCTCCTCTTGAATGGCTTGATTCTTCTCGGGGCTAAATACCCTTCTTCTCTGCTTTACGGGCTTGATCTCCTTATTCACATTGAGTTCATGACATAGGAAGTTTGGATCTATTCCTGGCATGTCTTCATGACTCCATGCGAAAGTTTTCTTCCTATTTCTCAAGAAAGTTATCAACTCCTGTTTTATTGAAGTATCCAACGATGAACCAATCTGGGTTACTCGTTCTGGGTGCTCGTCATCCAGAATAACATTTTCTGTAGATTCCACCACCTGTCCTTTTACAAGTTGGGATTCATCTCTAGGATCGAGAGTTTCAATCTTTGTATCTTCTTCCACCTGGTAGGTTGTAGTCTTTTTACTTGATTCCTCAAGCTCCTCTTGTTTAGCAGATGAATAATAGCATTCCCGAGCTACTTTTTGGTCACCCTTCACAACTCCTACTCCAAAGTTTGTTGGGAATTTTAAGCATTGATGCACTGTAGATGGAACTGCTTTGATTTTCTTCAAACCAACTCTTCCCATGATGATGTTGTAGGCTGACTGCACATTCTTATCCATCACAAAGAAGCGTATTCTTTCTGTTCGACAAGCAGGCCAAGTTCCAATGAATATATCCAACTTGATCGTCCCAAGTGGAAAAACTTTCTCGCCAGAAAAACCCAGGAGGGGTCTGTGATAAGGTTCCAATTGAGATAATTTCAGATTCAATCTATCAAAGCATGAATAGTATATGATTTCTACCGAGCTTCCATTATCTACCAACACCCTTGAAATCACTACTTCCTTTATCCTCATTTTGATCACCAGAGGATCGTTGTGAGGATAAAGAACACCTGCCAGGTCGTTTTTTGAAAAACCAATGACCAACTTCTCTTTGTTTACCTTCCTCGGACGATCGTCCTCGGCCAGATTTATTTGCTGAATATATGAACAAGCTTGAGCCTCTCCGAGGTAAGCTTTTCTTTCTGCAGTATGGTCTCCTCCTCCTGCATCTCCTCCTGTAATAACATTACAATCAAATGATCCAAAACGTATGGAAAATACCTCTCGTTCTGGCTGCCTTGGTTTCTTAGGAAGATCGGGGTCATCCTCTGGATAATCTTCATGGTTTCTCTTCTTTTTCTCCTCTGCTCGACGAGGAGATCTAGACCTCTCTCTAGCTTGGTCATTATTTTTTCTTTCACCTCCCCGATCAACATATTTTGTTAGCTTTCCTCTTCGGATGAGTGTTTCAATCTCGTTCTGAAGAGCTATGCAATTTTTGGTCATGTGACCATGATCTTTATGAAACTCGCAATATTTATCCTTACTCCTTGAATCAGGGTCTGACCTCAGTTTCTTTGGCCATTTTACCTCCTCGTTGTTCTTGATTTCTTCCAAGACATGATGAATACCCATTTTCAAAGGAGTATAATTGTCATATTTCTTCAAGACTTCCCATGATGATTTATTATTTCTGGAGCATTTATCACCTCCATTGCCCTTATGCTCTTTATTCTTAGACTTGTCGACTTCCACCTTGGTGTCTTTATCTATATTCTTCTTTGCAGCCATAGCTTCCTCGGCATTCATGATTTTGGCCGCTTTTGCCATCAGTTCTGACATAGTTTTAGGTGGATCTTTCGCCAAAGTATAATACAACTTATTAGGCAACAACCCACTCATCAAAGCGGTGATTGTTGTCTTCTCTTCGTAATCTATGACCTCCAGCTTCTCGTTATTGAAACGAGTTATGTAATCTCTAGTACTCTCACCAGATTTTTGTCTAACACTTAACAAATGTGCTACTCGTTTTACTGGCTTTGCTCCAAAACAGAAATTGCCGATGAACAACTCAGCCAACTGAAAGAAAGTTGAAATCTTACCCCGAGGAAGATTGTTGTACCAAATCTGGGCAGCTCCAGTAAGAGTTCCAGAGAATGCTCTACATCTCATCTCGTCGGGGACAGCATAGATATCGGCGGCAGCTTGATATTGCTCAATATGTAGAACAGGATCTGTCTTTCCATCATATTAGGGGGTCACCACAGGTGCTTTAAACTTTGACGGGGTAGGAAAACCCACAATGGCCTGGACAAAAGGTGTCCCTTGAACAAAAGTTCGTTGTAAGGGATTCTTCGCCTTAGCCATTTCTCCCAATCTATCCTCCAAGCGCTGAAGGGATCCTTTCCACGCTTCATTTCCTTCCTCGGGCCTATTGGTTCGAGCAATAGATCGTTCTGAAGTAGCCTCCTGAGATTTATCTTGACGAGCAACTGGTCGTGATTGTGCTGATCCTTCTCTTAGATCTGATGGTCGTCGAAAACTCCTCGACATGGTCTTAGGTGGACTCCTATTCCTCCTAGGGCCTAATCGACTGAAAGGAGACACCCTACTCAGTCTTTCTATGGCACTGGGTCTTTCTGGAGAGAGAGTGATACGTTGATCAGTATCTGTAGCCCTTATTGACGAAGTTCGCCCAGGTTGATAAGAGAAATCATCAGACTCCTCATTACGATATGACTCAGTACGTCTGGATCGTGAATAAAGTAAATAAGTTTGCCTCTGACCACTTTGCTGTCCTGAACGTGCAGGGGCACCGCTATGAAGGGTTTGTATGAGTTGCCTCAGTGTGTCTTGCATGGCGGTTTGTCCTTGATCCAGATTCGTCATAATTCCGGCCAGATCTGGAGGTGCAGAGGGATTTGGAGGATTTCCAGCATTTCCAGCGTTTCGATTGCTAGATTCTGGATTATCCGCCATTGATGATGAATGATTTTTGGTGAAAAACGATAATAACAATCGTTCCCACTGACGGCGCCAATCTGTTGATGTAAAAAATTAGATCGCTCTAATTATTCAATCACAGATAAATAAAATGAGACAAAGATTTTTAAAGTGGTTCAGCCTTATATGAATGGCCTACGTCCACTTTTATGTTATTTCTGAGTGTTTGGGAATTCTCGATGTTAAGTTCAATCAAGAAATTCCGGTCCCTTTGAATGAGGACGATACAAGGTATTTATAGCCCTTAGGCTGTACATGCAAGGGTCGATACACTAAATGATATACATATGAAAGGGTAATACATTTAATGCAGCGTGTGCGTCAAGATGATGACCATTCAATGAATAATTAAACTGTTGATTATCTGGCAATTAATGTTATGGCCGAGATGCATCTCGGACCGCCTTAGTTGCTCGTTGCTCAGGAGTTCCTCGGAGCGCTAGAGTACCTCGGAGTGATGAAGTTCCTCGGTGTATCCTCATTGCTCGGAGAGACCATGAGTTGCTCGGGAAAATGAACTTCCTCGTTGCTATTGTGCCAAGTAGATTGACACGTGTTCTCATATTATTCGTCCATATCAGCATATTAATTTTGGTATCAACAACACCATTCACCATAACGAAGTAAATAGAATAACCATCACATAATGTAAATAAAGTCTGGAGGAAAACTCCTCACTACAATACCACAAACTGAAATAACTAAACTGAATACTGAATCAATACATGCCAAAGTCTGAAAAACTGTAATGGAAATGGGCAACATGCCCTACAACTGATAGATACTGAATCTGGAATCCGAATGATAGAAGCGTCTAAAAGCAAATCCCTGTAGCTTCCACAAACAGCTGCAACTCGTCACCTGAATGAGTATCCTAAGCATGGTGTCCTTGTGGCTGGGCACCTAAAATGGTTTTACAAGAAAAATAGATTTGAAAGCAAACGAGTCGGAGCCCGAATGTGGAGATATTTTAAAAACCTGCAAGTGCTTTAAAAACATTTAAAACATTAAATGCAAAGTACATGTTAGGACGTGCACTCACATGAAATTCTCACCTCTCGTCTAACTGTGCACTCCTAACGTAAGTACCCATCTAAAATGACACAAACCACTAGCTAATTGACATCATATCTAGCTAGACTGTCATAGGTTCTACCCTTATTACTCGGTTCCCATTAACATTATAACGATCTCAATAAGTAGGGCTTAACGTAAACTCAAATGCTCAATATGCAATATATTTCACTAACAGTTAACCCGTTATGTTTTTCTCGAAACAATACCGTAATTATATTCACAACATTAACATGAAGGTTCCCATTAATTAAGTGTATATTATTCACATCATAAATATACAATACAAGCACCCCGAGAACTAAGCTGCGGTGCACACATACTCTGCTATCCATCCCGGTACATCACGTACATAAGGATCACATATTCCGAATCTCTCAGGAATAGTTCACAGATAACAACATCACAAATAATGGAGGCGAACACAGTCACATCACATGGGTCACGCACATACCTACGCTCCCACGATCAGCGGACTTATTAACATCCCAATAAGTCTTTCTATGACCTATGTTCATCGAGGTAACCAGTCTAAATCCGGGCAACACAAGGATTAGAGGGCCCTAAGCGAACGCAAACCTCCCGTGATAGCAAGTATGGTAGGTATGTCATACACACAAATCATATACCAATACTAAGTAAACACGCACCTTAGTAATCACCGTAATTTAATTGTAGTACTTATCGCATTCTCATACCAATTTAATATATATACAACTTATATAATCCCGGTCCATATTTATACGCGCCATAATTTTCTCACGTCGTAGTAGGCACTCACGTCTCGACTCAAATGTCTATTTGATTTGATCCACACTTGTATAATTTACTCCTCATTATATCCCAAATGTCCCAAGTATACTATTACACCATCAAAGGAATGTTATCTCTATCCTCGAACAAGTTTACGGGACTCCCAAAATCAAAACAGGCCAAAAAGGCCTAAACTGCCAGCTCGTTAGAAGTCTCGTTCGAATGAGGCTGTTCGAACGAGAGTTCGTTCGAACGAACTGGGCTCTCTAACGAGATCTCGTTCGAATGAGATTATCGAACGAACATCCCTCTCGTTAGAACCCCAAACTGTCAACTCGTTTGAAGCTCGTTCGAATGAGTTCGTTCGAACGACCTGGGTAGGTCTTCTAACGAGTGACCAGATTCAAGCCCAGAATTTCTATATTCGTTTCTCACCAATTTCTACACTTCTAATCTCAACCAAAATTCGTCCCAACAATGTTTTAAGGTCTCCAATCATCCTAAAACATACTAAGATCATACAATAACATCTTTTAAGGAATTTACACATCCTAAACATCATTAATTCATCAAGTCTCTACCCTTTTCCCCAAATTTTCAAGAACATAAACCCTAGAATTTTAAATCCTCAATAAGTCCATTCTATATCCGTTTTTGTTACATCCAACATATATTAATATCAGAATAATCATCTCCATACTATTCTACATGCAATTTGTCCTCAAAGTTTAAGTCCTAAGTCCAATTCAAATGGGTTTCTATTTAACTTTCAAGAATAAATGTAAATCTGTCAATTTATCTAACTTGGAAGAAACATTCTTTGAATTAAATCAAATTAAATCACTTGCCTCTAGTGTCTCTGAATTTGGTGTTGGTTTGATGAAGCTTTTCTGCAGAATTCCCTTCTATCTCTCTCTCTCCAAGCTTATCTCCAATGGTGGCTAGGGTTTTCTTTGGGAAAGTTTTGGAAACCTAATTTGATAACCCCCATAGCTTATTGGGTCATTAAGGGTTGGTTAGTGGGTTTAGTGGGTCTATTCCCAATCAGATAAAGACTCCTAATTTTCGTCATTATTAATTCCCAAAAATACAATATTACCAAACTACCCTTATAAGATGCCGGTATGGCCTAAAAATACCCCGGGACCCAAACCAAACCCCTGGCTAGTGTTTTCTGACTATCTTGACCCTTCCGGACGCGTTGGCGCAGTCAAAAGGACCATACGGTTAATCTAATTTAAATTCACTTTTATAATTAAAATAATTATAACTTGGCGCGACTGTCTCACGCGTCCCAATAAAATGACCAAATTGCCGTATATCAATCTCACGACAAATTTCATAATTCAATATTCATATATCATCATATATACTCAATATAGTCAAATACCGACTCACATCTCGCTAGTATTTTATCCGTATTAATTCCCAATTAATTCTCATTTAATTAATTAATCCCAAAATAAATATTGCCAAAATACGGGGTATTACATACTTCCCCCCTAATAACAGAATTTCGTCCCGAAATTCGAAACTAGAAGGTACCTGGTAAGAACAACTCTGGATAACGTTCGCGCATCTCATCCTCGTGCTCCCATGTGGACTCCTCGACATTATGATGTCGCCACTGAACACGCACTAACGGGACTATCTTTGACCGCAGTTTTCGCTCACTTCGGTCCAAAATAGCAATCGGCCCCTCTTCGTAGGAGCTATCAGGTTGGAGATCAATGTCCTCCACAGCAATATGAGAATGAGCCAAATTGTCCCTGAGATATTTCCTTAGCGAGGAAATATGAAACACATCGTGAATCCGATGCAAATGCTCCGGTAATCCAAGCCTATACGCAACCGGTCCAATCCGCTCAATAATAGGAAATGGTCCCACATATCTCGGTGCCAAATTCCCTTTCTTCCCGAAACGCATAATCCCCTTCATAGGAGATACTCTGAGCAAAACCTGGTCCCCTACTTGGAACTCCCTGAAAAATCTCTTCGCATCAGCATAGCTCTTCTGCCTGTCCTGAGCTACCCGAATGCGACTCCGAATCACTTCTATCCTCGCCGAAGTATCCTGAATCACTTCCGGCCCAAGTAGTTTGTTGTCCCCTACCTCCAACCAACATACTGGGGAATGACAAGGTCTACCGTACAATGCCTCAAACGGAGCCATGCCAATAGTGAACTGATAGGAGTTATTGTAAGCAAACTCCACCAGTGGAAGGTACTGCTCCCATCCACCCCCAAAGTCAATAATGCACATGCGTAGCATGTCCTCCAACATCTGATTTGTGCGCTCGGTCTGTCCATCGGTCTGCGGATGATAAGCCGTACTCAACCGCAATTCCGTGCCTATGGCCTCCTGGAAACTCTCCCAAAATTGCGAAACAAATATCTTGTCTCTGTCAGACACGATATTTAGGGGTACACCGTGAAGTCTCATAATCTATGAAATGAAGAGCTGGGCATACTGTCCCGTATTGTAGTCGGTCCTTACGGGTAAAAAGTGAGCGACTTTGGACAATCTGTCCACAATTACCCAAATGGAGTCGTGACCCCTCTGCGACGTAGGCAACCCCGTGATAAAGTCCATGGATATGCTCTCCCACATCCACACCGGGACCTCTAACGGCTGTAGCAGTCCTGCCGGTCTCTGATGATCCACTTTTACAAGCTGACAAGTGGCGCATTTCGAAACAAACTCAGCGATATCTCTCTTCATACCGCTCCACCAATACTGGCGTCTCATGTCTTGGTACATTTTGTCCCCACCGAGATATACCGCGAACCGTGAGCCGTGCGACTCTGCCATCACCTCGTGTTGTAATTCCTCCCCTTCCGGAACCACTAATCTCCCATTGAAGCGTAATCCCCCGTCTGAGCTAACGGTATAGGACTCGGCTCCCTCTGCTAGTAATCGAACTATCTGCTCCTGACAGAACGAGTCATTAGCCTGTGCCCGTACTACCTTCGTGACAATCTGCGGTGTAACAGTCATCGCAGACATGAAAGATCGGCCCACTGCATCCTGGTGTCCCAATTCCTTCCACTTGGCCTTCCACACCTCTGCCACTTCATCTGCTGGTCTACGGCTCAACGCGCCTGCCACCACGTTAGCCTTACCCGGGTGATACTGGATATCGAACTGGTAGTCTTTCATAAACTCAAGCCACCTACGCTGTCGCATATTTAACTCCTTCTGCGTGAACAGGAATGTAGGGACTTGTGGTCCATGAACAATTGGAACTTCTCCCCCAAAAGCTAGTGCCTCAAAATTCGTAGGGCAAATACCACTGCCACCAACTCCAAATCATGCGTGGGGTAATTCTTCTCATGAGGCTTAAGCTTACGGGAAGCATAAGCTATGGCTTGTCTCTCCTGCTGCAATACACCTCCAAGTCCTTGCAAAGACGCATCGGTGTAAACCAAATACTCAACTCCCGGTCTCGGCAATGCTAACACAGGTGCTGAGGTCAATTTGTCCTTCAATTCATCGAATGCCAACTGACAGGCATCACTCCAGATGAATGGCACACCCTTACGAGTCAGATGTGTCAAAGGACCTGCTATCTTCGAGAAACCCCAAATAAACCTTCTGTAGTATCCTGCTAGGCCCAAGAAACTACGAATCTCCGTTGGTGTCGTGGGTTGTCCCCACTCCCTCACTGCGGATACCTTCCCCGGATCAACAGATATCCCCCGGTCGGAAATAATGTGTCCCCAAAACTGGACCTCCTTCAGCCAAAACCCGCACTTTTCATATTTTGCATACAACTCGTTCTGACGTAGTGTCTGCAAAACTTGCCTCAAATGCTCGGCGTGCTCCTCCTCTGTCTGGGAGTAAACCAGAATATCATCGATGAAGACAATGACAAACTGATCTAGGAAATCCCTGAACACTCTATTCATCAAGTCCATAAACACAGCTGGAGCGTTGGTCAAACCAAAAGGCATAACCCGAAACTCGTAAGAACCATATCTAGACAAGAACGCAGTCTTCGAGACATCCTCCTCCCTGATACGCAACTGATGGTATCCCGATCTCAACTCAATCTTCGAGAAGAAAGAAGCTCCTCTCAACTGGTCGAATAAGTCATCGATTCGAGGCAACGGATACTTATTCCGTATCGTGACCTTATTCAACTCTCGGTAGTCCACACACAATCTCAGTGAACCATCTCTCTTCTTTACGAACAACACAGGGGCACCCCACGGTGAAGTACTCCTCCGTATGAACCCCTGACCCAACAATTTCTCAATCTGATCCCGTAACTCCCTCATCTCAGCTGGAGCCATACGGTACGGTGCGCGTGCTATAGGTCTCGTACCTGGTAATAGGTCTATGACAAAGTCTATCTCTCGACTGGGGGGTAGGCCTGGTATCTCCTGAAACACATCCGAATACTCCCTGACAACTGGGATAGAATCTAACGGAATCACAACCTCCTTAGAGGTATCCTCCTCTATGTAATACAGATGAGCGGTCGATCCTCCCTCTGGGCGAGGCATCGCCACTACAAACATCTCTTGTCCCGGAATGGCAAAAATAATGCTCCCGCTGAAGCAATCAATCATGGACCTATAAGCTACGAGCCAATCCATACCGATAATCACATCGTGAACATGCATATCTAATACCAACATGTCTGCAGGTAATACCAAACCACCAATCTCTACCCCCACTCCCCGACATATAAAGAAAATAAGTGACCCACTCCCCAATGGTGAGTCGACACACGGCACTGTGCTCTCCGCTGTGGCTAACAACCCTAAAGCCTTCGCGAAATGTGTAGCTATAAAACAATGTGTAGCCCCCGTATCAAATAATACCCGACCCATTGTGCCATGGATAGGAAACGTAACCTCAATCGTAGGCGGTGCCTGTGGAACTGCTGCCTGGTGGACGTTATAGACACGTCCATACTGTAGCTGCCCTTACTGAGCTGGGACCGCTGGAATGGGTGGCAATGCTGCCATCAGTGGCGGTGCGGGGAGAGCGGCGGGAAACATAGGCCTCTGCGGCTCCTGACGAGCACCCTGCTGCTGCTGCTGTGGGGCCCTGCCCCTATCAGGACAATCCTGTCGTTTATGGCCAGTCTTTCCACAAATAAAACACTTCCCTGGGAAGTTCCCTCCTCTCTGCCCCTGTTGTCCCCGGCCCTGGTGGCCGTTACCGTTCCTCCCTTGGCCCTGCTGGCCCTGGTGAAACTGCTGCCCATTCTGCCCCTGTTGGCCCTGATGGCCGTTTGGACCCTGATGGCCCTGACGGAAACCTCCCTGTCCGTGCCTGTAATTCCCTGATCTGAACCTCTCCCTGCTGGAATCCCTGCTCACCCTGTCTCTGCCCCTGAACAGATTGTGCCCCACTAGCACCATGTCCTCCAGTCCTGCCCTGATGGCTAGACTCTCCAGATCTCTTGCTCTCAGTCATATGAAAGCGGTGATCCTGGCAGTGTAACAAAGCAGCGTTAACCACATCAGAATAAGTGGCTAACGAAAGGTTCCCTAACAGATGCTGACGGATCCTCCATGTCAACCCGTCCGTGAACTTCTCAATCTTCTTCTTCTCTGTCGGTATCTCATCCGGAACGATATTTAACAGATTCGTGAACTCGGCCTCATACTCGGCCACGGTCTTACCCTCCTGCTTCAGACTCATCAATTTCCTCCTCATTTCCGTATGAACAACGAACGGAAAGTACTTGCGGTCAAACCGCACCCAAAAGTCCTGAATAGTGAGAGTATCCCTCTCCTCCACGGTGGTAATAGACTCCCACCACTGCAGTGCAAATCCCACTAGCTTGAAAGTAGCTAGCACCTGCTTCTGAACGTCCGTGCACTCATACATCCTCAAGTGCCTCTGCATATCCTTCCTCCTCTGGCTCGAGACTACCACATCTGAGCTACCTGCAAACTCTGGCGGATGCGCTTTCTGAAAAGCGTCACATACACGTTCCCAAGCAGACGGGAATGCATTTGCCTGTATTGGCGCGGCAATCGGCGCCTGAGGCGGTGCCTGCTGAACTACAGCAATTGCGGCATTTACCGCTTGGGCGACAATGGCTGCAACCTCAGCGGCGTTCATCATGCCCTGAACTGGAACGGGCTGGGGTTCGGGCGTTGCATCCCTGGGAACTCGTCGTGCACATCGTGGAGGCATCTGAAATAAGAATGAAGTTTATAAGTTCGCAGTTATAAACTTAAAATAGCTGAAGAACGAAGCATACACAAAAAGAGTACAACAACCCTAAAATATAGGGCTCTATATCAAAGAAAGTTTAGCGGAAACATAATAGCCATACAGATCCTAAAGGACACTAGAACCTGATGCTCTGATACCACCTGTGACACCCCGACTAATTAAATACCGGGTAGCTACTCCTTTATTAAATTAAACCAAAATGCCAAGTTGGCTCAGTTAATAGCATCACTGTCGAAAACATTTTATTATTACTAACCACCTAGTATTTAAAAAGTAAGTTGCCAAATTTTAATTAAAGTCTGATTAACATGCAACAAGTGTAATGAAGAATAATAACACCATTCACCATAACGAAGTAAATAGAATAACCATCACATAATGTAAATAAAGTCTGGAGGAAAACTCCTCACTACAATACCACAAACTGAAATAACTAAACTGAATACTGAATCAATACATGCCAAAGTCTGAAAAACTGTAATGGAAAGATGTCTCTAATAGAAATGGGCAACATGCCCTACAACTGATAGATACTGAATCTGGAATCCGAATGATAGAAGCGTCTAAAAGAAAATCCATGTAGCTTCCACAAACAGCTGCAGCTCGTCACCTGAATGAGTATCCTAAGCATGGTGTCCTTGTGGCTGGGCACCTAAAATGGTTTTACAATAGAAATAGATTTGAAAGCAAACGGGTCAGAGCCCGAATGTGGAGATATTTTAAAAACCTGCAAGTGCTTTAAAAATATTTAAAACATTAAATGCAAAGTACATGTTAGGACGTGCACTCACATGAAATTCTCACCTCTCGTCTAACTGTGCACTCCTAACGTAAGTACCCATCTAAAATGACACAAACCACTAGCTAATTGACATCATATCTAGCTAGACTGTCATAGGTTCTACCCTTATTACTCGGTTCCCATTAACATTATAACGATCTCAATAAGTAGGGCTTAACGTAAACTCAAATGCTCAATATGCAATATATTTCACTAACAGTTAACCCGTTATGTTTTTCTCGAAACAATACCGTAATTATATTCACAACATTAACATGAAGGTTCCCATTAATTAAGTGTATATTATTCACATCATAAATATACAATACAAGCACCCCGAGAACTAAGCTGCGGTGCACACATACTCTGCTATCCATCCCGGTACATCACGTACATAAGGATCACATATTCCGAATCTCTCAGGAATAGTTCACAGATAACAACATCACAAATAATGGAGGCGAACACAGTCACATCACATGGGTCACGCACATACCTACGCTCCCACGATCAGCGGACTTATTAACATCCCAATAAGTCTTTCTATGACCTATGTTCATCGAGGTAACCAGTCTAAATCCGGGCAACACAAGGATTAGAGGGCCCTAAGCGAACGCAAACCTCCCGTGATAGCAAGTATGGTAGGTATGTCATACACACAAATCATATACCAATACTAAGTAAACACGCACCTTAGTAATCACCGTAATTTAATTGTAGTACTTATCGCATTCTCATACCAATTTAATATATATACAACTTATATAATCCCGGTCCATATTTATACGCGCCATAATTTTCTCACGTCGTAGTAGGCACTCACGTCTCGACTCAAATGTCTATTTGATTTGATCCACACTTGTATAATTTACTCCTCATTATATCCCAAATGTCCCAAGTATACTATTACACCATCAAAGGAATGTTATCTCTATCCTCGAACAAGTTTACGGGACTCCCAAAATCAAAACAGGCCAAAAAGGCCTAAACTGCCAGCTCGTTAGAAGTCTCGTTCGAATGAGGCTGTTCGAACGAGAGTTCGTTCGAACGAACTGGGCTCTCTAACGAGATCTCGTTCGAATGAGATTATCGAACGAACATCCCTCTCGTTAGAACCCCAAACTGTCAACTCGTTTGAAGCTCGTTCGAATGAGTTCGTTCGAACGACCTGGGTAGGTCTTCTAACGAGTGACCAGATTCAAGCCCAGAATTTCTATATTCGTTTCTCACCAATTTCTACACTTCTAATCTCAACCAAAATTCGTCCCAACAATGTTTTAAGGTCTCCAATCATCCTAAAACATACTAAGATCATACACTAACATCTTTTAAGGAATTTACACATCCTAAACATCATTAATTCATCAAGTCTCTACCCTTTTCCCCAAATTTTCAAGAACATAAACCCTAGAATTTTAAATCCTCAATAAGTCCATTCTATATCCGTTTTTGTTACATCCAACATATATTAATATCAGAATAATCATCTCCATACTATTCTACATGCAATTTGTCCTCAAAGTTTAAGTCCTAAGTCCAATTCAAATGGGTTTCTATTTAACTTTCAAGAATAAATGTAAATCTGTCAATTTATCTAACATGGAAGAAACATTCTCTGAATTAAATCAAATTAAATCACTTGCCTCTAGTGTCTCTGAATTTGGTGTTGGTTTGATGAAGCTTTTCTGCAGAATTCCCTTCTATCTCTCTCTCTCCAAGCTTATCTCCAATGGTGGCTAGGGTTTTCTTTGTGAAAGTTTTGGAAACCTAATTTGATAACCCCCGTAGCTTATTGGGTCATTAAGGGTTGGTTAGTGGATTTAGTGGGTCTATTCCCAATCAGATAAAGACTCCTAATTTTCGTCATTATTAATTCCCAAAAATACAATATTACCAAACTACCCTTATAAGATGTCGATATGGCCTAAAAATACCTCGGGACCCAAACCAAACCTCCGGCTAGTGTTTTCTGACTATCTCGACCCTTACGGACGCGTTGGCGCACTCAAAAGGACCATACGGTTAATAGAATTTAAATTCACTTTTATAATTAAAATAATTATAACCTGACGTGACTGTCTCACGCGTCCCAATAAAATGACCAAATTGCCGTATATCAATCTCACAACAAATTTCATAATTCAATATTCATATATCATCATATATACTCAATATAGTCAAATAACAACTCACATCTCGCTAGTATTTTATCCGGATTAATTCCCAATTAATTCTCATTTAATTAATTAATCCCAAAATAAATATTGCCAAAAATACGGGGTATTACAGTGGATCGTTCCGGTTGTGACCAGATCGGTTCGGTTGTTCCTGCTTCATCGGTTTGCTTGTAGTCCGGGGTATACTGGATCTGCGGCAATCGGATCGGTTCGGTTGACCGAATCGATTCTTTTATTTCAGGCGGACCGGTCCGGTTGTCATACTTTGATTCCTCTTCTTCTTCTGATATTCTGATCCGTTGATGAATGTATGAAACTTGAATTTCTTCACTGGTGTAACGGCATACGACATATAAATTGTTAATGGAAAAAAATGTCCTTACAAATCTCCCCCTATGTCTATGCCGGTACATACATAAAAACAAACATCCGAATTATCAAACAAATGAAAATGCTTATACAAATCTACCCTTCCATGAACCCAAAACTGGAAAGATACAATTGAATAAGACTACAGCGTTTGCTCTTTAATTTTGCAGGAATCTCAACGCTTTTCTCATCAGGGTGTGCAATCCAATGATAATCCATGCAGTACCTACACACATGAGACAAAGCAAAATACCAAGTGACATATCGAGTTTGAAATTAGATAAACATATATTTCAATTTATGAGCAAACTCAAACTTTCAAATCTCCCCCATAATAAGATAATTCATTCTCCCCCTTTTTATGATGTCCCTAAATAGACAAATGAGAGAAATAAATCAAATAAGCAAGTGAGGGGTGTCACTAGGATAAAATCACACCATGAATGAACACAAAGAAACTAAGTCGATGATAACGTAAATGAAGAGGTTTGATCAAATGCGATAGGATAATTACTGCATACAAACATGACATATGTGCACGATGAATATTGGATATTCCTAGCGAATGAACTCTAATGCTTCCTTTGGTGTAAAAGAATGACAATATAAGATATTGACTCAATCAAATCAACAAATCAAAGCTCAAAGTGATTTTCACACCAATAACGTCCAAAATGATTTTATGCTTTTTCAGGACTTTCAAGGAAGTGCAAACCCATTTAAAGATTCTCCAACCAAACTCCCTCAGATATAATTGTGAAAAGAGGCATTCTAAATTCTCAAACTTTGGAGAATTGATGGTGAAACCTAAGTGGCCCATATTTGGCATAAATTGTTTTTATTGCCTTTAAATTTTTTCGGGCTCTTTTAACCTCTTTGGACCTCGGATATTAAAATTCCTCCATTTTTTAGGTCTTTTTTAACGGTGGCTTTTGCGCAAAGGATAGATGATTACCTTTCGCATCCCCTCCCCGTTATACAAAAACACACAGTCTCACCAAAACGGTTTTTACATGCATTCCAATGTTGTCAAGTTTTATCGCATATTGTACATTGTATAGACATAATTGAGATGGAAACACTCAAGCCAATATGTGATAGACAAGTGCAATAATCAAATATAGCCGTGCATGTGTGCAATAAAGGATATATGAGTCAAACAGGTAGGAAGATATCACTAATTACATCTCAAAAACTCCATACTAAGTAAAGCACATGGATGAAATGATGTAGCGTCTCAAATCTCTATCAAACAGTCACATGGATAAATGGAATGAAGTTGTGACTTGGCTATCTTAAATGCTCATCCATAAAAATAGAATTTTTTTTTTGAATTTTTCAAAAATTGTATCAAAATAAAATCTTTTTGTGCTTTTCTCAAAATTTTTCTTAAAGAAAATATTTTTGTATTTTTGTTTTAACGAAATAAAAGCAGCAAAAAGAATAAATAAAAACTATACAACTAAGCAATGGTACATATAAAATAGACTAGCACTAGGAAGCATATGATATGAACATGAAGAAGCATCCTATTCTAGACAAAGACCGACCCCTCAGCCAACTGTGCAAATTCCCAAAGACTTCCTAAGACTCTCAAATCTAAGGGCATCTAAAGGTTTCGTGAAAATGTCGGCTAACTGACGGTCGGTGGGAATGAAACTCAGGGATACGACTTTCTCCTCAACTAGTTGTCGTATAAAGTGCTCACGTATCCTGATGTGCTTGGTGCGCGAATGCTGAACTGGATTGCGGGATATGAGTATCGCGCTCGTGTTGTCACAGGAAATGGTCATGGTGTCCTGTGAAATCCCGTAATCCTCCAGCATTTGCTTCATCCACAAGAGTTGTGTGCAACAACTCTCGGCGGCTATGTACTCAGCCTCCGCAGTGGACAAAGAGATGGAATTTTGCTTCTTGCTCAGCCAGGAGATAAGAGCAGAACCAAAATAGAAACACCCACCAGAAGTGCTCCTACAACCATCTACATCCCCAACCCAATCGGCATCCGAATAGGCGGACAAACGATCATCGGTATCAAAGGAATACCAAATCCCATATGAGAGAGTCCCACTCACGCATTTAATAATACGTTTCAGAGCAAGTAAATGTGACTCTTTTGGGGACGCCTGATATCGCGCACAGACTCCAACACTAAAGGCGATGTCGGGACGACTGGCAGTCAAGTAGAGAAGACTACCTATCATACTCCGATATAAGGTTTGCTCTACGTCCTTGCCTGAAGTGTCCTTACTAAGCTTGGTAGTGGTACTCATAGGTGTACGTGCATGCTTAGCGGAGTCTAAACCAAATTTTTTCACTAGGTCTCTAGCATACTTGGATTGGGAGATGAACATCCCATCCTCTAGCTGACGAACCTGGAGACCAAGGAAGAATGTAAGCTCACCAACCATGCTCATCTCAAACTCACTTTTCATCTCCTCCTGAAAGTGGTGAGCATACTGGGAGCATGTGGATCCAAAGACTATGTCGTCCACACAGACCTGGGCAACCAAAATAACACCGTCATCTCTCCTGACGAACAACATCATATCTACTCCCCCTCTCTTGAAGCCACGAGCTAAGAGATAGGAAGTAAGCCTCTCGTACTAAGCACGGGGTGCTTGCTTTAAACCATACAAGGCTTTCCTCAGATAGTAGACGTGTTCCGGGTGCTGAGGGTCTTCAAACCCTTTTGGTTGTTCCACATAAACCTCCTCCTCTAGAATGCCATTCAGAAAGGCACTCTTAACATCCATCTGATATACCTTGAAGCGCAGATGACATGCGATGGAGAGCAGAAGACGGACGGACTCAAGCCTCGCAACAGGAGCAAATGTCTCCCCAAAGTCTACACCCTCTATCTGTGTGTAGCCTTAAGCGGCCAACCTAGCCTTATTTCTGATTATGGTACCATTTTCATCCATTTTGTTCTTAAAAATCCACCGGGTACCTATCACATTAGTCTCACTAGGTCGGGGGACAAGTTCTCAAACATTATTCTTTTTAAACTGAAGCAACTCATCCTGCATAGCAGATATCCAGTGTTCATCCTTGAGTGCTTCTTTATGATTCTTGGGCTCGACTTTCGACGTGTAGCAAAGATAGCTAACAACGTTCTCTAGCTGAGCACGAGTCTTGACCCCTAGAGTGGGATCACCAACAATGGCAGAAGGGTCATGACTCTTGCGAATCCAAGTAGGTGTGTCCCCTAGCGCAGAAGTAGGATCCACAGAGTGTGAGAGAGGAACAGGTAAATCACTGTCAGAACAATCCTCATCCTCACACGGAAGGTTAGGATCAATCACCGTCGAAGGTTCGTCATCTTGCATGGTGACGTTTATTGATTCCATAACCTTAGAGCTCTTCGGGTTAAACACCCGGTACGCTCTGCTATTCGATGAATATCCTAGAAATATTCCCTCATCGCTCCGGGAGTCGAACTTTCCTAATTGCTCTCTATCCCGTAGGATGTAGCATTTACTCCCAAAAATACGGAAATATGCCAGGTTGGGCTTCTTGCCAGTCCACAACTCATAAGGAGTCTGTAGTGTGTGTGGACGCAATTAAACCCTATTCACCGTGTGGCATGCAGTAGACACTGCCTCTGCCCAAAATCTCCTAGAAACTTTACGACCTAGAAGCATAGATCTAGCCATCCCTTGGATCGTTCTATTCTTTCTCTCAACAATACCATTTTGCTGAGGAGTTCTCACAGCAGAAAACTCATGTTTGATCCCGAGGCTATCACAGTAAAGGTCTACCTTTGCTTCTGTGAATTCAGTGCCATTGTCACTACGCATCCTGTTAATAGTGACACCATGTTAATTTTGCAGGACACGGTACTTGGTCGTTAAAAATTCTACAGCATCGGATTTCTCTCTCAGAAAACCTACAATGGAGTACCTGGAGAAATCATCTACCATCACGAGGATGTACCTCTTACCACCTGGACTCTTAGTATGAGTCGGACCCATAAGATCCATGTGAATCAACTCAAGAACACGAGAGGTGGTAATGGAGTGCAACTTCCTATGAGGACTACGAATTTGTTTTCCCAACTGACAGGGTCCACAAACGGTCGAAGTTAACTTTCTAAGAGATGGTAAGCCACGTATTAGGTCCTTTTTATCTAAGCAATTGAAATCTCTAACGTTCACGTGACCTAGACGTTGGTGCCACAGATCCATAGGAGTGATCGTGGCACTGTTGTAGACAAGTGAGGATGTGGGCTCAGTCCCATAGCAATTATCCTCGGTCCTCACCCCTTGCATCAAAAGTTTACCGGCTTGGTTATAGACTTTACACGCTTCCCGGTCAAACTTTACTGCAAAGTCAGTGTCGCACAGTTGGCTAATGCTGAGAAGGTTTGCTTTCAAACCTTTGACGTACAAAACATTTTCTAGCTTAGGAAATCCAGGTAACTCAACAGTACCACGTCCTATAATGCTAGACTTGCTCCCATATCCAAAGGTGACTCTGCCATCCTGATAGTCCTCAAGAGTCGTAAAAAATGAGGCATCACATGTCATGTGTCTGGAGCACCCACTATTAAAATACCACTGTGAGGTATTATGTGATTTTAGAGCAACATGAACAATAAAGACCTTTTTATCTTTCTTAGGTACCCAAGCAGGGATGACCTTTTGTTTGCCTTTGTTGTTGTTGGTTTTAGCTGGAATGTGAGAAGCATTCACTAACGGCAAAGACATCCGTCAGAATTCTTCCATTAAAGTATGGGTCGTGGCAGCTAGGAACTCAACTTGCTCTCTCAGACTAGAAAACTCATCAGTATGACGTGGTGGAGCAGTAGTACGTCGTGTTCGACCCATGCTATAGCAAGACTCCCTAAGGTGGCCTTTTCTTTCGCAATAAGTACAAAAGAGCACAGTCAAAGGCGGACCTTGGTTTGCTTTTCTTGGTCGAACTCTCCTTCGAGGTTTTTGACGGTGACCATAAGGAGTTGTAGTAAACTCAGGAACTAGTCCAGGTGCAATTTGGGATGAGGAGGCACCATCATATCCAATTCTTTGTCGATCACCAAAACCTAAAGCGGGGCCGAGGAGCATCTTTCCCATCTTCCCAGATCTGTCCTCGATTTGTACCTTGACTTCCCGTGCTTTCTCCAGATCATGAGTCAGCTGGGAAACAAGGGCTTCAAGTTTCTTCCGAGTCTCCACGGAGGAATGGAGCTGACTCGTAAGACTAGTTACTTGTTTAGTCAAGTCCCCTCTCTCTTTCTCTAAAACACTCTCTTTCTCGACACATGCAAATTCTCTCTCTTAGGGCGGTGAAGGTGGAGGACTCTCTTTCTCTCGCCTTTCTTAAATCTTCCTCTAAGCCGGTGATCTTAAGAACGAGCGCTTTGTTACATTTTTTAGTTTTAAAAGACTCAGAATATAACTCAGCGTAGGCGCGTTGAATATCACTCTCGCTCTCACTTGAGTCATCCCCCCCCCCCTCACTCACATCGATCTCACTGTCGAGGTGTCCCTGTGAAGCATCATCTTCATCGTCGTGAAGAGAACTAGGAGTGCTCACTTGACTGGCCATGAATGCGGTGAAGTTACACTCATGCGGTGACTCATCTCCTGAATCCACCGTCTCGACCTCACTGTCGTCACTAAGGGTAGCATTTAGGACAGCTTTCCCTTTCTCTCTATTCAGACGAGTGGCACACTCAAAGGCTCTATGACCCCTACCATCGCACTCAAAACATCTCTCACTTTCTTTCTTAGGAGTATTTTTGGAGTCTTTTTCATTTTTCTTTTCAAACTTATTTTTCTCAAATTTCTTTTTATCTTTAAAATTGCCATTTTTCTTAAATTTGAGAATCCTCTTGAAATTTTTTGCAAAAAGAGCCAAATCATCTAGGTCAAAATCACACTCAGAATCTGACGTGTCGGTCTCTCTCTTTCTAGACGACTCTACCCTTTTTCTAGCCGACCCCTCACTCCTTCTCTCTTGGGCTTTAAGTGCAATTCCCTTATCTTTAGATTTAGCAGTTTTAGGGAACATATCAATTTCATAAGTCTGCAAATTTCCTACAAGTTCTTCCAATTTTAGCGTATTTAATTACCCATAGAATTTAGCACAGTGACTTTAGGGATAAAACGCTTAGGTAAAGAACGAAGAATCTTTTTAACAACTCTAGCATTAGGAATATGTTCACCAAGATTAAAGCTAGTATTCACAATGTCAGAAAGTCTAGCATAAAATTCATCAAAGCATTCAGATTCATGCATGGTGATGGTTTCAAATTGAGTTGTCAAATTTTGCAACTTAGATTCTTTCACAGCATTAGTTCCTTCATGGGTGAGTTGTAAAACATCCCATGCCTTATTTCTGATTATGGTACCATTTTCATCCATTTTGTTCTTAAAAATCCACCGGGTACCTATCACATTAGTCTCACTAGGTCGGGGGACAAGTTCTCAAACATTATTCTTTTTAAACTGAAGCAACTCATCCTGCATAGCAGATATCCAATGTTCATCCTTGAGTGCTTCTTTATGATTCTTGGGCTCGACTTTCGACGTGTAGCAAAGATAGCTAACAACGTTCTCTAGCTGAGCACGAGTCTTGACCCCTAGAGTGGGATCACCAACAATGGCAGAAGGGTCATGACTCTTGCGAATCCAAGCAGGTGTGTCCCCTAGCGCAGAAGTAGGATCCACAGAGTGTGAGAGAGGAACAGGTAAATCACTGTCAGAACAATCCTCATCCTCACACGGAAGGTTAGGATCAATCACCGTCGAAGGTTCGTCATCTTGCATGGTGACGTTTATTGATTCCATAACCTTAGAGCTCTTCGGGTTAAACACCCGGTACGCTCTGCTATTCGATGAATATCCTAGAAATATTCCCTCATCGCTCCGGGAGTCGAACTTTCCTAATTGCTCTCTATCCCGTAGGATGTAGCATTTACTCCCAAAAATACGGAAATATGCCAGGTTGGGCTTCTTGCCAGTCCACAACTCATAAGGAGTCTGTAGTGTGTGTGGACGCAATTAAACCCTATTCACCGTGTGGCATGCAGTAGACACTGCCTCTGCCCAAAATCTCCTAGAAACTTTACGACCTAGAAGCATAGATATAGCCATCCCTTGGATCGTTCTATTCTTTCTCTCAACAATACCATTTTGCTGAGGAGTTCTCACAGCAGAAAACTCATGTTTGATCCCGAGGCTATCACAGTAAAGGTCTACCTTTGCTTCTGTGAATTCAGTGCCATTGTCACTACGCATCCTGTTAATAGTGACACCATGTTAATTTTGCAGGACACGGTACTTGGTCGTTAAAAATTCTACAGCATCGGATTTCTCTCTCAGAAAACCTACAATGGAGTACCTGGAGAAATCATCTACCATCACGAGGATGTACCTCTTACCACCTGGACTCTTAGTATGAGTCGGACCCATAAGATCCATGTGAATCAACTCAAGAACACGAGAGGTGGTAATGGAGTGCAACTTCCTATGAGGACTACGAATTTGTTTTCCCAACTGACAGGGTCCACAAACGGTCGAAGTTAACTTTCTAAGAGATGGTAAGCCACGTATTAGGTCCTTTTTATCTAAGCAATTGAAATCTCTAACGTTCATGTGACCTAGACGTTGGTGCCACAGATCCATAGGAGTGATCGTGGCACTGTTGTAGACAAGTGAGGATGTGGGCTCAGTCCCATAGCAATTATCCTCGGTCCTCACCCCTTGCATCAAAAGTTTACCGGCTTGGTTATAGACTTTACACGCTTCCCGGTCAAACTTTACTGCAAAGTCAGTGTCGCACAGTTGGCTAATGCTGAGAAGGTTTGCTTTCAAACCTTTGACGTACAAAACATTTTCTAGCTTAGGAAATCCAGGTAACTCAACAGTACCACGTCCTATAATGCTAGACTTGCTCCCATATCCAAAGGTGACTCTGCCATCCTGATAGTCCTCAAGAGTCGTAAAAAATGAGGCATCACATGTCATGTGTCTGGAGCACCCACTATTAAAATACCACTGTGAGGTATTATGTGATTTTAGAGCAACATGAACAATAAAGACCTTTTTATCTTTCTTAGGTACCCAAGCAGGGATGACCTTTTGTTTGCCTTTGTTGTTGTTGGTTTTAGCTGGAATGTGAGAAGCATTCACTAACGGCAAAGACATCCGTCAGAATTCTTCCATTAAAGTATGGGTCGTGGCAGCTAGGAACTCAACTTGCTCTCTCAGACTAGAAAACTCATCAGTATGACGTGGTGGAGCAGTAGTACGTCGTGTTCGACCCATGCTATAGCAAGACTCCCTAAGGTGGCCTTTTCTTTCGCAATAAGTACAAAAGAGCACAGTCAAAGGCGGACCTTGGTTTGCTTTTCTTGGTCGAACTCTCCTTCGAGGTTTTTGACGGTGACCATAAGGAGTTGTAGTAAACTCAGGAACTAGTCCAGGTGCAATTTGGGATGAGGAGGCACCATCATATCCAATTCTTTGTCGATCACCAAAACCTAAAGCGGGGCCGAGGAGCATCTTTCCCATCTTCCCAGATATGTCCTCGATTTGTACCTTGACTTCCCGTGCTTTCTCCATTTGAACACGTACTTTTTCAAAAATCAATTTTTTCAGAAAATTGATATCTTAGAAAAATTTTGTGAAAAATAGGAATACGCGATAGATTAGCATAACTTGCTCTGATACCAATTTGAGAACGTGTGTGCTTGCGTTCAAATGACCAAATTATATATTAAACACCTTTTAACCCAAACAAACCCTAAACATGCAACACTGTGTGATTGAATACGATGATAATCTAATCAAGAACATTCAAACACATGCAATTGAGGAAAAATCCCCCAAAGGGGCAAAACCATTTATTTTCATTATAATATTATAGCTATACAATTTCGGATTACAATGAAAATACAAGTGACTAAGAATTACCCTCAGGTGTCGGATTCTGTAGTCGCGGCTGGAACTATCCCTTTCCAGTAGGGCTGCAATGGAGAAGAAAAACGGCTTCTCCACAAGGGTGTGAACAGCAAAAAATTGCGTTCTTGGGTTACCAAAAATATTCACAAATGATGATTGGCAATTGTGTGAATCAAAAACCTAGAGTCTAGATACTCAATAGGTGAAGACTTCGGGCTTTCTGTATTCTGAAAATCGTGTGAATAAGTCTTAGAAAACCACTTCCCGTATTGGGATTAAATAATAAGTCTCGGGCCTTAAAAATCTGAACACGATCTGAACACAATCTATTTGAGTTTATCCCAGGCGGACCGGTCCGAATCTGAGGCGGATCGGTCCGATTGACCGGATCGGTTCTTTTATTCTGAGGCAGATCGGTCCGGTTGTGACCGGATCGGTTCGGTTGTTCCTGCTTCATCGGTTTGCTTGCGGTCCGGGGTATACTGGATCTGTAGCAATCGGATCGGTCCGGTCTGAGGCGGATCGGTCTGGTTGACCGGATTAGTTCTTTTATTTCAGGCGGACCGGTCCGGTTGTCAGACTTTGATTCCTCTTCTTCTTCTGATATTCGGATCCGTTGATGAATGTATGAAACGTGAATTTCTTCAACGGTGTAACGACGTACGACATATAAATTGTTAATGGACAAAAATGTCCTTACATTATCTCTAAGTACAACCTCATTTCAGGGGGTAAAGTAAAAGAAAAATCTAAATTTTAATTAGAGTAAATTACCTTTTTAGTCCCTGAACTTTTAAAAAAGTTTTAAATGATCCCTTATCTTATGTTTGACTCGATATAATCCCTCAACTGTGTCATTTATTCCAAAGAAGGGATTCTGTCAATCCAACTATTATAACTTAACAGCAGAAATGTCATGTGCCTCTCACATGTCAAATTTGTCAGAGTTAAACAGTATTTACTCCTTCATTTCAAACGTTTGATATTCTTGGATGATTTTACATCCAAGAACCCTAAGTATACTGCTCAACTCAACATTCAAATCAATCTTTGACAAAATGGAGTGGAAGTTATGTCGTGTTGTAGCTGAAGATTTGGTACTCGACCCTCATACGCTATATGGTATGTGAAATTCATATTTTTCTTAGCTTGGAGTTAAGTTTAGATGCATTATTGCTGACATTCATGTGATGGTAACCGTACAAAAAAAAAACTATTATTTTTTTATTTTTGTGCCTACTAAATCTATTATCTACACATTGTTGTTGGTCATCAGAGTTTTCAATAATGACCCTTTTTTTCTCATGTTTAATATGTTGCATGCCTCATAAAATTGCATTTTTTTACCCTTTTTCCATTATGTATTTGTTATTACAGATGGAAATGAACCTTATTTCACTCTTGAGTTTCACCATGGTGATTGTTTTGAAGATAAACTATAGAACTCAAGTTGGTGGACTTGTAAACCATTTTGATTTTTGTGATCTATATGGATTGTCGCTTCAAGACTTATTTGAAATGCTTAGGGAATTAGAACGTAATAATACCAATCAATTGTGGTATAAGGATCCAGATTTGGGTTTAAGGTTTGGTTTGTACAAAATAGACAGCGACATAGATTTTTTGGAAATGTGTAAGTGGGTTCCTACATATAGGAAAGTTTATGTGTACATGGAAATGCCTCGATATGATTTGAGCTTTGATCCTACTGAACTTGGGATTAATTTTGATGAAATTGAAGTAGAACAATTTAAAAATGAAGGTCCTAGGTCTGAATGTGAAGAAGATATATGATAGAATATAGATGAGGAGATAGAGGTTGTTGAATGTTAAAATAAAGGTCGTAGGTTTAAATGTTAAGAGATAGGAGTTCATAAAAATAAGGGGAAAAAATATGCCTATGGATGAGAATGTGGTAATTAATGAAGATAATTTGGGATTTGTATCTAACATGGATGACTCAAATGAGATTTTTAGCTTTGCTTATTCTGAAGATAAGGAAGGTAATGATTTTACATCTAGTGTTATATTTTCTGAGTTTAATCCAAAAAAGGATATGTCAAACCAGAAATTTACAAGTAATCATGTGTTTAGAGAAGCAGTTCGAGAGTACGTCATTCATAATAAAAAGGACATTAGGTTCACAAAGAATGATACAAGGAGGATTATAGCTAATTGTGCTTCTCCATGTCAGTGGAGGGTTTATCCTTCAAAAATCAGTAGTGAAGAAACATTTCAAGTGAAAACTCTTCAAAATGTGGGCAAGAATTGTAAGAAGACTACTTTAATAGGTTTGTGACATCAAAATGGTTATCAAACAGGTATTTTGGACACATTCAAGTTCAACCCAAGTATACCTCTGATGACAATTAGGGAGACTATTAAAAGGGACCTTACAGTTGGGATGTTAAGAAGCCAAGCATATAGGGCAAAGAAAAAGGTGAAATCTTGATTGAGGGAGGCTGCAAAGAACAATATGCAAACTTGTGGAGTTATTGTGCTGAAGTGAAAAGAGATATGCCTGATTCCACCATTAAAATTCATGCCAATGAAGCTAGCATTGAAGATGAAAACCCTAAATTTCAGAGAATATATTGTGCTTTGGGAGCACTTAAAAAAGTATTTCTTGAAGCTTGTAGACCTATTATTGGACTAGATGGCTGATTTTTAGAGGGTACTTACCCTGGTCGGCTTCTGTCAATTGTTGGTATATATGCAAACAATGGAATTTGGCCCTTTGTTTATGTTGTGGTGGATAAAGAGTGAAAGTTTTTAGATGTGGATTTTTGAGTTGTTGTGTGATGATATTGGGATGGAAAATGAAGGAAAATTTACTTTCATGTGTGATTAACATAAGGTAATTACTGATATTCATTATGTTAATTACTTTTATCCAAATATAATTACTAATATTCATTATGTTAATTACTTTCATCCACTATACAATTACTTTCATCCAAATATAATTACTGATATTCATTATGTTTGCAGGGGTTGGTACCAGCTCTTCAACTTGTTGTCCTTAATGTGAGCTGAGATTTTGTATTAGGCACAACCAAAATAATTTCAATAAGGAATTTAAAGGAAAACAATTGAAAGATTTATTTTGAAAATGTGCCAAAGCATGTACACTAGAAAACCTTATCAAATGCATGGAAGAAGTGAAGCAGGTTTCTGAAAAGGGATACATATGGATGGATACAATGCTACCACCACAGAATTGGAGTAGGTCACACTTCTTTACTCAGCCAAAATATGATATTCTCATAAACAACCACTGTGAAGTCTTCAATAGTTTCATAGCTGATGCAAGGGATAAGCATGTTATCTCAGTGATGGAAACAATTAGGGAAATGATAATGAGAACAATTCAAGTGAATAGAGATAAGATGGTCAAACACATTAGTTTAATTTTTCAAAGAATCGAGAAAAATCTTAGTTTCTTGCTGAAAGAGACTGCGGGGTTCATTTGTGAGTGGAATGGATGATCTCAGTTCCAAGTTAAAGGTCCTTTTGTTCAATTTGTTGTTGATTTAAGGGAGAGGAGTTACTCTTGCAGGGTCTGGCTGTTGAGTGGGGTTGCCTTGTGTTCATGGTTTAGGGGCAATTTTATATAAAGGGGATAAACCAAAAAGCTATGTGAATGAGTGCTACACCAAAGAAAGGTATCTCTAAACTTATTCAAACATTCTCATGCCCTTAAATTGCAAAGACTTTTGTTTTACCTCTGCAAAAAAATAATTAACACCACCTGATGTTGAGGCACAACCAGGTAGACCCAAGAAAAAGAGGAACAGAGAAGCAGGTGAACCTCATACAATTGGAACTAAGCTTGAAAAATATGGCATTAAGCTTAAATGCAGAAGGTGTGGTTACTTTGGCCACAATGTAAGGAGTTGTCCAAAAAAGTGAAACTAACGTCGTTCCAAAAAACATTCAGATCAAGGCTGTTGCAAAAAGGAAATCCAAAGTAAGTCTCACATCCTAAATTCAAAATTGATAATAAAATCATTTGTTTTTGAGATTGTGAACTCATTCAACTCTTAGGTGAGGAAGGACAAAGAAACTCAGAGACTACAATTTCACGTAACAAGTTTGAAGTGAAGATTTTGATGTTTTTAGCTAGAGCTGTAGTGTATATGGTTTAACTATTTTTTATATGCACATGTTGTGGCTGTAACTAGTTTTTATTTGCAAGTGTTTGGATTTTTTTGTTTAGGAAGAAGTGTTGATTGTAACTATTAATGTATTGTGCAACTGTTTTGGGTTTTTTGGGTGTAATGTTCCATAGGTGGAACTGTTATTAATGTTGCATAGTTATGAATGTAATGAATATGAGTGTTTCTAATTTGTATTGCTTATGGGTTGCTACATTTTCATTTATTGAATGCAAAATAGTACAATAATAAAACCAAATTACAAACAAAAAATACACAAGTTTGTATTTCATTCATTGAATTAAACAAATTACAATGACACATTTCATTCCTCATTTCACTTCACACTTACATTTCTCACCCTCATTTCCAGACAACAAAACCCAAATTACAAACACACAAAGCACCAAGATAATCCATAGCAACTTCTTTCTTTTCCAAACCCATCCATCTTTAAGAACCTAGTTGAGTATGTCTTCTTATTTGAAAAAATCACAACCTTCTTATTCAGTACGGCTTGGGCAAGCTAAAAAGGTTCTATCGGGATTTTGTTGCGTTCATGAGGTAAGTCGTTCGGCCAAATGGTCGCAATAACAATAAAAACCATTTTCTTCTTCACCCAGTTGTGTTTTCAGTGTTCATGGAGTGAGTGGTGAACTTTTGGTAGGAAATGGAGTGAATGGCGCCAAAATGGAGAAAAATGGTAGGAAAAGTTATTGGGCTAATAATAGTGTTCAATGAGGGTATAAATGGAATTAGACGTTTTGCTGTCAATTTATAACGATTGGATTGGCGGAATCCCTTTTTTGGAATAAGTAACATAGTTGAGGGACTATATTGAGTCAAACATAAGATAAGGGGCCATTTAAAAACTTTTTTGAAAGTTTAAGGACAAAAAAGGTAATTTTCTCTTTTAATTAATAGTAGAGAATTCAGAATTAGTATTATATGTTATAGGTTTATTGACAACTAACTTTTCTTTTGTCAATATGTTTTTCTTAATAGAAGTTTTCATTTTTCTAAAAATCCTCATTCTTTCTTTATATTAAAAATCCGTAAACGAGTATTGGAGTTCCAAATTTGTTTGACAACAAAACAACCATACCTTGGAAAAAAAATACTAACTAAAACAATAGTTATACATAAATTGATATACAACGATTTGCGTTCAACCCCATTTTAATCTTTACACTACATATCCACATCAAAATATGTGAAATTGGTAAAATCAAATGCATGGTTTTGTGAGAAATCCAAAGTTTAAACTTATAAAATTTAGATCTTCCTAGGTTGATAATGAACTCACCAACAATATTTAAAATAGGGAAAACAACTCCCTTAAATAGCATTAAGTGTTATACCTTGTAGTATGGGTTTCGCCATGACACAACTCATTAATGCTATTTGAAAGAGATTTGAGAGATTTGTTTGGTACTCGTAACACCACTCTTTAAAATATGATTTCTTGCAAAATGCAACCATCTCAATTTACATATCTGAGTAAATACAAAACTCTGAGATGAACATAATATAAGCTAAGAGTAATTCAGAGAAACCCTCAAATTGATACTCATAATATATATCCAATGAATTATTGTTATTGTTTCAAATGGACTCCAAGTAAAATCCATAACCAATGTGTATTTAAAACATTTTTAAGTCTGATTTTCTAGTATCATTCTAAGGTTTTTACTTCAATTATTTTGTAAGCCCAAAACCATTACCCCTCCCACCCACCATACACTAAAAAAAATTGGATTATCCGAGTCTAATATTGTGAAGTCTTAGTAATATGAGATGGGTTACAAAAATATCATTTAGTGAACAACTTTGGACTTCTTAACGGAACAAAATACACCTCAAGGGGCAAATACGCTCCCTTGCCAAAAAAAATGACTACAGAATTGACATAGCCACCCCTCAATCTGTATCTACTCCCAACATTTTCTCTATCCTCTGCATCCTCCCTTCAAGTTCGTGTTTGTGAAATCTACCTGATTTGGTGTCCATATAGATATTAACATTTAATGAATTATTGCTAGAGTCTCCAACCTTAATCATCTCCCCATCTTCACCACCAACTTTCCCCGAGTCTCTCCTTCCTCCTTTCATTTGTTTGATCCTCCGGCTAAGACACACAAAATCTAGTGGGTCTAATGGTTCACCACCCCTTTTCTTCACTCTTACTGGAATAAAGTCTGAGCCATCTGCTGAACGAGGTTTGTCATGTGTTGCATTTTGGTTTTGGACATCAGACTTCTGCTTATGGGGACTTATTGGGATCCCAAATTTGCTGCGTGTTGTCTTAACTGATGGCAATGCTTTAGCTTTGGTACTTTGCCTGCTTGCGGCTCTGGCCCCAAGCACAGAACTTGGTGGTGGTTTAAGATCCTCTCTATTTATTTCTCTTTTTGGTAAAGTTCTTTCTTTGTTGGTGAACAAACTTCCTTTTCCACTAGATCCGTAGACAGCACACAAAGTTGAAGAACCAACATTCTGGGATTGGTTGCATGATTTTAGCATCCTTATCGCAATTGGTATATCATCTTCACTAGAATCTTCATAGTGTTTGATCACCTTGGGGTGAGGAGTAATCAATTTATGGCCTTTTTCAGAACTGGGATTTTTCAAAATATCAGATGGCTTGTTGGGAATCTTGAGATTTTTTTTCTTCCGCAATACTTCCTTCATTGCAACTTCACGAGCCATCCTCATATCCTTCCACCAACTGAAATATCTGACAGAAACACCTGGCACCAACGATCTTGGTGGAACAAAGAACTTGAAATTTCCATTACTAAAATTGATATTAGAGATATCACCTGGAAGATCTTGATCCATTCCAAACTGCATTGCAACCCGGTGGGGCAAATACTTTTCTTTACAATCTATTCCAAAAAGATAACAAGCCTGTAAGCATTTACCGAAAGATTGTAACTCCTGATCATCTAAACTTGAACAACCAATGACGAATTGTTCTTTTTCTTTATAGTATGATGGGTGCTGCCAATTTTTCAAATTTGCGGCATAAGGTCTCCACTGAAAATTTTCAGTCGACCTAACAACTAATCGAACAAGGGGTAAGTTCAGCTTCGAACTAAGCTTGTGCCAACGAGCCACCCTAGGCTCACCTGGCTCAACCTTGTCAAGCGCTTTGGGTCCCAAAATTTTGAACCTTTCGAAAGCCCAAATCTGCACTAGTTGAAATGGTCCAGAAATAGATATTTTTGAAGAAGCCATAGCTTGTTTTCTCAACAATCTCAAGTCTTTATAAAAACTAGCAAGAACGGCAGGTGCAAGGGACACTTTTATCCCTTGGGACAATTTGGCCGCGATTGGAAAAACATGCTTACCTATGGTTTCTTCAGAGAGAGAAGGGAAAACATACCTTGATAACCACAGTGACAAAAATGCCACGTGCTCAAACTCACTCTCTGCCTCCATAAAACGCTTCAGCCATCCACTATGTCCAGCTTTTCTAGCTTTGCTTCTTGAAAGTAACATTCGGTGCTTAATCATCTCTTGTTCGATTTTCATTAATTTCTCATTAAGAGGGCTCGTCACTGGCTCTCCAAGGACAGGATACCCACCAAGGATCATAATATCTTCTAGCGTTACTGTGGCTTCCCCCCACGGGAACACAAATGTGTTAGTGTGGGAACACCAAAATTCGGATAGTCCCAAGACTAAATCCTCATTACACCTCACTTCGTAGATGGAGTTCAAGATTGCATCACAAATTCCGGTTTGAACCCAAATGGAACTGTATTTGGGGGCTAACTTATCGACCCATTCTTTCCATTTCACTTGGGGACAATTCCAACCTCTGAAGGAAACCTTGCAAGGCCATTGTTGAAGGTTGTGGGGGAAAACTTCAGATAGTAAAGGGGTTTTAGGTATGCGAACAGCTTCGTTGTTACGCTTGGCACATGGTTTGAGAAATCTAGCAATTCTCAACCTGCACTTATCATCGTTTTGGAAAACCATCTTCTCATTTCTTGTTTCATAGATGGCTTCCTTATGGTCTTCTCCTGCCATCAGAAAATGAGAGGATAAGAGAGCAGATGTGGTACAAAAAAGATGAACAAGTCTTGGGTATTTAAAACTCAAGTTGAGAAGGGCATGCAGAGTTTTCTTGGAAGTTGAAAAGCGCGGCTGGTAATGATAGCATCACTTGTCTCTCTCTATCTCTCTCTCTCTCTCATATCAAAGGCCATTTGATCTTTCCCCTTCCTATTTAATAGAAAGTGTAAAGGCAACTTTTCTATACTTTGTGAAGAGACTATCGAGTTAGTGGACATTTTTTATCACCCATTTATCATAACATCTCTCTCTCATATCAAGAGCCATTTGATCGTTCCCCTTCCTATTAAATAGAAAATGTAAAGACAACTTTTATACTGTGGTGTTTATGAAGAGGCTTTCGAATTAGGAATTGAAGCTCGTGAAATGTCATGTAAGGAGTTATATCATCTTTTGTAATTGTTTCAACTTTTGTAATTGTTTTTCATTTTACAATGGGATCATCTATCTCCACATCTTTAATACTTTCCCCACACCCTCTAAATATTTAAAAGCATTATTACCTTTAAAATTTTTCTTTTCTAAACAAACTTTGAAAATTATCTCACTAATAACTTAGAAAATAAATAAATAAATAAATAAATAATTACAACTAACGTTAATAAAAAAAATACAACCAACTAATTACATCTAGTTTTGATTAACAAAACATCTAACTTTGATTTTTTTTAAAAGGTAAGTCTAACTTTGATTTAAAAAAACTGCAATTAACTTTAGTAAAAAAAAGGCTACAACCAACTAATATAGCTAACTTTGATTAAAGAAAAAGTCTAGAGTTAAATTTGATAAAATAAACGAAAAATCTCAACTAACTTTGAAAAAAAACTGCAATTAACTTTGATAAAAAAAAGTTACAGCTAAATTTAATAAAAAAAAATTACAACCAACTATTTACAACAAGTTTGATAAATAAATAAAAAAGAGTGGTGTTATGGGTACCAAATAACTCCCCAAAATCTCCTCCAAATAGCATTGATGAGTTGTGCCCTGGCGGGACCCATACCATAAGGTATAACACTTAAAGCTATTTGGGGATGATTTGGAGGAGTTGTTTGGGACACATAGCATTTTCCAATAAAAAAAGATAACAACTAACTTTGATTTATAAAAAAAAGGCTACAACTAACTTTGATAAAAAAAAAAAAAAAAAAAAAAACTACAGCTAACTTTGAAAAAAATCAATTACAGCAAACTAAAATAAAAAAAAATATCACGTGTTTAAATAAAATGACAACTAAAAGATTAAAAATAACAAACTTATATATATATATATATATATATATATATATATATATATATATATATATATATATATATATAATTAGTTGCCTACAAAAATTCTAGAGTTAAATTTGATAAAATAAAAGAAAAAACTCAGCTAACTTTGGAAAAAAAAATCTGTCATTAACTTTGATAAAAAAAAGCTATAGATAAATTTAATAAAAAAAAATTACAACCAACTAATTACAACAAACTTTGATAAATAAATAAATAAAAAGATAAAAACTAACTTTGATTTAAAAAAAAAAAGGCTACAACTAACTTTGATTAAAAAAATTACAATTAACTTTGATAAAAAAAAACTACAGATAACTTTGAAAAAAATCAATTACAGCTAACTAAAAAAAATTTTATCACGTGTTTAAATAAAATGACAACTAAAAGATTAAAAATAGCAAACCTTGAGGAATGGAATTCAGACTAAATACTAATATACATATTTATTTTGTTTAATGGAATTCGTACTAAAATATTAGCTAGCTATAATTTTTTTAAACACGTGATAATTTTTTTTCAAAGTTAACTGTAGCTTTTTTTAATCAAAGTTAGCTATAATTTTTTTTAACAAAGTCATTAGCTTTTTTTTTTAATTTCATCAAAGTTAGCTTTAATTATTTTTTATTTACCAAAGTTAGCTGTAATTAGTTGGTTGTAATTTTTTTTATCAAAGTTGGATGTGGCTTTTTTATAGCTAAATACAATTAACTTTGATTAAAAATAAATTACAGCTAACTTTGATTAAGAAAAACTACAGTTAACTTTGAAAAACACGTGTAGCTATAAAAGTTAACTGTAGTTTTTTTTAATCAAAGTTAGGCGTGATTTTTTTTAATCAAAGTTAACTGTAGTTAGCTATAAAAAATTATAGCTAACTAATATAAAAACAATTATCACGTGTTTAAAAAATTATAGTTAGCTAACATTTTAGTACGAATTCCCTTAAACAAAATAAATATGTATATTAGTATTTAGTATGAATTCCATTACTCAAAGTTTGCTATTTTTAATCTTTTTGTTGTCATTTTATTTAAACACGTGATAATTTTTATTTATTTTAGTTAGCTGTAATAGATTTTTTTCAAAGTTAGGTGTAGTTTTTTTTTAATCAAAGTTAGTTTTAATTTTTTATTTTTATCAAAGTTAGCTATAGCTTTTTTTTTTAAATCAAAGTTAGTTGTTATCTTTTTTTATTTATTTATAAAAGTTTGTTGTAAATAGTTGGTTGTAATTTTTTTAATTAAATTTAGTTGTAGCTTTTTTTATCAAAGTTAATTGCAGTTTTTTTTCCAAAGATAGTTGAGATTTTTCTTGTATTTTATCAAATTTAACTCTAGACTTTTTTGTAATCAAAGTTAGCTATATTTAGTTGGTTGTAGCCTTTTTTTTTATTAAATTTAACTCCAATTTTTTTTAATCAAAGTTAGACTTACCTTTTAAAAAAAATCAAAGTTAGATGTTTTATTAATCAAAACTAGATGCAATTAGTTGGTTGTATTTTTTTTATCAAAGTTAGTGGTAATTATTTATTTATTTATTTTCAAAGTTATTAGTGAGATAGTTTTCAAAGTTTGTTTAGGAAAGAAAAATTTAGAGGGTAATAATGTCTTTAAACATTTAAAGGGTGTGGGGGAAGCATTAAGGGTGTGGGGATAGATGATCCCTTTAAAATTAGGGTGTGACTTACAATTGTATTTTTTTTTTTATTACCGTGAGAACTTTCCCAGCCGGTGCCACTTTGTGAACACTATCGGTTAGCAAACTCACGGGTCCTGTTTTCCCGACCCCACGGTGCTGGACCAATGTAAATCAGGAGTGACCGAGGGCGGTAGGAATCGAACCCTCGACCAACCGGTTTTAGGGTGCCAAGGGCCCCCCCTGGGGGTGACTTAGAATTGTAGGATTCATTTTTTCATACTTTGTAATGTTTCCACCTTGAATTGTGATGTTTACTCAGAATGGTAGGATTTTTTTCAAATATTTCCATGCTTTGAAATTTAGAAGTTGTAGGGTATTTGGGTGTAAACTCATTGTTGTACGGATTTTTTTGTTTTCTAAAGATTAGTTACGCTTTAAATTGATGGTAAGAATGGTGAATTTGTAATAGGTTCATGGGGTGTAAACTGATTAGTGTACATACATGCTTTGAATTGATAGAGTTTAAGAATGGAGAACCAACATTCCTTAGTCATTATATATTTTTTTGTATTTTAATTTCTTTTCATATTTTATAATTTTTGGCATTTTAGGGGTTTATACAATCATGTTGTGTCAAGAAATAATCTTGTGATGTAAAAAGAAAATTCTTGCAAATGAATTATATGCTTTAGGGTAATTTAAGTAATAATTTATTTATTTTGTCCCATATGCACATTAAATATTATACCAAAGGCCCTAAAGAAAATAACTCTCATTAACTAAGTATTCATGTCCTTTCTTTTCATAAATTAGTTATTATATTTTTCACATCTACATTCAAGGTCGGTCCTAAGATCGGGAGTGTCCTGTGCGAAAATTAATTTACGGCCCTTCTAAAAAAAATATTATACAAAGATATTAAATACCTAAATGGGCCCCTAAAAATTAAAATTATTTTTGAGGGGCCCATTTTAGTTGGGTGAGATATTTGGTTAGTTGAATCATCCTTTATACAGATTGTTTTTGGGTAGTTAAAAAAATGGACCCGTAAAAAATTAAACTTATTTTAAAAATTAACATTTTTAATATGCATAAAATATTTTTGGTCCCCTATAATATACATACAGAGGTGCATACTCTAAAATAGGCCATGTACCATTGCCCATTTGGCACATGGCCAGTGTCGGCCATGTCTACATTGGAACTGATTGGAAGTTGGAGATTGTATTTGTTGTGGCTTAATCATCGGAATTCGTGTCTTGTACCAATGGATGGAAAAAATGAACAAAGGTCTAATGAAACGGATGAGGCGACTATGGGGTTAACGATATGGAGATTTCCTGGAGGTGGTTTTGCAGTTGGAAGATTTTTTTAGCGGAATGAGCGGGGGAGGTGAGAGAGAGTTGTCTTATGTTTATACGAAAATGGATGGGGTGTTTAGTGTTGGTCCTGGTCCGTCTGATAGGGGGGTTGCTTGAACTGCGACTAATAGATTCTTTGCAGAGAATGTGATTGGAGAAGGTGGATATGGTGTTGTGTATAGAGGAATATTGTTGGATGGTTATATTGTGGATGTCAAGAATCTTTTGACCAACGAGTGAGTTCGGATTTACAATTGTTAAACTACGTAAAAAATTTGTTTAATGTTTGATTGATTGGTTTCACAATTCATCGAGTGGAAAACTTATTGATGGACAAGCCATCGGAACTTCTTATATATGGGTTGTATTATTGTCTTTGTTGGTCATAGTGTTTGTCATTTTCTTTTGTTTGGCTATTACTAGAAATAATATAACGGTTACTTTAGTATTTTTTTTCCAATTCTATTTGTTCTTTTCTCTTTCTAATCTTCTTCTTTATTTTTTCCCTATATTTATTTTATTTTTCTATTTCTTATCTTCTTCTTTATATTTATACACTTTGTGTAATGACCCCATTTGCTTATGCCAATATATAATTGTCTTCTTTCAATTTTGTCACACTTACTATCTAATAATGATATATTATTACATATATGATATTCCGAGTTCTTAATATGACAAAGCCCATTTTTAAATTTGAAGAATCAACGGTATAATGGGTCAAATTGAGATTTTATGACACATCCTAAGCTAATTGATAAGTTTTGGGGTAGAAAATATAATTTTATGAAACTTTAGGGACTTGATTTTAATAAAGAAAGTTTTGGGGACCAAAATGAAAAATAAAATGGGCCTTTTCGTAAATAAAATATTTTCAGGGACCTATAAGAAATATTAAAAATATATGGTGTGAAAGTACCAAAATGCCCTTCAGGTGCAAAATGACCCTTATACCCTTAATACCTTTCCACCTCATGCTTAGTTTTGACACCTCCACCATACACGTGTCATCATTAGAGGAGAAGCCAAAACACGTGTCGTCGTTAGAGGAGAAGGTAAAACACGTGTCGCAGTTCGGTGAAATGAGACTGCAAGACCCTTCAGATACGCGATACTTCTACGCTGACTCGTCGTTGTAAAGGCTTGGTCAGCTAGACACGTGTCAATACCGTGATATCTCTGGAAAACTGTAAATTGGGCCTTTGGGATCATTTGAAACTCACACCAATTCCTTCAAAATTATAGCAAGAAATAGTGAGAGAAAGTGTGAGAAAGTTTAAGAAGAAGTTCTTAGGGATATTCACCTTAAGGTAATCTTAATGTTATAATGCATCTTTATAGTTTTAATTTATTATTTTATAGCTTGACTTAGTAGTTATGCTGGTAAAATGCAATAAAGAATTCACTAATCAAAACTTAAAATTTAGAAGAAATCCAAGTTGATTTTACTTTCAATATATGCAAACTTATTTGAAATTATACGCTTTTAAAAATGATTCTTTTTAAAGAAATTGCTCGTTATTATGGAATCCCATTTAAGTAATTCCAAAGTCAGGCCCGGTGAAATTCTGTCTAGATGAGATGGTATTGAAGTGGTGCCCCTGTGACCTTCCATCTATACTGGGAATGAATCCGGAAATGTTCTGTCTAGATGAGATGATATTTAAGTGGTGCCCCTGTGACCCTCCATCTCTACTGGGAACCGACTGATGAGGAAGGACTATGAATTAAACTCTTCAATTATGATCAATGAGTTTTAAAAGTTAACAAATAGGGATTCAGTAATCCTTTAAAAGAAGAGGTTATTATAGTATAAAATGGACCATATAACGTGTACTTAAATCTTTATCAGATTAACGTGTGATCGAAGACCAATACTAGTAAATTTGACCTCCATTTTGGGTGAGTACTCTGACATTCCTTACGTATTTTGATTATATGATATTATGCAATATATATATATATATATATATATATATATATATATATAGTGAACTTCTTTTATTCTCAAAATTCATGTGATACCGATGACTGATTCAATTGTGATATGTTTATATTTTTCCATATAAACATACCGATTAAAATGATTATTGAAAAGGATATTGAATATTGAAAATATGATTCGGCCTAAGGGACCTCTTTACTGACTGACCTTCCCAGCTGGGTTATCGCTGGTGTGCCCTAAATAAGGCGTTGTGATGAACTAGTTCGATTGACCCTCAACTACCGGGGTATAATACGGTAGAAGAATACGGTATTAGAGTGTACGAAAGAAAAAGATATCACATTTGATTTGTTGCATTCGTCTTATTCTGAGTTATCCAATTGTGATATATATACTTTCATTTCAAAATATATATCTATTTACTGCAAGTTCCTATCCATATATGAATATGCCTTCTCTTTTGACTTGAATATGTATCTATTTTCTGAAAACCCTGAAATGTCTGGAGATTGAACCTTATTCTGCTTTTAGCTGATGTAGTATAAATAACCATTTTTCAGGAAACGTTTAGGCTCACGGACGGAACGAAAATGGACTATATTGAAGATTTAGCTTTTAGAACTCTTTTTGTAAAATGTTTATTTATATCATGTATGGATCTCTTGTAATAAGGTTTAAACTTTCTCTTAAGTTGTAACGTGTTGTTACTTTTAATATATATGAAGTTTCCTGTAATACCCCGTATTTTCTACGATATTTTTTTGGGGATTAATTGAATTAAATGTTTATTAATTGGAAATTAATCCGGATAAAAATATTAACGAGATGTGAGTTAGTATTTTATTATAATGTGTATACTTGGCATATGATTATTGGTAATATTGAAATTGTCGTGAGATTTATATACGACAATTTGGGAATTTTACTTGACGCGTGTGACCGCCACGTCATGGTATTTTGTTATTAAATTAAAAAGTGAATTTTAGTTCCATTAACCGTATAGTCGTTTTGAGTGCGCCAACGCGTCCGGAAGGGTCGAGATAGTCAGAAAACACTAGTCGGAAGTTTAGTTTGGGTCCCGGGATATTTGTGGGCCATACCGGCATCATAAAGGGCATTTTGGTAAATTGCATTTTTGGGGAATTAAAAAGTGACGAAAATGGGAATTAAAAATCTGACTATTTCTCAACCCACTTAAACCACTAACCCCACTATATGTCATTATGGGCTACGGGAGAAGTTGATATATCATTTCAACTTCCAAATACCAAACACAACTCCATATTCCATTATCTTCAACCTTGGGAAAAGCTTGAGAGAGAGAGAGAGAAGGGAACCTTGAGAAGAGCTTGAGAGAGAGAGAGAAGGGAAGAATTCTGCAGAAAAGAAAGAGGAGGAACAACTTAGTTACAAAGATTCTACACCAAATTCTGAGATAATTAAGGCAAGTGATTTAAACTCCTTTAATTCAAGATATGTTTCCATGTTTAGGAATTTTCGAAATTGATTTTTGGAGATAAATTAGACCCATGAATTGAAAGTTAAAAGACATGATTTATGTAGGAATTGCATGTAGTATATTCTGGACGAATTTATATGTTGAAAACAGAACCTTGATGATCAAAAGGTAGAATTAGAAGAAACTTAATGATGTTCTTGAATGGAAGAAATCTGGGAATTAGTTTGATGTAGTTTTAATCCAAAGTAAGCCTTTAAATGATGAATTATGGAATTTAGAATGTTATTACTGATGTAGGATGTTAGTATAACGTTATAGTAACCTTATCTTGAAGTTTCATGCTTAAAAATGGTGATTTGGGACGAAACTGTAATTGCAAAACGAAGCAGTCCGTAACAGACCTGTGTAATCGATCGATCGACATTCATCAGTCGATCGATCGACCACAATCGATCGATCGAAGGTCAAGGTCGATCGATCGACCTTCCCAGAATGAATAAAGTTTTCCTTAATTGAATTTTAATGATAATAAACCTTAGATAATATTATTGGAGACATTGTGATTACCCTAAATTTTAAGGAAGACCAGTAGGCATGATTTTGAGATTGGACATTAATTGGAATTTAATTTGAGGAATTATTCTAAATTAATGAAATTCGTTATGTGAGATAACATTTGGGTTAATAGTACAAATTTGAATAATTTGATGAAATAAGGTTTGGGGCAGAAGTAAGGACCTTAGGTATAGCGATGTTATATGAGGGAATTATGGGAACTTAATAGTCTATTCGAGACAGGTTTTAAGTTTAAGATATTACGACGTGAGACGTGTCGACTATTTAATTTATATATTGTCGGGACACTTGAAATATATGAATTGGGAATAATGGTATAATGATGTAGAGAATACCCTTATTAATATTGAGATATCTAAGATGTGTGAATGCTTAGTATATAATTTTATGTGTATGACATACCTACCATACTTGCTATCACGGGAGGTTACGTTCGCTTAGGGACTTCTTATCCTTGTGTGCCCGGATTTAGATAGGTACCTCGAGGACATAATTTAAACGAACGACTCATTTGTGAGTTAATGAGCCAGCTGACTATGGAGCGTAGGTATGTACGTGACCATGGATATGATTGAATTATGTTCGCCTCCATTTATGTGTGTGGTGTTGATTCCAACAATTCCTGAGAGATTCGGAATTTGTAATCCTTATGTACGTGATGTACCGGGATGGATAGCAGAGTATGTGTGCACCGCAGCTTAGCCTTTGGGTGCTTATATTGTATATTTATGATGTGAAAAATATACGGTTAATCGAGAAGGAATTTACTATAATAAATTGTGAGTATAATTATGGTAATGTTTTGAAAGATAAAAAGAGATCTTTTATCAAATAAATGGTTTGGTTAATAAATGGGAACTTGGGAATTAAAGTAGAACTCTCTATTTAATTGTTAATGACGGAACTTATAACGTGAACCGAGTAGCAGTGTTAGAAACTCTTTAGATAGTTATGAGATAACATACGAATGGGTACAGGAACGTTAGGAGTGCACAGTAAGATGAGAGGTGAGTATATCATGTGAGAGCACGTCCTAACATGTACTTTGCATTTACTGTTTTAAATATTTTTAAAGCACTTGCAGGTTTTTAAAATATACACATTCGGGCTCTGACCCGTTTGCTTTCAAATCTACTTTTTGTAAAACCATTTTAGGTGCCCAGCCACAAGGACACCATGCATAGGATTCTTACTCAGATGACGAGCTGTAGCTGCTTGTGGAAGCTACAGGGACTTGCTTTTAGACGCTTATATCATTTGGATTCCTTGTTCATTTTTCCTCAGTTGTAGGGCATGTTGCCCAGCTTCTATTAGATACATTTCCATTTCAGTTTTTCAGACTTTGGCATGTATTCATTTCAGTATTTAGTATTTCAGTATTTACTTCAGTTGTGGGATTTTGTTATGAGGAGTTTTTCCTCCAGTTTATTTATATCATATGACGATTATTCTATTTACTTCATTATGGTGAATGGTGTTATTATTATTCTTGTCACTTGTTGCATGTTAATCAGTCTTTAATTAAAATTTGGCAACTTACTTTTTAAATACTAGGTGGTTAGTTATAATAAAATGTTTTCGACAGTGATGCTATTAACTGAGCCAACTTGGTATTTTGAATTAATTTAATAAAGGAGTAGCTACCCGGTATTTAATTAGTCGGGGTGTCACATTTCCTTTAGAAAGCTCTGATGATGTAATTCCTTTACTTTCAGTATTTTACGATTCATACCTATGTGATAATATTTCCGTTGCATTTATTTAAGGAAACAATTAAATCGGAATATTTGTTGCCTTGGTGGCATGTCAAGACACTCGTTCCTTAATACTATTTTGGGTCGGGGTCGTGACAGAGGTGGTATCAGAGCATAGGTTATGAACCCGTAGACTACTGCACATAAGTTTCAAACGTTGTAGATTTTAAGTTTCCATACATAGGATACAGGATTAAATATCCGACTAATGTGATAAACCTCCACATGTATTACAATATATATAATTATTTATAAATCATTGTTCTTCTAAATTTCAATCTTGGGCTAGTATAATACATCTTACGTTTGGCCATGACCGTAGAAAATGACCAAGGCAAGATCAACTCCAGGAACTAGTGGTTCGAGTATGGAAGGACTGGAAGGTGCATACAAGGCAATTGAAAGTCTAGCAAGAATTGTGGAGCATCAGGTGAATAATGGAGTACCAAGGAATCTTGAACTAAGTAGTTGTACTATTGAACAGTTCAAGAATTTGAATCCATCGTCTTTTAAAGGTACTCCTAACCCCACTGAAGCAGAAAATTGGGTGATGCAAATGGAAAATATGTTCGATGTTCTTAAGTGTACAGATGAACAACGGGTTTTATTTGGAACATTCATGTTAGAAGGTGAAGCCGAACATTGGTGGAGAATGACTAAGAGAATGCACGGGGAAAGGAATAATCCCATAGGTTGGAATGACTTATTAGTGATCTTCTACGAGAAATACTTTCCCGAAACGGTGCAAGACCAAAAAGCAACTGACTTCATGAGTCTGGTTCAAGGAAATATAACGGTTTGTCAATACGAGGCAAAGTTTACTGAGTTATCCCATTTTGCACCTCATGTTGTGATAACCGATGTTTTAAGAGCCAAGAAGTTTGAACGTGGGTTAAGGTTGAATATCCGTAGCCGAATTTCCATCCTAAAGTTGACATCATATAATGACGTGGTGGCTAGGGCAATAATAGCTGAGAAGGATAGTGAAGAATATAATAAGGTTAAGGGGAAGAGGAAGTTTAGAGAACAAAGATGAAGGAACCCCAATAACAAACCCTTTACGACTATACCTAATATAGGATAACCTTTAGTAAATAAACCCTTTAATGTTGATAAATGCCAACGTTGTGGTAATATTCATAGAGGGCGACCGTGTTACCTGGAGATAGGGAGTTACTTTGGGTGTGGCCAAAAGGGACATAAAATGCGAGATTGTCCTAACAAAGGGAAGGCGACAACAAAGACTTCTAATGACAATAAGGATCAGGGCAGACAAGGTAGAGTCTTTAATCTTTTCAATGCAAAGGCTTCTAATGCAGTAGTGTCAGGTACACTTTCTATATGTGCACAACCTTTTTAAGTTTTAATAGATACTCGTTCTACCCATTCATTTGTATCTATGCATTTTGTTAATCGCTTTCCTAATATTCCTGAATCCTTGAATCATATCATACACGTTTTTACTCCTTCGGGTGAGTTATTGACGGGAACATTAGTATATAAGTTTTGCCCTATAAATGTCAGTAGTCATAAACTATTCGTTGATTTGATAGTTTTAGACATAAGAGATTTTGAAGTCATTTTGGGGATGGATTGCTTAGCATCATATCATGCTTGGGTGAATTGTTTTGAAAAGAGAGTTATTTTCCAAATTCCTAACCAACCAGAATTTAGTTTTGAAGGAACTAGCATCATATCTCCCATGCGTATTATCTCTGCAATGCAAGCTTGTAGTTTTCTTAAGAAGGGATGTTGTTGATGTAAAAAATTAGATCACTCTAATAATTCAATCACAGATAGATAAATGAGACAAAAGATTTTAAAGTGGTTCAGCCTTATAAGAATGGCCTACATCCACTGTTGTTTTATTGCTGAGTGTTAGGAATTCTTCTCTCAAGAAATCCCTCTCTCGATTCCCGGTTTTGGATTCGGATCCCCCTACAATGAGGATTGTACAATGTATTTATAGCCCTGAGGATGTGAAAGGGTAATACATTAAAAGGTATACATATGAAAGGGTAATACATTTAATGTCCTTTTTGCGTGTGCGTCCAAATGATAAGCATTTAATGAGCAGTTAAACTGTTGGTATCCTGCTTCGAGGTGAAGCTCGGACCGCCTGAGTTACTCGGACCGCTTGAGCTTCTCGGTGCTAAAGAGTTCCTCGGAGAGGTCTGTTCCTCGGAGCGTATGAGTTCCTCGGAATAACATGGTTCCTCGGAGCGTGTGATCATCTCAGAAGCGCTTGTTATTAGCCACGTGTCTTCATATGATTGGTCCATGTCAGCAGATTAAATTTGGTATCAACAGAAGCCCCCAATGTTTCATAGTTCTAAATTTGAGGAGTATGGAACATTCTTTCTCGAAATATGGTAGCTTTAAATAATCTTCCTGATTTTTAGGAGCGTTTCCCTTGTATTTATTTCTCCTTCCCAATTCGTAGAATCATGCTTTTTGGACTTTTCTGCGTGCTTCGATTCCCGCGCCATTTTTCATCTTTTTAGCCGCTGTTGTCCGCTTTTATTCCCGCGCCATTTTTCATCTTTTTAGCCGCTGTTGTCCGCTTTGATTCCCGCGCCACTTTTCATCTTTTTAGCCGCCGGTAACGTAATCATCCTTTTTTGTAATCATTACTTCACCATTTCCCAAGGTAAGGTATTTAAACTTCACAGACACTCCTATTGACTTCTACCTTTTCAAATTTTTATCTTCGAGTTTTACGTCGTCTCTTCCTACTCTCTTGTGTGTTCATCTTTTTCGTCGTTCGTTGTAAGCAGATCCACTCTTTTCCTGTAAGATCTTCTTCCTTCTTATTTATTTCTTTATTCACCATGGTTTACCCTGTTGAGTCTCTTGAGAAGTTTCGTTCTGATTTCTCCATTCCCTCATGGGTTATTTTGGAAGAGCTTTCTGAGCCTTCTAATTACTTCCATTTGGCTAAGGGACATTGGTTTCCCAGTCTCTTTTTTGCTGAGTGTGGTTTTTCTTTTCCACCAAATCCCTTGTGTCTGGAATTCTGTCAGTACTTTGACGTTGTTCCTGGACGAATAGTTTCAACACATGGAGAATAGTTAATGGGGTGCATAGGTTAAATCAAATCCATGGAACTCGAATAAGAATTCCAGAAATCATGTACTGCTATAGATGGGCAGTTAATGATAATATTTTTTATTTAAAAACTAGATTTTTAAATAGGGCCTTAGTAGTCAACCTCCCTGATGCCAATAGGGATTATTTTGAGCATGGGGTTGTCATAAAAGATTGGCAACACCCTCCATTAACTGGAGATGAGGTTTACCAGGGTCCCAGATGCCCTCGTTATGGCAATAGATAGGTTATTTTTATTTCATTTTATTTATTTTGAAATCATGTTTCTTTTGTGTTTGATAAAATGTGCCACTGATAACAATGTTTATTTATTTGCAGTTGATAGTAAGAGAAAGTGCCCAAAAGATGAAGATGTCAATATAAGGCATTTGAAACTTATCTGGAGTCTGCATCAAAGTGTTGCTGATGAGCACATTAGATCGGCTTCGTATCTGCTCCAGTACAAGAGCTAAACCACTTTTTTCACTGCTCGTCCAGTGATAAGTGAGTCAGATCCAGTACCAGCTTCCACCAGCTCATCGCCTGAATCCCATATTCCTTTAAGTGAAAGGATGAAGAAGAGAAGACCTCCTACCCTATTTGAGAAAACTGCCTCCGATTCTGGGGAGGCAAAAAGGAGTAGGATTGATGTCCCGAGGGAGGGTACAAAGAAGACTGATGCAGCTCGTCCAGCTGCTCCTGTTAAAGTTGTCGAGAAGCCCGCAGTGGCTCCGAGCAGCTATGCTGCTCCTGAAGAGGTGATTGTGATATCACCGACCAAGGGTTCTTCCTTGGTTGAATCTGTACCTGTTCCCCCGAGGAGGCTGAAGAAGAGCTCCTCGGTCAATTTGGCTGACACCATTACTCAGCCCCCAGCTGTTGGGGCTGGAGTTCCCACTTTTATTCCCCCGAGCTCTGCCATGAGCTCGGTAAAGTCCTGGATCATTCCCGAGGTCCAAGGTACTGAAGAAAACCTTACTCGGGATATGGTCACCTCGCTAGTTGCTCGTCACCTTGCTTTCGTAAGTCTCTTTACTTTGATTTTTTCATATTTCCTTTGTCGTTTCTGTTTCTGACCGGCTTTCTTTTTACTTTCACAGTTGACGAGCTGCTTTAATATAATTTTAAAGAAGGATGAAGCAATTAAAGCTTCATGCACCTCGTCCAGCGTGGAGGGAGCTCTGGAGGAAGCTACAAAATCTCTGGAAGATTCTCGCCAGACATATGCCACTGATAAGGCTGTCTGGGAAAAGAAGCTTGCCTCCACCGAGCAGGATAAAGTTCGAGCTGTTGAAGCCTCCAAAGAGTTGGATAAGAAAAAGAATGCCTTGGAGAAGGCAAATAAAGAGATCGAAGAGAAGCTCAAAGCTGTTGGAGAGCTTGAAGATAAGCTCAGGGTTGCTGAGGAAAGGTTGGGCCAGCTTCAAGAAGTAGGTCGGCAAAAGGAGGAAGTAGAAAATAAATTGAAGGCTGCTGAGAACCTGCTGTCTGAGAATCTTTCCTCGGAGAAGCTGAAGAGGAAAGCTGTTGTGAAGAAGTCCTTCAGCTCTGGCTGGGACAAGGGGTGGAATAAGGGGTTGGCTGCCATGGTGTCGCAAGTAGACTATGGCAGTCTCAAATACTTTAGGGATGGATGGGTTGCTGCCCTTCAGGAAATGAAGGTCGACGAGTCTTCCGAGCTCTTCTAGAGACATATTCCTGGTCCCCCCTCCAACTCTAGAAGAATTAGAAGAGGACGAAGATACCTTTGAAGAGTCTTTGATGGTGATGGGAGATCGTGCCCTAACCATCCAGCCTGTTACCGAGGAAAATCAGCACATCATTTCTTCCTCCGAGCAACTGCCTACTCTACCCTAGCAACTATCTCTTCCCTCCGAGCAACCTACCTCTTCATCCCAGCCTCCCGAGAAGGTTTTGGGAGATAAGGAAAAGGTTTAGCGTTGTTCGGGTTTCTCTTTATTTTGTTTCTCTTTATCAAATGTAACTCTGAATTATGATCTAATAAAACTTGAACTTTTTGCATACTGTTTTCTATCTTTCATTCATACTCTGCTCATTCTTCTTATTGATTATTGCTCTTCTTTCTCTGCTAATTTCTGGCCAGGATGGAACTGCTATATGCCCATGACACAAAGTTGCTACAACAATGCAATGAGTACTTTAAGGCTGGTCACACAGACCTGAGTGCTGCACAAGTTACCGCCATCCTTGGTCATGATGCTTCAGAACAGGCAGTGGGAGCATATCAATATCTGAAGTGTCTGCTTGATTGGGCTGTAGTCAATAACGTTGCCTATTATGAAATGATCGAGGATCTTCAAAGCACCCTAGAAGACCTTCAGCTTCAATACAAAGAATCCACTGCCTTGTTGCATGAGGGGTACGAGAAGAAGTACCCGCAGATCATTGCCGATAAGGGCTACGAGAAGCTTTTTGGTGGGTACGATGTAAGGGAGAGAACCTTGAGAGGCGAGGTCGAAGAATGTAGACAGATTGTTGAGTTGCTGGAAAAGGAAAACAACAACCTGCAAAAGGAGCTGTCACAACTGAAGTCTGCAGCTTCCACTTCTAGTGCCTTGATCCCAGTGACCGACGAGGGATTTTCGTTCTTAGAGGTTGAGAACGCTAAGTTAAGGGAAGAGTTGGACACCTTGAGGAGGTCGGGCCCTTCCACATCTCCTCGGGGACGAGCAAGAGCATCTCGGGTTCTTGTCGAGGAACAGAGGACTCAGTCTTTCTTAGAGAACCAGGCCCTCCAACTAATGGCGAAGAACCAAGCATTGTCTGATATGTCAAAGAAGATTAGGGACCTGGAAAAACAGCTCTCCGCGCAGAAGTCAGTTTTGGAGAATAAGGAGCTTTTCATCAAGAATCTCCACGAAAAGCTAGAAAGGCTAACATATCAATTCCACAAACAGCCTAGGGAGTTCTGGATGGCTGGATACAACGAAGCACTATTCCACCTGGACGATCGTATCCAGAATGCCAACAATTAGGGCTACAAGCAAGGCTGGCTGAATGCCTTAGGTGTGTTGAAGCTCGAACAAGGTCATTATCTGTGGGACTATCATAATCCCGGGTTACTTGACTTGCCTGTGCCACCATAGAATTTGGACATGGATTGGATCCCTGCTCGGGCCATTCCTCGGAGCTTAATTTCAAAGTATCTCGGTGACTACAGTTTACATTCTCAAATCGAGGTATCTCGTCCCGAGCATCTTTTAGATCGACCATCCGTGATGAATACAAGGATGTTGAAAGATCTTAATTTCATCAATTCTCCTCTGTCTTTAAATGATCCGCCTACTGGCGAGGAACCTGTGTCAAAAGCAGAGGGGAAGAGACCAGTAGAATAGGAATTTTTGATGTAATAGTTAGTATACATTTCAATATCAATATCAATGTACTTGTAATTTATTTTGAATTCAATGAAAAACTCTCATTTTGTTTGCAAATCTTGATTTCTATTGTCTTGTAGTTATCAAACACTTTATATTTGCGTATATCTGTTAAAAAGATAACAATATTGTGTTGTTTGCCAACCAACTCAGTAATAATTAAAAAATTGCAAGTATCAGTACTATTGATCGATCACTTAATAATAAAGTAATGAGTATAAAAATGTTGTTTAAAATTTTTCCAACCAACCAAGGTTGTTAAATTATGCTTGTCGACCAACTACAGTTAGTGGGTTTTTATCCCCGACCAGCCATACTTGGTAGATTTTTCATAAAATGTGTCCGACCAACCAAGGTCGATAAATTCTTCTTGTCGACCAACTACAGTTAGTGGGTTTTTATCCCCGACCAGCCATACTTGGTAACTTTTGCACTTTCTGGAATAATCTTACCTCTCGACCAACATAAGTTGGTATTTTCGAGAATATATGTACCTCCCGACCAACATAAGTTGGCATTTGCGAGACTATTTTGTTTCCTAGCCAAACAGGTTGGCATTTTTAGGAATATTTTGTTTCCTAACCAACCGAAGTTGGAATTTTTAGGAATATTTTATTTCCTAACCAACCGAAGTTGGCATTTTTAGGAATATTTTGTTTCCTAACCAACCGAAGTTGGCATTTTTAGGAATATTTTGTTTCCTAACCAACCGAAGTTGGCCTTTTTAGGAATATTTCGTTTCCTAGCCAAACAGGTTGGCATTTTTAGGAATATTTTACTCAGCTTTGCCGAGTAGTGTGTAGCACTAGTATTCCCCAAAAAATTCTCAATAAAAGGAGAGACTTTAGCAGAATCACTACAAGAAAAATGATCATTTATGTCAGTCAAAAACTGACATAAATGACCATTTATGTTAGTTTTAGAATTTTTCAAAACTGACATATAAAGCCCTGACATAAATGTTCGTAAAGCTGACATAAATAAGATCACATTTATCTCAATTTTTAAGAACACACATAAAAACTACGGTATTCACCATGTTTTTAATCACATTTTCACAAAAACTGATATAAATAACATCACATTTATGTCAATTTTAGTAATTTTTATGAGAGTTTTATCAAAACTGACATAAATGTTGATATAAAAATTAAAAAAAAAATCATTACTCCATCAATAAACAACTATTATTTATAGTTAAATCAACCCTTGTAAATAGATAATAAATAGTCGAACAATATTCAAATAGTCTAGATTTCATCAAACAAATTCATATATAACTTGAAATATACAATATTCATTAAAGAAAATTACATTGTGCCTCAAATAAAAAAAGTCTCAATTTAAAAAAAATGGACAGAGTGTCCTTTATTTATTGGACTATCCACCCAAAGGGTAACAACCAATCCAACAAAATGTAAAATTGAAATACAGGGCAACCTTTTAAAAATTCTCCTACAAAATGTAGTTGCGGCCATCTTTGAATCAACACTTGGCAGTGCTTGGTCCCTTTTCACTTGGCAGTGCTAGGTCAATTTTCACTTCGCAGTTCTTGGTCCGTTTGGTTTCACTTGGTAGTGCTTGGTTTTGCTGCTGTTGGTCTGATTTCAGTCATTGGGTTGCTGGTTCATTCTGCCCCATTTGTTATCTGGTCCGTTCTTCCCCATTTGTTATCGGGTTAATCTTGAGTCGGTAAAATCGAACAAATAAAAAAATGGGTAAAAATGGAATACACAAACTGCAGAATCCTTACCTGAGAAAAAATTAAACATATAAGTAAGCATTAGAAGATGAATACATAAACTATGTATTTAAAAGTAAAAGAGGGTAACCGAGAGTATACATGATGGTGTTGATGAAAGCATGATCCATAAACTGTGTAATTGAAAGTTTAAACTTGAACAGGTATTGTTTAATTAACAGAGAATACACTTTGTAATTGGAAAGAGCATACATTGTGTACAATGTGTAATCAACTGGTGAACCATTAAGATTAGAGTGAAGGCTACACATTGTATGCCTCAATTATAATGAAGGTTGCATAGTGTTTGCCTCATTCAAAGCTTCTATGAACCTCTGCTTAGAATGAAGGTAGATATATGCCTCAAATATGAAATCAAATATGCCTAGGTAGATGTAAAGTGGTGCAATCAAATATACACTAAATATAAGGATAATGCAAACAATGTGCCTTCAAATTCAGACTTCAACTGATTGAGGGGGCTCTTAAATATAAGGATAATGCTAAGAAGCTTTTTACAGATGGAAAGAATAATGTTTTAAAGGCCCAAACACTTTTCCCTGAAGTAGTCCCAAACACTCCAATATGCATCTAATACATGTCGAAGAATCTACTTTCAAAATAGAGTACAGATTGATGAAATGTAATTTAATGTAATGTAATGTAACCACTTCTGTATAATTAAAAACATACCAATTGGAACTTAAATTTTGTGTCGTATGCTTCTTGAAGTGATTGTGGGATCAACTAAGCATTGAATCCCGGATCCCGTGACTTATTTTTTTGAATTTCCACATTGATGCTTTGCACTCTTATCTTCAACCCGTCTCACCCTTTCTTCATAACTACATTTACAACATTAAAAATAGAATCAGTATTGGAAGATATGGTAAAGATCTTATCGAAAGAAAGGGGCAAATACCAAGGTCGACAAAATAATGACTCAACGTCGCATGCTCAATAAACATAAGTACATTTAACTGTTTAACACAAATAAAATTTTGAGCTACATTATGTTATTTAAAATAACCCGAAAATTCATGAACTTAAACATAAAAACATAATGTGTCTATGATATGTATGTGTTGTGTCAGATACACGCGATTGATAAGTCTGTTATGAACTCATTCAAATGCTTTTGTACCTGTCTTCCACCATATAATGTTGGGCATATTATCTTCATGACCAAAAGATGGATGTTTTCTAGACATGTATGTTTATGCAAATTTAAAGTCCCCGCGGACGCATTTGTAACCCGGATAGGGCAGCCCTGCAAACTTGGCTACCACGCAATAATAGTCACCGAGCTGCCCTTTGTAGTGTTCATGTAACATCCAACATGATACATCACAACTTTGATATTATAGACATTTAGAAAATAAATCTCCACACTTCCTGATCATTTAGAACTATTGGATTTGGAGTTTGAGAAGGCTCTGTAGAAGAGCCGAAAGTTTACATAGTTACTTGAAGTGAAAGTTTGCATGCAATGCATTGAGATGATTTAACATTTCTCACAGATATTTTATATGAAAAGAAAAGAAGAAAGAGCTAATGAGTTCCAATTGAGACTTGAGTCACCTTGGCATTGCAATCAGCTCTCCTCAGCCTGGCCTTGGTATAAGAAGGCCTCAGATTAAGGGCTGCATTGCAATCTTCTAATGCTTTCTCGAATTGGTTTAACTTGGACCGACAAGCTGCCCTATTGCACAGTAAAACCGAGTTGTAGGGTTCGTGCTCTAGTCCTTCACTATATATAAGACACGCCTCAGAAAATTTTGACCCCTTAAAAAGCTGGTTACCATTTGATCTTGCGGATGCCATTGCTTGCACTGTTTTTACTACTCTGTTGACCTCATCGCCTGAATCAATTCGTGTTGCACGATTAGCATCAGCAACAGCCTCCTCAAACCTATAAAACCAGGACATATACTCTGTTAATATATTTGCACTCATTGAAGTTTAAGGTTGAAAATTAGGGGTATTGAGGATCCAGTCCCCATGAAAAGTAAATAAGATGCCCACTATGATGATTAATGGTTTTGTTTATTTATTTGAAAAACAAATTGCAGAGTTTTATTTATTTATTTCTTACAGTCTTACAGACCATGAAAATTAACATAAATCACCACAATAAAGAAACATTGAATAATAAAAGAAAATTCAAAAATAAGAATTTCAAATTATAATGAAACAATACCTTACATCAAAAAATTTATTAGGTCCCCCAAAATGAATCTTCATTGTAACAAAGAACTTTAGCCAAATAGCATGCATTTTTATTTCATCCATTATTCAATTACCTGCAAAATTAATTTTTTAGATAAAAAATCAATAAAAAAAGCATCATCCATGAACTAATGTAGTTACCACATTTGATGTAGCAAAATGGGAGAAATTGTATAATTCTTTAGAGTCAAAACATGGGTGCGATAGAGACCTTAAAGTTCTACAAAGTTTGTCTAGCAAATTTCTCACCACAATATGAAGAACAAAATTATTTCGGATACATACCTCATTTCTTGAAAGCACCGATAAAACTCCCTTAACGCCACGTCGATGTGCCCTATCCCCTATTTGGAAACAATTCACCTTATTCTTAATCTGAATCCAGCTAATTCCCATGGGAAGGTAAACAATGTGGATCCTGAGAAGTTTATTTCAAACTAAAGTGGAGTGTATGAAAGTGAAGAAAGAACATAACATAAAAGTATGCATATATACGCTCTGCAAATATGCATATGCATATATCCACCTGCATATATGCTAATTGCACCAAGAAATATAGAACAATTCGGTCATCGTCATCTTCTACATATCTATCAGAAGAATACTAGATCAGGACTTTGTCAACTAAGAAGTCACAGTGTAACTAAGAAGTCAAATTTTAGTTGTACGTAGAATTCAGAAAATAGAGCACGCACCTTTAGATTGTGGGTATGTTAAGATTTTTTATTCTTAAAGCTCTCTCCCTTTATTTTGATCAGCTGCAACAGCTAGCAGTTCTTGAAATTGCGCAACTCATCTCAAATGATGCTAAAATCTTACAAAATGACTGACATTTATCTTGGGTGGATCAATTGGACATGGTTCATTACTTGTAGGCTCAGTTTGCTACAATTTTAGGAAAGACACATTAAATAGTTCATTAAATATATAACACAACAATGGAAGAATTTGTAAGCATCCAAGACAACTGAATAGTAGCTGCAACTGCAGCTTCCAAGGGTACAAAACCAAGTGGGAATTCAGCATTCAGAATTCTGAATTTTAATACCTCCATTGTACAACACCTTCCATATTAAGGCATCACACCCCTTTAAAATTATATTTTTACAATGTGAACACACACCTTTATATTAAGGTTTTCTGAATTCAACAGCTGCAGCTTCCAAGTGGGAAAACCAACTGAATAGTAACAACCAAAAATCAAAGGAGTAAGTTTCATAAACCATTCTTTATCAAACACTTAATAGGCTAAATTTTATCACCACTTTGTCTAATGAATCAACGGAAAGAAGTTACAGCTCGAAGAGACTATAACAAAACTTGGGTGGTGAGATTTTCAAAGGCTCTCTTAATCTATAAGTCCCATGTTAAGTGAGTAGATAGAATGACTAACTAATCAATTTACTCATTTTCACAAACTATTAATTCCACATCATGAGAGGGAAAACAATGTAACTCTGAGTGATATACATGTACTCTAAATTGATAATTGAAAATGAGTAAAAGTTCATTAGAATGATGATCACAGGTGTTAAAAAGCTTCAATAAGGCTTTGTTTCTAAATTACTTATCCCTAGCAATTTTCTTTTTAATATTTAAATATGATAATTGCAATTCCTCAATGAGAATCATAGGAGCATCTTGATATTCAGAATCGGATAGAGAAATAACATTAGGGAGGTAAAATTCTTCATAGTAAGGTAACTCAGTACCTCTAGGTGAAAGATTACACTTGTCCACCACCATAGCCTCATTGCTAGATATGTCTCCTCTTTTGATCTTCTCAATTTGTTTCACAAATTTTGAAGGGTGAAATGAATATTGATGTGAAGGCTTCTAGGGAAGTTCGTGGATTTGATTTCTTGAAGGACTCCTCTTTATTGAATCATCATTTACTTATGGAGTTGGATCATTATTCAAAGAAATATTATTTTCATCCACACAATGGATCATTATTCAAACAAATATTATTTTCATCCACACAAATTGTAGGAGGATCTTGAATGATTTCTGGAACACGTTGTTGAGTAATGACTTCAGGATCTTGAGGATCTTGAAGAGGAGGTTGTTGAGTAATGACTTCAGGATCTTGAAGAGGAGGTTGTTGAGTAATGACTTCAGGATATTGAGGATCTTCAAGAGGCTTTTTCAAGATTATGGGATTTTGGGGAACTTTGGCTTGAGTTTTTGAGGTTTGGGATTCTTGATGATTCAAGTTTCAGTGTCATGGCCTTTCCTAAGACAGCGATAACAATAAAGAGGGACATTTTCATGCGAAATTTCTTACCAAAATCCTTTAGCACCTGATCCAATCCAAGCTTTGGCAGGATGTTTGATGGTGATATCCATCTCTACACATAACCTAGCCAAGCTAGGTCTCTTTGGAGATACAGTGTATCTATCCAACTGTAGGAGTTTTCCAATAACTTCTGCAATTGAGAATAAAGAGGATTTTGCAAAGAAATGGATTGGTAAATTGGAAAAGTTAATCCAAACAGGAGCAATACTACTCTCAATGTCTAGTCTAAAATTTGAATTTGATGTCATTCTTACACATTTGTTCTAATGATTCGAATTTACATGCTAATGTATGGAAAGAGGAAAGTAAGCCCAACTATCTTCTGTATAAACTTTTAAATAAAAAAAGCTTCTATGTTATTTGGTAAATAAAATAATAATGAAAATCAGAATAAAAAACTTTAGATTCTTCGGTCTCCCCACCACCACCACTGCCCCTTTCTTCTCTATTTTTGGTAATAAAGGATTCACTTATAAAAACCTCTGCTGAACTGTCTGTCCTACAATTTAACCACAAAATGGCATTACAATGGTTACAATATGTAACCATAAAATGGCATTACAATGGTTAAATAAATTATCATATAACTACAAATGCTCTAGCATATGTTCTCAAGTTCTTTAAGAGGTAAATTTTCTTAAGAATGCGATATAATATGCACCTAATTAAATTATTATATATGTGTTGAAGTGTTGAGAATTCAATAGTAAATGTAGCAAATCTTTCAAAGTTCTTTAGGAAGTATATTGTATCAAACACATATAATGGTACTGATTTTTTTTGTAATATATGCTGGTTAGGAATTGTCCAGTTCTTCATAAATTTATTAGGTATTTAAAAATTTTAAAAATAATTTCTTCAAAATCATTTTTTCCAGAAATTCAATAACATTGTAAAAACTGCATAGCAGTGCTAATAGTACTACAATTTTTTTGAATTCCACAAACTATGAATTCCACATCATGAGAGGGACAACAATGCAACTCTAAGTGATATACATTTACTCTATATTGATAATTGACCAAAACAAAGTATTCATAAGTGATTTTGAGATAATCAACTCCAAGTGATATACATTTACTCTAAATTAGAAAATAAACCCATATAAGAATTATTAAACATAAAGAAATAATTCCAGGTTCAGGACGCGTGTTTGCAGCATATATGCCTTTGTTTCTATGCATATTGGAGCATATATGCCAGTGCATATATACAGTGCACGTGTGTGCGTGCGTGTTTGTGTGTGTATCTGTACACGTATTGTAGTGGCATACATGATAATTAATGCTTTGATCAGATTCGTTAATTGGAGCCCCTTCCTCCCTCCCAAGAAACCACACCACCAAATGTAGGAATCACAAAAAGCAACGACTCTTTAGGTACCTGAGAATATAATAAGGTTACGAGGGAACTTCAATAGATTTCATGTTGGATGGGAGCATAAAGCATCCATCTACCATAAGAATGGCAAATAAACTGAAAAGAAGGTATTCACAAATGTTAATATAGTAACGATTTTACGAAGAAAAAAAAAAGATAGAAAATAATCTTTGATAGTATGGTCATGGAAATGATTCCACACGCTGAAGCAGAAACTCACAATCAAGTATTTCGTGATCCCAGAAAAATCAATATCAACAACAATGTGAAATTTGTACACGTTGCAATGGTTGAATTTAACACCATCACGACCCCAATTGATGCATATGTGTACTATCACCAAGAACGCTAAGGATACCGTTAAGGACAGTGTTTTCGAGTTCATCAGTTTCATCACCAGCGAGTATGTTATTGTGATTAAATGAAAAAAGACACCTAGTTGTAGAAAGAGAAGGAAAAACACCTGCTTAAAAAAAATGCTTGTGACGAAATGAAAAAACTTCTTGCACATAGTTTGAGCCCCTGAGTGTAGTTAGAATTTATACATAATTTATTGCACACGGTTTTGTTCCCCAGCTTCACATCTACGTTCCAAAACAATGACTATAAAAGCTAATTGGACTTTAGTTTGTAAACAACCAATCCTCCACCCTTTCTCCAAAAAAGTAGTTCATAAATAAAATACAAAATACATGTACAACAAAAAAATGGGCATATAGTATTGCCCAGGATGAACCTATGCTGACCACAAAACCAAGTCAAGCCTTATTCCCCAAACACGATTCATATGAACTTAATTTCTGCACAGGTTGAGTCATGACATCTGCTCAAATTATGCACAGGCCGAACCTAACATCCTCCGTAACTGAGTATGATATCACTTTAATATTGTGATTAAATGAAAAAAGACACCTGCTTGTAGAAAGAGAAAAAAGACATCTGCTTAAAAAAAACACCTGCTTAAAACATCATCTCTGTATTTGTTGTTTATAAAGAGATTTTCTTCTCAAATGTACAACAACCCACCAAGCTTCGGACCACCCTCTTCCCCTCCTAACATCTCTCTTCCCTTCGGACCAAATTGGAAGGCTTGCTGGGAGATGAGTCCCAAATACCTAAAAGCCTTGACCAAAAACATAAATCGAAGAGAACTTAAAGGAATTCAACTGATTAAAACATTTTCAACAGTTAATTCAGCTGATTAAAATATTTCAAAGGGGGTTAAAATGATTACCATACTGAAATCTTTGATCGTGCCTATAGCAAACAACAAAAGACCTTCCACAAACCTTATTCTATCATTTGTTCGAAAAAATATCTAAAACCAATGCATTAATCACACAACATATAAATAAGTGTAGAAAATAAAGCAATTATAGGACAGTAGAATCTTTACTGCAGCTCCGAGAAGTAATAGAGAAGGAACCCTAACTCCAACCTCAACTTGTGGTTGCAGTCCAAGTGGGGGTCTGATAAGATAGAGAACCCCTGTTTTGAAACTGATTTGAATATGATAAGACATCTTGAAGGCAAACGTAGGAAGAGTTATCTTACCAAATCTTCATCTCCCGCAAATTGCTCCATCGAGACCTCCTATCTTCATTCGCTAGAGAATTTCTTCGCCATTTTTCAGCAAATACAATACCGCACCCTATAAAAATTTATATGAAAATTATTAGTAGATAATACCATGGTTGTTAATATTAAGTGTATAGCTGGTATTAACAGATGGTAATAGCTGTTAACATTAAGTGTATATCAAGTGTAATACCATGGTTGATAATACCATTTTTCAGCAAATACAACAACGCACCCTATATGAAAATTTTTAGTAGATAATACCATGATATGTATAGCTGGATCTATCGGGTTTTTCCATGTGCCGTTGAAAATTGGAGTGTATCGGGTGATACATATCGTTGATACAGTAAACGAAAACTTGCATAGGTGTTTGGCATTCAACATTGTATGTTTGACACACAACATATATGTGGAAGTAGATTGCACTATAGAGAACAACACATTCCCCAAAAATTAATTACAAAAAATATGACATGGAAATAGAAATTAAGAGAGTAAAAAATATAACATACCAAAAACATGATGTCTGAACTTGGAAACCTCTGAATAAGAATTTATAATCATGTTTTCCTTCAACCACTCTTCATGGGCCCTTTTCACATTATCACGGTCCAAACAGGTATTAGACCACAAACGTATGTATAGAAGTATCGATCAAAATATATCAAATAACTCGACTATCGGCATGAACCACAAACATCCAAAATATAAAAGAGAATAGTAATAAAATATGGTCTACATATTCTCAAAACTAGGGAAAATAATCTTAAAACGTGAGGATATAAACAACATAAAGCAATGAAAAAAGGAACTGCAGACTTTAATGTCAATTTTAACCGCTCAAACAGCGCCGAAAATAACCCGAAACATGGTTAGTTAGGCATGGACGATACGAATCCAATGGTGCCAGAATCTAAAAAAGTTATGGTATTTCTCCCAATAGTGCAAAAAATAGGAAAGTAAAAGTGTTTGAATCACATAATGCGGATTCCTTTGAAGAACTCAACATTTAAACTTAAATTTACAAATCTATTTATCCAAGAAAGTACAAAGACTCGAAGCAAATGAGTCCTTAAATGATAATGATTGTAGACATTCATCACCAAATAAGGGGATTCAGCCTCCTTACATAAATGTAACTATAAACATATATATATTCATCCTGGAATCCGTAACTTTGGTTGTTCTCCATTATTTAACAATTCAAATGGTCAGTAATACACACATACACACAGATATATCATCTTTACCTTCATACTTATTCACATATAATAAAAGGGTACCTTTAACCACACTTAACAAAATGATTCTTAAAACAATATTCTAGAATGTAAGGGATTAGTAGATTCGTAGCTTTAGTTCCTCTCATTTCTATTTTGGTTTTGCACCACTGACTGATATAGTTAAATAGTTGTCCATTTATATTAAACTTACACACATTAAGACATAATTTCATTATTCTTAACAAATGGAAAGTACTCATTAGTGATAAAACGTACAGATTGAAGAAAAGCAGATGAACCCAAAAGAGGAACACAATTTCTAAGACTAAGTTAATATCAATTTATTGTAATAGGATGGATAACCTTTTACCTTAACATGCATAGGATGCCCAACTCTGTCAAACAAAAAAGGAATTGCATCATAAAGCATGCCTAAATTTCTCAATCGTAGCCATGTTTTCTGTAAAAACATAAAGACTAAATAGATGTCAATTTTTTACTTAGAATCCATCAACGATTAGAAAATAAAAGGCAAGCCTACATTCATTTCCACCTTCTTACAAACTGATATAAAAAAGGACCTGACTGTCTGGATATAAACAAAAGAATTTCAAGAATTTTAGTATTTAGATAGTTAATGTTAACTACATCTGCTCATTTCAATGTTAACTACATGTATGTTTTCAATGTTAACTACATCTACTCATTTCAATGTTAACAAATAAGCTCATTTCAATGTTAACTACATCTGCTCATTTCAATGTGAACTACATGTTGTTTGTTTATTTTTCTATTTATTGCAAGAATGATGTCGTACACATCTTTTAAGCAGACCAAATAATCAATTTGTTAAAATTTGGTGAAGACATTATTTTTGGAACTCCTGGTTGTTTGAGGGACTTGTTGGAAATGGGCGTTTGCCTCCTAAAGGAGGCATCTTTTATAGTTCTAGACCAAGCTGGTCTAATTCTTAATATGGGATTTGAACCTAAAGTTCGATATCTACAAGGAGAAATAAAGTCTAGTTGTCAAGTGTTAATGTTCAATGTGACATGGCATCTACCTATCCATCAATTGGCTCAATTTTGTGGGAGCCTATATTGTGACTCGTGGCGTAAAACTATATTAAACATCATAATTCCTTAATTTATTATATTTGAGTTCTGGTTCTAAAAAATCCAATAACCACCCATGTCTATAAGTTTTAAGCTTAGTATAGACTCATTTGGCACAAATGTTTATCACACGACGTATAGGAGTATAGTTATCATCACCCATAACAAGGACTCTCAAACTCGCTGGTATTGAATACCTGACATATTCATTCTTAATTTATGACATCAGATTTAGTGATCATGCCCAATAAGACAATGAATCAAAAGTCAATAATTGGAAATCTTCAAAATTGAAAAGCATACACATATAGCCTTAGCATCCTTGTATTTGTTCACCGCCTTTTGGGAAGCATATGAAAACTTCACATCAGGTCCCAACTCGGGGATAATAAAATGGCTGCATCAAAACACGAACAACCCATTATTAATTGTATTCATTACATAAGTATTAATATGATTATAACCCACATTTTTATTTGACATGAGTGATTGGTTTGTAAAAACTTACATGTTGGTATCGAACCACTTGGTTATCTCCATAGAAGGCACATAGGCGTTGCCTCTGGCCAAGGAGAAGTGTCAAATACGATCTCACCACAACTCTAGTTGTACCATAAGAATGATAAAGAAAAACAAAAAATCAGCCAAATCCATCTATATTCATTACTAATATCAACAAAAGTGAAGAAAACTCCTAATGTAAATGCAATAAGAGTCATTCAATTCAGAAGAAAACCCGGTACTATGCATAATAATTTACAAAAAGCACAGAAAATCATAATCGAAATTAGTTTGCAACCCAAAATCATTCTTGAAACTAGTTTGATAAATTAGTTTGGAAATTGGTTTTAAACCTAGAATTAAACAAGACCAACAACTAAAAACATGATAAATGTGATGGAATATATCAATCCCAATCTAGAACACTGAACACTGAAGGATCTAAACATCAAGGCGCACACACACACAAACACGCACATACGCAAATCGAATCAACAAATCGTAATCTAGACAAAAATTTCTTGCAAATCCATATGTATACACAAATTTGTCCAATCCGTACATCTACATAAATTCAAATCCAAAAATCATAAAAAAATTAAGAACAAATCGAAGATAAATTAGAAGTAAATCTAGGAAACCCTAGAAATTTAAGACAATCGTGAGCTTTTTGTACCTGCGTGAACCTTGTCGGCGCCGGAGGTGGAAATCTATAGAGGGAATAGTGGGAGAGAGCTGTACGTGCGAGAGATAGAGAGGGAGTTGTGCGAGAAAGAGAGAGATATAGAGGGTTGCACGAGATGTGTAGAGATCTACATGTGAGAGAGTTGGGAAAGAATTTTGGAGGATGGAATTTTGGAGCGGGAATGTAAAAAAAAAAGCCCCGCTTCTTTTTTCCATTTATCTCAGTTTTTACTCAAAGGGTAAAATAATTAACATTATATATGTGTCATTTATATATAAAAATGAGATAAATGATTTGTTTTTTATCTCAATTTTATTTAAATTGAAATAAAAATGTTCCTTCAAAGTCAAATTGACATAAATAAATATTATTTATATCAATTTACATTTATCTGACATAATGTCAATTTTTAAACTGACATAAATGATGCTTTTTCTTGTAGTGAATATCTTCATTTTATTCATACTGATGGAACTGTGTTACATATACATCACTGATAATACTTTCACAGGTGCTCTGCGTTCCATGCATTCTTAAAATCCTCACTTTCTAAAGTTGCTATTCGATAAGTTCCTGGTCGAACAACTTCTGTAACTCTGTATGGTCCATGCCAATTTGCCTCCAGTTTGTTGTGCTTTTGAATTACCTTCTTCAGCACGTGGTCTCCTTCTTTCAGGTCACATTTCTTAACCCTCTTGTTGTAAAACAAAGTTGTTCGCTGCTGGTAAGCAGCATTTCTAATGGCTGCTTCTTCTCTAACTTCCTCGAGCATGTTTAAATCCAGCCTTCTCATTAATTCGCTGACAGGGGAATTGAAATTCAGTGCCCTGTGTGTTTGGAGACCCAACTCGGCGGGTATAACATCTTCACTTTCGAACGCCAGCATATATGGTGATTCTCCAGTTGCTACTCGGGGAGTAGTTCGGTAAGCCCAAAATACTGATTGTAACTTGTTGATTCAGTTTGCTTTTGCATCATCCAATCTTTTCTTCAAGCCATTTAGCAGCGTTCTGTTTGTCACTTCAGTTTGTCCATTGCTTTGAGGATGGCCTGGTGCTGAGTGGATCTTCAAAATGTTTGACTGATGACAATAGGCGACAAACTCCTCGTTATCAAATTGTGTTCCATGATCTGTGATGAAGGCATGAGGGAGACCATATCGACAAATGATGTTCTTCCAAAAAAATTGGTACACCTTCTCGTACGTCATGTCAATGAGTGGCTCAGCTTTTACCCACTTAGTAAAATAATACACTGCGATGACGAGATACTTGAACCTTCCTCCGGTGGTTGGCAGTGGCCCAACCAAATCAATTCCCCACATGGCAAATGGCCAAGGGGAAGTTATGGGTGTCAACAATGCTTGTGGAGTTCTTCGGATGGAGGAAAAGCACTGGCACTTGTCACATTTCTTTGCATAGGCTATACAATCAGCCCTCATCGTCGGCCAGTAGTATCCCTGCGCCATCACCCTTTGCAAAAGCGTCCGACCTACTACATGTGCTCCATAAGACCCTTCATGAATCTCTTCAATTAATTCTTTCACCTCGGAGGGGTGTACACATCTCTGCAAACCTACCATAATTCCTCATCTATATAAAACACCATTAGTTAATACATACCGAGTAGCTTTAAACTTCAATTTCTGGCTGCGAGCTTGTCAATTGGCAATTCTCCCTCCTCGATATACGCCCTGATGGGATCCATCCAAGATGGTCTTGAATCAAGATCGTCAGATCTTCATCTATGCTCCGACCAGTTAACACTTCAATTGGGATTGTTCGTCGTAGCTCGGTGTGAGTAGCTAATGCTAGTCGAGCTAGGGCGTCTGCTCTCGCATTCCCCATTCTTGGTATTCTGACCAATTGAATAGCGGTAAATTCTGATACCAGCTCCTTTGCCTTTGCATGATATCTGATCATTAATTCTCCTCTAACTGCATATACTCCCATCATTTGGTTTACGATCAATTGAGAGTCACTGAAGATCATAACCTGGTGAGCCTCCATAATTTTTGCCAAATTAAGCCCTACAATCATGGCCTCATATTCAGCCTCATTGTTGGAAGCTTTGAATTGGAAACGCAAGGCGTATTCCATGTCGACCTCGTCCGGAGTGCTCAAAACTATCCCCGCGCCACATCCTGCAGTGCAAGATGAGACATCTACATATAACCTCCATATAGGTAACTCGTTTTCGAATTTATGATCAGTTAGAGTTCCTCGGTGAAATATCTGCTGCTTCCTTTCTTCCTCGGATTTTTCTTGCTCTTCGTCAATCATTTCTTCTTGCCCTTCTACCAACCGTAGTTGGTCTGAGCTCGAATTCAATGATACTGTAACATCCACTTGCCCTTTTACCAACCGGAGTTGGTCTGAGCCAGTGTTTGTTAATCCTGTAACATCCACAGGTTGATAAGCGAGCAACTTTTGTTCCTCGTCCAGAGTGCTCACAACTTTCCCTGCATCACATCCTGTAACATCCACACGCCCTTTTACCAACCGGAGTTGGTCTGAGCTTGTGTTTGTTGATCCTGTAACATCCACATGTTGATCAGCGAGCAACTTTTGTTCCTCGACGGTATCAGGATAGGTGAACTCCGCTATAAAATCTGCTACAGCCTGCCCTTTTAATGATGATCTGGGTTCATAAATTATATCATATTCACCGAGCTCTATTGCCCAGTACATCAATCTCCCTGATTTTTCTGGCTTATGAAGGGATTGTCTCAATGGTGCATCGGTATATACTACTATAGTGTGAGCCTGGAAGTATGGTCTCATTCTCTTACTCGCTTCAATCAGCGCCAGTGCTAATTTCTCCAACCTTGGATATCTTATCTCTGCTCCTCAGAAGGCCTTACTTCTGTAGTAAATTGGCTTTTGTACTCCATACTCCACTCTGATCAACGCCGAGCTAACTGCATTCTCGGACACTGCAAGGTACAAATATAATTTTTCTCCCATCACCGGCCTGGACAACAGTGGAGGTGCTCCCAAGTATTTCTTCAAGTCTTGAAAAGACTTCTCACATTCATCATTCCACTCAAAAGTCTTTCTGAGTGTCTTGAAGAATGGGAGACATCTATCAGTTGCTCGTGACACAAATTTATTGAGTGCCGCTACTCGTCCTGTGAGACTCTGTACTTCATCGTCGTTGGAGATCGCAGCCCTAATAGATCTTTGATCTTTTGAGGATTTGCTTCAATGCCTCGTTGATTAACAATGTACCCGAGAAAAATGCCTTCTCGTACTCCAAAGATGCACTTCTTCGGGTTCAGCTTCATTTGATATTTATCTAGTTGATCAAAAGTCTGACTTAAGTCAACTAGATGATCGGCAGCTTTCTTACTTTTCGTCAGCATATCGTCAACATATACTTCCATAATGTCACTGATTTGTTCAGCAAAGACCTTGTTCATCAGCCTCTGATATGTCGCACCTGCATTTTTCAAACCAAAAGGCATAAAATTATAACAATAAGTTCCCCTAGGGGTAATGAAAGAAGTACTCTCCATGTCTTCAGGTTTCATTTTGATCTGATTGTAACCAGAATAAGCATCCATGAAGCTCAGCAACTCGTGTCTTGAGGTAGCATCACCAGTTGATCAATTCAAGGCAATGGAAAGTGATCCTTTGGGCATGCTTTGTTGAGGTCGGTGAAGTCTACACACATCCTCCACTTGTTGTTCTTCTTCTTTACCATCACCACATTAGCTAACCAATCTGGATATTTAACATCTTCAATGAAACAAGCTTTTTGGAGCTTCTCGACTTCCTCCTGTATAGCTTGATTCTTCTCGGGACTGAATACTCTTCTTCTCTGCTTCACAGGCTTGATCTCCTTATTCACATTGAGCTCGTGACATAAGAAGTTTGGGCCTATCCCAGGCATATCTTCATGACTCCACGCAAAAGTTTGTCTTCTACTTCTAAGGAAAGTTATCAATTCCTGTTTTAATGAGGCTTCCAACGATGAACCTATTTGAGTAGTTCGCTCAGGGTGCTCGTCGTCCAGAATGATGTTTTCAGTAGCTTCCACCACTTGACCCTTCACGAGTTGCGACTCATCTCGAGGATCCAATGTTTCAATTTCAGCACCTTCATCCACTTGATAGGTAGTAGTCTTTTTCTTTGATTCTTCCAGTTCTTCTTGCTCGGCGGATGAATAATAGCATTCCCGAGCTACTTTCTTATCACCTTTCACAACTCCTGCTCCAAAGTTTGTTGGAAATTTTAGGCACTGATGCACTGTAGATGGCACAGCCTCGAACTTCTTCAATCCTACCCTTCCCATGATGATATTGTACGATGATTGGACATTCTTATCCATCACGAAGAAACGTATTCTTTCTATCCGACAAGCAGGCCACGTACCAATGAATATATCCAACTTGATCGTCCCAAGTGGGAATACTTTCTCGCCAGCAAAACCGATGAGGGGTCTGTGGTAAGGCTCCAGTTGAGATAGCTTTAGATTTAAACTATCGAAACATGAGTAGAACATGATGTCCGTCGAGCTACCATTGTCGACCAGCACTCTTGAAATCATTACCTCCTTCATTCTCATCTTGATCACCAGCGGGTCATCATGAGGATATAAAACACCTGCAAGGTCGTTCGTTGAGAACCCAATGACCAACTTCTCCTTGTTCACCTTTCTCGGGCGATCTTCCTCAGCTAGATTTATTCGCTGAATATACGAGCAAGCTTGAGCCTCACCGAGGTAAGCTTTCCTTTCTGCAGTAAGGTCTCCTCCACCTGCATCTCCTCCTGTAATGACATTACAATCAAATGACCTAAAGCGTATTGAAAATACCTCTCGTTCTGGCTGCCTCGGTTTCTTAGGAAGATCGGGGTCATCCTCTAGATCAACTTCATGGTTTCTCTTCTTGTTTTCCTCTTCTCGATGAGGAGATCTAGACCTCTCTCTAGTTCGGTCGTTCTTTCTTCTTTCGCCTCCCCGATCAACATACTTTGCTAGATTTCCTCGTCGGATGAGTGTTTCAATCTCATTCTGAAGAGCTATGCAACTTTTGGTCAAATGGCCATGATCCTTGTGGAACTCACAATATTTTTCCATATTCCTCGTGTCAGGGTCTGCCTTCATTTTCTTTGGCCAGTTTAACTCCTCGTTGTTCTTAATTTCTTCCAGGACGTGGTTGATATTTACCTTCAAAGGTGTGTAATTATCAAATTTCCTCAAGACCTCCCATGACGACCTATTTTTGGATTGTTTGTCACCACCATTATTCTTATGTTCTTTCTTCTTAGCTTTATCACCTTTCGCCTTGGTTTCTTTGGCGTCCATATTCTTCTTCACAGACATAGCCTCCTCGGCATTCATAATCTTGGACGCTTTTCCCATCAGGTCCGACATGGTTCGAGGTGGATCTTTGGCCAAAGTGTAGTACAACTTATTTGGCAATAGTCCACTCATCAAAGCGGTAATCGCTGTCTTCTCCTTATAATCAATGACTTCGAGTTTCTCGTTATTAAAACGAGTTATATAATCTCTGGTACTCTCACCAGCTTTTTGTCTAACACTTAACAAATGTGCTACTCGTTTAACTGGCTTTGCTCCAAAGCAGAAATTCCCAATGAATAATTCGGCCAGTTGAATAAAAGTTGAAATCTTACCCCGAGGAAGATTATTATACCATATTTGAGCAGATCCGGTAAGTGTTCCCGAGAATGCTCTGCATCTCATCTCATCTGGGACAGCATAGATGTCGGTAGCAGCTTGGTATTGTTCTATATGAAGGACAGAATCAGTCTTCCCATCATACTTGGGAGTCACAACATCTGCTTTGAACTTTGATGGTGTTGGAAAATCAACAATATCCTGGACAAAAGGTGTTCCTCGGACAAAGGTTCGTTGTAGAGGGTTCTTGGCCTTAGCCATTTCCCCTAATCTATCCTCCAGCCTCTGAATAGATCCTTTCCATGCATCATTTCCTTCCTCAGTCCTATTGGTTCGAGCAACTGATCGCGTTGAAGTGGCTTCCTGGTATTTATCTCGACGAGCAACTGGTCGATCGTTGGATCTATCTTGATGAATAACTGGTCGTGATTGGGCAGATCTTTCCCTTAAATCTGATGGTTGTCAAAAGCTCCTCGACGTTGCATTAAGAGGACTTTTGTTCCTCATAGGTCCTAATCGGTCGAAAGGAGAAACCCTACTTAATCTTTCTAATGCGATGGTCCTTTCTGGGAGGAGGGTGACACGTTGTTCAGTATCTGTGGCTCGCACTGACGAAGTTCGTCCAGGTTGATAAGAAAAATCTTCAGATTCCTCATTGCGATATGAATTAGTACGCCTAGTACACGAAGAAAGCGCACGGGTATTTCTTTGAATGCTTCGTGGTCCGGAATGGGCTGATGCACCGCCATGGAGAGTTTGATGAGTTGTCGCATTGTTTCTTGCATGACGGTCTGGCCCTGAGCCAGATTTGCCATTATTCCAGTCAGATCTGGAATAATTGGTGGAGCAGATGGATTTGGAGGGGTTCCAGCATTTCGATTGCTGGATTCAAGAATATCCGCCATTGGTAATGGATTGTTTTTGATGAAAAATGATATTATCAGTCGTTTCCCACAAACGGCGCCAATCTGTTGATGTAAAAAATTAGATCACTCTAATAATTCAATCACATATAAATAAATGAGACAAAAGATTTTAAAGTGGTTCAGCCTTATAAGAATGGCCTACATCCATTGTTGTTTGATTGCTGAGTGTTAGGAATTCTTCTCTCAAGAAATTCCTCTCTCGATTCTCGGGTTTGGATTCGGATCCCCCTACAATGAGGATTGTACAATGTATTTATATCCCTGAGGCTGTAATGTGAAAGGGTAATACATTAAATGGTATACATATGAAAGGGTAATACATTTAATGCCCTTTTTGCGTGTGCGTCCAAATGATAAGCATGTAATGAGCAGTTAAACTGTTGGTATCCTGCTTCGAGGTGCAGCTCGGACCGCTTGAGTTCCTCGGATCGCTTGAGCTTCTCGGTGCTAAAGAGTTCCTCGGAGAGGTCTGTTCCTCAGAGCGTATGAGTTCCTCGAAATAACATGATTCCTCAGAGCGTGTGATCATCTCGGAAGCGCTTGTTGTTGGCCACGTATCTTTATATGATTGGTCCATGTCAGCAGATTAAATTTGGTATCAACAGATGTCAAGGATTCCTTTCCAGTGTTATTGATTTACAAACAAAAGAGCCTAGTTTAGAAGATATTCCTATAGCTTAGCTTTTTCCAGATGTTTTTCCAGATGATTATCCCAGTCTACCTCTTAGTAGAGAAGTAGAATTTACCATTGACCTTGTTCCTGGAACTACACCAATCTCAAAACCACCTTATCGCATGGCACATTTAGAATTAAGGGAATTAAAAGTTCAATTACAAGATCTGTTAGATAAGGGTTTTATTAGACCTAGTATATCCCCTTGGGGTGCTCCAGTGTTATTTGTTAAAAAGAAGAACGGGACGATGAGGTTATGTATAGATTATCGTGAACTAAATAAGGTTACCATTAAGAATAAATACCCCTTACCACCAATTGAAGATTAAGGAAGAGGAAATTTCGAAATCGGCTTTTCGTACCAGATATGGTCACTATGAATTTCTTGTGATGCCATTTGGATTAACTAATGCACCAGCCGCTTTTATGGATATAATGAATATAGTTTTTAGGAAATATCTGGATCAGTGTGTGGTTGTTTTCATTAATGACATCCTTTTTTATTCCAAAGGTATTGAAGAACGCGAGAAGTATTTGGAGATAATATTACAAGCCATTAGGAAAGAGAAATTATATGAGAAATTAAAGAAGTGTGAATTTTGGTTGCCTAGTGTTTCTTTTCTAGGACATGTCATATCCAAGGAGGGATTCGGTTGATCCTCAAAAGATCGAGGCTATACTAGATTGGCCAAGACCAACTAATGTGACGAAGATTCATAGTTTCCTAGGATTAGCAGGTTATTATCAAAGATTTGTTGAAGGATTTTCTAGTATTTCCAAACCTCTGTCTAGGTTAACACAAAAGACGGTGAAATGTGAATGGTCTGAGAAAGTTGAGAATAGTTTTCGAGAACTTACGAATCGATTAGTAACTGCCCCAATTTTGACTATTCCTTCCGGTACAAGAGGATTTGTGATTTATAGTGATGCTTCTAAAAATGGTTTGGGATGTGTGCTAATGCAAAATGGAAAAGTAGTAGCTTATGCCTCGAGACAGTTAAAAACACATGAGCAAAATTATCCAACCCATGACTTAGAATTAGCAGCGATAATTTTTGCTCTTAAGATTTGGAGACATTATTTGGATGATGAGACTTGTGAGATTTATACCGATCATAAGATTTTGAAATATATCTTTACTCAGAAGGGATTAAACATGAGATAAAGGAGGTGGTTAGAATTGATGAAGGATTATGATGTAAATATTCACTATCACCCGGGAAAAGCAAATGTAGTTACCGACGCTTTGAGTAGAAAGTCTACACCAAATTTAGCATGTCTTATTGCCAGCCAGGAAGCTCTATTGAAAGATTTGAAAAGTATGGAAATAGATGTAAGTATTTATAGCGAAGGAGGAATAATCGCAAACTTACAAATACAACCCACGTTGATGGAAAGAATTAAAGTTGCACAAGTAAATGACCCACAACTGAAGAAGATTAAAGAATAGGTTATTGAAGGGAAGAGAATGGAATTTGTGATACGAGATGATATATTAAGGTTTGGAAATAGAGTGTGTATACCAGGTGATGCCCAACTAACAAGGCAGATTTTGGAGGAAGGTCATTACTCGAGATTCACGGTTCATCCCGAAAAAACCAAGATGTATAGAGATCGCCGAGAAGTGTTTTGGTGGAATAACATGAAAAGGGAGATAGAAGAGTTTGTATCTCAGTGTTTAATATGTCAACAAGTAAAAGATGAACATAAAAAACCATTAGGATTATTACAACCTTTACCTATCCCTGAGTGGAAATGGGAACATATTACCATGGATTTTGTGACAGGGCTACCAAGGAGTTCCAATGGTAATGATTCCATTTGGGTAATTATTGATAGGTTAACTAAATCTGCTCATTTTCTTGCCATTAAGATTACCCATTCCTTATAAAAGTTAGCTAAATTGTATATACGGGAAATTATTAAGTGTCATGGAACCCTAGTTTCAATTGTTTCTGATCGTGACCCTAGATTCGTGTCTCGCTTTTGGAAAAACCTAAAAGTAGCCATAGGGACAAAATTGAATTTCAGCACCGCTTTTCATCCTCAAACAGATGGAAAATCTGAGAGAACTATCCAAACCTTAGAGGATATGCTTAGGGCATGTGTACTTGATTTGAAGGGGAATTGGGACGATCATTTACCGTTAGTGGAATTTGCATATAATAATAGCTATCAAGCAAGTATTCAAATGGCTCCGTATGAGTCACTCTATGGTAGAAGGTGTCGTTCTGCTACATGTTGGGTAGAAGTTGGAGAAAGAAAATTATTGGAACCAGAATTAATTCAGGTCACAACAGAGAAAGTGAAATTAATACAAGACCGACTTCAAATCGCTCAAAGCCGTCAAAAGAGTTATGTTGATAATCGACACCGACCGTTAGAATTCCAAAGAGGAGACTATGTTTTCTTACGATTATCACCGACAAAGGGAGTAATCCGATTTGGGAAGAAAGGAAAGTTAAGTCCAACATACATAGGGCCTTTTGAAATCTTTGAAAGGGTAGGTGTTGTTGCATATAGAATAGCCTTACCCCCTGAACTCTCGAGTGTGCATAATGTGTTTCATGTTTCAATGATGAAGAAATACATCCCTGATCCAGCACATATCTCAAGTCACGAGCCTCTTCAAGTTAGAGAAGATTTGACATACATTGAGCATCCAGTGGAAATCTTGGACCATAAAGATCAAATATTGCGAACCAAGGTTATTTCACTAGTCAAAGTATTATGGCAGAATCATTTTGTTGAAGAAGCAACATGGGAGAGGGAAGATGAAATAAAAGAGCGATATCCATACCTTTTTGGAAATTAATGTAAGTAAAGTTTGGGGACCAAACTTTTTATAAGGAGGGTAGGATGTAATGACCCCATTTTCTTATGCCAATATATAATTGTCTTCTTTCAATTTTGTCACACTTACTATCTAATAATGATATATTATTACATATATTATATTCCGAGTTCTTAATATGACAAAGCCCATTTTTAAATTTGAAGAATCAACGGTAAAATGGGTCAAATTGAGATTTTATGACACATCCTAAGCTAAGTGATAAGTTTTGGGGTAGAAAATTTAATTTTACGAAACTTTAGAGACTTGGCTTTAATAAAGAAAGTTTTGGGGACCAAAATGAAAAATAAATGGGCCTTTTTGTAAATAAATTATTTTCAGGGACCTATAAGAAATATTAAAAATATATGGTGTGAAATTACGAAAATGCCCTTCAGGTGCAAAATGACCCTTATACCCTTAATACCTTTCCACCTCATGCTCGACACCTCATGCTTAGTTTTGACACATCCACCGTACACGTGTCGTCATTAGAGGAGAAGCCAAAACACGTGTCATCGTTAGAGGAAAATCTAAAATACGTGTCGCAGTTCGGTGAAATGAGACTGCAAGACCCCTCTGATACGCGATACTTCTACGCTGACTCGCCGTTGTAAAGGCTTGGTCAGCTAGACACGTGTCAATACCGTGATATCTTTGGAAAACCATAAATAGGGCCTTTGGGATCATTTGAAACTCACACCAATTCCTTGAGAATTATAGAAAGAAATAGTGAGAGAAAGTGTGAGAAAGTTTAAGAAGAAGTTCTTAGGGATATTCATCTTAAGGTAATCTTAATGTTATAATGCATCTTTATTGTTTTAATTTATTATTTTATAGCTTTACTTAGTAGTTATGCTGGTAAAATACAATAAAGAATTCACTAATCAAAACTTAAAATTTAGAAGAAATCCAAGTTGATTTTACCTTCAATATATGTAAACTTGTTTGAAATTATACGCTTTTAAAAATGATTCTTTTTAAAGAAATTGCTCGTTATTGTGGAATCCCATTTAAGTAATTCCAAAGTCAGGCCCGGTGAAATTATGTCTAGATGAGATGGTATATAAGTGGTGCCCCTGTGACCCTCCATCTCTACAGGGAATGAATCCGAAAATGTTATGTCTAGATGAGATGGTATTTAAGTGGTGCCCCTGTGACCCTCCATCTCTTCTGGGAACCGACTGATGAGGAAGGACTATGAATTGAATTCTTCAATTATGATCAATGAGTTTTAAAAGTTAACATATAGGGATTCAGTAATCCTTTAAAAGAAGACGTTATTATAGTATAAACTGGACCTTAGAACGTGTACTTAAATCTTTATCAGATTAACGTGTGATCGAAGACTAATACCTGTAAATTTGACCTCCATTTTGGGTGAGTACTCTGACATTCCTTGTGTATTTTGATTATATGATATTATGCAAACTATATATATTTTGTGAACTGCTTTTATTCTCAAAATTCATATGATACCGATGACTGATTCAATTGTGATATGCTTATATTTGTCCATATAAACATACCGATTAAAATGATTATTGAAAAGGATATTGAATATTGAAAATATGATTCGGCCTAAGGGACCTCTTTACTGACTGACCTTCCCAGCTGGGTTATCGCTGGTGTGCCCTAAATAAGGCATTGTGACGAACTATTTCGATTGACCCTCAACTACCGGGGTATAATACGGTAGAAGAATTCGGTATTAGAGTGTACTTGGCCATCAAAATGATATGATTGAAGGAAAAAGATATCACATTTGATTTATTGCATTCGTCTTATTCTGAGCTATCCAATTGTGATATATATACTTTCATTTCAAAATATATATCTATTTACTGCAAGTTCCTATCCATATATGTATATGCCCTCTCTTTTGACTTGAATAGGTATCTATTTTCTGAAAATCCTGGAATGTCTTGAGATTGAACCTCATTCGGCTTTTAGCTGATGTTGTATAAATAACCATTTTTCAGGAAATGTTTAGGCTCACGGACGGAACGAAAATGGACTATATTGAAGATTTAGCTTTTTGATCTCTTTTTGTAAAATGTTTATTTAGAGCATATCTGGCTCTCTTGTAATAAGGTTTAAATTTTCTCTTAAGTTGTAACTCGTTGTTACTTTTAATATATATGAAGTTTCCTTTAGAAAGCTCTGATGACGTAATTCCTTTACTTTCAGTATTTTACGATTCGTAACCATGTGATAATGTTTCTGTTGCATTTATTTAAGGAAACAATTAAATCGGAATATTTATTGCCTTGGTGGCATGTCAAGACACTCGTTCCCTAATACTATTTTGGGTCGGGGTCGTGACACTTTGTCTAAGCTTAACTTTCCATTTTTCTCACTTAATAAAGGTTACCATGGCAAATAACCCACTGTACGAATATTTTTATAACAATATTGTTTAAAACAATAGATTGTAAGAGTTATTTTGACACTACTTGCAACATTCAAATTTCAGACCGTTTTGCATAACAAAAATGCTAAAATTATATAGAGATGATCAAATTGATGTGAGAATAACAATCTTGGATAACATATTTTGGTCTCTCCAAGTCTAAATATGGGTTTACGACAAAGCTCAACTTCTATTCTATTATAAATGCTTGAGATGTACTTTTTGAAGTCCCCTTTTGTGATCTACTTCTTAAAGCACCTAAGGGATTGGTTGAGTGATTGATCACTCGTGACTAAAAGCTTACATCCCACATATACATATAAATTATTATTAATTATATTTTTTTTCTTCTTGATCTTTTTTATAGTCTCTAAGTTGTCTATGAAAATGGCAATTTATTATTTTTTATAGTCAATTGAGACTCACAACCACCATTTGATAAAATATGATATAAAAAAAAATACAAGAAGATCTACTCATTGCGGAATCTATTATAAAAAACTTTCAACTTTCTTACAAATTTATAGAGAGAAGAAGGAGATGATATTTTGATAGTAGAGAAGTGGAAGAGAATGGGAAGAATGGCAGAAGAAAAAAATGAATTTACCTTTAATAAAAAAAAAAGATTTTAAGTTGAAATTGTATTTTTTTTTTGTATTTTTTTTTATAACCACACATGTACTAAAAATGACAAGAATCTAAAGACAAAGTAATCAACTTAATGTGCGAAATGATTATCACAACCAAGTAGCTTGCACCTCGCACAGGTTTACATCTAGTTTTAATAAAAGTTCCTTCATATTATTTTAATTAAAGCTTAATCTAATTCTTTTTATTTTGTTTCATAAAAATTTTCATCATAAAAAACACTCGCAAACACTTTTATTTTTCTCTCTTATCATGAATCCTAATTAAAATTTGTCAAAAAAAGTAGATGATGGACTTTTTGAAACATAAAAAAATGAGGACTAAATACAAAATATAGTTAGATCTTGCAGACTAAATATTAATTGTTCCTTTTAAATAAATTATTATAAAAAACTGTATTTTGGAACTTTAGTGACAATATTGAATTTTAGCGTTGATTGGGAAATAAATTTGGCCTTTAAGATTGTAAAGTTTCTATGTATTCAAATCAATCTCCCCCCTCAAGGAACTACGAGTGATATAAATCTCCCCCGGCTCTGGGTTGGAACCATCCTCTTCATCCAAATTAGAAAGCCCAAGAGGAATTTCACTACTCGAAAAGACCGAACTTATTTTCAAGAGTAGGCCCATCGATATCATTACAAACTACGGATGTCAACAACGCACGACTAGATTGGGGATCAGTCCCCTTCCCTTTCCCGATACATGTTGAAAAATATTTCTCCGTTCCTCATTTTTTCGGGTTAGAGAATCCTCATCACCAATTAGGTAAGGAATTGGTTCCTCACAATGTCCCTGTTTTATTTTTTAAACATCACAATAATGTACTAATAATTTTTGTAACTTTAAAATATCACACACACACACATACACTCACACTATAATATCTGGGTTCCCCCATCCCCGCCTTGAACCTGAGCTGAGGATTGAAGTTCTCGTCCCCTCGGTCCTTAAAATTAGCCCTTCATACCCGATCCAATTGAGGTAGCTCATAATGGAGATCCTAATCCATGAAGAATTTTTTCATCCATAATACATATTATCTTCCCTTTCACCATTAAAATGATTTGATCCTTAATCTAATTTTTTGAACTCCGCCACTCTAGTCATGGATCTCCTCATCATTTATATTTACCAAAAATTGATGCTCATATCAAACGAGTCTCCGATTCTAACAACCGGACATACTTTACATCTTCTTATTATAGTGTTAATATTATGTTCCTTTCATGTCACTTTGTAAATTCAATATCTTTTTTTTTTGGCAAATAATGTTATCATTTCCACTATTTTTCGATTTTCTCCACTTATTTGTGAGTGCATGTTCCTCGAACAAGATATTATATTAATTAGCATTTTAGGGCCAAGAGTATATTTACTGTGTATGGAATTTTTAAGTGCTACCTTAGTTTTTTATGAAGCTTAAGACTAAGGAAAACCCACCACTTAAGCTAATTATTTAAAAAAAATGACGAGTGTGCCAACCAACTAGACCCATAAAAAAGATAAGGCCCTTTAAAACTTTAATGACGATCCTAGTAAAATGATTAATCTCATAAGAAATGTAAGGATCGAACATTAAACAAAGTACTTGCATGAAATTCTAAGGTGATAGTAGTCATACTTTATCTCAAAATGTTATCTTCCATTGGACAAACTACTAACACTAGCATCAAGTTTTGAAATTTGTTCTCAACTTGGTTATTTTAATATTTATGGCTTTGCAATTTATTATTTGATCATTCAAATCAATTTTATGGGGGTCACAATTGTCATTGGAGACGATTTCGAGTTGGAACATATTCTAATCCGTGAGTACAATAACAAGGTATATTCTAGATGTTTAAAAGAAATTATAGTCTAAAGTACTCTATTGTAACTTGCAAACTTTGTTAAAGTGTAATGCAAAAGATTTTGTCCCATATAGGAAAAATATGATAAATGGATATACACCCAAATATGGCTTAAGGGTTTCAAGTCCTTAGGGTTTTCCAATCCTTTAAAGGACACATGACCTACATCCCGTGGGACTGGATTTCACACGCACACCATTCGTCCTGTCCAAACTCATGATGGTGTGGGATTGGAATTAAATCCCACAAGCACCCGACATCCACACGATTGGAGTTTAGGTCAGTGTTGGATTTGGGTTCTTGGGCCTTTGACGTTGGCTTGGAGAATATATATTGAACCAAATTTTATTGGTATGATTCAATCATTTATGTGTTGATTTGTTTATTGTGTGTTGGGTTTTCCACTCTAGTTTATCTAACCCGTTTTCTTTAATGATATTTTGTAAGGATAAAATTTCCAAGTGTGTCAATTTGTATGTAATTGACTTATTTTTGGACAAAACTTGTTTGAGTCCCACATAGTCCATGACATGTTGTCTTGAAGACATAGGGGTCAAGCTTCAAAGATATATCCTGTCGAGTTTATTAGCGCACGTTTCACGTCTTCATATCATATGGCATTCCGAGATTCTCTCAGGTATGAACGCATAATGTTTATAGGTCTCGAAAAATGTTTTAAGGATGTTATTTTATTCAAAAATTATTTTGCTATGTTTATACTTCATTTATTCTGAGATAAACATGTTTTAGAATCATGTAGATTTTTCCTTGTGTTTAGAAAGATCAAACGAAATCTCAGTGTCGTTCAAACGACATGGACAAGTCGTTCAAATGACAAGACCACATCGTTCAAACTATATAGGGATATCGTTCTAAAGATGCGCCGACTTAACTTTTTTATTTACGGTGTTTTTCTCTCAGATGTTCGGGTTATGCAAAACCAAAATACATTATATAACAAATTCATTTTTCTACACTTGTTTTCTAAGGAATTCAAAGCTAAAACCATCCATAGTATTTAAAAGATTCGAGATTTCATACACATATGCTATAGAGATGTTGTTTGCACCATTGGAGTTTGTTCATCCATATTGAACAAGTTGTTTTGTTAGCATTTTGTGGTAAAGAAACGGTGAAGGCCATGTTCCTAATCGAAGACGGTTTCCAAAGTTGCATCGGTGCATATGAGGTGCACGTGGGCTCGTGTATTGTGGATAAGTACCGTGGAAGTATTTCTACGTGGGCATTGTGGAGGAGTGGTTACAGAGAAGAAGCACATCAAAGGTTGTGGGGATCGAGTCGTTGGATAAGTTTTATTTGTCTTCCTTTGTAATATCGTATCATAGTGATTGTTTGGCTTAGGCTGTCTGAGGTTTTTTCCCTTAGTGGTTTCCTCATACATCCTACATTGCTTTCATGGAATTAATTTATTTTACTTGCTTTAATCACCTAAATGCATGTTTAGGATTAAATAAGATAAAATTGGACCTAAATGAAATTGGTTCACAAACTTGGTTCATATTAAAATTGGAAAAAGGTTTTTTGAAAGAAAAATTATTTTATCATCTTTAAGCTCTGACACAGGGATTTACAAATTGGTATCAGAGCTAGAAAAACTTTTTATTCTGTGAGTGATCCCATGTGTTTTAAGGATGAATTTCAGACATTTTGATAGTTTTAAAACTCCTATTTTTTATGGCACTAATTATGCTTATGGAAAATTTGAATGAAAAGTGCTTTAAAATCAATTGATGAGCGCGTGTGTTTAGTTGTCAAAAAAGGGTGGTCACCACCAGTCTCGAAAAAGGGAGAGGACACTACTTTAAAACCCGTTGAGTCATGGACCGAAGACGAACATAGACTTTCACTTTACAGCTCTAAAGGTTTGTATATGATTTCCACATCTGTCACACCGAAAGAGTATAGTCGTATTATGACGTGTGAAACCTCAAAAGAGGCTTGGGATGTTGTTTCACTTACTCACAAGGGTACTAGCACGGTTAGGGCATCTAAACTTCAAAACCTTACTACCACATTTGAGACGATTAAGATGTTAAAAAGTGAATTATTTGATGAGTTTTATGCTAGATTGTTCACCATTGTCAACTCGTTGTTTAACTTGGGAGAGAAAATACCTGACGAGTCATAAAAAAAATCTTAAGGTCGTTACCTAGTAGATTTGATCCCAAAGTGTTTGTTTTAAACTCCTTGGGCATGCTTGAATCAACGAAACTAAAAGAGCATGTAGGTGACTTACAAACTTATGATCTTCACATGTTTATCTCCAAGCAAGTGCAAAAGAAAGAAAAGGGCAATGCTTTAAAAGCCCAGAAGGAGGAGACTAATGTTTTGGATGATGATTCCAACATCGATTTTGAGGATGTAGCCTTGTTGACAAAAAAGTTCAAAAAGTTTCTTAAGTTCCAAAAGCAATCGAAAGATGCCAAAAGACTTGAGAAATTTAGGAAAACAAGGCCGATCATGTCCCTAACAATAAAAGTGAGAATGTTAATAGGGATGATTCGGATAGGTGTTTTGGTTGTGAGGTTTATATCCATAAGGTAGAAGAATGCCCCACTAGACTTAAGAAGGAGGGCAAGAAACCGATTGCATATAATGCTACGTTAAGTAATAGTGAACCGGGAGAGGAAAAGAGTTACCCCACTGAGCGCAACTTTGTAGCATTCATGGAATATCATGTGAGTGACGACGAAAAATCTTCTCATAAAAATTCTCATATGAATGACACTTCTGAGGCCGTTGAGTGTGAATCCCAGGTAAATGAGGGTGAAGGTATTGAGGAAGTGGAGATAGATGTGAGACATTTGTAAGTTTCCTTTAATGGGATGTATAAGGAAGTGGTAAAGGTGAAAAAGTCAAACTTGAAGTTGCAAGCTAAGTTAAATGAGTTTGTCGTAGAAATAAATGATGCATTAATTAAGGATCTTAGGGCACGAGAGAAGACTTTTCGAGAGAAACTAGAATACGTTGAGGGTGAGATAGATAGTCTTCGTAGTTTGATGGAGGCTATGAAAAAGTTGATTCTAGAGTTTGAGGAGTCTAGGTGTTTTCTTGAATCTAGGATGAGTGAGATTGAGGAGAGAATGAGAGACTCGAGTAAGGTGAAGTTTGATTTGGAGGAAAGGTCGGAAATTTTGGATAGGATTTTAGGTACCATCCAAATCAAAGATGACAGGTCCGGTATTGGCTTCGATGATTGTATTGCTCCCATTCCTAAAGCCAATACCAACCGTGTGAGAGATCCAACTAGGAACGTTAGGAGAGGTCCACATTTATGTCACGTTCCTCGTCAATTTTACACTTGCATTCATTGTGGTCGGAAGGGTCACCTTAGGCGTTATTGTTATGACCTTAAAAATGCTCCTAGGAAGTTTAGAAATGAAGTCATTTCGATTCCCAAAAACCCCATGCATCGTTACACACCTACTTGGGTTAGAAAATCAGACTTAGAGGCTTTAGGAATTCAAGTCCATGGTTCTTGTCTGGTTGCACTTGATTCTTCCCATGCAAAATTTAAAGGATGATTGTGTTTCCATGTTTGTCATACGCTAGTCTTTGCTTCATGATATATATCTTGCTAGTGTTATGACATGTGTATCTCTTTATATTATATTTGTCATATATTTTAGTTGAAAAGGCGTGTAATATTGATTTAAATTAAATTCGCAAATTTCCAAGCACCCCTTATTTAATTAGAGATCCTAAACATGCATCTAAGGTGTGTGTCTCAACCCATAAATAAATAAAGCATGTGACACAAAAATATGCTGAGACACTGATTTCAGGAAAAAAACCCTTTCGGGTAAAACCTTTATTTCACTATGAATATATAAATCGCAACTTACAATTACATAGAGAAATCTGCAATGGATCAACGCGCAGCCAACCCACAAAGACATACAGTATTGAACTCAGCAAGATAATACACGCAACACCCTCCAAGGACTCTCAGCCCAAACAACAAAGGAAGAATCGCAGCTCTCATCAGTGACACGCAGCCATAACACTTTGTAGAGACTCCCTTAGCAATGACACGCAGCCCTCGGTTACAAAGATCTCCCCACAAAGGTTGAACAATAACAAAGTTTTTGCTCTAGTGTTCCAAAAGATTCACAAAAGTAAATGGGATTTTTGTGCGTGAATCAAAAAGATGTTTGGCACATAAAAAATTAAAGTCTTGTTGTGTTTTTACTCTTAGAAACGTTTTCTCAAAGACTTGAAAAAATATACCACCGAAATAGTTATATATATAGGAAATATGAATAGGTGGAAAAATATCACACGGATCTGATCGAGTATATCCCAGGCGGACCGGTCCGGCTTGGAGGCGGATCGGTCCGACCTCGGACCGGTTCGTTTTTCAAAAGGGGCTTTTCCGTTCGCCTGCGATCCGGGGTATTCTGGTGCAAGGAGGATCGGTCCGGTACGTAGGCGGACCGGTCCGGGGGCGGATCAGTCTGGTAGGGAGGCGGACCGGTCCGGTATCCCAGAAAACAAAAAAAAACTTTAAAAGCCTCATTTTGCTTGAAAAAACTTACTTCTTATTTTTATAAAAAACATTTTATAAAAATTTCCCAATACTAAGTATGAACTTTAAGGAACTTAAAAACAAAACTTTACCAAGTTCATTCTTCTAGAGGCTATGATGTTGAAGACGCTTTGATATTCGGATCCGTTGATGTAGTTGCAATCTTGAGTTTCTTCAACGGTGTAACGGCGTATGACATACAAATTGATAATGGACAAAAATGTCCTTACATTAGTCTTATTGGAAAATATAAAAAGATTTTGTTTTGATAAATTTTTTGAAAATACAAAAAGAGTTTCGGTTTATATATTTTTGATAAAATACATAAAGATTTATTTTTAGGTCAAAAATATTCTTTTTGAAAAGCATAAAAAGATTTTTAATTTTTTTATGTCATGAGTTTACATGTTTAATGTGGCATATTAGTGTGCTTAGACCCCCATCATTTCATTATCCACGTGGCTAGGATATTTGGTCATAATTGTTGATGCTTAGAATGATCCTAACCATTGTATAATGGGGTTGTTTCAAAGTTGATATGAATTTTGATTCGACTTTGTATATATGTCATCATCGCACACATGCACGAGCTTTTATGAATGTTTAACTTCTCATACATATTTGAGTTTAATGAGACGTTCTTCTCTTAATTTTTTCATATATGCGTAATTAGACTTAGGAGGAAGTGTGCATGTAAGAACCATTTTCCATAAGAATTAATATTACGTAAATAGAAAAAATGATGAGTGTTCACAGGAAATGGATGCGAGAGAATAATAATATCATCGTGAAAGCCACAATTTAAAAGAGCCCGAGAAAAAATCATGGCAGTAAAAAGAATAATACGCCAAAATGGGCCAATGAGTTTAGTTTGATATGGTCATTCAAAATAAAAAGAAATATGAATATATGAGGGAGTTTGGATGTAAATATCAAACAAGTTTACACCACGAATCCTAATGTTGAAAATTCGTGTCATGACACTATTGTGTGTAGAATCGTCAAAAATTCTGAATTTGTATGCATGATGTTTGTTTAGTTGATTTGGATCAATATATTAATTATCACCTATGGCTAAAAGTAAGTTTGGTGACATTTAGCTATAAATTAGAGCTTCTTGATCATTTTGATATGTCTAAGTTGTGATTCATTTGTTGTAGGTCACGCCCATTCATTCCATATCTATGTTTAGGCACATTGGTACTATGTTAGCATGTAACTCATATTGTTTTTATCTGTTTTATATTTTCTATTTTGAATCTATTTTGTTATTGTTGCATATTTCCAGTAACTGTTTTAAGGAAAAAATTTCACCAGGCAAAAGTTGAACAATTTTACAACTGGAATATAAAGTTTGATGAAGTGGTTCAAATGACTTTTGGACGTCATTCGAACGAAATGTCCAATTCGTTTGAAGTATGGATCTCACGACTTTAGAAACGAGATGTGAAAAGTGTCAGGTATGGTAATTAAAAAGGTCATTTTTAGGTCGTTTCTTGGTTTGCTTCACACGACGTGCTACTCTTTCAGATCATATTAATCCTGGTTTGAATGACATGCCTAAGTCATTCTAATGACATACGGATGTCGCTCGAACGACCCAGTCTGGATTTTTGAGCCTTTATTCTGTTTTAGTACTTGCTTTGTATATATGCTGATATCATATTATTTTTGTATTTCATGGTTATTTTGGACTATTTACATGCAGTGTATGTTAATTATGCATGCTGAATTTCTATATTGCATAGGTTATGTTTAGTCACATCATTGTTGATATTGATTATTCATACTTTGTGATTGTTTGCTAGTTATGAATTGGTATCTTCCGATTATTATTAGCTGACTACATCTGTTTATCTAGACATGCTCCATTTTATTATTGTAATTCTAAATGTTTGTTTATCTTTTTCACTTATTGTCTATTCGAGACAAAAAGGGAGATAAATAGTATGTGATGTAGGGGGAGTTTTGATGATGAGCACATATGCTTATATATTGGTATCATGTTGTCTTGCACAACTTGGTATCATGTTTTGCTCACATGTTTAACAAATGGTTTGTTTAACTCATTGGTATCTTAATATTTTACATCATTTGTTCCTTCATACTTCACTGGGTATTTGTCTATTTCATGTGTGCAGGTATTCTTCAGAGACTTGAGATTTTGAGACTACATCACATTTTGACATTTCATGCTTGTCGGACCTACATATACTAGTCCTTGTCCTGTATTTTTTATTTCGAGTTTTATGGGATGAGATTTAAATGTCATATGGCTTGACAACCTGACTTAACATTCACTGTTTTGGTTTTTCTCGAAATAATCAAAGTGGGAGATTTGTAAAGACAAAATAGATAGATTTTTACTTATCACGATTCCTATATAGTTGATAACGTGCTATTTTGAAGACGTAGCGGGGAATCTTCAAAGATATATCATGCCAAGTTTATCGGTGCCGAGTTTAATGGTGCACGTTTTACGTCTTCATATCATATTGCATTTCGAGATACTCTCAGGTATGAACTCATAATGTTTATGGGACTAAAAAAATATTTTAAGGATGTTATTTTATTCAAAAATGATTTTAATATATTTACACTTCATTTATTCTGAGATAAACATGTTTTAGAGTCGTGTAGATATTTCCCTTGTGTTTAGAAAGATATAACTACATCATCAGCCATTAAAATGACATCTCAGTGTCGTTCAAACTATATGGACAAGTCGTTGTCGTTCAAACGACAAGGACACATTGGTCAAACGACATAGGGATATCGTTCTAACGACACATCGACTTAACTTTTTTTTTATTTAAGGAGCTTTTCTCTCAGAATTTTGTGGTGTGCAGAACCAAAATATAGTATAGAACGGTTTCATTTTTCTGCACTTGTTTTCTAAGGAATTTAAAGCTAAAACCATCCCTAATGTTTAAACGATCCGAGATTTCATACACATATGTTATAGAGATCTTGTTTTGCACCATTGGAGGTTATTCATCCATATTGGACAAATTGTTTTATTGGAGTTTTGCGGTGAAGAAACGGTGAAGGTGGTGATCCTAATAGTAGACGATTGCCAAAGCTTCATCGATGGATACTGAGGTACACGTGAACTCGTGTATTGTGGACAAGTATCATGAAAGGATTTCTACGTGGCACTATGGAGGAGCGATTAAAGAGAAAAAGAGCATCAAGGCTTGTGCGTATCGAGTCATTGTATAAGTCTGTATGTCTTCCTTTTTAATACCATATCATAAGGATTGTCTAACTTGGGTCGTCCGAGGTTTTTTCCCTTAGTGGTTTCCTCATACATCCAACGTTGCTTTTGTGGACTTGATTTATTTTAGTTTCTTTAATCACCTAGATGCATGTTTAGGATTAAACAAGATAAAATTGGACTTAATTGAAATTGATTCACAAACTTGGTGCGTATTAAAATTTAAAAAAGGTTTTTTGAAAGAAAAATTGTTTTTTCATCCTTGAGCACATGCACGGGCATTTACATATTTTAGAGAATTAGTTAACTATTCCCAATATATATATATACAACCAGGCTCTAATGCGGACATAACTTGCGAATTTAACTTGTGGATGGATTTTTGTGTATTTTTTAAAAATAGAAAAAATTCAAATTTCAACTTGATTTTTTTTCTATGGTATTTAAACAATTCAGGGGACCCCTGTAAAAAAAAATCAACTCAAAATGAAATGTTTTACTATTTTTAAAAAATTGGTCAAACATATGTCGGTTTTAAAGAGCTTTAAAAACTGACATATGTTTGATTGATTTTTTAAAAGTAGAAAAACAATTCATTTTGAGTTGATTTTTATATAGGGGTCCCCTGAAATGTTTAAAAACCACAGAAAAAAATCAAGTCAATTTTTTTTTTTTTACTATTTTTAAAAAATACAGAAAAATCCGTCCGCAAGTTAAATCCGCAAGTTGCGTCCGCATTAGAGCCGACCTGATATATATATATATATATATATATATATATATATATATATATATATAGAGAGAGAGAGAGAGAGAGAGAGAGAGAGAGAGAGAGAGTTAGTTAGTTAGTCTCTCAAATATACCTAAAAACATACTAATTTATAAAAATGTTAAAAAGGTGAATATTTGATCAACCTTGGTATAAATGATTTACATAGTGAGGAGATCATTCATAAAAAGTTTCATTAAAAAAATTAAAACATTTAGTGGATGAAATGAAAATGAGTTTACATTTAGTGGATGATTTACATAGTGAGAGTGTGACTCTCAAAGGTAACAACCCAAATAAAAATTAAATAACCTAGTTCGAGAAAAACATGTTTTACTCGTTTTATAATTCAAAATTTATCTTTTTATAACAAGACAATGATTCCAGAGATGTGGAAAACTAAAGTAATATAACAAGACCGAATGAACAAGCGAAAACCCACTAACAGAAAATAATCGGGCCTAAATGAATGGAAAATGTATTATGGTAGAGTTTTATAAAAGGAAACTCTCACACACTTACAAAAGTTTTACTAGACACTCATTCACACCATATCTTCCAAGGTAAGCGCCGATAGCTAAAGAGCTACAAAACAACCAACGATTTTGTTCCACGACCAATGTATTCAAAGCTTCTTTTTTGTTAAAAAAAGTCTTGTTCAAAGTTGAATTAACTTCTTGTTCCAAGGTTATAACCTTCAAGCAATCACAATACCCACACGTAGGATGTGTGAGGGAATATTAAAAGGTTAGGTAGTGGAATACAAGGGTAATGGCACTCTAAATCTAAAAAATCTTTTTTCAAACCTTAGTGGAAAAATTGCATACTACGAACAAAAGTTTTAGTTAAAAAAGATTTGAACAACTCAAAAGCAATGATTCAAAGATCAAAGAAGAGGATGGAAAAATATGCTCTCAAATATTGAATGGGTTTGATTTGTAAAAAGATTTTTCTTTACTCTCTCTTAGTTTAGAATAGTTTTTGACACATAAGCATATATCCATAAGGTAGGAAACATGTAGGAGGCTTATAGGTTATTTGTTACAAACTCGTGATCTTAAGTTGTCAAGTCTAGGCCTAACATAGACGTAATATTTTCCTTGAAATTATTCCCAATGATATCTTAAGAAAAGACCTTCCAAAAAGTTCTTTCGATTCACTTTACACTTCTTTCTCTAGTAGCTTCATGTCAACGAAGAAAATCCTCATTGGAGCAAACCTGAAGTGAGACACGTTGTGTAAAGAGGACATGTTTTTTCATGAGGGACAAAGCATTAGTGAAGAGCTGCTTGATATAGTAAAGAAATCCTTTGTTGTGTCGAGCAACTCGCGTTGTTATCCAGGAATTTTGTCCAGTTTTTCCTTCAAAAGTTTCCAAAGTTATTTTAGCAAAACTCTAAGTTTGTTTGTTCTCAACCTAGAACACATCTTCTTAAAGTACAGAGAAAAGATGCAATTTTCTAAGAAAATATATTTTCTATATGCAAAGTCTATTTTCATAGTGTATTTGATATTTCATCCAAAAACATTAATTGAAAACAAATTTTCCAATTATGAAAACAAATAAACCAAATGGGTGAATCTAAGTCCTTAAAGTCAATATACCTTTCCTAAGTGATGTACTTGAGGTTTGGCATGAATGATCCCGACTGAAGTTAATGAAGATTTCCAATGACCTATAGGACAGTGACTCAAATGTTTTTTGGAAAGGAATTGAGACAATCTAATCATATGGGTAATTTTAAGTATACATTTACTCTTACAATCTACCCCTTGGTCAAATTTTGAGACAAAACATAAAATGAAAATTACAAGCTAATGAAGGAAATCTACCATTTTTAAGACCCTCCATGCCAGGGGTAAATAAAATATAAAAATTTAAAATTGTTCTAAGTAATCATTATAACAAAATTCTCAACCATATTCAAACATCAAAAGAGATTCTTACTAAAATATTTTTGTGTCACAAACTAGAAAATTCATCAACTACCAATGTGCAATAAAGAGACAAGAAAAATATGATAAATAAGAGTAAGTGAATACATCAATAAGGACATGTGATTATTGTGTTTATCTACCACTCCTTCCCAAATATATAATTCATCTTAATAAACATGATATAGCAACAAATAATGTAAGCAACCTAACATGCTTTAAAAAGTATACTCCACATATCTATAAGTTTCTATCCCTTTTTGTCACGAAAAGTGAAAAAGAAAAGAACTAAGTGTAATACCCCGTATTTTTATGCATATTATATAATTAATTAAATTATGAAAATTAATTATATGTGCTTGTTGTGACTAGAAATGCCACTATTTATATTTTTATATGTTATTTAAGTTGAACTTGAATTTTGATTTAAGAGACGGTGATTAATTAATTAATGAAAATGAAAGGGCAGCTATATATAATTATTTATATCTTAGGCACACACACAAAGATCCAATTTTTAACCAAATTTTATCTATATTAATAATTAGGTGTGTATGCAAATTAATGTCCACATTAAATAGTCAAACCACACAATCAAACCAAACACACAAAGAAGTACGGAAAAATACCTTTCGGGTAAAACCTATATTTTAGCATTGTAAAGAGTTTAGCAGATGCAATGACTTACACACTACTTAGACCTCCAGTAGGTATAATGCGCGCGTCTTTAAATCTTTAACAGATACGGCGCAGTCCAACACCATCCGCGGGGAATATCTCATCCCTCGGTATTCACTGATTAGCCTCAGGATTATGAATCCTTTCTTCTTTATCAGTAGAGTCTCAGCTCCCCAAATCAATAGTTGAGTAAACTCTACATGGGTTTAATGTAACACATGTAAATTAGGATTGACACAAACTCAACAAATCATATATAGGGATGTATGATTTGGAAAATAAAAGTGTTTTTATTTAACACAAAGATGAAAACTTTTTGTGCATGTATATCAAAAGATTTTTGCCCAAAGTCTTATATAAAATGGCCCAATAGAATACATTTTATAGAAAACATAAATTTCAAGGCGACAATTTCATTCGAACGAAAATGTAACCTCGTTCGAATGAAAAAACATGTTTAGTTCTAACGATATCTGATTTTGTTCGAATGAAAGGCTTATGCCATTCAAACATCCTTCTAATGAGTGTGTCTGTTGAACAAAGCTCATCTCAATGGAAGTTTGTTGGAAGTCTGTTCTAATGAAATATGCCTAACTACTTTAAACCTCATTTGAACGAGAATAAGATCTCATTCTAATGAGATGTAAATCTCCTTCCATTGAACAAAAATAACAAAATAAATCTTTTTATTTTCAAAAATTATTTTATATAAAAAATACCTCGGTTAAAAAAACCAACATCCCATAATATATTTGACATAGTAAAATCAAAACCTTAAAGTTCGTATACCTCCACAAATTGTTTGTGACGATTCTAATGGCTTGAAACATGAAAACGATGCTCATTCACTAACACGTCTTCAAATGATGATGGAGGCAAATAGAGGTGTATTGTTTGGTTTATAACAATGGTTTGTGTCACACCCCGCCTAATTCTGGTGTCGACCACCACCAAAACTATGTCGGGCGTGAACTAAATAAAATATCATTCTCAGTATGTGACAGATATGGGACAAAAATAAATCAATCCACAAGATAAAATAATGGAATCAATCCCAAATGATAATAACAACTGAGCGATAAAAGATCCATCACATGTTAAAACTTCAAATAAATCCAATCTCCAATAATGATTTAATTAAAAATCGAATAATAATCAACTATGAATAATCCAACTGAAACCCTCTAACAACTTCGGAACCAAATGGCCCAATAAAAACTCAAATGAAGTCTCATAATGAAATACGACTGAAAAGAGAGTCTAAATAAATAAAGTAATAAAATGAATAAACTCCAGCTGAACCTCCAAATGATAAATTCCGATAATCCTATGCAGCTTCTACAAAACTTATCCTGAAAAAGTTAGTTAACGCACGAGGTCAGAGCCTCGAGTATTGATACACACTACTCCCCTCAAATAGGGTCCGTGAACCCAGACATCAGCATTATACGCAATAAATATCACAATAGAATATTTTAATTAATACGATATAATTAAACGCAAGAAAGGTTAATTACTAACCACCCCCAAAGGTTCTTATGAAAACACACCAATATCATTTTAATTATCCCACATCACCAAAGCGTTAATTTAATTAAATAACCCAATTTTATTATGGTTCTCACTTTTTATTTTGGCGGTCCTCCCGCTGGGTGGTAATCCACCAAAGTGTCACACTTCCCCTTGTCAATATCCAACCGAATCCGTTTAAACTGGCGAACCCCCACAATATGACAAGGTTACACACATGACAAGCCATAAATCGCCCAAGCTGACCCATTTAAATTGTCGGTCCCTGACACATTATGTCGCCACAAATTTTAATATCCGTTTTTATCTTAGGCATTAATTCTCATCTTCTCAATTTCATAATTAACTAATTACCCCACCCTTTTAATCAATGTGAGATCCTCAAGATATACCTTAGTCCCATACCTAAGGGTCCCTAAGTACACATACGTCCTATCCTACATATAGGATGAATCACTAATGTAAAACATGTCCTAGTCTCATGCCTAGGCTAACGAAAAGACGATATGACATAAAAATCTGCCCCACCCCGAAATATAAAATCCTCACGAATTTACACTAACTAGTCCTATACCTAGGAAGCATAAATTATAACCAAGACCTACCCACTAGTCCCATACCTAGTAAGCATCCTATAATAGAGGTGAGCAAAAATACTATCCAAAAGCCCCTTATCCCTGCGATGGCAAAAGTGAATGATAATAATCCACACAATATCATAAATCATAAACACGACATGACAATATAATCATAAAGGTCCAAATTTAATTTAAATCAATTCATCACACCGTCTTTGATTTCAAAAGTGTTAATTTAATTAACATGCAATAATTTCAATATGACATAAGCATTTTCTTTTAAAATTTCACAACTTATTATAAGTGTGAGCGTATCCCAAAAACCGTATAAATATCCCCCCCCCCCCCCCATAATTTCTGCATGAGAACCTACATCCAAACCCATAAAAACCCAAAAATCTAACCTACGCACCCAAGGGTTTCAAGAAATATATTATATTGAAATTTTTTATAAAAACAATCTGAAAGTTAAGTGTCTACTTTCTCTAATTAAGTTACTAATTGATTTTTACTCAAAATCATGTGATTAATGGTTTAGTCAACACTTAAAACGCATAATACTAAAGGAAAGAAATAGAGTACTCATGCCTGAGATTAAGATGAAGAAAATTTGGTAGCACGGTTGGATTCCTCTTGAAAAATTAGTAAAGAAGTGTTCTTGAACAAACTTGAATAAACCCCAACTAAGCCTTCAAAACTTGTGTCAGAACTTGATTATGTTGGAGGTTGATGATTTTAGTTGAGAGGAATTTTTTTGGAAGAGCTCTCTGGTGAAAAACTTGAGAAAAAGTGATTATGAGAAGTCCCCCCCCCCCCCCTAATTATTAAGGTTATATACTAATTAGAAACCTTAACTTAACTCAAACTCTAAAATTAAGAAGCCGATCTGCGCAAAAAACTGACAGGTCTGGCGACAGTTCCCCCACAAAAATTACATAAGGCAAAAATAATTAAAAATCCATTTTAAATCCGATTTCAATTCCGCTTGAAGTTCTATTCTTCTAATATTAAAACCAACATATATAACTAATAAAAATTATTAAATCCAAAATTTTATTTTTCTCGAGTATTCCAATTGATTAATTAAATTAATTATTAAAAACACGGGGTTTTACAGTTTGTAGATACGCAAAAATAACTAAGCTATGAGTAATTATAAAATCTTGTTCTTACAATTAATATTCAAACCAGTATTGATAAATTATTAAATAACTGAGTTTTTAGTTATTTGTTTTGATTATATTTGTTAATTGGATATTGGAACATACGGAATGTCTGTTCATAGTTTGAAACGATGGTTTAAAGGCTTATTAGGTTAGTATAAGGCTTGAGCACGGTTTTAAGTGATTTGGAGTTTTTAAGGGCTCTTTTAAGTTAGGCCCATTTGGTGTCCAAACCCAATTTCGAGACTAGAGGGTTGTAAAAGGTCGTTAGGAATCTCATTTTGTCACAAACAAAATTAAAAAGCACTAGAGAGACTAGAGAGAGAAAGAACCTAAAGGAAATGAGAATTTGGAGGATTTAGGGATTGATTTTTCATCAATCCATAAGGCAAGTTCTATATAAAATATGAATATGCTTGCATGTGTATTAATATTGTATCTATTCATTGCAAATCTAAATCATATTACGTAATTTTGATTTTTTCTATAATTAATTAGATAAGTTTTGTAATTAACTTAATCTAGCTAATAATTAAGTTAATTTCCCATTCATAATGATTATTTTTTTCATGTACTTGGATTAAAACAAAGAGATGATGATTTGAGTAAATTTTATATTTTTAATCATATAAAAACCCTATGTTTACTTGAATCAACCGATGAAAATTACTAGAATTGGATATATTTAGGGTTCTTGAATAGAAATCGAGTTTTTTTGTAAGTGTTGTGGTAGCTTTGGGTTTTGATTTCCAATTGTTATTTTGATGTGGTTTTATCACTTGGATGTTGATTGGGTTCTTAGGGTAAGGTTTTGTATTCATTAATGGAGGATGGAAAGAGAAAAATGCTAGTTGAAGATAAAGAATCCCGTAACAAAGTAGAAATGGGGTTTTTTGTATTGATCGATCGATCGACACTTGGTCGTCGATTAATCGACAGTAGCAGGAAGGGATAAGGTTCGATTTTTTATTTTCGATTTGGATTTTGGGATTTTTGAGCTCGGGGTTAATTTGTTTTGGACTTGAGATTTATTAGGTTATGGAATAGAGTTAAAATATAATATTTTTAGGTATTGTAAGTTAGTTTTGGGGATTACTTGATTATTCTGAATTTGTTAACTTAAAGAGGTTAAATTGAGGATTGGACATTTGATTATAAACCCAAGTGTAGGATGTGTGGTAATTGGTAAACTTCGATGATGAGGTCTTGTTAGCCAGGAATATTAGAGTCGTTGAGATTGAATAGTGGGGTATTTATCCCTTAGGCGAGTTTAGGAATTTGGATAAAAATCCCTAAGGGAGGCTAGTCATAAAAGGAAGTGGTTTTGTATAAATTATATATGCATTGATAATTAGATGCGATGCCTTAGGAGATAGGATTTGGACAAATTGAGATTGAATATAGCTGGTATATGGATTTTAGGGCATGGTAGGGTGAGACTATGCCTAGATTTAGGAACCCGAGAGGTTAGGGATAATGTATTATGGGATAAGTACATGGTTATACATGTGTTATACCTTTTCATGGCATCGATGACAATACCAATCAATAGTGATGAGTCAATATGGGAATGTGATTTACCTTAACCCATTAGTGAGGGTTATGGATGTGTTGCCTTTAACCCTTTAGTGAGGATTATTTATGTATTTGATTTAACCCTTTAGTAAGGGTTGTGATCACTTTTGTCTTTTGTGTTCAATGCCATGTGTTAGTTTTTGTTTGCATGCATACTGGGATGGATTCCATGATAGGTCACTTGTGATGCGGACTGAGTTGGTACCACAGTGAGTAAATGGGTCTTCCATAGTCATATTTTATCCCTAGATCACACGTCTAGGTACCCACGACTGAGATGGTCTTTGAGGATATTTATTTCTTATGTCTTGGGTATGGTACGATTGATGGATAGACACTGTGATTTACCCCTTGTTGTGATGAGTTCGTAGTTTGGGACGACCTAAGATTATACAACTACATGAGAGAGATCCCTAAAGGGTATAAGTGTAGGCCTTCCTAATGCGTGGGCATGCGAGTAGCCCATTTATTTGTACATGCCCGAGATTGTACCTTTGTATAGATGTTAGACATGAGTAGAGTCTTTCTCCTACCATGTGTGATTAATGTGTATCGGTATCAGAGATAGTTGTATTGTTTTATATGATTTACTAGAAATGTATATGACTTATAGTATGCATTCCCACATGCATACATATGTTTTAGATGTGTGTATTACCTATATTAGAGATGTGTATACTGCATTATTTATATGAGATAGCCAATTGCGCATAGATTTGAGATATGTGTTAGAGTTATTGTGGTTATTTTATGAGAAGTACCTCAGGGTTTGAGAACTTTGTATATTTTGTGACTTCTATTGAAATAGATTAACCTATTATAGTTAACTATAAAGATTAAATAATGATGTTGTAAGACTTTAATCACATAGTTTATACATGGGTTCGGTATTTAGAACCACAAGATATTTTAGGTTATTGGGTTGGGTAACTAATAACTTAAAATATGTAAAACACGCGATGAAGTTGGGTAGTTATAATGTGGCCCATATTTATTTATAATCCTATTCTACATAGGATTGTTGTTTACGTTTTCTTTTAAAAACTCTTTTTAATGGTTGTTGTTGTGGTAGTTTCTATCAACACAGTTTTATTGGAGCGTCATATCTAGTGGCATCCCATTTCTTACTCCTTGTATTATAGGATTCGAGAAAGTGTAGCTCATCCTATTATTGTACTCTTTTGTTTTTGTAAGGTTGTTCATGTATATTCATTTTTAAAGTTGGATGCTTATAAAGAGATATTTTATGTTCTGAAGATATCTTATGTTGTATTGGTAGTGATTGGTATCAGAGTTGGTTTTCAGTTGATTTTGTATCCCTTTATCATCTAGTTTTAATTACTTCTTATGATGAGAATGTTAGGAAAAAAAATTGATTCCCTTGATTTTTATATTAGACTTGATCAATGTTGTTATGGATTTCATGGGGTGTCACATTTTGTATCAGATCATTCCAGGTTCTCGTGTCATAGGGATCTTGAGTGAATCAGTCCATTTTTCGCATTGCAATCTTTGATTACATTAGCGTTTAGTGTTTTTATTCTCTATAATGACGACCGTTTAGGAGGTTTTGCACTATTATTTAATGATCAATGACTCATATAGACCAATTGTATTGGGAGGGTTCCTTATTTAGATTTTGAAAGAGTTGGCGCTTGCGTTCAAATGATCAAATTATATTTAAAACACCTTTTAACCCAAATTAACCCTAAACATGCAACTAGGTGTGATTGAAACAATATGAAATCATGCAAGAATTATTCAATACACAAAGTTTAAGGAAAAATCCCCCACAGGGGCAAAACCATTTGTATATCACTATAATTTGTAAGAGAAACGGCTTACAATCGGATTACACTGAAATACAAGTTTTTGACTAAGAATTACCCTCAGGTATCGGATTCTGTAGTCGCGGCTGGAATTATCCCTTTCCAGTAGGGCTGCAATGAAGAGGAAGAAATGGTCCACTTCACAAGGGTTGAACAACAGCAATGGTGTTCTTGGGTTACCAAACTTGATTCACATAGATATGGAAGATGTGGGAATCTAAAAACCTAGAATCATAGGACTCAATAGGTGAAGACATTAGGGTGGATATGCTCTGAAAAACGTGGGAAAGTCTTCTCGAAACCAACTACTGATCATGGTTTAAATAAGGAGTCAAAACCCTAAAAAATCTGCTACACGATCTGGCAGAGTTTATCCAGGGCGGACCGGTCCGGGCCTTAGGCTGATCGGTCCAATAGCGGACCGGTTCTTTTAATTTGAAGCTGATTCGGTTTGCATTCGGTTCGGGGCTCACTGGCTTCAAAGTGCACGACGGATCAGTCCGGGGCAGTCCGGTCCAGATCTCATCGGATCGGTTCTTTTTATATACAGGCGGATCGGTCCGGGGTAGTCAGAAGCGGATCGGTTCGTTTTAATTTCAGGCGGACCGGTCCGGCTGACTGGATTTCTGAATTCTTCCTTTCTTTTGATCTTCGGATTCTGTTGATGATGAATGGACTTTGAATCTTTGCAACGGTGTTACGGCTAATGACATATACAAGTATGTTGGACAAAAATGTCCTTACGAATCTCCCCCTATGTCTATGCCGGAACAAACATAAAAAATCCGAATTATCTATAATCAAAATGCCTATACAAATCTACCCTTCCATGAACCCAAAAACTGAAAGTGGTACAAATGACTAAGGCTGCATCGTTTGTTCTTCGAATCTTCAGAAATCTCACCGCTTTTCTCATCAGGGTGTGCAACATGGGATTATCAAAAGATGTACCTACACACATGAGACAAAGCAAATACCAAGTGACGTATCGAGTTTGAAATGAGATAAACATAAGCATATATATCAATTTAAGATGATATTCTCAGAATTTCAAAACTCCCCCATAATCAGATAATTCATTCTCCCCCTTTTTATGATGTCCCCAAATAGACAAATGAGAGAAATAAATCAAGCAATCAAGTACCGGGGTGACACAAGGCATAAAATCACACTATGAATGAACATAAAACAACCAAGTCGGTGATAGCGTAAATGAATGGGTGTGATCACAAATTCGATAGGAAAATCAATGCATACAAACATGACATATGTGCACGATGAATATTGGATATTCCTAACGACTGAACTCAAATGCTTCCTTTGGTGTAAAAGAAATGCAATATATGACATTGACTAAATCAAATCAACAAATCAAAGCTCAAAGTGATTTCTACACCACTAACGTCCAAAATGTTTTTCATGCTTTTTCAGGACTGTCAAGGAAGTACAAACCCGTTTTCATTCTCCAACCAAACTCCCTCAGATTTATATTTTGAATAGAGGTATACTAAATTCTCAAACTTTGGAGAATTGATGGTGAAACCTAAATGGCCCATATTTGGCATGAATTGCTTTTTATTGCCTTATCAATTTTTTTTTCGGGCTCTTTTAACCTCTTAGGACCTCGGATATTAAAATTCCTCCATTTTTTAGGTCCTTTATAACGGTGGCTTTTGCGCAAAGGATAAGAATCAACTTTCGCAGCCCCTCCCCGTTATGAAAATATACACACAGTCTCACCAAAACGGTTTTGACATGCAATCCAATCTTGTCAAGTTTTATCGCATATTGTACATTGTATTGACAGAATTGAGACAGAAACACTCAAGCCAATATGTGATAGACAAGTGCAATAGACAAATATAGCCGTGCATGTGTGCAATAAAGGATATAGGAGTCAAGCATGTAGGAAATATCACTAATTACATCTCAAGGACTCCAATCAATGTTAAGCACATGGATGATATGATGTAGCCTCTCAAATCTCTATAAAACAGTCACATGGATAAATGGAATGAAGTTGTGACTTGGCTATCTTAAATGCTCATCCATAAAAGGCGAATCTCTTTTTGAATTTTTTTAAAAATTTTATCAAAATAAAATCTTTTTGTATTTTTCAAAAATTTTCCAAAACAAAAATATATACAAAAATGATACATACTTGCAATAGGCAAACAATGACATCATGCAAATCACCCTATGCTAGTAAACAAGTCAAACCTCAATCATTAGGTGCGGAGGGGTTTTCCAAAGGTGGTGACAACTTATGAAAAACCTCCATCAGTTCTTGTGAAGTTTTGACTAAAAACTTAACTTGCTATCCTAAATGTGCAAACTCTCTCATGTAGTCTCCGGGAGCATGTAAAGTATAATGTGTGGGTGCATGTGTGCCAGAAATACGTGTAGAAGCAAAACGTGACACATACCCCAACTTAAAGAAAAATTCCCTAAGGTGTCCTCTCCTCTTGCAATGTGAGCAAACATAAATAGGCCTAGGAACACCTCTCTCAAAAACTCTAGGACGCACTTTCCTAATAGGAATGGGATGCCTAGGTGGGTTAGGGTGAGACACATGTGAAACTGTCACTAAAGTGGGAACCGGCTCGGGTGCTAATTGGGAAGAAGAAGCACCGTCATGACTTATTCCTAACTTCTCACCTTTACCCTTAAGAACCACCTTTTCAACCTTCTTAGGTGCGTTCTCAAACTTGACTTTGACCACCCTGGACACGTTCGAGATCACTCTCGAGTTGGGATACACGTGTCGTCAGACTAGACACCGTGTTGGTCAAATCAAACTTCTCCTTTCTCAAAACCTCTTTTTCTCTCTCCAAACTTAAAACTCGACGACCTAAATCTCGATTATACTTCTTTGTTTTCAAGGTCTCGGTGTACAAATCTCTAAAAGATTTTTGGAGCTCACTTTCAGCTCCACTTTCACTCTCACTTTCTCCCTCACTTGAAGCGCTCAAACCATCACTATCACATTCGTGTGCACTATTGTGGGACAAGGTGGGTGTGCTCACACGACTAGAAAAAGCTACAAACTTCTCACCACTAGTCTCATCACCTTCACCTTCACTACTATCACTAAGTGTGGTGGGCATAGCTACTTTCTTTCCTTTCTTTCTAAGCCACGTATGACACTCAAACGACTTATGTCCCTTACCCCCACATTCAAAACAAGTGACGTTCTCAAAATCTTCCTCACACTCCTCATCCGATTTATTCTCTTTTTCCCTCTCACCACTTTCTTTGGCCTTTCCTTTCCTTTTATTTTTCTCAAAAAAATTCTTTTTATTGGAAGAACTATTTTTGTTCATGTTGAGAAATTTTTTAAAATTTTTCGCAAACAAGGCCATATCATTAAAATCAAAATCTCCCTCAGAATCTGACTCACAAACGGTTTCTTTCTTTTTCTTAAAATGAGTCTTTAAAGCAATGCCTTTATCCTTAGCCTTAATGGTTTTGGGAAACATGTCAATCTCATAGGTTTGAAGATCTCCTACAAATTCTTCCAACTTAAGTGATTTCAAATTTCCCAAAGAGTTCAAAATAGTGACTTTAGGAATAAAGCGTTTTGGGAGAGATCTCAAAATCTTTTTAACGACACGCGTGTTATCAATCACTTCATCCAAATTAAAACATGTGTTAACAATGTCCGACAATCGTGCATAAAAATCATCAAAGCAATCGGACTCAGACATGGTGATAGTCTCAAATTGGGTGGCCAAATTTTGTAATTTTGACTCTTTAACCGCGTTCGTACCCTCATGTGTCAATTGCAAAATACCCCAAGCCTCTTTAGATGTGGTGCACGTCATAATTCGGCGAAACTCATCGGGAGAGACAGCTCCAGAAATAGCACTCATACCACGGGAATTAAAATTGGACAATTTATAATCATCTTCAGTCCAGGCTGACACGGGTTTTAAAGTGGTGATGTTATTAACAGTGACCGTGGGAGGAGTCCAACCATTTTCGCAAAGCAACCAAACAAGCTCGTCAATAGATTTTAAAATCGATTTCATACGAGCTTTCCAGTAGGCATAATTAGACCCGTCAAAAATAGGCATCTGATTATAATATGACTTCTCCATTTGAACACACACTTTTTCAAAAATCAATTTTTTCAGAAAATTGATATCTTAGAAAAAATTTTGCGGAAAAAGGAATACGCGATAAATTTGCGCAACCTGCTCTGATACCAATTTGAAAGAGTTGGCGCTTGCGTTCAAATGATCAAATTATATTTAAAACACCTTTTAACCCAAATTAACCCTAAACATGCAACTAGGTGTGATTGATACAATATGAAATCATGCAAGAATTATTCAACACACAAAGTTTAAGGAAAAATCCCCCACAGGGGCAAAACCATTTGTATATCACTATAATTTGTAAGAGAAACGGCTTACAATCGGATTACACTGAAATACAAGTTTTTGACTAAGAATTACCCTCAGGTATCGGATTCTGTAGTCGCGGCTGGAATTATCCCTTTCCAGTAGGGCTGCAATGAAGAGGAAGAAACGGTCCACTTCACAAGGGTTGAACAACAGCAATGGTGTTCTTGGGTTACCAAACTTGATTCACATAGATATGGAAGATGTGTGAATCTAAAAAACTAGAATCATAGGACTCAATAGGTGAAGACTTTAGGGTGGACTGAAAAACGTGGGAAAGTCTTCTCGAAACCAACTACTGATCGTGGTTTAAATACGGAGTCAAAACCCTAAAAAATCTGCTACACGATCTGGCAGAGTTTATCCAGGGCGGACCGGTCCGGGCCTTAGGCGGATCGGTCCAATAGCGGACCGGTTCTTTTAATTTGAAGCTGATTTGGTTTGCATTCGGTTCGGGGCTCACTGGCTTCAAAGTGCACGGCGGATCAGTCCGGGGCAGTCCGGTCCGGATCTCATCGGATCAGTTCTTTTTATATAAAGGCGGATCGGTCCGGGGTAGTCAGAAGCGGATCGGTTCGTTTTAATTTCAGGCGGACCGGTCCGGCTGACTGGATTTCTGAATTCTTCCTTTCTTTTGATCTTCGGATTCCGTTGATGATGAATGGACTTTGAATCTTTGCAACGGTGTTACGGCTAATGACATATACAAGTATGTTGGACAAAAATGTCCTTACAAATTTTTTTGTAAGAAATCCCACGCATAAGGTAGGCTTCAGTTGGGAGATAAGTTTTTTTGAACGTGAGAACTTTAGCTAGTGCTTAATGTATTTTTAAGGGGAATTATTTTCACTCACCATCCTTAACTACATTTGAAATGAGTTTTCGAAGACCTTGTCTGTGCAACCATGGGATGGACAATAAGAGGAAGAGTGTAACTATCTTTCTCTTTCTACACCGGAAGAGATTAATACAAAAGAGAAGAAGGATGTTCACATTATCAGTTATAGTGTAAAAGAGACCGTTGGCATTGTCACAAACCTTATATGAAAGGTTTAACAAGTGTTATTAGGTAAACCTCTCTTCACCACTTGTGCTCAGGTGGTTGAAGTTACCCTCCTACACTAATACGAGTATTTTAAGTATTATAGGGATAACATCCCTAAGATTGGGAAAACCGAGGAAAAAGTAGGCCCAATAGAGATGATGTAGCATGGACCCGAGTAGGGGGATATCACCAGTATAAGGAATCGTATAAGGGGAGCTGGCCCCAAGAGGTTTCCAGGAATAGACAATATGATCTCTTTTAGGCAGTAGGGCTAAGGGAATTATGACTAGTGGAGCCATGACCTTTAAAAGTAGGGAAAATAATGAAAATGCTAAAGAAATAACCAAAGAAGAAAGGTCAGCAGGGCCTCCAGTGGGGCCTCGATTTTGATATATCCTTTAAAGGAAGATATTATGCTCGTGGCAAGTGAGGCCACCTGGTTATTAGATTCTTTAGTGATAACCAAATTTTTTGGGTACATTCGGGGGATCGTTATGGGTACATTCATGGATAGCATACATGATTCTAGCTTGGACATCGAGGATTTATAATTCTTTACTAGTAGTGTGTTTACTATGATTATGAGTTATATGGATTCCATTTGAGCTTTATGTTTTTGTGGTTACCTCCACCCGGGAGAAAATTACTTTATATCGTCATTTTAAAGATGTGAAAGTTTGTTTGGCCGACTTGGTTTCAATCGCTTTGTTGACTTTTAGATGAGATATCATCATGTAATTAATGAGCTTGTGTGCATAACTATGTTTTAAGTTTATACCGGCTAGCGAGTGTAGGCCTTCATATGCCATTTTAGATTGTGTTTTTCTTAAGGTTGTCATGCTAAAGCTCTCGAGAGGGTTTGGCACACTTATTTATGTATAAATGTGAGTACATTAGAGGGGATTACATCCGCACAGAGGTGTCACCGATAGTATGGGGTTCCTCTAATTTTATACAGATATGTGTTGAGTTATCACCTACGCGAGAGATAAATTCTTCCTCAGAGAATGACACTAGCTTTGTGTGAGCTGTTAGGGAATTTTATAGGATTGATTTCTCCAAGGATAGTAGCGGTGTCATGGGAGTTGGCATCATATCTTTTGATCCAGTAGGGTATTCATGAATGATGTTACCTTAAAGAAGCTCCAAAAGAGGGGTGGTCCACTAAGCGACGTGTGAATCACCAAGAGATGTATAAGATCAAGATATGGGATGAGTGTTTGTGTCGGATCAGTTAAGGAGAGTGTTTCCTCCTGAAAACTTAAATAAGAGAGAGTTATATTTATTGGTGAGATCGGGAGGGGGATATTCTGAAGGCATCTTTCTAGCACAATATGGAACAGGCGCTTCATTCATAGATTTTGATCGTGCAAATGGGTAGTTCGCTGTGATTGCAATGATATTTTAGTGGAGAGGGAATGGTGTGGTAGTGGTGTTCTCTACACACAAATTTTTAATTAGAGGTGGTTTGTACCAAGATTGAAATTTACCAAAAGTAAGATATACAAATAGTAATTGGAATAGACTCATTTCTCCGTTCGATGAGCGAAAAGGGTTACATTTCTCGAGAAATTTTTTGTTTTATTTTTGTTACCAGCCGGGGGTCCTAACTACGAAGGGTAACATTGGCCAAGGAACGTGTTTGATGACTCACTTTAAATTCTTGATATGATTAGAAGTACAGGAGTATAAGATGTTATTCATTTAATTGTGATAAAGTCTCGGGGTCCCCCAGGAGGACATGTGACCAAATGTGGCCACTAGAGTTGATTGGCCATGTTGATTTGAGATATCAATTAGGAAGCTATTAGTGTGTGGGTATTTGGGAATACCTTGGAGGATATGGTGTCCCTATTCGAGAGTGTGAACTTTGGCAAAATAAGCTAAGGAAATTGAGAACGAGCGAAGGCGTAGTGTGGGAATTATGGAATTGGGGTTCCAATGGGGAGTATGCCACATGATGGGAAGTTCTTATATAATTACTAGATAGGGAGAGGTTGGTGTAGTTTGATCTCACCTTATCATCGTTAGTGTGAAGGATGTTTTCGGGTACAAGATGGAGAGAGTTTCTGGGGACCAGTTGGTGTTCAATGGTTAGGCTAGTTTTTTTAGAGAATAGCCGAACGCGATTTATGACGAAAGAGACCTACGTGTGTGTTAGGTCATGGAATATATATTCATTTATAGTAGTGGGAGGACGCTATAGGTGAGACATTCTTATATTTCTGATTAGGAATATAATGAATTCAAAATTTTAGGACAAAATACTTTATTTAGGGGGGGGGGGGGAGAGAATGGAATACCCTGTATTTTTATGCAGATTATTTAATTAATTAAATTGTGGAAATTAATTATGTGTTCTTATTATGACTAGAGATGTCATAATTTATATTGTTACATGTTATTTAAGTTAGAGTTGAATTTGAATTTACAACACGATGATTAATTAATTGAATTAATTAATATTCGGACTAGTATTGGGATGTTATTAAATAACTGAGTCGTTAGTTATTTTTTGTGTATATTTGGTAATTGGATTTTGGGACTCGTAGAAAGTACATTTATAGTTTAAAACGATGGTTTAAAGGCCTATGTTCTTAGTATAAGGATCGAACAAGATTTTAAGTCACTTGGAGTTATTTTTAGGCTCTTTTAGGTAAAGCGCATTTGGGGCCTAAAACTAATTTTCGGATTAAAGGGTTTTAAGAGGTCATTAGGGATCTCAGTTTATCACAAACACAACGAGCAAGTACTATAGGGGCTATAGATAGAAGGCACCTTGAGGAAAGGAGGATTTTGGGGATTTAAGAATTGATTTCTCAATCAGTCCATAAGGCAAGTTTTGTATAAAATGTGATTATGATTATGTGTGGGTTAATATTGAATATATTCATGGAAACTCTAAATCATATTATGTAAATTGGAATTTTGATAATTAATTAGTTAAAATCATAATTAACCTAATCTAGATGTTAATTAGGTTGATATATCATTCATAATGATTATTTTTCTTAAACTTGGATTAAAACAAATAGATGAGGATTTGATTGAATTTTATATTGTTAATTAAATAAAAACCCTTTGTTTACTTGAATCAATCATTAAAATTGGTAGAATTGGATAGATCATGGTTCGTGGATAGAAATTGGGTTTTCTTGTAAACCTTATGATTACTTTGGGGTTTGATGATCGAAATGGATTATGATTGTTATTTTGATGTGGTTTTATCATTTGGATGCTGATTGGGTGCTTAGAGGAAGGTTGTTTATTCATTAATTTAGGATGAAGAGAGAAAACTGGGGGTTAAAGATGAAGAATCCCAAAACAAAGGAGAAATGGGGTTGTTTTGAGTAGATAGATCGACTGACAAGGGCAGGAAGGGCCAAGGTTGGGCTTTCGGTTTTTGATTTGTATTTTTGGATTTTCAAGCTTGGGGTTGGCATTGGTCTTTATTAGCTTATGGAATAGACTTAGAAACTAATAATTTCAGGTGCTGTAAATTAGCTTTGGGGTTAGTTGATTATTGTGAATTCGTTTATTTAAAGGGGATAAATTGAGGATTGGACATTTAATTATAGACTCGAGTGTAGGATGAGTGGTAATCGGGAAGCTTAGAGGATCGGGGATTGTTGGCTAGAATTTTTAGAGTTGTTGATATTGACTGGTGGGGTATTTATCCTTTGGGTGAGTTTAGGAATTTGGCTAAAAATTCCTAGAGGAGTCTAGTTATCATAGCCGATGGTTTTATATAAAATATATATGGATTAATACCTAGACACAATTCCTTGGGAGATAAGATTAGGACTCATTGAGATTGAATATAGTTGATATATGTATTTTAGTGTATGGTAGGGTAAGACTATGCCTAGATTTAAGAATTCATGATCTTATGGTCAATATATTATGGGAAAAGTACAAGGTTATAGTTGTATTATACCTTTTTATGATGACTATGACAATATGAATCGGTAATGTTGGGGTTAGTATGCATATGTGATTTGCTTTAACCCATTACTGAGGGTTATGTATGTGTTGGCTTTAACCTGTTAGTGAGGGTTGTGATTACTTGCATGTTTTATGTGCAATCCAAATCATGTGTGAGTTATCATTGGAAATCATACTAGGAGGGATTCCATAATGGATCACATGCGACGTGGACTGCGCTGGTGCTTGGTGAGTAGATGGTATCTTCCTTGGTAATATTTTACCCCTCATCCACATGTCTATATAGCCGCGAACATGATGGTCTTCGGGGGAATTTTTTATAACTCTTGGGTATTGTAGGTTTTATGAGTGATGGGTAGATGTTGTAATTTATCCCTTTCCATAATGAGGACTTAGGTTTAGGGCAACGTAAAACTATTCTACTGACTGCGAGAGATCCACAAATGTAATAAGTGTAGGCCTTCGTTTTGTGTGTGCGTGCGAGTAGCCTATTTATTTGTATATGTCGGGGAACGTACCTTAGTATGGATGTTATACGTGAGTAGAGTCTTTCTCCTACCATTTGTGATTAATATGTAGTGGTACCACAGATAGTTGTACCAGTTTATATGCTATACTAGAGATGTATATGACTTATGGAATGGATGCCCACCTATACACATATGATTTAGATGTGTGTATTTCCTATACTTGAGATGTGCATATTACATTATTGGTATGAGATAGCCAAATATTTATAGATTTGAAATATCAGCATGTTAATGGTATCATGGTTATTTTTTGAGAAATAGGGTTTTAGACCTTAATACATTATATGACTTCTATTAAAAGAGATTAACCTATTATAGTTAACGGTAAGATTAAAGAATGATGTTTTAAGACTTTAATCACATGTGTTACATATGGGTTAGGGATTTAGAACCGCGTGATGTTTTAGGTTAGTGGGGTGGATAACTAATAAATTAAAATATGTTAATACACTAGAGGAAGTTTTATAGTTATGATGTGGTCCATAGTCAATTATAATCCTATTCTACATAGGTTTCCATTTACGTTTTCTTTAAAAAAATTGTTTTTATAGGTTCTTGTTGTGGTAGTTTCTATGTAAGTGGGTTCATTCGAGGAGTATCTCAAACGACGTACTATTTCTTACTCATAGGATTGTTTGAGTCAAGCAAATGTACCTCATCATATTGTTATACTTTAATTTTCAGTTAGGTTATTCACCTATATTAATTTTTAAAGTTCGATATTTGTATAGAGATATTTTATGCACCAGAGATGGCTTATATTATATCGGCAATGATTGGTATCAGAGTTAGTTTTGTGTTGATTTAGTATTTTTTTTATCTTATCATTTTTTCACTTGGTTTATATTATTTCTTATGCTGAGAATGTTACAAAAAAAATTGATTCTCGTGATTTTTTGTAATACCCTGAATTTTTGGTATTTGAAATTAATTAATTTGGTAATTAATTTGCTTTATTTTAAATTACACGAGAGAAGTAATTTAAGTGAACTGAATGATAATATGTTTATTAAATATGAATTGAGAGAGAGAGAGAATGATTAATATTATGAATTTAATTTACTAAGTCGATAATAAATAATTTATGAGAATTACTACGCATAATAGCGAGAAATATTGGCGTAATTTGATTTTACCTCAATGGGGGTCGCCTGTAGACTAATTGATGTCGAGATAGTAAAATTGTGAAAAGTGACTCGGATGATGATTTCGAGGTCACAAATGATTTCGAAAGCGTTAAAATAGTCGGGATAGGATACCCGAGGGTATTACTTGGATTCCGAGCATTTTACGACTAAACCGGGATCGTATAAGGGTATTTTAGTCTTTCAATAGCCTAGGGTAGAGGGAGCTACGAATTTCCCAACCTTATATCAGATGTTAGATAGAAGGGACTAGGGTTAAGAGTGTTGAAAACAAAGGGAGACCATTAGAGAAGAAAAGGATAGAATTTTTAGTGATTTTGAAGAGTCCTTGAAGAATTAAAGTGTGTTCTTGCATCATAATCAAGCTTAGAGCAAGGATTGGAAGAGGAGACCATCAATCAATCTTCCCAACCATGAAATCCGACCCTACTGATCAAAGGCAAGTAATATATACAAGCTATTTGAAGTTATAATACCCATGTGACTAGGGTTTCAATTATATTTTAATTAAATTGATATTATTGGAAGAAAAATATTGATTTTTATACATGTTATGGCTAGGAATTTCATGTAGAATGATTTAATATCCGTAGAGGATTAGAAATCAAAAGATATGTGATTATCACCACGGATTAAATCTGAGTTTTTGAATGAATATGTGGGAAGAACACAAAACTAGGTTTTTTTATGATTAATGAGTTTGATTCGTTCTTGACTACATATCGTGAGGATTTAATGTGTTTAGAACGTTAGAAATCAGTCTAATACATGTAGAAAAGGTTTAGAATAGTCGGTTTCAAATTTGGTGAAGAAATAAGTAAGACACATATGTGATAATGGTGAAAACACATGAAAAACGAACTGATAAGACAACCTAGTACAAACCGAATCGATTCGGCCCAAAACTAAATCGATTCGACAGGGTAAATCAATTCGGTATTTGGGCGAATCGATTCAGTCTTGCCAAATTTGCCTACTGTTCTTATTTAAGCCTCGAAACTTTGTATAAATAATCGGGTGACCTTTGGGGCCTCTTTAGATCATTATGTGGGACTTATGGGATTACATTAGGACCTTAATAAGGGCACGTGGTAGTCTTTTAGAGAGAGTCAAGGATAGAATTATGCGGGCTTAAATTGGGATGTAATTAATTCGAGAGAATGAGAATAAAATTACGGGAAAGCGTGAGTGAGATTATTGTATAGACCAGTAGAGTAAGGAAGACTTAGATACTGAAATAAAATCAGGGGTAACTAGGGCCCTTAGAGTAGATAATGATACTCCATTAAATGCGATGGTGAGAATAATCGTAAATTGAAAGTATGGTGAGTATTCGAATGGTATATACTACGTACGAAGTGTGGTAATTGGGTTGTGTTAATAACTACTAAATATATATATATATATATATATGTATGTTGTGTGTGTACCTATTATATGATTGATGATATATGTTAACATACCTACGCTACTTGCTATCACGGAGGTTCCCGCGCAGTGGGCGATCCCACCTTGTCGATTCCAGGGAGGTATGGATTTGTGCCCCAGAACATAGAACTTAGGGCGGCTCACTATGTGTCGTGTATTAGTGTGATCAGTGTGTCGTTTATGTACATTAGGTATGTGTGTTGCCCAAAGGCTTAGAACTATATTCGCATCCATTACTTGCTATTTGATTTTGGGTTCGAGGTTACATGCCGAACCAATAGTCCCAATGTAGTACGAGAGATACTATGACTAATATCAGAGTATGCCTGTATTTCACGGTGGTCATTTTGAGGGACGCTGTATATATATTAGTGAGATAAATATGTATATACCAATGTAATATTCTACTTACGTGTGACAGTAAACAGTTAGATGGGTATATTTAAAGAATGAATTAAGTAGTGAAACTTAATTAATTGATTAATGAGATGTAATTGAAATGTTAATTTTAATTCTTATAATGTATGGGAAATATTAACTAACGGGTACAGTACTGTTTGGGTGGTACGGGAATAGAGACATGTTCATAATTGGTTAAATGCTTAAGTCTAGTTAGCCGGGGTAGAATAGCTAGGTGGTATAAGTAGAGACGTTAGGCGTGCACAATAGTTGAGAGGTGGGGAGACTCAAGAGAGTGTATGTGATCCTAACACGTGTAGTCAATAACTAATATTAAATTGTGATAAATAGTTGCTAAATATTTTCAAAATATTTTGGGTTCTAACCCTTGCTATAAAACCTTTTCAAAACCTTTTAGGTGTCCAGCCACAAGGATGCCAGACTTGATGATTCATTATAGGGACGTGTAACTATGGCACTGTGGAGGCTTGCAGAGTTTTGATTAGACGCTTCTATCTTTCATTTCTAGTGTAGGAGTGACACCCCACCTAATTAAATACCGGGTGATCAGTCATTTATTAAATTAAATCAAAGTATCTGGTTTGTTCATTCTTGGCATCATTGCCGAAAAATAATTTTTCTTTATCAATCACCTAATAAATAATTAATCTAAGTATTAAAACATTTCATTTTAGATATTAAGTCCTATTGGTATGCTTTAATGTACGAAACCATTTTCATGAACACGAATAATATTAAAAACCAAACCATCCAAATGAAAGAAACATGCTAGATAAATCAATCCAAATAAAACATCCCAAGTTGCGGGATAATGTAATAATCAAAAAAATCCCTACTAAAACAGAATACTGAAATAAATCAAGAGTATAAATCTCTCTGAACAAGATGAAAACTAGAAATGGGTGGCACATGCCCTATCTAATGATGACTAAATAGAAGACTGAGAAGACAAGGATGAAGTCGTCTACTGTAAGGACCTGCAACTCCCACATTAACTGCAGTACGTCAACAGTCCAAAGATCTAAGCCTGACGCCCCTGTGGCTGGACACCTGTCATATATATATATATATATATATATATATATATATATACATATATACAAGAGAAGGAAGATATGACAAGAAACGGGTCAGAGCCCGAGTGTAAAACAGCTTTAAAATAATTTAACAAGTATTTAAAATGCTTACCAGTTGATATTACATACATGTTAGTACCACGACACTCACTTGGAAATTCTCACCCCTCAACTAGTGTGCACGCCTAACGTACTAATGAACTGATCTTGATAAAGCTAACCCAATTCACTAGTCTAACCTAATACACTAGTCTAATTCAATTTTCCTTTACCAAATTCTGTTTCAAGTAAACGCATGATTACAGTTTATATCAGATAACCTTTTCTTATAAATATTTTAGGCCAGTTATATTCGTCACAATACAGACTTAAGTTTGCAACCACTTATTTAATTTACTATGAATTATTCAATTCGTATCTACTTACAAGCATAGTAGATTAATCGCATGTATATATATATATATATATTTATCACACATAATATATATACTAATAGGGCACCCCACATAAATCTATGGTGCCAGCATAATCTGCTATCAAGTCCCCGTATCTCTTAAACAAAGGGAAATACTAGTTCGGAATCACTCTCGAACTGTATTAACACAAAACATACATATTGAAGGCGAAGCATAGTTCTCAGTCACTAAGAGGTCAACACATACCCTCACGTCTCTTAGGACCATCTGACTATCATTCTTAGATAGCCTGTATCTGGGATCTTATGTTCTAGGGTACATGTCAATATCCCCCATAAAGTTCCAATCGAGATAAGACTATCCCGGCGCGGAAACCTCTATGATAGCAAGTAGCGCGGATATGATTACACACACATACATACATATATATATACATATATATATATATATATATATATATATATATACATGCACCCATATATATTCTCATTATTCATCTAGGTACGCCCATGACCCATAATATATTCGAACTAAGCGTGGCACATAATGCCCGAGTTCTACGTATAATTAAATCATTCTTTTATTTTCTCAATTATTGCAAGTCCTTAAGTACTTCTCGACTCTCGAAGTGTATCCTCTTGATAAATATAAAATCAGTAGCTGTACACTCACTACCCTACTGGACTAAGTCCTTTTCAATTGTAACAAGACCTAATTTTGCACACGTATGATTTCCAATATAATTTATACCCCCAAAATCCTACGGTTAAATTTTATATAAAGTCATATTACCCGGACCCTACTTATACCCTACTGTTCCTTCCCAAGTCCCATTATGATATTTAAATTAATTCCAAAGGTCCTTACACATTGGGATTGAATTAACATTTAAAAGGAGAAAAAATTTCCATTTCCAGGAGGAGTCAATCGATCGATGAAGAGGGGTCGATCGATCGACATTCTTGAGTCGATCGATCGATCGAGAAGTTCTTGGCCCAGATTTTATAATTCTTTACCTATGGGTTTCCTTAATATAAATCCTCAAAACCTCTATTAATTCGTCCCAAACTCCCAAACAATTAAACCAACAGTTGTATCATCCTACAAACATGATTTCTAAGTAAAACATATACGAATTTATCAAAGGCCATCAATAAAAGGGTTAATTCAAATTAATACATCAAGAACCCTATTTATCCTTATGATCAATATATTCCTAATTCTTCCAGAATTTTACCTCTACTGGACATCAATTTCATGGTTAATCATCTACATATAACAATAGGGTTGTCCTAACATGAAATCTATTCAGAATTTCAATATGAATCTCCCAAATATCTTTTATCTTTTATGAAAACATGAAATTATCATCTCCTACACTAGCATGGATGTGACAAACAGCAAGTTAGATACTTGCCTGGAAATCGAAGGTCTGATCCAACATATTAGAGTGGTTTAGGAATGATCCCCTTCTTTTGATCTACGTGTTGGTGGTGGAATTGGTGAGAATGGTGTAGGGTTGGTGTCTCTCCTCCTTGGAAGCCTTATGTCTTCTCTCTTCCTTAGCCTCTCTGCAACTCTAATGTTTTCTAACCTTCAAAGACTCTAACTCCCATCAGATATAACCCTTTAATTTTCGTCCACAATTAAGGCTTAAAATTAGAAATTACCAAAATTCCCTCCTGGGTTACCGGTTAGGCCTAAAATCGTCCTGGGACCCAAACTAAACCCCCGAGTACACTTTTCTGACTATCTCGACCCTTTCGGACACATTAGTGCACTCAAAATGATCATATAGTCGACTTAGAATTAATTTACTTTTTATCCCATTAATTTAGTCCTGACACGACACATGCGCGTCTCGACTTAATTTCTGTAATTGCCGTATTATTCACTCGCGACAATTTTAATAACTTCAATCTCATATATTACTTTACTCATTAAGTAATATTCAACATAATTCTTACCAATTAATTACTAACTCTCGTCACGCTAGTAAATATCTATTTGAAATCCGGATTAATAATTAAATTAATTTATCCCAATTTAATTTAATTAATCCCATAATTAAATGCCATAAAAATACGGGGTATTACAAGGAGTTTATTTTAGTACTTCAGCCTGGGCATGTTTCCCCGTTTAGACTTTACTTATTCAGCTATTCGGTTCAGGCTTGTATTCAAACTAATTCTTATTAGTTGGATTTATTATTTGGTTTGGGATTTTAGTCGATGGTTTATTCAGCAAGACTTTAGTTATTTACTTACTTGAGATTTTGGACTCTAGCATTGGGTGAATGTTTAATTCAATTTTTCCTCATATTATCATTATCTATTTAACACAAGATAAAATTTGACACCGACTTAATAAGCTAATAGGTGATTATAATTAATTTGGTTTTCGATAGTGATGCTAAGAATGAACCAATTTGGAAATCCTATTTTAATTTAATAAATGACTGATCACCCCGTATTTAATTAGGAGGGGTTTCATAATTTTATATTAGACTTGATCAATCTAGTTATGGATATTATGGGGTGTCACACTAATCATATAATGATATAATGTACACTAAGCATTTTAAGAGCGTAAAATATGTTAATCATATGAATAAACATAGAATGAATTATATATTTAGTGAACAATTAAAGTGAAGTCTAGGCAAAGAGTAATAAGAGAATAATAGGACTAAGAACAATCGATTTTAACTACACATGGAGAGCTAATATGTCGCATCCGTGAATTCTATGTTTTAATAGTAAGTAAAGAGTACTGTAAATGTAACAAATAAATTAAAGGTAATGGAAATTAAAAGATTTTTAATAGGGTGATGCCTACCATTTTATTACATCGTTGAGTCTGAAACAAATGAAAATACATAATTATTGATACATACCATATATAAGGTAAAACTAGTAGAAAACATTCAGGAATCATAAGAGTTGATAAGTTGTGGTGTACATATTCCAGTGGGGACTACCATTCTTGTCTGCTACCACCCATACATACGTCACAAAAAATATTTTTTGAGATAATATAGAATAAAAGTCCAGATGTGTGGGAGGTATCTCATCTTCTTGAGGTTCATCATCCATCTGGAAGGAAAATAATTAAGCAAAGATTCCAAGTAGATAATTTTATTTCTATACAAGGTACGGGAGAAAATGTATTGTTAGAGAGTAATTGAATTTACTATTGATATCATAAAATTTGGAGGAAGACTGAAATATCATAGAACTATAAGGGGTATAGTGGCATTTAATGATATGTAAATGAATAATATAATTGAATGTAACCAGATAAGGGTTCAGACTATAACAAGATAACCCATACATTATCGGTTATTGGGCTTCAAATGTATAGACATACCATTACAATATCGTTCAAAGTATATACTTGGACAAGAAAATCTTAAAGTATTGGGGAATAATAATCATAATAAAGGCTTGGGACACTTAGCCAAAGTGGCACTCATACGTATGTATCAAATAAAAAAGTAGGCACTCAACATCTGAGTCCTATAGGCCAATTAGAACAGTTGTGGTATACCGGGGTCTAATCCCTAAATCGTAAGACATGATACTAGGGGTTTCACTAATAATGGTCATGAATTGCAGGGGACTATACAATTATTGTTGTAGGTTGCATGGCTATTCCATAATTAAGGGTAAATAAAAGAGTTCAGTGGCTTTTACTGAAGTCATAAACTGTAACGGTTTATCGATTTTAGGGATAACTTAAATATCAAGAGAATCACTATACATAATAAATATTAACTGCACAAACGATTTCATATTTGAATATGAGTTTAATATTATCACAGAGTAATATAACAATCAGTATTTGTGAAAGACATAAGCTCAATTTGTTAAATACTGAAATTAAAATCACCTACTTTGAATTTTCAAATTTCGAGTTTGTGTGTCTAATTCACTAGGGTTGACAGGATAGTCAGAAACCATGGAAAGTGTAAGTGTGTCATATAGGCCTAAAATAATGCTTATATGATATAGTAGGATACTACCTTGTACGAAGTTTATGTGTAAAAGTAACTTAAATGATATAATGTATAATTTTTAAAACTTTTTTGAATCCTTTTTTTCTTATTTATTTCTATTTTGATTTAAAAAAGAGACAAAATATCTTTATTTGAAATAAGGATTTTGTAAAAAAAAATGGGGATGTTTTGAAATACTTGGAAAATTGGTAAGGGATTTATGAGTAAATTTAAAACTTAAAAACTAGTTTTCTTGAGAAAATACTTTCCTGGGTCCAAACAGGGTGATGTAATATACCATTTTGTTTAGAATAAAATAAATAAGATTTTTGTAAAAAAATCATATTTTTTTATTGGAGACGGGCCCTCACGACTCAATCTAATATTTCACGCGCCTAGTTTGATTCTTGCCCGCTCGCTTGTAACCTAATCATCTTCAATCGTTGACCGTTAGACTTTAGGATTTTAAAACTTTAACCTTAAATTTGAGACATTTTAGGAATCCATTTGAGTTGGTTTCTGAATGAAAATTTCATATTTTTTTTAAGCGGAATCCAACCATATTTGTTTAAAGAATTTTGGTGGGCTAAATTGAGCTATTGAGTTTCTGTAAAAATGGCAAAAATTTGACGAAACATAAGTGACTAAAAGATATGACTCTTGTTTTGGAATTATAATGATTTTGTTCTATGTTGAAAATGTTGGAAACCAAGACTAGTTTGAGGGATTTTGGTAGAGTAAAACTCTTGAATTTGTTTTCTGAAAATTCCAGACCCAAAAACTTCGAGCTTCGATTTGAGGCATTAAAACCTGTTCTTGGTTCAATTAAACCTTTAACCCAGGTTCCTGAGAACCTAAGATCAACTTACCTCACTTTGAAAATAATACAAAGTCAAAGAAGAATAATCCACCATTCAAGCTCAAGCTTTAATGGAGTTTTCTGATTTTTGAGTTATTTCAGTGCATACAACCGTTAACTATTACATGTAAACACATAAATCCATTCCATATACATGCATAAATGTAACTAAATTGAAGAAATAAATACTCAAGCATAAAAGAATAGAAATGCAAAAACTCTCAAATTTTTACATTAAAAAAGCTCTAAGTTGAGATAAGTTTTTACTAAGGTGAGGAAGGGTACTTATAAGGTTCGTAGAGAGGAGTTGATTGGTGGTTTTGGAGGTGGAGATGGGGATGAAATGGCACAAGTTTCACCAATTCGTATGTGTATGGCAAATGTGTACCATGGTCACCCCACATGGTACAACCTATGTTGGTAGTCCAGTGGGTGCCATGGCATTAAGGGGAGACAGTAACTAATTTAGGTTTTAGCTTGGGTCCTTGGATAATTTTTGTATAGGTTTTAGGACTTTTAAGTCATTTTATGAACGCTTAGGGACTTATGTGAAATTATTCAAATCCAATGGATTGGTTCCTGATATTACTACCAAATATAAGTCATTTGATTAAACGTTGAGTGAAAGTTGGGGTTCAATTGATATAGGAAAGTGTAAGTTAACATGAATATTCTTTGAGGGGAATTTTGGTAATTTAGTAAATTCTAGGGTTTATTTGGAATTTTTCAGCTATTCAAAGGACTAAAGTCATGATTAGGGTAGATTTAGAGCGGGTTATTACATTATTTCCACCTTAAAAAAATTTCGGCCTCGTAATTACCTGGAAAAAGCGTGGGTATTGTTGTCGCATAATGTCTTATATTTCTCATGTTGCTTCTTTAGTTCCATGGTGTTTCTAAAGAACATTTACTAGTGGGATGGTTTTATGTTGGAGAAATTTTTCTTGTTGGTCGAGAATCTGAATTCGGATTATTTCAATTTTGTGGTTGGATTCAACTGTCATATCTTTCCAAGTAATGATGTAACTTAGGTCAGAGATGTATTTTCAAAATTGCGAAACATGAAACACATCATGGAGATTGGATAGTTCGGGAGGTAATTCTAGACGATATTCAACTGGTCCGATACCTTCGTTGATTATTTACTTGTAATTCTAGGGTCTTTTGGCGAGTGTCGACATACGCTTTTGTCGACTTTGGGATAAATGTAATTTTTCTCGAATAAGGAATATTTTTTGTGGTTTCTATGATGATCTCGAGTCCATGTGTGTGATTTTCTCATAATTCATTCCAGCATAAGGTGGAACGACAGGGTCGTCCATATAAGGCTTCATAAGGACTGGTCTGAATGTTGGTTTGATAACTGTTATTATAAGAGATTTTGATCAATGCAAGATGATATTCCATGAACCGAGAAAGTCTAATGTGCATGCTCATAACATTATTCCATAGTTTGAATTATGCGTTCAGATTGTTCGTCAGTTTGAGGATGAAAATCACTGCTTAGGTACATTTGGGTTCCTAAGGAGGTTTATGTAGCTTGACAAAATCTTCTGATAAATCTGGGGTATCAATTGGACACAAAGGGGCTCAATGAATTCTAACAATTTCCATGATGTAAAGATCACTTAGTCGTTCGAAGGAATCGGTGAATCGGGTTGATACAAATAGGCAAAAATTTCACGATCGATGATAAACCATATTGTATTGTATCCTAGAGAAGTTCAAGGCAATTAACTGAAAAAGTCTATGTTTATATGATCCCATTTCTATTTCGGGATGGGGAGTGGTTGGAGTAAACCACTGGGGTGTTTCTTTTTTATCTTTTCTTGTTGGGAAGTTATACACTTTACTACGAAGTGTACAATATCTTTCTTCATACTAGGCAGCCAATAATGTTTCTTGAGGGTTTGATACATCTTGGTGCTTCCAGGGTGAATCATGAATTTAGAATGGTGAGCTTCCTGCAGGATTTTTTTTCGTAGTGAGGCTATGAGAGGAACACATACTCGATTTTTGAATTTTAATCCACGCTCGGGTTCCAAAGTCCAATCTTTTTCGGGGAGGTTGTTTCTAAGTTTTTGCTTCTGGGAACGTAAAAATTCAACTTGGTCTTGCAGATCAATGATTCTTTTGTGTAAAATGGGTGCGAGTGATAATGTTTTGTAAAACAACTTGGGTCTTGGAGGAGTCTCATCATATATTGCAATCCCCATTGGTTTCTAAGAACACAACCATACTATGGAGGTTTCCCTGGCTTTGCGTCTTAAGTCATCAACGACTACATTACTTTTTTTGGGATGGTAATGTAAGTTGAATTTAAATCCTCTAAAAATTTTATCCACTATTTTTGTTGAAGGTTGAGATTCTTTTGTGTGAAGATGTACCTAAGACTCTTATGGTCTGAGAATACTTGAAATTCTTCTCCACAGAGATAATATCTCCAAATTTTTAGGGCAAAGACTGCTGCTTAATTCCAAGTCATGTACTGGATAATTATGCTCATGAATTTTCAATTGTCGTGATATGTACTTGATCACTTTCCCTTGTTGCATCAATACACAATAGAGTCCTTGTAATGAAGTGTCAATGTAAACATCGTAGCTACTATTATCGAAAGGAATGGTCAGAACGGGGCAATGGTTAATTTTTCTTTCAGGGTACAAAAGGCTTGTTCGCATTTGGAGGTCCATATAAATTGAACATCCTTGTGGGTCAACTTTATTATGGTAGGAAAATTCGAGAAAATTCTTCCATAAAACGTCAATAAAATCCAAAAAGTTCTAGAAACCTACATAGTTATGTAATGGTAGTAGGTTGAAGCCATTCAGCAATTGTTGTGGTTTTGGGTGGGTCCACTTGTATACCTACTTCCATGACTACATCTCCAAGGAACTTAACCTCTTTCATTAGAAAATTGTATTTACTCTATTTCGAGTAAAGCTAATGTTTACGAAGAGTTTTCAACACTATACGTAGGTGCTTCTCGTGTTTTGTCCTGTTCTTGGAATAAATTAATATGTCATCTATAAAGACAATCATAAATTGATCTAGGAAAGGGCGACAATGAGGTCCTTCTTGCATGGGTTGTGGCTTGGTTTGATGATGGGTAGGCTTATTTGATTTGGCCCTGACTATTCAGGGGAGTCCATGAAATCGGTGGGGCATTAGTTAATCCAAAAGACATGACTACAAATTTAAAATGGTTATATCATGTACGGTAAGTGGTTTGGGTTATGTCTTCTTACTTAACACGAAGATGATGGTACTAAGATCTCAAATCAATCTTTGAAAATATCTTTGACCCTCGCAACAAGTTAAATAAATCACCTATTCTGGGCAATGGATATTTTTTCTTGATGCTCATTTGGTTCAAGTTTTGGTAATCGATACATACTAAAAAAGATCCATCTTTCTTTCGTACAAATAAAACTTAATCTCCCCAAGATGATGTACCGAGGCGTATAAATCCTTTACTGAGTAGGTCGTCCAGTTGGGTTCAAAGTTCTCGCAATTCTAGAGGAGCCATACGATAAGGGGTATTTTGATATGGGAGGTGTTTGCCAACAGTTTGATAAAAAATTCAATTTCTCGAGATGGGAGTATTCTGAGCAAATTTTGGGGAAACACATATTTGTAATTGGTTAAGATGTTAGAAAGGGAGGAGGTATCTTTTTCATTTATCCCAAAAGTAAAGGTTGGTGGGGACTTCGTTCTTAGAAATGAAATGAAGTTTGATAGGGTGGTTTGAATGTCACCGTCTTTTCATGACAATCAATGTGAGAAAAGTTCGGGGATAATATGTACATTCCTATTATTAAGTCGAATTCCATTAAATCGAGAATTATTAAATCTAAGGTTAAATTCATGGTCCCAAAATGTAAAGTGTGACGTTTATAAATCCTATTGGTAATGGCCATTTTTTATGTTGGCATTCCTATAGTAAAAGGGTGAGATAATGAACTAGAGGATAATTGTAGATGACTCAGACACGAACGACTAATGAAATATTGAGTAGATCTAGAATCAAATAATATATATATATATATATATATATATATATATATATATATATATATATATATATATATATATATATATATATATATATGTGTGTGTGTGTGTGTGAAAATAGTATACAAAGTAGGATTACTTTCGACCACACCGTGGTAATTTAGATTTGCGCTGGGAGAAAGGAGGATTTATGATCTTGGTTCTTATTGAGTGGCTCTTGCTTTCTTTCATGGGGATTTTATTGCAGTAAACGATTAGACTTATTGGTTGGATTATTGACATGAGATTTGATAAATTTGAGGGAGGTTGAAGGAGGATGCATGTGTAGAATAGGATATTGGGGTCTAAGATGTCCTACCTGCTTGTATTTATGACAACGTATCAAAGGTCTACTGTGATTGTGCTGAATTTAACCGAACACTCAACCATCCTTGGGCTTATTATAAGGATGATATCATTGATTTGGTTGGTTCCTAATAACATAGGGATTTCGAGAAGAAGTAGAGGTCCAGGTTGTGTTGGTAGAGGCATGGTGTTTTTCTATAAGGGAGGCTATTTCAACCCTTCGAGTTAAACTCTCAAACTTGTAAAGGAATAATGGAGGGTTTGATATTATGTCGTAAGCCTCATTCAAAATTCTTGCACTTTTAGGTTCGATATCCACGTACTCTTGAGCATATCCGGATAGTTCAATGAACATAACCTCATACCGAGTTACAGTCATCTATTGCTGTTGTGGGCTTAGGAAATCTATGATCATTTGATCTCTACCAGATTTAAAAAAGTACTTATTGAAGATGATTTCTTCAAACTATTCCCAGGTTATTTCATTCAAATTTCGAGAACGTAGAATATATTGCAACCATAAATATGCTTCTCCTTTGAATAGGTATGAATTTAATCTTACCCTAAGTTCAGGGTTAATGCCTACCCCAATAAGTACCTTCAGTGATTACGGATCCATCTTTCTGCATCAACCGCATTGGGCCTCCCAAAGAATACTATTTTTTTCCTTAAAAATTCCTTAAGGGAGTTCATTCTTCGAGTTTCTTCTGATAAATCATTATTAATGAGGGTGGAGGAATATTTTATTGTCGCTAGGTTACTATAGTTAGTTCTTGTAGACAACGTAAAATTCCTTCATTGGTGGTAGTTGGATTAGGCATTTGTGGAATAAATATTTCCTCCCGAGTCCCACTAGTAGTTACTCGAGTATCAAGCATCCTATATAAACAACGTATTAAACGATAAATCACAAGTTGACAATAACATACTTGTTATATTATATCACATTGTGTTTGATCTCAGAAGTACCAATTTCCCAGTCATGATCAATAATCCTTATGTATTGACAAAACATTGCGTAACCGACTTCTTTAATTGCTCTTTCAAACCTTTCGTGAGTAGAATCATGGATATAAAGGTAGAGATGATCCTAAATATTCATTACTGTAAAACAATATGATTAACCAAATGTGACAAATGAAATATTTATAAGAATAATCGTATAAGTCGTAGGTAAAAAATTCCTGTATTTGGTTCCGTATAGGCATAAAACCCAGTGAAGCTCTAATACCATGTTATTTCATCCGCGAATTGTAGTTTTTAATAGTAAGTAAAGACTACAATAAATGTAATTAATAAATTAAAGGCAACGAAAATTAAAAGATTTTTATTAGGGTGATGCCTAGCATTTTATTACATAGCTGAGTTTGAAATAAACGAAAATACATAATTATTCATACATGCCATATATAAGGTAAAACTGGTAGAAAATAGTCTGGAATCATAATAGATGATAAGTTGCGGTATAGATATTCCAATGGGGACTGTCGTCCTTATCCTTTACCACCCATACGTACATAACCGAAAAGACCTTTCGAGGTAATATAGAATAAAAGTAGAGACGTGAAAAAGGTATCTCATCTTCTTCAGGTTCATCGTCTATCTGGAAGGAAAATAATTAATTAGACATGGCAAATAGATAATTTTTATTTCTATACAAGGTATGGAAGAAAATGTATTGTAACAGAGTAATGGGATTGAATATTGATATCACAAAATTTAGAGGCAGACTGAAATATCAGAAAACTGTCAGGGGTATACTGGTGTTTAATGATATGTAAATGAATAATGTGGTGGAGTGTAACCAGATAAGGTCCAAACTATAACAAGATAACCTATACATTTATTAGTTATAAGGGCTTCAATTATATAGACATACCATTACAATATCGTCCAAAGCATAATATACATCTAGACATGAAATCCCAAAAATATTGAGGAATAATAATGATAATGAAATATTAGCACACTTCCCTAGAGTGACATTTATACGTATGTAGCAAATACAAAATAGGAACTCAACATCTGGGTCCTACTGGAAAATTAGAAAAACTATGGTATACCGGGGTCTAATCCCTGAATTATAAGGTATGCTTCTAGGGGTTTCACTAATAATGGTCATAAGTTATAGGGTACTATGGAATTATTATAGTAGGTTGCAAGGCTATACCACAATTAAGGGTAAACAAAAGAGTTCAGTGGCTTTTACAGAAGTCATAAACTGTAACAGTTTATCGATTCTAGGATTAACTGAAATATTAAGAGAATCAATATATAAAATAAACATGAACTGCACAAATGAGTTCGTATTTGAAATATGAGTTCAACATTATCACATAATGACATAACAATCAGTAAGTATGAAAGACATAAGCTCAATTTGTTTAATACTAATATTAAAATCATCTACTTTGAATTTTTGAATTCCTGGTATGTGCATCTAATTCACTGGGGTCGACTGGATAGTCTGAAATCATGGAGAGTGCAAGTAGGTCTATAGGCCTAAAATAATGCTTATATGATGTAGTAGGATACTATCTTGTAAGAAGTTTCAGTGTAAAAAAAAAACTTAAATGATATAATGTATAATTTTGAAAAGTTTTTTGAATAATTTTTTTTTCTTTATTTCTAATTGGATTTGGATTTAGGGACAAGAGACAAAATATCTTTATTTGAACTAAGGAATTTGTAGAAAAAATTTGGACGTATTTTTTAATACTTGAAAAATTGTTCAGGTGTTCATGTGCAAATTTAAAACTTAGTTTTAAACTTTAAAAATGATATTCTCGAGAAAATGTTTTCCCTGGATTCAAATTGGGTGATGTAATATGCCATTTTGTTAAAAATAAAAAATAAATTTTTCGAAAAAAAATGAGATATTTCAAATTTGAGACGCGCCCTCACGCGCTTAGTCAAATATTTCACACGCCTGGTTTGACTCTCGCTCATGAACATGTATCCCACTCATCTTCCTTTGACCGTTTGACATTAAAGTTTTGAAACTTTAACCTTAAATTTGATATATGTTAGGAATCCATTTGAGTTGGTTCCTGAATGAAAATTACATAATTTTTGAAGAGGAACCATATTGGTTTTAAGAAATTCGGTGGACTAAATTGAGCTATTGAGATTTTGTAAAAGTTGTAAAAATTTGATGAAATATAAGTGGCTAAAAGCTATGATTATTGTTCCGGCATTATAATGGTTTTGTTCTTTATTGAAAATGTAGCAAACCAAGCTTGGTTTGAGGGATTTTGGTCAAGTAAAACTCTTGAATTTATTTTCTGAAACTTTTGGGCCTAAAAACTTCAAGCTTCAATTTGAGGCATTAAAACCTATTCTTGGTTCAATTAAACTTTGCACATAGGTTCTTGAGAGCCTAATATCAATTTACCTCACTTTGAAACTGGTTCAATGTCAAGGAAGTAGAATTCTCCATTGAAGTTCAAGCTTTAACGGATTATTCTAGCTTTTGAGCTATTTTAATGTTTACACATGTTAACTATTACATGTAAACAAGAAAATCAATTCTATATACATGAAAAAACATATACAAATTGAAGAAACAAACACACAACCATAAAAAATCATAAATGCAAAAACTCTGAAATTTTTACACTGGAAAGGTGTTGGGATGAGTTTTTACTAAGGTGAGGGATGGTCTTTATAGGTTTCGTAGAGAGGAGTTGATTGATTGTTTTGGATGCGGATATGGGGATAAAATAGGATAAGTTTAACCAAGGCCTATGTGTAAGATAAATGCCCATTGGTACCCCACATGGTACAACCTATGCTGATAGTCCAGCTGGTGCCATATCATCAAGGGAGATAATAACTAAGTTTAGGTTTTTTGGGTCCTTAAGATAGGTTTTGTATAGTTTTTAGGGCTTCTAAGTCATTTTATGAATGTTTAGGGACTTATGTGCAATTATTTAAATCGAATGGATTGGTTCCTAACATTCCTATAAATATAAGTCAATTGATTAAACTTTGAGTGAATTTTGGGCATCCAATTGATATAGGAAAGTGTAAGTTAAGCTAAAATTTTCTTTGAGAGGCATTTTGGTAATTTGGTAAGTCTAGGGTCTATTTAGAAATTTTCATCTATTCAAAGGACTCAAGGCATGATTAGGGTATATTTAGAATGGGTTGTTACATAATATATATATATATATATATATATATATATATATATATATATATATATATATATATATATATATATATATATATATATATATATATATATATATATATGATACACTAAAGATGTATGGTAAAACATAATAATCATATAACCAAAGTTACAAGTTAAAATGATTGCAAGAGATACAATCAATAAAATCAAAATAAAAATATCTTAAACGCGCAAAGCCTGAAAATAAAATATATCAGTCCTTCTTCAAAGTCTTCATGGCACTCATATCAATAAAACTTGTATGAGTTTCCTGTAAGGAGTCCCTAAATTTCTTTATTTGAGTGTTTATGGTGTGATGGAAGTCGACACGGAGATAACTCGCAGAACTCATGGGGGAATAAAAATTCATTGAGTCTTTAAAGACGGGAAACAAGCATGAATGCATTTGAGTGGATGACTGAGCAATAATAGCATCTAACTCATCTTGAATCAAGTAAAGCGAACTAGTATCATGTAATGTAAGGATGAGGAACGTGTTGAGTGATAACATGAGGTGGCACAAGATGTCCATTATAGTCACCAAGCTGAGAGATAAACCAATAATAATATAAAATTGTCAATGCATACTAAGGATTTTCCTGTACTTCATCTAGAAGAATAGGAACCTCATACTCCAAAACAAAGAACAGAATCTAACAACCAGAGGGCAAAGCATGAGACCTCACAGTGAAAATAAAATATAAAAATGTGTCCAATTTAAAACCTATTCAAAACCATTTAACAATGCTTAATGACAACATAAACATTTTTAGAATCATAAGTGAAAAAATAAATAAACTCTTTGTTCTCATTAAATCTCAAAATGTTTGTTTACAACTTTAAAAATTTTGTACAAAGTTAACTACTTGTACCTGTAACCCAAATCTAATCGCGCCTCACAATTAAAAAATAAACAGTGCTCGGATCAAAACCTAAAATACATGTATAAACTATATGGGTGAGCGAAAAACTTAGTAGGCTCATATAATTGCTCCAAGTGAACTACACGTACTCGATCATGCACAATATACGAGTGTATGCATATGAACGTTCACCATCATCCCAAGAATAAATATTACGTCATAGGATATAACTGTATCACTAAATATCCCAAGTCCCCCATATATCAAATCCGTGCCACACTTTCCTTCGTACTGCGTGGCCTCTCAATTACCTTTCTTATCAATTATCCCAAAACACTAAGATAACATTTTTAAGCCATGATAGGTTTCTCCCCTCATTATCTTCTCACGGTTTCTTAATATCCCACAATAACACCGACTTAATTGCCTAAGGGTACCATGGCATGCCACATGAGATAAAAGACAAAATAATAACCCGAAAGTGCACCCCGTATAGTGGGTGGTTTGGCTAAAGGATGCCTTGATATTATCCAATAACAAAATATCAATCTCGCAATATAACAAATTTATCCAGATTTCAACAAATTATGTATTTATTATTCCACCCATTTCTAATAGCCAATCACATACGTAATATTATCTAATTATGATTTTTCCATCACTACACCAAAAAAAGGGTTTTATCATTTTTCACCCGCAAAGGGTTGTCACAATAAAAAAACTTAACAAAAAACACCGAGTCGTTGTCAAGGTCTTTGACCTTGACATGACCGTAACAATAACTTATCACGATCGTGTCACGATCGACCTTGATAAGGGTGTTGTCACGGTTATGTTAATCTTAAAAATCGTGACAACGTTTGTTTGTTGTCACGGTCTTTGACCTGGACACGATCGTGATAACGGGAGAAAAATTAAAACCCTACGTCTTATTTTGTTCAATTGTTTCACCATACTCTCTCTCTCTCTCTCTCTCAAACATAAATGTAACTCATACGAACTGACCGCGTGATCACGGGACTCCCGATTTGAGAATACGATGATAATTTTCATATTTCTAGACTTAGGTATAAAACATGGCGTTAGTGGGTGAAAACCCGAAATAACCTTTGAACGGACCCGTGAGTGGCACAAACACCTCGTACAGGACCAATGTAACTCGTAGGAACTGACAGCGCGATCACGGGACTCCCGATTTGAGACTACGACGATAATTTACATATTTATAGACTTAGTCATTAAAACATGGCGTTAGTGGGTGAAAATCCAAAACAGCCCCCGAATGGCCCAGTTAGTGGCACCAACACCTCGCACGGGACCAATATAACTCGTATGGACTGACCTCGCGATCACGGGACTCCCGATTTGAGAATACGATGATAATTTACATATTTCTAGACTTAGGCATAAAAACATGGCGTTAGTGGGCGAAAACTCAAAACAGCCCCCGAACGGCCCCGTAAGTGGCACCAACACCTCGCACGGGATCAATGTAACTCGTACGAACTGACCGCGCGATCACGGGACTCCCTATTTGAGAACACGATGATAATTTGCATATTTCTAGACTTAGGCATAAAAACACGGCGTTAGTGGGAAAAAACCCGAAACAGTCCCCGTACGGCCCAATGAGTGGCACCAACACCTCGCACGAGATCAATGTAACTCGTACGAATTGATCACGTGATCATGGGACTCCCGATTTGAGAATACGACTATAATTTACATATTTTTAGACTTAGGCATAAAAACATGGCGTTAGTAGGCAAAAATCCTAAACAGCCCTAGAATTTCCCCGTGAGTGGCACCAACATCTCACACGGGACCATTGTTACTCGTAGGAACTGACCGCGTGATCACGGGATTCCGGATTTGGGAATACGACAATAATTTGAAAATATATAGACTTAGGCACTAAAATATGGCGTTAGTGGGGGAAAACTCGAAACATCCCCCGAACGACCTCGTGAATGGCACCAATACCTCACACGGGACAAATATAACTCGTACAAACTGATCGCGCGATCACGGGATTCCCGATTTGAGAATATGACGATATTTTGAAAATATATAGACTTAGGCTTAAAATGGCGTTAGAGGGCGAAAACCCGAAATAGCCCCCGAACGGTCCCGTGGGTGGCACCAACACCTCGTACGGGACCAATGTAACTCGCACGAACTGACCGCACGATCAGGGGACTCCCGATTTGAGAATATGATGATAATTTGTAATATATAGACTTAGGCATAAAACATGGCATTAGTGGGTGAAAACCCGAAACAACCCCTGAACAGCCCCGTAAGTAGCACCAACACCTCGCACGGGGCCAATGTAACTCGTAGGAACTGACCGCGTGATCACGGGACTCCATGTTTGAGAATACGATGATAATTTGCATATTTATAGACTTAGGCATTAAAACATAGCGTTAGTGGGTGAAAACTCAAAATAGCCCCCGAACGGCCCCGTGAGTGGCACCAACACCTCGCACGGGACCAATGTAACTCGTACGAACTGACCGCGCGATCACGGGACTCTCGATTTGAGAATATGATGATAATTTGCATATTTCTAGACTTAGGCATAAAAACATGGCGTTAATGGGTGAAAACCCGAGACAGCCCCCGAACGGCCCCGTGAGTGGCACCAACACCTCGCACGGGACCAATTTAACTCGTACGAACTGATCGCGCAATCACGGGACTCCCGATTAGAGAATACGACAATAATTTGTCTATTTCTAGACTTAGGCATAAAAACATGGCGTTAGTGGGCGAAAATTCGAAACAGTCCCTGAATCGTCCCGTGAGTGCCACTTACACCTTGCACGGGATCAATGTAACTCGTACGAACTGACCGCGCGATCACGGTACTCCCTATTTGAGAATACGATGACAATTTGCATAATTCTAGACTTAGTCATAAAAACATGGCGTTACTGGGGGAAAACTCGAAATAGCCCCCGAACGGCCCCTTAAAAGGCACCAACATCTCGCACGGGATTAATGTAACTCGTAGGAACTGACCACGTGATCACGAGATTACCGTTTTGGGAATATGATGATAATTTGAAAATATATAGACTTGGGAATTAAAACATGACGTTAGTGGGGGAAAACCCAAAATAGCCCCCGAACGGCCTCATGAGTGGCACCAACACCTCGCACGAGACCAATGTAACTCGTTCGAACTGACCGTACGATCACAAGACTCCCAGTTTTATAATACGACGATAATTTTCATATTTATAGACTTAGGCATGGCGTTAGTTAGCGAAAATCCGAAACACCCCCGAACAACCCCGTGTGTGACAACCCGAATATAATTATGATAAATTATGTTTAAATCATAATTAGCTTATGTGATATGGATAATATGTTATTAGTATATATAATGTTAAGTCATTATATTTAGTCTAATCCTAGCTTCATAAAGCATGAAAAACGAATTAGTTACAAATGTGAGATTTTGAAGTTTTCGGTAGGAATGTTCATGTTTAAGGTTAGTTTTGACCATTATAACATAACAATTGATTTGATGTGAAAACTAGATAGTGGTATAAAAGTGAGTTATGGTTGTAACAAAATAAACGATGTGTGAAATGGAGGTCCGAGTAAGAAGTTATACCGAAATTACTAACCGAGGGCAAATCTGTCCATTCGTTTAAGTGGTAATTTGTCCTTTATGCCCAATAAGTGTCTTAAATTGATTGGTTGGAGGTGGAGGTTGTTTTGGACGACTTAAACCCTTGATATATCCTCCTTTCTATAGAAAACTCAGTTTTATAGAGTTTTAGTTTGAGGAAAAACAATTGTGAGGGTTAGGAAGAAGAAAGTGAGGAGAGACATTCAGAAAAATTCATAGAAAATTACGTAAATGCCCCTAAGGTAACTCCACCCATGACTCTTGTTATTTTTCTTGTATTTATGATTTATATGATATAAATACTTGATTGTTTATTGAAATTTCATGCTTAGGTGCATATGTATGGATATATGCAAGTTTAAACAAAGTTGAATGTGTAAACCCTTAAATTGCTTCGTTTAGTAAACTTGTTTATTAAACCATCCATATATTTTTGTATACTTACTGGAATTTATTGATTCTAATTGGAGATTAAAATAGACTCATATATGTGTTACATATCAAAAAATCATGTGAAAATACCAAGAAATGAATCTTGGGTGATGGTTTGAAGTTAGGGTATGAAATCTGCCCTAAGGGTGAAAGTATGCCCGCCATGTGTTCGATGTTTTGCTTGACATAGCAAATGAACCTTAAAAATTATGAAACTTTAATTTTGTATTGTTAAATATGTTTAATGATGTTGGGTTAAATATCATAGAAATTTATGATGTAGAAAAATTATGAAAATTCCTGAAAGTTGAATGAACGATAAAAGAGACTATAGGGCAGATTTGTTGTGTGGTAAAGAAATGGGACTATCTTGCACTAGGAGAGTTGAAATTATGTACCCTATTTTGTATTGGAATCCTAACATGATAAGGATTGAATTACCAATAATAAATGAATGTATGTTTTGTCTATGATTTGAATATGTCAAATATATTAACATGAATTTGGATGGAACTTCACTTGTGATAAATGATTTGAATAGAATCATATGATACTTATGAATTAAGTAATGTTTGAGATATTCCTTGGATTGTTGATATTCTTATGATGATACTAATATTGTAAGAATGATAGGAAGGGAATAAGAACCAGTTGAACAAGTTACGAACAAAGGAAAAGGAAAGCCTATTAAATTACCAAGGTGAGTTTACTTATGATTTGTTTCATATATAAATATGAATATAGCTCTAAGAGAGAATTTGTTTGAATACTTCGGTATTCATAATTTGTTTGGATATTAAAATATCCAAGATTTGTTTGGGTCTCATGATCTAGGATTGGTTTGAATACTTACGTATTCAGGATTTGTTTGGATATTAAAATATCCAGGATTTGTTTGGGTCTCATGATCCAAGATTGGTTTGAATACTTCGGTATTCAGGATTTGTTTGGATATTAAAATATCCAGGATTTGTTTGGGTCTTATGATCCAAGATAAAAATTGGACAAAGATCCAATGATTTGTTGGAACTTATGTTCCAGGATTTGTTATTGCCAATGGGCAAACTTCTTATTGCCAATGGACAGACATACTATTGCCGATGGGCAAAATTATCATTGCCAATGGGCGGAATTATTTGGGCCTTATGGTCTAGGATTTTTTTTGCTAACGGGCGGATTGATTGGATTTAATATCCACAGATTTGATATATAACTGTTAATTCATTATATGGCAAGATTGTTTGGATTAATATCCACAGATTTGATATATAACTGTTAATTCTTTATATGGCAGGATTGGTTGGATTTAATATCCACGGATTTGATATATATAACTGTTAATTCATTGTATGGCAGGATTGGTTGGATTAATATCCACATATTTGATATTGAACTGTTATTTTGTAAGGACACAAGTCTCCGATTGAGTCATAATGTAGTGTTGGCTCAATTCCGGACAAAAACATTTAAGTCATAGGATATTGTTCAAGTGTATCCTTCAAGCCTATGACAAGTTAAAGTTGAAGACGTTGCGGCATTACTTTTCAAGAGAACATCATTGCCAATTTTCGTGCCAAGTTTCACGTCATCAACATGTGGATTCCAATGTCTCCTAAAGGTATGAATGCATTAATATATATATAGGAGCTTAAAAATTTATTTTGGGTGTTAGTATTTTTTTATTATTTTTTTTGAATTCATAGTTCTAAAGATTTTGTTCTCGGACACCTTTCCGTAGAAAAATCAAATCAAATCCAAAAAAATTAGAAAAATACAAAACTGGCGGCCACGCGTTCGGATCGAAATTATCTAGAATCATGGCCTGCAATTTCGTTAGAAAAGTCGTTCGAACGACCTCGTTCGAACGAACTTCTAATGAGATTCAGAAATTATTTTTGTTTTTCCGTTAGAAGTATCGTTCGAACGGACTCAAACTCGTTCGAACGAACTTCTAACGAAATTTCAGTTTCGAGCAGTTTTTTAACAATTTTTTTATAACTTCCCACTTTGCCCACTAACTTTTGCCACCTTTACATAGTACGGGAAAGACATTTTCTAAGATAACTTTTTCAAATTTCCAAGAGTCATTAGAGCAAAATACTTTGAAGAAAAAGTTCCTTTTTATGTGTTAAGTTGTATGGAGTAAATTGTTTTCAAAACACATATACACCCATATGTTTGTCTTTATCCAAGTTTCAACATATATATATTGCTTGGAGTGTTTGGCACCGGTTTATCCTACATTAGTTTGAAGAGAAGTTTGAGTTTTCTTCTACTTCCTATAAAGAAGAAGAGTTCGTTTTGCTGCGGCATTCTCATGTGGTAAAAGACACCACGTGTGGTTGACGGTTTACCTATTGTCCGATTGGTGAGTCCAAGATCGCGGTGGAGCTCCGTGGTTATCCGCTAGGAAGAGGTGGTTAAAAGAAGACGCATCAAGGCTTGAGAGGGTTCGAGTTGAGGAAGTAAGTCATCTGTCTTGTAAATGTAAATTCCGTACTTAGTGGATATGAGGCTAGTGCCGTCCGAGGTTGTTTCCCGTTGTGGGTTTTTCCTCGTACATCGCGGCGTAGTGGTTTGTTGTTTTATTTTATCTTGTGCAAAATCACCTAGAACGCATGCTTAGGTAAAAAGATAAAATTGGTTTAATTTAATCACTACTTGTTTAATTTGGTGCTAACTAATTTTGGGCAATGTTTAGTTAATTAATTCAAGTCATTTAATTTAACTTGATAAAATTGGTTTGTCCTAACTTGATAAAATTGCATAATATGACTTAGGCAAATTCTCTAGGACTTGGATTGAATTAATTGTGTTTAAGTGAAATTTAAATTAGTGTGTGTGTTTTAATTTAATTTCACTTGGTTTAATTTTAATTTGAAAAAGTAAATTAAAATTTGTAATTTGTTTTAATTGAACCATCATCTAACACTTTCGCATCTACAAAAAGGAAATTATTACTTTCTGGAGTATAAAAGGTTTTAAATTAAATTCGGGGGCCCTTGGGGCGTTTTCAAATTGGTATCAGAGCCAAAAACGATAAATTACTTCGTTAAGAACTTTTAAATATTTTTTGGATAAAATGGAATTTTCTCCATTTTCTAAATTCCCTATTTTCGATGGTTCTAACTACGCGTATTGGAAAGCGCGAATGAAATCAGCACTAAAATCTATCAACGATAGAGTTTGGATGTGTGTTATTAATGGGTGGTCCCCACCTACTCATTTAGTAGATAATGAGCGTGTTCCCAAACCGGCCGATAGATGGAGTGAGGGTGAATTTAAACTTTCTAATTATAATTCCCGAGGTTTAAATGCCTTGTTTATCGCTGTCACACCGGATGAATTCCGACGCATTATGACGTGTGAGACCGCTAAAGAAGCTTGGGATATTTTACAACTCACCCACGAAGGTACTAGTTTCGTTAAAGCTTCGAAACTCCGAAACCTCACCACTCAATTTGAAACTATCAAAATGAATGAAAAAGAAAGTTTTAATGAATTTTATGCTAGACTTTCCGATATTGTTAATTCATCTTTTAACTTGGGAGAGAAAATACCCGACAACCGAGTAGTAAAGAAAATTTTAAGGTCCCTTCCCGATAGATTTATTCCAAAAGTGACCGTTTTAAATTCTTTACCAAATTTATCCTCTATGAAATTAGAAGAGCTCGTAGGTGATTTAAAAACCTATGAACTACACATGTTTCCCTCTAAAGCCGAAAAGAAAATTGAAAAGGGAATTGCTTTAAAAGCCCGAAAAGAGGTCAAACAAGAAGTAGAGAGCGAGAGTGATAGTGACTCGGAAGACATGGCTTTGTTTACTCGGAAATTTAGAAAATTTCTTAAATTTAACAAAGATAAATTTAAAAATGACTTGAAGAAATTTGAAACTTCTAAGTATGAAAAAACCGAGAAGATCCCTAAACCTATCAATGAACAATTAAATAGGGACGAGTCAAATAGGTGTTTTGGTTGTGAGGGTTATGGCCATAAGGCTTCTGAGTGCCACACTAAACTAAGGAAAGAGGGTAAGCGAACCATTTCATATAATGCGACCCTTAGTGATAGTGATAAGGAAGAGGGAACCGATTCCCCCACTAAGACCAACTTTGTGGCTTTTATGGCTAATCATGTGAGTGATAGTGAGAACTCGTCGATTGATGAAACTTTAACACATGAAACTTCTGAGGTCAAAGTTTTTGATTCCCTTATTTTTTATGATAGTGAGAGTGGAGAAGAAAGAGAGAGTGAAAATGAAGAAGAGGTTAATGTGAGTGAACTTCAAAATGCTTTTCAAGAACATTATAAAGAATCTATCAAATTGAAAAGATCTAATTTGATGTTAGAAGCTAGTTTGAAAGAACGTGTCATGGTCGTTGATAATAGTATATTGGTTGAAGACCTTAGGACACGAGATAAAGCTCTTCTAGAGAAGCTTGAATATATATAAGGCAAGATAGATAGCCTTAGGGGTTTAATGGAATCCTTGAAAAAGGAGCTTCTTGCTTTTGAAGAGAAAAATGTTTTATTAGAGTCTAACATTTTAGAATTGCAAAATAAATTAAAAGACTCTAGTAATGTCAAATTTGATTTGGAGTGTCGTTCGGAAAAATTAGATAAAATATTAGGAACGGTCCAAATTAAAAATGACACTTGTGGTTTAGGCTTCAATACTTGTAATGAATTTACTCATAATGCCAAAACTAATGTTTTAGGAGAATCTACTAGGAAAGTCTTTAGAGATCACTCCTTAGGTAAATCTTTTCGACATGTTTTTACTTGTACACATTGTGGTCGAAAAGGTCATTTTAGGAAATTTTGTTTTGATCTTAAACGTATTCCTAGAAAATCCCAACGTAAAGCAACCAAGGTAGTTAAAATTCCTACACCCCAAGATAGTCATTCTTCATTAATTTGGGTTAGGAAATCCGACTTGGTTGCCTTGCAAAATGGTGTTTTTGATTCTCATTTACTTTCACATGATTCCTTCCTTGCTAAATCTAAAGGATGAATGTGTTAGTGTTTGCATACTTTAGCTTTTGTACTTCATGCTATATTCACATGCTAAATGTATACTTGTTTAATCGTTTTCTAGTCTATGCTCCATGCTTATCACATGCTAGAATTATGATTTTTGTTTATCTTTTGTATTATATTTCCTTCATTTTGTTTGCATCAAATGAAAAATACAAAAAGATTTTTGTTTATCATTTGGATTTTATCTCTTGGTAATTTAAGCTTAATGAAAACTTCAAATGATTTTTGTTTGTCTTTTGAGTATATATATATTTTTTTTGGATAAAAATTTCAAAAACTCAAAAAGATTTTATTTTGTGTGTATTTTAGTTTGACACACTTTATGTGGCATACACTTGTGTTTGAATCCCATCTTTTACGCTCTCATGTGGCTAGAACTTTTGGTTTAGATTGTCAATCCTTATTATGTTCTTTACCATACTTACATGGAGTAGTTGGATTTTGTGTTGATTAAATGGATTCTATTTTTATATGCCTCTATTCACACATGCACGAGCTCTTTTGAAATTTTAACTTCATATGTATATTTGAGCTATGTGAGGAGCTATGTGAGGTGTTCTCCTTCCAATCTTGTCATCTACATATTTGTGACTTAGGAGGACTAGTGCATGTCAAAATCCATTGCACGTGAGATTTATGTGAAAAATGAAAACATGATAAATATAAATGTGCACGGGGAAGGGCTCCGAAAGGAATAATAATCCTTTGCGATCGTAAGCCACCGTTTTGAATGGACCTAAAAGAAATACGTGGTCAAAATGGCTAAAAACAGAAAATATGGCATTAAAAAGAAAAATAATTTGCCAAGGCCTATGTTTGATTGATATATTCATTCAAAATTAATATATGCTTATTGAGGGATATTGGATGGTATATCAACGGTTTGCACAATATCCGTTAATCATAGTTGCGTATTTCATGTCATGACTCTATTGGTTTGTAGAATCATCAACATGCTAGGCTTGTATGCATTGTGTATGTTTGTTCATTGAGTTCAATCTATATTGTCACATGAGGTTATATTCAAATGTGATGAAGTTTGCAATCAAATGAGAACTCCGTGAACATGTTTTTAAGTGATTGGGTCTAAATTTAATTGTTACTAGTTCACACCCCAACACTTCTGTTTCCATATGACACATTTTTGCCATACGAGTGTGAAACACTCCTACTATATTTTGTGTGTGTCATTTGTGTGTTTATATCTATATATGTGTACTTGAGTCTCTTTGGTATATATTATGTATACATATATTTGATATTTTTGTTTAGTCTTTGCCTTGCTTTCTAGTACATATATGCTTTAATTCATAATTGGTATCCATCTTATTGCATTCTTTATTGATATCACATGATTAATACTTAGGTATCATATTGATATCTGTTTCTTGCATCCTAGTTGGTATCCATTATTATTTGTTGGATTAGTTATGATCTTGTTGACCATGTGCTTCCACGTCCTCATCAGTTTTGCACATTTTCCTGTTTTAGCTTGTTATCCCATTTTATGTATCCCTTGTTTAATTTAAGGCTAATATGCTTTTATTGGGGGCGATAAGTTAGTTTTTGATTCTTTAGCCTTTGTCTATTCCTGAACAAAAAGGGGGAGAATGATAGGGAGATTTATCTTAGGGGGAGACGTCTTTCTAAGTAGGTCATTTATTTGATAAAGGGACAATTAATTTAGGGGGAGTAATTATTTAATTTAGGAGGAGTAATTATTTAATTGCATTTAATATTTTGATATTCCCTATGCATTTGATAGTTTGCTTAAGTGTGTAGGAATACTTCTAAATGGAAACATTCAACATCGGCAAAGATATTGATCCTTGGGTTGTTTGAGTCAAGCATTTTATTTTTATTTTGGGTGGGACATTGTTTTTGAGTCTAGTGAGCTTGACGGGCCTTTATGATTTTTTTGGTTTTTGTCCCAGAATAGCCAAAGGGGGAGATTTGTAAGGACACAAGTCTCTGATTGAGTCATAATGTAGTGTTGGCTCAATTCCGAACAAAAATATTTAAGTAATAGGATATTGTTCAAGTGTATCCTTCAAGCCTATGACAAGTTAAAGTTGAAGACGTTGCAATATTACTTTTCAAGAGAACATCATTGCCGATTTTCGTGCCAAGTCTCATGTAATCAACATGTGGATTCCAATGTCTCCTAAAGGTATGAATGCATTAATATATATATAGGAGCTTGGAAATTTATTTTTGGTGTTAGTATTTTTTTGTTATTTTTTTTGAATTCATAGTTCTAAAGATTTTGTTCTCGGACACCTTTCCGTAGAAAAATCAAATCAAATAAAAAAAATCAGAAAAATAAGAAACTGACGGCCACTCGTTCGTATCGAAATTATCTAGAATCATGGCCTGGAATCTCTTTAGAAAAGTCGTTCGAACGACCTCGTTCGAATGAACTTCTAACGAGATTCAGAAATTGTTTATGTTTTCTCGTTAGAAGTTTCGTTCGAACGAACTCAAACTCGTTCGAACGAACTTCTAATTTCAGTTTTGAGCAGTTTTTTGACAGTTTTTTTTATAACTTTCCACTTTGCCCACTAACTTTTACCACCTTTACATAGTACGGGAAAGACATTTTCTAAGATAACTTTTTCACATTTCCAATAGTCATTAGAGCAAAATACTTTGAAGAAAAAGTTCCTTTTTATGTGTTAAGTTTTATGGAGTAAATTGCTTTCAAAACACATATACACCCATATGTTTGTCTTTATCCAAGTTTTAACATATATCTATTGCTTGGAGTGTTTGGCACCTGTTTATCCTACATTAGTTTGAAGAGAAGTTTGGGTTTAATTCTACATCCCATAAAGAAGAAGAGTTCGTTTTGCTGCGGCATTCTCATGTGGTAAAAGACACCACGTGTGGTTGACGGTGTACCTATTGTCCGATTGGTGAGTCCAAGATCGCGGTGGAGATCCATGGTTATCCGCTAGGAAGATGTGGTTACAAGAAGACGCGTCAAGGCTTGAGAGGGTTCGAGTTGAGGAAGTAAGTCATTTGTCTTGTAAATGTAAATTTCGTACTTAGTGGAATTGAGGCTAGGGCCGTCCGAGGTTGTTTCCCGTTGTGGGGTTTTCCTCGTACATCGCGGCGTTGTGGTTTGTTGTTTTATTTTATCTTGTGAAAAATCACCTAGAACGCATGCTTAGGTAAAAAGATATAATTGGTTTAATTTAATCACTACTTGTTTAATTTGGTGCTAACTAATTTTGGGCAATGTTTAGTTAATTAATTCAAGTCATTTAATTTAACTTGATAAAATTGATTTGGCCTAACTTGATAAAATTGCATAATATGACTTAGGAAAATTCTTTAGGACTTGGATTGAATTAATTGTGTTTAAGTGGAATTTAAATTAGTGTGTGTGTTTTAATTTAATTTCACTTGGTTTAATTTTAATTTTAAAATGGTTCAATTAAAACAAATTATAAATTTTAAATTAGTGTGTGTGTTTTAATTTAATTTCACTTGGTTTAATTTTAATTTGAAAAAGTAATTTAAAATTTATAATTTGTTTTAATTGAACCATCATCTAACGCTTCCGCATCTACAAAAAGGAAATTATTACTTTCTGGAGTATAAAAGGTTTTAAATTAAATTCGGGTGCCCTTGGGGCGTTTTCATATTTCATTTCAGGGAAAGAGTACCTCACTAAGCTTAATGCTTATGGTTTATATTTTGACATTTTCAGGGTTGTAAGCTGCCAGCTAGGATGTCATATGATCAGTTATTTGAGAGTTGCACCATTAGAAAGAGCTGGGGATTATACATGGGTGTTTTGTCATTGTCACACTGAGGTTTTAATACACTCACATATTGTATATATTGAGTTAGCATGGATTGAGTTGATCATAGTTAATCACATTATTGTATGCCTGCTTAATTACGACTCTGATATTGATTTCGTTATGGAATAAGAATAATATTATGTTCATTGTGCACATTATGTAGGAAAATATTGATAAATGAATTATATTTCCAATGGGATCAAGATTATGATCTAATTATTCTAATAAGAAATGATTAGTATGGATATTGGGTTTGGGGTGTGACAATTAGTGGTATCAGAGCGTCTAGGTTATTAATTCTGGACGTGAGTTGATTTGATATTTATGAATTGTTTATGTACTAACCAATAATTTAGTATTATATACTGTTTGTGTTAGTTATTATGACTCGGTTATTACAGATGAAACCTGGGGCATGTGACAAGCTAGTGGTTCCAGCCCAGGTGGACGAGTCTTTACTATGAAAGAAGCTCGGGTCACTTCAGATGTGGTGACAGGTACACTTTCTATTACTAATAGAGGTGCTTATTTTTTGATTGATCCCGGTCCCATACCTTCTTTTGTATCATATGCATTTTCTATATATCTGAATAGACCATGCACTCATTTAGATGTGGGGTTGGGTATTTATATGCCTATAGGGGGAATATGTTTTTCGTAATTGTGTTTTGACTGTGGGGGTTAGAGATACAATTATAAATTTACTTCCATTGGATATTTCTGATTTTGATATAATTCTGGGAATGGATTGGTTATCTAAATATCGTGCATCAATGGATTGTTTCTATAAGGAAGTTGTTTTTAATATGCCTGGTGAGCTTGAATTTAAATTTGTGGGGGAAAGGAAAATTGTTCCCAGTTGCATCATTCCTGCTATTCAGACGAGGAAATTATTGAGTAAGGGTTGTGAGGGTTTTATTGCATATGTTTTTTAAAGTAGGAAGGAGGCCTTACAATTAGAGGATGTTCCTATTGTACGGGATTTTCCAGAAGTGTTTCTTAGTGAGTTGCCTGGGTTACCTCCAGAAAGAGAAGTTGAATTTAGTATTGAATTAGCACTAGGGACATACTCGATTTCTATGGAACCGTATAGAATGACACAAGTTAAATTAAAAGAACTTAATATTCAGTTGAAGGATTTACTTGATAGGGAGTTTATACAGCCTAGTGCATCTCCATGGGGTGCAGCAGTTTTATTTGTGAAAAAGAAAAATTCTACTATGCGTTTGTGTATTGATTATATGCAACTGAATAAAGCTACAGTTAAGAACAAATATCCTTTACCTCGTATAGATGATTTGTTTGATCAGTTACAAGGTGATAAAGTGTTTTCAAAGATAGACTTATGATCAGGTTATCATCAGTTGAAGGTAAACGAGAGTGATATTTCTAAAACTGATTTTTGCACTCGGTATGATCATTTTGAATTTCTTGTGATGCCTTTTGGAGTGACTAATGCTCCAGCTGTATTTATGGATCTTATGAATCGGGTACTGCATCCTTTTGTTGATTCATTTGTGATAGTTTTTATTGATGATATTCTGATCTACTCACGTGATATGGTTGAACATGAAAAACATCTTAAAGCTGTCTTGAATGTGTTGAAAGATAAGAAGTTTTATGCTAAGTTTAGAAAGTGTGAATTTTGGCTATCATAAGTCGTATTTTTAGGCCATGTTATTTCTGGAGATGGTATATGTGTTGATCCTAAAAAGGTAGAGGCTATTGTAAAATGGGAGAGTCCCAATAATGTGACTGAGGTGAGGAGTTTTCTGGGTTTAGCTAGGTATTATAGAAGGTTTATTAAGAGATTTTCTTCGATTGCCTTGCCGATGACTAAACTGACTCGAAAAGATATTAAGTTTGAATGGAATTCTGACTGTGAAAATAGTTTTGATGAATTAAAAAAGAGGTTGGTAACTGCACCTGTTCTTACTATTCTGCATGGTGGAGATGGTTTTGTTATTTATACTGATGCTTCACATCAGGGGTTAGGTTGTGTTTTTATACATCATGATAAGGTTATTACTTATGCTTCTACGCAGTTGCGTACACATGAACGTAATTATCCTACACATGATTTGGAACTTGCTGCTATTGTGTTTGCTTTGAAATTATGACGTCATTATCTATATGGTGAGGTATGTGAAATTTTTACTGACCATCAAAGCCTTAAGTATTTATTTACTCAGAATGAGTTGAATTTGAGGCAGAAGTGATGGATGGAGTTAATTGAAGATTATGATTGTACAATTCACTACCACCCGAGGAAGGAAAATGTAGTTGCAGATGCTTTGAGTAGAAAGGCTTCGGACAGGTTATCTTGTATTCGATGTGCTAGAGTTTCCCACATCATGGAGTTGAGATTGATGGGAGTAGAATTGAAGCTAGAAGACGGAGACAGGTTCTTTGCTCATGTAAGCGTGAGGCCTTTGTTAGCTACCCGTATTCGTGATTTTCAAAGTCAAGATTCTTTTCTTAAGAAGAAACGGCAAGATGTCTGAGATGGTAAGTCTGAAGATTTTTGTATTGTGAATGATGGTACTTTATTGTATAAGCAACGATTATGTGTGCCTAATGTGGGTGGATTAAAAGAGGAAATTTTAGATGAGGCTCATAATTCCATTTATACTATGCATCTTGATAGTACTAAAATGTATAGGGAGTTAAAGGAGCATTATTGTTGGAATAATATGAAGAAGGAAATAGCTGATTTTTTTTACTAGGTGCCTTATATGTCAGCAGTGAAAGTAGAGCATCAAAAACCTACTGGTCTGCTTCAGCCATTGCCAATACCGGAATGGAAATGGGATCATGTAACGATGGATTTTATTGTTGGACTTCCTCGATCTCAGAAGGGTTCAGATTCGATTTGGGTAGTGGTGGACAGATTGACCAAGTTCACTCATTTTCTATCAGTCAAGACTACATATACAGTTGATAGGTATGCTAGATTGTATGTTAATGAAATTATTCGATTGCATGGAGCATCGATATCTATTATTTCAGATAGGGACCCTACTTTTACATTCAGATTTTGGGATAGCTTGTAGTATGATATGGGTATTGACTTAAAGTTTAGTACAGCTTTCCATCCTCAGACAGATAGGTATTCTGAAAGGACAGTACAGATTTTGGAAGATATGCTTAGAGCTTGTGTGCTTGATTTTAAAAGGAAATTGGGATGAATATTTGCCTTTGATAGAATGAAATTTCAAATATCAATAGTTTCCAATCTATTATTGATATGGCACCATATTAAGCGTTGTATGGTAGACGGTGTCGTGCAACCGTATGTTGGGGTGAAGTTGGTGAAAGGAAGATAGAGGGTCCAGAATTGATTGAAGTCACCACTGAAAAAGTGAAGCTTATTCAAGATAGAATGAGAACAGCTCAAAGCAGACAGAAAAGTTATGCGGATAAGCGACGTAAAGATTTAGAATTTCAGAAGGAGGATTACGTATTTCTTTGGATATCGCCATGGAAAGGAGTTATGAGATTTGGAAAGAGAGGTAAATTAAGTCCACGCTACATTGGACCTTATGAAATTCTTGAGAAAGTCGGGATGGTTTCCTACAAGTTAGCTGTGACAACCCTGCTTTTTATATCTAATTCGGTTAGCTACGCCCAATTAAATTAAAGCGGAGCGTCAATATGTTGGCATTAGAAACATAATTTAAATAAACACAGTAAGTAAATATATACACTCCCATACATGTAACCAAATCACATCATAGCAAGTATAGGATCCACAAGTAATATCAGTACTGAATATAAAATGCCCAAACATACGGGCCCAAAGATAAATTAGGTAAAGAGTATAATGTAAACCTCTCAACACTATCAAATCCCTAACAATGGGAAATCTCTGATACCACACTCTAAGGAAGAGTGACAAAATAGGATAAGGATCAGCGTCCACCACTACAAGATCCTAAGAATAGATGCGAGGTCATTCAGCTCCACGATCTACTGTCCAACGGGGCGAGGACCTGTATAATACATACATAGGAGAGGAGCAAGAAGCAAGATAGACGAACGTCAAAGCAAGAAAACAAGCTATAAGATTATAAGATGTACTTATAATGAAAGCACACTAGTCATTACTCGTCTCCAGTAATTAAATTGTTCAATTACCCAACCAATGTTCCTATGTCGGGACTACCCAACCCAAACTAGAGTAACGTGTAGTCTCATATCGTATCTTGATTAATCATTATTAGTCTCATTTCAGTATTTAACGTATCAAAATATTTCCTTCAAGTATAATATCAAATGCATCGATTCGGGATATTATTTTAAGACACAAGCATAATATCTCACACAAGTCATATCGGGTCACTATCGTTACCCGGGGAAACAAGTCGTAACACTAGGCCTACACACGAATATTTCCCAATATTACGTGGCAAGGGCAATCATACTAAGTCCTGAATCACATGGCGTTTCAAGGTCTTTCTATCTGACCCGCATTACAACCATGTGTCCGGTTCCGGTGGTTTATCTCCGACACGGCACTCGAGCGCAACCTAACCGGATCAATCACAAAAAATTGCATTCAACATATGCCTACATCGACCGGAGGACTAGTCTAGTGTATACTCGACAATATACATGTAAAGCAATTTCACACTTATGTATTTATACAATCGTGTCAAGTCTCTTACTCGAGTTATACAATAGTCATTATTTATAATATAACATAATTTACATCATTAATTTACTAATTCAACACCAAATCATTTCAAGGTTATATATCCCTAATAACCTTAAGTGTGTGATCAAGTTAAGATATTAGGCACCACACCATAATTATGTTACTAACAACATGAAAAATATTATCACTCTTATTTCAACAACATGCTGCCCAGAATTTAAAATTCAGATTCAAGGCTCTTCCAATCCGTTTTTGGGAAAACTTAAAACTACAAAGTTGTTCGGAACGTGATTTTCTACAAGGACGCTTGTGCACGCTACCATATCCGGCCTAAAACAGACCCGAAACTAACATATAATATTCGCCCCTGTTTTTGACAACATTCTGCCCAGAATTTTAAAACGCCGATTTGAGGCTTTTCCGATCCGTTTTTGGGAAAACTTAAAACTACAAAGTTGTTCGGAACGTGATTTTATACAAGGACACGTGAGAACGCTATCGTAGCCTGCTTAAAACAGACCCGAAATTAACATATACAGTTCGGACCTGTTCACGATAACTTTCTGCGCAGAATTTTAAAACACATATTCGAGGATTTTCCGATCCGTTTTTGAAAAAACTTAAAACTACAAAGTTGTCCAGAATATGATTTTCTACCGGGCAACGCGGACGAAATATACAATCTCGGAATTAAAACAGCTCAAAACAATTTTTAATATGACAATTTACTCAATTTCATAGATTTCTCAAATTCAAGAGTTTGTTCAACAATTCAATCCCTATAATGATGTTATCGCATTTGAATCTATATGGAGGATGATCCTAATATATTGCATATCATTTTTAACATTAATTTCATATTAATTTAGGATCCAAATACATGTTCATGTGAAATTTCATTATAGATACATAATATACACATATAGGTTATTAACTTGCCTTGGATTGTATGGAGAAATTGAAATCCTCTTGAAATCCTCTTAGCTTCTTCTCTTCTTACTCTCTCTCTCTACCAAACCCTAGCCTCCATTTCAAATGAAAGAATGAAGACTTCTTTTCTTCCTTTCTATTTATACCGAGGGTTAGTTTATTTACAAAAATGCCATTGCGCCAAATTTAACCCTCCAAATCCTTTTTACGCGTTAATTCGCTTCTAATATTTAAGTCGCACATTCGTATCTTAATTAATTCATTTTAAATTTTCATTTCCAAACATTTCGAATATATATACTGCCATAATTATTATTTTTCTTCAATTAGTTCAATTTTAATTCAATAAAAAAAATGCGGGGTATTACATTAGCATTACCACAGGAGTTATCTCGATTACATGATGTTTTTCATGTCTCTATACTGAGGAAGTATATAACGGATCCTTCACATGTATTGGTGGAACAACATATTGCATTAAAGGAAGATTTGAGTTATATGGAAGAACCACTTGCAATCGTCGATAGAAAAGAACAAATATTGAGATCAAAAGTGATACCACTTGTGAAAGTTGTGTGGAGAAGGCATTACATGGAGGAAGATACATGGGAGAGTGAGGATATCATGAAGATGCGTTATCCGTATTTGTTTGATTCAGACAACCAAGGTATGTCAATTTCGGGGACGAAATTTTCTAACAGGGGGAGAATTGTGACAACCTGAATATAATTATGATAAATTATGTTTAAATCATGATTATCTTATGTGATATGGATAATATGTTATTAGTATATATAATGTTAAGTCATTATATTTAGTCTGATCCTAGCTTCATAAAGCACAAAAAACGAATTAGTTACAAATGTGAGATTTTGAAGTTTTCGGTAGGAATGTTCATTTTTAAGGCTAGTTTTGACCATTATAACAGAACAATTTATTTGATGTGAAAACTAGATAGTGGTATATAGGTGAGTTATGGTTGTAAAAAAATAAACGGTGTGTGAAACGGAGGTCCGAGTAAGAAGTTATACCGAAATTACTAACCGAGGGCAAATTTGTCCATTCGTTTAAATGGTCATTTATCCTTTATGCCCAATAAGTGTCTTAAATTGACTGGTTGGAGGTGGAGGTTGTTTTTGCCTACATAAAACCTTGATATATCCTCCTTCCTATAGAAAACTCAGTTTGAGAGAGTTTTAGTTTGAGGAAAAACAATTGTGAGGGTTAGGAAGAAGAAAGTGAGGAGAAACATTCAGAAAAATTCATAAAAAATTACGTAAACGCTCCTAAGGTAACTCCACCTATGAATCTTGTTATTTTTCTTGTATTTATGATTTATATGATATAAATCCTTGATTGTTTATTGAACTTTCATGCTTGGGTGCATATGTATGGATATATGCAAGTTTAAACAAAGTTGAATGTGTAAACCCTTAAATTGCTTCTTTTAGTAAACTTGTTTATTCAACCATCCATATATTTTTGCATACTTACTGGTATTTATTGATTCCAATTGGAGATTAAAATAGACTCTTATATGTGTGACATATCAAAAAATCATGTGAAAATACCAAGAAATGAATCTTGGGTGATGGTTTGAAGTTAGGGTATGAAATCTGCCCTAAGGGTGAAAGTATGCCCGCCATGTGTTCGATGTTTTGCTTGACATAGCAAACGAACCTTAAAAATTATGAAACTGTAATTTTGTATTATTAAATACGTTTAATGATGTTGGGTTAAATATCATAGAAATTTATGATGTAGAAATATTATGAAAATTTCTGGAAGTTGAATGAACGATAAAAGAGCCTATAGGGCAGATTTGCTATGTGGTAAAGAAATGGGCCTATCTTGATCTAGGAGACTTGAAATTATGTACCGTATTTTGTATTGGAATCCTAATATGATAAGAATTGAATTACCAATAAGAAATGAATGTATGTTTTGTCTATGATTTGAATATGTCAAATATATTAACATGAATTTGGATGGAACTTCACTTGTGATAAATGATTTGAATAGAATCATATGATACTTATGAATTGAGTAATGTTTAAGATATTCCTTGGATTGTTGATATTCTTATGATGATACTAATATTGTAAGAATGATAGGAAGGGAATAAGAACTAGTTGAACAAGTTTCGAATAAAGGAAAAGGAAAGCCTATAAAATTACCAAGGTGAGTGTACTTATGATTTATTTCATATATAAATATGAATATAGCTCTAAGAGCGGATTTGTTTGAATACTTCGGTATTCAGGATTTGTTTGGATATTAAAATATCCAGGATTTGTTTGGGTCTCAAGATCTAGGATTGGTTTGAATACTTCGATATTCAGGATTTGTTTGGATATTAAAATATCCAGGATTTGTTTGGGTCTCTTGATCCAGGATTGGTTTGAATACTTCGGTATTCAGGATTTGTTTGGATATTAAAATATCCAGGATTTGTTTGAGTCTTATGATCCAATGATTTGTTGGAACTTATGTTCCAGAATTTTTTATTGCCCATGGGCAAACTTCTTATTGCCAATGGGTAGAATTACTATTGCCAATGGGCAGACATACTATTGGCGATTAGCAGAATTATCATTGCCAATGGGCAGAATTATTTGGGCCTTATGGTCCGGGATTTTTCATTACTAACGGGCAGGATTGATTGGATTTAATATCCACAGATTTGATATATGACTGTTAATTCATTATATGGCAGGATTGGTTGGATTTAATATCCACAGATTTGATATATATAACTGTTAATTCATTGTATGACAGGATTGGTTGGATTAATATTCACATATTTGATATAGAACTATTATTTCATTTCTGGGAAGGAGTACCTCACTAAGCTTAATGCTTATGGTTTATATTTTGACATTTTCAGGGTTGTAAGCTGCCAGCTGGGATGTCATATGATCAGTTATTTGAGAGTTGCACCGTTAGAAAGATCTGGGGATTAGACATGGGGGTTTTGTCATTGTCACACTGAGGTTTTAATACACTTACATATTGTATATATTGAGTTAGCATGGATTGAGTTGGTCATAGTTAATCACATTATTGTATGCCTGCTTAATTACGACTCTGATATTGATTTCGGTATGGAATAAGAATAATATTATGTTCATTGTGCACATATTGATAAATGAATTATATTTCTAATGGGCTCAAGATTATGATCTAATTATTCTAATAAGAAATGATTAGTATGGATATTGGGTTTGGGGTGTGACACTGTGAGTGGCACTTACACCTCGCACGAGATCAATGTAACTCGTACGAACTGATCGCGTGATCACGGGATCCCTGATTTGAAAATACGACAATAATTTGTATATTTTTAGATTTAAGCATAAAAACATGGCGTTAGTGGGTGAAAACCCGAAATAGCCCTTTGAACGGCCCCGTGAGTGGCACTAACACCTCGCACGGGACCAACCGCGCGATCATGGGATTATCGGTTTGAGAATACAATGATAATTTGCATAATTCTAGACTTAGGCATTAAAACATTGATATGTTGATAATTATAACTCATATATGGAATTTTTTAGCTGAATAATTTTTTTGTAAATCTACTTGGTTAGTGATATCATTTTTTTTATATCCTATCTTTTGTAGGATTTTTGCATGTGGAACAAATGAAGAAGGCAATGGTTTACGACATGAAGATTGTTTACATAATGGTGTGGGCATTCAGGATTATATTTTTTATGTGTTACAGCAGTGCGGGATTTTATTGTTTTGTTTTTTATCCGTGCGGGCTTTTATAAGTTGATTGTTAAATTTTATGGCCATGCGGGATTTGTAATAAGCATGTTTTATATTTACAGGGTTTGGAATGTCCAGAAAATAGAGGAAACTCTGCCCAATTTTTTTGGGTCTGTGAATTATTAAGACGTGTAATATTTTTAAATTTATATATATATATATATATATATATATATTTGTTTATTTACAACGTTCTCGATTCGCAATTTGTGATTTTTTTTATTGTTTTTCCAATAATAAATATTCGCAACCGTGCAGTCACAGGACACCCGATTTTAGGATTGGACCAAAAAATGACATTTTTTTAAAATTATAGTTAAATATGGCATGGAGTTTGTCCATGATCATTTTTATTTTTTCTGTCGCGCATAAAAATGGTCGCGGCCAAAGTTCATGACCCCCAACCGTGACGAAAAATGGTCTCGGTCAAAGTCCGCGACCATTTTTTTCCGTCGCGACGTGGGTCACGGACTTTGGCCGCGACCAATTTTTATCACTGTTAGAGGTCATAGCCGAAGTCCGCGACCAATTTTTTTTCTTCTTTTTTGCGTCGCGATGTGGGTCACGGACTTGGGCCGCGACCATTTTTTTCCTTTTTTTTCCGTCGCGGTGTGGGTCACGGACTTTGGCCGTAACCATTTTTCCCCCATCGCGGTATGGGTCACGGCCCAAGTCCGCGACCATCTGCCGTGACCCACTACGGACCGTGACCATTTTTTGGTCACGGACTTCGGCCGCGACCCACGAAATTGGTCATGCCCGAAATGGTCACGACCCAAGTTCGTGACCCACAGTCTTGGTCAGGGATTTTGGCCGTGACCAATCGCCAGTTTTGGTTTAGTGTATATTTAGATTTGAATGAATAATCACAATATTAACACACACTCAATCATTATAATATTTTATATAGAACTTGCCTTGTGGATTGATTGATAATCAATCCCTAATTCCCCTAAATCTTCCTCTTCTCTTGGTGCTTTATGTCTCTATCCCCTTTAGTGCTTTCCTACCGTGTTTTTAATAAAATGATAACCCTAATGGATATTTTTCATAGGATGTCACCACCTTTGAAAAATACCTCCGCTCTTAACGATTGAGGTTTAGACTTGTTTGCTAGCATAAAATGATTTTCATGATGATGTTTATGCATATTGCTAATGTGTACCACCTTTGTATTTATCTTCTCCTTTTTTTTTATATATTTTTCAAAAAACCAAAAAAATCTTTATTTTTTTGGAAATATACAAAAGGATTTTCTATTTTTTTTTGAAAAATTGAAAAAGCCAAAAACCTTTTATTTTGATAATTTTTTTGAAAAAGACAACAAGTTTTTTGTATTTTATTTTACGCCGTTTATGAATGGACATTTAGGATGACAAAGTCACAACTTCATTTCATATCCATGTGACTATTTGATAGTGATTTGAGATGCATCATCATTTAATTTTGTACATTACAATGTTTGGAGTCATTGAAATACGATTAGTTGTTACTTCCTATATGTTTGACTCATAATTTCCTATATTGAACATGTGCACGGATTTATTTGAGTATTGTGCTTGTCTATCACATATTGGTCGAAATGTTTTCATCTCAATCATGTCTTTAAAATGAACCAAACGTGATAAAACTTGACAATAAAAGTAGTGCATGTAAGAACCGTTGCCCATGAGGAATTTGTTTAAAATTTGAAAAAATGATGAGCGAACACGAAAAAGCACTGCGATAGAATAATAATCACGTTGTGAAAGCCACCGTTTGAAAAGACCCTGAGAAAAAAAATTAAGGCAATAAAAAGATAGACATGCCAAAAAGGGGCCATTAGGTTTCGTTGGAAAAATAAAAGATTTACTATTTATGAGGGTGTTTCGTTGGAAATAGAACAATGGGTTTGCACGTCTTGAGAAAATCTTGAAAAAGCATTACATAGTTTTAGACGTTATTGTTGTGGAAATCATATTTGACTTTGATGTGTCGATTAGATTGAGTCGATGTCATTTAAATTCACATTTTGACACCTAAGAATGATTTTGAGTTAATTCTTTAGGAGTATCCATATTCATCCTTCACATATGTTATGTTCGATTGCATTAATCTTCATATCAAATTTATTCACACCCATTCGTTCGATTTTCACGATTTGGTTATCTTAGTGTAAATTCATGGTATGTGATATTTTTGTAAATTTGATTTATTAAAAAAAATTGAAAAAAAATCAAATTTAGTTGGTGAATGCTTTTGAGTTTATCCATGCATGAGCATAGTTGATTTATTCGTGACGATTTTCTTTGTTTGTCGTGACACTCCATATTTATTTGGCTTATTCTTTTCCTTATCTATTTCGGACAAATAAAAAGGAGGAGAACGAATTATGAATTATGGGGGAGTGAGATTTCGAATTATGGGGGAGATTTGAGATTTTATTTATGCTTATCTCATTTCAAACTCAATACGTCACGAAAATTTTATTTTATTTATTGTGTCTAGGACTTTGATGATTGTTTGGAAAGCACACAAAATAAGAGCAAGGAATGCAAAGAGATTTGAAGATTAGAAGTTTTCAAAGTTGAATATTTTTGAAGAATTTGAAGACTTGCATTTTTAGCATCTTTCCTGATTTGTGTTGCATGGGAGGGTATTAGTTTTGTATAGGATTTTTATTTCGATAATTCGATTTGTTTTTATTTTTTACCGGCATAGACATAGGGGATATTTGTAAGGACATATTTTGCATTGTCCGTAGTTTACATAGGATATGTCATATACCACTACAATCATCGAAGAAGTTCACGTTCATTTGTTCAAGACGACGAATCCGAATTCAAGCATCTTCGACATATGCGCGACATGGGGTACAATTTCATATAAAATGTGTTTAAGTTTCGTAAATGGTTTACATTTGTGTTGGGATATTTTTCAAAACTATTTTAAAATAAAATGAGGCATTTTTTCTAAGTAAAAATAATTTTTCAAGACCTATAGGCGAGCTTTTGAAAATAAAATTTTCTCACTCCTGTCATTCAAACGACAAGGCAATGTCATTCAAACGACTGCTTCTAACGACATCACTTTTCGTTTGAATGGTTGCGAGAAGGGTCGTTTCTTTACTACTTCAAACGAACCCATACTCTTTTGTATTTTTAATGTTCGTTTCTTAGGTCGTTATAACTTAAAAATTTATTGAGTATAAATACCTGTTTTGGAGACCTATTTCTTTAAGACTTTTGATACACGAAAACTGCTTTTTTTGCAGAACTTTTAGTCTTCACTTTTAGGATTTTTATTTGTTTGATTCACACCAAAGCATCCCAATTATTTTGCGAATCGTTTGTGGAACCCAAATCACTTCTGTTGAAGTTTGTTCTTGTGAAGTGCCATCTCTACTGCTGGATTGGTAGCTCTTGAGGGAGTTTCTTTCTAACTACTGCGATCAATTGAGGATACTCGAGTGTGTGTGTGTTCTTTGCTGGGAAGAGCTGCGATTCTTGTGGGTTCTTGCGGGAGTCCATTATTTATTTCTAGGCTACGGTCTATGTAGGTTTGTTGCGGTAAATCCATTGTAGATTTTTGCAAGTGTGTTGTAAGTTGCTATTTGCAAACATTTATTGAAATACAAGGTTTTGCCCTTTTGGGGGATTTTTCCTGAAATTTGTTTGTCCATCAGTTTGTGATTGTTTATGATGACATAATTATTCACATAGATGCATGATTAAGGTTTAAATAAAATTGAATTTAATCTGGATCTAAGGCTGCATATAATTAAATAAGTTTTAATTAGAAATTTGTGAATCCAAAAAGTAATCGATATCACCGCATTTACAAATTGGTATCAGAGCTTTATCTCGGATTTTTTACTTCACTTTTACATTATTTTTTTGGGAATCTGTCGAATACCACATACTTTAATGGGCTCCACACCGTCGATGATGCCACCATATACTCTCGCCAGTGATTTTGGATCTTTCACGCTAGGGCTTCGGGCGTTCCTTAATTATCTCAGTGTCATCCTAGTCTAACCTTTTTATGCATTTTAACATTTATCCAATGTCCACATTATTCCATTTCCCATTTTCCCTTTTCATTATACCATGGTTTCGAAGCATTGTCACTTTGTCAACGTGACAAAACTTATTTTTTATTCGTATGTTACCCAAAATTAGACCGATGGGGTTTCAAAAAGGGAAACTGACCTTTAGGACCCTCAAGTTTGTCAAAAATCTCCTTATTACCCCTTTTGTCATACTTTTGTGAAAAATATTTTCCTTTTCTTTTTTATTTGGCACTATAATTTAAACCATCTTTCTTATAACATTGCATTTATCATTTTATGTTCAAGACCACACCCCTTCCATTTTATGTTTTATCATATAAAATAATGTTAAACACTTAAGACAATTTTAACTAAGTCCATAATCTTGTCTTGTAATCACATATAAACCACAATATTTATTTCATCTTCATTACATCTATACTTAACATATTTGGGGTTGTTTTCCTTTACTTTTCATTTGCATATAAAACCGATTTAACATGCTTGTTTAAGTTTATCATATCACTATTTAATATACTACATGTTCCTACATGTTCATAAGAAAATTTCAACCTAGAAAAACCACAAATATGCATTTAATCAACATAAATCATAGGTTTTATAATTTCATATGATTTCTTCCAATTATCAAGGTAAATATGCCATTTTATAAAAGACCATTTAGGATTTTGTTTTGAAGAAAATCTCATTTTTGTAAGACCAATTATATTGTAAATGCAACTACAATTTTAAGCATTTAAAATCCATCGAGCACATCCTACTCCATAGCTATAAGAACCTTGAAAACATGGAAGGAAAATCCTATCTTAGGTTTAGAAGAGGAGAACTACTAATGGGTGACTTGAAAGCTCCCAAACTCTTAAGCTCCAAGACTTATAGCTCCAAAAACTCCTTGCTTCTTCAAAGCCTTCCACAAAACCTTTCTATAATGTTGCTCCACCACTTTCTTCTTTTAAGAGAGCTTAGAAAGATGGTAGAAATGGATTGTTTTATGGTGTAGGGGAGATTGGGCACACTCGAAATGGAGGAATATTGGCTTAAGGAGGGAAATGGGTGTATGAGATCTTGAGTGAGATAAAGAAATCTGAAAATGGTGGTGGTATTTGCTCTCGCACTTCTCTCTCATAACCCATGCAAAACCCCAAAAAAACATATAAAAAAACCTTTAAAAGTCATCAGATTCGTATAGATCCACGAGGTTGACACTTGATCTAGATCTATGGCTGAAATATGACAACACAACTGGCAATATCTGATCTCGACAGAGTCATTCGAATGAGGTCGATCTCATTCGAATGAGAGCGGCTTTCGTTCAATTTTTCCCTTCGAATGAACTTCGAACGAGGATTCAGTGTAATACAGAAATGGGACATTTGATCCTCATTTGAAGTCCCATTAGAACGAGCCAGAATTTTCATTCAGACCAGAATGGTCTCGTTCGAACGCGATAAATATTTCGTTAGAACGACCACAAGTTCGTTAGAACCACCTAATTTCCAATCTTTTAAATTTTAACCCCAACGATTTCATTAAATAATAAGAGAGCCACCAAACCAAACTGGATGAAGGGATAAAAGCTCATTAAGTAATAATCATCTTTCATTAACTTCACATTACTATGAATTATGCGAAAAGGGATAAAACATTGTGTCGGGGTATTATAAATGTCATTTTTACTCTTTGTTACAAAGACAAATAGATAAAAAAATAAAAACATTAGCCTCACGAAGAGAGGATCACAAAGCTAACAAAATGGATTTCTAACCTATTCCTTATCCATCTTAAAGGCATCTTGACCCCTCATATGTCACACCCTCCGGAAGAAGAGAGTGTTGCTAGTTATTCATAATTAGTCTATGATCCCAATAATCTTTATTTGAATCAGGGAGGTACACAACCAGGCTTGGTTAGCCACCCTCGTATCGTCTTTATGTAGTTAATGTTTTCAGTGATCATCACTCAATGGTAACAATACATAATCTCAATAATGTCGAAATGGGTCTCATATAACTCATTAATAAGATTCACCCCATTAACTATCCTCCATGTGTTTGGGGTAACTTAAACTCGGGCCATATCAAAATACTGGCAGATGTCCAAAAATAAATAATTTAGGGGAAAAGTGACCCCACACTTGGCAACAAAAATTGAAGGCAACCAATGGCCTTCAGAAAGGGCATAAAGGTCACAAGGACCATAAACTAACTCTGTTTGATACCCACAGAGGGATTTGATGATCAAGTTTAAATTTTTTCACAGTGTTTTCATTAATAACATACACCATGATTAAAAATGACAAGATCAATGAAAGAATTAAAAAGAGAAAGCGAAGATGATTGAAATGGAGAAAAATTGGAGTGACGACAATGAAAATCTCTCATTTGAAAGATTGTAGGGTTTTCAAATGAAAAATGGGAAAAATAGTGGGAACCATTGTCTTATGGTGAGAAATGCACTCACGATTCCCCAAAAATATAATTATTACACACGCATATGACAATTATTGAAGCGACGGTTCACTGTTATGAAAATAGGTAATATATACTAGCGTGCCCTTGGGGCACTTAATGATCAAAGGACCCTTTAATTTTAGGGATATTTACAAAACTTCCCTTCAATTAATCGATAAAAACTCCAGCACGAAGATTTTATCAAAGTCAACAGCCGACCTGGGTATAAAAGAGCCCATCGATCTCAAAGCGACACTAAGATTTGAGGACAACTATGAGGACCATAATTATAATGTGGCGGTACAGGACCACAAGCTTCTTGCGCATAAAATTAATTAAGAGCCCAAGTCACAAAGGACTCCCGTATATCCATCCCTTAAAACGACTAAAACTGATAAGAGAGAGGTCTGAACTTCTAGTTATATCTATTAACAGAGCCTAGGACTCTCCTAAGTTCACCTACAAAAGTAAACATGACCCTCTTCGAGAGGGGCATGTGATATTGTAATGTCGAGCAGTACTACAACTTCGCCGACCAGTACTCTGAGTTAATAAAAGAGCAAATCCTAAACCTCGTGGATGTAGGCATGTTGCCGAACCACATATATTCTTGTGTTGTGTACTTTTGATCTTCACCCTTGAATATTTATCTTAATTTAAGTTGTGTGCATTGGATACAAACACTGTAGGAAATTACCACCTACAAATTTATGTAAGGATTTTTTTACACATTTTTCAACCAAGTTAAATCGTAATCATATTTTACGATTTATAATGAATTCAATGATTCAAATTAAAATATGGGTCGAGTTGAATCAAAATATTACGAAATGTAAGAATTAGGAGAGTTCAAACCATAGCATGATTTAGCAACAACATATTATTCACACATTAAATATTATATCGTTTATTGCTAGAAATTCAAAACATGTATGTAATAGATTTATTTTTTATTACATAATATATTATTTCTAACATATTTATTTAATACTATTTTATGAAAACTTTAGAAAACGATATGATAATATGACATGAAACAAGACGAAATTACCTCAAATTGACACAAAAAATCATGTTCATGTAGTGTTTGTGTCGGAATTTTGTGACACGAAATCGTGTTGTGTTTGTATTTATCATGTTCATGTTTTTCAATTTTAACTTCTCTTGGCTGGTGTTTATGTCAAATTGGTGCCTGTCGTGTCGTGTGTATCATGCCAAAACACAACCCAAAATATGACTGCCACGGTGTGTTTAAAAATAATTGTACATTGTTTAACTAATTGTACCATAGCCTTTTGAAGTAAAATATGAGGCGCCTTAACAACATCCTTTTGTGATTAAACTCGATTTAATTTGTATAATTAAATATAACTGCGATTTAACTTCGTTATAAAAAGTATCACAATTGATAAGTCTCCCGTTATAATTTAACAATAAAATGGGGGTTACAATGAACATTTTAGATTTTTTTTCGCTAAAATTAATGGAAAAGTTATTGAAAAGACCCATGGTATATAGTTACGATAGTTGGATGGCTAAATCATTACAAAATAAAAGTAGGAACCAATTTATTACAAATGTCATAATCGTGTGACAATTGATGTAATTTATTCTTATAAATATATATATATTTTAATTTATGTTCTAACTAATTTTCAATTATTACAATTAAGGAGTTGAATGAGTGGTTGATCATACATGATTAAAGAGCCTGTACCTCAAGGTAGGTTGACTGAGTGATTGATAGGCGTTTGCACCTCCAAAGTTATGAGTTCAACTTTTTTCGCCAAAATAAATTTAGAGTCACGGACAAAAAAAAGACTTCTTAATTATAACTGATATTTTTGTATTTTTTTCTAAGTTCCTAATAATATGTGTCCTAAGAGTACACATTAAAATTTTAAAAATAATAGAAACATAGTTTCGACATATATTTAATAAAAAATATATAATTATATAAAACTTTAATTCTTACTATTTTAACGCTCAAACATGGAACCTAAGAATACATATTAATATTTTCCTTTTTTTTTTCCTGTGCAAACGAATTCACTATTATCGGCGCCCCTTTTCAAGAAACAATTCCACTTCTTGGTCACAAATTTTATCAAAATCTACTTTATTTCACCCGCTGCACGGTCAAGTGATCTACAATGTTATTCGGCTTCTGTTGGTGACATAACTCCACTTGCACACATATTTTAAATGGACTAGGAATGAAGCATGTGGACCAAACGATGTGGTCTGAATATTCTAGAAAGAGTAATGCTATACTGCCCGGGAGTCAACCCCGGGTTAGTATATGGAGAGGATTTTTTTTTTCCTTTTTCTTGGTTTTTTATGTGATTTATTAGGATTATTTGATTAATTTATTTATAAAAAAATTGTTTTATTAAAAAAGAATATTTTTTATAAATTAAAATAATTGTATTGTTAAAAAACACTATTTTAATATAAAAAATATATTTCTTTTTGAAAAAAACTGTTTCAAAAAAAGTTAGTTTAATATAAATAAATAAAAACTTTTTTTTACATTTTTAAACAGTTTTAAGAAATACAAAAATTATTTAAAATGTTATATAAAAAAAAGTCTAAAAATAAGGGGTGCCGTTGGCGGACCTATACAAATAAGAGAATATTTGGTAAATGGGTGTTTGAGGCACTTAGATGAGTTAAAAATAATTTTAAAAAAAAGAAAAATCTTATTAAGATAGTTTTGTTTCTAAAAAATATTTTTTAATTGAAAATATAAATTTATATATTTTTTTGAAAAAGACTATTTCAAATAATAAAAGTTAGTTTAATATAAATAAAAAAAATTACATTTTTAAACAGATTTGAGAAATAAAAAATATTATTTTTAATGTTGTAAAATAAAAAAAATAAGTTTAAAAATAAGGGGTGCCGTTGGCGCGGACCATTAAAAATAAGAGAATACTTGGTATATGTGTGTTTGATGAACTAAATGAGTTAAAAATAATTAAAAAAAACAATTTCTTATAAGAATAGTTTTTTAACGCGGACCTTTAAACAGTTTTAAGAAATACAAAATTGTTTTAAATGTTGTAAAATTAAAAAAAAGAATAAGTTAAAAAATAAAGGTGCTGTTGACGCGGATCTTTAAAATAAAAGAATATTAGGTAAATGCGTGTTTGTTTGAGGGACTAAATGAGTTAAAAATAATTAAAAAATAAAGCAATTTCTTATTAGAATAGTTTTTTAACGCGGACCTTTAAACAGTTATAAGAACTACAAAAATTGTTTTAAATGTTGTAAAAAAATAAGTTTAAAAATACGGGGTGGCGCTGGCGTGAACCTTTAAAAATAAGAGAATATTTGATAAATGGGTGTTTAAGGGACTAAAAGAGTTAAAAATAATTAAAAAAAAAACAAAAATTAAAAAATTAGAAAAACAAAAAAACTATTCTAATAAAAATTTTATTTATTTTTATCCAATTTCACATGAGAAACCAATGGAGTACAAAAAAAAAGAGCCTTCATGTACTAACCCGGTGATAACACCCGAATAGTATATCATTTTCCTTCTGGAAATTGCAGTTTTGTTGATAATGATCAAAGAGTTGCACTCACATACCTCATCTTCACAAATTTAATTGCATGTTGTTTACAATTTTACTTTAGGAATTCTTTTTTTATGTAATTTCTATTTAAAAATATTTTTTCCATGTTGTTCGTTTATTGAAATATTCAAATGGTGATAAAGATGGGTTTACGAGAATTAACTAATAGAGAAGATAGGATAATTTTAAAAATTAATTACAGTAGGACCCGGCCGTGCACTTTTGGTAGATCTTAGGCTGCAAATCGCATCCCACGGTGCACATTGCAGATAATTCATATCCAAATAAGTTCTCACACTGGTGTATATTAGTAATTTAGGGTGAACAAAACAACTTTTTATTCATATTTTAATTCATAGAGAAGAACTCGTTGAAAGAGTGTTTTGTTTGAACTTATTTTATTAAAGCCAAGATTATTAACATTTGTGTTTCAATACATGAAAACATATTTTTTTTCTTTGCTTAATTGACAAACTTTTTTTCCTTGTGGTATACAAAATATAATGTATTGAAATAAGGGTAAAATATTAATAGTATTATAGTTAGCAGGCTTGTGAATAAACCTAACTATCGTAATACTATTTTGATATAATATTCTGTTTGTGTTTGTTAAATGGGTCAAATCAATTATAAGTTTTTAAAACAATTTTTCTAATAGTTAAAAGAAAGCCTCTTAAACTAAATTCTTCTGCTCTATTATTGAAGGGACATATACCAAATAGTTCTTCGGACATTTTTTAATACCCATTTAGTCCAAACTTTTTTATTTTGCCTCAAAAAGTCCTTTGCCACATATTTTGGAGAGGGAGTGCCGCTGGCGCGGACCTCTAAAAATAAGAGGATATTGAGTGCTTGAGGGACTAAATGGGTTAAACTAAAAATATGTGTCATTTTTAAAAAATATATATTTATAGTAGGGACTATTTAATAATTGACCCATTATTGAAAGATAAATAAACAAATAAACACCGGAACCAAAACTAGTTAATCACCCAAAAGGAAAATAAAGTAGCTTGTGATAACTCCACAACTAATAAAGAATCCAACTAAATAAATTTTGTAATGCTAAAATTATCAATATTTTGGGGTTTATTTATTCGGAGATAAGTTAATCATGGAATGTGCACTATTGAATAGTTTTCTTCGATTTATTTTAAGCTTCATGATAATTTAATAGGTAAATTAAGCCAAACTCTTTTGAACTATTGATTTTTTACACCCAACCCTTTTTCATAAAAAAAAATGATAAAAAATTATTTTTATGCATAAAAAAATTAAAAATTTGTTTAAAATGTGTTGAGTGTAAAAAATCGATAGTTCGGAGGGTTTGGAATAATTTATACTAATTGTTAACGCAAAAATTCTCCATCTACGAGGACCAATCAGAAAAGGACACATGTCATCCTACGTGGCAATATTCGGCACCCGAGGAGTGTTAGTCGGTACCTGAGGAGTTGGTCGGTACCCGAGGAGAGTTAGTCGGCACCCGAGGAGAGTTGGTCGACATACTAACAGGGAAGATCAAAGGATAACTACACATTTAATGATCATTAATGTACATTTATACTGTAGATGACAACACATAGCATACCAAGCAATTCAACAATTAGATTCGTTGAATGTAGACATAATGTATAAATGTCTACATACAATGAATCTCTTTATCTCCCATCACTATAAATACATGTATTCCCTTAGCCAAAGGGAGGGAGATCCAAGAGATCCAAGAGAGATCCGGGATAACCTAGAAACACCATACACAAGATACACATCCTTTCTCTCTCTACACCTTATGGTGCTATTGTAAACCCCTGGGAATAAAATAACAGTGGACGTAGGCTTTATTCATAGCCGAACCACTTTAAAAATCTTTGTCTCTTATATGTTTGATGTGAATGTTTATCTTCATCTTCAATCTCATCCTCATCATTTATCTGCTGTTGACGCCACTAAAATGGCAGTGGCCATTTTCTGTCTTCAACAGATTGGCGTCGTCTGTGGGAACGTGTTACAAGCATTGTTCTCCATCAAAAGCTAAGTTTTTGTTTTCTCTACGTATAATCAATTATACATACATCTGTTGATTCAATCATGATTTTTATGTTTATATACATAAATTAGTTGTCCAATTTTTATTTATGAAATCTGCAAAAATTGCATATCATGATTTCAAAATCATAACTGTTAAATTAATTCTTTTTGAGAAATCTGTGAAATGGTGGATTTCATAAATCAAAACTTTTGGCTTGATTCTCAAGTTAAAATTTTATCTCATGAAATCAATATTTTAAATGATTACATATACCAATATATACGACGATGATAAGATTTGATAATTTTCATTATAAATTTTGTAAGATCTTTGATGTCTATTCAAATTCCCATCATATTTTTAATAAAAGAATGGGAAAAGGTTAAAGACAATAAAAAGTTTTCTCATGGAAATCATGACCCAGATCTATTTTCTCTCTTCAAGTTTGAGTCTCTTTGCATTCACTTTTATGAATTATATACTTAATTTGGTTCATCTTCCATCTATGTCAATAAAGTCAAATTGATTGATTTTTTATATAAATTTGGTAATAACTTCTATCATTCAGCATATTTTTCTCTCTCCAAATAGGGAATAGGAAGGGATCAATATAAAAAATAATTTTCTCTCACCTGAAAAATCATTACTCACCTCTTGTAAAAGAGGATCAGTAAAACAATCATGACCATATCAATGGGCACAAATTTGATATGTTGGACCCTCGTTCATCACATCACAAGGTTTCTTTGTCGAAATCACACGATCTAGTGGGTTATATATTTATTCATTTAATTAACATTCTTAAGGCTTAAATTTTACATCGAATATTATTTTTTTTTATCTAAAGATTCGAGATATTCTGGTCATCCAACCATATATTCTATAATTTGAGATATCCTTAAATGTTGGTCGGCAACATCCATGTTGTTTGTCGGCAACAGTAGAATCTTGGGGTATTAAAAAAAATGCGAAGCACCCTAGATATTTCTTTAAACACGAGTTCAGCTTGGGGACAAGCAGGGGGCTTAAGTCTTTTTTAACTTGTGATCACCCCAAAAATATTTTTAAAACCAAGTGATAAATAATTTTCAAACAGCAACTTATACCTGATTAGTTGTTGGAGATTAAATAACTCTACATCTTATTTATGATGCATATCTGATAAAAAATTATCCATCTCACACACATTTGGCACAAAAATATTATTTCATATTTTGAAATTTTTATTATTTTATGCTGATACACATCACATATTGTTTGACTGAATAATTATTCTCATGATAATAATTATTTTCCCTAGTCTCGACAGGTGCTCGGGCACCCTATTAAAATTTCATAGCAACCTATCAGCGGCTGATGAACAAGGTCTTTGCAGAGCAAATCAGTTGCAATATGGAAGTCTATGTTGACGATATGCTGACAAAGAGCAAGAAAGCTGCCGATCTTCTAGTTGACTTAGGCCAGACCTTTGATCAACTGGATAAATATCAAATGAAGCTGAACCCGACGAAGTGCATATTTGGAGTACGAGAAGGCATGTTTCTAGGTTACATTGTCAATCAACGAGGCATAGAAGCAAATACTGAAAAGATCAAAGCTTTATTAGGGCTGCGATCTCCAACGATGAAGAAAGAAGTGCAAAGCCTTACAGGACGAGTTGCAGCGCTCAACAGATTTGTATCCCGAGCAACTGATAAATGTCTCCCATTCTTCAAAACACTCCGAACAACTTTTGAGTGGAATGATGAATGTGAGAAGGCCTTTTAAGATTTGAAGAAGTATCTAGAAGCACCTCCGCTTTTGTCCAGGCCAGTGATGGGAGAAAAAATATACTTGTATCTTGCAGTATCAGAAAATGTCGTTAGCTCGACATTGATCAGAATGGAGAATGGAGTCCAGAAGCCAATTTATTACACAAGTAAGGCTTTCCGAGGTGCAGAGATCAGGTACCCAAAGTTAAAAAAATTGGCATTGGCATTAATTGAGGCAAGTAGAAGAATGAGGCCATATTTCCAGGCCCATACCATTATCGTGTATACCGACATGCTATTAAGACAAGCCCTTCATAAGCCAGAAAAGTCAGGGAGACTGATGTACTGGGCAATAGAGCTCGGTGAATATGATATTGTGTATGAACCCAGATCATCCTTAAAAGGGCAAGCTGTAGCAGACTTTATAGCAGAGTTTACATATCCTGATACCCACGAGGAACAAAAGTTGCTCGCTGACCAACCTGTGGATGTTACAGGATCAACAGACATAAGTCCAGACCAACTCCGGTTGGTAAAAGGGCTTGTGGATGTAGAAAGATCATCAAATTCAAACCCAGACCAACTCCGGTTGGTAAAAGGGCGAGAAGAGATGGTCGACGAGGAGAGAAAAATACCAGGGGAGGATGAAACAAAACAACAAATATTTCACCGAGGAACGCTGTCAGATAAGAATTTTGAAGACGAGTTACCTACGTGGAGATTGTATGTAGATGGGTCATCTTGTACAACAGGTTGTGGAGCAGGGATTGTTTTGAACACCCCAGACGAGATTGACATGGAATATGCTCTGCGATTCCAATTCAAAGCCTCCAATAATGAGGCTGAGTATGAGGCCATGATAGCAGGTCTTAATTTAGCAGAGATTATGGATGCGCAACAAGTGATGGTATTTAGTGATTCTCAATTAATTGTGAATCAAACGATGGGAACATATGCAGTGAAAGGAGAAATAATGGTCAAGCATCATGCAAAGGTAATGGAGTTGTTGGCAGAATTTGATGCCATTCAGTTGATCAGAATACCAAGAATGGAGAATGCACAAGCAGACGCACTGGCCCGATTAGCATCAGCTACTCGTACCGAGCTGCGAAGAACGATACCAATTAAAGTATTAGAAAGTCGGAGCATAGATGAAGACCTGACGATGAATATTATTACCTTTGATTTAGGACCATCTTGGATGGATCCCATCGGAGAATATATTGAGGAGGAAGAATTACCGGAGGATAAGCTCGCTGCCAAGAAATGGAAGTTTAAAGCTGCTCGGTATGTACTAATTAATGGTATTTTGTATAGACAAGGAATTATGACAGGTTTGCAAAGATGTGTACATCCCTCCGAGGTGAAAGAATTGATTAAAAAGATCCATGAAGGGTCCTGTGGAGCCCATGTAGCAGGTCGGACACTTTTGCAAAAGGTGATGACGCAGGGATACTAGTGGCCGACGATGAGAGCTGATTGTATAGCTTATGCCAAGAAATGTGACAAGTACCAACTCTTTTCCTCCATCCGAAGAACTCCACAAACGTTATTGACACCCATCACTTCCCCTTGGCCATTTGTCATGTGGGAATTGATTTGGTTGGACCACTGCCGACGACCCGAGGAAGATTCAAATACCTCGTCGTTGCCATCATCACAGACTATGGAACACAATTCGATAACGAGGAGCTTGCCGCTTATTGTCACCAGTCAAACATTTTGAAGGTTCATTCAGCACCAGGTCATCCTCAGAATAATGGACAAACTGAAGTGACGAACAGAACATTACTAAATGGTTTGAAGAAGAGGCTAAGTAAGGCTAATTGGATTAATGAGCTACAGTCAGTATTGTGGGCTTATCGAAAACTCCCCGAGCTGCAACTGGAGAATCACCATATAAGCTGGCGTTTGGAAGTAAGGCTGTAATACCTGCCGAGTTGGGTCTTCCAACACACAGAGTGCTGAATTTTAATTCCCCAGTCAGCGACTTAATGAGAAGACTGGATTTGGATATGCTCGAGGAGGTTAGAGAAGATTAGGAATGCTGCTTACCAACAACGAACAGCTCTGTTCTACAACAAGAGGGTGAAGAAATGCAACTTAAACGAAGGAGATTACGTGTTAAATAATGTCATTCAGAAGCACAGTAAGTTGGAATAAAACAATGATGTTTCGCCATCTTCTTTCTTTTATTGAAAGTTTTTCGGGGAATACTAGTGTGCAACACTATGCCGCTCAGCAATAAAAGCAAACACCGATAGTTCAAACCCACGACCAACTCCGGTTGGTAAAAGGGCGAGAACAAACTATACTCCTTTGGTTAGGAGGCGTACACTAGCGTGATCAACTCCGGTTGGTAAAATAACTAGTGGACATGATAGTTCGAGCGTGATCAACTTCGGTTGGTAAAATAGCGAGAACAAACGATACTCCTTTGGTTAGGAGGCGTACACTATCGTGATCAACTCCGGTTGGTAAAATAACTAGTGGACATGATAGTTCGAGCGTGATCAACTTCGGTTGGTAAAATAGCGAGAACAAACTATACTCCTTTGGATAGGAGGCGTACACTAACGTGATCAACTCCGGTTGGTAAAATAACTAGTGGATATGATAGTTCGAGCGTGATCAACTTCGGTTGGTAAAATAGCGAGAACAAACTATACTCCTTTGGTTAGGAGGCGTACACTAGCGTGATCAACTCCGGTTGGTAAAATAACTAGTGGACATGATAGTTCGAGCGTGATCAACTTCGGTTGGTAAAATAGCGAGAACAAACTATACTCCTTTGGTTAGGAGGCGTACACTAGCGTGATCAACTCTGGTTGATAAAATAACTAGTGGACATGATAGTTCGAGCATGATCAACTTCGGTTGGTAAAATAGCGAGAACAAACTATACTCCTTTGGTTAGGAGGCATACACTAGCGTGATCAACTCCGGTTGATAAAATAACTAGTGGACATAATAGTTCGAGCGTGATCAACTTCGATTGGTAAAATAGCGAGAACAAACTATACTCCTTTGGATAGGAGGCGTACACTAATGTGATCAACTTCGGTTGGTAAAAGAGTTAGTGGACATGATAGTTCAAACCCATGACCAACTCCGGTTGGTAAAAGGGCAAGAACAACATTCTTAAAAATGCCAATCTCTGTTGGTTTGAAAACAAAATATGCTCTCAAATGCCAACTTATGTTGGTCGGGAGGTAAGATTATTACAGAAAATATAAAAGTTCCTTGAAGAATAAAATATTCCAAACTGAACCAAGTATGGTTGGTCGGGGATAAAAACCCACTAACTATAGTTGGTCGACGAGGAGAATTTATCGACCTTGGTTGGTCGGACACATTTTATGAAAAAGACAAAAATTTACCAAGTATGGTTAGTCAGGGATAAACTCTCACTAACTATAATTGGTCGACGAGCACAATGTCACAACCTTGGTTGGTTGGAAAAATTTTAAACATTTTTATACTCATTACTTTATTATTAAGTGATCGAGCAACATTACTAATACTTGTAACTTTTTTATTACTAAGTTGGTCGATGAACAACATAATATTGTTATCTTTTTAACTTATACATATGCACAGATGTAGAGTATTTTACAAGACAATAGCAATTAAGATTGCGAACAAAAATGAAAGTCTTTCATTAAAATCAAAAACAAAATACATTGAGAATGAAAATGTATACTAACTATTACATTGAGATTCCTACTCTATTGGTTTCTTTCCCTCTTCTTTTGAAACAGGTTCCTCGCCAGCAGGAGGATCATCCAAAGCATAAGGGGAGTTTATGAAGTTAAAATCTTTCAGCATTCTGATGTTCATCACAGATGGTCTGTCCGAGCAGCTCTTGCTCGTCCCCGAGCAGGAAGTTGCTCTTCAAGACTCATGATCTTCTCGGACATCTCAGCCAAGGCCTGGTTCTTTGCCATTAGTTGGAAGGCTTGATTCTCCAAAGCAGATTGAGTTCTCTGGTCTTCGACAGTTACCCGAGCAGCTCTTTCTCGTCCCCGAGTAGAGGTAGAAGTCAAAATTAGCATCTACAACACTAAGATCTTTGCTACTACTGTCTCGACCAATAATGAAGAAGAGGTTGTGTGAAAATGTTTCGAAGTCCACCACTAGCTTGGTACTAATCAGATTGAAGAGTTGGGTTCAAAAGCTGGTATGTTACTCGACAAAGTATTCATACGATCACAAAGCAGAATAATCAAGCACGTGAAGTTAGCACTCAGTTACTCGGCACAGGAGGCAGTTGGTCGGCTAGCAAACGAATCAACATACTTGAAGATTATGACAAGCTACAAGCTACAAGCTACAATCTGCATACTATAGCATGGCTGTATCCAAATTCCCAGGGGTGATACATAGCACACAGAGTTACTCAAAAGAAAGATTAGCAACCATCGATCAGCCTACTGTAATACCCCGTACTTTTGACTATATTTATTTTGAGGATTAATTAATTAAATGCGTATTAATTGGAAATTAATCTGGGTTATAAATACTAATGTGATGCGAATTGGTATTTGATTAGGTGCATATATGATTATATATGAACTTGGTGTTATAAAATTTGTCGTGGGATTTATATACGGCATTTTAGAAATTTTGTTGAGACGCGTGGGACCGCCGCATCACGGTATAATATTTTGATATTAAAAGTGAATTTAAAATCTATAATCCGTATGGTCGTTTTGAGTGCACCAACGCGTCCGGAAGGGTCGAGATAGTCAGAAAACACTAGCCGGGGGTATAGTTTGGGTCCCGGGGTATTTTTAGGCCATTCCGGCACCATAAAGGGTATTTTAGTAAATTGGTATTTTTGGGTAATTAAAAGTGACGAAAGTTGAGAGTTGTAATCTGATAAGGGATTGACCCAACCAACCTTTATTAACCCAACAAGCTACGGAGGTTTATTAAATTAGGTTTTCATAAGTTTCCCCAAAGCAAACCCTAGCCACCATAGCCTTTTGGAGAAGAAAGCTTGGAGAAGGAGAGAGAGAGAGGAATTCTGCAGAAACTCTACACCGAATCCACACCAAATTCAGAGACAAACAAGGCAAGTGACTTTATTTCCATTTAATTACTGAGAATGTCTTTTCCATGTTAGAAAATTCAGAATTATGGTTGTTCTTGATGCAATATGAAAACCCATGTAGTCTAGATGATAAAACTTGAGGAATTTGAGAAGGATTGCATGTAGAAGGATAGGTAAATGATTAATCTGATGTTAATACATGATTTGGGTGAAAGAAAAACGGATTTTATTTGATGAATTGAAGGTTCCAAATTTTAGGGTTCATGTTCATAAATGAATTGGGGAAAAGTTTAAGTAATTATAAATTGATTGATGATTTGGGTGAGTAAATTCATACAAACGTGATAGGATGTGGTTATACTATGTTTAGAATTGTTTAGAGACTTTAAAACAATCGTTGGGATAAATTTTAGAGGTGATTTGAGGAGTAAAAATGGTGAAAAACGATTTTTGGGAAATTCTGGGCCGAAACTGGCCTCTCGTTAGAAGCAACCCCCAGGTCGTTCGAACGAACTCGTTCGAACGAGCTTCTAACGAGTTGACCAGTCGCTACTAACGAGTGGGGATTTCGTTCGATATCTCGTTCGAACGAGATATCGTTAGAAGGGTCAGTTCGTTCGAACGAACTGGGATCTCGTTCGAACAGCCTCGTTCGAACGAGACTTCTAACGACCTGACAGTCCAAACTCGTTCGAAGCCTCGTTCGAACGAGACTTCTAACGAGTTGACAGTTTGGTCCTTTTTGGACTGTTTTGATTTTTGGAGTCCCGGAAACTGGTTCGAGGGTAGAGTTAACATTCTTTGAGGATGTAAGGATAGATTTGGGACTTTTGGGTTATTGAGATGAGTAAATCATACACTAGAGTTATATTCAATGAACCGTTTGGGTTGAGACATGAGTGTCTACTACAATGTGAGGATAAATTATGGCACGTATAATTATGAACCGGAATAAAATAAGTTGTGATAATTATAGTTAGTACAAGAATGCGATATGTACTACGATTAAAATATGATATTACTAAGATGTGTGTTTACTTAGTATTGGTATATGGATTGTGTGTATGACATACCTACCATACTTGCTATCACGGGAGGTTTCGTTCGCTTAGGACCCTCTAATCCTTGTGTGCCTACGGGGGGGATATAGACTGGTACCTTGATGAACATAGGTCATAGAAAGACTTATTGTGATATTAATAAGTCCGCTGACCATGGGAGCGTAGGTATGTGCGTGACCCATGTGATGGTGACTGTGTTCGCCTCCATTATTTGTGATGTTGTTATCGGTAAACTATTCCTGAGAGATTCGGAATATGTAATCCTTATGTACGTGATGTACCGGGATGGATAGCAGAGTATGTGTGCACTATAGCTTAAATTGCGGGGTGCTTGTATTGTATATTTATGAGATGAATAATATACATTAAATTAATGAAAATCCTCATGTTAATGTTGTAAAAATATTACGGTATTGTTTCGAGATATATAATGAGTTAACTGATAGTTATATCAATGGCATATTTAGTAACTGAGTTTACGTTAAACCTCTATTAAATTAAGAGCGTTATATGATAAAGGAACCAAGTATTATGGGTAGAACCTTTGGCAGTCTAGCAAGATACGTTGCCACTTAGCTAGTAGGATGGATAGTTATAGATGGGTACTTGCGTTAGGAGTGCACAGTTAGACGAGAGGTGAGAATATAATGTGAGTGCATGTCCTAACATGTACTTTGCATTTAATGTTTTAAATGTTTTTAAAGCATTTGCAGGTTTTTAAAATATAACACATTCGGGCTCTGACCCGTTTGCTTTTCAAATCTTTTTCTTTGTAAAACCATTTTAGGTGCCCAGCCACAAGGACACCAAGCATAGGTACTCATTCAGGTGACGAGCTGTAGCTGTTTGTGGAAGCTACAGGGATTTGCTCATAGACGCTTCTATCTTTTGGATTCCAGAACCACGATCTATCTATCAGTTGTAGGGCATGTTGCCCATTCCTATTTAGAGGATCTTTTACGTTTCAGTTTTCAGACTTTAGCATGTAGTATTTCAGTTTCAGTTATTTATTTCAGTATGGGATTGTAGTGAGGGGTTTCCTCCAGACTCTATTTATTTCTATTGTGATGGTTATTCATTTTTTCTTCAGCATGGTTAATGGTGTTATCTATTTCTTCATTTTACTCTTGTTGCATGTTAATCAGACTTAAATTAAAATTTGGCAACTTGCTTTTTAAATACTAGGTGGTTAGATATAATAAAATGTTTTCGACAGTGATGCTATTAACTGAGCCAACTTGGCATTTTGAATTAATTTTATAAAGGAGTAGCTACCCGGTATTTAATTAGTCGGGGTGTCACACCTACATCATATGTCGTCCAGGAGATAATGCACTTTATGTTGAACAAATCAAGAAGGTAGATCAAGAATTTCACGAGCACCGAGCAACACTGCAGAATAAATACTCCATCCTTTCAAGTAAACCATCAAGCATGGAGCATTGGGGGCTTCTGTTAACGCAAAAATTCTCCATCTACGAGGACCAATCAGAAAAGGACACATGTCATCCTACGTGGCAATATTCGACACCCGAGGAGTGTTGGTCGGCACCCGAGGAGTGTTGTTCGGCACCCGAGGAGTGTTAGTCGGTACCCGAGGAGTTGGTCAGTACCCGATGAGAGTTAGTCGGCACCCGAGGAGAGTTGGTCGACATACTAACAGGGAAGATCAAAGGATAACTACACATTTAATGATCATTAATGTACATTTATACTGTAGATGACAACACATAGCATACCAAGCAATTCAACAATTAGATTCGTTGAATGTAGACATAATGTATAAATGTCTACATACAATGAATCTCTTTATCTCCCATCACTATAAATACATGTATTCCCTTAGCTAAAGGGAGGGAGATCCAAACGATCCAAGAGAGATCCGGGATAACCTAGAAACACCATACACAAGATACACATCCTTTCTCTCTCTACACCTTATGGTGCTATTGTAAACCCCTGGGAATAAAATAACAGTGGACGTAGGCTTTATTCATAGCCGGACCACTTTAAAAATCTTTGTCTCTTATATGTTTGATGTGAATGTTTATCTTCATCTTCAATCTCATCCTCATCATTTATCTGCTGTTGACGCTACTAAAATGGCAGTGGCCATTTTCTGTCTTCAACACTAATTTAAAATTACAAACCTCAGTACTAAAAATTGTCATTTCAATTTTTTTCATTCATTTATATCGTTCTTTCTAAGAAAATTATATATGATATTTTTGTCATTTTAATTAGAAAATATATAATGAATATTTACTATATATATAAATATAAACTAGTGTGAAAATTTTATTCCCATTTGGCCAATGGGAATATGTCTTATATCAACAATACTCATTCGTCAAGCTCCTATTACATATTCTTATACTTCTGTTGTTTAGGGCATGTTTGGTTTGCAACTATAATTCTGTTTTCTGTGTTTAAATACAATTCTGATAAAAATCTTCGTTTGACAACGTGTTTTTAAATAGAGAATTATAATATTTCTATATTATAATCAAGTTTTTCAGAAAACATGTTTAGGGTGTTTATAACTTCTGTTTTTTATTTTTGTACTCAGAATTATTCACTCTTAATATTTTAAAGCAGTTATACCTTAATATATAATATACATACATAATACATTAATATGTGTGTAATTTTTATAAATAAAAAATATATATGTACATGTACACAAAATTACGTATGGAATAATATAAAGTTATATAATATTATCAATAGATACATGATACTTATATATAGTTTTATACATGTATTATTTATGTATGGAATAATATAAAATATACATATAGTACATATGCATTAAAAAATATTATCAATTTATGTATGTATATAATTTTATAGTGAATTATACATGCAATATATATATATATTAAATGTACGTGTATATAATTTATGATGTATGTATGTATGTATATATGTATACATATATGTATAATAAAACTTATACATATATACATACATTTATGTATAATAAATGTATATATACATATGTTTTATTATACATAAATGTATATATATGTTTTATTATACATAAATGTATGCATATATGTATAAGTTTTAATGATTCATGTATCATATATGTATGATACATATATGATACATGAATCATTAAAACTTATACATATATACATACATATATATGTATGATACATATAAAAACTTATACATATATACATACATACAAACATACATCATAAATTATATAAAACTTTCATACATACATGACACATGAATCATAAATACAAACATACATCATAAATTATATAAAATATTTATACATACATGATACATGAATCATAAATTATATACACGTACATTACATAAAACTTTCATACATCATAAATTATATAAAACTTTCATACATATATGATACATGAATCATAAATTATATACACGTACATTACATAAAACTTTCATACATCATAAATTATATACACGTACATTACATAAAACTTGTATGAAAGTTTTTTGTATATATATATATATATATATATATATATATATATAGTTAAACTTCCCAACATATCTCATTAAATATACCTAAAAATACATGATATTAAATTATATACTTGTACATTTAACATTTAATATCATGTATTTTTAGGTATATTTAAATATACCTAAAAATACATGATATTAAATGTACATGTATATTATTTATGATGTATGTATGTATATATGTATACATTTACATATCATGTATGTTTGAAAGTTTTATGTATGTTTATATATACATACACACAAACGCGCGCGCGCGCACACACACACACACACACACGCATGTATGATATAAATATACATGTTTGCCAATTTTGTTAAATTTTTAAAAAATTGTATTTAAAAACAAGTTTACCAAACGCACACCAACAAATATAAACACAAAAAATTGAATTTTAAAATTGTATTTAAAAACAAGGTTTAAATTGAGTTTTCTGAATAAATAACCAAACGCGCCCTTATTATTTCAATTCAGTGTTATAATTATTACACAAAGTAGAATTATGTCACTGGAGCCGGTCTAAAACATACTCCCTTTCCCTGAATGATTATTAATAAAAAAAATATAGAAAATATGATTTACACAGACGTGTCTGTGGATGAAAATTTAGTATGTCTTTGGTGGTTAAGAATATGATTATGGACTTAATTCATTTTTTCAAACTTATTCATTGAGCTTGTGCTTCTTGCCAAAATTATGAGACTCGTCTAATCAAAGATATAACTTGTGACATATACCACAGAGGCGATTTTCTCTTTATGTACCCATCTAACGAAAGAGATATTTTGGCATTTAGTTTATTTCAAGGGTTTAGTTAGGAAAAGAATGTATTAGGAGCCTAACTAAAATTAATGGTATTCTATCTCTTCCAAATTAATTGTTGAAATTTTATTTTAGGGATACCCAAGTTAAAACTTCAATTTCTTCTTTATTCTTTTTTTAAGAAAAAAAAGATGTAGTCAACTCACCAAATTTTATAATATTGAAAGAGTTTCATCCTGGTCATTAAAAATACACATGATACTAGCTTTGACAGTCAATTGTATTATTAACTGAGAAAGATTTTGATTGTGTTTTTAAAAGGGTGAGGGTAGCTTGCCATAGTGAACAACACCCACTTGCTTGTTGTAAGGATCTGGGCCCCACATCATCTCTTGAGACTTAGTTATGGGTGTGTAGAATTTTAAGACCACACGTCTCTGATCTCTTCTTCTACAATTAATGCCCACCACAGGCAACTAGAACATTGCAAATGGTCGTGTGCTATGCACTGTGTGTGTGTATGAGACAACTATGTAATTTGATTCTTGATGTATATATAATTATTAATCACGTTCATGTTATTAATTTTCCTTTGAAATATATCACTTGTCAACTCATTAATAACTTGATTTTATTCAAAAACACGAATAGGTATCTTTACCAATAAATTTTGTTTAGTCAACTTGAATGTAATGCAACATAATTAGCTATGCCAATATATTTGTTTTTCATGCTCTTTGGTAACTTGCTTCGAATGTGATTTGATAGAGACATTCATAAAAAAAAATGATGTTAATCAAGCATCTTGACGTAATAGTATAAGGGTGTCACTGATAAACAGTCACGGATTAAAAAATGTGAGTAAGATGGGCCCAAACAATAAATATCTATTTTTGTAGGGGCCAAAACTATAAAATATGATTTTTTTTCATAAAATTTTAAAACTACAGGATTAAAATTTGAAATTCTTTGAAGTTTGGGGGGCCAAGGCCCCCCCTTGCCCCCCCTGTATCCGCCTCTGCTGGCAAACGAAAGTCAGGAATCGCAAATGAGGATTAGTCGAGGTACGCGTAAGCTGACCTGAATACCTCATGGTATGCTACAAAAATAAAATAAAAAAATGACGTGCTGTGATTAGCATAGTTAATAATGTTTATGCCAATTAAAGCACACTGTGAATAAAATGAACTTTAAATAACACAACACAATATTATCGCTTAATATCGAAAATGCGTACCTTGAAATTTCATGGAAATGTTTTAGAACAAAGGCGTCCTGAAATATTACCTAAACTTTGTCACGCAAACACGACATATTTTGCGAATTTTGTGTCCATTCCTTTTTTTGGGTGTCATGTTAAGGAAACTATGCATCTTATTTTAAGTATTTATATTATATTATAATATAATATGGAGGATTGAGATTTTGATTTAATATTTAGGTTAAAATAATTCACCGTACTAATATGAAACAACACTTATATATATAAACTAGCTTGCTGGGCACATGTTGCGTGACCGTAAAATATTACTTTTTGAACACTCACATGTAAAAGAGAATAAAGTTAAGTCATGTTAAAAATAAATTTAACATAGTAGAACGAACACCCCTATTTAAAACAAGATTTATATAACAAAAATGATACCGATCGGAGTGAGACTATTATTGACTTTGAAAATGTCTTGGAGCACTTCCAATTTTTCCTTAGACGGGTAAACTTTTTTTCCCTTGCACACACCAGATAAAGTGATATTATTTTTCTTATAATTCATGCCACTAATAAATTCATATCGATGTTTTTTATAAGATGTTAAATTAAAAATATCAAACAAATAAAATTATAGAGTGCAAGTTTTATATATATATATATCTATAGAAAGTCATGTTAAGAAATTTAAATTCATGGAAAAATAAACGCTTACGGAAATCTCAATACATGGACCCAACTCAAGCCCAGAGTTTAATTAACCGAGTCTGGGAGCCCATATTGGCGCAGACATTGTAACGTGTAGTCTCCCGGTGCCTTACCCTTTACCCTCAAGCGGTGTGTGGAATCTTAAACACGTTTTCCAATTTGCAAAACAATCTCAGCCTCGATTTTACCAACCATTCACCTCATTTACCCTCCCAAAGAATTGAAATTAGGATATTTGGGCTGTTGATCGGAAATGGTTTCTCCGGAAAACACCAATTGGCTGTTTGATTACGGCTTTGTCGAGGATATTGCCATTCCTGCTCCACTTAACGCTTTCAGCTGGCCTGTTCAGCCACCCTTTAACGCTTCATCCAACATTAGGTACTAACATACATATCATCCTCTCAATCAATTCACTTTTTTCATTAAAAAATTTACCCTTTATCCCTTGCGCTTGTTTCTAAAACTTAGGGTTTCTGTTTCTCCTACACTTTTTCATTTTTTTAATCTAGATTATTTAACAGATTTATTGATATTCTAACTATTATGTGCTTTCGTGTTTGCTTATTGCACTACTTTTTTGTTCTTTTCTTTTGTCGGTTTTCTTAATGGTTATCCTTATTTGATGTAAAATAGTTCGGAAATTGATGGATCTTTGGGGGTTTCAGATTGCCACAAGGAATTTGGCTCAAAAAAGCGGTAAACCACTCTCTCGTTTAGTGTCCCTATTTGAATGCATGTGTGGAGATTTTGTTATGTTCTGGTAAAACCACGAACAACAAAAGCATTTGTAGTAGTTATGGTAAACTATGTTTCAAATTTAAAGAACTTATATTACAGGTTATGTTCCTACTAGTTTAACAAATTGGAACAAATAAACTCGTGATTTTAATCCCGTGAGACAGTGGTCCAGTTACCACAGATGAATTAGTAACAATGTTAAGCTAGTTTATGTTACCAAGGGTTGGTGCATAAGTATTGAGTCTCACCATTGGAAACTATTCACTTTTATTTAAGGATTAGAGATGATCCTATTATCTATTGACTACTGTAACTGTTTTTAGATCATTGGTGATATCTAATAGATGTCAAAGGCACCATTTAGATCTACAAATTCTGATAATAAATTGCCATTTTGAAGCATGAAACAGATCTTTTTAACCAATTTTTTTATTTCAATTTCAAAATTGTTAGCGGTGATGTGGATCCAAACTAGCAATAATTTTGAGTTTGAGGTTTCCCAATCTCTATCATCTGTTTGGAATTATGTTGCAGGGCAAGATCTGATTCGTGTAATCCAACAAGTTCCAAAGCATGCAGGGAGAAGTTGCGCAGGGATAAGCTAAATGACAAGTGTGTGCTCTCTCTCTCTCTCTCTCTCTCACACGCACACGCACACGCACACTCACACGCACACCCACACGCACAGAAAGATGCACATACAGACATGATAAGTCTGACTTGGTCTTTAGGTTCATCGAATTGGGTTCAATACTTGAGCCTGGGAGGCCTCCCAAATCAGACAAGGCTGCAATTTTGGTTGATGCTGCTCGGTTGGTGACTCAATTACGTGGTGAAGCTCAGAAGTTGAAGGACTCCAATTCTGATCTCCAGGAGAAGATTAAAGAGCTGAAGGTGAGCTCTGCATCATTTTCCTTTAGTTGATACTATACATTTGATGATATATCTCACATGTGTAGTATCTTTTAGAATTTCCGTTACCTTCTTTTCTTTCATTATATCGTGATGGACCCAGAGACTGTAATTTGTACATCTGTTATTTCTGTAGTCTGAGAAGAGTGAGCTTCGGGATGAAAAGCAGAGGCTAAAGGCTGAGAAAGAGAAGTTGGAGCAACAACTAAATAACATTAGTGCCCCTCAACCAGCCTTCCTGCCTCACCCGCCTGCAATCCCTGCTGCTGTATATGCGACTGCCCAAGCCCAAGCAGCTGGCAACAAATTGGTACCTATCTATAACTACCCGGGAGTTGCCATGTGGCAGTTCATGCCTCCTGCTGCTGTTGATACCTCACAGGACCATGTGCTCCGTCCTCCAGTCGCCTAAGGTGGCAGACAGAGAGTACTATAATGGAGGTGGCGTTGGATATGGGCTCCACAAGCTCGTTTTATTCTGTCATTGCTTGTGACACTACTAGTTTTTGTTGATGTAACTTGGATTTGATGTTTTGGTAGAAGATACCTGCTGTAATGCAACTTTGATGAGTAGATGCTGGTGTTAACTTGTGTTAATGAGATTTATCTGCTCGTATTTTCTTTCTGTTTTATGGGGGTTTATTGACAATAGCTTGTGCGTACCATGCAAATCACACTTATAAATAAGTGAAAATGTCTTTTTATTCCAAACTGAAATTGCATATTGTCATCTCAACAGAAAGAACCAAGAATAGGGGAACCATAATTTGTTTCAATGCAAACTAATATTTTAGCATGCAAAATCAAAGCATAATAGCATTAGTGGTTGATAATCTTGGTTTTGGCCTGAAATGTTGAATCTTGTGCAGTCTTACTCTCAATATAATGTTGGTAAACGAAAGGATGTGTAGTTTGGTGAAGTGTGTGGGTCTACACGTTTCACTTCAACAGTTCAGTTTTGCCAATTTGCTAAACCATTCCCATACAATTATGCAATTGCATTTTGCATAAGATCAATTGGGAAGAGATCAGAACTCTGTTTGAATTCTTGGTATGGCTAGATCTAACTTGGTCAACACTATTTACAAGTTCTATTTCGATGAAAGAGCCCAAAAGAAAGCGAGGTTGAAGAAAAAACTCATTGGTTTGGTGTATGCATCTTCTTTGTGTTACTCTTTAATTAAACACTAGATATTTTTTACTATATTTGAAGACACAAGATCTTTCATTCTAAAATTCAAATGATTAATCGAATTCCAGTTAACTAGAATTCTCTCTCCCAATCTTCTTCATTCCCTGATCAGAAGCATCATCGCCACTCCCATCTTTCCGTTTTCCTGTTAAAATCCCTACACAAACCAAAAATCCTTTGTCTCTCCGGTGCAACATGTGTCATCCCACTCTACCTTGGAAATTTCCCCCAACATTGCCCAAATTCGTCAGCAAACTCAATAAACTGAATCAAATCACTGAACTTCACTCAGACATGTCCACCGACAAGAAAAGAACAAATAGAAGAAGAAAGAAGAAAGAAGAAAAAGGAACATAAACTGAGAATTGAGAGAGAAGCAGCAAAAGGCTAGAGAAAGAACATAATGTGAGAATTGAGAGAGAAGCAGCAGATGAATAGAAAACGAAGAACCATTTCAGTTCAAACAAATTCTTGAAAAAACAAACTAAGAATTACAACCACATTCACATCATATTACACATACAACCATACTATCCACTTGCACTAATTCCTTAACACCTTAACAGATGTACCACCTATCAACTTAGACAACTGACTAAGGCAATCCTAACGATCTCCCAACTGGCTTTTGATGATGCATGGATACTTCATCAATTACCGAAGGAAACACCAGCACTTTTGAGTTCTGTTGACATGGTAATGTTTTTGGCACTAGATGTTTCACAATTGGCGGTTAAGACCTTTAAAAACCATCCTCGGATTCCGTGCTTTTGATTATTAACAAAACATGACTATAATACAGTTTGAGATAATTAACATTGTTGACCCACAAAATTAAATAATGAAAAGGTGATGTGGCATTACGATCCATTCCTAGGAAGGAGAAATATAGGGTGCAATCCAATATGATTTGCCTAAGAAAAATTACATGTGTACTATATAATGTGTATGCTTGTATAACTATAGTACTATAATTATGTCTGGCTCATATAGTTGTCGTACGCAAGTAATTTGTTGTATATGATACACTCGTATTAATTGCTAAATACTGTACACAGTGCTAAGAAAATACCGAGGGCCAGCACATATCGCTACTCATGTTGGATTAAACACAAAAAAATCCAGACAAAGGGACCTCTACCTATTGTTCTATATTAAAATTAATGTTACATAGTGCATGCTTGGATAGTAAAGGAAATGAAAATATGAATAAAGATTTAGGGGAATAGACAAATGTTGCAAGCGAGAAGCTACATGAATCCTTTTATAGAATTTTCTGCCCAGGAAGGATTTATTCCATGTTTTCAGTAAAAAAGAAATGCAGTTTCCCACTTTTTGCAATGACGAAAAAGAATTAGACTTACATTTCTCTCAGGCCAAAATGCAATTTTACAATGCGAACTTTGGTGTCTTGAATTTTACTGTCTCCCTTTGGGTTAACCTAGGTTACAAACACCAATTAGCAGTAGATGTTTCTTCAGTAGGATCCTACCTCTATCCCCTATCCTGAATGGATATATGCTGAAGAATCCACCTAAAATGAATATTCGAATTATAACTCCTCAATTCACCACTATGACTTATTTCCAAAGTTAATTGCACTTCCCATCAATGATCAACAAACAGGTTCATTTCATTCTCATCCCTATCTACTACTTGACTGTTGTGTGAGGGTTTGCATCTAACACGAGTTTCTTTTCACTAATACAAAATATGAAGTTATTATTGCACCAACTGAGCTCATACTGTGAATTCCTTTATTTACTTTTAAGGGTTAGTATTTACAATTCGTCTTTTTCTGTCCCAATTTTACTTAGTAGAATAATTAACAAAACAATCATCCAAAGATGGTATTTCATGACATTTGCGAACGCTTTAAATCAGATGGTTATATGCCTCAAACTCTTTGACTTGCTCCTGTTCAAATAATATATCTTTTTCATCCATTTCTCAAAGGGGGAAAAAGAAAAAGCAAGAGAATTACTGGCAGGGATAAAAGAAACTGAAGATTTAAGAAGGAAATGCATTTTAGTCGTAGCATATAGCACTCAAAACATGTGCTTGGAATATGCAAAAGAATACACTTTCCTGATTTTAAAGCGAACCTATACCAGTGATCATTCATGAAAATTTATCTTTATACTAGGTTGTTATAAGGAGAAGTCTTTATAGGTTGATGGGTCCTTTTCATAAAGCCTTAAATCTCACACCACACTATATCATATCACTAAATTAGCATATACATTACATTGAGAATTTTGGTAATAACATATTTAAGTCGCATGTTAAATATAACTTATTTTCAATTAAATATGTTGAATTTTTCCTTTTACAATGTTATTTGATTTTCAGCTACTGCTATTAAGTACTGATAGCGTCACTATCAATTAGTGCAATTAATGCACATATCATTTTCGTCTTTGCACTATAAAATCACTATACTCATTACTAATAAAGAATAAAGACAGGTGACAAAAAAGGGCAAAGTCCACTTTTGGTCCCTAACTATCGATGTAGCTCATGGGCCCCATTATTCTGTCAACGAACGATAGGTTTTATTCCAGGAAGTTGACAAATTTGTTCTAAGTATTAGAGTTTTATTTAGCATTGAGGGTATTTTAGTATTTTCCCTTCTCCTATTATTATTAGGTGGTTGTAGTAGGTTATATATTTATTCTCTCTTCTTCCTTTTATTGTAAGACATTCTAGTGTATGGCAATATGAAACCCTAGCCCCTCTTGTTCTCTCTTTCCATTTGATTGTAGATCTTTGATATATTATCATGGTATCAGAGCGGGATCAAAGTTTAATCTCATCAACACACCGAAATTTTTTTTCGGAGGTACTTTTTCTGTTCGCTCGACTGTTTTGAAGGTAATTATGGCCGTTTTCCTCCTGTTTGTTCGATTAATTGTTTAGTTCGTTTGATTTGGTTCCGTTTGGGTACTTTTTGATTGTTTATTTTCGCAATGGCTGGTGAAAGAGATGATTCGTTGCAATCAATTAGTGTCAGATTAGATGGAAAAAATTATACGTATTGGAGTTATGTTATGAAGAATTTTTTGAAAGGGAAGAAGCTTTGGGGTTACATTAATGGCGATTTAAGTAAGCCTAATGATAAGACGAATGTTGAAAAATATGCAGAGTTGTTGGATGTTTGGGAGGCAAACAATTCGAAAATCATCACTTGGATCAACAACTCCGTTGCACCTTCTATAGGTATGCAGTTGGCTAAGTATGATTATGCAAAGGATGTTTGGGATCATTTGGGCAGATTGTATACCCAATCTAATTTCGCAAAAAAGTACCAATTGGAGTGCGATATTCGGGCTCTTGAGCAAAATAAATTGAGTATTCAGGAGTTTTATTCTGCTATGACGGATCTATGGGATCAGTTGGCTCTCACAGAGTCGGCTGAATTGCGGGCCTTTGCACCATATGTTGCCAATAGGGAGGAACAACGCCTGGTTCAGTTTCTGATGGCATTGCGTGATGATTTTGAGGGTCTTCGTGGGTCGATTCTTCATCGTAGTCCACTTCCAACTGTTGATTCCGTTGTTCACGAGTTGTTAGCCGAGGAGATTCGTCTCAAGACTCAGTCAGGGAAGGTAATTTCTTCGGACCCTAATCCATCTGTTTTCGCAGCCTCCTCTCGGCCTCTTTCCAGTAATCAGAACAAGCCTTATTCGAGAGTTGCAAGTGATGAATGTAGCTACTGTAAGGAGAAGGGTCATTGGAAGTCTCAGTGCCCTAAGTTGCGAGCACAACAACAACAACAATCAAATAGTCGACCATCTCAGCAGCAGTTTTCTGGTTGGAAATCCAATAACCAATCTCAGCAGCGTTCATATAGGCCTTCACAGCCTAATACTGCAGCAGTTGTACCGCCATCAGACTCATTTGCATCAGGTTCTTCATCCTTAGCTCCATCCATGTCTTCTCTTGCTGAGCAGTTTCAAAAGTTTCTTGCCACACAGCCTCATGCCATGTCCATCTCTTCACCAGGTAAGTCCTCAGGTATTTGGATTCTAGACTCCGGCGCTTCTAATCACATGTCACCAAATTTGTCCTCTTTTGGTTCTTTTTGTCCCACTTCTTCGTTGCCCGTTATGACTGCTGATGGTACTCCCATGCCCTCAACGGGTCTTGGGACTATTGAATCACCCAACTTCTCTCTCTCTAATGTTTACCACATTCCTAAGCTTACAATGAATCTTATCTCTGTTGGTCAACTATGTGATGCCGGTTACTCAGTTTCCTTCTCTTCTACCTTTTGTCATGTGCAGGATCCACAGTCTCAGAAGGTGATTGGGACAGGCCGTAGGCAGGGGGGATTGTACATCATGGAGAAACTTAATGTACCAATGGTTGCAGCTTCCAGTGTTGACTTGTCATCCTTTCGTTTGAGTTCAGATTCGTCTAGCTTTTATTTATGGCACTCTCGTCTTGGTCATGTCTCAGGTTCACGATTAAAATATTTGGCTTCCACAGGAAAATTAGGAAATTTGCATTGCCATGATATCTCTGATTGTAGCGGTTGTAAACTTGCAAAATTTTCAGCTTTACCATTTAATAGAAGTATTTCCTCTACTTTTGCACCCTTTGATCTTATTCATTCTGATGTGTGGGGACCGTCTCCTATTATTACAAGAGGAGGGTCTCGATATTATGTCTCCTTTATTGATGATTATACGCGTTACTGTTGGGTTTTTCTCATGAAACGACGTTCGGATTTTTTTGATATTTATAATAAATTTCGTGCCTTTGTCAAAACTCAACATTCTACTATTATAAAATGCTTTAGATGCGATTTGGGTGGGGAATATACTTCTCAAAATTTCGGTGAGTTGCTTGATTTAGATGGAACTATTCACCAATCATCTTGTACTGACACTCCTCAGCAAAATGGTGTTGCTGAACGGAAACATCGGCACATTGTTGAAACTGCTCGCTCTCTTTTATTATCTGCATATGTCCCTAGTGAGTTTTGGGGAGAGGCTGTCCTTACTGCTGTTAATCTGATTAATAAGATTCCGACCTCTCATTGCTCAGGTTTGTCACCTTTTGAAAAGTTGTATGGGTGTGCCCCTGATTATTCTTCCTTAAAGGTGTTTGGTTGTACTTGTTTTGTTCTTCGACCTCGTGTGGAACGTACCAAATTATCTCCAAAGTCAGCTATTTGTGTCTTTCTTGGTTATGGTGAGGGTCAAAAGGGATATCGTTGTTATGATCCAGTTACAAAAAAATTATATGTCTCTCGCCATGTTGTGTTTCTTGAGCATATTCCTTTCTTTTCTATTCCTGATAGCCCTCATGAACTCACTAAATCTGATCTCTTCAATATTGATCCGTTCTCTGATAATGATGAGAGTGTGCCATCTGAAGTACCTTGCACCACCGATAGTGTGCCACCCCATGTTGCTCCTGTTCCTATTATTTCTACTGATGCAGGTACTTTGCCATCCGATGTTCCTGATGCTCCCCCTTCTCGTGTGGCCACCCAAGCACCTGCTGAAACGGTGGAACCTCCTTCTCGCTATCCAAAACGTCCACGTAAGTCCACTCAGTCACCAGATTTTGTTTATTCTTGTTATTCTGATTCTTTTGCTTCATTTTTATCCTCTGTTCACTGCCTCTCTGAGCCTTCGTCTTATAAAGAGGCAGTTCTTGATCCTCTTTGGCAACAGGCTATGGCTGAGGAACTCTCTGCTTTGCATCAGACAGATACTTGGAGTTTGGTTCCCTTACCTGCTGGTAAGCGGGCAATTGGATCTCGTTGGGTATATAAAATCAAAACCAGGTCAGATGGGTCAATTGAGCGGTACAAAGCAAGATTGGTTGCTCAAGGTTTTTCTCAGCAATATGGTATGGATTATGACGAAACCTTTGCCCCTGTTGCGAAATTGACTACTATTCGTACTCTTATTGCTGTTGCATCTGTTCGTCAGTGGCATATATCGCAAATGGATGTTAAAAATGCGTTCTTGAATGGTGATCTTCATGAGGAGGTTTATATGACTCCTCCTCCGGGTGTTCCACATGGTCCTGGTGAAGTTTGTAGGCTTAAGAAAGCCTTATATGGTCTCAAACAGGTACCACGGGCTTGGTTTGAGAAGTTTACTGCCGTGATTACCTCTCTTGGGTTCATTCCAAGTGAGAATGATTCAGCTCTCTTTATCAGGTGCACCTCCGGTGGTCGTATTCTGGTCTCTTTGTATGTTGATGATATGATTATTACTGGGGATGATGTTGGTGGAATTACAACGTTGAAGTCTGAATTATCTCGTTGTTTTGAGATGAAGGATTTGGGGCCCCTACGTTACTTTTTGGGTATTGAGGTAGATCATTCTCCAAAGGGTTATCTTCTCTCACAATCTAAGTACATCGGGGACATTCTTGAGCGTGCTCGCCTCACTGATACTAAGATTGTTGATACCCCTTTGGAGCTTAATGTTCATCTTTCCCCGTATGATGGTGTTCTTTTGCCTGATCCCACCTTATATCGCACTATTGTGGGCAGCTTGGTTTATCTCACTATTACTCGTCCAGATATAGCTCATGCTGTCCATGTTGTTAGTCAGTTTGTTACTGCTCCTACTACAGTTCATTGGGCAGCTGTTCATCGTATATTGCGCTACTTGAGAGGCACTCGATTTCAGAGTCTTTTACTTCCTTCATCTTCTTCTTTGGAGCTGCGTGCATACTCTGATGCTGATTGGGCCGGTGATCCTGCAGATCGCAAATCAGTTACTGGATTTTGTGTGTTTCTGGGTGATTCTCTTGTTTCTTGGAAGAGCAAAAAGCAAGTTGTTGTTTCTGTGTCTTCCACGGAAGCCGAGTACCGTGCTATGGCTTCTACCACTCGCGAAGTTGTTTGGCTACGTCGGTTACTTGCAGATATGGGTGTCTCTCTTTCTCAGCCCACTCCTATGTACTGTGATAATAAGAGTGCTATTCAGATTGCTCACAATTCAGTTTTTCATGAGAGGACTAAGCACATTGAGATTGATTGTCATATTACTCGTCATCATCTTACGCATGGAGCCATCACTTTGCCTTTTGTTTCTTCTTCCGCACAGATAGCTGATTTGTTTACGAAGTCTCATCCAGTTCAGCGTTTTCGTTTTTTGGTTGGCAAACTCTCAATGCTTCTCGCTGCAGCATCGTGAGTTTGAGGGGGGGTATTAGAGTTTTATTTAGCATTGAGGGTATTTTAGTATTTTCCCTTCTCCTATTATTATTAGGTGGTTGTAGTAGGTTATATATTTATTCTCTCTTCTTCCTTTTATTGTAAGACATTCTAGTGTATGGCAATATGAAACCCTAGCCCCTCTTGTTCTCTCTTTCCATTTGATTGTAGATCTTTGATATATTATCACTAAGGATAATTTTTTTGGCTTGCAGTCACATTAGTTGCATGTTTTTCAACTTGTTAGAGTGATACCTGATTAAAATTCAGATATTGATCCTAATATTATGCAGTACAACTTCTGTTCCGGTTATAAATCTTTTAATATTGTTGCTGTTTTCTGTTTTTTCTCTCTATTTTTATTGACTTTTATATCAGTGATTTTAGTCTGACTGTTTCAGTTATCGAATTATGGATGTATAAGAGTTCAACTTTGGGTAACTAATGTGGAGAAACAAGAAAGTTATGTTCTTGAATTACTTTGAATGATTAGTAGTTAAACATAAGAATTGCGCTATACATTTAGAGTGAATTAATTTAGTTGCAGGAAGAATTACCTAATCAGAGAAACAGAGAAGAGAGAGCATTAAGAAACCAAGCAGAAAATGAATGAAAATCTCCCCCACTCCGTGTTTTACATATTTTCTTTACCATTAAGCTCTTGTAAACTTGAACGCTTAACATCATCTTTAATTAAAGCTTTGGACTTGGGACTTGTTAAAAATTTACATCACATATGTATCTGGTTCTTTTGTATATTGCAGTGAGAAAGGTGCATGTTAAATAATCATTGAGTAAGAGCATCTAAGATTGGTATCAGTGCTGTTGGGAAGTTACATGGTAAGGAAATATATGAGAAACCCCATCTTTATCTGCAAAGTAGCCCTCTCTCTCTCTCTCTCTCTATATATATATATATATATATATATATATATATTGTTGGAGATTTTTAAAATAAGAGAGTAAGAGTTTTTTGGGTGTAAAAGCCTTAAAAGCTTGTCCCACATTGGAAGTGTGAGGAAGAGGTGGGAAGCTAACCCAAATATAAAAGGGTATAGTGTCCCACATTGGAAAATGTACAAAGCTAAGTGTCACCACTAAGCTATAAAAGGGGTGGGCAACCTTTGAGTCCCACATTGGAAAAATGTTAAGAATTTGTACACTTAATAAGTACAAATGGAAGATGAAGAGTTAATTCATCTAGCATTTAAGAGGCTATTCAAGAGACCTCAATACGGTGCGAAGCACCGTACGCACACGCGCGCGCGCGGGTGCGGGGCAGTGGGCTGTAGAGGCGCTAGTGGCGCACTTTGCACTTTGCACTTTGCGTGTTCGCAGTGGTAGCGGGTTGCCGGGATTCGTCCGGGTCGGATCGCGGTAGCTCGGGCGCGGTCACTTTTTGGTTGACCCGTGCAAAACCGATTCGGTATTATTAAACCTGTTCGGAAAGGACTTAAGACTGTTGGTAATTAACAGTCATACCTGTTCGGAAATGACTTAATTCAACAGTCATGACTCTTGAAGACAAAGCCTTTCATTTTCTATAAATAAAGGCTGCCTAAAAACGGAATTACATTGATACCAAAAACCAGTTTCAGATTTCCATACCCTGCTATTACTCTCTTACAGTTTTCAGGAGATATAAATTCTCTTATTCTGTTTTGTGCACATAAACAGAATAAGAACTTGATTGACTGTTCTTCGCTGCTACATCCAAGGGCTGTCTTCAAATATACAAGTTGCAGACAGTGCAATTGCTTCATTGTATCTTGAGTACGGATTTGCTGATTCCCGTTTGTATACCGAAATTCTTCGTGTGGGGCAAATACTGTATTTAGGAAAGTGACATCACGCCTTGAAGTTTTATAGTGACTATTCAAAAATCACATTGTTGTATTGAAGTTGACATTTTGAGATATATAAAGAGTTCCATTTCTGTATTTGCATTCATAATTTCCAACATATATATATATGTTGCTCAGTAACAGAGGATTAGTGCAGATGAGCTTTACAATAGAATCTCAACCCAGCCACAAACTGGGGCTATATCCAATATTGCGCAGAATGTATATCAGAGTTCTTCTCTGTGTTTCCTACACCCAGTTTTAGTGGAGAAACTGCCATGTTTATGAACACAATTTTTTTCTCTTGATAACTTGAGTTATCCAGGCCTCTTTGAATACCTGACTAATCCCTAGAGTATGTTTATACCATCCAATCCACACACATCAGGGCGTGCTATGGGAGGTGGTCCTAAAAAGATTTGAACTCTTGATCCCTAGATTGTGAGGCAAGCGCCCGTGCGACTAAGATATCTCCTTTTTTTTTTAGTTTTCTTCCTGTACGACGGACATTGGTTGCCCTTCTGAAGCAATTACAAACTCTGGGTTGCATCATTACACTCGTGTATTAATAGGCCAAATATCAAAGTAGATACATTTTATATATCTGTCCTGTTATTATTATTATCTTTCTTCTTTACATTTCTTATCGATAATTGATTTATATGTTTCTTAAACACATTGTCGAGACAAAAGTATCCAGCAAGGTATCAGAAATCAGGATTTTTGGATCATGCATTTTTAAAATTTTAAACACTTGGCTGGCCTTTAGCATTGAATGCTAAAATATTCTCTTGAAGAAACAAAAGAAGAAGAATGAAATATACAAAGAACAAGAAACTCCAATCAAGGGAGTATTACATTAAATATGAATGCTGCGGTGGGTTTCTTCTCAGCATTGACAATATCAGATCTTGAATTTGTGAAAAAACTCTCCCGAGTTTTCAGTTTTCTCGTATACACGAAATACAGTCAACGTAGTCCCGTTTTGACCCGCTCTAAGATTTTCTAATATGACAGGTCTTGATAAATTTATCAGAGAAGTCGATGTACTTGGTCCATAGTTGCCGAAGTTGAGGGAATACTATATCTAGCCAAGGCTTTGCTCGACCATTAAAGTGGATGACACCCGCATTTTCAGCATCCTCAATACTAGTATTGTCTTGGTACCCGAGTCCTAGCATGTGCCAGAAGGGATCGATAATGTGGATGTGACCATGGAAAGCTATTAGTCCCGGGGGTAATGTCCCCAACTGCCACAAACTTAGGTCTGATTTCAAGTTCTGTGTGAGAGAAAAATAGAATACACTCATCAGAAAATGATTTTAATCTTCGCTCTAAGCAAATTTAGAATTTTTTCTTAAGATTATTCGTCAACGTAGTCTGTAATTTACCTCTTCAAGCCAGTAGTGATATGTTTGACTTATATTGGTCTTTCTCCAAGCCTGTAGATCAAAGATGTTCATGCCATAGGCCCACGCACATTCGTTGGGATCAAATTTCTTTGATATCAAAGGGTGAGAGAAGTTCAAATAGCTCTTCAAACGCTTTGACATTACAAACTTGTCATCACCCCTACAAGTTTCTACCGCCCCATTTACTTTCCCGTTCATGTCAATGTCCCAGAGAGGTGAAAGATCGGTTTGAACCACAACATCGTCGTCTAGGAAGACCATCTTGTTTAGACTTGGAAACAACTACAAAGAAATGCATGCATTGTGATTTAAACATAACTAGGGGAAACCATTAATTCTATGCTGGCACACTTACTGACATTTTGTCAAATTGTATCAGTTATGAAGATCTTACACATTGAACAACGCACACGTCTCATCATTACAATCAAACCGTATCTCAAAAATGATATCACCTAAAAAATATAACGCCAAACAAAATTTTGCATTTCTTGGCACATTTTTTTTATATCTAACTAGGATTCGCTCAGTAAAAAAGATATTAGATGTGCCTTCACTTTTGATGAACTTAAAAAACTTTTCTATCTTTAGGTAAAATACCCTAAGAATGAGTGCTAAGATAGTTGAACTCGTTAATGATAATTTATGACCCTTATTCAATTCTGGGAGCGTGGTAGGGATATCAATAATTGATGTTGTAAAGATCATCTGTTATAGTATCGAGACGGATGTACAATTAAATTTTACCTCTGGAAGATGTATTCGAATGTGGTTCATTAGCGAATTGTACTTGGGACTGAGCGCTTGTAACTTTGCTGCAATGACATAAGGCTTTTCAGTGTTATTCGCTATGATGGCAGATGACCCCCCACGGAACTGCGACCGAACCTGTTGGTCTTTCTCCATGGCTTCCAAAACCGGGACCTTCCCCTTGGTGAACCAATCGAAATGGTGCAACCCCTTGACCTCAATGATTGCGGGCGTTAAAGGGTGCAACGAGAACCACGCCTGCATTGGAGCGTAAGTCTTTCTGTCCGTGATGACGTGGAGGACGACCCTCTCAGGGTGCAACGAATTGTGAACAAGCGACGACGCTACAACAGAGGTTGCGAGGATGTTGTCAGATGCGAGGACAAAGTGGAAGAATGAGTTGTCCACTAGGGAGGGGACAAGTTCCGGGGAGGGGAGCTGGAGGCGGGCATTAGCGTTGGTGGCGTGCTCGTTGGCTAGCCTTAGAGCAAGGCAGTGCAGCTGTTTGGGTATGCTGCTGGATGCCACGTGGCGGTACAGGTACTCTTGGATTTTGGCTGTTCTAGTCTTCTGTTCAAGGAGGGTAACCTGTGAAAACCAAAGATTACTACGAGTCACTTGACCATTAATTATATGAATTGATTTGTTGGGTAATTTTTTTTCTTGGACAGTTTTGTGAGTATCATTTTTGAATCAGAAATAGCTGATTTGCATTGTATTGGATATAAAATGAGTGTTGAGAGAGCAAAGCAGTACCATTGCTTTAAGCTTGAAGGCGAAGGTCTTTGCATCTGACCTACTGTCCTTCATTTCATCCACAAATTCTTCTAATGATTGAGGAACTTCAGTGTCAGTATCTCTTTGAATTTCATCTTGGTTCACGGGTTCTTCCAAAATTTGATATATCACTTCTGGGACCTTAAATCCAAAGGGAGTATGCTTAAAAGTACAACTCAATAAGCAGAATCAGGGTGAGTAAGGATGTCGAGTTACTAATTTTAGGATACTGAATTAAGTAATGAAGGTTAAGTTCCATAATTTTTTTGTAATTATTTTATTGCCTTAATTTATTGCTAATGTAAGCACAACAAAAGTACATATAGAATGTTTCTTTAACACTTTGTAAATATAACTTTTAAATGTGGGTTAGGAGATTACTTTTGATTCAAGCTTTCTCCTTGGCCCCAATCTTGTCCCCACGCAACCTGCCATTGGAACAAAAAAGTAAGATACTATCAGTAACTATAAAAATGATAACGATGATTACGGGAGAAAGTTTGTTTGGATTCCTGAAATCCCATCTAATTTTTTCCCCATTTGGCTTCCAGATATATGCTCAAGACTTTTGTATTCTGGTATTTTCTTTAAAAGATTGCAAGTCAAATTGACAACTATTTGGGATTTTGAAATTCTGTTTTTTCTGAATTAAACATTCTTTATTAAATTGAAAATTTTCACGTATTTTGACAAAATTATGATATGTACACACGTATTTTTATTTAAATACAATATTAATAACATAATGGTGAAAGTATATTAGATACACATTATCTCAAGAAATATTAACCCTAGAATTGATATGTCTAATGTATCTGACATACTTTTATTCACTGGGGACAAACGTAATACGATATTAAATGGTAGCTATCAATAATATCTCGAGGTTATGTGTGTGTGTGTGTGTGTTTAATTGTATGTAATAGAACTTAAGATCATACATAGGGAGGATCTCATGCAAAAGTGGATATGTTTTTTGTTGGTAAATAAATGAATTTTAAAAACCAAATTTGATCAATATAATCTCAATAAAAAAAATAAAAATAAAGGATATACTTGTTTCGCTTTTAGAAGGGTGAATTTTCAAAACTGAGAGGGATAGAAGGAAATAAAATTAACATTAGTACTAGGGGTGCAAGCGGTACAGTTTGGTCGGTAATGATCTCGTACCAAAATTAAAATCATAATCTAAATAGTAAAACCGTTTGTACCAAATTTACCGATCAGTACATTAAAATAAAAATCAAAACCAAACCGGCCGGGTTTTTGTGTTTTTTCAATAATTTTGGTTTTTTTGGTGTCGGTAATTTTGGTTTCATTTCGTTTTTTCTCCGGTAAATACCAGAATTACAAGTCGGTTTATGCATTTGGTAAATCTGGTATAAATATCGATATTATGATTCCGGTACAAGTTTCGGTACCAAATTTTAAACTCATTTAACCGGTTAAATGCATTACCTTAAACTATAATATAATATAAATTGCACTGGAAAATAATCTAAATTGCACTGGTGAATATTATCTTATATCCAATTCAAGATATGCTTTAAAAAACAGTGCAAGAATAAGTTTCTAGCATTTTCTGCAACTTCATAATATTCATATTATTGATATATAGTTGTATCCTCCATATATATGCTTAAAAAGTGAATTATTCATATCCACTCAAATAGTACGTACAACTATTCTTATCTGTGTCCTCACGTATTTCCTTTATTCAGATAATATCTTTATCAATTTTATATTATTTAAATTACCATATATTGGACTCATTTAACTCTTCAACCTCTTTATCACAATCTCACTCTACGTGTCTTGCAACATATCTTTGAAAAGTTGATTTATTGTATGGAAGAAAAGAATTTTCTCCGTCGCATTGTAGCATGCATTAGCTTAACCAACTCGATTTTTTATTATATAAGTTTTCTCATAGGGACGGAGAATTCTCAAATTACGTGAAATTTTATTTTCCTTTTTATTTTGTTGACAAAACTTTCCATGAGATTGTTTCTAGTTAGACTCAATTTGAGATCGTGTTAAATCAATGGTGTAAATTTTTTCATTACAAAATAATATATGAATATAACTTATATGATTAAGAATTAAGTTATAAAATTTAAATTTTGATATTCTACAGATATGGATATCGGCACATATGAATACTCCGCCTATCCATGACGGATCCATGTACTAGATCCGTATCCGTATTTATATCAGTTATCCTTAATATTTATTTGCATAAATATTCACAAACTTCGGATTCGAATATCCGATAAATTCGGATTTCCGAACATCTGTTTACACTCGTTATCATTTAAAATGATGTATAGTCACTTTTAAGCATATAATGGTGTTGGGGAGTAATTTCTGTGCTGATGTAAACAACCACTTATATGTTTATGATTGTAGAAATCTCTTTTTTATAATGCATGAAAAAATAAATTATAAATATATTTTTAAGTAAATAATATAAAAATTCCTTTCTTTCAATCGTATTATTCAAATTGGCTGTAAAACTCCAATGTTTTGATTACCCATTAGCTACAAAATAGAGATAACGAATTCTTACTGGACTATCTTATCCACCAGATTCCTCCCGTAAATAACTATATCAACCAGTTTTTAAATATAATAGATATGTAATCGGTTAAAAAGAATAATATAGAAAATTTCAAACAATGTTTGTGTGGGCAAATGATTTTTGACATATCATGTTTGGGTCTTGTCATTTATATTATATTTTTAACTAATTGTGTCACATTAACTTAACATTATCCTCACATATTCTTTTTTCATGATGTGCTCCATTTACAAGCATAACTTAAACTAGTAAAATTTTCTATCTCAACTAGTCATATGGTTCATAAACCTTTTAAAGTAAAAGACTCATCAACTCGACATACAAAAAGTTATTGATGTATTTTAGAGAAACTAATGGCAGTACCTGTTGTTGAACACTTGATCTCTCCATCAATGGTATCCACAGCCGTTAAAACAAAGATGAAACGAAGTAGAAACGTGAGAATTAAAAGTGAATAAAAGACCATGCGATAAGATAACCTTCCTGAGGCAACCTTCACTTTGATGAATTCTTTAACCCCTTTTCCCGGTAAAACAGTTACGTGACGCAAACTAGGCGATATATGAAGCTGCATTTTGATGCCAAAAAGCTACAAGAAATTAACTAACGAACACCACCACACACTGACTTTTTTCTTCCCTCTTTCTCACTGTGTGTGTGGATGGCTTGTTAGCTAGTTATTCATTTGGCATACCCAACGAAGGTGAAGAAGTGAGTTGAATTACAATCACCCATGTAGGTGAATAGACGCTGTAAAAGGAAGGATTGGATGTTGTTTAGGGTTGCTATCGGCCACCTAAACTTGCTTAGCATTCAGGTTATATATTTCAAAGGTGTAGTATTGTGAGAGTATATCTATCTATCTATCTATATATATATATATATATATATATATATATATACACACATGAATGAATAAATATTTAAGGAGAGGGAGAAGAGAGGTTGTTTGAAGGAAAAAGACTTGGGACTGAGAAGAGACTGCGTTTGTTTCGTGGCTTTAAGGTTTGGCTTGGTCTTGAAGAAGAAACGTTGAGGAGGCAAAAAAAAGAGGAAAAATAATATATTAATGTTGTTTGGTGTTGCTTCGCTTTGCCAACACATGAAGTTTTCAGATTGGAAATAATAGATAGAGAGATTTTGAGTTTGGGGTTTGACGGAACAGCGTTTCTAAATGGAAAACGACTCTCTCTCTCACACGAGGGCGACTAGGGAAGTTTGGTTGTTGGTCCGTTGCAGTGAAAAATACAGGAACATCTTTTTATTTTTTATGACTATGTGGAATAAGATGGTTGCAGATTGTAATTTCTTTTGTAAAGGTTACTTTGCAAAAAAAACATGGTCAACTACGGAAAGAGAAAGTGCAACACTTACTAATAATTATTTTGGAAGATAAAATCTTTTAGCAATTCTCTTCATTACTCATTTCCCTAATACAATCTCCTACATTTTAGTCATCTAAAAATGAATTAAGACAAACTAAGATAATAAAATGTCAGTCATTTACCGGTGAACAAAGACAAACTAAGATGGCGACGAATGGAAAAAGGCCAAATCCTAGTACTATCATGGCTAACAAAACAGTATTCACATCATCTTAAAATTTGTTTTTGTTAGGATTTAATGTCAAATCTCCTACCTTCAATTTATATAATCAAGTACTTATCTTCATGGGTAATAAAATACACTATGAAGACAAATAAAAAAAGTGACAAAACACAAGAGAGATAAAAATTTAACGTGATTCATCAAATTGCCTACTTATCTCCATGGCTAATAAAACACACTATGAAGATAAATAAAGAAAGTGACAAAACACAAGAGAGACACACAAATTTAACGTGGTTCATCAAACTGGCTACGTCCACGGGAGGAGAGAAGAATTCGTCACTATGAGAAATAAAGAACACAAATTGTTACCCTCTCAATCTCTCATGCCTATCTCACTCTACAACCCTTATCACCACACTCACTTTCTCTTGCTTGCTCTTTATTCATAGTTTAGAATAAATGAATGAAGTCAATTCATAAATTTTTGAATTAACCACATCCATTGGATCAAAATAACGCTAGATGGTTGAGATCCAAGTTACTATTCGAATTGTAGGCACCTACCAAGTTACCATTCCAATTATAGGCACCTAACATCTTCATGTTTCACATGTTTTGACTCACCAATCATATCCTACCAACCATATTTTGAATGCTCATAATATTTGACTCACCAACCACAATTTTGAGCCATAAACTCCAACAATCTCCACCTTAGCAAAAACAGGACATCATTGAATACGGAGAGCTCCCACATGTAAATCCTTAAGTCATCAAACACGATGCTACCTTGACAAGAATTTCTGCAATTATTCTATGCCAAGTCTTTCCGTTTGCAACACACATAAACATTCTCCATTGGCCCTTCAACATGTACCTTGCTACACTTACCTAATCAAGCAACGGTGTCCTAACTCCACCTTGATTAATGTCGGCCGATGTGTAGCATCTCCAGTTGACTTTATTTGTCGACTTCGAAGGGGGACTTCATGATTTTTCCTTCTCTAGTAGGTTTTCCTTTCTCACCCTCGCCTGCTGCCTGGAAACATAACACTCGTGTTTTTTTATGTTGTACCCACAATCGAATCACGTCTCAAGCGTTGGATATCCTGTGAACCATGTTTCCTTGTAGTTTGAATGAGACAATACAACCCATCTCTCTTTTCTCTCCTCACTAGAACCATATAGCCACATGCGACTTTCATGATTCCACCTTCTACCAATATCCAGACTATACCAAATTGGCAAAAATGTCACTCTTCACCCGACTAAAGTTGTCACGGTAAAAAATCATGACAAAAAAATACGCATTTTTTTTATCACGATCAAAGACAGTGACAAAATCGTGAAAAAGAGTTATCACAGTATTGTCAGGGTCTTTGACCGTGACAAATTTAATAAATTAAAACCCTACCCGCTTATCAATTTCCTTTCCCTCATTTTATTTCCCTCGCTATTCTCTCTCGTGTGCGAACTCCCTCTCTCCCTATGTGATTCTCTCTTTCCTCCTTCTCTCACTGGTATGTGTGTGTGTGTTTGAGTGTGTGTGTGTGTGTGTGTTAGTGTGTGTGATCGTGTATATTTATGTGTGTGTGTGGATTAGAGTGTGTGTGTTTGTGGGTTAGTGTGTATGATTCAGTGTGTGTTTGTGGGTTAGTGTGTATGATTCAGTGTGTGTGTGTATATAAATTGAAATAGAAATTGGTATTTGGTATATAGTGTGTATTTGATTTTTGGTATAAACTGAAATTGGTATTTGGTATTTGTAAGGACATAATTTTATAAATGTCCGGGGTAGAATCTAGGAATTTTCTGTTTTCCCTAGATCACAGTTTGTATGTCTGATACCGCAACATTCGGCATGTCAACATGATCATCCACGACGGCCTTTATCCGAATCCAATGCATCCATCATCTTCACGTGCGTCATGCTACATGCGACGTGCTGCTCAGCTTATTCCCACTACTCCACTGCGCTATAATGGTAAAATGGTTTTATTGGTGTGTTAATATTTGCATAAATATATGGAAAAATTTTCAGAAAATATTTTTTGAAGTCTGAAATATTTTTTTTTTATGAAAAGCAGAATACTTTCTAAGTGTAGAAGCGGAATGCCTTGGTCGAAGAGCTCGTTCAAATGAACTCGCACTGTCGTTCGAGCGAGATCAGCATCTCGCGCGAAGTCGTTCGAACGACACGTATCCTTCGTTCGAGCGAGATGCCTATCTCGTTCGAGCGACGCCGCCACCTCAATTTTCGTATAAATATCAGTGTTCCTTCTACACCTTTTTCAAGTCTTTCTGCAAACACGAATTCTGCGAAAATAGCCCAGAATTAGACTTCATCTTTTAAGGTTTTCTTAAGCCTTTTTATTCACATAATCACTCCCATTTATATATGTGAATTGTTAAACCTTCAAGAAGATCATTTACTCTTTTGAAGTACTTTGTGGAGGAGCCGTCTTCTTCTCTACGACTGCCCATCTGGAGTTCCTGCGGGAGATTCTAGTCGACGACATCAGAACCGACGCCTGCGGGTATTTCTGTGTCACACTTATTTTCATTGTAATTCGTGTAACTATATCTTACAAAATTATAGTGAAAATAAAAGGTTTTGCCCCTTTGGGGAATTTTTCCTCACTTAGTGTTTGAATGTTCTTGCATGATTTCATCATCTTCAATCACACCTAGATGCATGTTTAGGACTGAACTGATAAAAACTGTGTTTAATTAAATAGTTTTCTTATTTGAACAAACGCACACTATTTCAAATTGGTATCAGAGCCAATTACACAACTATACCGTGTAATTTTCCGCAAAATTTTTCTAAGATATCAAATTTCTGAAAATTTGATTTTTGAAAAAAAGAGCGTGTTCTAATGGAGAAGTTATATAATAAAATGCCAGTTTTTTACGAAACAAACTATGCATACTGGAAGGCCCGCATGAAATCTACTTTAAAAGCCATTGATGAACGTGTCTGGATTTTGGTTGAAAGAGGGTGGACACCTCCCTCCATCACTGTTGAGAACGTAACTAGTTTAAAATCTTCCAGTGCTTGGAGTGAAGATTAATTTAAATGGTCATCTTTTAATTCTAGGGGTTTAAGTGCTATTTCTGGATCTGTCACACCTGATGAGTTCAAACGGATAATGGCGTGCACCACGTCAAAAGAGGCATGGGATGTTTTGCAACTTACCCATGAAGGAACTAATGTTGTGAAAGAGTCTAAACTGCAAAATTTAACAACTCAATTTGAAACAATCACCATGCTTGAGTCTGAGTATTTTGATGAATTTTATGCTAGACTGTCTGATATTGTTAACACTAGCTTTAATCTTGGTGAACACATTCCTAATGCTAGAGTTGTTAAAAAGATTCTTAGATCACTGTCTAAGCGTTTTATCCCTAAAGTCATTGTGTTAAATTCTATGGGTAATTTAAATACGCTTAAATTGGAGGAACTTGTAGGAGACTTGCAAACGTATGAAATTGATATATTTCCTAAATCTGTCAAGTATAAAGATAAGGGAATTGCACTTAATGCCCAGAAGAGAAAGAATGAGGGGTCGGCAAGAAAGAGAGTTGAGTCATCTAGAAAAAGGGAGATAGAAACGTCAGATTCTGAGTGTGATTTGATTTAGATGATTTGGCCCTGTTTGCTAAAAATTTCAAGAAAATTCTCAAATTCAAGAAAAATGGTAATTTCAAAGATAAAAAGAAGTTTGAGAAAAATAAGTTTGAAAAGAAAAATGAAAAAGATTTTAAAGATCCTCCTAAGAAAGAGAGTGAAAGATGCTATGAGTGCGACAGTAGGGGTCATTGAGCTTTTGAGTGTGCTACTAGGCTGAACAGAGAAAAGGGCAAAGCTGTCCTTAATGCTACCCTTAGTGACGACAGTGAGGTCGAGTCAGTGGACTTTGGAGACGAGTCACCGCATGAGTGTAACTTCACCGCATTCATGGCTAGTCACGTGAGTACTTCTAGTGCTCCTCACGATAATGAGGATGCTGCTTCATAGGGACGCCTCGACAGTGAGAGCGACGTGAGTGAGGGGGAAGATGATGCAGGTGAGAGCAAGAGTAATCTTCAACGCGCCTAAAGTGAGTTATATAATGAGTCATTTAAAACCAAAAAGAGTAACAAAGCGTTAGTTCTTAGGATCACCGCGTTAGAGGAAGATTTAGAAGAAGCGAGAGAGAGAGAGAGAGAGTCCTCCACATGCACTACCTTGAGAGAGAGAGAGAGAGAGAGAGAGAGAGAGAGAGAGAGTCTGCCTGTGTTGAGAAATAAAGTTTATTTATAGAGAGAGAGAGAGATTGTTGAGAGAGAGAGAGTGGTTTTGAGAAAGAGAAAAGGGATTTAACTAAATAAGTGGCTAATCTTACGAGTGAGCTCCATTCCTCCCTGGAGACTCGGAAGAAACTTGAAGCCCTTGTTGCCCAGCTTACTCATGATCTTGAGCGAGCACGGGAAGTCAAGGTTCAAATCGATGACAGATCAGGAAAGATGGGAAAGATTCTCCTCGGCCCCGCTTTAGGTTTTGGTGATAGGCAGGGAATAGGTTATGATGGTGCCTCCACGTCCTAAATTTCACCTGGACCAGTTCTTGAGTTTACTACGACTCCATATGGCCATCGTCAAAATCCACGAAGGAGAGTTCGACCAAGAAAAGCAAACTCAGGTTCGCCTAAGACTGCTTTCTTCTGTACGTACTACAAAAGAAAAGGCCACCTCAGGGAGTTTAGCTATAGTTTGGGTCGGACAAGACGTACTACTGCTCCACCACATCATACTGATGATTTTTCCAGTCTGAGAGAGGTGTTGAGTTTTTAGCCGCCACATCACAGAGTTTGATGAAGGAATTTCGACGGATGTCTTTGCCGTCTGTGAATGCTTCTCGCATCCCGGCTAAAACCAATAAAAACAAGGGTAAACAAAAGGTTACCAAGTCTTGGGTGCCTAAGAAAGATAAAAAGGTTCTTATTGTTCATATCGCTCTCAAAGCACATAATACCTCACAGTGGTATTTTGATAGTGGGTGCTCCAGACATATGACATGTGATGTCTCATTTTTTACCTACCTAGAGGAGTATGAGGAAGGTAGAGTCACCTTTGGAGATGGGAGCAAGTCTAGCATTGTAGGATGAGGTACAGTAGAGTTACCAGGATTTCCTAAGCTAGAGAATGTTTTGTACGTCAAAGGCTTGAAAGCAAACCTTCTCAGCATTATCCAGCTGTGCGACACTGACTTCGAAGTAAAATTTGACCGGGACGCATGTAATGTCTACAATCAAGCCGGTAAATTTTTAGTGTGAGGGGTGAGGACCGAGGATGATTGCTATGGGATTGTGACCGCATCCTCACTTGTATACAACAGCGCCACGATCACTCCTATGGATATGTGGTACCAACGTCTAGGTCATGTGAACGTTAGAGATTTGACTCGCTTAGTTAAAAAGGACCTATTACATGGCTTACCATCACTTGGAAAGCCGACTTCCACGGTTTGTGGACCCTGTCAGTTGGGAAAGAAAATTCGTAGACCTCATAGGAAGTTGCATTCTATTACCACCTCCCGTGTACTGGAGTTGATTCACATGGATCTTATGGGTCCTACTCGTACTGAGAGTCTGTCCAGATATTCGATTGGAGGTTTTTTAAGAGAGAAATCCTATGCTGTAGAGTTTTTAACGACCAAGTGCCGTGTCCTGCAAAATCAACACGAAGTCCCTATTAATAGGATACGTAGTGACAACGACATAAAATTTAAGGAAGCAAAGGTAGATCTTTACTGTGATAGCCTTGGGATCAAACATGAGTATTCTGCTGTGAAGACTCCTCAGTAGAATGGGATTGTTGAGAGAAAGAATAGGACGATTCAAGAAATGGCTAGATCTATGCTTCTAAGTCATAAGATTGCCAGAAGATTTTGGACAGAGGCAGTGTCTACTGCATGTCACACGATGAATAAGGTTTACCTGCGTCCACGCACACTGAAGACGCCTTATGAATTGTGGACTGGCAAGAAACCCAACCTTGCATATTTTCGTATCTTTGGGAGTAAATGCTACATCCTACGGGATAGAGAGCAATTAGGAAAGTTTGACTCCCAGAGCGATGAGGGAATATTGATAGGATATTCATCAAATAGTAGAGCGTACCGAGTTTTTAACCTGAAGAGCTCTAAGGTTATGGAGTTAATAAACATCACCGTGCAAGATGAAGACCCTTCGACGTTTATTGATTCTGGACTTCAGTGTGAGGATGAGGACTTTTCTGGCAGCGATTTACTTATCCTTCACCCACACCTTGTGAACCCTACTCCTGTGTTAGGGGACACACCTGCTTGGGTTCGCAAGAGTCGTGATCCCTCTGCCATTGTTGGCGATCCCACTTTAGGGGTCAAGACTTGTGCTCAGCTAGAGAACGTTGTTAGCCATCTTTGCTACACATCCAAAGTCAAGCCCAAGAAGCACTCAAAGATAAACACTGGATATCTTCTATGCCGGATGAGTTGCTTCAGTTTAAAAAGAACAATGTCTGGGAACTTGTCCCCCGACCTAGTGAGACTAATGTGATAGGTACCAGGTGGATTTTCAAGAATAAAATGGATGAAAATTGTACCATAATCCGAAATAAGGCTAGGTTGGTCGCTCAAGGCTACACACAGATAGAGGGTGTAGACTTTGGGGAGACATTTGCTCCTATTATGAGGCTTGAGTCCGTCTGCTTACTACTCGCCATCGCATGTCATCTGTGCTTTAAGTTATATCAGATGGATGTCAAGAGTGCCTTTCTAAATGGCATTCTTCAGTAGGAGGTTTATGTGGAATAGCCAAAAGGGTTTGAAGAACCTAAGCACCCGGAGCACGTCTACTATCTAAGGAAAGCCTTGTATGGTTTGAAACAAGCACCCCGTGCTTGGTACGAGAGGCTTACTTGCTATCTCTTAGCTCATGGATTAAAGAGAGGGGGAGTTTATATAACATTGTTTGTCTGGAGAGATGATGGTGCTATTTTGGTTGCCAAGTCTATGTAGACGACATAGTCTTTGGATCCACGTGCTCCCAGCATGCTCACCACTTTGAGGAGGAGATGAAAAGTGAGTTTGAGATGAGCATGGTAGGTGAGCTTACTTTCTTCCTTGGTCTCCAGGTTCGTTAGCTAGAGAATGGGATGTTCATCTCCCAATCCAAGTATGCTAGAGACCTAGTGAAGAAATTTGATTTAGACTCCGCTAAGCATGCATGTACACCTATGAGTACTTCTTTCAAGCTTAGTAAGGACACTTCAGGCAAGGACGTAGAGAAAACCTTGTATCGGAGTATGATAGGTAGTCTTCTCTACTTGACTGCTAGTCGTCCTAACATAGCCTTTAGTGTTGGAGTCTGTACGCGATATCAGGCGTCCCCAAAAGAGTCACACTTACTCGCTCTAAAACTTATTATCAAATACGTGAGTGGGACTCTCTCATACGAAATTTGGTATTCCTTTGATATCGATGACCATTTATCTGCCTATTCGGATGCTGATTGGGCCGGGGATGTAGATGGTTGTAGGAACACTTCTAGTGGGTGTTTCTATTTTGGTTCTGCTCTTGTCTCCTGGTTGAGCAAGAAGCAAAACTCTATCTCTTTATCCACTCCGGAGGCTGAGTATATCGCCCCCGGGAGTTATTGCACGCAACTCTTGTAGATGAAGCAGATGCTGGAGTATTATGGGATTTCATAGGACACCATGACAATTTCCTGTAATAACACGAGCGCGATACACATATCTCGCAATCCAGTCCAGTATTCGCGCACAAAGCACATCAGGATACGCGAGCACTTTATACGACAGTTAGTTGAGGAGAAAGTTGTATCCCTGAGTTTCATACCCACCGACCTTTAGTTAGTCGATATATTCACGAAGCCTTTAGATGCCCTTAGATTTGAGAGTCTTAGGAAGTCTTTGGGGATTTGCACAGTTGACTGAGGGGTTGGTTTATGTCTAGGATAGGATGCATTGTCATGTACATATCATATGATTCCTATTCCTAGGTTGTATCATTTGTATTATTTTTTTTGCTTTTTCTATTTTTCGAAAAAAAAAATCCAAAAAGATTTTCTTTTTATAAAATTTTGAAAAAACACTAAAAGATTTTTGTATTTTATTTGCACCTTTTATGGACGAGCGTTTAAGATAGCCGAGTCACAAATTTCATTCCATTTATCCACGTGACTGTTTGATAGTGATTTGAGACGCTACATCATTGCATCCACGTGCTTTACATTGTTTGGAGTCTTTGATATGTGATTAGTGATATATTTCTACATGTTTGGCTCCTTATCTCCTTTATTGCACACATACACGATTTTATTTGATTATTTTACTTGTCTATCACATATTGGCTTGAGTGTTTCCATCTCAATTCTGTCTATACAATGAACCATATGCAATAAAACTTGACAAGATTAGAATGCATATAAAGAACTGTTTGGTGAGATTATTTTTTTTAAACGGTGAAGGGCTACGAAAGGTAATTATCTATCCTTTGCGATTAAGCCACTATTAAATTGGACCTAAAAAATTGAGGAATTTTATTATCCGGGGTCTAAAGAGGTTAAAAGAGCTCGAAAAAATTTAAAGGCAATAAAAAGCAATACATGCCAAATATTCGCCATTTAGGTTTCACCATCAATTCTCCAAAGTTTGAGAATTTAGATCAACTCTATTCAAAACATAAATCTGAGGGAGTTTTGGTTGGAGAATTTAAACGGGTTTGCACTTCCTTGAAAGTCCTGAAAAAGCATTAAATCGTTTTGGACGTTATTGGTGTGGAAATAATTTTGAGCTTTGATTTGTTGATTTCATTGAGTCAATGTCTCATATTTCCATCTTTTTACACCTAAGGAAGATGCTAAGTTTATTCGTTAGGAGTATCCGATATTCATTGTGCACATATGTCATGTTTGTATGCATTGATTTTCCTATCGAATTTGATCACACCCCTACATTTGCGCTATCATCGACTTGGTTGTTTTTGTGTTTGTTCATGGTGTGATTCTTTGTTGTATATTTTGTTTGAAAAAATTTGAAAAACTCAAAAATAGATTTTTTTTACCATGTGACATTTTTCATATTTATGCTTCTCATATCTGTCTATTTGGGGACAATATAAAAAGGGGGAGAATGAATTATGGGGGAGATTGGTTTGGTTGACTTATCAATGATTTGCTTAAGCTTTATTGATCTTTAATTTTAGCATATCATTATATTTCAAACTGTTGCTTGTCACGGGTATCTGCTTTATCTCATATGTGTAGGTACAAAGTTGATTTATTGGATTGCACACCCCGATGAAAAAAAGATTTGGGAGTTTCTGAAGAGCTGAAGATTTGAAGATGCTGAAATTCGATTGAAGACATGTCATGTAGTATTCTCAGTTTGAGGGTTTAATGGGGATATTACATTGTATGTCATTTGTTTTAGGGAGATTGCATAATTCAGATTTTTTATGTATGTACCAGCATAGACATACGGAGATATTTATAAGGACATAATTTTATAAATGTCCGGGGTAGAATCTAAGAATTTTCTATTTTCCCTAGATCACAGTTTGTATGTCTGATACCACTACATTCGGCACGTCAACACGATCATCCACGACGGCCGTTATCCGAATCCAATGCATCCATCATCTTCACGTGCATCATGCTACATGCGACGTGCTGCTCAACTCATTCCCACTACTCCACTACGCTATATTGGTAAAATGGTTTTATTGGAGTGTTAATATTTGCATAAATATATGGGAAATTTTTCAGAAAATATTTTTTGAAGTCTGAAATATTTTTTATCAAAAGCAGAATTTTTTCCAAGTGTAGAAGCGGAGTGCCTTGGTCTAAGAGCTCGTTCAAACGAGCTGGCACTGTCGTTCGAGCGAGATTAGCATCTCGCACGAAATCGTTCGAACTACACGTGTCCTTCATTTGAGGGAGATGCCTATCTCGTTCGAGCGACACCGCCGCCTCGATTTTCGTATAAATATCAGTGTTCCTTCTACACGTTTTTCAAGTCTTTATGTAAACACGAATTCTGCAAAAATAACCCAGAATCAGACTTCACCTTTTAAGGGTTTTTTAAGCCTTTTTATTCACACAATCACTCCTATTTATATATGTGAATTGTTAAACCTTCAAGAAGATCATTTACTCTTCTAGAGTACTTTATGGAGGAACCGTCTTCTTCTCTACTGCTGCCCATCTGGAGTTCCTGCATGAGATTCCAGCTGACGACATCAGAATCGACGCCTGCGGGTATTTCTGTGTCACACTTATTTTCATTGTAATCCGTGTAACCGTATCTTATAAAATTATAGTGAAAATAAAAGGTTTTGCCCCTTTGGGAGATTTTTCCTCACTTGTGTGTGTTTGAATGTTCTTGCATGATTTCATCATCTTCAATCACACCTAGATGCATGTTTAGGACTTAAGTGATAAAAACTGTTTTTAATTGAATAATTTCTTTATTTGAACAAATGCACACTCTTTCAGTAAGCATTTGGTATATGGTATATAGTGTGTATTTGATATTTGGTATAAATTGAAATTTGTATATTGAAATTGGTAATTGTATACTTACCATGGTAATTTATAACTACTTTGAACTACTTATAGTGAGTATAGATACTAGCCTTCTAGTTCTTATTAGTATGCATTTAATAGCCCTTAGACTCGTTTGAGAGTCATTACCCCTGTAATAAGATCTGTCGAATTATCCCATTTAGACAGTTTGGGATGTCATAGTTTCTGTATAATAATATACTTGGTAGCTTAAATTTGTTACTTTCGGGGGAAGTTCTGCTGCTACCTCTTAATGTTCTCTGGGTACATACTAGATGCCGCGGTGTTAAGTGTTATTTCAATTAACAAATTGAAATGATACTTACACGTGTGAATCCATGTCGTGTACTTGGATAACTATGGGGATATGCTGCTGAATTTTTCTCATATTGAAATAATGGGCATGAGCTGCTAAGTATATTATAGAAATATGTGGGCTTGAATAGGATATAACTACTCACCCTTTAGAGATATAGAGGAAATATGCGGTCTTCAATGTGTGTATTCTGAAATTAATATTTGTATATTGAAATTGGTATTCAGAAATTTGTATATTGAAATTGGTAATTGGTGAAAATTGATATATTATGGTAATTGGTATAAATTGATTTATAGTGGGTTTCATGTTACAACTGTCTCCCTTTCTAATTGCAACAGCAGCGACCCCCTTTCCTCTTCCTAACATATTTCGGTGGCCATCTCTCTCTTTCTCTCTCTCTCTCTCTCTCTCTATATATATATATATATATATATATATATATATATATATATATATATATGTTCTTGATCATAAATTGTTATATAATACATGCATGCATGCACCCCCGAAGCAAGTGTTATATAATAAGTAACGAGGGTGAAGAGGTAATAAGTAATCGTATTGAAGTTGATTTAGTGTAAATTTACACCTGCCTAGATTATAAAAATGAGAACCGCAATAGATAGTCATTGACTCCTATTTCACGCACCTATTTGCCATCATAAACAAGATGATGGCAAATAGGTGAGTGAAATAAGAGCTAATGGCTATCTATTGTAGTTCTTGTTACTATAATCTAGACAGGTTTAAATTTATACTTAATCAACTTCTATACGATTACTTATTACCTTTTCACCCTTGTTACTTGTTACATAACACTTGCTTTGGGGGGTGCATGCATGCATGCATGTATTCTCATGTGAAAGCATGACATAACGGTACTATAACATGATATGATATTTTTTATATTCTCATGTTCACTTTATAAGTTATTTATTGGTTGATTTGAACATTTAGATGGCCATTGAGTTGATTAGCCCTAGGCATTTCTAATATTTTACATTATTATTTGAATTGTTGTTTGAGATTCTTAAATTGTTGTTGACGGGTGGATTTGAATATTTAGATGGCCATTGAGTTAGTTAGCCTTGGACATTTATAATATTTCACATTATTATTTGAATTGTTGTTTGGGATTCTTGAATTGTTGTTGACTGGTGGATTTGAACATTTAGATGGCCATTGAGTTGGTTGACCCTAGGCATTTCTAATATTTCGCAATATTATTATTTAAATCTTTGTTTAGGATTCTTGAATTGTTGTTGACAAGTGGATTTGAACTTTTTGATGGCCATTAAGTTGGTTGGCCCTAAGAATTTATAACATTTAGGGTTGTGATTCTACCGAATATAAATAAGACATAAATGAAACATACTATAAATTTTAAAAGCTTGCTGTTAAATAATTAATAATGTGGAATGAAGCATAACTATGTATAAACCATCACTATAGATATTACTACCGAATAAATGAATATACGATTTATGAATATTCGCTTCTTACCCATAATAGGTGACTGTTTGTAGTATCTGTGATGGGTATCCTAAATACAAAGAGTTGATGGGTGAGACAAATAGACTAGGGGATGTGTTTCGTAGAGGTGCTAATGAATTTGTGAAATACACAAAGAGATGTCATAATGATGAAGAGTTCCTGTGTCCGTGTGCTAAGTGTAGGAATAGTAAGGTGTTTGAGTGGAAAATAGTTGAATTACATTTGTTAAGATAAGATATGCAAAATAGTTATTGATTTTGAATTTTTCATGGGGAGTTGAAAGTTCCTTTTATCCCGGAGCAAACTTCACAACAACCTTCAGCAAGTAGGTTAGATGTACAAGGGAAGGAGGGCAATGTATATCATAATATGCTAGAGGATTTAGTTGATGATGCATATGGAATTCATGAAGTGGAAGAAAATGAGGTCACTAACGATGTACAAGGCTGATGTGCTCGTGAAGATATCAGGATAAACTTTGACGATGACTACTAAAGCTTAAAATTTAAGGCGACCCCGCCTTTGTACTATGGATGTGATAAAGATCAAACAAATTTACATGCCATGGTTGGTTTGCATAGTTTGATGACCTAATATGGTTTTTCTGGAAATAGTATAACAAGAATTTTGAATTGGGCGAAGGTCTTGCTACTTAAGCAGAAGAAACTTCTAAGTAGCTATCATACTATAAAGAGCAGTTTGAAAGGTTTGTGAATGAAGTATAAATCAATTCATACTTATGTGTGTGATTACATATTATATCGAAAGGTGTGCGAAGATCTCGACCATTGTCCGGTATGCGATGAACCTAAATATGTGCAATATACTAGAAAGGAAGGAACAAGCTCAAAAGCGCCTCAAAAAGTGTTGAAATATTTTCTTGTTGGACCTAGATTGAAGCAATTTTTCACAGTTCCATAGATAGCGGAGGTAATGACTTGGTATGCTAGGGCAGAAGTAAGGGATAATATCATGCGTCATCATATTGATTCTACAGCTTAAAAGAGGATGAGTTATGAGTATCCCAATTTTGCTCGAGAATAGCGTAACATTTGTTTCGTAATATCAACAGATGGTTTCAATCCATTTGGAAATCTAAGCCCTTATCAAAGTGTATGGCCAGTGATCCTAGCACCACTCAACCTCCCTCTTTCACAGTGTATGAGACCTGAATTTTTAATGATGTCTTTGTTGATACCGGGGCCAAAGGCACCAAGTGAGGACATCAATGTCTACTTGGCTCTTTTGGTAGAAGAATTAAATGAGTTGTGAAAAGAGGGTGTGCAAGCATTTGACTCATTTAAAAAGCTATGTTGTTGTGGGAAATTCATGATTTTCAAGCTTATGGGACATTATCTGGTTGTATATTGCATGGTTATTTGGAGTGTCCTATTTGTGGAGAGGAGACTGAATCTCTGCGTCTCATCGATAGGGGAAAAAATATACCATTGCCATAGGAGATTTTTACCCCACCGATCATAGTTTTAGATTTGAGAAAGGTTCTAATTTTTTACCGAGCGAGGTTGAGCATAGACTACCTCCGAGAAAACTTTCAGGTTCAGAAATTAAAAGTAAATATCTCTAATATACCAGGTAATAATCCTAAATTCAAGAAAGTCAAGCATAAGAAGACCCCGGTTGGGAATGAAACTGAGACAAGAAAGGCATGGACTAGTAGGTCAATTTTATTTGACTTTTCTTATTAGAAGAATAGCCCGGTGCACTATGTATTGGATGTGATGCATGTAGAGAAGAACATCACTGAACATATTGTGGGCACATGACTTAGGGTAAGTCATTCTAAGGATGGAGAAAATGCAGGAAAATACCTTAAATCATTGAAACTTAAGCGACAACTATGGTTGAAAGAAAATAGTAGAGGAAGGACAATAATTTTACCAGGTGCATTTACTTTGACCAGTGAGGAAAGGAAGGCTCTTTTAGATACAATATATAATTTGAAGGTTCCATCTAATTTTTCATCCAACTTGCAAAATATTATGAATTATACTGCCCATGATTTACATAAGTGTAACTCCCACGATTAACATGTGATCATGCAATTGATTCCTTTATTGTTTAAGCATTGTTTCTCCAAGTACAAGGATTTGTGGAGGGATATTATGTAAATAAGCATCTGCTTCTCACTTTTATATGAGAAGGTAATTAATCGATATTACAAAGTGGACACAAAAGTAGCGATAGCTGAAGCTATTTATTTGTTGGTGAAGTACTTTCCTCTATCTTTTTTTGACATAAGTGTTCACTTGTTGGTACACCTATACGACGAGGCACTTCTTTGCGGCCCAATTCGATATTGGTGGATGTATCCGTTTGAAAGATTGATGAAAGTCTTCAAAGATTACATCAAGAATGCACGATACATTGAAGGATCAAATACAGAGTAATATATCACCGTGGACTCATCAATCTACACTCGAGAATATATGCCTGACCCAAGCAGCGTGGATAATAGTGTGAGTTTGTCGATGAGGGTGGTCAGGTGATGGGCAAGCGAGTGAAATTAATGAGTTTTCAACATTAACAAGTATCTTTCTTTTTGGTTTGTATTTATTTTACAAGAACAATTCGGCCTGCCCCCACTAGTTCGTGACCCCACGTTCGAATAATTGAGAGACTAATACAAAACGTGAAAGAAAAACATAGGGGAAAGGTACTTTGGGCAGGACCAGGAGTCCATATAGAGGGTCCGTAACATTGTACCGTCGAAAAAGCTGATCCCATTGGCACAATGGCAGCATTTTATCGACAATGAGATCCAGGAGCGATAGTTGACATCTTGTTAATCAGGGAGTATGTCTTATGTCGAGGTGGAGCACAGGATGGTGAGTTTTTAATTTTCTTTCATTTTAGTTTTATGTTATTCTAATTTAACATTACTTTGCATTACTTACTAATTTTGCATTATTTTATTTTAAGAGATGGGGAGTGGCCCTGGGAGTAGACCACATATGCTTGATGCCTATGTTGTAATTTGGACGCAGAAGGCCAAGGATAAGGAGGTTTCCCCGAGCATGGCAACCATGAATGTAAGTTATAAAAATATCTTACCATTTTTTTATTTTTTTAATTACGTTATAATTTTTTTATTAACTTAACTAATCATGTACTTTTTGTCATTTCAAGCAAAGCTTAAGAAAGTGCATAACTCTCAGTCTGATGTCGATAAGGCATTTTTAGCTACGAATGCACAAAGCCAAGTGCTAAGGGCGGATCACAAGGGAGAAAAAGGGTGGTGAGCTCTCGAGTTATGAATTCGAGGCTCGCCGAGATTGACACGAGCAAGGTTGGCTCGTAAGGTGGACACCCATGGTGATAAGTTAGAAAGGTTGAAGGCAACGGTCCTCATTATGTTCGAGTACATGAAGCGCCAGTTGGAGTCCACCTTATGTAAGGGAAAGGGGAAGGCAGTAAACGAGGAGACCACTGTTCCATCTCTCTCACCCTCATCGCTAATACGCACCCACTCGCCGCCTTCATATGATCCATTTACCACCTTGACTCCCATCGAACAGCCTATGTCAACAATGGATTGGCCGAGTGTGTATTTAATAAACCTATTTGATGGCACGCCTATATCTAAGGGGTTGAGGGACCCGAACACACACCCAGGTAGTGTGGTTCATGGACGTGTGCTGCAAGATATTGAGGAAAAGGTTCGCATCATGGATATTGAGCCCGGAAGAGAGAATGCACCTTTGTGGTTGGAGGAGAAATGCGGAGTTCGACGAATTGATGGATGTATCATTCATATGTAGTGTGGCCTACTTTCCTTCTCAAACATGTTCAAAACTCAAGACCCTGACATTATTTATATTTATTTGATTTGAATATTGAATATTTATTGTTGGATATTATTGGTATATATTTGATTTGAATATTGAATGTTAGTTGGTTATGAATATTTATTGTTTAATTCATATGCAGTTTTGTGAATTATTGAATATTGCTTAATATATATACTGTTTGAAAAGGTTTCAATATGTTCTAACATGTTAAAATATATTATTAGGCAATGGAAGTGGCAGTGGCCAAACTGCCTAGCAGTTTTAATTTTGTCCAGATTTGTCATGGACTTTGACCGTGATAAGTCAATGACAATTGAAATTTTCACGAACTTGTCACAGCCAATATTCGTGAGTTTTTTTTTATTTCTTACGGACTTGTCACAGACTTTGACCGCGATAAGTTTTCCTTTGTCACGAACTTGTCACGATCAATATCCATGACAAATCAAATTTTTATCATGGAATTTGACCCTGATTAGTCCGTGATAATTTGCTTTGTCACCCCCAAACTTGTCACGGTTTTTTACCGTGATAAGTTTGCCTTATCACGGTTTTTGACCGTGACAAGTAGGCAGTTTTGGTGTAGTGCCAATAGCCCTTGGAATTCATTTAGCTAATGGATATTAGATTTTTACATATATCTAGGACATAGGCCACACCATCCAAAGTATATTTTACACCATCAAACATATTGGTCTTCACTATTTCCACCCCTTTTATAGCATACATTTTTACCATTGGGAAATGTCATATAACCTTTTTTTTAAATTGGAATGAGTCAAAATTATCAATATTGGAACACACATGATGTGTAGAACTCGAATCTAATACCCAATCTTTTTTAAACAAATACTTACCTTTGGAAATAGTGAGAGAATCTCTAAAGCAATCATCACTTTCTACAACATTTATTGTAGCATTATCTTGTCCATTTTCTTCCTTTTTATTCCACGAAGGACATTACCATCTTTTATGGCCCCATTCCTTGCACTTGCAACACTATGGTCCTCTTTTACTATCACTTGATCTAGACCTACTAGCCTCCCTAGATCCATACTTGGTTTGCATTTCCGTATTTTTTCCACCATTTCAACTTATAACCGTCAAAGTTTAACTATGAAAAAATGTGCCTTCTCTACCATCTTTCTTCTTCATCGTAACATGAGAGATGATGTCTTCCACAACCTTGTTGACTTGAGGTTTGTCTTACCAAACATGCATTTTATGACAAAATGATCATATGAATCTGAAAATGGTGTAAGCAATAAAAAATCTCGATCCTCCTCGCTAAATTGGACATCTATCCGGCTCAAGTCGTTAATTAAATATTTGAAAATATTGGTAAGCATCATCACATCCTCGCTTTCCTTCATCTCTAAGTTGAAGAGCCTCTTCTTGAGCTGAAGATTATTTGATAGTGATTTCCCCAAGTATATCTCCTCAAGCTTATCCCACTTGCCCTTCGACGTGGTCTCTTCAATCACATGATCTAACACATCATATGTGATATTCATCTCAATGGAAGAGCTTGTCATTTGATCAACGCCGTGCCACTCAGCATCAGTCATGTCCTCTAGTTTCTTCTCTACTCCTAACAAAGTAATCTCCACTCTTTGTTGAACAAGATAACCACACATCCTCCTTTGCCATAAGCCGAAATTGATATTTTCATCAAAAGGCTTTATTTTCAACTTTATAGTACTTTCTGATCCATAACTTCGATTACTCTTCTTAGAGATATAAGCAATTATGGGAGTAACCATGGTTTCATTTTTTCGTCCATTAGAGAAAAAAAATACGCCAAGAAATTATTGTATTAACCTGGAGCTCTGATACCAGTTGTTAGGATTTAATGCCAAATCCCCTACCTTCGACTGTATACAACCAAGTAATTATTTCTATGACCGATGAAATACACTATGAAGATAAAAAAATAACGTGACAAAACACAAGAAAGACACAACGATTTAATGTGATTCACCAAATTGGCTATATCCACTGGAGGAGAGGAAAATTCTTCACTATGAGAAATAAGGAACACATATTATTACTCTCTCAATCTCTAATGTCTATCTTACTCTACAACCCATCTCACCACACTCTTACTTTCTCTTGCTTGCTCTTTATCATGTTTTAGAATGAATGAATGAAGCCAATTTATAGATTTTTGAAATATCCACATCCGTTAGATCAAAATAAGGTTAAATGATTGAGACCAAAGTTACTATTTCAATTGTAGGCACCTATTAAGTTACTATTTCAATTGTAGGCACCTAACATCCATTTGTTTCACATGTTTTGACTCACCAACCATATCCCACCAATCATATTTTTAATGCTCACAATATTTGACTCACCAAGCACAATTTTGAGCCATAAACCCCAACATTTTTTTCTTAATCCTAACTTTTAGTTGATACAAGTATTATACTAAAATGAATTAAAACTAATAAATTTTAACGCATGCCAATGAAATAAATTATTGTATACCATCATAAAGTTATTTATTCTATAACATTTTGCTACACTACCACATTATTTTTTTTTGTGATTTTGGTGTAATTCTTAGTTACTCATACCATTGTCCATAAAAAATAGCATATTGAAGGAAACTTGAAGCGTTCATTCCATTTCAAAAACATCCAATTGTTAAAAATTACAAACGAAAATAACAAAGAACATTTGGATTCAAAACCAAGGGAGAAAAGGAGATATCAAGTGTCTCTCGCTAACTCAGTCATTGGGCCTATGACATAATTATCTTAGCCACCAACAAAGTTTTTTTCTCTACCTTGGACTCACGCGTGATTGTTTGGGTCTTTGCACCATCACACTCCATAGGTATGATCTCATTAACCACACTTAGTAATTCTTTTTTATTTTTCGTACCCGTTGTGAAATTACTCAAGGATAGCATAAGAATAATCAATGAAGTACTTGAAGTTTGCGTAGCAGTTTTTAGCATTCTTCTCATCCTCAAACTTCATAGCAGTAAGGAAACTTTTAAATGTAGCATTTTTATTGATCTCATCCTAAATTGTAGAGTGTAGGGGTGTCATAGCACTAATGCAGTGTGCGATACTGATTTGAATAGATGCACAAATTCCAATCACAAATTTATTTAATTAGTGTCAATTTATAAATCAAATTAATTCAGCCCTCAAAATCAACTAGCTACGTGCATACATGTGTCAAACCAACATAAATAAAATATGCGACACAAAGTTCAGGAAAAATCCACTCAGGGCAAAATATTTTATTTCATATAATTTGTAAATCGCAACTTACACAGATTGCAATGAAATACTGCAATAAGATTATGTCAGCAACTCTACATAGACATGCAACCTAGAGTCAACAATGACATGCAGCGAACCTCAATGACACGCAGCAATGTTGAAATTTTCTCCACAAATGTATGAACACTAGCAAGATGTGTTCTCAAACTCCAAAAAAATTCACAAGAACAATTGGGATTTTTGTGAATTAAAAATCAAGAGATCAAACTCTAAAAGCAGAAGCCAAAAGTGTTCTGCCAATATAGTACTGTTTTACAGAATGAAAAACGTACAAACTTCTTATGAAAAACGGAGTTGAAAATACCCTTTTATAAAAAAACTGAAGGCGGTGGGTCTTTCAAACGAGATTGGATATCGTTTGAACGAGATCCAGTGTCGTTTGATGTATCTCGCGACACAGACTGTCGTTTGAACAACGTAAGGTGTCGTTCGAACAACTCCAATAAAATAATATTTTTTCGTTTATCTTTTCAGTAAATGCACCGCCTCAAAAACTCCGAAAATTTTATTTTTGACGAAAAATATTTAAAGCTCCGCTCCAACACTTAAAAAATATTTTGTGAAAATATCCCAATATTCTAAGTGAATTATTAAGGAATTAAAAACAAAACTTTACCAAATTCATTTCGCGGAGTCCTGATTGTTGATTAAACTTGATTTTCGGACCGTCTCGTTGCGTATTTGATCTTGAACATCTTCGACGGTTGTAGTGGTATACGACATACTTAATTGTGCCGGACTATGTCCTTATAAGGGGAGGGGAAATATCTTATCAAAGTAGGAATGATGGACGAACAAAAGACTTAGGTACTAATAATAAGTAAAGATAGTATACATATATAACTTTATGGAGAGTAAGGATGAGGATGTACCAGTTGAATTCCCCGAACACAGGGGTAGTTGAGCTCATAGTCATTATGTTCCTAGTGGTTGAAGGTGGCTTGGAAGTGTAACTAAATCAATACCCTATACTTCCTTATGAGTGGGCGACTGGCACATTCTTATCAATGATGTACAATGGATTTCCTTTTTTTCACCACCACGTTTGACATCTTGAACAAGTTTTCCTTTGCCAATGATCTCATCCACATATATCACTAAGACCACTTGAACAAAAGTGGATTGTACGCTCCAATCATTCTAACTCTAATCCATTTGGCATTGTCCTTATTAATCCTCTTTGACCTAATCCTTCCCAAGAAGGTAAAATCATGAGGCAAAGGTTGCATATATTTTTAAGGGTTATAAGGACGGTAAGAGTATTTATATACTCATTTGCCTCCAAAGTTTGTAAGTTTTCCTATTATGTTGCTAAAATTTACGTTGATTCTTAGTCGAAGAGGTCTCCGAGCAGCTTCATATTTAAAACTTCAAGACTAGACCTCACTACAACTTTGTCATGATAGATTTCTAAAGTAAGCAAAATTTTAGAACTTATAAGGTGAAGATAAAATGGACATACAAGAACTTAGTTTACCCACAAATTTAAATGCTTTTAAATAAAAAATGTTTTTATTCAACCTCAAGGTTATAAGATTTACTCAATATATAATACAATATACTTTTATGAAAAAATAAATAAGAAAATGCATTCTCATGTATTTAGAAGACTTGGTTAATAAGTTGGAACAAGATCCTTGGAGAATTTCCCCATCTCCTTCCACGACCTTCATCGTTGTTAGCCGTTACAAATGGTGTCTTCACTTCAGTAAATTTTGGCTTTCGTGTCCACGACCCTTTAGTGGTTGCCACCTAAAGAGTCTATACAACACAATGACCTGCATCACTGGACGTTATATCTAGTGAAGCATAATTTTACTATTGAAAATTGCTCATTACTCTATCAGGGAAGGAGACCATGTTTGGGATTTAGAGATCTTGAATGGTTTTATTGCATCATAAAATATGCAAATTCATCTTTTGACCATATCTTTATAATAGATATATTAATGGTTTGTTTGTGTTGACAAGAATCACCTAGGGGTTTGTGAGAGATTTGTCAGCGCGCTTAAATGTATTATATAGGTGCCTCTTCTGTTTATAATCAAATGAAGGATTATGGTTTCAAATTGATTTTATTAAACTAAAAGAAATCACATTCCTTAGAGAGGTGAACAATTTGTGTGTAGAAACTCTCCCAGCATTTTAAGAGAAAGCATTGAAGATTTTATTTTTCCTTCAAACTGAAGTTTCATTTTATGCTTGGGTGTTTTCCTACTTTGAGCTATATACACTTTGTGGGACTTTTGAGTGAGCCCAATTATTTATAACCCTTTAACCTTTAAGATACCCTCTCATATCCTAAGTGTTAGTTTACTGGCTACTCTTGGTTACTTTTATTTAGAACAAAGGTTACTGAAACATTAATGAAGACTTGGGAAGTGGTTCAATGTTGACATTCTTAATAAGGTTGATACCTTATGATGTGGAGATTAGTTGGATGGAATCCTTGACTATTCTTGTTAGTACAAGGTGGAAAATTTTAATTGTTGATATTGTGAATTATTGAGTGAAGGAAAGATTCAAGTTTGTAAGTGATTTCTCCATTTGTGTAAATCTTTACCTATATAGTAAAAGGTGTCGGTTTGGACTGAGGTTTTATCCCTAAAGGATTTTATTTTAAAATTTCTCATATCAAGTGTATTATATACTTTCCCACATTTTGATTCCTTTATATGCTTAATGAAGTTATGTTATCGGGAGAATCTTTTTTGTAAATCATGTTTTTCCACTTCGACCTTAGGATAATATTTTGACCGGGTTTGGATAAAGGGAGAATATTATTTTTATTCTTAGAGGTAATTTTAATTTGGGTAACTACCATCGAGATCCCGAACACTCTTTAACGAGAAGAGCATCAACATATTGTACGTACTAATTTTTTAAGGGTGATGATATCATCAAATATAGAATTCCCTTTAGAGGTATATGATTAGACATTGCCCCTTCAACCTTGATCAATAATAAACTGTGTCTCCATTCAGAATAAATCTCTAAAAAAATTCATGTTTGGAATATAATGTAAAGGTAAAACTAGAAATATCGATTTTAACAAAATTATCGCTAAGAGAAGAAACTTCCAAATCACGAGAATTTTTTTTCCTATGGGAGGCATGTTAAACCCTTAGAAATGAAGGCGATTTCACTTTTCTTGTCATGGTTACTGGTTTAGGTGACCTTAATCGAATGTCGCCTCGATTTGTGAGCATCAAAATGTTAATATTTATCTAATAATGTTATTTCTTTTAGAGAATATACCCCATTATTTGTTTATCGTGTGTATAAATCAAACTACTAAAATTATAAATTACCCAAAAAAATCTTACAAAGACGTATTGGGGTTTACCTTAACCTCTTCAGTTTGATCTCGTCTCAACACAATTTTCTCCTCGAGAGCTTAAACCATATTCCTAATATGACCAATAAAAAACAAGGGGTGGGATCTTCCTTCTTGATTACCTTTTGCTCTCTCTCTCTCTCTCTCTCTCTCTCTCTCTCTCTCTCCCCCCCCCCCCCCCCTTCATCCCTCTCTTTCCCTCTCTCCTTCTCTCTCTCTTAATTTTGAATTAGGTTTTTAAGAGTTCTAAGAGTGACACGCTTGAGAAGAAGAGAGATTTATGTGCACATATATTTAGGTTATAACAAGGATCCTAATGAAATATAAGTGTGTAGCTTTCAATGGGTCTAAGAAAACCCGAAATTACCCCAATATAATCACGATCTGTTATTTAATTCCACTAAATATCTATAATTTCAACTCCACTTCTTATTCTTAAAATTATATTTTGGGCTACTAATTTTTAATTTCTTAATCATCCCCACTTTAAGGTTACGAATATCCATTAATAAAATAGATTACTATAAATTTATTATAATTAAATTCTTTAATTCCTTGAGCTGTCCAACTTAACTTCTTGCAGTGTCAGATTAACATAATCCACCGAAAGTATTTGACAAAGGAAAAAATTATTATCATCTCAAGGGGTACACCAATATATACACCAAGACATGAATCCCATCCCTAAATTACTTTCACCCTACACTAGTCACCACCACACAATCTATAAAGCTTACTGATCCAATAATAAATCTCACCTGATAGGTTAAAAAGTAAAAAAACTAGTTCATGTATCCATATACTATATCAAGATTAAGAGATCAGGTAAACCTAATAATCATGAGGTGTACACTATCTTATTAAAATCGATACAAATTTAATTACCTTAAGGTTTTATTTTTGCAATATTGAAATAATATATTAGCACAATAAGTTAAAAATATATCATTACATTGAATTCAGAAAAACTAAGTAAAATTATGTTCCACGGCCTTATGATGGTGTGTCGTGTTCCATCTAAGACTTTAAAAAAAAGTATATTCTACAAGAACAAGAATCTGATTTTTTGAATGTAAGTCATACTCTACACACCAAATCACCTATAATAAAAGACACTATAAATATATATAATATTGCAAATATTATGTCAATATATTCTTTTAATCAAAATAGAAAATCACTAATTTTGTTTAACAGATAATAAATCTACAACTATTACAAAAAATCATAGTTTTAGTTTACTTACATTCCCTAATATTTTCTGGTAGAGTAAACATATGTGAACTTCGAAAGAATGACCCTTTGTCCAAAATGTTCTTTGAAAAGCATCATGGGACCAATAATGTTTCATCAACCATTATGGGATATTTTTTAAGGGTTGAAGCTAATACCTTTGAAAATGCCTCGGTTGATTGGGTTAAAGGAGAAATGTATGACATTATCGATAAAATTAGTGCAAATGTTCACCTCTATAGTAGCGGTACTTCTGAAAGGATAGTAGATCAAGGCTATTACAATTTAGGATGTTTATTCTCAACAACATTAGTTGAAAGATGGGCCTTGATAATATGGTCATCTGTGTTAGTTTCTACTTCTTCAGCCTACCTCACCCTTATAATCTGTAGACACCGTAAAGGATATTGAGATGTTAGCCTCGTTTGGGATGTTAGTATAAAATGAGGAATTGGTCTCCTCATCTTAGGAGTGAAAGATAACTAGATTATTGACATTTAAGGTTACGCCTCTCAAACTAATCCATGTACATGATGTAAGACACAAATACCACATTTGAAAAAAATAGAGCATCAAAGAAAGGATTTGTATAGTTGTACTTATACCTAGATAGGGTTGAGGGTGAACTATATCAAAAGTATTAGGTGAAAGGCTTTCTAATGCCTCTATAACACCATTAGTATTTTCTCCATAAGTCTATCAATAAAGCAAGCCTCATGTTAGATGACTATTTATGAATGCTAAGAAAAATTGAGAAAATCATAAATTGATTGTTTTGTGATAACATCGATCTTCATATATGAGGTCTTCACACGTGTTTAGTTCTCAGGTGAGTCTATGCGAACAGGAATTTTAGTGGACTCGTAAAGGTATGTTATTTCTTAAGAATCTCCCGTATATTTTATTTAAAAATACAAAATATGGTTTATCCATATAGGGATAAATGTAAGGTGTTGATCTTTGTGTGAACAAAGAGGGTTGTCTACAGGTACTACATTATATAGAGGCACTTGCTTTGCCCTTCCAGTCTTGGTGGAGTTGAATACGATGTGTTTGGTCATTTAACATGGTTCATGAATAATTGGACATGTTTTTATGGTATAAAGAATGGTTTATTACGCAGATTTGCAATGAGCTATACTTTATTTTTCATTTTGATCACCGATTTTTTTGGCAAATTTAACACTGAACTTTCATATTGTTGTCAGCCATTTAATACCTTTAACTAATACTAATGAAGTGGTGATGTGTTATCCATTTGGAATGATTATATGGAACCAATGTAACCTAAAACTTAAGGAAAATGAAAAAAATATATGATTTGTCATCCAACTCAAATAAAACTTTTAACAAACTTGAAAAAAATACTGAAAATCGCCCAACTGCAACCACCTACCATCTTCGATTGCAAACCCACCAAATTCGGTTCATTGTAACATTTTACCTAACGATATTAACATCCAACCCAAACTCTCCTTCTCTTATTATAATCACCCAACTGAAAACCGGATCAGATTCCCTCACTTACCGATCCCTTGCTTCTGGAACATAAATCTAAGGCTTAGAGTTTTAATGGATATGAAAAGGAGATGATACATAGTGATTTAGATATAGAAGATGACAATTATTTTCCAAAATAACCTTTATTATATGATCAGTGTGATGATGAAGATGGTGAATTAGGAAATTTTGATGCGATTTCATGTGAATATGAACAAAAAGTAGACTTTTACTTTCTATAAGCTACTATGAATGCTAATGGCACCGACAAATATGCGTCGTTTGATATAAAAAATGCATCCGCAAAAGTGATAAATAATCATGAACTTTCACCACCAAATTCTAAAAACTCTCTCTATTTCTTAATGACATACTCAAAGACATTATTTTTCATTCTTATCTAGTACACCTGTAGTATTGTTTTAACATTGTAAGCTCAACACTCTTCACTATCGGTGTTTTTTATATGTTTGAATTTTTTGTCAAATTTGGTGCTGGATTTGGTCTATTTTTAGTCGGAGATGGTAGGCGGTGCTAGAGAGGGCGTAGATGCTTTGCAGTTGGATGGTTTTTGTTATTTGTTAAAAGTTTTAGCTTATATTGGTGCCACATCATTAGTCCAGGGTGTTAAGTGGTTGGCAACAAAATTAAAGTTCAATGTTAAATCTGCCAAAAAATGTTTAGTGACCAAAATGAAAAATTAAGTAAAGTTTCTTGCATATCGGTGTAATTAACTGTCACACCCTGCCCGCCCGGAGAGAGCGAATGGAGCACGACTGTCGATAAAACTAAACTAAATCCATCAATCCACAAGGTATAGAGTATCTAAAAATCCCAAAATATAATATAAAAGAATCCAATAATCTAAAACCCTTCAAATTAAATACAACCAAAAGTCTCTCGAAATAATACAACTATCTATCTAAAAAAAAAATGCTCTATACAACAAAAACAAACACAAATCTTCCAAATGTGTATTCTCGAATATTCTTCCCAAAATATCCAAGCTAAAATCCATCTCCATAGCACCCCAAATCCGCGCTCACCTACCACTAAAAGAAAATATAGGAAAGTACACAATACGACAAGAAAGATGCTCAACAAATATTAGCGGTGAATAAAATGTAACAATACAAGCACGAATATTCAAATCAAATGCGAATCTCAATAGCATTTTTCTCAAAATAATTTATCAACAACACATTAACCGGGTCACCAGACCTCACCACTATACCGTGCCTATGCATCCTTAAGAATATCCGAAAAAAGGAATATTGGCGGGTTCCCAACCTCCGTGCCATACTAAAATCTCATGACAACATGCTCAACACAATAATAATACCACATGAATCAAAATTAGATTCCAACAACAATAATTTTTAGATTCTAATTGAATTTAGCAATTCAAATATGAGTCAATAATCACAAGAAAACAAAGGGCGTAACACTTGTGAAATTAAGGAGCATATTGTGTAAAACTCCATACCTCAAACCACCAAAAGGATACCAAAAGAATCTGCCCAGAAATCACAGAATAAGCCATCAAAAACAGTCCTCAAATAACATCAAAACATCCTCCAAGATCAACACCAAAACAGCCCCAAGAACACCTCAAAACCTAAGGTTGAATGCATAAATTAAAGGGGCAAAGTGTATATGTAAAGGAGAGGAAATAAAAATATGTTTGCTGCCAAACAATTGTGCCAAAAGGGTCACCCGCGACCTTATTTTATAAGGCAAAAACATAAGAGTTGGAAAACAAAAAAAAACTCCTCAAAATCCTTGCTGCGCACGGAAACTGAAGGGGTCGATCGATCGATCCCTGGCATCGATCGATCGATCGCCTAGTTTTTCTGGCAGTTCGGCTTAAAATTTTTATAAGGGATAAATATTTAAAAATAAAAATAAAATCCGCTTTAACTCCGATTTTGATACCGTTTGAAATTCTCGCCTTTAAAAACAATTCTTAACATATTTGAGCCATAAAAATAAATTTATTAAAAAGTTTATTTTCCTCTATATTTTGAAAATACCAAAAAAATTACGCGTGTTGTTACACTTCCCACTAACACTGGAATTTCGCCCTCAAAATTCGCCGAATGCCTAATTCTCAAAAATCAGGCCAACAATCTCCAAAAATAATCTCGTCTCCAAAATTCTGATACCTCACATCTAATCTAGATGCCTAACACGAAACGATCGTCTAAAATTTCTATCTCCAAATACGTGCCACAAAAATGCAACAGACCCAAAACCCAAGACCCGAGGTTAGTCGTATACCTAAGCTCTGATACCATTTTGTAAGCTCCCTCAAAAATATAATCAACCCTGCACACCGACGCAACCCGATGTTGCATAACAGGTGTGATCGAGGAATTTCCCGATCACAACCCAAAATCCATGCACTACCAATCCCACATTCGGTATATGGATAACCCAAATATGCCCACGAATTTTCCTGGAGCCTAGGAGCGCTCATGGCTAAATACCAAATTTTTCCTCGGAGGTACCTCCCTCCTTATATATGTTCTTAACGAAAATTCCACAGTGGTAGCAGTAAACATCAACTATCAAATGATCGAAAGAACGCAGCTCCCCACAGTTTGACAACTTCGAATTGCATAACCACTTTGTTCCAGCTGAATGCCTTAGTCAAAGTGAACTAACACATTTTCCTTTAGTTACGAGGTTTTCCTGTACCCAAAATTCATGATGAACCCCATAACTTCATGATGAGAGTTTTGGGGTGTGACAAACCCTCCCCCACTAAAAGAATTCGAAAAATTCGTCGATATCAAGAAAATTCCAACTCCACTAAAAATTTCCCAACAAAACCTTGGACTTCACCGGAAACAACCACTGAAATCTTCGATTCAACCCAAGTGTAACACCAAACCAAACTCCTTTCGGTTCAATCTCTTCCTACAGGACCATAACCTCCTCGTTTTTACCGCCTAACACAAAAGTATTTTCTTGGTAAGACAAGGTTCCTGCAACCCGCGCATACCAAGGCTTCAATCGCCCATTTATCCGAACTCCATTGCTTAGAGTCCGCCCAGCAAAACCAAGGAGTTGACACCACCATCTCCCTCACCTGAACTTGATCCAACATCTTTTGACTCTTCCACTTGAATTGCAGCAAGTTTTCCCTCATTGGACAATCCATTGCCCAGTGTGACCCCTTGCAAATGAAACACCCATAATAGCTACCTTTGCCTTTATTTTGTTGTCCATCAGCCCCATTTCCCTTGTTGTGTTTTGTCCCCCCATATTTGACCAATTTTGAGACGACCATGCCTTTACCTTTGAACTTAGATGAAACAACATCTGACTGATCAAGTTATCCACTAGGTTGTTCACTGCTGCCACTGTTTGCTAAAAATCACACGGATATTTTTTTTCTAAAATTCTCCGGTGATGCACCAAGTTTCTCCCACAAAATCTGATCAGCCAACCAATACACGAAGTTTACTAGAAAAACCTGATTTTAACACGATTATAGCAAGTAAAATAGCAAACCCAATCACAATATATGAGGCACACACACACAAGACACGAAATTACAGGAACTCAACTCCCTACCTTTATTAATCACTCAATGATTACAAAGGAACACTCAATTTTTTCCTAAGGCTTCCTGCTTAAAAATACAAGGGACAAATGCTTATAAATAGAGTACAAAAACACAGTCGACATTCCCAACTACTAGGACATGTGTCTTAATTAGATGTTGTCTGGTTTCTCCTTGAAACTGCCTTCAAAACTACTGCATTATCCTTCCAACAGGTGTCTAGGGAGTTATCCCATGATCTCCAAGTGCCCAACTAATGCAATCCCATTTTTACATCTGTTCTGTCCCGTAACTGCCATGGAACTGCTCCAAAACTGCTGCATCAGTATCCCAACAGGTGTCCAGGGAGTTATCCCATGATCCACATGTGCCACATTAGTGAAATCCCATTTTTACACCTATCCATCCCTGCAACACCCATGAAAACTACCCAAATCCATTTTTGGGACAAGTACAACTGCTCTTTGAAGTCAACTAGCAACAACCCACGAATTAAGACAATGTCACCTCAAAAATATAAGCAACCCAGCCCACCGATGCAACTCAATGTTGCATAATAGGTGTGATAAAGGAATTTGCCGATCACAACCCAAAATCCATGCACTACCAATCCCACATTCGGTATATGGATAACCCAAACATGCCCACGAATTTGCCTTGAGCCTAGGAGCGCTCATGGCTAAATACCGAATTTTGCCTCGGAGGTACCTCCCTCCTTATATATGTTCTTAACGAAAATTCCACAGTGGTAGTAATAGACGTCAACTATCAACTGATCGAAAGAACCCAGCTCCCCACAGTTTGACAACTTCGAATTGCATAACCACTTTGTTCCAGCTTAATGCCTTAATCAAAGTGAACTAACACATTTTCCTTTAGTTACGAGGTTTTCCCGTACCCAAACTTCATGATGAACCCCATAACTTCATGATGAGAGTTTTGGGGTGTGACAAACCCTCCCCCACTAAAAGAATTCGACGACCTCGTCGATATCAAGAAAATTCCAACTCCACTGAAAATTTCCCAAAAAAACCTTGGACTTCACCGAAAACAGCCACTAAAATCTTCGATTCAACCCAAGTGTAACACCAAACTAAACTCCTTTCGGTTCAATCTCTCCTTACAGGACCATAACCTCCACATTTTTATTGCCTAACACAGAAGTTTTTTCTTGGTAAGACGAGGTTCCTGCAACCCGCGCATACTAAGGTTTCAATCGCCCATTTATCCGAACTCTATTGCTTGGAGTCCTCCCAGTAAAACCAAGGAGTTGACACCACCTTCTCCCTCACCTGAACTTAAGCCAACATCTCTTGACTCTTCCACTTGAATTTCAGCAAGATTTTCCTGCATTGGACAATCCTTTGCCCGGTGTGAACCCTTGCAAATGAAAAACGCAGAATAGATACCTTTGCCTTTGTTTGTTTGCCCATCAACCCCCTTTCCCTTATCATTTTCTATCCCTCCATCTTTGCCCGATCCTGAGACGCCCTTGTCTTTACCTTTGGACTTAGATGAAACAGCGTCTGAGTAGTTAAGTTTGAGATCCACTAGGCTATCCGCTGCTGCCACTACTTGCTAAAAATCACGCACACCTTGTCTCCTCAATTCATCTTGCACCCAAGACTGAAGATTGGAAATGAAATTGAAGACCTTGTCTTCCTCGGACTTTCCCTTAATGTCCAGTATCACCGACGTTAACTCTTTCACATAATCTCGCACAGTCTTGTCATACTTCACGCGTCATAATGCTTCCCTCGCTTGCCAACCTGAATTTGCTGGCAGGAATTGATCCCGCAATTCCTTCTTTAGTTCACTCCACGAACTGATCTCAGACCTGCTCTTATCTTCGGTCCGAGTTCTCCACCAAAGTTTTGCATCATCACATAAGTACATTGTGGTGATTGCAACCTTCACCATTTCATTAATATGAGCAGTCTTGAAATACTGTTCCATGTCATACACAAAATTCCATAATTCCTTCGCCGACCTTGCACCAGTAAACGCCTTCGGTTCTGGAATTTTGTACTTCTTGACACCAACACCACTAGTGTCATTTCTACCGGTGTTGAGCCATGCCTTTTTTAGCAACCCAGAATCCTCATCACGTCTTCCTAAAGGAGTATGAAGCTCATCAGTAAAAACACCAACATAACCTGGCCTCACTACCATACTGCGCCTATGTATTCTTAAGAATATTCGGAAATAGGAATATTAGCGGGTGCCCAACCTCTGTGCCATATTAAAATCTCATGAAAACATGCTCAACACAATAATTATACCACATGAATCAAAATTAGATTCCAACAATAATAATTTTTAGATTCCAATTGAATTTAAAAATTCAAATATGAGTCAATAATCACAAGAAAACAAAGGGAGTAACACTCGCGAGATTAAGGAGCATAATGTGTAAAACCCCATACCTCAAACCACCAAAAGTATACCAAAAGAATCTGCCCAGAAATCACAGAATAAGCCCTCAAAAATCGTCCTCAAATAACATCAAATCATCCTCCAAGATCAACCCCAAAATAGCCCCAAGAACACCTTAAAACCTAAGGTTGAATGCATAAATTAAAGGGGCAAAGTGTATATGAAAAGGAGAGGAAATAAAAATTTGTTTGTTGCGAGAAAGTTGTGCCAAAAAGGGTCACCGACGACCTTATTTTATAAGGCAAAAACATAAGAGTTGGAAACCAAAACAAAATCCTCAAAATCCTTGCTGCGCACGAAAATTGAAGGGATCGATCGATCGATCCCTGGCGCCGATCGATCGATCTCCTAGTTTTTCTCGCAGTTCGGCTTAAAAAATTTATAACAGATAAATATTTAAAAATCAAAATAAAATCCGTTTTAACTCCGATTTCGAAACCGTTTGAAATTCTCACCTATAAAAATAATTCTCAATATATTTGAGCCATAAAAATAATTTTATCAAAACTTTATTTTCCTCTATATTTTGAAAATACCCCAAAAATTACGCGCGTTGTTACATTAACCCTATAAAGAAATGTAAAAGTAAGTAAATATAGTATCTATGTAGTGTATATAAATATATTTGATATGTGTGCAAAGATGGGTGTTTGTGAATGTTTTTACTTGTGCTTCGGAGGGGAAAATCCTTACAACACCCACGTATTTGAGGTGACATAATCGAAGTCAACGTAGTTTGGGGGTTAGGGTTTTAATTGTGCATTTCCAGCTAGGCTTCCAAATGTGTGATTCACTCGAGTTTTAAAGGGGTATATTTAGAAAGAGGCCAGTGATATAACCGAGATAAAAATATTAGAGAAGAGAAACCTAATTTTACAAAATAGTACATTGCTAACTTTAAAGTTCCATTATCGAACGACCTTTTCCTCAAACTATAATAAATATTTTTATAGTTGGTATGAAATAAGGTTGGAATGAAGTTTTTTTATGTTTTGAGCACTATTTTGCAGTATTCATGAATATTTTAGTGTAGGTAAATATATTACTACCAGTTGGCAGCAAACCAGTGTCATACAATATGGGCTTGAGCCGTTAGTCCATATCCATTGAAGGAAGACTTGATTTGTAGGTTCTAAAACATCATGTATCTTTTGTTTTCCAGGAAACAACTTATCTTTACTACTATAAAAGATCCTTAGCATCTATTTGATGCATCTTTACCTAATTACCCTTAATATATCCATTTGATACATCTCTACCAATTTACTATCTATTTTATCATATATAAAAATCATCTCATTTTGGAACGAGTCTTCAACTTCCTCAAAACTTTCCATCCATTCACTATCTTTACATTAAATGACCTAGCCATAATAACCCTAGTGTTACATTGAAGCTCCATCAAAATTTCCCCATTGGAAAATCCCCCAAAGCTAACCCTCTCTACTCACTCAAATGTCTTCATTAAGCCCAGTTCTCCACTTGGTCCTCCTAGAGAAAATAATCTTTGCTTCAGGTATTATATTGTAATTTTATGTATTTTTTTATGCATATAACAATCCCATAGTTTATTTCCTCAACCATTGTCTAGAGTTTAGTTTTGGAACTAACACTTTGTTAATCCTCTATCCATACAAGAACCCAATTCTCCACTCTGCACTTCTTTTAAAGGTATGTTGTTTGTTTATCAATCCATCTGAAATAATATGCAACCGAAAAAGTTACAAAATAAAGTTATGTATTTCAAATTGAAGAATGATCTAGGAATTCCAAATTGAAATGTTGGATTACACATTATAAATGTTGTTATGGTGATTTGTTCATTGTCTTGAAGGCTATTTTCCATCCCTCTCATGTAATTATGGTATTTTTCTATTAAAGTATTCTGTTAGACTAAATGGGTTGTGTTGGAAATGGGTTTATTATAATACGAGAGGAGAGATACGGTATAATGTCTTGTTCCCTGATTTTAATGCTTAAATTGAATATCCGGATTCAATCACACGTGGATACACATACTTTATATAAAAGAGAAACATATTTTTGTATACTTCCCAAAAATGAAACAACTCTTTATCACCCATAATTTGTGTTATCTTTTATGACTCCCTACCTAGTTTTCTTAAAGTAAATTAAGGTAAGAGTGTGTATGATGTTTTGGGAGAGTAATAAATGGATAAAATTAGTTTTACTGCAATGTTCTGAAAAAGTGATCAATATATAAAGTAGTTGTGCTCTTAAATCGCTCTAACCTAGAGGAATATATACAAGTTTGGGAAGTTTTCCTAAGAGAGTTACGTATACGTGAGAGGTATGTTCGTTGAAAGAGGAGGGTTTGGATGGCATTTCAATCAAACCACATTTTTGTGTTCATCTTAGTTCTTTGTATGAACTTTATTATCGAAGTTTTAGCTTGTGACGAAGGAAAATGAGAGTGCCTTGAATCGAATTATCAAAATTTCAAAGGCTTCTTGTAAGTATATGATAAGTTATTTTATATTTACAAATTGATTAAATGAAGGTTCAATGAAGGCTAGAGAATTGAAGAAGAAAAATGAAATGATTGCACACATTATTCTCCTCTTTTGTGTGAGACAATGGTTTATAATTATAGGAAATGGATTCTTGGAAGAAATACCAGTGGGTTTGTAGACACCTAATTCTAATACACCCACAGTTTTTCATAAGGTCAAAACAAAATCCCTTCGAGTCTCGGACCCCTGATCCTCCTTCAAACCCTAACCAAAGAGCAACCATGCATTTTACGAGACCTATTTGACTTTGGTCAACTATCGAACCCAAGAGTATCTCAACACACTTTTATAAAGCTCTGAATCCTATTTCCAATAGGCTCGGCTATGCGCAAATCAAACCAACATATTGCATTTTAGGGCCAAAAAACCAATTATGCATGTATATTGGCATGACACCACACCTGCCTGCAAGAAGGTGATGAATTTCTTGGCCACCAAGTTTGGACACCCTGTCGGTAGGTAGGGTAGTCCATATGTTGGTTGGTAGCACCCTAGGGGCAGCTTGGTCTTTCTTTTCCTCTAGGGTTTCCTATTTAGGGAAACCCTGATCATACTATTCAGAACCTTCAGCCTCGAAATCATCACGTAAGCTTTCATTATATCACCTTCAACACACTCTCTCCACATTCCCCTACATCATCCATACCTCACCACTATCCACCACTCCACCACCATTATTATCATTCAAAAAATCATATTGCTAAAGTCTTAAAAATTATATTTCAAGTAGCTTTAAAGGTCTAAATCCCTCTCAATCCATTTTTCCAACTAGTTCTTATTTCACATAGTTTGCCATTTCATCATATTCTTAGTTAAATTTTGTTTTCTCATCACTAATCTCACCATTTATTTTATTATATATAGTGTTGATACCAAAATTAATATGCTGATGTGGACGAATAATACGAAGACACGTGTCAATATACGTGGCACAATAGCAGCGAGGAAGATCATTTTCCGACCAACCATGCTTCTTTCCGAGCAACGAGAATACACCGAGGAACTCTATCACACCGAGGAACACTATCACACCGAGGTACTCTAATGTTCCGAGGAATTCCTGATCAGCGAACAGCTATGGCGGTTCGAGCTGCATCTCGGTCGTATCATTAATTGCCAGATAATCAACAGTTCAGATATTCATTGAATGCTTATATTCTTGGCACGCACTCTGCATTAAATGTATTACCCTTTCATATGTATATCATTTAATGTATCGAACCTTTGATGTACAGCCTCAAGGCTATAAATACCTTGTATCATCCTCATTCAAAGGGGACCGGAATTTCTTGAAAGAACTTGTAATCAAGAATTCCACAAACACTCAGCAATAACATAACAGTGGACGTAGGCTTTATTCCTAGCCGAACCACTTTAAAAATCTTTGTCTTATTTATTTATCTGTGATTGAATAATTAGAGCAATCTAGTTTTTTACATCAACAGATTGGCGCTGTCTGTGGGAAGCGACTGTTGCAATCGTTTTTCACCAAAAATTATTTGTTATCAATGACAGATAATCCCGAATCCAGTAATCGAAATGCTGGAAATACTGGAAATCTTCCAAATCCATCTGCATCTCCAGATCTGGCTGGAATTATGACAAATCTGGCTCAAGGACAAACCGCCATGCAAGAATCTGTGAGGTAACTCATTCTAACTCTTCAAGGCGGTGCACCTACCTATTCAGGGTATAGGAGTGATCGTGGGCAATCACAATCCAGACGTACTGGGTCATATCGCAATGGGGAGTCTACTGATTCTACGTATCAACCTGGGCGAACGTCATCGATACGGGCTACGGATACAGATCAACGTGTCACACTCTTTCCGGAAAGAACCAGCGCTTTGGAAAGATTAAGCAGGGCATCTCCTTTCAGTCGATTAGGACCAAGGAGAAACATGAGTCCACCTAGAGCTCCATCAAAGAGTTTTCGGCTACCACCAGGTTTAAGAGAAGGATCTGCACAATCTCGACCAGCCACTCGTCGAGATAAATCTCAGGAAGCTACGTCGGAGCGATCAGTTGCTCGGACTAGGCGGCCTGAGGAAGGAAATGAAGCATGGAAAGGTTCTATTCAACGGTTAGAGGATAGATTGGGAGAAATGGCTAAAGCGAGGAACCCCTTACAGAGAACTTTTGTTCAAGGGACACCTTTTGTGCAAGACATTGTGGATTTCCCTACACCATCGAAATTCAAAGCACCTGTAGTGACCCCTAAGTACGATGGAAAGACAGATCCTGTACTTCATATAGAACAATACCAAGCTGCTGCAGATATCTACGCTGTCCCCGACGAGATGAGGTGTAGAGCATTCTCGGGAACTCTTACCGGATCTGCACAGATATGGTACAATAATCTTCCTCGGGGTAAGATTTCAACTTTTGTTCAGTTAGCCGAGTTGTTTATTGGCAATTTTTGTTTTGGAGCAAAGCCGGTAAAGCGAGTAGCACACTTGCTAAGTGTTAGACAAAAATCAGGTGAAAGTACTAGAGATTACATAACTCGTTTCAATAATGAGAAGTTGGAAGTCATAGATTATGAAGAAAAGACAGCAATCACTGCTCTGATGAGTGGTTTGCTGCCTAACAAGCTGTACTACACTTTGGCCAAAGATCCACCTAAAAATATATCGGAGTTGATGGTAAAGGCGGCCAAAATCATGAATGCCGAGGAGGCTATGGCTGCGAAGAAGAATATGGATAAAGAAGTTAAAGTGGAGGTCGACAACTCTAAAAAGAAAGATCAGAAAGGTAATGGTGGTGACAAACATTCCAGGAATAACAGGATAAAGTTGGAAGTCCTAAAGAAGTATGATAATTATACTCCATTGAAAATGGGTATTAATCATGTTTTGGAAGAAATCAGGAATAACGAGGAAATCAAGTGGCCAGGGAAACTGAAGACAAATCCCGACCTGAGGAATAAGGCCAAATATTGCGAGTTTCACAAAGATCACGGCCATATGACCAAAAATTGTATAGCCCTTCAGAACGAGATTGAAACACTCATCCGAAGAGGAAAATTATCAAAGTATGTAGATCGCAGAGGCGAAAGGAAGAATGATGATAGAACTAGAGAGAGATCTAGATCTCCTCGTCATGCAGAAGAGAAAAAGAGGAGGGACCATGAAGAGGATCCCGATGATGACCCCGATCTTCCCAAGAAGCCAAGGAAACCTGAACGAGAGGTATTTTCCATACATTTTGGGTCATTTGATTGTAATGTTATTACAGGAGGAGATGCAGGAGGAGGAGACCTTACTGCAGAAAGAAAATCTTACCTCGGAGAGGCTCAAGCTTGTTCGTAAATTCAGCGAATAAACTTGGCCGAGGATGATCGTCCGAGGAAGGTAAACAAAGAGAAGATAGTGATTGGTTTTTCAAAAAACGACCTGGCTGGTGTTCTTTACCCTCATGATGATCCTTTGGTGATCAAAATGAGGATGAAAGATGTGGTCATTTCAAGGGTATTAGTAGACAATGGTAGCTCGGCAGACATCATATACTATTCATGCTTTGATAGTTTGAATTTAAAATTATCTCAATTAGAACCTTATCACAGACCTCTTCTGGGTTTTGCTGGCGAGAAAGTTTTTCCACTTGGGACGATCAAGTTGGATATACTCATTGGAACTTGGCCTACTTGTCGAACAGAAAGAATACGCTTTTTTGTGATGGATAAGAATGTGCAGTCCGCCTACAACATCATCATGGGAAGAGTTGGATTGAAGAAGTTCGAAGCAGTTCCATCTACAGTACATCAGTGTTTGAAATTCCCAACGAATTTTGGAGTAGGAATTATGAAAGGTGATCAAAAAGTAGCTCGGGAATGCTATTATTCGTCTGCCGAGCAAGAGGAACTTGAAGAGTCAAAGAAAAAGACTACTACTTACCAAGTGGAGGAAGGCACAGAAATTGAAACTCTTGACCCTAGGGATAAATCTCAACTCGTAAAAGGGCAGGTTATGGAATCTACAGAAATTGTTATCCTGGACGACGAGCATTCTGAACGAGTAACTCAGATAGGATCGTCGTTGGATGTTTCAATAAAACAGGAGTTAATAACTTTCTTGAGAAACGGGAAGAATACTTTTGCTTGGAGTCATGAAGACATGCCAGGAATAGATCCAAACTTCTTATGTCATGAACTCAATGTGAATAAGGAGATCAAGCCTGTGAAGCAAAGAAGAAGAGTGTTTAGTCCCGAGAAGAACCAGGCCATACAAGAGGAGGTCGAGAAACTCCAGAAAGCCCAATTCATTGAAGATGTGAAATATCCAGATTGGTTGGCAAATGTGGTGATGGTAAAGAAGAAGAACAACAAATGGAGTATGTGTGTTGATTTTACTGATCTCAACAAGGCATGTCCAAAAGATCATTTTCCATTGCCCAGAATTGATCAACTAGTGGATGCTACCTCGGGACACGAGCTACTCAGCTTCATGGATGCTTATTCTGGCTACAACCAGATCAAAATGAAACCTGAAGACAGGGAAAGTACTTCTTTTATTACCCCAAGGGGAACTTATTGTTATAATGTTATGCCTTTTGGTTTAAAAAATGCAGGTGCAACATATCAACGGTTGATGAACAAGGTTTTTACCGAACAAATCAGCCGCAATATGGAGGTCTATGTCGACGACATGCTCACCAAAAGCAAGAGAGCTGCAGATCATTTGGTTGACTTGAGTCAAAATTTTGATCAACTGGATAAATACCAGATGAAGCTTAACCCGACGAAGTGTACCTTTGGAGTACGAGAAGGAATGTTCCTCGGATACATCGTCAACCAACGAGGTATTGAGGCAAATCCAGAAAAGATCAAAGCTCTTTTAGGGCTGCGATCCCCAACGACGAGGAAAGAAGTACAGAGTCTTACCGGACGAGTTGCAGCCCTCAACAGATTTGTATCCAGAGCAACTGATAAATGCCTCCCATTCTTCAAAACACTGCGAAAAAATTTTGAGTGGACTGATGAATGTGAGAAAGCCTTTCAAGATTTGAAGAAGTATTTGGGAGCCCCACCATTGTTATCTAGGCCAATAACTGGAGAGAAGCTGTACTTGTATTTGGCAGTATCAGAAAATGCAGTTAGCTCGGCGTTGATCAGATTGGAGAATGGAGTCCAGAAGCCAATTTATTACACAAGCAAGGCCTTCCGAGGTGCGGAAATTAGATACCCAAAGCTGGAAAAATTGGCACTAGCATTAATTGAAGCAAGTAGAAGAATGCGGCCATACTTCCAGGCCCATACCATCATTGTGTATACCGACATGCCGTTAAGACAAGCCCTTCACAAGCCAGAAAAATCAGGAAGATTGATGTACTGGGCAATAGAGCTCGGTGAATATGATATTGCGTATGAACCCAGATCATCGTTGAAGGGGCAAGCCGTGGCAGATTTTATAGCAGAGTTCACATACCCTGATACCCCCGAGGAGCAAAAGGTGCTTGCTGACCTACCTGTGGACGATACAGGATCAACAGACACAGATCCAGACCAATCAAGGTTGGTAAAAGGACTTGTGGATGTAGAAAAATCATCATATTCAAACCCCGACCAACTCCGGTTGGTAGAAGGGCGCGAACAAATGACCAACGAGGAACGAAGGATACCCGGGGATGATGAAAGAAAACAGATGATATTTCACCGAGGAACTCTAACAGATAAGAAATTTGAAGACGAGTTACATATATGGAAATTATATGTAGATGGATCATCTTGCGCGGCTGGTTGTGGAGCAGGGATTGTTTTAAACTCTCCAGATGATATTGACATGGAGTATGCCTTGAGATTCCAATTCAAAGCTTCCAATAATGAGGATGAATATGAGGCTATGATAGCAGGTTTTCATTTGGCGAAAGTTATGGAGGCACGACAAGTAATTGTTTTCAGTGATTCTCAATTAATTGTGAATCAAATGATGGGAATATATGCAGTGAAGGGAGAGTTAATGGTGAAGTACCATGCAAAAGTGATGGAGTTATTGACAGAATTTGATGCTATTCAATTGGTGAGGATACCGAGAATGGAGAATGCTAGAGCAGACGCATTGGCCCGACTAGCGTCAGCTACGCGCACCGAGCTACGAAGAACAATACCCATTGAAGTATTAGAAAGTCGGAGCATAGAAGAAGATCTGACGGTGAATATTATTACCCTTGATTTAGGACCATCTTGGATGGATCCTATCAGAGCATACATTGAAGAAGGAGAATTGCCGGAGGAAAAACTAGCTGCCAAGAAATTGAAGTATAAAGTTGCTCGGTATGTGTTAATTAATGGTGTTTTGTATAGACGGGGGATTATGGAAGGTTTGTAGAGATGTGTGCATCCATCAGAAGTCAAAGAATTGATTGAAGAAATTCATGAAGGATCTTGTGGAGCTCATGTAGCAGGTCGGACACTTTTGCAAAGGGTAATGACACAGGGATACTACTGGCCGACGATGAGGGCCGATTGTATAGCCTATGCTAAGAAGTGTGACAAGTGCCAACGTTTTTCCTCCATCCGAAGAACTCCACAGGCATTGTTGACACCCATAACATCACCTTGGCCATTTGCCATGTGGGGAATTGATCTGGTTGGACCACTGCCGACGACCCGAGGAAGGTTCAAGTATCTCGTCGTGGCAGTAGACTATTTTACTAAGTGGGTGGAAGCTGAACCACTAATTGATATGACGTACGAGAAGGTGTATCAGTTCATATGGAAGAGTATCATTTGTCGATATGGTCTCCCCCACGCTTTCATCACAGACCATGGAACGCAATTTGATAATGAAGAATTTGCTGCCTATTGTCATCAGTCGAACGTCTTGAAGTTTCATTCAGCACCAGGCCATCCCCAAAGCAATGGACAGACTGAGGTGACGAACAGAACATTACTAAATGGGTTGAAGAAGAGGTTAAGTGAGGCTAAAGCAAATTGGATTAATGAGCTACATTCAGTTTTGTGGGCTTACCGAACAACTCCCCGAGCAGCAACAGGAGAATCACCATATATGCTAGCATTTGGAAGTGAGGCTGTGATACCTGCCGAGTTGGGCCTACCGACACACAGGGTGTTAAATTTCAATTCTCCGATCAGTGATTTGATGAGAAGACTGGATTTGGATATGCTCGAAGAAGTCAGAGAAGAGGCAGCCATTAGGAATGCCGCTTATCAACAACGAACAGCTCTGTTTTACAACAAAAGGGTAAAGAAATGTGATCTAAAAGAGGGGGATTATGTGCTAAAGAAGGTCATTCAGAAGCAGAATAAACTGGAAGCAAACTGGCATGGACCTTACCGAGTTACAGAGGTTGTTCGACCAGGAACTTACAGAATAGCAACTCTAGAAGGAGAGGAATTTAAGAACGCATGGAATGCTGAACACCTGCGCAAGTATTATCAGTGATGTCAAATATAAAGCATTTCTTTCATTATGAATAAAATGAGGATGTTTCGCCATTTTCTTTATGGTTGAAAGTTTTTCGGGGAATACTAGTGTAATACACTACACAACAAAAGTGCTCTAAGGAGCCAACCTCCTTTGGTTAGGAGGACAGCTCTACGGAGCAAAAGTGCTCTAAGGAGCCAACCTCCTTTGGTTAGGAGGACAGCTCTACGGAGCAAAAGTGCTCTAAGGAGCCAACCTCCTTTGGTTAGGAGGACAGCTCTACGGAGCAAAAGTGTTATAAGTAGCCAACCTCCTTTGGTTAGGAGGACAGCTCTACGGAGCAAAAGTGCTATAAGTAGACAACCTCCTTTGGTTAGGAGGACAGCTCTACGGAGCAAAAGTGCTCTAAGGAGCCAACCTCCTTTGGTTAGGAGGACAGCTCTACGGAGCAAAAGTGCTATAAGTAGCCAACCTCCTTTGATTAGGAGGACAGCTCTAAGGAGCCAAAAATATTCCTTTAGTTAAAAGGTATACACCAGCTACACCAGCGTGATCAATTACGGTTGGTAAGATAAAAATATACTCTCATATTACAACTTATGTTGGTCGGGAGGTAATATTATTACAAAGAGTTCTTTGAAGAACAAAATATTCAAAAAATACACCAAGTATAGTTGGTCGGGGATAAAAACCCAATAACTGTAGTTGGTCGGCGAGGACAAATTATTGATCTTAGTTGGTCGGACGCATTTTTATAATTGAACCAAGTATAGCTGGTCGGGGATAAAAACCCATCAACTGTAATTGGTCGACAAACATTATTCACCCACCTTGGTTGGTTGGAAACAGTTTGAACATTTTTACTCATTACTTTATTATTAAGTGATCGAGAAACATTACTGATATTTGTAACTTTTTATTAAGTTGCTTAATGAACAATATTATTGTTATCTTTTTAACAGATACATATGTGCAAATATAAAGGTGTTTGATAAACACAAGACAATAGCAAAATTGGCAAACAGAAAATGAAAATCTTTTCATTAATCTAGAATAAATTACAAGTTACATAAATGTACTAACTGTTACATTGAAAACCTATTCTATTGGTTTCTTTCCTTTATTTTGTGAAGCAGGCTCCTCGCCGGCAGGAGGGTCTTCTAGGCAAAGGGGAGAATTGATGAAATTAACATCTCTGAGCATTCTGACGTTCATAACAGAAGGTGTATCCAAGAGATGCTCAGGACGAGATAATTCAACTTGGGAATGAAGGCTATAATCACCAAGGTATTTTGAAATTAGGCTGCGAGGAATGGAACGAGCTGGGATCCATGCCATGTCCAATTTGAAAGGTGGTACAGGCAGGTCTAATAATGATGGAGCATGATAGTCCCATAAAAAATGCCCTTGCTCCAATTTTAACACACCCAGTGCGTTTAACCATCCTTGCTTGTAACCTTCATTGTTGGCATGTTCAATACGAGCATCCAGGTGAACAAGGGCTTCATTGTATCCTGCCATCCAGAATTCCCTTGGCTGTTTATGGAATTGGAAGGTTAATCTATCCAATTGTTCATGAAGGCTTTTGGCAAAAAGATCCTTATTATGCAAGGCAGATTTCGTCGATGTAAGCTGATCTTCCAGAGACAGATTTTTATTGGACATTTCAGTCAGAGCACGGTCTTTTACTTTCAACTGGAATTCTTGAGTTTCCATAGTAGACTGAGTGCGAGCCTCTTCAACATTTTAGCTGATGACTCTTCCTCGCCCCCGAGAACCTCTTCCTCGTCCCCGAGCAGTTCCAGAAATGGCAGATCTTCTTAAATCCTCCAGCTCTTGCCTTAGTTTGGCATTTTCGACCTCTAAGAACGAGAAGCCTTCATCAGTAACTGGTATTAATGCAGTAGAAGATGAAGCAGCAGATTCATATTGAGCCAATTTTTTCTGCAAATTATTATTTTCTTGTTCCAGGATCTCGGCAATTTGTCTGCAGGCTTCAACTTCACCTTTTAGGGTCCTTTCCCTAATATCATATGCAGCAATGATCTTCTTATGGCCTGTTTCAGAAGAAAGTTTTTGGTATCTATTTTCATAATCTTTGTGTAACAAAGCCATTGATTCATTGTGCTGACCTTGGAGATCCTCTATGGAACCATGAAGTTCCTCGATCAGTTCGTAATACGCCACATTATTGGCCACAGCTCGGTCGAGTAAATCTTTCAAGTACCGATAAGCCTCAATAGCCTGTTCTGAAGCACCATGACCAATGATATCAGCAATTTCCGATGTACTAAGGTCTGTATGACCAACCTTATAGTATTGATGACATTACTGCATCAGCTCAGTATCATGTGAAGAGATCAATTCCATTCTAGCAACAAACTAAGGACGAGAAAAAGACAACAATCAACAAAAACAAGTTATCAACAACAGAGATGAGCAAAGATATATTTTATTAGATCATCAAAAAGTTACATTGTTCGATTACAAAGAAAATATAGAAATGATACCGAACAACTTCACACCTTTTCCTTGTCCCCCAAGACTTTCTCGGGAGGCTGGGACGAGGAGCTCGGTTGCTCGGTGGTAACAACAGCTTGATCGGTAGGAATCTTCTCAGGAGGAGGAGGCATGGAAGAAACGTCCTCGGTGGCAGAGGGTTGAGAGGCAGAAACTTGATCACCCATAGCCATAGAAGACTCATCTGAGGCAGGCTCATCTTCTTCTTCTTCCACAATTGGTGGAGGAGGACCAGGGAGATGTTGTTGGAATAGATCAGAATCGTCTTGGACCTTTAGCTCTTGCAGAGCAGCTACCCAGCCTTCATGGAAGTATTTCGACTTCCCATATTGGACTTGGGATGTCATTGCAGCTATCCCTCTCTCCCATCCTTTCTCCCAACCAGCACTGAAATTTTTCTTGATTGCGACCTTTCTCCTCAATCTCTCCGAGGAGAGTTTCACCTCCAATTCCTATTTCTTGACCTTGATATCTCGCAGAGTAGATAATTCTTCCTCTGCCTTCTTCAACTTATCATCAGAGTCCTGATGTTTAACTTCCAAAACTTTAACTTTCTCCTCCAAATTCTTGGAAGTTTCAGCCATCTTCATCTTATCAGCCTCAGCCATAGCCAGCTTTTTCTCCCAAACAGTTTTCTCCTCGATGTACTGTTGGCGATATACCTTCACAGATTGGGCTAAACCCAACAAAGCATCGTCAACATCGGACGAGGAACTGGAAGCTTTAATAACTTGATCTTTCCTCACGATGGTATTGAAGCAGTTCACCAGCTGAAAGATAAGAAAAACAATAAAGTCAACACAAATACAAGAATTCAAAAAGAAAGAAAGACCAAAGGTATGAGAAATTTACTGAAGAAAGATGACGAGCAGCTAAGGATGTCATTGTATCCCTAGGAATTTTTTCATCAACACCGAGAACCTCGGGTATAACTGAGCTCATTGAAGAACTCGGAAGAATGATGTTTGAAACACTACTACCACCAGCGGGTAGAGAAGATGCAGTTCCAGCAAGATTAACTGAGGATAATTTCCTCAATCTCTTCAAAGGAGGGTCAACAGCATCAACCAAGGAAGAAGTCTTGGTCGGGGAGATTGTAATTACTTCTGCAGGAGCATTTTTCTTGCTCGGGGCCACTGGGGGCTTCTCGGCAGCTTTGGAGGACCCAGCATCTACTTTTTTAGTCCCTTCTGGGACATCAGTTTTGCCTTTCTTGGCTCCAACAGCAGAAGAAATTTCATCAAATAGAGCAGGAGGAGCTCTTTTCTTGCCCATTCTTTGAGATAAAGGGATATGAGAATCTGAAGATGAACCTTCTGGAGTTGAAGCTGGTTCAACAGGGCGAGCAGTATAAGAGGTTGTGTAACTCCTATACTGTAGCAAATATGACGCAGACCTAATATGCTCGTCAGCAATCGTCTTATGCAAACCCCAGATAAGTTTCAGATGTTTAATATTCACTTCTGATTCCTTTGGAGTTTTTCTTTTGCTATCAACTGCAAATAGATACATAATGAAATATCGGTCATACATTTTATCAAACATGATGAAAGCATAATTTTATAAGTAAAATAAAATGAAAAATAAACCTATCCCATTGCCATATGGGGGGCATTTGGGACCGTTGTACGCTTCATCCCCAGCTAAAGGCGCATGTTGCCAATTTTTTATGATCAACCCATGCTCAAAATAATCCCTATTTGAGTCAGGGAGATTAACTACAAGAGCCCTATTCAGATACCTAGTTTTTAAATAATAAATATTATCTAGAATAGCCCATTTATAACAAAACATAATTTCAGGGATCCCAATACGAGTCCCATGAGTTAGGTTTAATTTATGCACCCCATTAATTATTCTCCATGAATTGGGGGCTATTTTTGCAGGAAAAAGATCAAAATATTGACAAAACTCAAGACATAATGGGTTTTGTGGAAAGGAAAAACCACATTCAGCAACAAAAAGACTGGGGAACCAATGTCCCTCAGCCAATCGAAAGTAATCTAAAGGCTCAGAAAGAACCTCTAGAGTTACCCACGAAGGAATGGAAAAATCAGAACGGAATTTCTCAACAGATTCCACAATATAAACCATATTGAATAAAAGAGATACAGAAGAAAGGAAGAATATCTTACAGAAAGAAAGGAGGTATGTTGGCAACGAACGGAAACAAGGATGAACGCACAAGAGAGAAGAAGAGAATAGAAAGCTTGAATACAGAAAATGGAAAACGTAGACGACGGTATGGCTACCAAAGAAGTTTAAATACTTTGCATTGGGAAGCGGCGAAAGAAATGATTAAAAAAAAGAAACTACTGAACTTCTAGCGGCTAAAAGGACAAAAATTGCACGAAGATCGAAGCGCTTATAAAAAAGGCGGAAAACAGCGAAATAAGAAGGAAATTTGAATACAATGTTCCTGAAAACCAGGAAGGTCATTTAATATTGCCATATACCGAGAAAGAATGTTACATACTCCTCAAAATTCGAAATATGAAACATTGGGGGCTTCTGTTGATACCAAAATTAATATGCTGATGTGGACGAATAATACGAAGACACGTGTCAATCTACGTGGCACAATAGCAGCGAGGAAGATCATTTCCCGACCAACCATGCTTCTTTCCGAGCAACGAGAATACACCGAGGAACTCTATCACACCGAGGAACACTATCACACCGAGGTACTCTAATGTTCCGAGGAATTCCTGATCAGCGAACAGCTATGGCGGTCCGAGCTGCATCTCGGTCGTATCATTAATTGCCAGATAATCAACAGTTCAGATATTCATTGAATGCTTATATTCTTGGCACGCACTCTGCATTAAATGTATTACCCTTTCATATGTATATCATTTAATGTATCGAACCTTTCATGTACAGCCTCAAGGCTATAAATACCTTGTATCATCCTCATTCAAAGGGGACCGGAATTTCTTGAAAGAACTTGTAATCAAGAATTCCACAAACACTCAGCAATAACATAACAGTGGACGTAGGCTTTATTCCTAGCCGAACCACTTTAAAAATCTTTGTCTTATTTATTTATCTGTGATTGAATAATTAGAGCAATCTAGTTTTTTACATCAACATATAGGTTCAAACTTATTTTAATATATCAAAGAACCCCAAAAGGAGGGTTTACCCCATAATTCCCAAATTAGAGTTTTCTTACTTTTTCTCAAACTTTACACACTTTTTTCATAAACAAAAGGACAAAATCTAATTTCGGATTATAAGTCACACCCAAACCTCATCTTCCCTATGAAATACGTGGACTTTGATGTCGTTTTTGGCTATGTAGGCGTCCCAAAATCACTTTTAGGATTCTAGACATATACATATATTCTATTTCATGTTCATATTCATATGTTGTTACTTAACCCATATGCTTAATCCATTTTGTTAGTTTCCTTATGTTTATTATTTCTTCGCGGTTATGTGACATGCGTGCTCAATTTTCTATAGTGGTTGTACAATTCGGTACACTTCTCACATTTATAGTAGTTTCCATTCATTTTACTTATGCAGTTAGTCTCTTTCCATGACATGTGTGCTCACTCTTCTATAGTGTCACTACGATCCGGTACAACGCTCACATTATAATTGTTTTCATGCTTTTTAATTAGTTTATCTACTTAGAATGATTTTTTTGACCTTTCTATGATGTGGATATGATGATTTCACTCCTCACACATTTTTACTTTGCACACTTGGCACATTCTACAATGTATACACATGTATGCACACTTCAGGAGACTGAGAATATTTTATTTCCCATGAGAGACCTAAAGGGAGGAATGGGTACCTAATAGGGGTGTTTAAAAAATTGACTGGACTAAACCGGACCAAACTGAACCGCCCAATTTTTATTGGATTTTTTACCGGTCCAGTCCATGTTTTTTTACAGAACAGTTTAGTCGGTCCAATCCTCGATCCATCGCATTAAATAACCAGTATGGACCGACCCGGGCCGGTTATACATCTTAATATATGTTTTAATTATATGTTTACATAAAAAATATCTCAAAGAAAGAAGGAAATGGGGAAGAAGCCTCAGGAGGGTACGCTCTTCGATTAATATATACACACACGCACGCTTAAACTGCTAATCATATACCCAATAAGCTACAGTTTTAACTTTTTCTTTCTTTCTTCTTTTCCATCCACCGTTTCTCACTGCCTCTACCAACACAAACAATTGTCTACATTGCTTCTCTCTCTCTCTCTCTCTCTCTCTCTCTCTCTCTCTCTCTCTCTCTACGCTATCTCGGCGCTCATTCTATCTCTCTCTCTCTCTCTACGCTATCTCGGCGCTCATTCTTAGGTAAGGATGATTCAATTGCCTCCTTATTCTACAATGTGGATATCCACATTCATAGTGGCCTAAAATCTATCCTAAAAATAATTCTACACTCGAAAACCTTTCACTAATAATAAGATTATATTGGGTTCTGGTCTCGTTTGTTATTGCGGCTGATAATATTACAATAATTTAAGGTGACACGTAAGGTAGAGTTTTGTAATATTGTATTTTCTTTCTATTTTTTTCCTTACAAAATCATAAGCTACTTTCATGGCTTTAGTTATAATAAAAATTTATAACAAGTTTGGTTGCATTTTTACTTTTTTTGCTTGCTTTCTCCCAAGTGTTTTCACTACTTATATATACATGAAGCAAACCAGTTGTTAAATAGAATCAAAATAGCTACAAACCCCAATTTAGGACTTGTTTTTGAATGTCCAAAAATTATTTAGGTATTATTATTGTTTTTCTTTTGAATAGCATGTATTAATATGTCTGAATAGCAGGTAATATGTTCTATATAAAATATTAGCATAATAAGATTAGGACCGACAAGTTAGACCGACCCTACTGTATAAAAAATCGGACCGACTAGGGTCGAGTGACCAATACAATCGGTCCGATCTTGGTCCATTTTTTAGGACAGATTTAATCGGTTTGGTCCTTAAAAATCCTAAAAATTGGGCTAGATCGGACCGCGAACATCCTTAGTACCTAACACCTTCCCATTCCATAACATAGTCTTTGAGCCCACATATTTTTGGTTCCGCACACACTGGTAGTATTTTATGTTGTCACTTAGGAGACGGATATTTCTTTTGTCTGTTTTGACTAAAATAGGCTAGCGAATCTGATCTCTACATGTTTATATACCTCACATATTTGACGATGACTATTTTTACAGTCTCCCCTCATCTCGAGGAAGGCTCGTACGATGCCTTTCGACAGCGAGCGGCCAAGATGGCCATAGTGGCAACTCTACTGGGGACTTTTTTAGGACTAAACTCTATTTACATGGGTTCTATCTTCTTTCTCTTACTTCATTTTCTACATGTGTATATGCTTTCTCATTTGTATATTCCTTTTCTTCTCACCCTCACATGTTTTATATGACATACGCATGTTACACTATTCATGTATATTCTCCTCATCTAATGCCAAGGTTATAAAAAATGCAGGGCGTCATCGAGGCGTGGAGGTCAAGCCTTAAGCCTTAGAAGCCTACGCGGGCCTTAGGCGTAAAAAAGCATGAAAAGGCGTTGAGGCCTTTTTTAATATATTTTAACATTTTTAACTATAACAAGGCTATTAAAAATACTAAAATCGTACATACCTTAAAATATGTCTGAATATATGAAAACTAAAATATTATTTTTTTAAATACTAAGAAAAAAACAAAAAATGGAAAAAAAAGAAAAACATGTGTTTTTTTGGGGCGAAAGGTAGAGAGGTTTGGGACACCATTCTTCTTTTGATTGTTTTGAATGAGATATTGGTCTGAATTTTAAAAAAAAGTCTTTAAAAGGTGATATCGTTTCACTAAAGTATTTTTTTTAAAAGTGCGCACCTTAACCTTTTACCAAGAATAAGGCATGAAAGGCTTAAGGCGAGACATTTCTCCCAAGCCTTAAGCCTATGCGAAACCTAGGTTCGCCTTTTTAGAACACAGTCTAATGCACATATTTTTTCTTCATCACATGTATATTCCACTTTTACCTATCACATCATCCATTTCACTTGTTTCACTTCACTTATCCATGTCCCCGTGCTTTATTCCACTTGTGTATATCCACATTTTATTCCACATGTACATATCTCCATGTTTTATTTTACTTATAGATACTCCATGCTTTATCTGACTTGTACATATTTCCATGATTTTTCCACTTATATCTATTTTCATGTTTCTCCCACCTTGAATATATATATCCGCACTACATTTCACTTGGGTATATCCAGGTGTTTTATGTCACTCTTAAATATTCTAATGTTTTATTTCCCTTCTATATATTTCTTATACCACTTTTTCTCTCACATGTTTCATGCTACTTGTACATATTTACCAACTCACCCCATTTGTATAGTTCGCTCTTTTGATCACATGCCACTTCTATATATTCCCATCCCATTACTTCATGCCTAGTAGTTGCACATATCACTCTTCGCATACATAATACTTTGCTTAAATATACTAATTAAGACTCATGCATTTTCATACTACTTCGCAAGAGAATTGAGTATTGACCCTCAATTTTGTCTTGTACCGGGAAGTCGCTTCGTGATGAGTTGTCGATTCTATGAGGCACAGTTAATCTAAGCGATAGGATCCCACCGTCCATTGGCCAAGTACCCTTGATGTATATCGAACGGTTCCCCCACATCTTACACTTGACCAAACTCATGACGAGAGGTATATAACACTAATTCTTTCACATATGTCGAGTATATCGAATTCTCTCATAATTACAGTCACCAAGAGGTATATCGTGAGGAAATTCACATACACTCGGGTATATTGAATGGTTTATCCACACGTACCAATGAAGGATTGAACTAATAGGCAATAGGTATATCGTGGAAGAAATGCCGAAAGGGGGTAACCTTATATCAACCTCCCATACATAACCCTCACATAGATGGTTGTCCTACGATAGTCATACCTAGATTGTTGATTTGAATGTGAAACTCGGACAATATTTCGATTCGTCTTATCACCCAATTTTGTGTTCTTTCGCCGATTTTTAAAATATGATCATGTTCGTGAGTCTAGAAACAAGTTAAATAGTGTGTTGCTTTACGTACCCTATTTCCTCCCAGACTTGGGTCATGTTCAGCATTTCATTTTCACCTAGGTGGAACATAGTACAAGTGAAACCTAAAAATAAGAACCACACTAAGGGACTTTTCCCATTTTCTCCTTTTTGTCAAAAATACCAAAAAACATTATTTTTCCAAAAATAAATAAAAATGTCTTTTCCCTCTCAGATATGACCACATGCCCCTAACTTTGTTTGGCTCCCAATTGGTTAAGATTCTCTATCAGACCACATTGGAGTTCTACTTCATCTTCATCCACTTCAACAAAAATAAAGTAGTACTATCGCAAATTTCTCATGGAAAGCCCTGATCCGAATGATAATGTTTAACTGTATTTGATGACCGTGCTTGCCCAACCCATCACAAAAATCAACAACTTGCAGTCAAACATTCATGAGGTGTAAAGAAACAGTGCCCAAATCCTAGGGATGTTTAAACGAGAGATAATGCCTAATCGAAAAGCTTATTTTCATGGCATTGGACCACAGATTCTTGAACCCATATGGACCCTAAATAATATCAAGAAGCTTCATATGTTGTAATACCGTCGCGTATCCTTACCATCAATGGGACACCTCTTTCTCATCTACCCGTGCCTAATCTTATTGAACTAGGGGAGAACTTGACCATAACTATTCCTATCGATCCTAAAGAAGAAGAATTTAACCAAGTGAATGAATGCCTTAATATGTTGTCCTAAAATTTTATCAGCTGAAACTTTCAGAAAATTATGTAGACTACACTCACATGTCTCCTTCATCACACCATAAGTCTATTAGAGTCTAAAGAAGAAATCATGCACATATTTTTCAGCAAACCCTTAAGGAAAGTTCTCTTCATTGGTTTCTGTCGCTAGAAGAATTCCAAATCCGAAGCTAGAAGGATGTTGCCCAAGAATTTATGGCTTAGTATAAATATAATTAAAAGTTTTTGGTAAGCGGATGAGACCTTGAGTTACTCAGACAGGACTTTGGGGAATCTGTTAATATTTTCATAACCAGGTGGAGAGAGAAACTTTCCACCATGAACAACTGCGCATCAGAAGAATAGCAATTCAGCATTAGTAAAGAAGAAATTTTTGTCGCACAATTAAAGTACCATGGTAGCCGTTATTACCCCCATTTTAGATCCCTTCGAGAGACTAGGGTAGAGACTAAAGAAAGTGCCACTAGTCAGAAAACAAAATCAGAAGAGAAGAAGACAATCATTTAGTTTGATCCTCAGAAATATGAGAAACCCGCCGTTTCTTCCATCAATAACATTTCCTATCAAACAACCACTTCCTGGGAACCATCCCTCCCTGCTATCACCAGAAAAGAATACAATAAACTTCATGAGCCTCTCTTTAAATTATATCAATCCCTCTTATCCCGCAATCTTATCAAACCCATGAACCCTCATTCATTACCTGACCATCTTCCCAAGTACTTTAAACATGATGGTCATTGTAACTTTCGTTAAATCACTGGGCATACCACTGACTAATGCCATTACCTAAATTTTTTTGTACAAAGCCTTATTAATAAATGCGTCATTTCTCCTCCCGCAAGCCCAAAATCAAATACTACTCAGAACCTTATTCCAATGCATCAAGCCAGTGTGAACTCCATTATTACTAATGAAGACTTTAATTTTGATTCCTCAACCAGAATTAAACATATAAATGATCCCACTTTATCCATTAACCCAAAAAAAAAACTTGGTTTCTCTATAAGTTTGCTTGCCCTTCATATTACGTCCTAAAATGCCATGATCGAGCCTTCACCTTGATAATAAGATCTTATATTCCTATCACAAATAGAGATAGTTTGAATTGAAATTTCCACCCAAGTGAACTCACAAAGAAGAAGCTAGTGCAAAAGTGAGCGAGCTTTACATGGAAGCTTGAAAAATGGGTCTGATAATCCCACGATTAGTTTGTACCACCAAGAGAGTTCAAATTTGATAACGTTTTTAAGATCTTAATAGAAGAAAATGCCAAGAAGGGAAAAATCTTTGAATCTCTCGATGTACTGTTTGCCTTGAGTTAAGAAGATACTTGATCCCTTCACATAATCATTTCTCTATAGCATAGAAAGACTTGTACTGTTAAGCTCTTGAAGTTGTGGAGTGTTTATATTATCGAGAAATAACCATATAGTTTACATAGGAGGGGGCGATGACTCCGACCCCTCAAATAATTCAGATGGAGATCCCAATATTGAATCTCCTGACACCATGTTCTCCTTTTGTAGAGTGCTTTCCTTTGAAGAACTGCTTTCAAAGATCAACGAGGTTCTTATTGCCCTTGAGATAGGAAAAAATTATTTTCTTTTCATAATTGGTGTACCATATGACCAAATCAATCTAGTATTGAAAATATCTAATCTTTCTCGTGGAAAGTGTACCAGCAAGTTCGCTCCCTTTCTCGATCTTAGATAATTTCAAAGTGTGACACCCAACTTAAAATAATAACGGCTGGTCAACCGTATACTATATTTAATCAAAAATCTCAGATGGATCATCCTCAGCATCTACTAACGATACTAAAATAGATAAGGCTAACTACCCAATACTATAAAAGCGGATGCTAAAATTTAAATAAAGCATAACAAGAAAATCAAACCAATAATATACGACTACTAGCAAGGGTCGAATGTACACAATTACCATGAGAAAAGAAAGTGTTAACATTAAAATAAAACGAGTACATATAAGAAAATATACCCGAATAAGATGTTGGGTCACAGACAGTTCAACATCCATAAAGAAGAACTATAAACAGCTCTAACTAACCCCTGGGTGTAAACCTGGTACACAAAATGAATCCTTTCTAGATTTACGAGAGGTAGAAAGCGACTACAGTATAAATCCCGCAATAGTCCGCACCTACTACGGCTCCTAAAACACTAGATAGGAAAGCATCCACGGTATCCTTGTGATGGGACACCTGTAGTATAATATACATACATATATATAGCAAAAGAGAAATATAAACGGGTCAGAGCCCGAGGTGTAAAAATATTTGCAGCAAGTGTGTTAACCGTGCATAATAAATATAAATGCAATATTTCATAATTAAAGTGGAGTCTCACTGTCGTGAAACCCCAAACTCACCTACAGCGCACACGTAGTAGCATCATGGAACCTTAATTAAGCTACCCGACCCAATTAAGGACAATCTACTAAACTGTATGTATGGCCTATACCCACATGACCCACCATCTTAACATAACCTAAAAACCCTTTCCATTCTAACCCCACATAAATATATATACCCATATATATATGCCTTGCTAGGCTTTATTGGTTCTAGTTATTCACTTAAACAAAATTATTAGTCTTAGCACGAGATAAATTATCACAAGTTACACGTAAAGAATTCATTCTCTAATCAGCATACATCCTAGTATTAAAGGCACAACTTCTCTCCACTCCCAACATTGCACTATGTTTCGTGCGTGGGGCGTCTCGCAAAGCGAAATCCAAACAAGGAACCCCCCTGATACACTACTCCTTGACAATGTTGATTGTAGGGATCCATTATGTCATCCATAAAAATTCCATTACTGCAACTACTATACTTATAGATTACTATCTAAGAACATAATTAGAATCTCCATTAAACCCCTGATATATCATTAACACTATATATATATACATCCATTTGATCACATCATATAATCAAACCTTCACACACGGTATAGATATACACGCCATAAGTACACACATATATACATCTCTCTCTCTCTCTCTTTATCTCTCTCTCTCTCTCTCTCTCTCTCTCTCTCTCTATATATATATATATATATATATATATATATATACATACCATCTCTCGCCCATATGTATGAAATTTATAAGCTCGGGTATAAGTGTACATAATCCTCTTTACACTAGCCGTCGTCCCCAAGCGTACTAACTTAAATCCTTATATAAATACGATCCCTCACTTGAAGTATATTCATCCATTACCCCTATGATATGAATAGTCTTCCAATATATCCCGCGTTAAGGTTATTTACCCAAAGTTTAATACATGTAATAATCACTACACATCCCATCTATATCTGAAAGCACATCGATATATCTAGTAATAATTTCGACTATTGGTATACACCTAGCTAATAGTCTACAAACTTCAAGCTTCATCCTAGATTTATTCCATGATCCCATTAAGTATGGGAATCTCCATTATTAATCGCACATAGATATATAGTAACTATTCCGATGAATATTATGTCACAACCTATGTTAGTTGACAATATAGTCCAATCGTTCTCAATTTTGCCTACGGTTCAATTGCTCCTATGAACCCTTAACATCGAACGTACATATCCATCATCATACCCATACCAGTATACGATAATCATTCCGGCTATAAGTATAAACACAACCTAATAGTCGATAACCTACGATCTCCATCCAAATTCACTTATAACCCCAACATACCTCGAAACATCTATCATTAATTGAGCATAAATGTATAATAACTATCTCAACTATAAGTACATACACCCAACTATTATAATCGGTAATGTACTAGAATATATACCGTGATACCACTTGAATCCAAAAGCACATTAGTGAAAAGGGACTATTTCTACGACTTATAATTATTTCATGATAGCCCACCACAATTACATTAATAGAATCCGCCTATCTTTCAGTCTCACAATTGTTTCCTTACTAAAAGAGGCATCATACTCTCATAATCCATCTCTAAAACAATTCAGAATGCTGCCTAAACCTTCTAAGGTGCAATTCTCTTAATTGTATAACCTAACCCTCCATAATACATCCACTAAGATGGTCACTAAGTTTTAAACCCAAAGGAAAAGGCAGTAAAAGAAAATCCTATTCTGGGGCTAAAAATAGAGGACCAGTCGGCCAGTCCCTGACCCTCGGTCGATCGCGGTTCCAAATTTTGTCTTATGAAGAAAGCAGTATGCTATCCCCTTAAGGAGCGGTCGACCGACCCCCCGATCGCGGTCGACCGGCCATACCAGATATCTTGGCCATTTTCCATTTTTGGACGAACCCTAACTCTCCAAACACCCAAATTTATCCACTTCCAACCATTTATCTTTCACCCAATTAGGTTTCCAACTTCAAAACTCATATAGAAATCAACCCCACTCATTATACAACCTCAAATCCAAGCATAAACATCAAATGAAAAATAAAATACTAAAAAACTTGGTTTTGACATTTAACCCATAATCCAATTCTTTTATCCACAAATTATGAAATAAAATACACAAATGAATTATTTAGCAAGATTAAACACTTGCCTCGAAATTGTAGAGGTTGAATCATCCTCGAGATCGCGTACGGGCCAGAAATCCCCAAGCTCCAATCTTTCTCCTCCCTCTTCTTCTTTTCCTTTTCTCTCTCTCTTTCTAGGGTTTTCTCTCCCTCTCTCTAAATCTCAAGAATGAGATTTCAATCTCCTAAAGGCTTTATAAGCCTAATATCCTAGATATCCAACTTTAAATGGTGATACACACTTTAAATGACTCGTTTACTCCAATTCGAGTCAAACTAACTTAAAATATTCCGTAATCGAAATAAAATCCAATGACAGTCATTTTGACTATCTCGACCCATCCAGAATCAACCGCACACTCAGAATCGTCGTCCAAAATACTTTATAACATCCTCAATTTTTGGACCTCAATTTCCAAATTCTAAAATTCACCAATTTAAATATATTTTATTTATCCCAAAAATTAAATTTCTCAGTCCCAAAGTCACAATGGTACTACAGATTTCCCCCTTTACTCAAATTTCATCCTCGAAATTTGAGTTATGCCTAGGACTCCTAGCCTCATCTAGTTCTTACATCTACCTTCAAGATTACTATAAATATCTCTCCCACTTCTCACATTGAACCATATAAACTTTAAAATCAAACTAGTTACCCAGGGTGCCCATACACCCTGCACCTGAGCTTAACTCGTAAAAACATAACTCGACTCCACTAACCTCAAATCGTAATATAACTCTCAACAGTTTAATCTATAATAACGTACTAAGTATAAATTCTTTGAAATTTCCAATGGTTGAACTCTTCTCAATTCCTGACATATGCTACCTTCATGTGGGGGAGGTCTCGCAAGAGAAATCCAAATAAGGAACCCTCCCAATACACTACTGTCTAGCCATGTCGGGGATTGAGATCAGTTGAACCAGGATTAAGGTTTTATAAAAGATTTTTGAATTTTAAATATTGCCCGAAGGCCTATATAACAATATAATATAAAATAATTCCATGTATTTTGACACGCCAATCAACACCTTATGTTCAAGACACAAGGCCTCAATAAATACAATACTCCTACCAATAACTAGATCTCAAAACTAGCACAATCCCTGAGCTAAATTCCCCGCTCAACAATGAATTTGCTAAACTCCGAACCTCCTCAGTTATACAAATCCTTTACATTACATCAAAGCATTGTCGCAAAGTAAGTCCTTCCCTCATTGGAATACTACAATTACCTGCCCTAGCCTACCTATAAAATAATAACCTTATAACCACTACTCAACAAACCATAACAGTCCGCACTTCAGGAAGTCAATAACATAAATCTCTACTAGCTCCTCACGAGACGGTCTATTATCCCAAAAGATTCCATATAAGTACCACACTTGCTGACTCCTTCCTCGAAGGAAATTCTGTACACATTATAGTTATAGCGGCTAACCACTCATTATACTTTTATGCGACGCTCCCAATACCACACAAAGCATGACCTAAACCCAAAGAAAGGTATTCTACCTTATACTTCCATAATTCAATTATTTCACTTCATCCCTGGGTCCCTTTACTCTTACCAGGACAAGCCCTTCTTCCTAAGGCCTAATTTTCCTCAAAGAAACATCCTCTCGAAAATCCTTCCTAACCATCTTGAAGGACAAGGCGCTATTGCAACCCCTGACAACTCCTATAGTCCTACTCAATGGACTCAATTCTCTAAATTTCTCACTCCCTTCTTAATGAAAACTAAACTCCTGACAATGGAACAAGGCTACATCTCATTTCGGTAAAAGTCAGCAACATTGGTTTTCCTAACAAATGCTAGAAAATTCATCGATCTAAACCTCCAAGGGCCTCACTATTCGCTTCTCATCAGTACTTACCTTATCGATCAAAAAATTATCCATTCGAGTCAATTATCCTTCTCACTCGACCACCGTCAGATCACCTGGAATCAACGCTAGAATTCTCCTCCTTATCTCCGCCTAAGTTGCAGAAAGAAAATACCTCCAGTCAAGTGTACCCAAAATATGTTATGGGTATTGCATCTCTCATCTTGCCGCTTCCTGGACGACTTATTCTTAGCGACGTCTGAGATGAAAGAAACTATATCAGAACGTCATTCAAGTGAAAACACCTCGCAGAAGGAAATAGACGTAGTGAACACAACAATCCTAATAGTAGGGCTCTACATCAAGAACGCTTGCGGAAGAACGCAGAAAACCCGCACAGATCCTAAAGTCTCTAGAACCTGATGCTCTAATACCACCTGTGACACCCCGCTTAAAATAATAATGGGTGGCCAGCCCTATACTATATTTAATCAAGAATCTCAGATGGATCATCCTCAGTATCTACTGACGATAGAAAAATAGATAAGGCTAACTAACCAATACTATAAAAACGGATGCTAAAATTTAAATAAAACAAAACAAGGAAATCAAATCAACAATATACAACTACTAGTAAGGGTCGAATATACACAATTACCATGAGAAAAGAAAGTGTTAACATTAAAATAAAATGAGTACATACAAGGAAATATAGCCGAATAAGCTGTCGGGTCACAGACAGTACAACATCCATAAAGAAGAACTATAAAAAACTCTAAATAACTCCTGGGTGTAAACCCGATACACAAAATGAATCCTTTTTAGATTTACAAGAGGTAGAAAGCGACTACAGTATAAATCCCACAACAGTCTGCACCTTCTACGACTCCCAAAACACTGGATAGGAAAGCATCCACGGTATCCTTGCAGTGGGACACCTGTAGTATAATATACATACATATATATAGCAAAAGAGAAATATAAACGGGTCAGATCCCGAAGTGTAAAAATATTTGCAGCAAGTGTGTTAACCGTGCATAATAAATATAAATGAAATATTTCATAATTAAAGTGGAGTCGCACTCTCGTGAAACCCCAAACTCACGTCGCATCTACATCGCACACCTAGTAGCGTCCTAGAACCTTAATTAAGATACCCGACCCAATTAATGACAATCTACTAAACTGTATGTATGGCCTATACCCACATGAACCACCATCTTAAAATAACCCCAAAACCCTTTCCATTCTAACCCCACATAAATATATATACCCATATACATATGCCTTGCTAGGCTTTATTAGTTCTAGTTATTCACTTAAACAAAATTATTAGTCTTAGCACGAGATAAATTATCACAAGTTACACGTAAAGAATTCATTCTCTAATCAGCATACATCCTAGTATTAAAGGCACAACTTCTCTCCACTCCCAACATTGCACTATTTTTCGTGCGTGGGGCGTCTCGCAAAGCGAAATCCAAACAAGGAACCCCCCTGATACACTACTCCTTGACAATGTTGATTGTAGGGATCCATTATGTCATCCACACAAATTCTATTACTTCAAGTACTACACTTATAGATTACTATCTAAGAACATAATTAGAATCTCCATTAAACCCCTGGGGTCGATATAACCGCAATTGTCTCTAAATACGATCCTTCGACCCCAACAAACTAATACACCAAAATCACCCAAGATGTACATAGTAGAAAATTTATATCACCTTCACCTATAGGATATATATATATATATATATATATATATATATATATATATATATATATATATATAAGCAATCATTCATTACTATAACCATGTATACATAACACACATAATGTACACTTGCAATACACATAACACAAACGGTTATATAATACCAAAATATTGCACCATGCTATCATTTTCCAGGAATTACTCATTTTCTCCCAGCCTCATAATCAATACCATAGGTTTGTGTGTAACCTTTAGCAACCAACCGTGGGTCACCAACTATCGGACTTTTATCACACCGCCATGGCGACAAAATCAATCCTAACGTATGGGAAGCATTCATAGTTCCTAACCGAAAAGTGAGAATGACTCATACCCAAGACTTCTCACCCCCAAAATAAAATCACACATATAAAAATGGACGACTATGACCTGGGGACTATCCACACCCTGCTCCTCAAGCCAGGGGATCACCCTCATCGTGCAACTTCCCATGATATCATGTGTTGGGTATGCTTCACACCATAAGTATATATATCATTCACACTATATATATATATATATATACTTCCATATGATCACATCATATAATCAAACCTTCATACACGGTATTGATATCCACGCCATAAGTACACACACACACACACACACACACATACACACATATATATATATATACACACATACATACCATCTCTCACCCGTATGTATGAAATTTATAAGCTCGACTATAAGTGTACATAATCCTCTTTACACTAGCCGTCGTCCCCAAGCGTACTAACTTAAATCGTTATATAAATACGATCCCTCACTTGAAGTATATTCATCCATTACCCCTATGATATAAATAGTCTTCCAATATATCCCGCATTAAGGTTATTTACCCAAAGTTTAATTGATGTAACAATCACTACACATCCATCTATATCCGAAAGCACATCGATATATCTAGTAATAACTTCGACTATTGGTATACACCTAGATAATAGTGTGCAAACCTCAAGCATCATCCTAGATTTATTCCATGATCCCATCAAGTATGGGAATCTCCATTTTTAATAACACATAGATATATAGTAACTATCTCGACGAACATTATGTCACAACCTATGTTAGTTGATAGTACAGTCCAATCGTTCTCAATTTTGCCTACGGTTCAATTGCTCCTATGAACCCTTAACATCGAACGTACATATCCACCATCATACCCATACCAGTATACGATAATCATTTCGGATCTAAGTATAAACACAACCTAATAGTTGGTAACCTACGATCTCCATCCTAATTCACTTATAACCCTAACATACCTCGGAACATCTATCATTAATTGAGCATAAATGTATAATAACTATCTCAGCTATAAGTACATACACCCAACTATTCTAATTGGTAATGTACTAGAATATATACCGTGATACCACTTGACTCCAAAAGCACATTAGTGAAAAGGGACTATTTTTATGACTTATAACTACTTCATGATAGCCCACCACAATTACATTAATATAATCTGCCTATCTTTCAGTCCCATAATCGTTACCTTACTAAAAGAGGCATCATACTCTCATAATCCATCTCTAAAATAATTTCGAATGCTGCCTAATCCTCCTAAGGTGGAATTATCTTAATTGCATAACCTAACCCTCCATAATACATCCACTAAGAAGCTCACTAAGTTTTAAACCCAAAGGAAAAGGTGGTAAAAGAAAATCCTATTCTGGGGCTAAAAACAGAGGACCAGTCGACCGGTCCCTGACCCCCGGTCGACCATGATTCCAAATTTTACCTTACGAAGAAATCAGTATGCTATCCCCTTAAGGCGCGTTCAACCGCCCCCCCCCCCCCCCCCCCCGACCGCGATCGACCGACCATACAAGATATCTTGGCCATTTTCCAATTTTAGACGAACCCTAACTCTCTAAACACCCAAATTTATCCACTTCCAACCATTTATCTTCCACCCAATTAGGTTTCCAACTTCAAAACTCATATAGAAATCAACCCCACTCATTATACAACCTCAAATCCATACATAAACATCAAATGCAAGATAAAATACCCCAAAACTTAGTTTTGACATTTAACCCAAAATCCAATTCTTTTATCCACAAATTATGAAATAAAATACACAAATGAATTATTTAGCAAGATTAAACACTTGCCTCGAAATTGTAGAGGTTGAATCATCCTCGAGGTCGCATACGGGATGGAAATCCCCAAGCTCCAAGCTTTCTCCTCTCTCTTCTTTCTTTTCCTATTCTCTCTTTTTCTATGGGTTTCTCTCCCTCGCTCTAAATCTAAAGAATGATATTTCAATCTCCCAAAGGCTTTATAAGCCTAATATCCAAGATATCCAACTTTGAATGGTGAGACACACTTTAAATGATTCGTTTACTCCAATCCGAGTCAAACTAACTTAAAATATTCTGGAATCGAAATAAAATCCAATGATAGCCATTTGGACTATCTCGACCCATCCGAAATCAACTGCACACTCAGAATCGTCATCCGAAATACTTTATAACATCCATAATTTTTGGACCTCAATTTTCAAATTCTAAAATTTACCAAATTTGAATATATTTTATTTCTCCCAAAAATTAAATTTCTCAGTCCCAAAGTCACGGGGTATTACACAAAGATAGGGTGTGTACTAAAAAAGACCCGTGAGGGAATGTAACATGATCCAAATATTCAAGAATGTGAATGGGGATGGACAACATGCAACCAGGGATCCTTAAACCAATCGTCTTGAAGACAAGTTATCCACCATGTGGTTTGGGTATCAGTCATCTGCATCTAAACATATGGTTCTTCGTCAACCTTACAAAAATAGTGTACTAAAGAGGAAAGAATTCATTTCTAGAAATTCTCTGAATGGTGAATTTATCAAAGAGGGTGAAGATTTACCCCGAATGGGAACATGGTGGAAAAGAATATGAAACTAGGGTTTGAGATTTTCTTCAAGGATAAATTCACTTAGACCAAGGGATCCAATCATGAAATGAAACCGCGAACCATTAAGTCATCTGATTTGAGATCTTCTAATATGGAAAGCACTAATAGCAACGAATCCTTCATCCTTTCTGATCTAGGGATGGACCTCTGCATGATCCATGATGGTTCTGAATCGTCTAAACCTACCTAGAAGATTTCTCTCGCTGTCAAACCTCTCCTCAACTGGTGGTGCATTTCACTCAATCTAACCAATCAACTAAAAACCATGTTGTATATCACCTTGATAATTAATGTGTCTCCACTTTTTATGCTTATGATTTATATGTAAAAGAGACCTTCTTTGAGGAGGTCCTCACTGGTGTCTTCCCAAAAAATGTTATCAATGAAATAAATGAAGATTTTGAGTATATTATTGTGCCTTATATTAATTCCATTGATTCTAATAATAAATCAATTGATGAAGATTAATTAATGAATAAAACAATTATTAATTGATCTCAATAAGGAAAAAATAAACAACATGACCATGTTCAAACTAATAATGAGGAGACTATTGTCATTAACTTTTGTTCTAATAGCACTCTGTACGAGATTAGGATAGGATTAATCCTCAACAATCATGAGTGGTCACAATTCGAAGAACTTTTGAAGGAGTTCGTGGATTCCATCATATGGTCTTACACCGATATGCCTAAAATTGACCTAAAAATCGTGCAACATGAGATCCCTACATACCCTAAATCCAAACCTATCAAGTAAAAATTAAGGAAGCTTCGGCCATAATGGTCCCTTAAAGTGAAAGAGTGAAAAATTTGAAAACTCAGGAAAGACATCTTAAAAGAGAACCTAGAGATACATTCACCTCCTTCTTAGTAACCTCCTCAATATAATATAACGGGTGTTGGCCCCTCCCTCTTTTCATGGCATTACAGAGATATACATCTCATGTCCTAGAATTGCAAACATAATATCTTTAATAGAAAAATATATCTAATCTTCGTAAGTCATTAACCAATCCATATTAAGGATCACATAATATTCACACATAACTAACACAAATATTTCGCCACGAGCTTTAAGTGGCCTATGTTTAACCATAATATCTCACAAATATCAATCAACAAATAACTAGTCCCTAATGTAGATGCAATAGACATATACAAGCCTTAGCATCATGTTAGATCAAATTATAAAGATACGTTAGGAAAGTTAATGTAGTACTTCATAATTTTTAATATTTTAAAATGAGATTAATTAGGATTAATTATGAAATATTTAAAATTAATCTGAATTTAAATATTACTCGAGAGTAAAATAATATGTGATATTAGTTGAATATTACTTAGTGATTAAAAGTAAAATATGATTATGAAAAATTAATCCGGATTTAAATATTACTCGAGAGTAAAATAATATGTGATATTAATTGAATATTACTTAGTGATTAAAAGTAATATATGATTATGACTTTACATAATTTAATATAAAATTGTCGCGAGTGATGAATACGAAAATTTTGGGAATTATGTCGGGACGCACGTGTGAGACGTGTCGGGACTAAAATGACATGAATTCAAAGTGAAATATTTTATGTCATCCAAATGGTCGTTTTGACTGCACGAAAGTGTCCGGAAGAATTTAAATAGTCGAAAATGTCTACTTGGGGGTTTGATTTGGGTCTCGGGGAACTTTGGAGCCGAATAGACACCCCAGAGGGGTATTTCAATCATTTTCCAAATGGGGTGAATAGTACCCACGAATTTTAGTGATTTTATATAAGTTAGAGAGTTGGTAACAATGAGATTCATTCACCAAAAATAGAGGAAGAGACTTAGGGAGAGTGAGAGACTTCTCTGGAGAAAGGAAAATTCAACTCTAGGAAACCAAAGGACAAGGTCATCCACCACCACCACACCGCCAAAAATTGGATGTAAAAGAGGAGGACCGCTAGTAGCCTATCATCCTCAAAGGTTCAGACCTACATATTAGAGGCAAGTGAGCTAATCTATACAAATTAGCATGTATAATGCCCATGTTAGGATAGTTATATAATTCTAAGAAATTGCATGATTTAGAGATAAACCATGATGATCTTAATGGAATCATTTATTTACGAATTATGTAGAATAAACCTTCTTATGGTTATATATATTAATCCACGGATTTGGGAGCAATGGATAAAGAAAATTTGGGTTTTATATGATGTTTTTGGAGAAATGATAAAAGATGGATTTTCTAAAAATTAGGAGAAATAACTTGTTTAATTCAAACCTATTAATGTTTTAGGATTGTTTAATGATTGGAAATCATTTATATATATTGTCATATCATATGGAATAGATTATGAGGAGTTTGGGACTTTAAAATATATGAATTGAAGATAAAAAATGGTTAAACCCGTTGGCAAATATATACAGAATCGTGGCCATACCTGATGGATTGATCGATCGACTCAAGAATGTCGATCGATCGACCCTTCTCTTCTATCGATTGACTACTCCTGGATATTTAAAAATTGTTTTGTTATAAGGTTTGATTAAATCCAATCTCGTATAAATCTTTTGTGGTGACTAATTGAACATTTTGGGACTTAAGAAAAGTCAGTAGGGTGATAGGTAGAACCCGAAAAAATGTTCATAGGTGGAATTAATCCTAGGAAATGAGAATATTGGGTTAAAATAGAATTAGTGAGTATCGAAGAATAAACCCAATTGAAACGATTAAATTTTGAAATTGTGATGACATGGACCAGTAGGGAGTAGACTTATACCTACTGAAATTATATGAGAAATATTTGATAACATTCGAGTGTTGAGAAAATCTCGGGAATATACTTTAACACGTAAAGTCATAATCTATAAATACGTAGGATATTCGAGATATAAATATACTACCTAAGGGAATTGTTATGGGTTGTGCGTATGTCCTATATATATATATATATATATATATATATATATAGGTGGGATAAATACCTATAGTATGATTTATTTTATGTATGACATACCTACGCTACTTGCCATCAGGGTGGAGATTTCGCGTTGTGCACGGTCTTATCTCGATTGGTCCCATTTAGGGGGATTTAGATTCGTACTATCGGTATGAATGATAGTTTCGACGGTTGAATCAGAGCGTAGGTATGCACGTGACCCATTTGGCTAGGGAGTATGCTCGCCTCCAATATTTGTGTTATGAGATTTATGGTTCGTGAGAGACGTCGAACCAATTGTCCATTATGCAATGAGTGATGCACCAGGACATGATAGCAGAGTATGCATGCACCACAGCTGTGTCTGGGGAGTGTTGCATATATATATATATACCATGATGAAATCTACTGTGTGATTTAGGAGATAAAAAGTGAATAATAAAATTTGAATTGAATTAAGTAAGTGAAACTTAATATTTAAAGGCATAGTTCATCTTAACGAGAAATTAACAAGTTTAATTAAATAAAGTAATGCGTGGAAAATACGGGATAATGAGAAGAGATAGGATGATAATTGAGAACTTTGTTTAGGGGAATAATAAGGTACGTTAGGTGTGCATACTAGATGAGAGGTGAGATTATCAAGTGAGAGCCGAGAACTAAAATGTACATAATACCTGCCTAATTTCACTTGTTAAGCACTTGTTATTTTTAAAATATTTTATAATCGGGCTCTGACCCGTTTACTTGCATATTCTCTTATCTACTATATCTATATTACCAGGTGCCCAACATCAGGGATGTCCGGCTTAGATGATGGATATTTTGATGAGTTTTTGGGGATACAATGTTGGATTAGACGCATTCGTTTTCTTAATCCCTATCTTTATAGTATTTGGCTCATGTAGGGCACGTAGCCCAAGCTTTAGTTATCTCATTTCAGCTCCGGATATTGTATTCGTTTTATATTGATACTGTTATTATCATTTTGTTTTGGATGGTGACATGGAGATATTTCAACTGGACAGTTTATTCTAGTTACATTTATAGTAGTGGAGTTTTAATTTAGTTATGTTGGGGTGTTACTTATTTTATTTTAGTATGTTGGTATGAAATTAATTAAATTAAAAGTTGAAAAAGGTTTTGACACTTAGCTTAATTAATTATTAGGTCTGTTAATAAGAGAAATTGTTTTTCGATAGTGATGCTATGAATGAACCAACTGGATATTCTGATTTATTTTAATAAAGGTCTGATCACCCAGTATTTGATTAGGCAAGGTATCACAGGTGGTATCAGAGCATCATGTTCTAGTGTCCTTAGGATCTGTACGGTTTACTATGCTTTCTGCTTAGCATTCTTTGAAGTAGAGACCTAACATTAGGAATGTTGTATTCATCCCTACGCGTTGAAAATTTGTACTTCGGCGATTTATCTGTATGGATGTTGAACTCATTCAATCCATTTCAACTTTCAAATGGCACATCGAGAAGAACAGACTAACACTTCTAGGGGAGTTAATGCAGAGCAAGGTCATCTAGTATTTCAGGTACCCCCGGAAAGAGTAACAATCGTCGAGATAGTAGGTATTATGGCACAGGGTGTTACCATTGCAGTCTTACAGTACCAAGATCGCAATATGCAGTTTATAAGAGGTAAAAGAATAAGAGAAGATAGTAAATATGACATGACTAGGGTTAACAAATGTTGGAAAATACTGATACAACATCAACAAGTTCCTCAGGGTCGTCAAGACCACAAAGACAATAGAATTTGTAGGAAAAGCCAAAACCGTCAGGGCCAATAAAGCCAGGGACATAATGATGTCATAAAAAAAGTGTTTCAAGATGGTCATAAACGTCAAACTTATATGGATCAGGCTGGAGAGAAACCCCAACCCAACCAGCAGGGATAACAAGGACAAAGAAAGAAAAGACTTTCAGGTCTCTACTATAAGTGTGAACAGTAGGGTCACAAGTGAAGGGACTGTCTTCAACCTGATATAGTACCTCATCAAGATGCTCTGCAAGGCCAACAAGGCCAAAAAAGAGGTGGAGTTGATCAACAGGTCCAAGACCAACAGGGTCATAATGATGGGCAATTCATCGATAGATGTTTCACTTATGACAGAATTGGTCATATAAGGCAAGATTATCCAGATAAGGGCAAGATATCCCGTCAGCAGAGTGCTCATCAGAACACTCGGAGGCCTATGTTTCCAGCTGCTCTTCCTGTGACAGCTTAGAGTCCAGCAGCAGTAACCATTCCAGTTGCTCCAGCATCACCACCATAACAGGGGCAGTTATAGCATGGGCATGTTTACAACGTCCAACAGGTAGCAGTTCAGCAGCCACCACCCGCAGTTAAGGGTATGCTTTCTATTTCTGGGGCTATGGGACGTATTTTGTTTGATACAAGGGCTTCACATTCTTTCATGCCATAAATTTTTCACGGTCTACGGGGTTATTTGACATGGCCAGCGGTACTATTACTTATGTAGACTCACCGATGGGTAGTGGGATACTTATTTTCTTTTTATGCCGGGTGTGAGTATAGAGATTGGGAGTCTGATTTTACCAGCTAATATGCTTGTGTTAGACATCTCCACATATAATGCTATTATTGGGATGGATTGGCTTGTTGATTATAGAGCCACAATTGATTGCTTTGGTAGGAGCATTATATTTGCTATTCCAGGTCAGGAGATGTTTTTAGTGGCGCTGCCTTGCCCCGAGGGAGGATCTTCCACTCATTTATATTGCATAGAGGAGGATACCTCTACGGGAGTTGTGATTCCCCTTTATTCAATTCCCATTGTTAGGGAATTCGCAGACGTGTTTCAAGACATACCAGGGTTACCACCAAGTATGAAGATTGAGTTTGTGATTGACTTAGCACCAGGCACTCTACCGATAGCCTGTACCCCCTACCGTATGGCTCCTGTAGAAATGAGAGAGTTGAGGGATCAGATTGAGCAGTTGATTGGAGAGGGTTTCATTCGTAGGAGTACCTCACCCTGGGGTGCCCCGGTCCTATTTGTAAAGAAGAGGGCCCTATGTTTGTGTGTGGATTATCGAGAATGTAATAAAGTCACAATCCAAAATAAGTATCCATTACCCCGCATCGATGATTTTTTTGATCAGCTGAAAGGAGAAGCATACTTCTTAAAGATAGACTTAAGGTCCAGATATCACCAGTTATCAATGAGGAAGCAGGATGCATCAAAAACTACTTTTCTGACAAGATATGGATCTTATGAATTCTTGGTTATGCCATTTGGGTTGACCAATGCACCGGTTGTATTTATGGACTTAATGAATAGGGTGTTCAAAGAGTTCTTAAATCAGTTTGTCATCGTTTTCATATATGACATCCTTGTTTATTCTCATACCAAACAGGAATATGACGATTATTTGTGAAGGTTCCTACAAACACTACGGGAGCATCAGTTGTATGCCAAGTATGAAAAGTGTGGATTTTGGCTCCGGGAGGTGCAATGTCTGGGGGCATATAGTGCCAGAAAGGGGTTTAGAAGAGGATCCTAGCAACGTATCAGTGGTGAGGGAGTGGGGACAACTCACGACACCGATCGAAGTCCATAGTTTCTTGGGATTAGCTGGTTACTACAGACAGTTTATCAGGGGCTTTTCAAAGATTTCAGGTCCGATGATAAATTTAACCCGTAAGGGCATAAAGTTTGTTTGGTATGATGCGGGTCAGTTGGCATTTGATGAATTGAAGGATAAGTTGACTTCATCACTCGTACTAGACTGCCGAGGCCAGGAGTGGAGTACCTAGTATAGACTGACCTATCGTTATAGGGAGTTGGTGGGGGTGCTACAACAGGAAGAGTAGGCTATAACTTATGCCTCTATGAAGCTTAAGCCTCATGAGAAGAACTACCTTACCCATGACTTGGATCTAGCAGTAGTCATTTTCGCCCTTCGAATATAGAGACATTATTTGTTGGGTGAAATTTTTTGCCTATTCATGGATCACAAGTCATTAGTATTTGTTCACTCAGAGAGAGTTGAATATGCGACAGCACAGGTGGCTTGAATTCGTAAAAGATTATCAGTTTGAGATACACTATCACCCAGGGAAGGCTAATGTGCTAGTAGACACGTTGAGTCGTAGGCTTGAGGGTGAACTAGCCGCAATATGGAAGGCTAAATGGATGGAACTGGGCCATCAGGATGTCGTTGCTAGGTCATTTATGTCAGTTATGACCGTTACTCCTCAGATTGTGATGCGGGTAGTATAGGCTCAGGTAGCGGATCCATTTTGTCAAGAAAAAATTCGATAACTTTTGGCCGAGGGAGCAGAGTCTTACTCAGTGAGTTCAGAGGGGGGGTTACGCTTTAACAGTAGATTGATTGTTCTAGAGGGGGAAGAGTTGCGGCATGCAGTGATGTCAGAGTTGCATGGATCCCGATTTGTGGTACATCCCGGTGGGGACAAGATGTACCCAAACATACGGCAACAGTATTGGTGGAGTGGGATGAAGATAGACATTGTTGAGTTAGTCTCTAAGTGTGCTACCTGTCAATTAGTGAAGGTGGTTCACCAAAAGCCAGTCGGGTTGCTTCAGCCACTAGAAACTCCAGTGTGGAAATGGGAGAGCATTTCCACGGATTTTATCACTGGGTTACCTATTACTCAGAGGGGTAACTATTCCATATGGGTGATTATGGATTGTTTGACTAAGGTAGCTCATTTCTTGCCAGTTCGAACATATTTTTTGACGGGGCAGTATGCACAGCTCTTTATAGCCAAGATAGTGAGGTTACATGGGGTACCACTTGATATTGTGTCCGATAGTCTCCATATTTTAGAAGAGTTTTCACAAGGCCATGGGTACCGAGGTGCGATTGAGTCCAACCGATCACCCACAGATGGATGGGTAGACTGAGTATACTAATCATATGTTAGAGGATATGTTACGCATGTGTATTCTAGCTTTTGGAGGGAGCTGGGAGCGATATCTTCCACTGGTGGAACTTGCCTATAATAATTCCTATAATTTCACCATTGGTATGGCCCCATTTGAAGAGTTGTATGGTAACCTTATCGCTCTCCCACATGTTGGTTAGAGGTGGGGGAAAATAAGTTACTGTGACACCCCGCCTAATTAAATACCGGGCGATCACTCCTTTATTAAATTAAAATCAAGGTGAACAGTTGGTTCATTCTTAGCATCACTGTCGTTAAAATACTTTTCCAATTTAAACACCCTAAATAATTAAGCTAAGTGTCAAAACCATTTAATACCTTATTCTCATTTTATTAAATCCGGTTATAAAACCTTAAACTATTAACATCTAACGAGTCACACAATAAGTAGAAGAATAAAATGGACATTTAAGAGTTTACCCAACAATAGTAAATCCCAACATTAAAATACTAAGGAAAACATCCTGACAGTAACAATCCCGAAATAAAGATACTGAAATTAAAAGAATTACAATCTCTGACAATACCAACTAATTAATAGGAAGAGGACGACACATGCCCCTGCTGGATAAAACTGAACTAGGAGTAGAACCAAATGGATGAAGTCATCTAAACAACAGGCCTGCAACTCCCACCTAAGCTGCAGCTCGTTCCTGCCAAAGGACCCTATGCAAGACGCCCCTGTGGCTGGGCACCTGTAATATATACATATATATATATATATATATACAAGAGAGAAAGAGAAATAGAAGCGGGTCAGAGCCCGATAGTGTATATGATTTGAAAATTCGTTTAGCAAGTATTTAAATTGATTATAGGCCAATGCAACAACATATTAGTGCGACACTCTCTTGAGAAATTCTCACATCTCTTATAATGTGCACACCCATCGCATTAACCTTCCCAATGGTCTATCTCGTCATATACCACACTATCTTTCCCCAATGTTTTAACTTATCTTAGGTTATTTGCAGAATTTACAACTGAACAACACAAGTATTTAAAACGTAAGATTTCAATTTGTAACCAAATTTCTCCTTTTTACTTTATTAATCAATAAAGTTTTCCAGTGTCATATTATACTTTCTCAAAACAAGTATTTATAATTTGAGTCATTAACCATGTCCTACATATCAAATCACAGTAGGCAGTTCCAGATTTTAGAATTTCATATATATATTAACTACTCGTATAATATATATATCATAACGGCACCCCACATAAAAACTATGGTGCGGGCATACTCTGCTATCCAATCCCTGTATCAATCACACTAAAGGGAATACAAGTTCGGAATCACTCTCGAACTGTACAAATACATACACAAACAATATTGAGGCGAAGCATAGTATCCAAGTCCAAGAGGTCAGTACATACCCTCACGTCTCTTAGGACCGTCCGACTATCGATCCAATAGTCCGTACCTAGGATTCCTATCTTCTAGGGTATGAGTCAATATCCCCCATAAGGCACACGGGATAAGATCGTCCCAGCGCTGTAACCTCCGGGATAGCAAGTAGCGCGGGCATGATTTTTACAAGTATATAATATATGCATACACAATCATATAAATATACTACTTTTATCATATCAATTTAGGTTTATCTCATAACCCATATTCACAACATTTATCCTTATTTTCCCATTATTAGTTATCACGTATAATGGTTCGTTTCTCACTTTAATTCGAAGGGCTTCTCCAACTTACTACGTAGCCCTCATGGACTCTATCCTTCCAAAGGTACAATTCAGTAGGTATTCATTTATGTTCCAATGTAACCCTCTTACGTGTCTCTCCCCTTTAACATATACTTACATTGTCCCTCATGTAAGATATCCCAAAAATATAGTATTCGCCTTACATTTAAAGGTCTCTTATTCATTAATGAATCTTACTGGTCATCATTATCTCCCAAATTATCTTAACAAGGACGTCTAAGGAGTTTTCTTCATTTCGAATCAATTCAACAATTTTAAAAGGGAAACTTAAGTCTGCCAGGAGGGGTCGATCGATCGAGGTCTGGGGCTCGATCGATCGAACCTTCAATCAATCGAAGCTCTGGGCTCGATCGATCGATCAAACAGGTATTGCGATTTCTGTAGTTTTGCAGTTACGGGTTCTAACACATATCTTCATCCAAATTCATATTTTTCAATCCCAATCGTCCCAAAATTCCTACCACTGACATTATATCATCATACCAGATATTTCCAACGTAAAGCATGTAGATTTCTACCACTAAACATGGATTAACAACCCAAGAATTGTTATAATTATCAAGAACCCTAAAAATCTCTTAAACATGGTTCTAACAAGAATTTTCCAGAATTTCCTTCTTGTAAACATCATAATTTCGTGGTTTACTCCTCTACATGACAAAGGGTTTCCAGAATATCATTTAAGTCATCACTACATGCAATTTCCTATCTCCAATTGGGTTTTTCTTCCATAAATCTCACCCTAATCATCCCTACACTAATATGAGTGATGAACCAACGAAAATAAGCAAGATAAACACTTGCCTAGGATTTTCGACGTTCTGGTTTGGTGCCGAATTTGGTGTGGTTGCGTTCCCCGCCTCGCGATCTACGCGTTGGTGGTGGAGGCGGTGCAAACGGATGGATTTCGGGCCTTGGATTGCTTTGGAAGCTCTCTCCTTCCCTCTCCTATGGCCGTCACTTGTCTTTGGTTGTTCTAACCCTAGAAGACAACCTTAGACATCTTATATAACCCTTGAAATTTCGTGGGTTTAATTACCCAAAAATGCAAAATGACTAAAATGCCCTCCCGGGGTACTAATTAAGCCTAAAATAACCCCGAGACTGAAACTAAACCCCCGGGTACACTTTTCTGACTATATCGACCCTTCCGAACGCGTTGGCACACTCAAAACGACCATACGAACAACTTATGAAATATTCACTTTTATAAATCAACATTTAGTCCCGACACGACACAGGCGCGTCCCGACTTAAATTTCCATAATTGTCATTTTATTCACACGTGACAATATTATAAAAATAAATCTCATATATTACTATACTCATCCAGTAATATTCAACAAATAACAAATTTCCAATAATTACTAACTCTCGTCACGCTAGTAAATATTTAAAACAACATTTCGGATTAAAATTAACTTAATTATCTCAATTAAATTTAATTAATCCCTAAATTTAAAAGCCATTAAAATACGGGGTATTACATACTTCCCCCCTAATAACGGAATTTCGTCCCGAAATTCATAAAATAAGGCCTATCCGGAAGCACAATTTTGGATATCCTTTTCCGTACACAAACTAACTACACATTATGGCGCTCAATCACTATAGCCCTTTCTTCACAGTAACATTGTTTTACATTCTCATTGGAGACACTTCACATTGTGCTCCCAACCGACAACATTCGCATAGGTCACGCCTATACGTTATAATTTCCTTATCTCACTATCATTAGGAGGCCGCACCTCACTACATGACAAATACTCGGATTTATTCATATACAAAACTCCCATTCTGAGAAAATTATACGAACATTTGATCACTCTTGCTCGCCTAAAACAGTCGTGGAATTCCACCATAGTTATCGGATGTTCTCTCGACCGATCCAAAAATTCTGATTATCTACTCTCCTCTGGACATACGGGAGGAGAATAGTTGAGGTTCTTCCATAACAAAACCTTAATAAGCACCTTGCATGCGACAAATGGGTACGAGTGCTTCTACCGAGCATTCCTGAAATCATCGTACCAATAGTCCAAAATCTCCTTCACGTGGCTCCACAAATCTTTAATCACCGTGCGCCCATTCCCTGGCTACGGGTGATACATCCTACTTGAAACGAAACCTTATCTCCGCTGGTTTCTAAAATCCCATATCAAAGGTGGGATTCACCAATCTCATCCTAATTCATAAATTTATACTGCGCCGGACCATGCACTGGCGCGATCCTTCCTTTCAAAGGAAGTCCGGGGTATACTAGTTAATGTTGTAAGACAGCCCAAAGGAATATCAATCATTTCCTTCTCAGCGGCTTAATTCACATGTTCGGGATGAACCCTCGATCTTGTTTTGACGATGGCAACCCATCCAAGGACTGTACCGACTTTACCAACCTCTTCCAATTTCAGGAATTGTCGATAAACACAAAATTCTTTGGTTGATTCTCCTCTTTCAACCAAACCTTACCTATGGGCGGTGCATGTAGAGACTACTCACTATGTCCCGCTAAACATCGATTCTTCCTTGAAATGTCTCACATTAAGTGACACGTAATACTCCCCTTCCTTCCTTGTAGTATGCCGAAAGTTCCACCCGTGATCTTCTCTCCACGAAGCGCACTTTTGGATCTCTTATACCATACCAACCTCATCACCCTTTGTATGTGCAAGTCGCCCTCATACTTGCCTACTAACAACTCCGCTCTGAGTGTTCTTCATAATCATTTAATTCTGCTCCATTCAAGGAATACTCTTCTTAAATGACTTCCCACAGTCTTCCAATTCAAATTTGGGTGTGCTATTCTAATTACACACCTATGTATGGATTATCGCCCCTCATGTGATGTTTAATCCACTATATCACTTCCACTTCGTTCTGTTAGCCCCACAAACACATTTTCCACACGTCCATTGCCACGCCCCTTCATCTCGGACGAGTTTTAACATCAGTTAACCAGGATGTCTACACACCCTATAAACCGGGCATACTAGCGTAAGCACCACATACGCTCCATACTAATAAAAAAATTCTTTGTTTTCCCTAGTGCTTGCAGCGTGATTACAACACTTTAATCACCGTAAAAATCAAGATTTTAAATCTTCCTTATCATCGTTACACCCCTCAACTCGTGGGGTAACTTTCAATGTTTTCTGACCACACAACCGGCTCCAATGGCTTTAAATCAAAATTCAACTTCCAACTTACATACATAATTACTTTATCCCATTACGACCAGGGTACCGAACTCATGGAATAGCGACCAAACATCTCCCTATTTCCAACCTTACACTAAGTTTCATGCGTGGGATGTCTCGAAAAGCGAAATCCAAATAAGGAACCCTCTCGATACACTACTGCCTAGTATTGTCGGTTATCGAGATCCGTTAGTTCCTCCGTCCATAGCATATACCCCTTTATTCCGTCTCTTGACAGAAAAGTTATAATTTCTCCCATAATTATGCTTAACAAAGAACGTTTAAGGAGTTTTCTGTGACACCCCGCCTAATTAAATACCGGGCGATCACTCCTTTATTAAATTAAAATCAAGGTGAACAGTTGGTTCATTCTTAGCATCACTGTCGTTAAAATACTTTTCCAATTTAAACACCCTACATAATTAAGCTAAGTGTCAAAACCATTTAAAACCTTATTCTCATTTTATTAAATCCGGTTATAAAACCTTAAACCATTAACATCTAACGAGTCACACAATAAGTAGAAGAATAAAATGGACATTTAAGAGTTTACCCAATAATAATAAATCCCAACATTAAAATACTAAGGAAAACATCCTGACAGTAACAATCCCAAAATAAAGATACTGAAATTAAAAGAATTACAATCTCTGACAATACCAACTAATTAATAGGAAGAGGACGACACATGCCCCTGCTGGATAAAACTGAACTAGGAGTAGAACCAAATGGATGAAGTCATCTAAACAACAGGCCTGCAACTCCCACCTAAGCTGCAGCTCGTTCCTGCCAAAGGACCCTATGCAAGACGCCCCTGTGGCTGGGCACCTGTAATATATATATATATATATATATATATATATACACACAAGAGAGAAAGAGAAATAGAAGCGGGTCAGATCCCGATAGTGTACATGATTTGAAAATTCGTTTAGCAAGTATTTAAATTGATTACAGGCCAATGCAACAACATATTAGTGCGACACTCTCTTGAGAAATTCTCACCTCTCTTCTAATGTGCACACCTATCGCACTAACCTTCCCAATGGTCTATCTCGTCATATACCACACTATCTTTCCCCAATGTTTTAACTTATCTTAGGTTATTTACAGAATTTACAACTAATCAACACAAGTATTTAAAACATAAGATTTCAATTTGTAACCAAATTTCTCCTTTTTACTTTATTAATCAATAAAGTTTTCCAGTGTCATATTATACTTTCTCAAAACAAGTATTTATAATTTGAGTCATCAACCATGTCCTACATATCAAATCACAGTAGGCAGTTCCAGATTTCAGAATTTCATATATATATTAACTACTCGTATAATATATATATCTTAACGGCACCCCACATAAAAACTATGGTGCGTGCATACTCTGTTATCCAATCCCCGTATCAATCACACTAAAGGGAATACAAGTTTGGAATCACTCTCGAACTGTACAAATACATACACAAACAATATTGAGGCGAAGCATAGTATCCAAGTCCAAGAGGTCAGTACATACCCTCACGTCTCTTAGGACCGTCCGACTATCGATCCGATAGTCCGTACCTAGGATTCCTATCTTCTAGGGTACAAGTCAATATCCCCCATAAGGCACACGAGATAAGATCGTCCCAGCGCGGTAACCTCCGGGATAACAAGTAGCGCGGGCATGATTTTTACAAGTATATAATATATGCATACACAATCATATAAATATACTACTTTTATCATATCAATTTAGGTTTATCTCATAACCCATATTCACAACATTTATCCTTATTTTCCCATTATTAGTTATCACGTATAATGGTTCGTTTCTCACTTTAATTCGAAGGGCTTCTCCAACTTACTACGTAGCCCTCATGGACTCTATCCTTCCAAAGATACAATTCAGTAGGTATTCTTTTATGTTCCAATGTAACCCTCTTACGTGTCTCTCCCCTTTAACATATACTTACATTGTACCTCATGTAAGATATCCCAAAAATATATTTTTCGCCTTACATTTAAAGTTCTCTTATTCATTAATGAATCTTACTGGTCATCATTATCTGCCAAATTATCTTAATAAGGACGTCTAAGGAGTTTTCTTCATTTCGAATCAATTCAACAATTTTAAAAGGGAAACTTAAGTCTGCCAGGAGGGGTCGATCGATCGAGGTCTGGGGCTCGATCGATCGAACCTTCGATCGATCGAAGCTCTGGGCTCGATCGATCGATCAAACAGGTATTGCGATTTCTGCAGTTTTGCAGTTACGGGTTCTAACACATATCTTCATCCAAATTCATATTTTTCAATCCCAATCGTCCCAAAATTCATACCACTAACATTATATCATCATACCAGATATTTCCAACGTAAAGCATGTAGATTTCTACCACTAAACATGGATTAACAACCCAAGAATTGTTATAATTATCAAAAACCCTAAAAATCTCTTAAACATGGTTCTAACAAGAATTTTCCAGAATTTCCTTCTTGTAAACATCATAATTTCATGGTTTACTCCTCTACATGACAAAGGGTTTCCAGAATATCATTTAAGTCATCACTACATGCAATTTCCTATCTCAAATTGGGTTTTTCTTCCATAAATCTCACCCTAATCATCCCTACACTAATATGAGTGATGCACCAACGAAAATAAGCAAGATAAACACTTGCCTGGGATTTTTGACGTTCTGGTTTGGTGCCGAATTTGGTGTGGTTGCGTTCCCCGCCTCGCGATCTACGCGTTGGTGGTGGAGGCGGTGCAAACAGATGGATTTCGGGCCTTGGATTGCTTTGGAAGCTCTCTCCTTCCCTCTCCTATGGCCGTCACTTGTCTTTGGTTATTCTAACCCTAGAAGACATCCCTATACATCTTATATAACCCTTGAAATTTCGTGGGTTTAATTACCTAAAAATGCAAAATGACTAAAATGTCCTCCCGAGGTACTAATTAAGCCTAAAATAACCCCGAGACTGAAACTAAACCCCCGGGTACACTTTTCTGACTATCTCGACCCTTCCGAATGCGTTGGCGCACTCAAAATGACCATGCGAACAACTTATGAAATATTCACTTTTATAAATCAACATTTAGTCCCGATACGACACAGTCGCCTCCCGACTTAAATTTCCATAATTGTCATTTTATTCACACGTGACAATATTATAAAAATAAATCTCATATATTACTATACTCATCCAATAATATTCAATAAATAACAAATTTCCAATAATTACTAACTCTCGTCGCGCTAGTAAATATTTAAAACAACATTCCGGATTAAAATTAACTTAATTATCTCAATTAAATTTAATTAATCCCTAAATTTAAAATCCATGAAAATACGGGGTATTACAGTTACTTGGGTCAGAAGTGATTCAGGACACGTCTTCCAGGATCGATAAGATCAGGAGTCACATTCGGGTAGCCCAGGATAAACAGAAGAGCTATGCCGATGCCAAGAGGTTCTATCGGGAGTTTAATGTGGGGGACCAGGTGTTATTACGCATGTCTCCTTTGAAAGGAACCATGAGATTCTGGAAGAAAGGGAAATTGGCTTCGAGATATGTACGACCATTTCTTATTATTACGAGGGTTTGACCTGTCGCGTCCTGACTTGGACTGCTGGACCACTTGCATCGTATACATGAATTCCATATTTCTTCGATAAGGTGGTATCTCCGAGATGAGTTGACTCACACTCATATTGCGTTGGGGGAAGTTGATTTTCAACTAAATAGTTCTTACGAGGAGCGCCAATGATGATCTTAGACCGAAGTGAGAAATGGTTGCGATCGAAAGTAGTTATGCTTATGCATGTTCAAAGGGCACACCATAATGTTGAGGAGTCTACTTGGGAGTGCGAAGATGATATGCAGGATAAATACCCAGAGTTATTTCTCCCAGGTATGCCTTTTTCCAAATTTTGGGACAAAATTCCGTTATTAGGGGGGAAGTATGTAGTACCCTGTAATTTTTAATATTTTAAAATGGGATTAATTAGGATTAATTGTGAGATATTTAAAATTAATCCGGTTTTAAATATTACTCGAGAGTAAAATAATATGTGATATCAGTTGAATATTACTTAGTGATTAAAAGTAATATATGATTATGACTTTACATGATTTAATATAAAATTATCGCGAGTGATGAATATGACACTTTCGAGAATTAAGTCGGGACGCGCGTGTGAGATGAGTCGGGACTAAAATTACATGAATTCAAAGTAAAATATTTTATGTCATCCAAATGGTCATTTTGACTGCACCAAAGTTTCCGGAAGCATTTAAATAGTTGAAAATGTCTACTTGAGGGTTTGATTTGGGTATCGGGCCACTTTGGGGCCAAATAGACACCCCGAATAGGGTATTTCAATCATTTTCCAAATGGGATGAATAGTACCCACAAATTTTAGAGATTTTATATAAGTTGGAGAGTTGGTAACAATGAGATTCATTCACCAAAAACAGAGGAAAAGACTTAGGGAGAGTGAGAGACTTCTCTGGAGAAAGGAAAAGCCAACTCTAGGAAACCAAGGGACAAGGTCATCCACCACCACCACACTGTCGAAAATTAGCTGGAAAAAAGGAGAACCACCAGTAGTTTATCATCCTCAAAGGTTCCGACCTACATATTAGAGACAAGTGACCTAATATGTACAAAGTAGCATGTATAATACCCGTGTTAGGATAGTTATATAATTATGAAAAATTGCATGATTTAGAGATAAACCATGATGATGTATGGGATCTGTAGTTGGGGAGAAAATCACCCGTTTGGTTGAGTACGCTACTAATAAATTTCTACCTCTTATTATAGTTTGTGCTTCCGGGGGGCACGAATGCAAGAAGGAAGTTTGAACTTGATGCAAATGGCTAAAATATCTTCTGCTTTATATGATTATCAATCAAATAAAAAGTTATTCTATGTATCAATCCTTACATCTCCTACTACTGGTGGGGTGACAGCTAGTCTTGGTATGTTGGGGGATATCGTTATTGCCAAACCCAATGCCTATATTGCATTTGCGGGTAAAAGAGTAATTGAACAAACATTGAATAAAACAGTACCTGAAGGCTCACAAGCGGCGGAATATTTATTCCAGAAGGGCTTATTCGATCTAATCATTGATTTGTGAATTATGTAGAATAAACGTTCTTATGGTTATATATATTAATCCACGAATTTGGGAGCAATGGATAAAGAAAATCTGGGTTTTATATGATGTTCTTGGAGAAATGATAAAAGATGGATTTTCTGGAAATTAGGAGAAATAACTTGTTTAATCCAAACATATTGATGTTTTAGGATTCTTTAATGATTGGAAATCGTTTATATATATTGCCATATCATATAGAATAGATTATGAGGAGTTTGGGACTTTAAAACATATGAATTGAAGATGAAAAATAGTTAAACCCATAGGCAAATATATGCAGAATCGTAGCCATACCTCATGGATCGATCAATCGACTGGATTGATCGATCGACCCTTCCCTTCGATCGATCGACTCCTCCTAGATTTTTTAAAATTGTTTTGTTATAAGGTTTGATTAAATTCCATCTTGTATAAATATTTTGTGGTGACTAATTGAACATTTTGGGATTTAAGTAAATTCAGTAGGGTGATAGGTAGAACCCGAAAAAATGTTAATAGGTGGAATTAATCCTAGGGAACAAGAATAATGGGTTAAAATCCAATAAGTGAGTATCGAAGAATAAACCCAATTGAAATGATTAAATTTTGAACTTGTGATGACATGGACCAGTAGGGAGTAGACTTATACCTACTGAAATTATATGAGAAATATTTGATAACATTCAAGTGTTAAGAAAAGCTCGGGAATATACTTTTAGACGTAAACTTATAATCTATAAATACGTAGGATATTCGAGATATAAATAGACTATGTAAGGGAATTGCTATGGGTTGTGCATATGTCCCATATATATATATATATATATATATATATATATATAGGTGGGATAAATACCTATAGTATGATCTAATTTGTGTATAACATACCTATATTACTTGCTATCGGGGTGGAGGTTTCGCGTTGTGCACGGTCTTATCTCGATTGGTCTCATTTGGAGGGATTTAGATTCGTACACTGAGCATAGGACCTTGGACACGTGCTACCGGTATGAATGATAGTTTCGACGGTTGAATGGGAGCGTAGGTATGGGCGTTACCCATTTGGTTGGGGAGTATGCTCGCCTCCAATATTTGTGTTATGAGATTTATGTTTCGTGAGAGACGCCGAACCAATTGTCCATTATGCAGTGAGTGATGCACCAGGACATGATAGCAGAGTATGCATGCATCACAACTGTATTTAGAGGTGATGTATATATATAATAGTGTGATGAATATATATATATACACACACTATGATGAAATCTACTGTGTGATTTAGTAGATTAAAAGTGAATAATAAAATATGAATTGAATTAAGTAGGTGAATACTTAATATTTAAAGGCCTAGTTCATTTTAATGGGAAATGAAAATGTTTAATTAAATAAAGTAATGCGTGCAAAATACGGGATAATGAGAAGAGATATGATGATAATTGAGAACCTTTTTTAGGGGAACAATAAGGTACGTTAGGCGTGCACACTAGATGAGAGGTGAGATTCTCAAGTGAGAGCCGAGAACTAGCATGTACATAATACCTGCTTAATTCCACTTGTTAAGCACTTGCTATTTTAAAATCTTTTACAATCGGGCTCTGACCCGTTTACTTGCATATTCTCTTCTCTACTATATCTATATGACCAATTACCCAGCATCAGGGATGCCCATCTTAGAGGATGGATATTTTAACCAGTTTTTAGGGATGCAGCTTTGGATTAGACATATTCGTTTTCTTCATCCCTATCTTTATAGTATTTGGCTCATGTAGGGCACATCGCCCAGGCTTTAGTTATCTCATTTCAATCTTGGATATTGTATTCATTTTATATTTATAGTGTTATTATCATTTTGTTTTAAATGGTGACATGGAGATATTTCAACTGCAGTGTTTATTCCAGTTACATTTATACTAGTTGAATTTTAATTCAGTTATGTTCGGGTGTTACTTATTTTATTTTTTTTATGTTGGTATGGATTTAATTAAATTAAAAGTTGAAAAAGTTTTTGACACTTAGCTTAATTAATTATTAGGCGAGTTAATAAGAGAAATTGTTTTTCGACAGTGATGCTAAGAATGAACCAACTGGATATTCTGATTTAATTTAATAAAGGACTGATCACCCGGTATTTAATTAGGCGGGATGTCACAATTAATGGGTAGCCTCAATGCCAATAATACTTAAATATAATTATATATAGTAAATATATAAATATATCATTCACCACATGCAATGGTGAGAAACCCTTCATAGGCAACATTTGATAAACTCTCATGCACAATGCGATTATTATGTCGATATTGCCGGTGGGGTTACTAGTATTGGTGTTTGATTCCTGTGAGATAGTGGTGCTGGTGGGCGTTGATACTGGTGATGGTGGTGGTGGTTTAACTAAACCTTGTTGAATACAAGATTGATGAAGGCATTTGGTCAGGACCTTCTAGATAGACTATCCTTTCTTCTTTACATTTATCTTGTACTCAAAATGGCTCTCATAATGATGAAGGGGTCCATCCACCACTTGAGAATATGTGGTATAATTCGTGTTTCACATGATAGTATTCTTGATAGGTGATATCAGTCCCTCTGTAAAGAAATCCTACACCTGCTATGGGTCGAACAATGACAAGCTCATAAAATCCTACTCGTACTCGGCTATAGTCTTACTCCCCTGTTCAAGTCACATAAACACTTGCTTCTTAGTGGAGATAACGTGTTGATGTGAGTACTTAGAATCAAAACAATAAATAAATGAGACATAAGTCAAGTTGTTTGTCTCCTTTACAGTGATCAAACTCTCCCACCACTTAAGGGCATATATGGTTAGCCCAAATTTAACAATAATCACCTTATGAACATTTGTGTAGTCCAATAACCTCAAACGATGCTCTATGGCATGCCTCCATTACTAGGAGATGACCTCCGAGATGATAAACTTTGCGAACTCTAGCAAGTTCCCTTTAGCGAAGGAACCTTTGACCGTCTCTCAAATGAAGACAGAATCTAATGATTATGGCAGAGTTGGAGTTGTTGGTTGTGAAAGATTATGGATGATTATTATCATTAACTGGCCTATGATCGATGGCATGTCTTAGTTCCCCTACAATACCTTATTCTATCATAGGTCACCTCTAATGGATCCTTGTGCCCCTATAACACCCTCAAATCTGGTCCTCGCTATTAGGAGAATTAGTTCTAGATGTTAGTTATGGCCAGGTGTTTGTTCTAACTAGTTTGTTAGAGATAGTTATATTAGTTTTATGTATATTAGTTACTTATGCTCTAACAAACTCACACTTGTAGCTTCTATAAATAGAGTTATGTAACTCTTCCTCATTAACAACTGAATACAAGAATTCTCTTATTATCGTTTTTATTTTTTGTACTCTTCACATGGTATCAGAGCTAGCTCTCTCATAATTGATTTCTTGAAGTCTGTTTTTTAGTCTTTCTTGGTAGTTATGGTGGCTACGAATGAGAAATTTATTCCGATAACTTTTACTCATAAACTTGCAGTTAAACTCCATCAAGGCAACGAGTTTGGCTATTGTTAAGGGCCACTCTTTGTAATAATTTATGTATAGAGATAAAATAGTTCCTAAAAAGTTCATGAGTGATGAAGATGAGATTCTTGGGAATTACAATCAGGAATTTTTGAAATGGGAATAATAAGATAGTTTTCTTATCGGTTGGTTACTTTCATCCATGTTTAATGGTTTCTTGACTCAAATGGTTAGCAAAGAAACTTCTTCTCAAATATTGAGTACACTATAAATGTTGTTCAAGTCTTAAAGTCAAGCAAAGGTGTTGCAATATAAGATTCAATTACAAAACATCAAGAAAGGCTCTATGTCCATTTCTGACTATCTTCTTAAAGTCAAGAACCTCGTAGACATGCTAATATCTATTGGTTCTTTCATTGCTAGTGAGGATCATATTTTATCTATCTTGAATGGCTTACGCTCTGACTATGACTCATTTGTGGTTTCTACTACTACTAGATCTGATCTTTATACTATTGATCAGATTAGGTCTTTATTGATGGAACATGAGGTTAGAATTGAAAAAATATAAATGATCTTAATGGAGCACATGTGAATATTGCAACTTCTAATAACATAGGAAGTTATAATAGAGGTGGCTATAAAGGACAGAGAAATGCTTATCAACAAAATGGTGGAATAAGAGGTGGCAGAAGCTATAATGGAAAAGGAGGTTTCAATTATGGAACAAGATGAAATTTCTCTCACACAAGACCTCAATGTCAACTTTGTGGAAAGCCAGGACATAAAATATTAAACTGTTATTACAGGTTTAGTCAAACCTATCATGGTCCAGGAACAACAATTGGTTCATCTTCAGAGCCATAAAAAAGTGCAATGGTGGCTAACACTGAACAATTCTATGATTTTAATTGGTATCCTAATTCAGGAGATACCAATCAAATTACATCAATTATAGATCATTTAATGACAAAGACTAAATTTTATGGATCAGATAAGGTTCACATGGGCAATGGTGCATGTGTGTCTACAAGCTATATTGGTCACTCTTAATTTTCTACTCTAGATAATTATAAATGTCTTCATCTTAATCATTTGTTAAATGTTCCTACTATCATTGAGAATTTGATAAGTGTATCACGATTTGCTGAGGATAATAAGTGTTTCTTTGAATTTTATCCTAATTCTTATTTTGTTAAGGATCTAGCAACTCAGAATGTTCTAATTAAAGGGAAGCTTGATAAAGGTCTTTATGTCTTCGAGTCAGATATTTTGAAGAAAGAAGAAAGTAATCAAGATAACGATGGAAATAAAGAAGTTTTGTTGAGTGAGGAAAATCAAGAATCAAATGGGAATATCAAGAAGTCTTATTTGTTTCATTTCTGGCATAAGAGAATAGGCCATCCTTCAAAAAAATTTGTAAGGAAAGTATTAACTCAATGTAATGTTCAAGGTATAAATAAAATGTTCCCTAAATTTTGCTCATCTTGTTGTTTGGGAAAATTTCACAAATTTCCCTTTTCAAGATCTGAGACTGAGTACACTCGGCCTTTACAAATGATATTTACTGATCTTTGGGATCCTTCACCAGTTCAATCAACAAATGGATATAGATGTTATATTCATTTTATAGATTCTTATTCAAGGTATACTTGGATTTTCATGTTAAGAAATAAGTCAGATGCTCTTACTACTTTTGGCAGTTTTAAAAATAATATTGAGCATCAGTTAGGATTTCAGATTAAAGTTGTTCAATCTGATAATAGAGGAGAATACAAATTTTTCACAAAGTTTTAGAAGAATTTGGCATAAAACATTGATTTTCTTGCCCCACTACTCACGAACAGAATAGTACCGCAGAAAGAAAACATAGACATATTGTTAATAATGGCTTAGCCATGTTAGTGCTAAAAAGGTATGCCACTTAAGTTCTGGGATGAAGCCTATAGGACTATAGTCTATCTTACCAATAGGCTACCTAGAGTGAGTTTGAATAATAAAAGCCCTTTTGGGAGTACTGTTTAAACAAATTCCAA